>CM062819.1:13450021-14759783 GCA_031772625.1 Pinus tabuliformis | reverse complement strand
TAGTGTTTGTAGCTCCATATGTAATATGAGGCTACTTGAGGCTGACTTGATGGAGGGTTTTACATAATAATTCTTTGACTTTAAATGGATTAAGAAGGGTCTAGCATGATGATATTGACTCAAGACGCAATCCTAGAAACCTATAACGAAGGCTTGACCTATATACCATTAACCCAAGCATGAAACACATGCTTTAATAAGTCAATTTCTTTTTACAATAATTTTTTCGTTTTCGTTTGTCAAATACATTACATAATGACTCAAGTACAATTATGAAGACCGACACTAGTTACATTCTTCAACACTCTTTCTTAACTAGGGAGGTATTCAGAATTACATATATACTTAGGTACATGGAAGATCTCAAAGTGATATACTCTACGAAGAGTCACAACACATGCGGTGCTACAGATTAGATACTTGACCAAGGTATCTATTCTAGTTGGGACTAAGGTGTGTTCCAACCTTCAGCCGCTCTAGGTACCATGAGGCTTCCACTCTAACAACAACCTAAGGATCTAGGTGCATATCTAAGGCCAGATCTCTAAGACCAATGCCACCCTCCCTACTTCTGGATCATCACAGGTCGGCTAAATGTATTCCCAAGCATCTTGTCGCCCCAAGATGCTTCATCTCTCCTTATCAACTAAACTAGATATATCCACCAATCCAAGCATGCTTCAAACGTTCGACCTTTTTATGGAGAGAGTATGCACAATCACAACCCCAATCAATAATAAACTTTCATTATATATATACATATATGTTTAGCACAAACCTTCAGGGTCCTTAATCATTCTGATGCTGCTTAGATCATTATCATATCAAGCACATCTAATTGGAAGTTTTACTTCAACTTTTCTAGCAACACCAAACTCAGCTTCAACACTTATTGATCATGAGTAACATCCAAGTCTTGTTCACAACTTTATCGATCATGAGTAACCGTTAGTAGTTCTTCAACTATTCTCCAATTTCAAACATTCTCATTTCCTTTTTCATCAAGTCATTCACTTCTTTTCAAGATCCCTCTCAACTAGGGAGACATACTCTTTCATTTATCCAAGTAATTATAAGACAAATTCATCAACTATCTTATCCTTTTTTTCACACAAACTCTTCCTTTTTGCATAAAAAATTCATCAGAGAATTTAGACCTATCAAAAATTCATCATTCCTTCACATGGTAATATGGTCATATCATTCCCGGATGCGGGTGCTTGACGGATCAGAGGGTATGAGGATGGCGCATCACGTGGGCAGGTGTCAACCCAAACATGCCACGAGTTATGATGCAGGACAGGCGAGCTGGTCTCGCACAAGCCTATTAATGCAGGCATTTACTCCCTCCATCCGCTTCCTGGTTAACTGTGCTATGGCGCTCCATAAGCTCATCGTTCATGCGGCTTTGTCGCATTCCTCTGCAGCTTTATGGATTGCAGCGTTGTGTGTCTCACTGAGCTTCTCTGCAAGTGAACTTAGGTCTGTCATTCCCTTTCTGGTTCCAGGTTCATACGGTTCAATTGGTGTTCTGTTTTCGCCTCGCCCAGGGTACTCCTCTCCGTGTATTCGCTCTCTCGACAATTCACTATACATTGCCATGCCACGCGAACGGCCCAGGATGGGGAGCAGACGTGGTGGCTCTCGTGGTCGCGCCGCCTCTCAGCGATCCACCCCCATTTCTTATTCTTCCTCGGAAGCGTTGGAACCTGGGCGGAGCAGAGCCCCTGTCACCAGAAGTGGAAGAGGCAGGGGTCGTGGGCGAGTCGGGAGGGTTGATTGTGAGCATGCTGCCCACCCACCGTTTGCTATCGCATCCCGTGTTCTCTCGCCAACTCCACCTTCATATTCTCAGTCACTATTGAAAAATGTGAAGATATCAGGGGTTCGGGAGCAGCCCATCCAGGAGCTCTCGCAGAACAGAGGATGGCGAATCCGGCGGACAATCAGTGCTAGGTCATGGGAGGTGCCTCTCTGGTGAATCCGTTGTCCCTGCAGGTCCAAGTGCGCCAGCTCGTGGTGAACCTACAGGCTCGGCGGTTCATCATTCTGACTCAGAAGACTCACTACAATTCGGGTGTAGGGTCGTCGAGGAGCCTTACACCTCTGAGGATGACTGATCCCACCCGGGTTTTCGCTCTTGCAGTTTTTGAAGTAGGAGCTCGACTCTGTTTTGATTCTCGAAGTTAATGCATGTTTCAGTCTCTGTCTGTCAATGTGTCGTTTATGTCTACCGTTGTCTAGCTGTGCAAGTTTCGTCTTAGTTTATGTTCAACACTGTTTTGAGTCTTATATGTAGTCAAAATACTGCTGGAGGTTCACACTGTATTGAGATCATGGTCATTTTTGTAACATGCCAAATTCATGGCAGGACTTTAAGGCCATGGCTGTTATAGATCTGAACAAAAAATATAAGAGAATACAAATAAACCCAGAAATGAGATAGAAATAGATAGAAATGCTTCTTTATTGATATCAAACCCTTAAGGTAGGGCAACACCATACATTCACTCCTTAAGGAAGGAGAACACTCCACAAGCCATATGCCTGTTCATACAATAATCCTTGACTATATTCCTTGACATGGAGTCTCTAGCCTCTATATAGGCTTCATACATACAATACCATGGGTCATTACCATGGTTCCCTCATACCATCAAACTAATACCATGGGCCCATTACATTATTATTAACTACTTGTGGTCCCTTACATGATATGGGTTAACCACCTTATTTATTACTATGGCCCATCCCATTATTACATTATTACCTTGGGTACCTTCCTTGGTACCCCATATTATCCTCCCTAGGTATATAACAATGGCCTTGCTGTAATATTTTTGTATAAATAATAGGAGTAGACAGATTGAGAAAAAAAATATGGTCATATCATCAAATTTCTCACAACTCCCTCTTACCATAATGCTTCACATCATTATCAAATTATTAACAAACGAGGTAAGCATCTTCATCATTTTGAAGACTATGTACCTATAAACCTTTAACAACAAGTACAACCAAACAAAAACATATATGTACAAGAGCATTGTAGAAATTCCTTGTAGATTCAAACTGCTTATGTAATTTTCTAAAACAAAAGACTTGAATCTACTCTACTCATCAGTGGAAACAGTTAATCGATCGAGAAATCATGAATCATACAAGAGAGAATTCAATCAATACATTACACAATGATCTCCTAGGGAAAGCCACAACTAAAAACCCTGCTATTTTTATATTGCATTAGTCAGAAAATATGAGACGATTACAATGCTTTTCTCAAGCTCGAGCAACCTTTGCATTATCTCTATCCGTCTCACAACTTCCTAGACAAGCCTAGGCCAATACTTAACCAAATTTTCGCTTGCCCAAGTCCCTATTTCCTTGTGCTGTTTCCTTGGGAATTAACCCTTATTAACAAATATGAGGTAAGCATCTTCATAATATTGACGACCATGTACCTACAAATCTTTAAGAACAAGTACAACCAAACACAAACATATATGTACAAGAGCATTGTAGAAATTCCTTGTAGATTCAAACTACTTACGTAATTTCCTAAAAAAAAATACTTGAATCTGCTCTACTCATCAATGGAAACAATTAATCGATCGAGAAATCACGAAGCATACAAGAGAGAATTAAATCAACACATTACACAATGATCTCCTAGGGAAATCCATCTAAAAACCCCTGCTATTTGTATATTACATTAGTAAGAAAATATTAGAAGATTACAATGCTTTGCTCACGCCCAAACAACCTTTGCACTATCTCTATTTGTCTCACAAATTCCTATACAATCCTAGGCCAATACTTAACCAAATTTTGGCTTGCCCAAGTCCCTATTTCCTTTGGAATTAACCCCTTATTAATTAGGGAAATTCCTCAATTGGAATTGTGCAATCCTCATAGGCCTTCCTCTCACTGCGTGCACCACATGTATAATTTGGATGATTATACAATTGATAGTACATTGCCCTTGAAATCTAATCTCAACTAGGTAAGTCTTAGATCTGACACGCATAAGTTATTTATGTGTGAATCATTAGTTAACTAGTTGAACACATGAAGCAACACCCCACTATCTATCCTCCCACTAGTTCCTCCATCAGTTGGAACTAGTTAAATTGAATTAATTAATTTCAACTAAAAAAAAACTCAACTAGGGCTCCTATAATGTATGAGACACTCCACATACTCTAGTTAGTTAGACCCTCAACTCTAATTAGCTGAGCCAACTATGTCAAATTAACTTAGTTAACTCATACAATTTGTTTTGTGATGTAGAATTACAATTTTATTCCTAATTTAATTCAAGGACAAAATGAAATTAAGCTTTTCTTGTTGCATTTTCAACACTCCCTCTCAATAAGAAAGATTCTCAAATACTCCAATCCTGCCTCTATGGAACTTGAATTTTCCTATTGAACATGTCTTAGTCAAGATGTTTGCATCTTGTTTCTCTGTAGGAATGTACTCTAGCAACATGATTCTCCTTTGCACACAATCTCGTAGATGGTGATACCAGATGTCGATATACTTGGATCGATCATGAAAAAATGGATTCTTAGAGAGTTTGATACAACTCTGATTGTCATAGTAAATCACTGTAGGATCCATCTGCTGACCAAATAACCCAATAAGGATCTTCCTCATCTAGATAGCCTCACAAGCTTCTTGACTAGAAACCATGTACTTTGCTTCTGCTAAATTGAGTGCAACTGATATTTTCTTCTTGATGTACCAAGAAACTACTGTTGACCCAATACTGAAGATTCCCCCTGATGTGCTCTTCCTGTCAGATGGACTCCCTGCCCAATTTGCATCTGTGAAGCCTTGCAGCTTCACTCCCTCTGTCTGTCTGTACCAAAGACCAAACTGAGTGGTGCCTTTGAGGTATCTCAACACATGTTTAACTGCCTTCCAATAGATTTTGGTTGGCTTAACCATTGCTTGACTAAGCTGGTTAACTGCAAAACATATTTCTAGTCGCCTGTTCACCAAATACATAAGTGAACCCATAACCATTGCTTGACTAAGCTGGTTAACTGCAAAACATATTTCTAGTCGCCTGTTCACCAAATACATAAGTGAACCCATAAGCTTCCTGTAAATAGTAGCCTCCACTATTTCACCTAAAGTAGCATCTTCCTTCCTCCAATTCCATGCTAGAGGAGTCTCCATGGGTTTGATGCTCTCCATGTGGAACTTCTTCAGTATCTTACTGGCATACTTTCTTAGAGAGACAAACAATTCCTCATCTCCTTGCCATACTTCCATACCAAGGAAATAATGCATGAATCCCAGGTCCTTCATCTCAAATTCTCTTACAAGATCCTCTTTGCAAGGTTTGACCAACTTCTCATCACCTGTTAGAATTAAATCATCAACATATAATACTATAATCAATAATTTACCTTCAACCACAATATGGTAAAGGTTTGCATATGCTTCATTTTTGGTGAAGCCCAACCTAGTGAAATAGCTGTCAATCCTAGTGTACCAAGAACGGGGTGCTTGTTTCAATCCATACAATGCTCGCTTGAGTCTGCACACATGCGACTCTTTGTTGAAGGTATCAAATCCTTTTGGTTGCTTAATGTACACCTCTTCCTTAATCACTCCATTGAGGAAGGTTGTCTTCACATCCATCTGATGTATCTTCCATCCCATCTGCATTGAAAGTGCTAGAATAGATATGATTGAAGAGTACCTTTCTACTAGAGCAAAGGTCTCCTCGTAATCAATTCCCTCCACTTGAGAGAACCCTTTGGCCACAAATCTGGCCTTGTGTTTCTCCACACTCCCATATGCTACTACTTTACCTTGTAAAGCCATATGTAAGTGACCACTGACTTGTGTGCTGGTCTTGGGACCACTTCCCAAACATTGTTTTTGATAATGAAGTCATACTCCTCTACCATGGAATCAACCCATACTGGTTGCTGCACTTCTTCCTCGAATGAGGATGACTCAATCTCTACACTCTTGCTCATCAGAGCCATGTAGCCAATGTATCGATCTGGTGACCTCCTCTTCTTGCGTTGTGATGTGGGTGCTCCCACATTCTCTCTAGCATCATGCATCAATCTGTTAGCTTCTTTGGTGTACTTCCTTCCATCTTTGGAAGTCTTTGCTTGAGTGGGTTCTTCCACTCTCTGCTCCTCTGCATGTGGCTGCTCCACATCATCCTGAGGTTCTTCCTTTGGAGCTAAAATCTCCTCATCTGCATGCAACTGAAGCTCCCTCTCAAGGAAACATCTCATGGCCTTCTCTTCATCAAACTTCACATCTCTACGAACCACTGTCATCCTATGAGATGGAAGGTACACCCAATAGTTGTGAGGTGTATCAGTGTACCCCAAAAATATTCCCAAATCAACTGTCAGCTCTAGCTTTTTCCTTGCATCCTTGGTAACATGATAGTAAACTGATGAACCAAAGATCTTGAAGTGTGCCACATTTGGTTTCTTACCTGAAAAATCTTCTTTTGGTGTACTCATCTCGAGAATCCGATGAGGAATTTTGTTCTGCACATATACAACTGTGTTGCATGCTTCAGCCCACAAGTGAAATGGTAGGCCCTGATCATGTAACATCACTCGTGCAACTCCCACAATACTTTTGTTCTTCCTTTCATCCACCCCATTATATTGTGGGTTATGGGGTGCTATTAACTCCCATCGAATATCTTATTATGCACATAATTTTTGAATCCGTTCAATACATATTCTCCACCGTTATCACTCATGAGAGCCTTCACTTTCCTTCTAGTGTCTTTCTCAACAAGTGATTTAAATTCACAAAATTTAGAGAATGTTTGATCTTTCTTCTACATGAATAAAATCCATCACTTATGTGAGAAATCATCTACAAATATTACATAATACTTGTGCTTGGCCATGGAGGCTGCTGAGAACAATCCACACACATCTGAGTGAACTCTTTCAAGGATCTCTTGCACTCGACTGTCCTTATCATGAAAGGTGGCTTTGGTGTACTTCCCTAATGTACACCCTTTGCATGTATCTCTCTTCTCTAGTGTACCCTTGGGAAGTCCTGTAGAAATTTGCTACATGATCTTCAAAGATTTGTGGTGCAAGTGGCCCAATCTTCTATGCCATAATTCATCGATCTCTCGACTTTGCACCTTCTCTGCTTTTGTGCTCAAATCAACACAGTATTATACATCCAATTTGTAGAGGTTATTCACCTAAACCCGATCCACTTCACTTGTCTTGTGGCTATGTGACGAAGGAAATCCTTTCCTTTTCTAAATATCACATCGTAGCCATGTTCCTCGAACATAGCAACTGAAACTAAATTCTTATTTAGACCCAAACATACATGAAATCTTTTAATGTGAGAGGAGAACCAGAATCCCTCTTAAAAGTAACAGTACCAATGCTTGTCGCGCTATACTTTTCATCATCTCCCTTCTCTATGTGCATCTAGAGGTCTTTCTCCTCCAAGTCACTGAAAAATTCTTTGTTGCCCGTCATATGGAATGAGGTTCCAAGATCCAGATACCAGACACTACCCATCACCGATGTCACCATGCATGCAATGAGGGTGAAATCCAACTCGAACTGTGAAGTAAGAGCTTCACTTGCCGCTCCTCATGAGGGATTCTTTCCAACCTTCTTGTGCAAACACTTCGTGGCATAGTGTCCTAGCTCATGGCAGTGAAAAAATTTAATCTTTGACAAGTCCTTCTTCTTGCTACCCTAACTGAAATCTCCTTTGGATTGGAATTTTGTTTCTTTCCCTTTCTTTCCCTTTTAAGCTAAGGCACAATTCTCCTCATCATCATGCTTGGATGAGGTTCCATCTCTGGTGCTCTGCCATATCTCTTCTTGCACCAAGTCGGACCACAAACACTCCCATTTTGGTAGATGCTCCCTCCCATTTACTGAATCTATGTTAGCTCTTGGGAAATCCTAGAAGTTCTAGGCTAACCAGATGATCTTCAACAACTGTAATACCGTCACTCCCAAGCTCATCCCGACATTAGGTGAATCTGCTCAAATATTGTGGTATTGTGTCACCCTTATCCATCTTGATCTTTCGAAGTTTGTCCTTCAGTGCCAACTTTCCGTGATCACTGCTGTTATGAAACACATTGATAAAGGCTTGCCACATTTCATATGGTTTATTCTTTCCATGGAGGTTCGAGACAATGTGATCTCAAACACCTTCTTGTATGATCCTTCTCACCTTTGCAACACATTTCTTCCACTCTTATAGATCTTGAGTATCTGTTGTTGGAGGCTTAGGAATATCTTTGTCTATGAATTCCTTCACCCCGTTGTCTTCCAACACTGCCTTTGTCCTGTCCTTCCAAGTAATATAATTCGAACTACCCTGAAGGGAATATTCGAGTCTAAGTCCATAGAATGACATCCTACTGGCTCTGAAGAATGATCTTGCAAATTCAATTTCACTTGTAAAGACAAACTCATATTCTCCTCTTCTAGAGTTGTGATTTCTGCTCCGATACCATGTATAAATTCCTTGTAGATTCAAACTTCTTATGTAATTTTCTAAAACAAAAAACTTGAATTTACCCTATTCATCAGCCGAAACAATTTCTCGATCGATTAATTGTTTCAGCTAATGAGTAGAGTAGATTCAAGTCTTTTGCTTTATAAAATTACATAAGCTGTTTGAATCTACAAGGAATTTCTACAAGCATGAAGCATGTCATAGGAGCATAATAAATCATATTCAAGACGTAAACCTAGTTAGGTTTTATCAATCAAGAAGTTCATCCATTAGACTTTTAATAGCAATATTTACTAGGGTTTCATTACAAACCCTAGATTTTATCATCAAAATTTAATCATATCAATAATTGAAAACAACATACTTCTACGGTTTCATTATCATGCCTTAGAATATCAATCTCTACTAGGGTTTTGTTACAAACCGTAGATTTCAAAAACTAATCAAGTTAGCATACCAACATTTCATCTCTAGGGTTCCATTATTACTTCCTAGAGACTTGCATTATCCTCAAACTAGGGTTTTATCGTAACCCCTAGATACAAACATCAAACTCCAAAATTAGATATACAACGACTTTTAACCAGTCTAGAGTTTCGATTATACATAAGCATATATACCCAAAGATCCATTTCTATTATAAGGGTTTAGTCATCAACCCTAATTTACCAAACCCTAAGAATACTAGGGTTTCTATACATAAAAAAAAACCCTAAAAGGCTAGGGTTTTTACGATAACATAACCAAAACCATTAAAATTGAGAATGTAGGATTTTTGACAAATGATAAACCCTAAGAAAACTAATATTTCATCATTAACATTCCCTAAGCACCAAAAAACAATGGTTTTACAGTAAACCCTCAAGATTAGGGTTTAACCAAAATGAGAAAACAACATGAGATAAAGTGATAAGGGTAGATTCAATCTAAAGATTAATCACCCAAACAAGAATCCTTATGATTCAAAATACCTAAACATGAAAAGGTTAGGGATATAAATTTCAAAATAACCATACCTTTTGATATGGAAAGTTATTGCTACAAATAGTTATACATACCTTATAGGATTTAGTTTGAAGGATTCTTTGTTGTAAATTGGCTCACTACTGAGGGGAGGGGGGTGAATCAATAGTGATAAGGTTTTATTTAAAATTTTAACTCTTTTATCAAACACTCAAAAGATAAGTAATTGACTAGAATCTGGATTAGGGGCCAAAATTTGCTCAAAAAAGAAAGTGTCTGGAATCGCTCGAACGCTAAATGATCACGTTTTTCTTGGCGATATGATCCCAACACAACTTATTTCACTCAAAATGGAGTTCGTATGAGGAAGTTAGAGCCCGCCGACCGTTTCACCAAACAACAATTTTTTTTTGCAGGTACTTCCTAGTCAACAGTTCGTACTACTGACGTGGCAGGTGACTGAGCAGGTAAAAGGTGGTCAACACCAATGAGGGCTCGCCAAGTGTCTCCTTGTGGTTGGTTTCTAGTTGGGTGATATGGAAGAATATGACTGGTTTGTGGTGGACCAATGAGAGGGTGCCACGTGGCAAGCCCAGAGGCCGCCACATGTTCCTCCTGTTAGGTTCCTATAATAATAGGGATCATAATTTTGAATTGGCTTTGTTAAGTCTTGTAATATTGTACATACCTTTGCTTTGTTTGAAAATGTTTTCCATATTAAAAAATGAAAAGAGGTTATGTCCTAAAAGAATAATCAAAGGACCAAAAGAAAGAACGATAAAAAAAGATATAAAATATGAACCCCACAAAAAGAAACAAAAAAAATTCTGAAAGTGTTGCACGTTCAAATGCCACTACTCTTTGTTTACTTTTCCTTGGCAAATAAAATTGTGTGTAGCTTGTTCAAAATGCCACAATTCATGATGATCATATAGTTTAATCTTGATTATTCATGCTTTTAAATTTCATGTCATGATAGTTAGTGAATAAAGATTTGACCAAACCATTTAATCTTGGCAGATCATTAGTTAGGTAGAGAATTAAAATGAGCTCATAAGTTTAATCTGAGCCATTGGAAGACATAAGGTTAGAAATAAGTTAGTTTGCTTATCAAAAGAAAATAAAAGGGCCAGCAAGCTCAAATGCACCCAATAAAGGAAAGAAAAATGTTAGTATAAATTGGAGGGTAGGTAGAAGGTTTTAAAAAAAATCATAAGCATCCTTATGCTTAGCAAAAAATATCATTTTTTAACCCTTCCCAAATGAAAATCCCCTTCCCTTGTTTAAAATCCCTTTCCCCTTACCCTAACCCATTTTCCCCTTAAAAGACCCATGTCCATCATTTAAATCCCTTTTCCCTTTACTAACTCTGCATAATTCAATTAAAACATGCAAAACCCACTTTTGCATGGTTTTAAAGCGTAGAATAAAAAATAATCGGACCCCACTTTCCTTTTCCCCCGCTTAATACATTTCCCCCACCTTATACGGTTAACTCCCCACGGTATTGATGTCCAACCCCACTTCATACTCTTCCGCACACATAAAAACCCCGTCCACTGCCCGATCATTGATCACATCTAACGGTCCTCATGCATTATCGCATCCTCCCTACAACTGACGTTTAAAGCTAATGAAGGTTGCGAAATGGGTGGTTTCATCCACCCCCTCTCCTGCCACATGGTGCCACCAGATCTTATCGCATCCCCCAGTCCCCAAACCACCATACCGCCCTTTGCCATGCGATAAACCACCGCGCCATGTGATAAACCACCGCACCATGTGATAAACCACCGTGCCATGCGATAAACCGCCCAGTCTCCAAAGTATAAAACCCTCTCTATTTTGCTATTTTCCCATTCTCTGTTAATATTGTGAAGCAGACCAAAAGCCATCGCCAACCAGAAATAAAGCCCCTGCTGCTGCCTGAACCCTTCCACAACCAAAATTCACGATTTCCAGGTAATTCTAAATACCCACCTCCATCAATTGAATACCAGATTGATAAAAGAATTAAAAGTAATGGCTTCCCAGAGCGTTCTAAATGTAAACCCTCTTCAACCTCTAGTAGCAGATGTCGAACACCTACCCTTGGCCAATAAAGACTTCAAAATTGTTGACACTATGATAGATTCCAACCTCTTGGAGCTCCATTGCTGGAGCCATGACAAATTTGTTGACTAGGCAGATGATATTCATCTCTGGGATTCTAACCTGCCCAAGTATGCCTTTCCACAGACCTACCAATTCCTGAACTCATCAGACTATGCCAAATCAATTATTTGCCAAATGAAAGAGCCATAGTCACCCCTGCCCAAGAAATCCTATTCACTATCAATGCTCAATCCATTAATCAAATGTTACAGATTCAACCACAACTAGAGGGAGTGCCTCTTTCCATTGAAACCCTTACTGAGCTTTACCTAAAGCTAGATTTTCCTAAAAGGTCTCAAATCTTTCAGACCTTCCTCCCTGAAACAACTCAAATTCCTAAGAAAAACCCACCATACTCTGCTGCCATGTTCCTAGAACAAACCAGGCAAATTGTAACCATGTTATCTTGTATTTTAGGATATTTTACTGATGAGCATGTAGATGAATCCATCCTGGGTTTCCTCTCTATCTTTTTCCCAGGCCAACCTCCAGCTATAACTTTCAACTTTGCCCAATTCCTAGCAGATGCAATCCATGATCAGCTAGTCAAGCTGCCTGAAGAAGGAGTGTTCAAATACTCCTCAGTTTTGTTCCATATGTTTTTGTATTTCCAATCAGAAAGGTTTGCAGTCAGCCTCCAAAAACTAGACACAGAGGGTAATCCCCAATCTGTTGTCTTTTGGACATCCTTGATCAGAAAGGATCCCACAAAATCCAACTATAAAGACTTCATTGATTCATTTGTTTATCCAATTGTCAATATGCTAAGTAGTAGCATTCAACCTAGAATCAGTGAAGAGATAAAGAAGGTGTTACAGTTGTCAGATCAAAGTAAAACAGGATACTAGTATTTATACCAAAATCATACAAAGATCAGAGTGTATGGAAGACAACTAGTTCCATACAAGCTTCGTAAATACATCCCAATGAGCATATTTGATTTGGAATACATCAGAAAAATCTTGAATTTTGATGAAATCCATTTCCTTTCAGCTAAAAAGAAGACCCAATTAAAGATTAAAAACCAAATAGGGCCTTTTATATGTAACAATAGAAATGTTGGAAAGGAAGCAAATAGATGTTTACAAGAGTTCAAGCTCAGTAGCAGTTTCAAATGGAATTATGATCCTTTAGGTGTCATAAGTAAATTAATAGTCAAATTCAAATTGACCCCCTTCATCCATGAGTCAAAACCAGAAATTGAAAAGTATTTCAACCAGTCAGAGTGGTTGGAAAACACTCTTCAGGAGGTGGATAAGCAAGTTGATACTAGTTCCATCCTGCATACTCTAGACCCACAGGACATAAATTCAAAAAGGGCTAGAGAAGAAGGATCCTACTCAGCTGAAACTACTTTTGATACTAAATTTAAGCTTTTGAGAAGAAAGAAAACCAAGCTAAATCCAGTAATAGAGCATGAAAAGACAGTTGAAGCAGAAATAAAGATTATCATCAGGGGTGATGCACCCTCAACACATGTAGAAGAAACACCTTTGCCCTTATCTTCTAGTGCACAGATCATTCAAAATCAGAATAATGTAGAAGTTTCATCATTTAGAAAAACAGTGGAGAAAGAGAAAGATATCATGGAGAGGTAAAAAGAGATTAAAATAAAAAATGAAGGATTAAAAGCTGCTATATGTACACAATATTGGAAACAAACTCCCAGTGATTAGAGTAGGTTGCTTTCAGCTTTTTGACCTCAAAACAAGGAAAATGTAGATGACTTTCCTATAGCTAGAGGTAAATGCCCCAAGAACTTTAGAAGATTATAAGAAAACAAACTTCAAAATTCATGCCAAGGATGTGCATCCAATTGACCAGATTGAATTTCATAAACAGGCAGGAGAAATGATATATTCAACCTTGACACAAAAAGCTCTAAGTGTCCAGAAATTGAAGAATTCTCTTGAAAATGTATAGTCACAATTAAAGCTGGAAAGGGCCTCATCACAAGCAAAGGACAATAGGATTAAGTCACTGGAAGATTTAGTAATTGAAACTGGCGATAATCCAACTGACATCAAGGCAGCGAAAGAACTCATTAAAAAGAAACATGCAGACATAACTGTTAGCACTCGAATTTGCCTCAGGCTGAGGAAGGCAGAATCCAAGGTAACATCAAACCACTTAGCCTCGTAGCTAGCCCTACGGGGATAGGAGAGGGCTCTCTCCGGGTCTATCTCTGCAAAAGGTCTTCAAAGGGCTGAGATGACCAATAAAGAACACTGATTTTAGGCTAGTAAACTGATAAAAAGGGGTTTTTAATAAAATGATGGGGTTTTTTTGGGCTGCATGGGGCAAAGAAACAGCTTGAACAGAGAAATGTAATCAAAACACAGGTTATCTCCTGAGGCAAGGTAGGCAAGAAAGTTTAACATCAAATTGAGATTAAATGGAATGGCAAGACTGCTGAGGAGCTAACAAGGGCATAGAGGATGAATCCTTGTCAAACAGAAGAAAACATTAAATATGAAAAAACTTAAAGGCAGAGCATATAAATTATGAATTCTACCTTAACACTTCATTTTTTCAAATGGAAACGATCATGAAATGACGTGAACACATAACAGGCTACATATGAAACAAAAGAGGACACAAATGTTAAATCTCATACCACAAGAATCTCAGGGGTCAGAGCTGCATGTTTTAATTAAAATCTCTGTCAAAATCTATACAATAGAAGCTCTCTTCTCTCTCCTCCACCAGCTCTCAGAACTCTCTCCCCAAAAAAAATCCCTTACAAATGATTTTTTAATACATTAAATAAACGCTGCTAGGGAAAAACAAATCGACCCCAAAACAGGGGCGCTGTTTCACCTGCAGTTACAAAAATAGAAAAGAGCGTTTTCATCTATTCTAAAATAGAACATCGTCCCTCTAAAAATCCTCTGATGGCCGACAAACTGAAGCGCAGATCCCGTTGAATCATTAACTGATGTCATTAGTAGGAGATCGGTTCCTATTTTTCTGTTGTGGTCGATGTCTTCGTGGCGTTCGGTCCTTTACTTTTCACCTTTGTTTTCTGTTTGAAATCTTTAACAATTTCACAATTGTGCATATTATGCCAGTTGTATTCGTTGAATGCTCTTATCTGCCTGAAAATACTCATAGAATCTCTCAATCTAATGATTCTTCATAAAACTTGGAAATGTCATGTAGTCGTAGCCTACAAATGAGTCAACTGTCCTTCCTTTTAATGGCATTCTTAAACCAGATAACTGATTTTAAGTAGATTCACATCTTATTACAACTACCTGGCCACGACTGTCCACAATTGTTTTACTTTGAAAGTATCCAGTTCTTGCCACTTTGCATGATGTGGTAGCTCTGGAGTTGATTACAGGGATTAGCAGATCCACTATTTGGAATAAACTTGTAACCTCAGTTTCTTGAGGTACTTCATTTTGACAAACTACCTATATTGTTTTTGATAGAATACTTTTGAAACAACAAATTCACCATTCCTCATCCTGATGAATTGCTCAATTTGTCTTCTCAGAGCTTTTCCCCTTTCCAGTGCTCATAGAGAGAAATGTTCACAACATCAGGCCTGATTTTGCCTGTTCTAACTTCGAAATAAAAAATCACTTACGATCTTGCAGCATTCAATAGTAGGCTTCAGCTGTCATATGGAAAAATCATAAATGACATAGGCTTCCATCTTGTTTGGCTCCATTTTAGAAATACTTGCATAGCAAGGCTCATGTTTGCCTTAGTTGTGGAAGCTTTGAATCAGTTCCTACATGCCGTGGCTGGAAAGATCACCCCTTTTGAATTCCTAAAAGATAGATATTCGTGTATTTAGCATGTGCCACAATGTCTTTCCCACTGGTTTTTACCAAAATGAGAGAAAGCAACTAGGTAGAGTCAACGAAATTACTGCCATTGGAGAGCGTCCATACACACGTCCAGAATGTGTGGTCACGATGGATTTGTGATGGCCTTGCAGATAATTCTTGGAGAACCTTGTAAGATAGTGAAATGTAATAACATCCGGATGGAAAACCCTTATGTCATTTCTTGGAGCCCCTGTCCAACACCTGCATTGACGTTTTTTTTTTTTTATAAAAATTGTTATTTATCTCATCCAGTAATTCATTGGCGTCTTGAAGCGTGGCTTCCTTCAATAGTCCATCCATCAATGTACTGTATGTAACGACATGAGGTCTTAGGCCCTGCTTTGGAATCTCATAGAAAATCTCTTGAGCTTCATCTATCCTGTGATGCTTGCAGAATCCATCTATTAATGTATTATAGGTAACTAGGTCAGGTCTGCAATCCTTCTTTGACATCTCATAAAGGAGCTCCCTAGCCTTATCCAGATGACCCACCTTGCAACAGCCATTTATAAGTGCATTGTATGTGATTTCATTAGGCTGATGGCCCATTTGCACCATAACATTTAATAACATGAGAGTTTCTTGAAGCTCGCCCTGCTTGCAATGACCATCAATTAGTGTAGTGTATGCGATAACATCTGGATTGTATCCCTTATCCAACATCTCATGAAGCACATTGGTGGCCTCCTGCCATTTTCCTTCATTCCTCCTTGTACATCTGAAAATAACTTGAAATGAAAAGAGTTTATGATGGATTGTACTGTTTCAAAGAAGGCAGAATATTCTCTTCAAGGTGCTCATGTAGACTACTTTGTGGAAAAAAGTAGTTATACTTATAGAACCAAACACCTTCATTTTTTAGCCATGTAGGACTTTGACCTGCATAAAGAAGCTCCCCAATCTGCGAATGGAAAACTTGTAACACACCAGTTACATAGAAGTTTTTGGAAAGTTGGGTTGTTTGGAAATTTCTTCCTTCATGATGGCTGTGTGATCATATACATGAGCCAGGCGCACCTTTTCTACTCATCTTGAAGGCTCTGATTATCCCCTTCCAATGATAATTAATATCTCCAAAACATTGCCATTTTACTCTATGCTTTTGTCTTATTAAAGGTTCTATTTTAACCCAAGAACCAACTGATAAACTCAAAGGAATCCATGTCTCATCATCATCCTTTGTGTTGTATATAACCATCAAACTCCTACAACAACTGAGCGTGTTGTATATTTGGCATTTCTGGCATTTGGATGCAAAACTATGTTTTGTTTGATTTCGCTTTGTCTCTGATTGCTGATGATATTCTGAATTGTGCTTGTGCAGGGATAGGAGCTTGAAGTCGCTGCCATTTGAAGAGCTGGAGAATAAATTACATATTCTAAAACAACACATTTAATGATTTCTTCTTCAAAACAGGGTTTTGAAGAAGAATCAATCTCACACTGTCATACAAGACGGAGTCTAACAATAAATATACTCAAGAAACAACTAAAGCTACCAACCACTGAGCATCCACAAACCAAGGAGGTTTTGGAGACACTTAATCAAAAGGATGAGATGATGAACTTAATCATCCAGTTGACAACTCAACTAAGAGAAATGGAGACATAAATGGATAAACTAGTACATGAGAAACAGGCTAGTAGAGAAGCAGTTCCCATTACTGCTATTCCCATAGGAGCTACAACAACAACAACATCAACATCAGTTCCAACAGCTACATCATCTACAATAGCAATAGCATCAACAAAACCAACAACCCATCCCACTGATGAGGCCAACAAATTGATTCAAGCAATGGAAGATATGTCCATTCAAACAACACAGATTAATAAGCTCAAGGAGAAAGTGAAGAGCTTAGAAGATGAAAATAAATTAGCAGAAGTAATGCATCAAGCTGAGAAACAAAAATCCAATAGATTGAATGACAAGATCCACCAGCTAGAAAAAGAATTGTCACTAAAGGAGCCTTTGGCCCAAGCAAAGAAACATTTGTGGGCCAATATCATTAACTCAGTTAATGATATTTGGCCTTTTATGCAGGTAATATTTGATAATAATGATTTGGTGAAGGAAGCCAGTGAGGCAATTCAAAGGGTAAAAGCAGATCTTGGGGAGAAACCAGAGGAAGCCAGTGAGGCAATTCAAAGGGTAAAAGCAGATCTTGGGGAGAAACCAGAGGAAGCCTCTAAAATAATCAAATTTCTATATTATAAAAACAAGTATGAATTAGAGGAGATTGGGATAATTGATAGAAAAAAAACTATTCTAGAAGTGAAGAAAGCTATTTCCAAAATAAATCTGATGATACAGCTTGAGGAGAAATGTCAAAACGATGAAACGTGCAGTAAACAAGTTTTTTGACAGGTTTGAAGTATTGAGATAGAAGGGTCTACCTAATCCTTTGGTAATCAATAATAAACTGATGAAACATGAATACTATGATAAAAAATGAGAGAAGTAGCCAAAGAAACTTCCAACAGTTCATCCATGAAAGGTGTGCCCACAGGAAAAGTGCTCCTCCAGACTTTAGAAAACTTCTTTTACCTCTAGCATGAGGTAAATCACCTTTTTGTGAACAAGCCTACATTTGCCAAATATACAGAAGCAGATGAGATTTACCGGAGGATGATGAAAATCAAACTCCCAGATGAAGAAACATGGGAAAAATGGTGTGACTTACTATAAAGGATGAAAAAAGAGAATCAAGTGAAAGACAAGCGGGTGAAAGGAGCAAACAACGTGAAAGAAAAGTAGGTGAAAGAAAATCAGATGAAAGAAACAGTCTAGTAACAACAAGCAAATAAAAAGGGACAGATTTCAGTCAGTTAAACAGGTGTCACTATCTTTTTGCATTAAAGATATTTATTTTCCTTAAATAAATCCTAGTCAGTTGACAAGATATTTTGTAAAGTTTTGTATAAATACTTCATCATTTGAAGTATTAGGGGTGGATTTCTGAATATTTCTATAGCTGACTGATCTATTACCTGAGGGTTATTGTACCAAATTCCAGTTGACAGACATAAAAAGTTATAAAGAGACTTCTTTACAGGATTCATGTGTTGAGCTATCTTAGTGAAGTATAAATTTCAATTGTTCATGTTTCTTTCTAAGTATTTCATAAAATTTCATGTGTTCTAAATTTGAATGTTATAACAGGAGTTTTACTATAGAATTTGCTTAAACATTACACTCTGCTTTAATTGTTATACATTTCTATGTTTTCTTCTGATATCTGGTTTAGAGAATTCTTAATTGCCCTCCGATCTCGATTAATCTTCTTCATCCTTCTTCAGTATCTGGTTTTAGGAATTCTTAATTTCTCCTTGATCTTGATTAAAAAATCATTTCACCATTCAACCTTTAGATATGATATAGCTCACCTATCTTGCCCTGTAATACTTCCTTTATAGTTTGTTGATTTTTCTGTTTCAAAGTCATATTGACTCGATAGCCCAATGGAAATGGAAAAGCACCTATTCATCTAGATCATGAATTCCACCAACCAATCAAAACCAATCCAATTAAGCAAACATAACTAGCCTAAGATCCATAAAAATAAACAAAGTTAAATCATATAGAGAGAGCCCTCTCTGAGGTTAGGAAGGCTACATCCTAAGCTCCAAAGTAGGTTTGTAGTTACCTCTGATATTTCTTTTTAACACATTGAACAACCCCTGGAAATTTTGGAGTGATAACATAGTGGTGACCATACTGGGGAACTCAGTCCCTAGTTAAAATCAATCTTAAAGGAAACAATTTTCCTCATTTTTCACATTAAGGTTTTAAAGGGTTGTTTGAAATCATCATTATAAGTTAAAATTTTGGCTTCTAAAAGAACATATTATACCAGGGCTCATCCTGATCCACAACCTGCTACAATTGTTGATGATCCTGACAGAATTTTAAGAAAACCTAAAAAGGTAGAAAGTCAAGGAAGGGCTAGTCAATTAAACAAATCAAATTCACTTCCTAAAGAGTCATCAAGCTAGAGGATATTCAATTTGACTTATCCTTTGAGCATTCTTTGTTTCATACCAAATCTGAAAATTCAGTTTATGATACTGTAATAGATCCCAATTTTATTCAATTTATTGAATCAAAGAAGGATACTATACATCCTGATTTAGATCAACATGTTCTGGATACTTTTGACAAACTTGATGAGTTAACCTCCACTTTGATAAGGCATATAGACGAAGCCTATTTTCAACAATTAGTTGAATTAGTTGCCCTAACTGCTGCTACCCCTGAACACTCTACAGTATCTTCAGAAACTGTAAATACAGCCTCATTTAGTACCACCTCACCTATAATATCCACCACAGTTCATTCCACAAAGCCATTCATACCTAAACTTCCTCTCCAACCTAACTTTTCAAGTTCATCTTCAAGCAACACTACTTCACCTTCCAGTCAAGCTAAAATTTTAGCCATGGCAGATAGATATGCACCTTTGGCCTTACAAGCTCCTTTACATGCTATGCCACAGGATTACCAAAGTAAAATTTTGCAGTTTGATGGTACTGGTCAGTATACTGCTCAAAAACATGTAAATAAAATGACAGATTATTTTGAGTTACATGAAGTTGATGAGGCTGATGTACAAATGAGATTATTTGCACAAACACTAGTAGGAGATGTTAAAAAGTGGTTTAAATCTTTACCTCCTAACCATATTGTTGATCTAGCTGCTTTCCACCAATTGTTCATAAATAGGTGGGAAAGAAAGAAAAACCCTCTCCAGATATTATCTGAATATGAGAACATAAGGAGATCTCCTAGTGAATCTATCCAGGATTACTGTACTAGGTTTAACAACATTTACAATGCAATTCCATTGAATATCAGACCCCCACCAGACCTTGCCCTGATTAAATTTCCAGATGGTTTTGACGCTGACATGTCCTATCAATTAAGAGAAAGAAACCCTGCAACTTTAGAACAAATGCAGAGTGATACAGTTATTGTAGAAGCTAACTTATTATCTAAAAGAGCCAGGATGAGGAATGAGAGGAGAGTTACCATTAAAGAATAACCATCCACTTCAGATGTTAATATGTTACTTTAGCTAAAACTGTAGAAAGGCTAATGGATAGGTTAGAGAATATGGAAAGAAAGCCTGAGTGGGAAAATCAACAAGGACCCCAAATTAGGAACCCCAACTTTAGAAAAAATCCCAATACTGGAAAATCAAGAGAAGCTGTACCTGATCAATAGGTTAGACCACCTTTCCAGGAAAATTATGCTGAAATTTCACAACAACATGAAGAAGACCAGGACACCTAGATAAACTTGATGGGAGCAAACAATGAGGATTCCATTTTTCTTACTCAGGAAGAACATGAATTGTACATGTTACAAAAATTATAATTAGAGTCTGGAGAGTACTTTGACTACAAACAAGGCTATGAATTTGCTATCTATGAAGTTCATAAACAATATAGCCTTAGAAGTAAAAACAACACAGAAGTTCCTCCTAAGAAATCAGTCCAAACCGAAACTAAGAAAATAGTAGAAGGCCCTGTGACCAAGATCGTACAAATTCTACCTAGAGGAGCTTAGGAGGCTTCCAACACAAAAATTGTGGACATAACATCAACTGCAACTCAAACTTCAGCTACAACTCAAACTTCAAATGCAACTCAAACTGTTCCAAACAAGAAAATTGAAAACAAAAAAGTTGACATACAAATTGAAATACCAAATGCTGATAGAGAAGACAAGAATACACAAACCACAGTTGCTAAGAATGAAATCATTCAATTAGGAAAAACTCAAATATTATTCAATATCAAAATTGGAATAGCCAAATTGAGAATACCAGTTCCTTTAACATAACTGGTAAAAAATGAATCATACAAAGCATAAATCACTGAAACACTAAACATAGGTGAAGGCGAATATGCTGTAAACCTTAATGATGATCAACCTGAGTTGTTATTTTGCCCAGAAGTAAATGGAAAAAATCAACAAGGGGGTATCCCTCCATTCTATATTATCTTAAACGTTCATGATAAAATCTTACATAATGCTATCTTGGATTCAAGAGAATCTCATAACCTAATGCCTAAAGCAGTCATGGAAAGGTTAAACTTAGACATCACTAGAACCTACAAGGACCTGTTTTCCATTGATTCTAGTCAAGTCAAATGTCTTGGCCTGATAAAAGATCTACGTGTAACTCTAGTCCAACGCCCAACAAAGAGTATTGTTATGGATATAGTAGTTGCTGATATCCCACCCAAGTATGGTATGTTGTTATCTCGCTCATGGGGAGCAAAATTACAAGGGTCATTGCAATTAGACATGTCATATGCTACCATTTCTGTATTTGGTCAGCAAAGAAAGCTTTACAGAGAGACCTTGATGAAATACATGGTAAGTAGTTCAGAAAGACCACAAAATTACCCTATTTATTCCATGCATTCTGATCTGGACTCATTTATCTTATATAATTTAGACAATGGCAAAGATAAAATCACGCTGTAGAAGAAAAAAACAAAGAAATTGATAGTGAAAACATAACACATGAATCTCTGTGGCATTTAGATTTTGATGGCTCTGTAAATAGATTAGGAGCAGGAGCTGGAGTATGGATCTACAATTTAGAAAATGATCATTTAGAAGGACATGCTTTCAGATTAAATTTCAAATGCACTAACAACATGGCAGAATACGAAGCATTAGTGCTAGGCCTTCAAATTGTAAGAAAACTGGGAGCTAAAAGAGTTTCCATCATGGGAGACTCGGAACTCATTATAAAACAAGTCAAGGGTGAGTACATTACTAATAACCCTAGACTTAGCTGTTACAGAGAAACCATCCTAGACTTGATAAATTGTTTCCTTGAAACTGACTTTGTTGTCATTCCAAGAAAGCAAGACATGCAAGTTCATAGCTTAGCCACTTTTGCCAACACATGTAGGTTACCCTTCTAGCCAAATCATCAGTACAAAAATGAGGTAAGACATAGACCAACCATACCTAATAATTTAAAGTATTGGCAAATTTTTTCACATGACAATCAAATTCGTGATTTTATGATTTCTGAAGGAGAGTTTCGAAATGGTAATATAGACACTGACTGTACATCAGCTTATACCATAAAAAATGAAATAAATTTAAATAATGTAAATAAGCTAGAACCAACTAAATTCACCAAACTAGAAATAGAACAACTAGAAACAATTGAAATTGAGGAATTAATCAGTGATGAATCAAAAGTTTTGAATCTCAAAGACAAATTTTTGCCTAAGAGGTTAGCTCCGCTAGAAGATCTCTTTGGCTCCAATGACGTCGCTAGAAAACCTAAAATGGATCCTCTAAGGGCAGATATAGAGGAGTGCAACATAGGAAAAAAAGAAAATCCTAAGCTTATCAAGATATCCAAGACACTACCCCCAGCTAAAAAGTTGAAGTACATTAGCTTGTTTAAATAATTCCAAGATGCCTTTGCCTATAGTTATGAAGACCTCAAGTCTTATGATACCAACATTATCCAACATAAGACACCAATTAAAGAAAATCAGAAACCATTTAAACAAAATCTAAGGATAATTAACCCTGTTCTTATGCCATTAATAGAGAAAGAAGTTAAAAGGATGTATGATGCTCAGATCATAGCACACATCAGATATTCTCATTGGGTCTCTAATTTAGTCCCCACTAGAAAGAAAACAAGAGAAATCAGACTCTGTGTTGATTTCAAAAACTTGAACAAAGTATCACTAAAGGATAACTATCCCATCCCTAAAATGGATCACATTCTCCAGAGGGTAGTAGGGTCATCCAGAATTTCATTACTTGATGGATTTTCTGGATACAATCAAATCCTAGTCCAACCTGAAGATCAAGCAAAGACTGCGTTCACCACTCCCTGGGGAACTTTCATGTATTTGAAAATGCCCTTTGGATTAATGAATGCTGAAGCAACATTCCAAAGAGCCATGGACATAGCCTTTGCAAAGGAAATCCATGACTTTTTAGTCATCTACCTAGATGATATCATAGTGTTTTCCAAGTCAGATAATGAACATCTAGATCATCTAAGAAGAGTATTCATAAAATGCAGAAAGTTTGGCATATCCTTAAATCCTAAAAAATCACTTTTTGGATTAGAAGAAGGAAAACTCTTGGGACACATAATCTCAAAAGAGGGCATTAGAATTGATCCAACTAGAATAGAAGAAATCCTAAATATCAGTCATCCTAGGAACATTAAAGAATTACAAGCATTCTTAGGTAAAATAATTTTTCTTAGAATATTCATTTCTAACTAAGCAGAACTAATTAGATATTTGAATAACATGTTAAAAAAGGGTTCAACACTTAAATGGACAGTAGAGGCTAAGCAGTATTTTGAAGCAATCAAAGAAGCCCTTACTAAAACACCTGTCCTTATAAGTCCTAATTTTAACAAAGATTTCATAATTTTTTCATTTGCTTCAGAGCACACTATTGCAACAGTCTTGTTGCAAAAGAATGATGAGGGTTATGAACAACCCATCACTTTCTTCAGTAAAAATTTGAGAGATGCTACACTAAAGTATAATATAATGGAAAAGCAAGCTCTTGCTTTAGTGAAAGCCATAAAAGATTTCAGAGTATATATCCTATACTCTCACATAATAGCATATGTTCCAAACTCAGTGGTAAAGGACATTCTAACTCAAAATGGGCCTGATGGAAAAAGAGGCAAATGGATTGCCACCATACTAGAATATGACATTGAGATCAAGCCTACAAAATTGATTAAAGGCCAAGGTTTAGCCAAACTCATGGCTGAATCGAACTGTCAAGCCTTAGACATAAATTTCATTGTTGCCATAGATGATCAGGAAGAGATGGTGACTCCACAAATCAATGAGCCTTTTATAGATTCACCTTGGTATGCAGACATTATATTCATTTTACTCAACCTACAAGCTCCTCTTGGTTTATCTAGAACTAAAAGTAGATTCCTAAAAATGAAAGCAACAAAATATTGTATCTTAGACAATGTTTTATTTTGGAAAGATCATGGTGGCATCCTGTTAAATTGTTTGTTAAAAGATGAAGCTGACAAAGTCATGCAAGAATTTCATGCAGGAGATTGTGGGGGACACCTATACTGGAAAACAACAGCTGATAAGATTTTGAGGGTAGGTTTTTACTAGCCCACCCTTTTTCCAAATATCAGAAGATATGTGACCTCCTGTCACAAATGCCAAATATTTGAAGGAAAGAAGAAACTCTTACCATTACCCCTTAAACCTATCTCAGTAGAAATGCCTTTTCAACAATGGTGTTTAGACTTTATTGGGGAAATTCACCCACCCTTGTCTGCCCAACATAAATGGATTTTAACAGCCACTGACTACTTCACCAAGTGGATAGAAGCCATCCCTTCTAGACAAGCCACAAATTCTGTCATTATGTCGTTTCTTGAGAACAACATCCTTTCTAGATTTGGGTTCCCACAAAAGCTCATCACTGATAATGCTGTTGCATTCAAATCTAAGAAAATGGTAGATTTTTGTAACCGATACCATATCACCCTAGGACATTCCACTGCCTATTAACCTCAAGGTAATGGACTTGCAGAATCTTCAAACAAAAGCCTAGTCAACATCATCAAGACACTGTTAGAAGATAACAAGAAAACCCGGAATAAAAGGTTGGTGCATGCCCTATGGGTAGACAAACTTACTACTAAAAAATCTATTGGTACATCTCCTTATCAATTGGCATATGGGATGGATGTTGTTTTTCCATCCTCATTAGGAGTGCCAGTAATGAAAATGATTCAAGAGCTACAAGTAGAACCAAATGACATCCAAAGGAGGATAAACCAAACAATTCATTTGCAGCAAACTAGGGAAGAAGTTTATATCAAATCCCAAGTAATTCAAGACAAAATCAAGAAGATTTTTGATAAGAAAACTAAAGTAGAGGATTTCTTCATAGGTGATCAAGTACTAAAATGGGATTCCAGAAGGGAAGACAAAGGAAAACATGGGAAATTTGACTTTCTTTGGAAAGGCCCATATATTATTTATGGTTATAGAGGCAACAATGCATTTTTCTTAAAAGAATTAGATGGGACAGACTTACAAAGTGGACCAGTCAATGGTCAAATGCTGAAGCACTATTTTTCACTAGAATAATCAATAATTCATTTTTTCTATTCACTGTAAATACCATAGCAAAGTTTGGATTGGAGTGGATGATATTCTTGTAAAGTTCAAGCCTGAAGAGGAAATATTAAGCTTTAAAAGATATAACATCATATGTTTGAATAAAGGAGATCACATAAATTAGTTCCAGGTAAAGCACAGTCAAGGTTCCAAGGCCACTAATCAGAAAGTTCTTGACATCTCACATGGAGATGCCATCCCCAAGTGGAGCCACTGTTAGGTTCCTATAATAATAGGGATCATAATTTTGAATTGACTATGTTAAGTCTTGTAATATTGTACATACCTTTGCTTTGTTTGCAAATGTTTTCCATATTAAAAAATGAAAAGAGGGTATGTCCTAAAAGAATAATCAAAGGACCAAAAGAAAGAAAGATAAAAAATATATAAAATATGAACCCCACAAAAAGAAACAAAAATAAATTCTGAAAGTGTTGCATGTTCAAATGCCACTACTCTTTGTTTACTTTTCCTTGGCAAATAAAATTGTGTGCAACTTGTCCAAAATGCCACAATTCATGATGATCATACAGTTTAATCTTGATTATTCATGCTTTTAAATTTCATGTCATGATAGTTAGTGAATAAAGATCTGACCAAACCATTTAATCTTGGCAGATCATTAGTTAGGTAGAGAATTAAAATGAGATCATAAGTTTAATCTGAGCCATTGGAAGACATAAGGTTAGAAATAAGTTACTTTTCTTATCAAAAGAAAATAAAAGGGTCAGCAAGTTCAAATGCACCCAATAAAGGAAAGAAAAATGTTAGTATAAATTGGGGGGTAGGTAGAAGGTTTTTAAAAAAAATCATAAGCATCCTTATGCTTAGCAAAAATTATAATTTTTTAACCCTTCCGAAATGAAAATCCCTTCCCTTGTTTTAAATCCCTTTCCCCTTACCCTAACCCATTTTTCCCTTAAAAGACCCATGTCCATCATTTAAATCTCTTTTCCCTTTACTAACTCTGCATAATTCAATTAAAACATGCAAAACCCACTTTTGCATGGTTTTAAAGCATAGAATAAAAATTAATCAGGCCCCACTTTCCTTTTCCCCCCACTTAATACATTTTCCCCACCTTATACGAACTCCCCACGGTATTGATGTCCAACCCCACTTCATACTCTTCCGCACACATAAAAACCCCATCCATTGCCTGATCATTGATCACATCTAACAGTCCTCATGCATTATCGCATCCTCCTTATGTTCGATGTTTAAAGCTAATGAAGGTTGCGAAATGGGTGGTTTCATCCACCCCCTCTCTTGCCATTCTGCACCACCAGATCTTATCGCATCCCCCAGTCCCCAAACCACCATACCACCCTTCGCCATGCGATAAACCACTGCGCCATGTGATAACCACTGCATCATGCGATAAACTGCCCAGTCTCCAAAGTATAAAACCCTCTCTATTCCACTATTTTCCCATTCTCTGTTAATATTGCGAAGTAGACCAAAAGCCATCGCCAACCGGAAATAAAGCCCCTGCTGCCGCCTGAACCCTTCCACAACCAAAATTCACGATTTCCAGGTAATTCTAAATACCCACCTCCATCAATTGAATACCAGATTGATAAAAGAATTAAAAGTAATGGCTTCCCAGAGCATTCTAAATGTAAACCCTCTTCAACCTCCAGTAGCAGATGTCGAACACCTACCCTTGGCCAATAAAGACTTCAAAATCGTTGACACTGTGACAGATTCCAACCTCTTGGAGCTCCACTGTTAGAGCCATGAAAAATTTATTGACCAGGCAGATGATATTCATCTCTGGGATTCTAACCTGCCCAAGTATGCCTTTCCATAGACCTACCAATTCCCTGAACTCATCAGACTGTGCCAAATCAATTATTTGCCAAATGAAAGAGCCATAGTCACCCCTGCCCAAGAAATCCTATTCACTATCAATGCTCAATCCATTAATCAAATATTACAGATTCAACCACAACCAGAGGGAGTGCCTCTTTCCATTGAAACCCTTACTGAGCTTTACCGAAAGCTATATTTTCCTAAAAGGTCTCAAAGCTATATTTTCCTAAAAGGTCTCAAATATTTCAGACCTTCCTCCCTGAAACAGCTCAAATTCCTAAGAAAAACCCACCATACTCTGTTGCCATGTTCCCAGAACAAACCAGGAAAATTGTAACCATGTTATCTTGTATTTTAGGATATTTTACTGATGAGCATGTAGATGAATCCATCTTGGGTTTCCTCTCTATCTTTTTCCCAGGCCAGCCTCCAGCTATAACTTTCAACTTTTCCCAATTCCTAGCAGATGCAATCCATGATTAGCTAGTCAAGCTGCCTGAAGAAGGAGTGTTCAAATACTCCTTAGTTTTGTTCCATATGTTTTTTTATTTCCAATCAGAAAGGTTTGTAGTCAGCCTCCAAAAACTGGACACAGAGGGTAATCCCAAATCTGTTGTCTTTTGGACATCCTTGATCAGAAAGGATTCCATAGAATCCAACTATAAAGACTTCATTGATTCATTTGTTTATCCAATTGTCAATATGCTAAGTAGTAGCATTCAACCTAGAATCAATGAAGAGATAAAGAAGGTGTTACAGTTGTCAGATCAAAGTAAAACATGAGACTGGTATTTATACCAAAATCATATAGAGATCAAAGTGTATGTAAGCCAGCTAGTTCCATACAAGCTTCCTAAATACCTCCCAATGATGATATTTTCTTTGGAATACATCAGAAAAATCTTGAATTCTAATGAAATCCATTTCCTTTCAGCTAAAAAGAAGACCCAGTTCAAGATTAAAAACCAAATAGGGCCTTTTATATGTAACAATAGAAATGCTGGAAAGGAAGTAGATAGATGTTTACAAGAGTTCAAGTTCAGCAGCAGTTTCAAATGGAATTATGATCCTTTAGGTGTCATAAGTAAATTAAGAGTCAAATTCAAATTGACCCCCTTCATCCATGAGTCAAAACCAGAAATTGAAAAGTATTCCAACCAATCAGAGTGGTTGGAAAACACTCTTTAGGGGGTGGATAAGCAGGTTGATACTAGTTCCATCCTGCATACTCCAGACCCACAGGATAGAAATTCAAAAAGGGCTAGAGAAGAAGGATCCTACTTAGCTGAAACTACTTTTGATACTAAATTTAAGCTTGTGAGCAGAAAGAAAACCAAGCTAAATCCAGTAATAGAGCATGAAAAGACAGTTGAAGCAGAAACAAAGATTATCATCAGGGGTGATGCACCCTCAACACATGTAGAAGAAACACCTCTTCCCTCATCTTCTAGTGCACAGATCATTCAAAATCAGAATAATGCAGAAGTTTCATCATCTAGCAAAATAGTGGAGAAAGAGAAAGATATCATGGAGAGGTACAAAGAGATTAAAATAAAAAATGAAGCATTAAAAGCTGCTATATGTACACAATATTGGAAACAAACTCCCAGTGATCAGAGTAGGTTGCTTTCAGCTTTTGACCTCAAAACAAGGAAAATGCAGATGACTTTCCTACAGCTAGAGGTAAAGGCCCCAAGAACTTCAGAAGATTATAAGAAAACAACCTTTGAAATTCATGCCAAGGATGTGCATCCAATTGACCAGATTGAATTTCATAAACAGGTAGGAGAAATGATATATTCAACCATGACACAAAAAGCTCTAAGTGTCCAAAAATTGAAGAATTCTCTTGAAAATGTACAGTCACAATTAAAGCTGGAAAGGGCCTCATCACAAGCAAAGGAAAATAGGATTAAGTCACTAGAAGATTTGGTAATTGAAATTGGCTATAATCCAACGACATCAAGGCAGCAGAAGAACTCATTAAAAAGAAAAATGCAGACATAGCTGCACTCAAGAAACAACTAAAGCTACCAACCACTGAGAATCCACAAACCAAGGAGGTTCTGGAGATACTTAATCAAAATGATGAGATGATGAACTTAATCATCCAGTTGACAACTCAACTAAGAGAAATGGAGACAGAAATGGATAAACTGGTACAAGAGAAACAGGCTAGTAGAGAAGCAGTTCCCATTACTTCTATTCCCATAGGAGCTACAACAACAACAACATCAACATCAGTTCCAGTAGCTACATCATCTACAACAACAACATCATCAACAAAACCAACAACCCATCCCACTGATGAGGCCAACAAATTGATTCAAACATGGAAGATATGTCCATTCAAACAACACAGATTAATAAGCTCAAGGAGCAAGTGAAGAGCTTAGAAGATGAAAAGAAATTATCAAAAGTAATGCATCAAGTTGAGAAACAAAAAGCCAATAGATTGAATGACAGGATCCACCAGTTAGAAAAAGAATTGTCACTTAAGGAGAATTTGGCCCAAGTAAAGCAACATTTATGGGCCAATATCATTAACTCAATTAATGATATTTGGCCTTCTATACAAGTAATATTTGATAATAATGATTTGGTGAAGGAAGCAAGTGAGGTAATTCAAAGGGTAAAAACAGATCTTGGGGAGAAACCAGAGGAAGCCTCTAAATAATCAAATTTCTAAATTTTAAAAACAAGTATGAATTAGAGGAGGTTGGGATAACTGACAGAACAAAGACTATTCTAGAAGTGAAGAAAGTTATTTCCAAAAGAAATATGATGATACAGCTTGAGGAGAAATTTCAAAACATGAAACTTGCAGTAAACATGCTTTTTGACAAGTTTGAAGTATTGAGACAGAAGGGTCTGCCTAATCCTTTGGTAATCAATGATAAACTGATGAAACATGAAGACTATGATAAAAATATGAGAGAAGTAGCCAAAGAGACTTCCAACAGTTCATCCATGAAAGGTGTGCCCACAAGAAAAGTGCTCCTCCAGACTTTAGAAAACTTCTTTTACCTCCAGCATGAGGTAAATCACCTTTTTGTGAACAAGCCTACATTTGCCAAATATACAGAAGCAGATGAGATTTACCGGAGGATGATGAAAATCAAACTCCCAGATGAAGAAACATGGGAAAAATGGTATGACTTACTATAAAGGATGAAAAAAGAGAATCAGGTGAAAGACAAGCGGGTGAAAGGAGTAGACAACGTGAAAGAAAAGCAGGTGAAAGAAAATCAGATGAAAGAAATAGTCTAGTAACAACAAGAAAATAAAAAGGGACAGATTTCAGTCAGTTAAACATGTGTCACTATCTTTTTGCATTAAAGATATTTATTTTCCTTAAATAAATCCTAGTCAGTTAAAAGGATATTTTGTAAAGTTTTGTATAAATACTTCATCATTTGAAGTATTAGGGGTGGATTTCTGAATATTTTTGTAGCTGACTGATCTATTACCTGAGGGTTATTGTACCAAATTCTAGTTGACAGACAAAACAAGTTATAAAGAAACTTCTTTACAGGATTCATGTGTTGAGCTATCTCAGTGAAGTATAAATTTCAATTATTCATGTTTCTTTCTAAGTATTTCATAAACTTTCTTGTGTTCTAAATTTGAATGTTATAATAGGGGTTTTACTGCAGAATTTTCTTAAACATTACACTCTGCTTTTAACTGTTATACATTTATATGTTTTCTTCTGATATATGGTTTAGAGAATTCTTAATTTCCCTTTGATCCCGATTGATCTTCTTCATCCTTCTTCAGTATCTGGTTTGAGGAATTCTTAGTTTCTCCTTGATCCTAATTAAAAAATTATTTCACCATTCAACCTTGAGATCTGACATAGCTCACCTATCTTGCCATGTAATACTTCCTTTATAGTTTGTTGATTGTTCTGTTTTCAAAGTCACATTGACTCCATAAACCAATGGAAATGGAAAAGTACCTATTCATCTAGATCATGCATTCCACCAACCAACCAAAACCAATCCAATTAAGCAGACATTACTAGCCTAAAATCCATAAAAATAAACAAAGTTAAATCATATAGAGAGATTCCTCTCTGAGGTTAGGAAGGCTAGATCCTAAGCTCCAAAGTAGGTTTGTAGTTACCTCTGATATTTCTTTTTAACACATTGAACAACCCTTGGAAATATTGGAGTGATAACACCTCCCACTAGTCAAAGGTCAACAATGCGTTTGGGAAAAATTTTGTTGGAGGTTGGGGTTGAACCCACACGACCTCCCCTCCACAAACCACAACACTTACCGCTACACCAAACCTTAAGACTTGACATGTAATGGAATGCACACATTGTTAAAGGTTAAGTGTGAAGGTTAGGGGTTAACCACTAGCGGTTAACACTAAATGCGCATGTGACCACTACAAGACTTAACCACTAGCGGTTTACCATAAATGTGGATTATGCACTAATCACGTTTAACCGCTAATTAAACACACTTAATCATTAATTAAACTCGCAGTTAACTTGGCGGAGATTTTGGCAGATTCTGCCAAATCCGGAACCGCCCCCAAATTTAGCGGGATTAACTGAAGTTTTCCAGATTTGGAGGAGATTCCTAGGGAAAAATTGAAAAGACCATAACTTGATGGGATTTCGACCAATTTTAGAAAATGAATAGTCAATTTTGGATTATTTCAACCTTTTGAAGACAATGGAATAAGTTTCAGAGGAAATAGAAGACTTCTACATGTAATTTTTCCATAGAGAAGTTCAGGGAAGCCGAGGGCCACCAGGGAAGAAGGTCATGCCCAGATCTGCCAGAGTCAATTTTCAGAGATCTAATAGTCATTTTGGGGTTTATGAGTCCTTTAAACGCAAAGGTATAATTTTCAAAGCCATTGGAGTTGAGCAGAAGATTGTAATAAAATATTTGACCAAATAATTCCAAGAGGGCCTAGCCATTGAAGGAGGTCCTAGGAGATGTAACCTAGTACTGGAGGGTGAAATCATTGATAAGATGTCTTATGATATTTCTGTGTATATTTCTCTGCATTTCAATTTCTGTCCATGTTATTTAATTAGCTAATTAATTCATAATTTTCTCACACATGACACATAAACCTCTTGCATAACTAGATAAATGAGACGATCCTAAACATGTTTTAACTAATGAGGGAGCTTGCATAGCATTAACAAGTTTGCCCAAGATTTCAGATCAGGTTGGTATCATAGCACTTGTTAGTTCATTTGAACCCTAAGATGTTTTGCCAAGGTTAGCTATATAATTAGCCTCTGGTTTTGAAATTGTGCAAGGATCATTTAACTGTGTGCAAGTTTGTGTGTACAAGCTCAAGCAAGGAGAAGCTCAAGATTGAGAGCTTGGTTCTCAAATCATAGTAAAGAATTTTGTGAAGCTTTGTGAAGTGTTGTGAAGCTATTTAATTCATTACACTTGTGATGGCAGCTCCAACACATGATATTTCTAGTCTCTCTTCCTTAGCAAGATTCTTTGATGAAGAGATGTTGCAGGAGTTTTTCATCATGAGAGATATGGTGCAAGAGATGATTGAAGATAGGAAGGTGAATACTATACTTCAAGAGAAGTTGATGGCCATGAAGGAGGAGAAGAAAGACCTTCTTGAAAATATGCATGAGATGGATATCTTACTCTGTGATGCCAAGGAAACCCTAGCCAAGTATGTGCATGAACAAGAGGTATGAAAATCAACTTTATCTTCAATTTCCTCTGAAAATGAATGTTTTGGTGCTTTCAAAAGGCATACTAGAGGAATAGGTTCCAAATTATTGATGAATATGGGCTATGAAGGTAAAGGGTTAGGCAAGCATGCACAAGCCATAGTTGAGCCAACTGTTGTTGAGGAAAGGACTAGGTATTTGGGTCTTGGTTATGGAAAAAATTATGGATAATGCTCCAAAGCCAAGGAGGCACATGAAGATGTTCCAAGAAGGAATTTTGTTACATGTTCATACCCTCAAGCTTTCGAAATTTTTGTTCATGAGGAATGCAAAAGTTGTATACCCACTTTGCAAGAAGATGCTCATAAGCATGCAACTAGTGGAAATGTCAAACAAGAGGATGTTGAAAGCTCTAAGTTTGTTGAAACCATTGTTGGTATTCCGAAGAGAGCCACTACCTCATCAAATTAAACTCCTCAAGAAGGCGACAAAGGCGAATGTGCAAGGTATAAATTTTCCTTTAATCAAGTTTCCTTTGATTATGATAAACATGGTAAATCTTCACATAAGAATTGGAGAGAATTTAAATGTTATTTTTGTGGTTTGAATAACCATAATGTCTCAAGATGTTGGAAGAAAATGGCCACATACAAGAAACTTTCAAAGCAAAAGAGATAGAAAACTAGAGGTCCATTGGATAATGGAAACCATGTTGCAAAGAAGATGCAATTGTTTTGCACTCATTGCCATAAGCAAGGTCATCTCATAGACAAATGTTGGACTTTGTATCCAACAACTTATCCACGACCTTTAAATATGGTGGAGAGATACTTTGACAAAGATGGAAGAGATGATTCCATAATTGATGTGGGTCAAGATGATTAACAAGATGATGTGAAGCTACAAGAATCGCCATTGAAATGGTTTGGTAAGACTTGGATTGATTTCTTATCCAAATAAGGCTTGCATTTCTTTTGTTGATAGATGCAATTATTTTCCTTATGAATGCATTAATTAAAGCATGCTGCAACTTATACGATGCAAGATGTTGAAAGTGGAGTTATGTTTGACTCACTTTAAAGCATAAAAGAAGGCAATTTGTGGTACAAGTTTGTATGTGAATGAATTTGTTTTGAAATCATTCTTGTTGTTGCATATTTTCGCCATGAAGGCGTGTGGAAGTTGGGTATGTTACTCACTTCATTTGCAGCAAGTTTGTCAATTATTGTTGTTGCATATCTCCATGAAGGTGCGTGAAAGTTGGGTATGTTACTCACTTTAGTTGCAACAAATTTGTCAATTCTTGATGTTGCATAATTTCGCCAAGAAAGCATGTGAAATTTGGGTATGTTACTCACTTCATTTGCAAAAAATTTGTCAATTCATCTCTTATGTAACCATACATGTTTTTGGGCTTATTGTACTTGTGTTTGTACTTGAGGGAGAGTTGAAGAATTGTACACATGCATGAGAGTTTGTGTGTGTGTGAACAATGAAACTAGCAACATGCATGAGTGATTGACTTGTGTTGGTTGATTTCTTTGTTAACATGTATGATTGACAACTTGAGAATTTTCATTGTGTTTGGATACATGCACGAGTGTTGATTGTTGTCACATGTATGTCATATCAACTTGGAAGAGTTGATTTAGTTTCCACAGATGAAAGGGAGATGTTGATGGATTATTGCATGAGATGTGAAATTCTTGTTGTTTATGAAAATATGTTAGGGTCCCACCCTAACCCCCTTATTTATGTAGTAGGATCGAGTCATAGTTATAGTTAAGTAAAGAGTCAATAAAGCCCATATTAATAATTGTAAGTGGTTAACCCGCATTTAATGACGGGACCACAGTGAGTTGAAAATGGGCCATGGTATTAGATAGATGGTATTAATAAGAACCATGGTATTGCTCCATGGTATTACATGTATGAGTCATATATAAAGGATAGAGACTCCCTGCGAGGAGCATCATGTCTTATTTTGTAATCGAGCTCTGCTCTATTGGAGGTTTCCCCCTCGAAGAGGCAAGTGAACATTACTTTCTGAATAATAAAATACCTGCTGTTATTTCTCACTGTTCTATGTTCTGGGTATATTTCTGCGCATATTTGGTATTCTTGTATCATCTTGTAGGTTAAGAGCATAACAAGTGGTATCAGAGTGCTTTCCAGGGCCAGTGGGATCTCCATTTTTTAGCAATTTTTTTTTGGCTAGAGACGTGTTTCGGCGTCTTTAAACCACGGGATCTGTTGTTGAGTGCATAAACCTGTGGATTTGGGGAGGCATGCACGCAGGAAATACAAGAGGTGGTCATGCTTGTTGGACTCCCTTGTAACCCCTGTGGGTACCCCTTCGAGTAGTAGCACATTAGACAAAACTGCGCATGGACTGTCTTCCAAGTACCCTCTGGTATATTGGAAGCCCCCTAACTCCCTTGAAACCTTGCCATAGATAAAACGTCAGCCGTCTGGCTGCTACATTACATCGAGAATAGCACTCGGAGAGATTACTCGCTCGTACGAAAGGGTAGTTGGGTTGTACGACTAAGGGTACGGTTGATCCTCCTTGGTTAGTGCCCTAAAAGATTGGGCCGAGTACTACTGTTAGACCCTTATGTATATTGCGATCTATAGCACCTGACACTCCTCGAGACCATAGTTCCCTTTTCTATCTCTGGAGCACGCATAATCTCTGCTAGATCAGATCTCACAAGTGGGGTTTGCAGCAGCAGCAGAAATCAGTCCCGCAGCTCAGATCCATCAGATCCGCAACAGCAATCTGTTCCGCCACTCAGATTTATCCGATCAGCCATTCAGATCTCTCAGATCCACCAGAGCCGCCATCCAGATCTGAGTAGTTGTGTGGGCTCCTATACTGGGGCGTGATTTTCGTAGGACTTTTGGCAGCATTGACATTTTGGGGATTCGGCTACTGCAATATTCCTAAGCAAGGAGTAAAACTCCGTTAGGAGTTTTCAGGAAGAAAAAAAAAAGTCTGAGACCCCCCAGGGCGCTTATTGGTGATCTAGCCCATAAGAATCAGGACGACGAGTTGAGCAAGGTGGTACCATTCAATTGTTAGTGAATTTTTTTTTTTGGGCGGTCCCAAATTTCAAGTACATCGGATCGGTGCAATGTAGAAACTAGAGCTCAAGCTATGGCCAATGAGAAGATCGACAAACTTGAACAATCCTTGAAAGACCTCCAAGATCAGCTGATGACACTAACTAACGCACTCTCAAAGGGCAAGGTGAAAGCCCGCAAGGAGGCATATATTGGCAATGAACACAGTGAGGTTGAGTCTAGCCACTCTCTTCACCTCTGGGGCACCCACCAATAATCCCGTCTGCGACCACCCAAGTTGGATATGCATAAATTTGGTGGTTCTCACTCGGCAGCATGGGTAGCACACATGGAGTAGTATTTCAATCTGAATTACATCTTAGATAATGAGACTCAGCTTATGGTGGGGAGCATGTACTTGGACAATGAAAGATGGAAATGGTGGCAATGGCATCAACGTTGCAATGGAAGGTTCTTGACTTGGGACACCTTCAAAAAAGCTCTTATAGAGCGCTTTGATCATGACTCTGCTTTTTTGGGTCATCTCACTAAGCTCCGACAGATTGGCACAGTGGATGAATATATTACAGCCTTTGAAGCCTTAGCTTTCCGCACTACGGGTCTCCAAGATGTGTTCTACACGGAATGTTTTATCAATGGTCTTAAAGAGGCCATACAAGCTCACGTTCGACTGCACCACCCTCCCACATGGTCGGAGGCTTGCAGGGTAGCTCGTAAAGTTGAACGTGCATTAGCGGCCCAGTCCAATCGCCCAAATTTCACTGCCAAGGGTCGCCCCCCATAGGCTCACAACACTACTCAAACACTTAAGGTTCAAAAGGTGTCACCTGCAGAAATGGCAGAAAGAAGAAAGCAAGGATTATGTTACTACTGTGATGAAAAATACTCCCCAGGTCATAAATGCAAGGAGCCCAAATTTTTTCAAATTGATGCTACTGATTACAGCTCATCGGAGGAAGCCCCACCACTTGAGGAACCTGAGGAGGACGAAGAGGACAACCAGAAGGACAATGTCCCTGACGAACCAGTTATTTCACTACATGCTTTGGTAGGGATTTCTTCACCTCAAACTCTCAAAATCAGAGGTTTTATTAAGCACCGCCTAGTAGTAGTCTTGATTGATAGTGGAAGCACACATAATTTTATCCATCAAAGAGTCGTGGAAGCAGTGCATTGTTTTGTACGAGCCGTTTCTAACTTCCAAGTCCAAATTGCGGATGGGGGAACAATGAAATGTGAAGGTTGCTGTGAAAATTTCAAACTTCAAATGGGGGATTATTAGTTGAAGACCCACATGTTTGCCATACACATGGGAGGGTGCGACATTGTCCTCGGTGCTGAATGGCTTCGCACACTTGGGCCAATCACAATGGATTTCTAGGAGTTATATATGAGCTTTAAGCAGAACAACTCCACACATACCCTCCGCAAACTCCAGGCGGGAGCTCCCTCTATCATCAGCTCACATAGGATGGAAAAATTGTTAAAAAAGGGCCATCATGGAGTTATAGCTCAATTTAATGCCATCCAGGCTGTCGAACCCAATTCTCTTACGATTCATCCTGAGATGCAACAGATTTTAAATAACCGTCTGCCAGTCTTTGACAAGCCTCATGAGCTTCCACCCTTGAGAGGGGAACATGATCATAGCATCACTTTGGTCCCAGGGGCCCAACCACCAAATGTGTGCCCATATCGATATCCATTCACCCAAAAGAATGAAATAGAAAAAATAATCAAGGAACTTTTGGAAGCATGAGTCATTCGTCCCAGCATTAGTCCTTATTCATCACTGGTGGTCATGGTGCTCAAGAAAGATGGGGAATGGCGTATGTGTCCAGACTTCAGGGCCCTCAATAAGTTGACCGTCAAAGATAAATTTCCCATCCCGGTTGTTGATGATTTGCTGGATGAACTAAATGGGGCTCAATTCTTCACTAAGCTGGATCTTCGCTCAAGCTACCACCAAATTCGCATGAAAGAAGTCGACATTCCAAAGTGTTACACTAAAATTTGTCACCATGAATATTTGCAGTCAGTATGGCTCCATCAATTGTCATACTGTCCTCCTTGGCAAGTCTTATACCTCTGCTCCTCATGTCAAACTCCAAGAAAGAGAGAAAGTCTTTAAAAAGTCAATATAACTCTGGTTACGCAGTTTCTCTTACCCTTACCTGCGTGTACGCACCTCAAGTTCATAATACCTGCGTACTTGTACGCTTTGTCTGTAGAGGGGTGGGTGCGTACTCCTGTAAAGGTCAAAAGGCACAAGTTTTACTTCAAAAAAGTTACTTGTGGTCGAATCTAGATCATTCTAGAATATGGTTTGACGTGGATTGAGCGCCTCCAGATGGTTCATGCATCCCAATGAAAGAGGAACTTATCCCATCAAGAGGGGAGCTATACCATTGAAAGAGGGGCTTATCCCATTGATGGTGGACCTGATTAACTTCCTCCAAAGCACTATAAATACAGGCATTGGGCCAGAGGGAGGGGAGGTTGAAAGCTGAACATTTCTAAGGGTAGATGCTGCTGAAATTAGGACTCCCTTATAGAGCTTGAGAGGAGAGATTCCCATCCTTTCTTAGCTTCATTTGGAAGTGGGTGAGCTGATCAAAGTAAAGGAGAACTCTTGCTGGACCCTAGGAGGGACCTGCACAACACTAAGGCACTGGTTGTAATGGTTTCTTTTGTTTCCAATTAATACAATTAAGTTCATTTTTCTCAACAAGTTGTTATATATAATTTGTTTCATAAACTCCTTGGTCTTTATGATGAATATGTTTTATTATATGAGTTATTCAGGTGCTATGTAATCGTTTGCTTGTTAGTGAATGTAGGTTTCAAGGAGAAGGAGCTCATCTGGATCGGAGAGGCTTGGCTGCTACAAACAGCGTTGGACTAAAGGTATGTCTTAAACAACTGGTTGCTTTTATTTTAAATGCATATCTAGGGAAAGATAGTGCTTGATTGTTTTGTTTGTCACTAGAAAGCCTTAGCTTCTAGGGAGGTCGGTTTTGTCCGCAAAATTGACTCTTTCCGCATGACAAAATGGCGACCATACTGGGGAATCCATGGATTTGATTGATTTCTCTTTTGATTGATACTTTGATTTGAGAAAATCTGATTTCTTTCTAGTTTTTGACTGATTGACTGTGAATTTGGGTGGAATAGCTTAGGGTTGAGTTAGTTTTTATTTTTCTTGATTTTGAGAGCAGTACGCACCCTCTGCGTTAAGCATAGTGCGTACCTGTATGCACTTCTGCTTTGTACACAGAGCGTGGCCGCACCTGTGCAAACAGGCTGCCTGCGTACCCTGTCAAAAGTTTAGAAAATTTCCATTTTTTCCTTTTTACCCATTAGATTTTGTTTATAGTTTTTTTTTGCTGCCCAGATCCACTGGTTACCTGTCAAAAGTTTTCATCTAAGCTTGTTTCATTAGCATCAAGGGTTTTAGTGAAGTTCATAGAAATTCTAGCCCTAGGTTTGATTTTTGTATTGGTCTTGTAGTGACTTTGGCTTTAGAAGTTGTAAAAACCTTGGATATCCCTGGTCTTTTCAGTCTTCTTAGGAGTCAGACCTTTTGTAAAATTCACCTTTGTGAGAAACCTACCTTTGTGTTGTCTCTTTGTGGAATTTCGAGAAGGCTTGTTGGTTAAGCTCTGAATTTCATTCTTAAGAAAAAGAACAAAAGATTTTTTTTTTTTTTTTTTTGACTGGTTTATGATTCTGCATGAATTAGTCCTTGGTTGAATTGTAACTGAGTAAAACATCCTGGAATTATATTTTGTAGGCTTTTACCTCATTAGATTTGCTTTTAGGTAAATTTCTCTTAGATTTGCTTTTAGGTAAGTTTCTCTTAGATTTTCATAGATCTTAAAATTTATTTTTGTTAAGTAGTTTTTCATGCTTTGTTAAAATAGGAAAAAATACAAAATCTCTTTTGAAGAAAAGTTTGTTTTAGTAGCATTTGAAGTCTTTGAAAAGAGAAAGGAAGTTTTCCTGAAATAATTAGTGGTCATGTGTTGTGTGCTTTGGAAAAGATAAAGAGATTGTTTCTTTGATTTTCATTGCCAAGAAAGTTGTCTTTATAAATTTTGCATTCTCCAACTCTCTTAGCTAGGGAATTCATTGAAAAGGAAAGATAGTTTAAATCATCTTAGGTGCATCTTTTTAGTGGATTTGAGTCGAGTCTACACACCATCAGTTTCATCTCCGCTACCTTTTGTCCTAAAGAAAAGCCATAAAAATTAACGCTTAAAGTAAAATTAACTTAGTAACTTTTTATTTACTAGGGCTCTGAAACACCAACATAGATCAGGCTAGTGTCTTGGAGTAGGAGAGTAATTAACTCTCCAAGACAGTAAAAACAAACAAGTAGCTTATCTTGTGGTAGGATAAATCCAACTGTTACATTTATGCTCTGGGAAAGCTCCTCTTAAAGGAGAAGCACGAGATCGTGTCCGAACCAGTGAGGGGATCAATCCTCCTTCATTGGGAACGACGCCAGATATGCATGTACTACAAACGGTAAACCTCGGATTAACCATTGTCGAGGAGCCTGGGGTCACTTGTCGGTAAACCTTGGATTATTGTCAAGGAGCCGACAAGGGGATTGAGCTTGTTACTCTGCCCTTGCGTGTGTATCGGATCGTAGACTATTCCCCCAGGTATATTTGTTGCTGTTGGTGACCTTAGTGACTATTATCTTTAGGGTTCTACCCAAGGTGACGGTGGAGGGAAGATCCCACTATACCTGGAGCAGACATCGGCTAGGCTCACTTGGATTTTCTGGGGGGTTCACTTCACTCGAGACGGTTAAAGTGGAGGAACTTGTGCCAGTCTATTCATTAAGCAGGTTGCCGGGGTAACTGTTCCACCCGCCACTTCTGTACTGAATTCTGCGATGTTGGATTTCATCACCAACTAGTGTTTTCGGTCCGGAAGGTTATTGTTTGTGTGTGGTTTGACGCCCTAGATTCTTTAGGCGTGTGATTCGAGTTTGTTTGGTTCTTTATAGACTTTAGGCGGTTTGCTTTGAGATTTTATTTTGTTTGCGTGTGCAGTAGTTAAAAGTTTTAACTGTGGCTGAATTACCGAGACAGTCCCGTAGACTTCGGGGCCAGTCTCCTGAGGTTGTAACCGTGGCCGATTTGTTGAGGAAGTCCCGTAGACTTCGGGGCCAACCTCCTGAAGACGTCCCGGGTCATTACGAAGGTTTGAAAGTCCTCGTAACTCCTAGTGGCAGTAAAGTAGGGTCACCTGAAGAAGGAGAGTCTTCGTTGGTTGTTCATCCTGATTACCAAACTCTAGAAACATGTTATAATCCTGAAGCTGTTTCGGTTTCCGAACTTGCTGGTAGTTTTTCATCTACTAGTGATATAGGCGAAGAACCTGAGATATCTGAACTTGTTACTCCAACATCGGGGTTGGTCTCTCCAACTTCTGGTGCTCCTGATTCACCTAGGGTAGAAAGAGTCATCACCGAAAATCTTCCTTCTGGTTTGATAGCTATTGAAGAACTTGCTCCAAAAGAAGACATAGGCATCCCTATCCCTGAAAATCAACCTACTATTGATCTAAGGGAGCGTGAATCCATTTTTTACAGTCCACCTAGAAGTACTACTTGGTATCTTTCTTTAACTAATTATTTGGACAACTCAGGGTTAAGTTTTTCACCACCTCGTGCTCCTTATCCACCTAGAGGGAGCATCTCCTCAACCCATTGAACATGGGTTATTAACTGGAAACAATGGTAATAAACCGTTGAGCGTAGGAGACATTTTCATGATGTTGGGTTCTATTCCCAGTTCTCAACCTCAAGGTGGCCAGTTACCGCCTGGGGGGCAGCCTCAATTAACGCCTGGGGGGCAACCTCAAGGTACACAAATTGTGTCTGGGGGGCAACCTCAAGGACAGTATGTACCCATGGTGCAGTACATTCCTCAAGGTCAAACCCAGCCTCAATATGTACCCCAAGGTCAACCTTAGTATCAATTTATACCTCAAGGTCAACCCCAGTATCAGTACATGCCTCAAGGGTATCAACCCCAAGGTCAGTACTTGAACCAAGGTTTCCAACCACCCCAAGGTCAATCTTATGTTCAAGGTATGGGAAATGTACCTTTCAATTATCAATCCTACCCTCAATCCGGTTATGGATCTCAATATCCTCAACCTGTTATGGGTCAATACCCCGGAATGAACATAGTGTGGGATCCATCGCAAATTCAACAGGTATTGCAGCCAAGTGTACAGTTTTCATCTCAAACTGGACAACCCTTAGTTTCTGGTTCACCCCAACAACCAGTCTAGTCTAATATTCAAACTTCTGTACCTTCGGTAGTTTCTCAGTCTGGGCCTGTTTCGCCTCGTACTCCATCTCAAACGACTGCTGCAACTGCCACAACATCTGTTCAATCTACCCCACTTACTTCTGGAGTATCGACAGCTCCAGTTTCTACTGTTTTTGTATCTACTCCTCAGACATCTTTACCATCGTCTGGATCCACGATTCAAACTACGGTTCAGATGCCTGTAGGAAAACCTGGTTTAAGTACGGTTGTCACAAGTCAACCACAATTCACTTATCAACCGTACCAGGGATAGTACCAATTCGGTCCTGCTGTCCAGCAGCCAGTTTACCAGTATCAACTGTATCCTGGGTACACTTATCAACAACCACAACAACCCCAGTACGGTCCGGTTAATCCTGGTTTTCCAGGAGGATACAATATCCCGAACGCGATTCCCATTCCTAGTTATCCTGGATATCCTCCTCCTGGGACTGGTCTCGTGACCCAGAGTTTTAGGGATCCTAATCGACAGTTACCGTTTATCGCAACTTTGGACTTACCAGACTTGTCGCGCCTAACGAACGATCCAATTAATTATCTTCCGTTTTGGCCGCCAATGCTGAATAAGTTGCCCAGTGACATTCCCAAGTTCGAGGGTAAGTCTGGAGAGGACCCGTCGAATCATGTGATGACTTACCACCTCTGGTGTGCCTCTAATTCCATCTCGGATGATTCGATCCGCTTACATCTTTTCCAGCGTACTCTCATTGGTCTTGCGGCCAAGTGGTACATTGAGTTACCACGGGCCTCCTTTTATAATTTTAGCCAGTTAGCTACCTCGTTTTTAACTCATTTTCAGTTGCCGGTCAGATATGATAATGGCACGGAGTTACTAACTTCATTAAAGCAATCGACGTCCACTTATATTTCCGATCATATTCATGAATGGAGACGTTGAAGGTGGTTAGTGAAAGTTTTTATCCCGGACCAGATCTTAGCTGAATGGTTTGTTAAATCATTGTTACCGAAGATTACTGAAGATGTAACTAAGGCCGGAGTAGTTACTGAGGAGCAAGTGATTGCTCAAGCGCAGTACCTTGACTTAGTTTATACTCAGTTAGGTACGTTACACGAAAAGATCCCAGATCTTCCTAAGTCAAATCAAATCGCTGCCGCTCCTTCTGGGTCTCATGCTGCTGATGGCATGATTGGTACGGTGAACACTAAAAGTAAGAAGAAATCCTCAAATAATTCTTCTCCTATTATAACCTTACCAGACTCCCTGACAGGAGATTCTTCTACTGAGATTTCCGCCGATATTCACGCTGTAGAGTCATCTACGGCTAAATCAAAATCCGGTGGAAAGAAGAAAGGGAAGAAGAAGAATAAAGTAGACAAAACTCCAAAGGAGAAAACTGAAAAATCGGAAACCAATGACGAAAAATGCAAGCCTCGTTATCCATGTCTTATTTGTGAAGAAGAACACTTTACAAGAGACTGCCCTCATCGAGCAGAGCTTGCGAAGATCGTCAAAGGCTCCCAAACTCCTGCTGTTTTGAAAGATCCATTTCCAAAGCAGGATAGTAAGATGATAGGTTCTTCCTTGACTGCCAGTGAAGAACCCATATTGATGATGTCTCATGTAAGGATTGCGACTCGATCGCAAGATTATGGTAGTAAAAGTCCTGTTGATGGCAAAGAAGCAGAATCTTCTCATTCTAATCCATCAACCTCAGCTCCCGGTTCCGATCCACTACAGATCGACCGGGGGGCATGCGTATATCATCCTTGCGGTAGATTATTTTACTAAGTGGGCCGAGGCGATGCCTACATTCGAGGCAGATGGCAAGACAACTGCAATTTTTGTGTTCAATCACATAATTGCTAGGTTTGGTGTCCCACAAGCGATAATCACTGACCATGGGCGCCATTTTCGAAATATTATGATGAAATAACTTACAGGCCAGCTTGGTTTGCGTCACGATAGTTCAACTCCTTATTATCCACAAGCGAATGGTCTGGTTGAGTCCATCAACAAAGTTTTAGTTATCATGATCCGACGAATCATTGGTATTCATCGGTCGAATTGGCACAACATGTTATTTTCAGCGCTTTGGGCGTACCGAATCTCAGTGAAAACATCAACAGGGTTCACTCCTTTCCAACTAGTTTATGGTTTGGAAGCTGTGCTACTCATTGAATGCGAAATCCCGTCACTGCAAATGGCCATCGAGTTACTTCCAGCTACTTCCAAAGAGGAAAAGCGTTTATTATACTTAGCTCAATTAGATGAGACTCGACGTGATGCTGCATTGGCGATCGAGACTCACGCAAAACGTATGAAAGCTCAGTATGATCGAAATGTGACCCCTCGAAATTTTTCGGAAGGAGACCTAGTGTTATTATATGATCAAGCTAATGATAAATTAGGTGCTGGAAAATTCGTTCCTATGTGGCATGGGCCCTATATTGTCAAGCGAAAGCTAGCAAAAGGGGCCTATGAGCTGGTAGACTTTGATGGGGACTCTTTGGGTAAACCCAGAAATGGACTTTACCTAAAGAGGTATTATGCTTAAAAGAATGGGTATGGAGATTTTTAGTTAGGTTAGTTTTTCTTTCTAGCTGGTGTGTTTGTTAGTTTAGACAGTGTGCTTAGCTTAGAGAGTGTGTTTTCGTCATTATTCTGCTTATCTTGGTTTTACTCTTGATGTTGCAGATGTCGATGCCTCTCCAAACATACATTGGATTTGCTGATGGTGCTTGTCGTAGTACACGGAATATCTCTTCCGCAGCTTGGGTTATCTATTCGCCCTCTGACGAGTTAGTTTCTATGCATGGGGTGAGCCTCGGTCAAACAACAAACAACATTGCCGAATACAGTGCAGTGATTGAGTTATTGTCTGAATCTATTTTATTTGGGATTCGGAGTTTGATAGTGAGGTTAGATTCTGAACTCGTTGTATTACAGCTTAATAAAGTGTATGCCATTAGAAATCCAGTGTTATTAAGGTTATTTTTGAGAGTGCGTCTCTTGGAACGTGAATTTGATTACATTGAATATCAACATATTCCAAGGTCTTTAAATACATTAGCAGATGCAATTGCTTCTCGAATGTTAAATAGACATTTGCAATAATCATACATGTAAATTTAAAAACATTTCATCACACATGTTTAACAAGATAAGCCGGTAATAATGATATATATAGATAGGAGTGTGTCAAAAAATACATCGTCTTCGATCATAGGTTGAAAAACACCTTATGATTGGCAAAAATGATAAGTACAAAAAACCAAAATGTCACATGTGTCTACAAAAACGACCATCCAATCACTGGTGATGATCTCTATATGACACCACTACACGGGCCACCCTACACAAGAACCTCCTAAAAGGTCCTGGGACCCCGACTACATAGGGTTGAAGCCTGATAGGAATATCATCTATGGTAGTCTCCGGTATATCTGCTGTAAGACGCTCTAGGTCATGTTCCAACTCGGTCAAAGTCTCTGTGGCCTCGTCCTGTGGGGCCGGTGCCGCTGCAACTGGTAGTCTCCTCTCGAAAGGCCGGAGATTGGCTAGACGACGTGGGCCTACATCTGCATTTTGAAAATTATTACTATCAGTTTTGAGACGATATAAAAACAAACAAAAAAATAGATAGTTTAAAAACTTGTGGAAAATGAAGTTACCTGTATCATCCCATTGTTCTCCCGGTGGAAGAACCATGTCCGGATCTCCACGAAAATCAACTCCGGCATAAGGAAAATCCAGTATAGAAAAGACCTGGTCCTCTAACCAGTGAAAATACTCCGGAGTAAATCGAACAACCTCCGTTCTCTCATCAGGATGACGGGCCATAACCACAACCCATCGCATCAATTTGGGCTCTCGAGGAAGCCCAGCCTCAACAGTGAGCTGCTGTGGGATCAGCATCGGAACCCTCTCTAAGCCAAAACTCACAACTAAAGGCCCATAACCAAAAGTCTTTAGCTGTCCGTTTTTGGCTCTAGTCAGTTGGCCCTTTACATTGGCCAACACAGCATCACACCAGTTGAAAATGGTACCTCGATAGCAATCAATCGCCATCCGCATCTGGGATCCAGTGGTAATGTGTAAAGCGACAGCCCCGCAAAGTCTGGTAACTGTAAAGGCAATCACCATAAGTTCAGGATGGGATATAGTTTTGATCTCTATCCCCTTCTCCTGAGTCTGAGTGTTACACCACTCTAGTCGGAGACTAGCGATGGACTGGCCACCCGGCCTAGTCCCGGACAGAGTCAAGTGTTCGCCTCTCTTGGGAAAACTAGTGAGAAAGTAGATATCTGCGGGCTCCATCTCTAGCTGGTGCCCTCCAATATAAAAACACTGGTCCTGAACGTTCCATCTTTCTACCAGCCACTCTAGAAATCTCACTTGGGCCCTCATGCCAGGTATGGCCCAGTATTTATAAAGGCCGCATGCCTTCAAAGCATCAATTGACAGTTGATGATTAATGGCGGCCAAATCAACATCTTCGTGCTTTCTCTCACGCCAATCAAGCATGGTGAACAATCTACACACCATAAAACATCCATTAGAGTCCATAAAATCAAAATTTTTTGGTCCAATTTGGAGAATTTGGGGTTTGAAAACTCGTTTCGCGGGGTACGCACCCCGCCTTTAGGAACAGAGGGTGGGTACGCAGGTTCCCTTAAGGCAAGGTGCATACGCCCGACATTTTCCCAACTGAGAAAATGTCGGGGTACGCGGGTCCCTAGTTTGGTGCCCGCGTACGCCGAGAGGCGGTACTTTAAACCCCAAAGCCTCCAAAAAATGAAATCTAGGGCCTAAAAAAGAATTCTAAATGGATGAAAATGAAGAGGAGGATGTTGTAGAATACCTGAAAGAGACGGCGTTCGATTTCAACGGTCAAATTCTCCGCAGTGTCCACGGGAAGTTTCTTGCCAAAAGCCCTTTTTCTCTCCTCAACAGTAAAATGGTAAAAATGAATTGGTAAAAGCCCTTTTTATAGGTTTTTTGGGTAAATAAATGGTAAATTTGTTTATTTTTCACCATGAAAAGGTATTTTTCAAAGTATTTTTATCTATCTTCAACAGGTATGAGTAATGTGTGGGTTTTTGTGCAGGATAAAGGATTTTCAGGGAAAATTGTCATTTTTTACAAACAAAAACACCAGAGTCATCTTTAAGCCCTTTTCTGACTCCTAAAACATGAAAATATTGCCGAGCATTTCTTTTACACTCGTTAAAACAGAATTAAAAGACGGTCCTCTTACAGCCCTTTTCTGACCGTAAAAACATGAAAAGACTGCCGAATTTTTGTCGTTTCAAATTCGATATTGGAAATAAAACGACGTGTCCTTGATCGCTTTTTACTTTTCAGATCAGAGACACTAATCATTAAAGTACTCCTTGGCCGTAAAGATCAAGCGGTTCTCTCAAGTATTATTTTATACTTTTTCGGGCTTGGGAGACACAAATTTACGAAAAAGGTCAACCCTGGAGTCTTCTTAAGTTTTTTCAGACTCTCTAAAATTGAAAAACGCCAAGTTTCTCCTATACTGGACTCGTTAAAAGTTCACAGTAAAGGACCTGTTCGATTACAAACAGGAACGGACCACTCCTTCTTAGGGTTCGAATCTAAACTAAGTTGGACTCATCCGAAAGATGAGCTTATAATCAAGCAAATGTTATCCTCCTCAAGCTTGTAAAAAAATAAAGAGGTACTTGCCAGAAATGGTGGGGGAAAAGAGAGAGAAATGAGCCTATTTGTTATTTTTTGTCTCAGAAAAACCTTATCACCACTCTTGAACACGACACTTTTCATTCACCTGGGTTGGGAAATCCTTTGCCTAACAGTTGATCAAACCACATTGAAAATCTTCAGCCGGTTTCTGGGTATTAACTTTGGGTCACTCGTCACCAAGCCATCTGTTGTGTCGTTATGTGTTCAAGAGGTCACTGCAAATAAGCCATTCATCTGCAAAATATCTGTCATCCATCTTGACCATCCCTGAGTCAGTCCTTACAGCTACATTTCTTCAACTTGATCTATGATTTCGTGTTGTGGGCTTGCCTGCAACGGATCGCTTTCTATCGACATCAACACATTATCTAGAAAGATGATCTAGAAATCGTCAGTACCTTGAAATCTGCATGCATCAATGGCAGGTTTCTCGCCTTCGACGACAGTTTACATCATTGACTTTCGATCGAAGGATTCTGTGACATGTTCGACATCAACACATCTATTCACATCTCATGGATTGTACTGGGTACTTTGAGAACCATTGACATCACTGGTGGTCTCTCTCACACTTGTTAACAGTTTACATCATTGACTGGTAATCAAGTGGTTTCTACCATGTTCGACATCAACTCATTTATTCGCATGGATAGAATCGTACTATTTTGGGAAGCAGAAATGAAGACCCTGGATCTAGTTTCCGCCATCCAGGCTGCGAGGAGTTTTGTATTCATTATATAGTAGACTGATTATAAACAGATGGCTGCGTCCATACTGTGTCTACATGTGTCTATGATTATAATGTACTGTGAAATCATTCCTGTATCAGAGCAGTAGTTAGTTTGTTAGTTAAAGTTTTTGATCTGAGTATGGGAATTCCTACCTCAGCGATGATATGATCTCATACATGTATTTTGTGTTGAATATTTGCAGGTTCCAACTGGGCTCTCCACAAGATAATCCTCGAAATGATAAAGTGCTTCACCCTTCCTAGATGATATGAAACCCTAATCTACTACAGGCTTCGCACTTTAGGGGGCAATCTGTTACACTAAAATTTGTCACCATGACTATTTGCAGTTAGTATGGCTCCATCAATTGTCATACTGTCCTCCTTGGCAAGTCTTATACCTCTGCTCCTCATGTCAAACTCCAAGAAAGAGAGAAAGTCTTTAAAAAGTCAATATAACTATGGTTACGCAGTTTCTCTTACCCTTACTTGCGTGTACGCACCTCAAGTTCATAATACCTGCGTACTTGTACGCTCTGTCTGTAAAGGGGTGGGTGCGTACTCCTGTAAAGGTGAAAAGGCGCAAGTTTTACTTCAAAAAAGTTACTTGTGGTCGAATCTAGAGCATTCTAGAAGATGGTTTGACGTGGATTGAGCACCTCCAGATGGTTCATGCATCCCAATGAAAGAGGAACTTATCCCATCAAGAGGGGAGCTATCCCATTGAAAGAGGGGCTTATCCCATTGATGGTGGACCTGATTAACTTCCTCCAAAGCACTATAAATACAGGCATTGGGCCAGAGGGAGGGGAGGTTGAAAGCTGAACATTCCTAAGGGTAGATGCTGCTGAAATTAGGACTTCCTTATAGAGCTTGAGAGGAGAGATTCCCATCCTTTCTTAGCTTCATTTGGAAGTGGGTGAGCTGATCAAAGTAAAGGAGAACTCTTGCTGGACCCTGGGAGGGACCTGCACAACACCAAGGCACTGGTTGTAATGGTTTCTTTTGTTTCCAATTAATACAATTAAGTTCATTTTTCTCAACAAGTTGTTATATATAATTTGTTTCATAAACTCCTTGGTCTTTATGATGAATATGTTTTATTATATGAGTTATTCAGGTGCTATATAATCGTTTGCTTGTTAGTGAATGCATGTTTCAAGGAGAAGGAGCTCATCTAGATCGGAGAGGCTTGGCTGCTACAAACAACGTTGGACTAAAGGTATGTCTTAAACAACTGGTTGCTTTTATTTTAAATGCATATTTAGGGAAAGATAGTGCTTGATTGTTTTGTTTGTCACTAGAAAGCCTTAGCTTCTAGGGAGGTCGGTTTTGTCCGCAAAATTGACTCTTTCTGCATGACACAAAGACTGCATTCAGAACTCATGAAGGCCATTATGAGTTCCTGGTCATGCCATTTGGTCTTTGTAACGCCCCATCTACTTTTCAGAGCCTTATGAACCACCTCCTCAAACCATATCTCAGAACATTTGTCCTTGTTTTCTTCGATGACATCCTCATCTACAGTTGCACTTGGGCTGCACATCTTCAACATGTAGATCTGCTCTTGCAACTGCTCCACAAGCATAAATTATTTGTTAAGATGTCCAAGTGTTCTTTTGGCATGGAATAAGTTGAGTATTTGGGCCACATTGTGGGCGTGAAGGTGTCAGGGTGGACCCCAAAAAGATCCAGGCAATGCAGGATTGGCCTCAACCTAAGACCTTGAAGAGACTGAGAGGATTTTTGGGTCTCACGGGCTACTATCGTAAATTTGTCCGTAACTATGGTAGCATTGTGAAACCCCTCACTCAACTCCTCAAGAAAAAATCATTCCTTTGGAATGATGAAGCACAACAGGCCTTTACAGCTCTCAAAAATTCCATGTGTTCCACTCCAGTCTTAGCACTACCCAACTTCACCAAATCTTTTGTCATTGGATGTGATGCTTCGGGTACGAGTATTGGGGCGGTCTTAATGCAGGAAGGTCGACCCTTGGCCTTCACAAGCCAACAACTAAGTGGGAAGAATCTGGGACAATCTACCTATGAGAAGGAAATGATGGCCATCTTACATGCAGTAGATACTTGGCGACCTTACTTATTGGGGCGACGTTTCCAAATCCGCACAGACCATCATAGTCTTAAATATTTTTTGGAGCAACGCCTATCCTCACCACAACAAAATAAATGGCTTGCCAAAATGCTGGGATATGATTATGATATCATTTACAAGAAAGGGTGTGGAAATATTGTAGTAGATGCATTATCTCGCCAATTTGAGGAGGAAAGTACCTTGCTCACAATTTCCCTTCCCATTCCAGAATGGATTGAAGAGGCTCGCAGGGAATGGTTTTCACATCCCTGGCTCTCCCAACTCATTACTCAATTGCAGGCGGATCCAAATTCCACCAAGGGCTACTCGTGGCAGGATGAGATTCTTTGCTACAAGGACAGAGTCGTAATATCACCAACATCCACCCTCAAAAGCCGCATTTTGGCGGAGTTGCACTCATCCCCCACTGCAGGACATTCAGGCTTTCAGAAGACGTATGCTCGCACTAGAAGATCATTTTTTTGGACAGGCATGAAAAAGGACATTCTTACTTTTGTAGCGGAATGCGATGTCTGTCAGTGCCACAAAGGGGAGATAGTCAAAGCACCAGGCACATTACAACCATTGCCCATCCTGGCATCAATATGGACGAAGGTTTCTATGGATTTCATTACAGGTCTTCCAAAGTCAGGAAACAAGTCAGTCATCATGGTGGTTATGGACCGACTTTCTAAGTATGCTCATTTTTGCACCCTACCCCACCCTTTTACACCAACTTTGGTTGCTCAATATTTCATGGATCAGATCTTCAAATTGCATGGCATGCCCACTTCTATTGTGTCTGATCGTGACCGATCTTCACCAGTAATTTTTGGCAGGAACTCTTCAGGCTACAAGGTACCCAACTAAAACTCAGTACTTCCTATCATCCACAAACAGATGGTCAAACTGAAGTAGTCAACAAATGTCTGGAAACCTACCTTAGGTGTTTCACTTCAGAAAAGCAACATCTTTGGGTACAGTGGTTACCTCTAGCTGAATGGTGGTATAACACCAACTATCATGCCACCACCAAAGTGACTCCCTATGAAGCAGTTTATGGTCAACTCCCTCCTTCCCCTACTTCTTATATCAAGGGGTGCTCAAAGGTACAAGCAGTGGATCAACTCCTACAAAACCGCACAACCATGCTCGCCCATCTTAGAGAGAATCTTCATCAAGCTCAAAACCGCATGAAGCAACAGGTAGATTAGCATCGCTCAAAACGCCAATTTCAAGAAGGAGATAAGGTATTTTTGAGGCTGCAACCATATAAGCAAACATCCCTCAAAGAAAAGGGTTGTCAGAAACTATCTCCAAAATTCTACGGACCATATCGAGTACTTCAGCGCATTGGAGAAATGGCCTACAAGCTAGCTTTTCCACGCACTGCAAAAATCCATCTAGTTTTCCATGTCTCATGCCTCAAGAAAGTGATTGGGAACAATTGCAGAATTCAAACCAGTCTACCTGAATTGGATGACGAAGGGTCAATCTGGCTCCAACCTAAACAGGTCCTCGAAACACGAGAACGACACCTGCGTGGCCGCATGATCAAGGAAGTCCTCGTCAAGTGTAAAGACACCTTTTCAGAAGATGCAACCTGGGTACCAGCCACTATTCTTCAGCAGTTTCCGCAGCTTCAACCTTGAGGACAAAGCTATTCTTAAGGGGGAGGGCATGTTAGGGTCCCACCCTAACCCCCTTATTTATGTAGTAGGATCGAGTCATAGTTATAGTTAAGTAAAGAGTCAATAAAGCCCATATTAATAATTGTAAGTGGTTAACCCGCATTTAATGATGGGACCACAGTTAGTTGCAAATGGGCCATGGTATTAATAAGAACCATGGTATTGCTCCATGGTATTACATGTATGAGTCATATATAAAGGATAGAGACTCCCTGCGAGGAGCATCGTGTCTTATTTTGTAATCAATCTCTGCTCTATTGGAGGTTGCCCCCTCGAAGAGGCAAGTGAACATTACTTTCTGAATAATAAAATACCTGCTGTTATTTCTCACTGTTCTATGTTCTGGGTATATTTCTGCGCATATTTGGTATTCTTGTATCATCTTGCAGGTTAAGAGCATAATAAAATAATTGTCAAGTTGTGTACATGCTTATGTTTTGCTTTCAACTCAAGTAAGCTTGAAGATGATGTTATGTCGACTTAATGGGTTGTACACCAAGATGCAAGAGTACATGGCGATGTTACATGATGTGACAATTGTTGCTTTGAAGGAGCAAAATAAGAGGTCATCGATTTGCATTTCTTGCATAATGTGTTTTTCCATTTAATGGTGTTTCTTGTGACAAGATGTTGCAGGATTTTGGAAGGTCCATTCTTGAGAAAGATGCTCATGCTTAGCCTTCATTCTCAAATAAAAACATGAGTACCATGTTGAACTGGAGGATGATAGAGGCAAGAAGCGATAGTGGACAAGATGCCAAAAAGTTTGCAGCCATGGAAGACTGTTGTTTTGTGTTGACACCAAGAAGCAAAAGAGATGGTGAATGCATTCTTCCAGATGTGGAATTTGGAACCGTGGAGGTAAAAGAATGGTCATTTCTTTTCTTGTTGTTACTGATATTGGAACTCATTACTGTAGTTCACTCAGATGGGCTTAACTTGGAAAAGTGGTTTCCAAGAAGAAGCTTGCATCGAATGCATGTGTTGCAAAGGAGGAACATGATACTCAGTGGGAAGGCTATCAATCAATTTTCCAAGCACCGAGGAATCACTTTGGTAGAACAAGGTGTATAATCAGTCAACAAGTGTTGGATTGGGTCAGCAGCAAAAGAAGAATAGTGGTTGAGGGACATAGCCAGTTGCAATGCAAGGCATGTCAGTGTGCCCAAGTGGTTGTCATGGAGACCTTTCAAGTAGAATCAGTTGATAGAACTTGGGAAGGAGAAGCGTGTTTAGATTTCATTAGATAACCAACTTTTGTGGGTCCAAATCCTGTCAATGGGAAGGAGTGATCAGAATCTGGATTAGGGGCCAAAATTTTCTCAAAAATGAAAGTGTCCGGAATCACTCGAAATCTGAACGATTGCATCCATCTTGGCGATACGATCCCAATGCAACTTTTTTCACTCAAATCAGAGTTCGTATGAGGAAGTTAGAGCTTGCTGACTGTTTCACCAAACAACAATTTTTTTTGCAGGTACTCCCGAGTCAACGGTCCATACTGTTGACGTGGCAGGGGACTAAGCAGGTCAAAGGTGACCAATACCCAATGAGGTCTCGCCAACTGTCACCTTGTGGTTGGTTTCCAATTGGGTGATATGGCAGAATCTAATTGGTTTGTGGTGGACCAATGAGAGGGTGCCACGTGGTAAGCTCGGAGGTCGCCACGTGTTCCTCCCACTGGTCAAAGGTCAACAATGTGTTTGGGAAATTTTTTTTGGAGGTTGGGGTTGAACCCACAACATCCCCTCCACAAACCACAACACTTACCGCTACACCAAACCTTAAGACTTGACATGCAATGGAATGTGCACATTATTAAAGGTTAAGTGTGAAGGTTAGGGGTTAATCACTAGTGGTTAACACTAAATGCGCATGTGACCACTACAAGACTTAACCACTAGCGGTTTACCATAAACGTGGATTATGCACTAATCATGTTTAATTGCTAATTAAACACACTTAACCTTTAATTAAATCGGTAGTTAACTTGGCGGAGATTTTGGCGGATTCCACCAAATCTGAAGTTGCCCCCAAATTTAGCGGGATTAACTGAAGTTTTCCAGATTTGGAGGAGATTCTAGGGAAAAATTGAAAAGACCGTAACTTAATGGGATTTCGACCAATATTAGAAAATGATTAGTAAATTTTGGATGATTTTGACCTTCTGAAGACAATGGAATATGTTTCAGAGGCAATAGAAGACTTATACAAGTGATTTTTCCATAGGGAAGTTCAGGGAAGCCTAGGGCCACCATGGAAAGAGGTCATGCCTAGATCAGCCAGAGTCAGTTTTCAGATATCTAATAGTCATTTTGGAGGTTTTTGGGTCCACTGAACCCAATGGTACAATTTTCAAAGTCATTGGAGTTAAGAAGAAGTTTGTAATCAGACATTTGACCAAATAATTCCAAGAGGGCCTAACAATTGAAGGAGGTCCTAGGAGATGTAGCCAAGTACTGGAGGGTGAATTCCTTGATTAGATTTGTCTTATGATTTTGCTGTGTATATTTCTCTTCATTTCAATTGTTGTCCATGTTATTTAATCAACTAATTAATTCATAATTTTCTCTCACATGACACATAAACCTCTCTCATAACTGGGTAAATGAGACGATCCTAAACATGTTTTAACTAATGAGGGAGCTTGCATAGCATTAACAAGTTTTCCCAAGATGTCAAAACAACAATCCATCATCAAATCACACATATAGCATGTAAAACTACAATAAAAACCATGCACAATATCAAAAGACATGCACACAAGAGGACACAAAAGTTTCTAGTGGAAACCCCCCTCCAGGGCAAAAAACCACTCACTGCTACTGTTGCTCAAATTTGTTATTAAGTGCTAAACAATTTTTTACATGCAAGAGCTTGCATCCACTAGCTGGAAGACTCGACTATAATGATAGTTTGTTAGAAACACTAGATAGAAAGACTCTTCTCTCATGACTCTATGAACACCTATTCGCTGGAAGCCACCATGACCAACGAGCCTCGCCCAACACTATTGGAATCAAGAGAAATCTGCTTCCCGTTCTGATTTGATGGCTTGAAGGCCCCCGCACTCTCTACACAATGTCTTCTATGAAGCCTCAACACCTTCAACACCTCCATGCAAACCATGTTTCAAAATGTTTCAGACTAGGTCTCAAATATGCCCAACATGAGAAACCCAACAACCACTTTGATCTGAAAATAAAAAATGATAAAGCATGCAACTCCACACAACTATAGGTATGCAATATGCTATATAAAACACTATAGCACACTCTCATTCTCACACCAACAATCAACCAAAAACACACTCTCACACAAGTATATGCCAAATTATCCTCAATAATCTCCAAACCAATACCATGAGAAAATACCATGGTTATGCTAATACCCAGGACATCTGTACCATGGTAATATCCAAACCAATACCATGGTTATGTCAATACCCAAGACACCTGTACCATGGTACTCTCATGTTGTGGTAAAACACAACCCCCCCATTTTTTATTTTATTTTTATGTACTCAAATAATGGGGACCCTCTCTATAAATTTTTGTCTAAGAATCTTTTTTATTTTCATTTAATATTGTCTTACATTTTTATCATTTTTTATTTTATTTTTGTCGGATTTCCATTTTGATTGTTTCATTTAATCCGATTTTTCACAAGCTTTCCAACAATACTTGTTTCACTCCATTTGGTCAACCGGTTTGTAAATGACACTATTTTGGAGTTTGATCATTTGCGTCGCCTCGATTAGAAAATGTATAAAATGTACCAATATTTTAATTCTCGTAGTTAAAATAGCCGTTTATTGTAAATATTAATATTTAGTTGAATTTTAATTAATTTTTAATTTTTCTCTAACGATCTTGTTAAATAACTCAGCCAAATTCTAGAACACTTAAAAACATGTTTTTTCGGGATTTTAGTAATTAATTCTAATTTTCTATTTTAAAACAAAATACAAAACTTAAAATTTCATAATGACAAAGTGGTTGTAGTTCAGTTTTACAAAAAAATTAGTTATAGTTTAAATAACAAAATTTCACTCTAAATAAACCCCACTTAACTTCATTTTATAACTTAACCAAACCTCATTAAACTTGGACACCAAATAAAATAAAAAAAATAAATAATAAAAATTTTATAACACGATCGCGTCCAATGCAAATCACACTTCACAAAATTCACAACGAATCAAATTTTACAAACCCCTGATCCAATGTTTCATGCGATGTGATAAAAGTCAAACCGTGACTTTCATTTTAAAGTCATTCTCATATTAGTTGTTTTGAATTCATTGTTAGTAAATGGCCTATGTAATATTACATTAACTTATGTTATAATATGTAAATTAATTTTAATATAAATAGATTAATTAACATATAATTAAATTAAAATTAATGGTATGTTAATTAGATTAGTATTAATTAATAAATAACACAGTTATAATTAATTGTTATTAATTAATTAATAATAACAATTTAATTTAGGATTATAATTTAAATAACAAATTCTGATTTTTGAGCCTAGGCAATAGAATTTCTAGAATTATGCCAGATTTGACTCATCAACTTTGGAGGCTAATAGATTGAGTTTTACTTGGCCAAATGAGGCCAAGGATGACTCATTGGAAAGATAAAATCAAGGAGAACATTTCTGAGGAGGTTTCACTAACAGATTTGATCATTTATTAGCTATAAAAATAGGCAGAAGATCAAGCTCCGAATTTTTAAACAAAATCAATTTTCTGAGTTTTATTCTCTGCATTTTCATTTGCCCAAACCTCTTCTGAATGCAGATCCATTCGTCAATGATATCCCTAGCCAAAAGCTAAAATTTGATTTTCAATTATTTATTTAATTGAAATCAATTAGATTTGTTTTAAATCTAGATTTGACATTTTAATTTTGTTTTGATTTGTTTTTGCAGGAAAACAGTTAAAAAGATGAGGAGAACAAGATCTCAATCAATGAGAATGCTCCAACAATTGAAGAATGAAATTTGAGCAAATGAAAATTGATTGAACAAATATCTTCTTCAATAAACTTGTTAAGAATTCACTTGCAAATATTATAAATAGCAGATTGCAAAATGTAATAAGGACTTCTCTCCTCTGCAATTATGGAATTCTAAAAGCACTTCTGTAATATGGATTTAGAGTTGTAGATAGGAGGAGAGGAATCTCAGATCTAGAGATTATTAAGGTTTTTCTTTTACATTCTGAGTTATGTATAATGAACAGAGTTTGCACTATTGTAGCTCTGGTTTTGAAAACAGAAATTCAGGCACTCTAAAGGACTATTAAAGACCGGAGCTAGGGAAATGGATTCAATAAATTGGTATTTATATTACTATTATTTTAAATGCTGGTTTCATTTTATGATGACAGGAATGTGTCAATTTATTTTCATATTTGTGCACTTTTGTCGGCATGGGTAATTTGTCTCTATTTTATGTTATTATTTATCTCTACTCTTATGGGCTGAATTCTGATTTCTGAGTAACTATTTACTCAGAATTCTATCTTTTAATACTGGTTTAATAAATAGTGATATATTGTGAACTTTTTCCGCATATTATTATTTAAGTATTCAAGTTACTGATTAAATTATCAATATCATTTTGCAAACTTCTCCCTGAGTGTTGTTGATTGATTATTTCAGTGAAGAGGTCTCAATAGGATGTGTTTCGATGTTCATAATGTTAGTTAATTGAACTACTTCATTAACTTGATATTCATTATAAACCATACATATTTAAGTCTCAATTATTCAAAATTATCTTGCTCTTAATTGGGGTAGATCTATATGTGCCTAATTGAGATAGGATTAAGATAGTTCCTTTTGCTTGCATTTTAGAATAAGTTTGCATTTAGATTTATTTCTACATTCTTTTAAGTCTTCTTCCCAAAGAGGCAAACTTTAGTTGTGGCTTGGCTGAGCCCAAAATCAGCTTAAGGATCACTTTCTTCCCTGATCAACAAGAGGGTTGATATGATGTCTCTTCTCCATTGGTGAATGAAAGTCATATTTTAAAGCCATTGGAGATTGAGAGAAGGTAACTGGACCTAGTTGAACCAGTCAGAACCACCATTTCAAATGGAAAATGAGTTGCTTTAAGGTGCGGACTGGGTGGTCATCCCCCATGTTGTCACAACGAATTTCGAGGCTTCAACATTTTGGCACTAGAAGGAGGGCCTGAAACTTGTTGTCTATTGGAGTTTTTTGAATTTTAACATTTTATTTAATCACGATGGCTCCTCTTAAACTTCCAATTGGAGTTGTATTCGTGGACGTGCATCTTCCAATACTCCACCCAAAGTGATAAGACTCTTGTCTCAAGTAAAGTTTAATGGTAAGATAAATTCTTCTGCTTTTAATCATGTCTTTCAATTTATTAAAAAAATTTCTAATTCTATTTTTCAAAAAATTGATGAAGCCATTTTATGCAGAATTTTTACTGTCACATTCACGACAAAAGCCAGAAACTGGTGTCGAACTCTTCCAGTTGCCTCAATTCACATATGGGATCAATTTGTTATAATTTTCATTTGTAAATTTGATGGCTATGTTTATGAACATGTATGTGATGAAATTGAATATTGACGAAGGTTTGAAAATGAGTCTGTTATTGATTTTAATATTCGATTTTGTTTGAATTGTTTAAAATTTAAAGTCGAAGATAAACTTTCGGAAGAAGATCATTAGATTGGTTTGAACATATTTGTTCTCTTCCTTCCATTCATAATCCATATGAAATTAGTTCAAGCTTTGTTCCATCCCCTTCCAACATAAATGATAATTCCAATATGGATGTGCAAATAAATTATGATGAAGTGGTCTCATAAAGCTTGGAAAATATTTTTATCCAAATGCAAGAAGATAACAACAACAATTTTGGAGAAAGCTTCATTGAAATTTGAAAATTACTCTGCATTGAATTCAGAAATCAGATCGCAAATCAAAAAGTACAAGCATCAATCAAAGTAACCAATAACACACAAACTACTGTACAAATTTCTGAATTCTTTCATGATGAGAAAATGCCAAATTCAGAGTAGCAAAGCAACCTTCTTCAAGAAATCATGAGTACACAAAGCAATGATCTAGAATCTGAAATTTATAATGAACATAATGGCAAGAGTTCTCAAACAGAGAAACTTTTGAATTCATTATTTCTGATTCTCATTTTTCCCTTTATCTTTATATTTTTACTGATGTTAATTTTTTCCCTCTTGGTATTAATGATATTTCAGAAAATATAGAGGCTGATCTAAATGAAATGCCAATTAGTTCTTATCAAGATAGAGAAACAATAATTGATAATTCTTTTGGTATTAATAAACATGTACTTTATATTCCTTCTTGTTTTGATACATCGAATGAGATCGAAGGGAGTTCTAATAAATATCGTGAAGTCATTTATGATAATTACTCTAACAATGAAGATGCTGATTGGTATTCTTCTCAAGTCAATCCTCATGAGAAAATTCAAAACGCATATGAGGATGAAAAACACTTTAATTCAGAAATTATTCCAACTAATCCTCATTCTCAAGTAGCAAATTATCTTCATGATTTCGACATCCAAGAAATCATTCCAATTTCTCATTCATATCATGATGAAGCTCTCATTCCTATTCATGGTCATAATTCTCTTTCTAATTCACAAGTTGGAATTGACAATCATTCAAATTCCATTATTCTGGCCAATCCTTGTGAAAAAGAAATTATTTCAAAACAATCCCAATTGTGTTGTAACATTAGTTGTACCAATAGTGATTTTATTTTATTTTTGTTTCCTCACTTATTTTGTTTAAAATCAGATTTAACTTCTGATTTTATTTTTCAAAATTTTGATATTTTATGCTGGCATATTGAACATTGCACTATCAAACACTCAATTGATGCATTGCCCTATTGGGAAATTGAAGTTTCATATTATAATCATGAACATCAAAAGCTATCAATATTTCAATTTCAATCGATGCTAATTTTTTATCAAAAGCTTCTATCTTCTCAAAGGCAGTATCAACAAGAGAGTGTATTTTTACAATCTGACCAACAATCTAATTCAATTAATAATATTCCATTGTATCTAACAGATTTCCATCCATTTTTCATTAACTCATTTGAAAAATATTTGGAAAGTTTTCCTTCATGGAAGATTGTTAATAGTTTAACACTTACACATAACACTAACAATTTTTTTCAGGCCTGTGAATCTAAAAGCTCATATCCACAATCTGGCCTGTTATCTTCTCTTTTTAATCTCTTCCAATCATTAATGGAAATCCATTCAGATTTCTATGATCCAATTGAAATCCAGTTGGAAAGGGCATTTCAAAAGAAGAAGATTTTAAATAAGTTTCTAACAATAACTGTACATTCTGCGTTCATATTTAGCTTTCTTACTTTAATTAGATTTGTACTTCTATTACTAATATTTGAACTATACATATATGCAGGAATTAAAATGAGGGAGTGGTTACATGGGAAATATGACTATACCTAGTCATTTTCATGTATATAGTTAGGATAGAAGTAGAATTAATGTAGTTAGTTTGCTTATATAGTTAATTTATTTTTAACAATTTTGCAGATAAAAATAAAGCAAGCAATCAACTCTTCTCATATCATATACATGTTCAGAGAAATATTTTCCTCTCATCGAAAACTTTTGGATTTTTGCTTCCCATCTTTAAATAAAAAATTTCTTGCAGCAATACCTCTACCCATGACTACATCTCTGCCTATTTCGAATAATGTCTTGACTAAATTTAATTGAGTATGCACTTGGCACACATCACCTCAAAGCCACTTTTCTCTATTTCGACATTTCCTTCTAAGATTTTCTTCTTAGGTTGTTATGTTGAAAATTTCGATGATACAAAAGCTTCCTGATATCATTGTCTTGTAAAATATATGATTGCCTGAGCTCACAAGCTTAATGCCAATTTGATTATTATTAACCAGTCTTACCTTTTGCTGTAAATACATGAAGTTCATGTGTCATGTGGAAAGAGTCAATTTTGCGGACAAAACCGACCTCCCTAGAAGCTAAGGATTTCTAGTGACAAACAAGACAAATAAACACTACCTTTCTCTAAATATGCATTTAGAATACAAGTAATCAGGTGATTAGAACATACCTTTAGTCCAACGCTTTGTAGTAGTCCAGCCTCACTGATCCGGATGAGCTCCTCATTCTCTTCGAAACCTGCATTCACTAACAAGCCAAAATATTAAATAGCACCTGATAAACTTATATAATAACACATATTCATCATACAGACCAAGGAGTATATGAAACAAATCATGAATAACAATCTGTTGAGAAAAATGAGTTTATTTGCATTAAGTGGAAACAAAAGAAACCATTACAACTTGAGCCTTGGTGTTGTGCAGGTCCCTCCCAGGGTCCAACAAGAGTTCTCCTTTACTTTGATCAGCTCACCCACTTCCAAATAAGGCTAGGAAAGGATGGGAATCTCTCCTCTCAAGCTCTATAAGGGAGTCCTAATTCCAGCAGCATCTACCCTTAGGAATGTTCAGCTTTCAACCTCCCCTCCCTCTGGCCCAATGCCCGTATTTATAGTGCTCTAGAGGAAGTTAATCAGGTCCACCATCAATGGGATAAGCCCCTCTTTGGATGGGATAGCTCCCCTCTTGATGGGATAAGTTCCTCTTTCATAGGGATACATGAACCATCTGGAGGCGCTCAATACACGTCAAACAAGCTTCTAGAATGCTCTAGAAATGACCACAAGTAACTTTTTTGGAGTGAAACTTGCGCCTTTTGACCTTTACAGGAGTACGCACCCACCCCTTTACAGACATAGCGTACAAATACGCAGGTATTGTTAACTTGAGGTGCGTACACGCAGGTAAGGCTAAGAGAAACTGCGTACCCAGAGATATATAGATTTTTAAAGACTTTCTCTCTTTCTTGGAGTTTGACATGAAGAGCAAAGGTATGGGACTTGCCAAGGAGGATAGTATGACAGTTGATGGAGCCATACTAACTGCAAATAGTCATGGTGACAAATTTTAGTGTAACATCATGTTATCTTCCTCAGAATTTGTTAAAATGACCTTAAGGGTGTCCATTTTGCTGTGTGCACACATTTGAATCTGTGTTGATATTATTTCATAATGAATGGCTTTATTCTATTATGATCTTTAGTTTATTATGTAATATGCACCATATTTATTTACTAAAGACATTATTGAACGTCCACCTTAACAATACAAAATTCGGTTAAGTTAATTCGAAATGAGCAAAGGTAATAATTACTGTTGCAATTCAAAAGGGAGCATATTTTCATTTACATTTCTAGTAAATTCTATGAATTTCAGATTTCCTGAACATGAATAAATTATTTTCTTTAAGCTGATTGCACACTCTAGTTTAGAATAAATAATGAGATGATTTTGAACAAAATCTGAATTTTGAGAAATCCATGGAAGAAATTGAAGATTCATGAGATAAAATTTACAGACAATTTTCTTCCAGGTATGCATTCATCAGTTCATTTTCATCTATTGTTGGTTTTTCCTTTTCCTTAGTTTATTTCTTATTCTTGTTCTATTTCATTTGCAGGTTTTCATTCATTTTCGAAACTTGAAGTAAGTAGCAAACCCATTTCAAATCTGCAAAAGGTTCAGGGAAATTTTATTTGTTGTTCATTAGAATTTGAGCATTCTTTAATTTTGCTTTCATTCATTAGAAAACCCAATAGGCCTTTAAAACATTATCACAAAATTCATATCGGAATATTTCAACTTGACTTTCATATCACTGATACTATGATGAATATACATTTGTGATATTCCCTTCCCACTCATCTTCGTCAATTCTTTCCTTTCAATATTACATCATCCATATCACTACTATTTGTTTCGCAATATTCCATCAGAAGCGACTCTTAGCATTTACTGATAAAATATTTTTGATACAAGACCTTTGATGTTCTTTTACACTCATTCTCTTGCAAAATTCCACATTTATCATATCGTATATTGCTTTTCGCATTTTTCATATCTGATAGTTGACTTTACCAATATTGCTATGTTCACACAATTCCAGACATGATATAAAATTTAAATCAAGTTCATTAAAAATATTGCATCCATTTAATCGCAATAATGGTAGGGGCATAGGTTTAAAAGTCCCAATGTTACAGATCCGATATGATATTAAATTCACATAATAAATTTATTGGGTTCGTTTTTCATCGCACATATGCGTATCAACAATGTTACATCATATACGTAAATTTTTCGATCGCCGATTTCTTTTGAGATCCAAAACCAGTCCCACCAATTTTCCACGTCATCCATCGCCTCCTTGGAGTCACAGAATAATATTGGCATTTCCGACATGACTATTTCCCAATGTCCCAATATGCCGATATTGCAATCGCTTCATCGTAATTTTTATTATATATGCTCATATCACAATTCTGAATCTGTGATGTGCGATGTGACTATTCCCCGATATAACGATTCTTCGATATTGTCATCGCCCCATCGCATTGCATATTTTCACATAGCATATGTCCATATCATAAATTTGCCACCGCAACAAATATTTCGCATCGCAAAACTCAAATGAAGCCTTATCTTAATATTTTCCGATGCGATAGAATCTGATACATGCCCCTTTTGCCATTAACATCCAATCGTTATATCCCATATCGGCGAAGGTAAAAAATCGCAGATTGAAATTTAAGTATGGCGAAGAAACTTGTGATGCGAAACATCCACTGAGGCATTGCATTGTATAAAATATTTTAAGGCAATCTTGGGTAATCACTATGGTATTAAAGCAATTGATAGGAAATTTGCAACAAGGTTAGATCATTTCGACTTCTCTCATATTTCAGTTTTGATATACCACTCCATATTTAATATGAAATTTAAGAAAGTCCCATCTATACATATAAATTTCATTATCTTGGATTTGGTCTTAATTCTGGACAATTTATGGAAATGAAGTTGATATGAAACTTATAAAATTATGAGAACATTCATTGTTGCACTTCATTAAGAAGCATAATTTCATTCTCATTTCTAATGGATTTGTTTTACTTTCGATTCCCTAAACACAAAGCATTATCTCCTTATAGTTTACTGCTTGCTTTGGTTTAAATAAAACAAATAATGATTTTGAGTTATAAGATTATGGTTTGTTCAACTTCTTCATGCTTTTGATTTTAATTAAAAAAAGAAGTTAGCTAGCATTGGGGAAGATGATACCTCACAGGTAAGATTAAATGCTATTCTCCAATGGTAAGTTCCATATATCCAATTTCATTTATTTTCATTACTTTACTTTAGTTTCATTTTTGTTTTTAAATTCTGCCGATATAAAAATATTTTTTGCAGCTCTTCATAAAAGCTTTCAATCCTCCACCATATCAGGTTTTGAAGCCCTATACTCTTTTCTTGGTTTTCTTTCAAGAAGCAGCGATAATCTTCGTCGAAACAACTACATTAGGAAGTTTCTGAACCTTTAGTTTGTTTCTTTAAGCTTTCATTTTATTACAAAATGATTAAGATGATGCTTTGAAACAAGAATATTGACACCATACATAAATTTTTTCATTGTGGCTGAATTTTATCATCACTACTATCTGAAGCCTAAAATGCTTTTAACCCTGCAAGGTAAAATTTATTTGAATCTTGACATAACAAGGAATGGTTACATGCTTATTTTCTTTTAATTCATTTTTTTGAGACATTGGTATAAACATTCTTGTTGGAGTTTATCTTTTAAAAACTTGGATTTTCCTTTCTGCTCTTACCTTTTTTATTTTTATTTTTGTTTGTTGATTTCTTTTATCAATTTAGATTAGGAATTCTTTTCCTTTTATTTTTTAGTTTTGATTTTGGTGACTCTGCCATAATTTATACGAAATGCCTTTTTGTTACCTAACAATGGTCGACATATGAAAAAAAATGATGTTAATAGTCTACTATTGGGCCTTTTCTTAAATCTCTTAATAAAGTTTGTTTTTCTTATTATAAAGGTAGACATACTTAGGGAAGAGATTACAAAACAAGAGAAGTTGACAAAGTATCATAAAATCTGAGAAATTTCTTTTTCATCAAAATTGTAATTATTTTGAGATTTCAATATTTTATTAAAATCTTTCAAAATTCTATTATCAGTCAAGAAAAGTTAATTTGAACCAAGTAAAGACACTTTACAACGAAGCACCCTTAACTCTGAAATTGTCATTCTTAACTCTTAAGGAGTCAACAATTCTCCCTGTCCAAAAAAGTCTTGTTTTTCTAGAGTCTAATCGAAAAATATATTTAAACTTAAAAGATAAGAGGTCTCATCATGAGCCTTCTTACCATGATCATAGGGGAAAAATAAGCTGACAATACCAACACTGCTTGATCCAAAATCTTTTGCTTATAGATGTGTTAAAGAATTACATGCATAAATTGTAGCTTAACATAGAAAACTTAATGTGCACATGAGAGAAGAGGAGAAACACATAAAGCATGAAAGAATACAACAAGACTTGATAATGGAGTTCGTCCAACTTGGACTACATCTTTGGGCCCTGCTCGATCAATGGGGAGGCCTTCATTCATTAAGTGGCATGAGAAAGAAGAGTACAAGCATCAGTTACAAAAAGGAGTTTTATACTTCCATACTGAAAAATGGCTGAAAAATGCAGAACTCTGATGGGGAAACAGACAATTCCATTGCATTCATGGCGTCGAGAGGTAATGAAACCATATAAAATTTGTCAAATTCTGAAAAAGTGAAAATTTAGCCCTCCTGCAAAATTCTGCCTTGAATTGCATGCACTGCCTCCTCTGCCTGGGCGCACTGAAAAACTACGTTTAAGTATAAAATGGGTGGCGGATTTTTCAACGAAACTGTTATGGTGCATTGGTTGGAGATTTGTTTAATAGGGAGGAGGTCGGGTAGTCAAACCCCGCCTCCTCATTTTCTTATACACCGAATATATTTTAATTTTAAACAAGCCCCTTAATTATAAATTATGGGTTGGGTCGGGACCCTACCCACCTCTTCCGGTCTCCATTAATTAAGGTTTGTGGTTGTGTTTGGGCGTGGTTGGGTCCGTGCCCCAAGGGTCGGCCCACCACCCACTATATTCAATGTCGTGGGTTGTTGAGCCCCGTTCCGTGGGATCCGTTGGGAGTTCCGTGGTGTGGGGTGGCGGGGTCATGGCCGCCCACCCTGGTTTGTTTACACAGTTCTGTGGGAGGGGCCGGGGTCGTGGCCTGCCCCTCCACCAATTTTTATGTGGTGCGGATAAGGGGTGGTGAGGTTGGTGGCACGCCAGCTTTTTTTTATATTTTATTTTGTTATAGAAAAACAAACTATGCATTTTTGGAAATTCGGTTTTGGACTGTAGGAGTATTTTTAACAAGGCCACGATTTTATAATCTGATCGAAGTTGGCCGGATTCCGACCACCGGAAAAGTTCAAATTATGCCTTCATTAATCCTGCCCAGTCATAAAAAGTCAACCCAACTTTGATTGCCTCTATGTCCTTCATCTGGACTCGGATTGAATGTCGTTCACACTGTTGGAATCAGGGCGACGAGAACTTCGATCTGATGTCAAGTTCATCGCCTTTTCGCCATTTTGAAGTTTGATCCTTTTCCATGCCACTGGTGTCTAGAGATCCTCCTTGATAAATCCTCCCCATTGAGGAGATTTTGGACCACCAAAAGCTTTATCAGTCAATTGGCAAGTGAGGGAATTGTTTCCTCACTCTTTCTTTTTCCAGCCATTTTTCCTTGCTAGGATGCATCCCCTTGAAACCAACTCAAAGGTATTCCACATCTCCCTGTCGTGAAGACCTAGTTCTTCTGTCAAGGATGATGTCTTCAGGTAACTCATCGAGATACTCTGGTGCAAAGTCATCAACTGTAGGAACTGTGCCCACCTCCTCAGTGTCCATAATCAATGTTGGCTCATACAACTTTAAGTTCTCCACATTCAATACAGAGTACATTTGCATATATATTGGCAAATCGAGACGAAAGGCATCGTTTCCAATCTTCTCCAAGATGGTGAATGGACCATACTGGATTGGTCGCAACTTCTTCCCTTCTCCCTTCATCTTGTCCTTGCTGATGTGGAACCACACTTTGTCGCCCACTTGAAGTTGATGGTTGACTCAGTGTTTGTCATGTCGAGCCTTGTACCGAGCTTGAATTTTCTCCAACTGCTCCTGTACTACTTGGTGAATCAACTGGATCCGCTGAATGAACTATTGCGCTTTGTCCCTATCATCACGTCCACTAGAGTCATCTTCCCTTCCAAAGACCATATCAAAAGGGTCTTTTGGTAGGTAGCCAAAACATGTCTCAAATGGTGAATGATGCATAGATGAGTGTATTGCTCGATTGTAGGAATGCTGCACATATGGAAGATGCTCATCCCACAACTTAGGATGTTTCCCACAATATCCTCGCATACAAATAGTCGCGACTTTTCCTAGACAAAGGAAAACCTCCTACAAAATCCATCGACACACTTTCCCATGGATGACTCGGAATAGGGAGTGGTGTGTAGAGCCCGAGTTTTCTATTAGAGGGCTTTTAAATAGAACACATCACACATCCCTTTACATAGCGAGTCACAATGTTCTTCATATGAGGCTAAAAACAAAATCTTTGTACATGACACAAAGTTTTTTCAATGCCAAAATGACCAGACACAAGGGAGGTGTGGGCCTCCTGGATTACATGTACCCTTTCTCCTGTGGGTATGCACAATTTGCCAAGGTGATAAAACAATTTCCCTTACAAGTGATAGTTGTCCACCTGTGAACCATGGGTTAGTTTTGCATAAATCTCCTTAAAGTCATCATCATTAGCATATTGTTCAACATAACTTTCAAAAGATAATGAAGCATTATGCAAAATAATAGAAGCAAAAATAGGAGGGCGAGATAGCATATCAACCACTTTGTTTCTAGTGCCCTTCTTATACTTTATTACCAGATGAAACTGTTGAAGAAAACCCATCCACCTGAAATGATGAGATTGCTGCAACTTGGTTTGTGACTGAAGATACTGCAAGGGCTGATGATCCGTATGGATGATGGTCTCCTTGCCGATCAGGTAGTGTTTCCACTTTTTCACACTTTGGACCAAGGCATATAACTCCTTGTCATAAGTGGGATAGTTTATCACAACCTGAGAGAACTTCTCTGAATGGTAACATATCGGCTTCTTTTGCTGCATCAGTACATGACATATCCACTGGCGTCTGTCTCGATCTCGAATGGCTGTTGGAGATCTAGTAAGGCCAATACGAGTGTGGTGCTGATCTTTTCTTTCAATGTTTTGAAGGACTTCCGCTGCTTTCCTCTCCATTGAAAGACTTGCTCTACACTTGTCAATGCATGTAAAGGTGCTGCAATAATAGAGAAATTGGAAATAAATCTCCTCCAATACTGTACTGCACCCAAAAAGTTGCGAACCTCAGTTACACTAGTAGTCTTAGGCCAATTTACAATTGCTTCAACTTTAAAAGGATCAATTTTCACTGACCATGACCAACAATATGACCTAAGTAAACCAAAGAGGTTTTCCCAAACTCACACTTTGACAATTTTACATAGAGTTTTTCGTTTTTCAATACATCAAGCACTTTCTTCACATGACATACATGTTCATTCCAAATTTTATTAAGGACAAGGATATCATCTAGATATACAAGAACAAATTCATCAATGAAAGGCCTAAAGAGATCATTCATGACCCTCATAAAAGTGGCTGGAGCATTGCAAAGTCCGAATGGCATCACCATCCATTCGAACAACCCCTGTTTGGTCTTGAAGGCTGTTTTCCACACACCCTGCTCTGCAATTCAGACCTGGTGATAACCACTACGCAAATCCAATTTGGTGAAACAGATAACATTCTTTAATTGATCTAATAAGTCATCAATTCCTAGGAAGAGGGTAACGATTTTTCATCGTGATTTGTTTTAGTGCTCGATAATCCACACACATCCTCCATGTGCCATCTTTCTTTGGCACTAAGACAATCGGTGAGACGCATGGAGAAGTGCTCAGTCTGATGACCCCTTGGTTCAACAGTTCTTGCACCTATGTTTTGATCTCCTCCATCTCAATGGTCGAAATCCTGTACATGCAAATATTTGGTAAAGGAGCGTCATGCTACAAATGGATCTCATGTTGGATTTCCCTCTTCGGAGGTAATCCCCTTGGTTCCTGAAACATCTCATCATAGTTAGAAATTAATTCACATAATTCCTTTTTATGCACATGATCACAACCCTAGAAAGCATCAAATAATTCTGCATCTTTTCCCTTTACAATCATAAGTATGCATCCCTTACTGGAATTCACCAACCTCTTCATTTGTCCTGCACTTACAAGGCTAGCGTTGATTTTAGTTTGATGAGCCCTTACAATATATTCTACCCCATCTTTTGTGATTTGGTATTTGTTTTCATGACGGAAGAAGATTGCCTTTATATCATATAGATATGGACTCCCTAACACCATGCCACAGATATGCAATGGTATCACATCAAGTTTTACCTCATCCACTAACTTAGAAGCAATCACAAATTTAACCTTGCACTGCTTAGTTACATTCAGTTTTGCTTTATCATGTATCCATCCAAGTGGTTAAGGTTTTGGATGTGGTTTGGTTTCCAAGCCTAGCTTATTTACCAAGGACTCTGAAATTAAGTTTGCTTGGGATCTGGTATCAAATAGAGTTTCCACTTTTGTATGATTTATGATAACTCTAATCTGAAATAGCTCAATTGTATTTTGTTCATTAGGAAGAGACTCATCTATTGAACTAGTGCCTTCATGTGATTCATAATTAACATGAGGTGTAAGAGTAGCTTTCGTTCCTACTGCTGTGATCAAAGCTTCATCTCCAGAATCAGATCCAAGGTCTTACTGCACAGTTGTCACTGTCTTCTGCTTGCCTTTTCCTCCATACTTCTTTGGTCTCTTTTCCGGGTACAGTTTCCAACAATGATCGTCGTCATGACCTTCATTTTTGCAGTGAGTACAATAAGGGCTTTCTCCTTCATCTTTCTTGGTTGATTCTATCCTCTTCTCCTTTCCTTTTCCTTTCACTTTGGGTTTGCCATTTGGAGGTTTGAAAGGTGGTTTCTTGAAATGATCATCCCTTTCATTTTTTCCCCTGTTCTCAATATGGATTGCCTTCACACTAGTGGAGTCAATAGTAGTTGGTTCAAACAATAATAATGAATGTCTAAGGCAACTATGTAATGATTCAATATACTTCGTTACTACTTCAGGTGAGTCAAGTGCGATGCCCAAATTAAGTGCCTGTTTTCTAAATTCCTCTGTAAAGCTTTGAACATCCTGACCTTTGCCTTGCCTTAAGTATTTCCAATCCATTAAAGATTTTTGTTTGTAACCCAAGGGATAAAATTGCTCCTTTAATGCAGAAATGAAACTAGGCCATGAGGAAAGAAGACTACCCACACTCTTACTGCTTCACAATTTTCTCTCCCACCAAACGAGAGCGGTGCTACTCAGTCAAAGAGAAGCCAGCTGAATCTTTTCCTCGTCCTCTTCGATCTTCTGAATCCTGTAGTAGATTTCAATATTCCTAATCCAATTATTAAGCTTTTCTGCATTACTTTCACCGTTAAATATGGGAAGATCAAATTTGACATCTAATTTAAAGAAAAGTTTCTTAGATGCATCCCTTGAATTTCTATTTTGATGGTGATGAGAGGAAGAAGAACTTTCACTCATGGAAGGAGAAGGAGGGGGTTCTTCTCCACCATTTCCATGCACTGAACCTTGTTGTTCTGGATTTCTAACTTCTACTTTCTCCAGCTTGAAAGCAACTTACCGACATTCTCTGCCATTGTATAGAAGGTTTTGCGGAAAGTGCGCTCCTCTTCATGACGAGCCTCTTCATCTGCCATGTTTCTCCTTCGATGTGCACGCCTCGCTTCGGGATCGAAAGACTTTAGTTTCCCTTCGCCTCTTCGGACCCTATTTCTTGTTAGCATACAAACATGCAATTCACATTTAAAAATGCCTGCTTTGATACCACTTGATCCAAAATCTTTTGCTTATAGATGTGTTAAAGAATTACATGCATAAATTGTAGCTTAACAGAGAAAACTTAATGTGCACATGAGAGAAGAGGATAAACACATAAAGCATGAAATAAGACAACAAGACTTGATAATGGAGTTCGCCTGACTTGGACTACATCTTTGGGCCCTGCTCGATCAATGGGGAGGCCTTCATTCATTAAGTGGCATGAGAAAGAAGAGTACAAGCATCAGTTACAAAAATTAGTTTTACACCTTCATACTGAAAAATGGCCGAAAATGCAGAACTTTGATGGAGAAATGGACAATGCCATTGCATTCGTGGTGTCGAGAGGTGCTGAAACCATATAAAATTTGTCAAATTCTGACAAAGTGAAAATTCAGCCCTCCTGCCAAATTCTGCTTCGAACTGCGTGCACTGCCTCCTCTACCTGGGCGCACTAACAAACTGTGTTTAAGTATAAAATGGGTGGCGGATTTTTCAATGAAACTGTTATGGCGCGTTGGTTGGAGATCTGTTTAATAGGGAGGAGGTCGGGCGGTCAAACCCTGCCTCCTTTTTTTATACACCAAATATTTTTTACTTTTAAACAAAACCCTTAATTTTAAATTATAGGTTGGGTCGGGCCCGCCTTGGGCGGCCCGCCCACCGTACACACCTCCATCAGTCTCCATTAATTAAGGGCTGGTGGTTGCGTTTGGGCATGGTTGGGTCCGTGCCCCAAGGGCTGGCCCATCAACCACTATGTTCAATGTCGTGGGTTGTTGAGCCCCGTTCCATGGGATCCGTTGGGAGTTCCGTGGTGTGGGCTGGCGGGGTCATGGCCGCCCACCTCGGTTTGTTTACACAGTTCCGTGGGAGGGGTTGGGGTCTTGGCCTGCCCCTCCACCAATTGTTATGTGGTTCGGATAAGGGGTGACTGGGTTGGTGCCCGCCACCCTTTATTTTATATTTTTTTTGTTATATAAAAACAAACTACGCATTTTTGGAAATTCGGTTTTGGGCTGTAGGAGTCTTTTTAACGAGGCCACGATTTTGCCCGGAATCTAGCCAGAGTTGGCCGGATTCCGTCTGCAGGAAAAGTTCAAATTATGCCTTCATTAATCCTGCCTAGTCATCAAAAGTCAACCCAACTTTGACTGCCTCTATCTCCTTCATCCGGACTCAGATTAGAGTGCTGTTTGCACCGTTGGAATTAGGGTGACAAGCACTTCAATATGATTTCAAGTTCATCTCCTTTCCGCCACTTTGAATTTTGAGCCTTTTCCATGCCACTGGTGTCTAGAGATTTTCCTGGATCACTGCTAAACAAACCAGGGTAATGGATTATGATTGCAAACAATTATAAGACAAGTGGTTTCATCACGAGCCAACTTGTTCAGTCCAATTACAACCAGTGAATGGCATTGTCGACTATCTGGCTACCAAACGAGGGCAATGGCTTTTAAGAACTAAAAAATAAAAACAAATACAAAGAAAAGAAACATATATAGATGGATTTATCTCTAGGTCAATAATTCTTAAATAGATGGAATTCCGAATCGTTGATAATTAAAAGGTAACTCTGTCGAGGCTATAGATGTTTGTTGGCAACAATGGCTCTACTTGTGACAAATTAGTATATTTTAAAAGCTAAGATGTAAAGTGACCCATACTTTATCTCTACAACTAATTAAAGATTGATATAGAGTTATGAGATATTTTGATTTATGAGGAACTTTAAGAAAAATTATAGTTAGATGATTCTTATTTTTATTCAAACTAATGAACCTAGTTAAACATTTCAAAAATAATTCTCTTTCTTTGATTATTTTTACTTTAATTTTAGGAAAATCTCATTCATATAAAACATAGATAAATGGTTCTTCTCCCGTGTGTCACCATTGTTGTGGTAAAACACAACCCCCCCATTTTTTATTTTATTTTTATGTACTCAAATAATGGGGACCCTCTCTATAAATTTTTGGCTAATTTTTTTTTTGATTTTCATTTAAGATTGTCTTACAATTTTTTCATTTTTAGTTTTTATTATTTTTGTCAGATTTCCATTTTGATTGTTTCATTGAATCCGATTTTTCACAAGCTTTCCAACGATACTTGTTTTTCTCTATTTGGTCAACCGATTTGTAAAAGACACTATTTTGGAGTTTGATCATTTCTGTCCCCTGGGTTAGAAAATGTATAAAATGTACCAATATTTTAATTCTCATAGTTAAAATAGTTGTTTATTGTAAATATGATTTTTTAGTTGAATTTTAATTAATTTTTAATTTTTCTCTAACGATCTTGCTAAATAACCTAGCCAAATCATAAAACACTTAAAAACTTGTTTTTCGAGATTTTAGTAATTCATTCTAATTTCCTATTTTAAAACAAAATATGAAACTTAAAATTTCATAATGGGAAAGTGGTTGTAGTTCATTTTTACAAAAAAAATAGTTATAGTTTAAATAACAAAATCTCACTCTAAATAAACCCCACTTAACTTCATTTTATAACTTAAACAAACCTCATTAATCTTGGACCTCAAATAAAATAAAAGAAAATAAATAATAAAAATTTTATAACACGATCGCGTCCATCGCAAATCGCACTACCTAAAATTCACAACGAATCAAGTTTTACAAAACCCTGATCCAATGTTTCATGCAATGCGATAAAAGTCAAACCGTGAATTTCATTTTAAAGTCATTCTCATATTCGTTGTTTTGAATTCATTGTTAGTAAATGGCTTATGTAATATTACATTAACTTATGTTATAATATGTAAATTAATTTTAATATAAATAGATTAATTAATATATAATTAAATTAAAATTAATTGTATGTTAATTAGATTAGTATTAATTAATAAATAATACAATTATAATTAATTGTTATTAATTAATAATAGCAATTTAATTTAGGATTAGAATTTAATTAACAAATTCTGATTTTTGGGCCTAGGCAACATAATTTCCAGAATTATGCTAGATTTGATTCATCGATTTTGGAGGCTAATAGATTGAGTTTTACTTGGCCAGAGGCTCAGGACGGCTCATTGGAAAGATAAAATCAAGGAAAACATTTCTGAGGAGGTTTCACTAACAGATTTGATCATTTATTAGCTATAAAAATAGGCAGAAGATCAAGCTTCAAATTTTTAAACAAAATCAATTTTCTGAGTTCTATTCTCTGCATTTTCATTTGCCCAAACCTCTTTTGAATGCAGATCCATTTGTCAATGATATCCCTGACCAATTAAAATTATTACATGCATCAGCAGAAAGCTAAAATTTCATTTTCAATTATTTATTTAATTGAAATCAATTAGATTTGTTTTAATTCTAGATTTGGCATTTTAATTTTGTTTTGATTTGTTTTTGTAGGAAAATAGTTGAAAAGATGAGGAGAACAAGATCTCAATCAATGAGAATGCTCCAGCAATTGAAGAATGGAATTTTGAGCAAATGAAAATTGATTGAGAAAATCTCTTCTTCAACAAACTTTCTTGTTAAGAATTCCCTTGCAAATATTATAAATAGTAGATTGCAAAATGTAATAAGGGTTTCTCTCCTCTGCAATTCTGGAATTCTAAAAGCACTTCTGTAATAGGGATTTAGAGTTGTAGGTGGGAGGAGAGGAATCTCAGATCTGGAGATTATTGAGGTTTTTCTTTTACATTATGAGTTATGTATAATGAACAGAGTTTGCACTATTGTAGCTCTGGTTTTGAAAGCAGAAATTCAGGCACTGTAAAGGACTATTAGAGACCAGAGCTGGAGAAATGGATTCAATAAATTGGTATTTATAATACTATTATTTTAAATGCTGGTTTCATTTTATGATGACATGAATGTGTCAATTTACTTTCATATTTGTGCACTTTTTTCGGTATGGGTAATTTGTCTCTATTTTATGTTATTATTTATCTCTACTCTTATGGGCTGAATTCTGATTTCTGAGTAACTATTTACTCAGAAATCTATCTTTTAATACTGGTTTAATAAATAGTGATATGTTGTGAACTTTTTCCGCATATTATTATTTAATTATTCAAGTTACTGATTAAATGATCAATATCATTTTGCGAACTTCTTCCTGAGTGTTGTTGATTGATTATTTTAGTTAAGAGGTCTCAATAGGATTTGTTTCGCTATTCATAATGTCAGTTAATTGAACTACTTCATTAACTTGATATTCATTATAAACCATACATATTTAAGTCTCAATTATTCAAAATTATCTTGCTCTTAATTGGGGTAGATCTATATCTACCTAATTGAGATAGGATTAAGATAGTTCCTTTTGCTTGCATCTTAGAATAAGTTTGAATTTAGATTTATTTCTACATTTTTTTAAGTCCTCTTCCCAAAGAGGAAAACTTTAGTTGTGGCTTGGCTGAGCCCCAAATTAGCTTAAGGATCACTTTCTTCCCTGATCAACAAGAGGGTTGATCTGATGTCTCTTCTCCATTGGTGAATGAAAGTCATATTTTAAAGCCATTGGGGATTGATAGAAGGTAACTGAACCTAGTTGAACCAGTCAGAACCACCATTCCAAACGGAAAATGAGCTGCTTTAAGGTCCGGACCGAGTGGTCATCCCCCATGTTGGTGTAGCGAATTTCGAGGCTTCAAAATCTCCAAATCAATACCATGGGAAAATACCATGGTTATGTCAATACCCAGGACACATATACCATAGTAATATCTAAATCACTACCAAGAGAAAATACCAAAGTATTGTTGTACCCGTGCTCAACACCAAGGTAATGTCTTACTCATAATTGAACTTGTAACCACTCGCACAAAACATGGAAAACTCGGCTGCAACTGTACCCATAAAAATGCATTTGTGCAGTTAAACACTAGCAACTGCATGCATGAGACTGGTTCCATGTGGTTATGGTAGAGTATGGAGAAGAAAAAATAACCTTAACACAAAATATCTGCCAACCTTATTCCACAACTCTCCCAGCACCTACACAAATATCAAAGCATCAATGACATAACAACACACCATAATAGCTGACATAAGCCAAACTATCGCAAGCCAAGCTGCTCCAGAACCAACTGTCACATTCATACACACTCAAACCATCTCCAACACATGCCCAAGTTGACATCAATTCCAACCATAAATCATATCAATGCCAACAATTTCTCCCATTGGCATTGATGGCAACCCCAACTGAACCATCTAACTAATGCTGACCTCCTCAAGCACTCCCTCTTTAACATCAATGGCAAAGGGATCAATTCAACAATGACGGAACTAACAAAAACTCCCTCTAGACATTAGCTGAGTCAACGACAACCATAAATCACTATGTTTTCAAGTAGCAAGAACATACTCAACTCTCATATGAAGCAATAGTAATAAAGGATGTATTCTGTCAACAACAAACCAAATCATCAACTCCAAATACATCAACATCATAAGCACCAACAACAAACATCATAATCTCTATGTCATGGCAAAAAAATAGATTGTCAACACGTAACAATAGCAACAACAAACACAAACAACAACTCCATCTAACCCAACCATATTGTCAAGCATGTGATGAACTTTAGTAGCAGTTACAAAAAATCTCCGTCTCCTAAGGAAACAACAACAAAAATAACCAACAACTTCATCCACATCAACATCATTCTCAACCAAAGCAACAACAACATACATATAACCATCAACAATAACATAGTGTGGGCAGCAACGACATCCTCCATCATAGACATAGAAGCAATCATAGTATCCACTTGAATAACAAACACATGCTAGACATGCCCCCCCTGAGCATCATCATCAACATCAATGTCCAATGAAATCCTTCTCGCTGAAATCTACACCTCATGAACCAAAAGTATGACTCATCGATGTGACATCAATGACTGAATGGACTCGTCTTTTACATGATGGTACTTTCTTATTCCAATCAAAGACTTCACATAACATGACGAAAAAATTTTGAACATTGATTACATAGCCTCATAAGTGTGATACATGAAATTACATAGATGTTTTTGACATCATGGACATGGTCAACTCATATCAAGCCAACTAGACACCTGGAACAACTTTGTATCAACTGCAAACTCTTCATATAGCCTCAATGAATAATGACATAATAATGACATCTATAAACAAAAAGTATTCTAGGAATTTTACATGGAACATAGTTACCGAAAAAACGAGAACTATTACCTCAAAATGAGAACTCTAGCCAAAAAACCCAAAAAAAACATGGAAAAACAAGTTGAAAACGAAAAGTGTTGATGCTGGAATAAATTTTTTTTTTGAGATAAATTTTCAACTATTTTTTAAAATGCTAGTGAAAGCCAAATTGTTTTGTGCAAAAGACACCATGAAAACGAAAATGGATACAACTCCAAATGGAAAAGTGTAAAAAATAAATAGTCTAAAAAAATGTGTTGATGGTGCATCAACACTTTTCAAAATCAACATGAAAATCAATGACATTTAAAAAAATGTTCATACTTGATACATAAGAAAATTTAATGTCTCAAAAATATGCTAAAAAAAAGTGTATTATGAATAACCACTTTTCAAAATAGGGTGATTTTTTTGTTACCTCAAAAAAACGGGTAATCGGTAATTTTCTCGTTTGTCGGTAACTATGTTATGGTTGTAATAAATATAGAACTTTTATCTTCTGATCCCTCTTACTCATACATCCTTAGCATTGTACAATGTATCCTCAATATACCATCATGACTAGAAACAGACATATAGTTCAATAACCTCTCTATACAAAGCATTCTCAATACATCTAGCAACAACATATTAATGACAGACTCACAAGGCTTCGACAAAACCATGACAATAACATAGATATCCTCATGAATATAGCACCCAAAACTCATACCTTACATACAAATATTTTAAGCTTAGCCACACTCTTTCAATGTTATGCAAACATGATATGAATTCAATCAACATATCACCCGTAATCACAAAATAAGTCAGCCATATAGTACTAATTGGCAAGTCCATGCAACCACACAATCTGCACAAGGAGCACTCTAGTATATGTAATATGTTTTTGACGATCTATGGTACCATTATAACCAGTAATCACAACATCCTAAAAATGGTTCCCATGAATAAGATTGCCATAATGCGGCCCACGATTCCCATATGATGGTAATGGTGTCATCAATGGCCAATACTTTTCATCATACCAAGAATAATAACATCTTCTGCAAGGAACAAAGTCATATGATGTCAAATTAAACAATGCTGTCAACTACACTCCATCCTGCACATTAAGTTGTCCTCGTTCATTCCCTAGCTCTGCAATCACAACCACAACATCCTCAAATGCCTTTGAATACATTTCTTTTCCAAAGAAACACAGATCTAAAATTCACCACCTAGGGCAAAATGAATCAAAATATGTATGAATAAAAGCAACTTGACACCCCTCACCGTTCAACATATGAATCATTACATGTTGGTGCTCGTTCATTAGTCTTCAACATCGAATTATACAACACAGGTACACTTTTTTTAAAAATATGTTGAGAATATATGCATGTTGAAATGTGACAACAAAGTAATGTAAATAATGTACTTATGGGTAAATTTGGTTTATTACTGGTCAGTCAGTTGTATAACGAGAAGGAGTTATGTAACAAAGTAAGCCGATATTAATTGGGATTTCCCAAGAGGCTTCTAACGATGGAGAATCATCTTTGATTAATAAAGATTTCCAGTCCCTTTCCCCGTGGAGGTTTCCTTGATACACTATCAAGGTTTTACCATGTAAATTCTATTGTGTAAATGTGTGTGATTTAGTTTTTTTTAATTCCTTTCTTGTTTAGTTATTGAATGGTTAATAACTCTAAAAACCAACAAGTGGTATTAGAGCTAGAGCTAAAGACAGAGCCACTTTCTTGATTGAAGTCTGTCTACCTATTGGTTAAAGTCGAAAGTGAAAAATGGAGTCTGCTGGAGGAGCTTGCCACCGTGACTACTGTTGCTGGATAAGGCAACCACATAATTTGTTGAGCCGTATTTGTGAAAGACATATTTCGAGTAAGCAAGCTGTAGAGGTAGCCACCCAGCTCGTTTTTCAGATCAAAGGAGCAACCTTCTGCCGTGGAAGTAGCCGCCATTTGAAAGTAGTGAATTTTGGCGAAATATTTGTCAAGATTAAAAAAAAAACGGAGTCGCCGAAAGGAAAGTCTGCTTCTACTAGAGAAATTGGGACATTGATGATGATACATTAGAGAAGACCTTACCCACTGCCGTGAAGAGGAAGAGGGACACCCCACTGCCGTGAAGAGGAAGAGGGACACCCCACTGCCGTCAGTTTTAATAGCCGCAGAGACAGTCAAGAAAAGAGGACCGCTATTTATCGTTTAAGTGAAGAACCAATCAAAAGAGGAGGCAGCTATTGCCGCCGCCAAGAAGGAAGTCTAGGAAGAGGAGGTCGCTGCTGCTGCCAATTAGAAAGGAATTCCGGGAAGAGGAGGCCGCTGTTGAAGAGGTAGTTGAAAAAATAAATAAATTTCGGGTACAGTTCAGGTACAATTTTTTTAAAAGAAGAAATTTACAGTTATGTAAACATAGTTATTCTATTTTTTTTCCTTAAGGAATCATAATTGTTGGAGAAATTAGAGTTGTTGGAAAAGCATTTAGAAAACAAAACTGTTTGAAGAGGGTTTTTGATTTTTTTTTGGATATTCTGGAAGTTTTTTGGGAACAAAATTCAAATTGTTAACCCTTCTATCAAAATTCTTGAAAATAATTTTTAAGCAGAACGTGAAACCCTATCATATAAACCCTAGTAGGAGGATTTGTAGAAAGAAATGGAAAAAATGACAAATGAAAAATTTGAGGTGGAGAAGTTCATTGGCAAGAACAATTTCGCATTTGGAAACTGAAAGCTAGGGACTTGCTTGTGCAACAAGGGTTGCACAAAGCATTAGACGGGGTGAAGAAGCAATCTGTTGGGATGATAAATTTGGACTGGGAGGACTTGGATTCCTGAGCTCTTAGATCCATTAGGTTGTGCCTGGCGGATGAAGTTCTCTTCAATATTGTTGAAGAAACCTCAGCATCAGGTTTATGGGGAAAACTGGAAACCTTGTATATGACCAAATCTTTAACAAATAGAATTTATCTAAAAAGGAAATTATACAATCTACAGATGAAGGAGGGTACAAAAATTGTAGAACATTTAAATGTTTTTAATACACTTATTTTCCAATTGTTAGATATGGAAGTTAAATTTCAAGAAGAAGAAAAAGATATCACTTTGTTTTGTTCTCTTCCCGAGTCATGGGACCACTGCGTAACCTCTATAAGTTTGAGCACAACTGAGTCTTTGGAATTTGATTAAGTTGTGGGACCTTTGTTAGCTGAAGTAGTAAGGAAGAAGTATAGCATTGAAACCTTTGCATCAGAAGCCATGGTAGCCAGAGGCTTGTAAAAAAAAAGAGGGGAGAAAGCAAGGGGCTCTTCCAGGTCAAAATCAAAGGGCAAAAAGTGTAAAGCCAAATGCTGACACTGCAACAAAATTGGACACCTCAAGAAAGACTGTTGGAAATGAAAGGAGTCTGAAAATCCAAAGAAGGAAGCAAATCAAGTTGAGTAGGGTATGATTGATGAAGTTTTATATGCTGAATCGAGTATGATAGATGAAGCTTTACCTTTTTGTAATGTCTCTCAGAATTATGAAAATTGGTTGTTAGATTCTGGTGCTTCTCATCACATGAGTCCGCACAGAAATTGGTTTACTTCATATGAAGTTGTGAATGGTAGTTCTTTTTTTATGGGAAATACTGTATCTTGTCAAATTGTTGGGATAGGAAATATCAAAATTAAAATGTATGATGATACCGTTAGAACATTATTTGATGTTAGACATGTACCTGAATTGAGAAAAAAATTGATTTCTTTGGGAGTGTTGGACTCAGAAGGTTATAAGTTTACAGGTCAGAATGGAGTGCTGAAATTTTCAAAAGGCACTCTGGTTCTTATGAAGGAAGATAAGATCATAAATATTTATAGACTCAAAGGAAGTACTCAGTTCAGTGAAGCAATGACTGTAACAGAGAAGGCAGAAGAAGGTACTCACATATGGCATCAGCAGTTGGGTCACATGAGCGAGAAGGGTCTTCAGGTACTGATGAATCACAAGTTGCTTCCTGATTTGAAATCCTTGAAGTTGGATTTTTGTAAACATTGTGTATATGGTAAACAATGTAAACATAAATTTAAAACTGGAAGTCATAATAGTAAAGAAATTTTGGACTATATCCATTCTAATCTTTGGGGACCATCTCCTACTGTATCTTATGGAGGTGCATTATACTTCTTAACATTTATTGATGATTTCTCCTGGAAAGTTTGGGTCTATATGTTAAAAAGGAAAGCTAATGTATTTAATGTTTTTAAACAATTTAAAGCAATGGTGGAAAAGAAAATAGGCAAATCAATTAAATGTTTGAGAACTGAAAATGGCGGTGAATTTACTTCTCTAGAATTTGAACAATACTGTAAGGATGAAGGAATTGTTAGACATAAAACTATTGTTTATACTCCTCAACAAAATGGTGTTGCTGAGCATATGAATCATACTCTTATGGAAAGAGCCAGAAGCATGATCAACAATGCTAACATGCAAAAGGAGTTGTGGGCAGAAGCAGTATCTACTACTTGTTATTTAGTAATAGATCACCTTCAGTTTCCATTAATTGTAAAATTCCCGAAGAAGTTTGGTCAGGTCAGTCTTGTGATTATTCACATTTAAGGATTTTTGATTGTGATGCCTATGCTCTTATTCCTAAAAATCAGCACTCAAAATTAGATCAAAATTCAAAATATTATATCTTTGTTGGGTATGACTATGCGGTGAAAGGATACAGGTTGTGGGATCCTTCTTCATGGAATATAGTCTTTAGTAGAGATGTAACATTTGATGAATCTTCTCTTTTAAAATCAGATGTTGAAAAAGTTGAATAGGAACAGGTATCGGAAAATCAACAAATTCAGTTGGAGACTAGACATTTTCCAGAAAGTCAAAAGGAAGGAGAGACTTCTAAAGGAAAAGGTGAAGAAGATATAAAGGAAACTGTTGAAGTTCTAGAACCAGTTCAACAACCAGTCACTCTAAGAAGGTCTACAAGGGAAAGAAAAACACCCAAAAGGTATGAAGATTCTGCTTCATCTTTTGCATTGATTACTAAAGATGGGGAACCTTCTTGTTATTAGGAAGCAGCGGATGATGCGGATAACAAAAAGTGGAAAAAGGCTATGGACGAAGAAATGGGTTCTTTAGCCAAGAAAAAAACCTAGGATCTTGTAAAACTTCCTGGAGAAGTGTTGTTGGATGAAAATGGATCTTCAAATTGAAGCAAAATGCTGATGGCATTATCAAGAGGTATAAGGCCAGGCTGGTTGCAAAAGGGTATTCTCAGGTTGAAGGTATTGAATTTCATGAGATTTTTTCACTAGTCGTAAAACTTGATTCTATTCGTACTGTGTTAGCGCTAACTGCATTACTTGATCTTGAGTTAGAACAGTTAGATGTTAAAACAACCTTTCTTCATGGTGATTTGAATTAAGAGATCTATATGGAACAACCAGAAAGTTTTGTACAAGACCGCAACAAAAGATTAGTTTGCAAGCTTAGAAAATCATTGTATGGCATGATGCAATCTCCCTGGCAATGGTATAAGAAGTTTGACTCCTTCATGGTGAGTCAGAACTTTACTGGATGTGAGTATGATCATTGTGTATACTTTAAGAGTTTTAATGGAATACTCATTATCTTGATCTTGTATGTTGACGATATGCTTATTGCAAGCAAAAGCATGGAAGAGATCAACATGTTAAAGACTCAGCTCTCTAGAATGTTTTATATGAAGGATCTTGGAGCAGAAAAACATATCTTGGGCATGGAGATACACAAAGATGGGAAAAATGGAAAGCTTTGGTTATCATAACAAAAGTATGTTGAAAGAGTACTTGAAAAGTTTGGTATGAACAATGTGAAACCGGTTAATTTTCCATTAGCTTCCCATTTTGAGTCCTATAAATGATGAAGAAAAGAAGTATACATCTTGTGTACCATATGAAAATGTGGTAGAAAAATTAATGTATGCGATGGTATCTACAAGGCCTGACATTTCACATGCAGTTGGAGTTATCAGCAGGTTCATGGAAAATTTAGGAGAAGATCATTCGTGAGCAGTGAAATGGGTGTTTCGTTATTTGAGAGGAACAAGTGACCATTGCATCATCTTTAACGTTGGTGAAGGATCAGTCTGTGGATATGTGGATGCTGATTGTGCAGATGATTTGGAAAAAAGGAGATCTACTATAGGTTATGTCTTTACTCTTGTAGGTGGAGCAATTAGCTGGATGTCAAATCTTCAAGAAATAGTTGCTTTCTCCACTACCGAAGCAGGGTATATAACTACTTTAGATGCTAGTAAAGAAGAAAATTGGTTGAAAGGTCTACTTGATGAGATTGGAAGGATGCAGGAGAAAGTGAATGTATTATGTGACAATCAGAGTGCTATTCATTTGGCTACAAATCCATCTTATCACAACAAGACCAAACATATTGATGTTAGGTACCATTTTATGATACATGTGATCGATGGTGGCAAAGTAGCTCTCAAGAAGGTACATCTACTGGAGAATTGTGTAGACATATTCACGAAGCTAGTTACAATAGAGAAGCTTCGATGGTGTTTGGCTTCTCTTAGATTGTAGAAGAGATGATGAATGGGCATGGGCAAGGGATTAGGAAAATTGTTGTCAAGGTGGAGATTGTTGAAATGTGACAACAAAGTAATGTAAATAATGTAATTATGGGTAAATTTGGTTTATTACCGGTCAATTAGTTGTATAACGAGAAGGAGTTATGTAACAAAGTAAACCCATATTAATTGGGATTTCCCGAGAGGCTTGTAACCATGGAGAATCATCTTTGATTAATAAATTTCCAATCCCTTGCCCCGTGGAGGTTTCCTTGATACACTGTCAAGGTTTTACCATGTAAATTGTATTTTGTAAATGTGTGTGATTCAGTTTCTGTTTTATGCCTTTCTTGTTCAGTTATTGAATGGTTAATAACTCTGAAAACCAACAATATAGTGAAACTCTCTATGCTTCAGGCAATATCTAGAAGCATTTCATGACCTCCAAAATTAGTAAAGAGAATGCACATGACATGATATTCTTCATCAATATTGATGAATATTGATACATTTTAATAAAAGCGCGTAGCAAAATCATATATTTGACTTGTAGAGTAAGATACACTTCATATTCTTGATTTTTGTTGAATGGATGCCCAACATTGTCTTAGTATGTGGCCTGGATTACATTCTCTAAGACCACTACCATGAATATCGACGCTGGTTATAAACATGGCCTTCTATCATGAACATATCTGTGCTCCCATTTCTATAAATATTTCTCCGTTGCAACATCATAATGAGAATTTTCCACGACGCCATAAACTACAACTAAAGTTAAGACAATTGATTACATTGGCTGGAATCAATTTTGTGATAGTCACATAAATCTAATCTAATTTCTTCAGGTTCCTCAGTCCCCGACTATGGATGTTTCTACCATCACTGAACCTCATATCCATTTCTCTTCCTACTATCATTCTGATCACTACTATGGAGCTTTCTCTGCAACAGGCCTCCATCGAAACATACAAATCATGTAATTCTCAAGGTACACACATGCCCTTGATATCCATGTCCAAGACCCGGATCTGCGTATTCAAAACTCCACGACTCACTCCCAACAATGCTTTACTCATTCTTGGCCCCATAGTTCTTGGAATCAACACCATTAACTTGATCTAAATTGTTTTTCACGGATCCATTTTACCTCAAACCTTTTTTTTTCTCCTTCGCCACTAAGAATGGAAACCTATTTTACAAGTTTCCATAAATATTTACACAATACGATAACGGTCCATTCCATGCACGAATTATTATTCCATGCATGATGAGACTCTCATCGCTATCCGTTCACACATCTTCTGTCTTCTTCGAGGGTTTCTATAGCTAGTCCTTTGTGATAGAAGTCTTCATGGGGAAGGTGGTCAAGGATTCTTTCCGCTGATTCAGTAGTTTCTTTTTCATAACGTTCAAAGCTAGGAATCCTACTTCAAAGAATTTATTTATACAATTGCTTCTCATCATGTAGTATAGCAGATTTGTTGCAAACTTCATTGAATGATGACAAATGCTTCCCGCAGTGTTTCAGTCTTCTTGACAACTTCTCTCCTGACACGCAGGTCTATTACAACTACTTTGTCCAAACAATTTAGATCTCATCCTTACACACTTCGTAGACTTCACGCTCTGATGGATTCAAGTATCACACTTCACTTTTCATGGTTGCATAGACATGGCTTCAACGAGACCCACCATTTCAATAGGTTTTTGGCCAATTCAATGTAGTAGGAGTTAAATTTATACCAAATCAGCTGCACATTAATCTTTTTATTCCTTGATGTGACTCCATTGTTGTCAAAACACAAGACTTCGCTGAGCATAAATGACCAGATTCATGCCAATAAAAGAGTGCGCTCCATATCTTTATTTCATTATTGGAGGATCAGAACATTAGACTAAGCCATTAAAGGACCATATCAATGCCACTAATTCCATGAGAAAATAACTAAAGCATTCACATTGGTGAATTCCAGGTCATGCAATTGTTAAAACAAATTTTGGACCAAAGTTTGACTAGCTCAATCATCGACTCTTTTGGGAGCACATTCCAATCATACCATGACCAAATGCATGCGTTAATCAACTATATATATATATATATATATATATATATATATATATATATATATATATATATATATATATATAAGTGTATTTATATTATCAAAAATTGCTTGTACATTGATAACTTTGGTGTACCAAAAATTCTATGGGATCTTCTAAACCAGAATACTGAACAAAAAATGTTGGCCTTATCCTAGTAGTAGCCAAGAAAGACAACTGGAAAAACTCAATAGCTGATATAGTATGTAGCCCAATGAGAAATACATACATGAATTCTTGATGGGAAATGAGACAAAACTGTAGACACATAGTAGAGATCGACAGAGAGACATAGTAAAGATAAACATAAAATATAGACTATAAAGATAAACGAGGCACAATAAAGATTGTTAATCCAATATAATGACCAGAGAGAGAGCATTGGAGTTTTCTTGGGGTGAATCCTCTACAGGTGCATTGTCACTACTAGTGTATGGGGCTGCAATTCAGAGCCAGAGATGGAGTCAGAGACCACATGGCATTCCAACATTGTGAGTCAGATGACTATATCATCAAGATTATATTTGATTTCTCGGAGCATTCTTTTAATATCCTCTTGTCCTGCAAATAATTTGTAGTGCTCAAATTTCTTGTCCCTAATGACCATGGGGAATAACATTTCAATTTGATGGTTTTGTGCCACTAAATGTAAGAAGTGAAGTTTTATTTTACAAAATTTCCCAGGATTTGAAGTCCACCTGAAGGTGTGACTACTCATTTCATTATCCAAGAAATATATCCTGTCGCCATTTTTTTTTCTTCCAAATGAAAGTTCTCATTTCTCACTTCTTGAGGGACAAAGTCAAAGTGGTAGGTCACTGAGTCCAACCAAGAGGTGCTAGCGTCGAGAGGTGAAATTTCTAGAAAAACCACCCCGTCGACTAGATTGGCACAACCTCGGCGCTATGTAAAAAAATATTAGGACCAGACCTGACAAGACTAGTGTAATATGGGTAGTATGACCATACTCCAAATTTGTGACCTAGAATCAAACCCCAAGACTAAAGTGGTAACAATGAGAGTTTGAGAAAGGAAGGAGAGGAATACAAATGAAGAGGGGGGACTAGAATGTGAAGGAGGTTTGACATGAGGCGAACTGAAAGGGAATCCATGAGAAAAACGTCATCAACCATGAACATGATTGACGCTTCGAGATTAATAGAAAAATAGAGCTCCTCTTGAATCTGGTTTTGTGTATGTGAAAGGCATATGAAAAGTATACTTAAGGACCAACAGACCACCCAAAAAAGAACTTAATTAGAACCAAATTGAGAAGGTACCTGCATACAAGATGCCACAAACGAGAACTAAACAATTGAACGAGACACCCACAAAATTAGCGATTTCAGAGGGGGAGGAGGGTAACACAACGATCAAATCAAATGAAGGGCTTGTTGCTATGATATGTAAAAATAGTACGAGAAACATGGACACTTGCAAGACCAAACCACTTAACCAAAACCAAACAGTTCACCATAAACTATGAGTTGATGTCAAACACGAAAACTCAAAGGAGTGAAATATATCACCTGATATTCACTGAAATCAACGTGCATGAATATTAATGAGCCACAATGGAATACAGGTATGAGAGGGTTACCAAAGTTGAAGACTTTGTAGAAAATCTTCCACTCTAAGGCAAGGTCCCTTTCTTTATAGAAATAACCTATAACCTGTGGACGACAAAATATGAAAAGACCTCCCGAACTCTGGAGAAGCAAAGGAGGACATATGTACTTGCTGGCACATATTAAATTAATATCCTCATTAAAGACCAGTTTCATGCATAGAACAACCATAACCAATATCAAGGTCAGGCGTTTCAAGCAAAAGGAATGTTAGACTGGACTCCCTCGCGCACCACCTGCCTTCATTTAAACTGATTTGACAAACGACCCCATGGTTGATACTATGGACGGTGTAATCGCAAGTGTGTCTGACTTTCATACAAGGGGAAACATGGGCACTAATACCTAGGGCCACCTTTGCATTCTCTAGTGTTATCTTATATATGCAAATCATGCATCATGAAGACATTTAATATCATAAATTCACCCCCATCGGGGATAATTTCTTGTGGAATTATCCGATTAGGCGATGGCATTTGACTTCGACTAGAATGGGGAATAAGACCAATGGCTTGTGACAGATCCTGTTGTAAACACCGTTGGATGAGATGGATCTCCTCTATAAGGACCACATTCGAACAAGGTTTATCATAAGTGATACTTGGAGATCGACTGCCCCAGTTGATCAAGATGTCTGCCACCTTATTACCTTCTCGCCTTGTGTGGTGTAGAATAATATACTGAAATGAGGAGAGTAGTTTGTTAATGATCATTATTAATCCATGTAATCTCCAGTTATGACTTAATTGATCTTCCGGTTGGGCCTGCAGCAGCTTACATAGACATTATATAACAAGATGTGAATCACCATGGACCTGCAACAACCTATATCCCTCACGAACCGCTATTTTGAGACCTTTTTCTAACCCAAAGAACTCTGCCATGTTATTTGTTGTGGTGCCACAATAGAATGCATAAAGATGCAATGGTGAAGAGTTGTCATCTTGAAATAAACCACCATACCCCGCTGGTCCCGAGTTTCCCTTCGGTGTACCATCAAAGCTTAAAATTTTAAAATTCTGTGGTGGAGGTGTGAAAATATTAGAATCACAATGCCTTCTCTAAACCAACTGTTTTGGAGGAGAAAGGAACATCTTTGGATGTAAATCCAAAATTTTTAATATGTAATCTTCTGTCTCTGTACATAACTATTCATCCTGTGTAAAATAGGATACAAGTATAGTTTCTTGAATATTTCTTATTATAATCTCTTGTAGACTAGCAGTATCTCTTATTTTTGTATCAAATACTCTATGGTTCCTCTCTTGCCACATATGCCATATTAAAAATCCACATGCGAAACGCCAAGCTTACAAGACTATGGTGTTTTTAAACTTATTTTCAAAACACTGAAAGAGAAGATCTATTATTATGCTAGAGTGTGGCGCAGGACAACGGAAAACTTGTAGTATAATGTCCTAAGTGCTGTGTGAAAAATCATAGTTCATAAAAAGGTGTTGTGGTGTCTCTTCTTCTTGAAAACATAGGGAACAAACTGATGGTCCCTCATAACCTTTTCTTCGTAGGCAATCCCATGTGAGGTTTCGTCTATGTGCAAGCAGCCAAAGGAAAATATGAATTTTTGGCCAACTCTATTGGGTTGTGTTATATTCTTTCCACGACTAGCCCACGTAGTTAACCGGGGGTTAGAGGGGGGGAGGTCACAGGGGGTTTGAGGGGTACCCGTAACCCCACTTTATGGGGTCCAAGGTAGCTCCTCAGAAAATTTTGGTTTTGGACTCTATGTTAGGTTGGGCTGACCCACCTATGGTTTTGTGCATGATTTTCACACATGTTTTTTGGACGCGATGGTTTTCGGTCCATGGTATTGGATGCTTCGGCATGTATAAATATGTATTATAACATTGAAAGGAATATAATGAAAAATAAAGCTAGTAGTCCTGGTTTTGGGATCCAGGGGAAAATCTCTGTGTATATGTGTTTTATGTGTTATGCTCTCGCATTGTTTATTTTCTGTGTTTTAGAATTCGTATGCAGGTAATTTTTGTACGGGGTTAAAACCTACATTTGGTATCAAAGCTGTTTTGGCTTCAAGGGGACGCCTTTGTTGCTGAGGGGTTTTGCTCGGGCCTGTGGTAGACCTTGTTCAGTGGGAGATCTGCGAGATCGATTCTGGTGGTGAAAGAAGATGGCAAGCAGTGGAAAGATAGAGATCAAGAAATTTAATGGTCAGAGTTTTGAGTTGTGGAAACTCAAGATGGAGGATCTGTTGGTGGATAAAGATTAGTGGATCATGGTAGATCCGGGTACTAAACCAACGGGAGTGTCCGATGAAGAATGGAAGAAGTTGGATCGGAAGGTAAAAAGCACAATACGATTGGGTGTCTCAGATTTAATATTGCTGAATGTATCAGGGGAAGCTACAGTGAAGGCTTTGTGGAACAAGTTAGGGACTTTTTACCAATCTAAGTCTCTGGTGAATAAATTTTTCTTGCGAAAAAAACTATAATACCTGAGGATGAAAGATGGAGACTCAGTGACAGATCATTTGAAAGCATTTAATACTGTGGTAAGTCAGTTAGCATCTGTTGATATTAACATTTCAAATGAAGATAAGTGCATCAGTTTATTGTGTTCTCTACCAGATTCGTGGGATAGTCTGGTTATTGCAATAGGTAGCAATGCAACTGCCTTGCAGTTTGATGAAATAGTCTCAGCCTTGCTGATAGAGGAGATGAGACGGAAAAATATGGAGAGCCAGAATGGTGATGCCCTGTTTGTACGAGGACAATCCCAAAACAGAAACAAAAACAAGTCATTGAGTGGGAGATCTAAATCTAGAGGGGGACCTAAATCTCCAGGAAAACCTGTAAAGGTGGTGTGCTAGAAATGCGGAAAGGAAGGGCACTTCAAAAGGGACTGTAAATCTGAAGCTCCTGATAAAGGAAAGGGATCTGATGATGCTCCTTCTGTAGAGGAGAAAACCACCTCAGATGAAGGTGGAGATGTGTACTTGGCTTCTCCAAGTACACATGTAGATCACGAGGCATGGTTGATTGACTCAGGTGCATCCTTTCACTTCACTCCCCATAGAGAGTGGTTTGTGAGTATGAGAAATACGATGGTGGTGATGTATTCTTGGGGGATGACAGGAAGGCTAAAATTGTTGGTCGTGGAAAATTAAAATTGAAGTTGTAAGGTGGAAGGGTTAGAACACTTTCGGGTGTTTCTGCATATTCCTGCATTGGCCAAAAATCTGATTTCTGTAAGCAAGTTGGATGATGCAGGTGTAAAAATGGTGTTCGAGAAGGATACCTGCAAAGTGGTTCCAGGAGCCCTGGTATTGATGCGGGGAGTTCGGATTGGAACTCTGTACAAGCTGCAAGGTAGCACTGTTGTTGATGGGTGCAACAGTTCTGTGGTTTCTGAAAGTGGAGCAGAAAATCTAGTGGTATCTGGAGAGAAGACCATGTTGTGGCATCAAAGGCTTGGACATATTGGAGAGAAAGGCCTTCAAATACTTCATGGTAAAGGTATGGCAGAAGGTATGAGTAATAGCTCTCGAGATTTTGATTTCTGTGAAAATTGTGTATATGGGAAGCAGAATCAGGTGAGTTTCCCCTCTGGTAGTAAGAGGGCGAAATAGATATTAGAGCTTGTGCACAGTGATGTGTTTGGACCTGTGAAGGTTCCATCATTGGGTAAGTCTGTGTACTATGTATCATTTATAGATGACTTCTCAAGGAATACATGGATATATTTCCTTAAGAAGAAATATGAAGTCTTTGATAGGTTTAAAGAATTTAAGGCCCTCGTGGAAAATCAGACAGAGAAGAAGATAAAGGTGATGAGGACAGATAATGGTGGAGAGTTTGGCAGCAAGGAATTTGAAGAATTTTGTAAGAAGTGTGGTATATCACGGTAGAAGACTACTCCATATACACCTCAGCAAAATGGAGTTGTAGAAAGAATGAACAAGATGTTGATGGAAAGGGCAAGAAGTATGCTCAGTGGTGCTAGGTTAGGACAGGAATTCCGGGCAGAGGCGGTGGATACTACATGTTACCTGGTTGTTGGGCCACCAAATTAACATCAATTTTCACTCCATTTTCACCTTTATCCTCATTTTGTCACCTCATTTCATCATATTATCATTACATAACCCTATATTTCCATTACCATATGAGTTTATATTTTCATTTTCCAAAGTTATTAATTTCATGTATTTAGAGTGAATTTATGATTAAAAGTTAGAGAAATAACATGTATTTGCTTATACTTAAAAGTGGCTTGAGTTTGATGACATGTGTAGATCATTTGGAAGTTTCCAAGGCACCCTTATGTGGCCTCCCAAGATCAAATTCGAATTTCAACTCAAGAGGTGGACCATATTCCAAGGAGAAAGATCATGGAGATTTTGATGTGTCATGGGATTTGTATTCTAGTATTTAGGGATAAGTTGAGACAAGTATGGGTCTAGTATATATTTAAGGGATCTACATTTATTGAGTAGATATCCCTAATTCATGTATAAATAAGAAGAGATCCTCCAAAGGAAAGGAGGAAGGAGAGAAAACGATTATCAGTTATTCATTAGCATTAGATTTATGTTCATTCAACATGAATAATACCACTTTCTCCAAATCATGAGTTATGAGTGTTGTTTGATTCTTAAGGTGTGATAGTTGTTCATGTGTGCTCATTGAGGAATGGAAGGATCCCCATACTGAGATAAGCGCACTTTGTTGTAAAGTAATGTTGTGAATATACTAATTTTAATTATGATGTTCATGTTATTTCTTTCTTGTAAATACTTGTAAATAATTTTAGTATGAATTCATGTTGTGGCCATGTTTTGTTGTGTGAAGGTTGATCTCCTTTCAGTAGCTAGTTTTGATGTGAGAAGGAAAACCAAGAACTCCTAAGTTAGGAGTCTCTTCTCCATGAGCTAGATTAAATTGAAATAAGATTTACTTTCTCATATGCTTTCCTAGATTACATTTATGTGAATATTGATTCCCTTTCATTTTATAGTTTTGATGTGAGAAGGGTAATCAAGTTCTCCTAAGTTAGGAGACTCTTCTCCATGAGCTAGGAATTGAACTGAAAACAATATTTACTTGCTTTCATTTATATGATTTCTTTCTTGCTTTCTTAGGTGTTTGGTAATGTTATTATAAGGAAGAATGTAGAAGGACAATCAGGACTCTTGAACAAGAGACTCTTCTCTATCTTCTAAAGTAAAATAATTCCATTGATCAAAATTTTTTTATGCTTTCATAAAATAGATCTGATAGTTTAGATTTGTAATATGCATTTCCATTCTAAACAAACTTCCTACACCCGTTTCATCTAAGGTCCCATATATTTTGGTTTGTTTCTAAGTTTACGATACCCCGGATTGATAAATTAAATGACAGGGATGTAGCAGACAACTAAATCGCCCAACATTTTGGCGCCGTTGCAAGGGAAGCAAACTTAGATGTAAGCTAGTTAGGAAGATTGTTTAGGAAGAATTTGTATTTAGGATCATTTAGGGTTAGTTGCATTTAGGAATTTTCATTTAATTTTATTCTCATATAGAAAACATAGAAATAGAACACAAATCAAAAACCCCCCATTCATTAAAAAAAAAAACACAATAAAAACGATGAGAATAAGTTTGGAACAACTCGCTCAGATCCTAGCAAGTGTCAGGATCTCCTGTTCTTTCGAAGAAGAGATATTGACAGCAACCAAAAGCTTAACTACTCCTCTAGAAGAAAAAAATGAATTAACATTTGAAGAATCATCCTGTATATCTAATGATGAACAACTATTTGAACAGGAGAATGAGGAGGATGAAGAGACGTTGGAGCATGATCTGAATCAGAGTGGAAATCACGCCTATGAAAGCCTTATCGGCAAGTGGTTTCGATGGTTTCAAACAAGTATGAGGTTAGATCGATTTTGTTTTTATTTCATTAGATCATACTCACAAAAACTAGATTCGATCATCCTTGTATATTTTCATTTTAAAATTGGGAAATTGAAAATGAATATATTTTTACTACTATTGCGCGAATGGTTACACTGGAAATTTAATTACACGTAATAGTCTGTAATTTTCAATTAGCATAGAGTAGGTAGGATCATATTTTATGTTTCGAATAAGTATGCTCTCCTCCTGCGTTTTCACACGATCTCGAGGATCAGAAAGTAGAATGTTTATAAATGTTTTCAGGGTTTGCAATATAGTTGTCTCCATTTGCTAAAAAAAATCATCCTAAATCAATAAATTTTCCATATTGTTTTAGGATTAGAATAAAATTTAAATTCTTTAAAAAAAAATGATTTTAAAACAATATAAAAATTAAAAAAAATTAGAATAAATTCAATTTCTTTAAAAAGAAAAAGATTTTGATTTTAACATAAAAATTCTTAGGAACAAAATTAATTTATTTTTATTTTTATTTATTTATTTTCGTAGTAACATAAACAAATTAGGAATAGAATTTTTTTTTTTAGTTTAAAAAAAAAAATTGGTTTACTAATTTACAAAAAAAAAAAAAAAAAACAACAACAAAATAAATCAATTTTATTTTTTTTAGTTAAAAAACATTAGAAAATAAATCAAATTTAAAAAAAAAAATCATTTTTCTTAATAATAATAAAAAACAATAAAAAATTAGTTTCTTTTAGAAATTTTAATTTAAAAAAAAAAATAAAAATAATTAAGTATATGATTAAATTCGTTTTCTTGTAGTTTTTTTTTTGAAACATAAAACATTTTTTTTAGTTAAAAAAAAATAAAAATAATAATAATACAGAGCCAGGAATCACTGTGAACAGCAACCAGTGATAGCCAATCTTTTTCTTGCATCCCATCTCTTGCAAAGTTTATTCCCAAAGCTGGCTCGGGAAGTTCAGGAGGCACCTCTTCTGCAGTGAGGGCTTTGATCAAGCCAGCTCGACGTGCTTTGAAATCTTTAAAAACGTCGTCGACAGTGCGCCGAACGAAACCACCGCCTTCCATTTTTCTTGTCGATACTATGGAAACCCTAACGAGGCGTTTCTGGCCCTAAATTTCTTCTGCAAGAAAATAAGAGAATGATACACGAGCAGTCCAAGCTTTGAATTGCAAAAGCGCATCGTCCGACAACTACAAGCTGTGAATTCATAGGCGGCAGTATGAGAACAGATCAATCATGGCCGACAAGAAGAGATAACAAACCCTTTCCCTCGCAATCCCTTCTCACACTTATCTCGAACAGATCACCTGGTTCATGCAAACACGGGTTAGCAAACGGAGCAGCAGTGTTGCTGCAGCAACTCTTAGAGCTGGAGAGAAGAGGAGCAGAATGTTGGCGGAGGCGAAACTCAATTTTATGGAATGAAACGAGGTATTCGATGCTGCTTATCCACCGTCATCTCCAAGACAACTCAGCGCTCTTGGCCAAACGGATCTTGATTTCTTTACTAATTGTGGGAAAATTCGATTTAACTGCTGGCTATTATCATGAGATAGTGCGCTATTATCATGTTCCAAAAATAAAAATAAACACTTCCACCGACAGGGAAAGCCACTATTATCGTTATTGTTATAACCGATCGCTATAGAGGGGCATTTTTCTAGGCTTCTCTGGCTCTGGGCGGATGAATTTGCAGGAGTTCATTTGATCGATTCGGCAGCGGAATTCTCAATCCTACTGTGATCGAGAGAATGCCAGCCAAAATAACTGGAAATCGGTCATGATATCTCCGAGATTTTCTGGAGCTGAAGCTGGCCCAAGGTAGGATGTCTTGATGTCAGTAGGAATTCAGTCTCGCATGGGTTAGAAACAAACAGAAATATTTATTTAATTAAATATAAAAAAGCTGGTTCAACTTTGTTACCTAAAATCTCCACTTATGTTTGGAGCATCCTTGTCAACACCGGTGAATAGCCCGCATCTCCGTCATTCTAGTAGCAGAACTACAGTTTTAGAACTTGGTTCAACTGAACCAGTTATCTTAGATGAAAGCTTTCGTGCTGTCACTGAAGCAGATCTGCTGAAGGCTGGAAGTTCGCCCAAGCAAGCATCGTCTGTAGTAGCATCTCCCGATCCTTTATGGTGAGTAAACGCTCCACTGTTCCTCTTATGGGGATTCATTTGTTTAAAGATTGGCATGGACTCCGTCATGAGGATTGATGCAAAACTGCGCTATGAATTTCTACATGAAGAATTTTTGTATTATAATCCACTTTTCCTTGTGGCTATGATGATATGGCTGTGGGGAGTCAACATATGGGTATTTTCACAATCATCTGTGAACTATTCAAAATTTTTTGATCTTGACCATAATCATCTAACACAGAGAGAAATATGGAAGTCTGCTACGTGGATGATGATAGCTGTACCAACAAGTATGACAACATTCTTATATTTTTACTCTCATGGAGAAAGTGATCTGGCAAAATGTCAGCCAGTGATCCTTTACTCTATTCTTGGATTTATTCTGGTATTTCCTTATGATGTGTTTTACATGTCATCTCGTTATTTCTTCTTGAGGACTCTTTGGCGACTTACTTTTCCTTTACCGCCAATCACCTTTGCATATTTCTTTTTGGCTGATGTGCTTACTTCAATGTTAAAGGTGCTGTCAGATTTGGAGCGCTCTGTTTGTAGAATGGTGAATGGACAGGTTGCAATTGGTGCACTGGATCTAGATGGTGTATGTGGAAGTCGCTCATTTGTGATTCCTTGCATCCTTGCTTTTCCTTATGTTTGTCACTTTTTCCAGTGTCTTCGGAAATACAAGGATACTGTAGAAAAATCTTGCCATCAACAAAAAAAATCTCTCTGCTTCAGAATCTACTCAGAAGTCTTTGGATGCAGTTGAACTAGAAGTTGCTGGTTTGGCAGAGTGTTGTGACAAGATTGCTAAGGCACTGAATAGCTGCAGTGCTGCTACAGGGGATATCATCTCCACTACAGAGAGGCTCAAACAGGAGCTTGAGAATACGACCCAACGCCAAGAGATTGTATCATGCTTTCTTCGTGACTATCAACTTTCTCAAGAGGAGGTCAGTGCTTTGAGGGAAGAAGCGTTAAATGAGAACTTTTTCAAAGCACTTTCACGTGTCCAAGAAATTCATGCTAATTGCAAAATGCTGCTCAGGACACACCACCAGCGTGCAGGGTTGGAGTTGATGGACATGATGGCTGTTTACCAAGAAGGTGCCTATGAACGACTTTGTAGATGGGTACAAGCTGAATGTCGGAACCTGGGTGATAATGATACCCCTGAAGTAAGTGATTTGTTGAAGACAGCAGCTCGATGCTTAAAGGAAAGGCCTGTCCTCTTCAAGTATTGTGCAGAAGAGGTCGCAATGACCTTGTACGTCAAGTCTGAACCTGCAGCCAAGAACTTCTATAACAAGTATGAGCCTTTTGCAGTAGAATTGTTCCTCTCGGCCTGGTACAAGTTGCGTCAGGTTCCTATTGTTCCCAAGGTTGTGGAGGTGCTTATACCACCGAGTGCTTATTGTGTCGAGAAGTACAATTCTGGTGTTCAGTATTTATTTGATGGGGAGTACTGGGTCACGGCTTAACTTCCTGTGGTTCCTGTGGAGAAGTTAAAAAATTCAATTCGCAAGGAATTGGGAACGAAGGAAAATGGATCCGAAATTAATGAAGTTGCAGAGATTATTCAGTAGATAACTCTACTGAAGAATGAAACTCTTCTGTTGCGATTACCTTTTATGCCCACTGACTTGCCCAAATTTTGTGAGAGAATGGATTTGACAGTGATGTAAGCATTTAAATCAGGATAAGTGATGTAAGCATTTAAATCAGGATAAGTGATGTAAGCATTTAAATCAGGGTAAGGTCTAATGGGTTGGGGCATGGTTGGAATTTTGGTTCTTTTTTATTTGTCAGACAATTTTTTTATTCATTATGTTTTTATCTTTTAGGTCAAAGAACATTATAATTAAAAATTTTGCTCTTCACTTGAAAAAAAAATCAAAAACAAATTAAAAAAATCAAAATAATTAAAAAAATTCAAAAAAAAATAATATAAAATTTCAAAACAATTAAAAAAAAAAAAACAATTAAAAAATTGCAAATGGACATTTCATAAGAGTTGAAAACATTTTATGCTAACTTGTCTTTTTGGAGATACTTCAAAGGAGCTTGCGCGCAAAGGCAACAGGTAAAAAAATTCATTTCATTTTATTTTGGTTGCTAAGCATTCATACTCATTCTTGCATTTTATATCTTTCAAAAAGCTCTTACAATTTTCATGCAGGATTTGTACTAAGCTTTTACAGGTGTGCGATGATCCAAGTTCATGCAGATGTGATCTCGAGAAATCACATTCATCATTGAAAGCTTGAAGGAGTTAATTAAATATGTCGTGACATTTGTGGCTACAGAGAAATCTTTTGCATCATGATATGTTACCCACACTTCTCCTTCAAAGCCTCATCAGCCATCCATGTTAAAGTACATTGATTCATTTCCTTATCCATCATGACTTCATACATGTCTAATTTTCTGAGTTGCATACATTTTTACCTTGTTTTCAGTTCATCCTTTTCCCTCACAAATAAACCAACCACATCTCTACATTGCCTTGTTTTCCTTGCCATAAAAACTGTTTGACCATAACATCTTGTATCTATAGTCCTACCAATCATTTGTATGAACTCACGTTGACTGATGTGGGATTCCTTAAGGCCCACATTTCAACAAGTCTTGACCCATCGACCTCATCACCTTATCTGGGATAAAGACTAGAGTCATTATTAGTACCTTGAGGCTTGCATGCCCTAATGGCAAGTCTTCTCGCCAACGAACAGTGGGAATACATTAATGTCTCTTGTTTGTTGGATCTTGCAAGTGGCTCGACATCAGCTCATTCATTCGCACTTTGCAAGATGTACTTGGGTACCTTGGCACTCATTCACATTAATGGTGAGTTTTCCTCGCATTGGTTAACGACATTCATCAATGGTCGGTAATCCAATGACTTCTTTCCATGTTCGACATCGACACATTCATTCACATGGAAATAATTGTGCCACGATATGGGACGAGATGAAGACTATGTGATTCAGGAGTAGATTCAACAGATTCAGTAGTAGTAATAAAAGATCCACATTCGCAACTTCATCCATCATATACGCAACCAAGACACAGATCACATTCTTGTATTCTTCATTCCATGATTCAACGACAGAAGCTACACTTTTCTACATATACACAGTTTGTCCACTCAGGTAAGTAAAGGTATGTTCTTTTCTAACTTTTTATCATACAATTCCTTTAATACTAAAATTATAATTTTTGGAAAATATTTCACCATGTTCATATTCACATCCATACTCCATTATCACCTTCCATATGTCATATATGTCCTTTCTACACATATCATCCTAACCAACATACTTTTTCCAAACAACTACTATTGCATTATGATTCAAATGTTACATGTTTTGCAAATAATGATCAAAGAAAGAATGGTTGATTAAATGTTTTCAAAGTCTTTTGATGCAACCCAAAAACAATGAAAGTATTGTTACACAAGAACCAATACTAATCAAATTTTGGTTGTCACACAAGAACCAACCAAAATAATATGTTGCAATCAAATGTTTTTAAGAGAGAAGACTTTGCAAAAAGGAACAAAGTTGTCAAAAAGAAAATTATGTGAAGTTAAAAAAATTTGATATCAGCCAAAGTTCATGTAAAAGCAAGACAATTCAAAAGATCAAATCATGATCAATGTAATAGATTGCATGAGGACATGCAATAACTTAAGTTGGGGAGTATGTTGGGCCGCCAAATTAACATCAATTTTCACTCCATTTTCACCTTTATCCTCATTTTGTCACCTCATTTCATCATATTATCATTACATAACCCTATATCTCCATTACCATATGAGTTTATATTTTCATTTTCCAAAGTTATTAATTTCATGTATTTAGAGTGAATTTATGATTAAAAGTTAGAGAAATAACATGTATTTGCTTATACCTAAAAGTGGTTTGAGTTTGATGACATGTGTAGATCATTTGGAAGTTTCCAAGGCACCCTTATGTGGCCTCCCAAGATCAAATTCGAATTTCAACTCAAGAGGTGGACCATATTCCAAGGAGAAAGATCATGGAGATTTTGATGTGTCATGGGATTTGTATCTAGTATTTAGGGATAAGTTGAGACAATTATGGGTCTAGTAGATATTTAAGGGATCTACATTTATTGAGTAGATATCCCTAATTCATGTATAAATAAGAAGAGATCCTCCAAAGGAAAGGAGGAGGGAGAGAAAACAATTATCAGTTATTCATTAGCATTAGATTTATGTTCATTCAACATGAATAATACCACTTTCTCCAAATCATGAGTTATGAGTGTTGTTTGATTCTTAAGGTGTGATAGTTGTTCATGTGTGCTCATTGAGGAATGGAAGGATCCCCATACTGAGATAAGTGCACTTTGTTGTAAAGTAATGTTGTGAATATACTAATTTTAATTATGATGTTCATGTTATTTCTTTCTTGTAAATACTTGTAGATAATTTTAGTATGAATTCATGTTGTGGCCATGTTTTGTTGTGTGAAGGTTGATCTCCTTTCAGTAGCTAGTTTTGATGTGAGAAGGAAAACCAGGAACTCCTAAGTTAGGAGTCTCTTCTCCATGAGCTAGATTAAATTGAAATAAGATTTACTTTCTCATATGCTTTCCTAGATTACATTTATGTGAATATTGATTCCCTTTCATTTTATAGTTTTGATGTGAGAAGGGTAATCAAGTTCTCCTAAGTTAGGAGACTCTTCTCCATGAGCTAGGAATTGAACTGAAAACAATATTTACTTGCTTTCATTTATATGATTTCTTTCTTGCTTTCTTAGGTGTTTGGTAATGTTATTATAAGGAAGAATGTAGAAGTACAATCAGGACTCTTGAACAAGAGACTCTTCTCTATCTTCTAAAGTAAAATAATTCCATTGATCAAACATTTTTTATGCTTTCATAAAATAGATCTGATAGTTTAGATTTGTAATATGCATTTCCATTCTAAACAAACTTCCTACACTTGTTTCATCTAAGGTCCCATATATTTTGGTTTGCTTCTAAGTTTACCATACCCCGGATTGATAAATTAAATGACAGGGATTTAGCAGACAACTAAATCGCCCAACACTGGTCAACAGGTAACCTTCATCAGCGTTGGATGATAAGACTCCACAAGAGGTATGGACTGGTAAGAAACCCTCTCTTTCACATCTGAGGGTATTTGGATATGATTCATATGTACACGTTCCAAAGGAAAAACGAACCAAGTTGGATAGTAAATCTGAAAAGTGCATCTTTATTGGGTATAATGATTGTTTAAAGGGTTATAAGCTTGGAACCCAGTCCCACGGAAGGTCGTGTACAACCGAGATTCGGTGTTCAGAGAGGTAAAAGATGTTATTAAACATGAATTCCAACCAAAGGAGCTTGAGAAGATAGAGTTTGAGCTTAAGGAGGAAGAATCAGACTCTACAGCAGAGGAGGAATCAGAAGATGAAGAGCCACAAACTCTGGGTGTGAGAAGATCAGTTCGAGAAAGAAGGCAGCTAGAAAGGTATAGTCCATCTACTTTCTGTTCAAATTTTGCTTTATCTATTACTGACGATGATCCCAGAATTGTGAAGGAAGCAGTAGATTTAGAGGATGGAAAACTCTGGAAAGAGGCCATGGTTGATGAAATGGCATCTTTGCACAAAAATGAGGCTTGGGATCTGGTGGAGTTACCGGTTGGAAGGAAACCCATTGGTAGCAAATGGGTGTTCAAGAAGAAGACAAATTTAGAAGGAAAGGTGGAGAAATACAAAGCTCGGTTGGTAGCAAAAGGTTATTTCCAGGTGCCGGGAATTGATTTTGGTGATATTTTTTCTCCAATTGCCAAGGTAACTTCTATTAGATTAATTTTATCTATTGCTGCTGTTTTTGATTTTGAGGTAGAACAGATGGATGTAAAGACAACATTTCTTCATGGGGATTTGGAAGAGGAAATCTACATGAAGCAACCTGAAGGCTTTGTGGTGAAGGGTAATAAAGAACTGGTATGCAAGTTAAAGAAGTCTCTATATGGGTTAAAACAGTCACCAAGGATGTGGTATCATAAATTTGATACATTTATACGGGTACCTGGCTTCACCAGAAGCAAAGGAGATCACTGTGTGTATTTTAATTAATTGGTGATCGTGTTATTTATCTGGTCTTGTATGTGGATGATATGTTGCTGGTTGGAAATGACAAAGAAATTATCCAGGATTTGAAGACCCAATTGTCCTCCAAATTCGACATGAAAGATCTTGGTGCTACAAACTATATTTTGGGCATGGAAATTAAAAGAGACCGGGAAAAGAGGAAGCTTTGGTTAAAATAGAGGAAGTAAGTCAAGACAATACTGTAGAGGTTTAATATGAGGATAGTAAACTGGTTAAGGTTCCTATTCCTGTAGGTGTGAGGTTAACTGTTGAACAGTGTCCCAAGACACAAGAAGAGGAAGAGGACATGTCCTGTGTTCCATATGCAAGTGAAATCGGTAGCCTGATGTATGCAATGGTCTGTACTAGACCAGACATTGCACATGCAGTGGGAGTATTGAGCAGGTTTATGTCAAAACCAGGAAAGGAGCATTGGAAAACAGTGAAGCGGGTTTTTAGGTATTTGCGTGGCACTAGTGATTATGGTCTGTGCTACCAAGGAAGACCAAGATTGGACAGAGTGTTGGATATTCGTGGCTTTGTTGATGCAGACTGGGCTGGAGATATGGATCACATAAGATCTACAAGTGAGTATGTGTTTAACCTATTTGGAGGTGCATTCAGTTGGATGAGTAAGAAACAATATGTAGTGGCACTGTCAACTACAGAGGTAGAATACATGGCAGCCACTCATGCAAGCAAGGAAGCAGTTTGGTTGTAGAGATTGTGTTCAAGTATGGGGTTAGTACATGAAGCTATAAGGATAGAATTTGACAGCCAAAGTGCAATTTTCTTGGCAAAGAACCCTGCATATCATTCAAAGACAAAGCATATTGATGTTCAGTATCACTTTGTGAGGGATATGATAGAAGACAAAAAGGTGTTGTTGGTAAAGGTGGACACTTTGAAGAATACTGCAGATGCACTGACAAAATCTGTGAGCTCTGAGAAGTTCTCTTGGTGTAGAGAAACAATGGGCGTTGTAGGGCTGGATAAATGACTAAGCTCTCTTGTGGCCCCCTGTGGAAAGAAAACAACAAGTGGGAGAATGTTGGGTTGTGTTATATTCTGTCCACGACTAGCCCACGTAGTTAACTAGGGGTTAGAAGGGGGGAGGTCACAGGGGGTTTGAGGGGTACCCGTAACCCCACTTTATGGGGTCTGAGGCAGCACCCCAGAAAATTTTGGTTTTGGACCCTATGTTAGGTTGGGCGGACCCACCTATGGTTTTGTGCATGATTTTCGCACATGTTTTTTGGACGTGATGGTTTTTGATCCATGGTATTGGACGCGATGATTTTCGGTCCATTGTATTGGATGCTTCGGCATGTATAAATATGTATTATAACATTGAAACAAATATAATGAAAAATCAAGTTGGTAGTCCCGGTTTTTGGATCCAGGGGAAAATCTATGTGTATATGTGTTTTATGTGATATGCTCTCGCATTGTTTATTTTCTGTGTTTTATAATTCGTATGCAGGTAATTTCTGTACGGGGTTAAAACCTACAAACTCTTATTATCCCATATATTTCTCCATAACCCTATGTTGGCTTTTGTGTGTTCACCTACAAGAATTCGATATATTTCCTTTAGAGAAAATGTACCAGATGATTGATGTCCCCATCTCAAAATATCCTGATCTCGTGATACTTTGATAGATCTATTTGTTAACAATTGTTCAAATTCCTACCATGGGGAGTTCTCATCATTGCCTCTCCAATCCTCCTTTGTTTCCACGCCGACCATTCATGGTTCTCCGTTTGAGGTTTCTAAAAATAAGCCAAGGTATAATAACCAAGTCTTTTGGAGGGATTTTGTATTGCTTGAGAGCACTGATGTTGCCTTAAGCACAAGAATTGTTGCCAAGATTCTTCCCAAAAAGCCGTTGTTCTACCATCTTTGATATCCAAAAATGCATGATTAAATGAGATCTCTGGCTTTAATAGTCCATTTCCATATACCTGATCCTTTGATGTTTCCACTAAACCATAATATCTCCTCCTGAGAAAGAAGGGGCAAGTATTTTCTTTTCCAAATTTGTTTCCAAAGTTGCGGACCACCCTAAAATCAAAGCCACCATAATTTCATGGCATATGCTAGGCTAATCAATTGCCGGTCTTGAAGGCTCAATCCTCCAATGCACTTAGGTGCAATCAATTTTTCCCAACCAATGAGGGTCCACTTTCATTTTTTACTTGCACCTTTCCACAAGAACTCAAGCCATAGAGAGCGAAACTTTTGAGTAACTGCTAAGGGAATAGGCATGACAATAAGTTGATGATGAACTACAGAGGATGGTTCGAAACATTGATGCATAAAATAACAAAATTCGATGGATCCGGAAGATATAACCACACATAATGCAGATTGCAGAAGTCTCAAATCCATTATCAACATTTCTTGTAAGACCATTTCAACAACGTGAGCCGACTTGGAAAATTAAAAGATCTGAACGTCCAATTGTTGATCTTATTCCTAGTCTTATCAAGAATATCTTCCCAAGAGGCAACCCAATTGGAGTGAATGACTAAAGTAACTCCTAAGTATTTGGAAGGGAGACCCTTTTTGAAATCCTAATACTTGAGTCAGCTGCTTCTGAACAATATCTGGGTAGTTGAAAAAGAATACACTTGTCTTTTCATTATTTACTACTGTTCTAGATTCTTCCATGAAAAGTTGGAGAACCTTAGAGATTTGTCACCCCTATTTCATCGTGGGTAGCCCATAAAGGACCACATCATCGACATAATTTTGATGCAATATAGGAAATTCTGAACCATATAATATTAATCTATGTGGATGTCCCAACAAGTGGGATTTCTAAATAAATCTTCCAAGGCTCTCCATTGCTAAAATAAATAGGAAATGAGATAAGGGATCTCCTTGTCTTTAGCCTATAAAGGAAGTTAAGGTGTTGGAAGGAGAACCATTAATAAGGATTGAAAGAAACACAGTGGATATTAGGGAGGAGACCCACCCTATCCATTTATTAAAGAACCCGAAGGCACTAAGTACTTGGAAAATATAGTTCCAATTGATTCGATCATAAGCTTTAGACCATTCTAGTTTAATTATCATACCTAGCCATTTTGTTTATTTGAGGGAATGAATAATTTCTTGTGCCGCAATGATGCCATCAACAATCAAACAACCCTTCACAAATCTAGTTTGAGTGGGCAATATGAGGGAGGGAAATAATGGCTTCAATCAATTATCACTAAATAAATAATTTTGTATAGGACATTACAAAGTGTTATTGGTCAGAAATAATGAGGACTCTCTTCATGACTTGTCTTGGGTATGAGGGTAAAAAAGGTGGCATTGAGAGTAGGATGTAGAGACATTGTTTGACGTGATTCTTTTACTAGTTCATGAATTTCCTTACCCATAAATTTCCAATAGGCTTGAAAGAAATCTTAAGTATATCCATCAGGGCCTGGTGCCTTATTTTTGGGAATGTTCATAATCACAGTCTTCATGTTCATAACCACAGTCTCCACCTCTAGAAAAGAGATTGACGACATCAAAGCTATATTCTGATCACTAGTTACAAACCTTGGGATGTGTTTAATTACATTATTAATAACATGGTGCCTTTGGTATGAGGACTCTGCTAGGAAACCCTTATGTTAGGAAAGTAATTCCTGCTCAATATCTTGGTGTTGTATCTTTCTATCTCCCTCTTCAGATATAATGGAAAAAAATTATTTACGTGTCCACATTGAATCATGGAGTTGTGAAGGAATTTTGTGTTATATTCTCCTTATTTTAACCATTGGACTCTTGATTTATGCCTCCAAATTTCCTCTTCTTTTTTGCAACGTTGTTCCAATATGGTGAGGGTAGTTCCTTCTTCCTCTACCAATTCTGGAGTTCATCCTTTGAGAATTATCCTCTGTTGGATTCTTGCTATTTTCTGTTCCAGATGTATCTTATCCTGGAAGATATTACCAAAAAATTTCTTATTCCATTGTTCTATTCTAGTTTTTAAAGCCTTCAATTTAAGTTGGAACATTTTCATTTTAGATGAACCTTTTATCTGCATCTCCTTCCACCATTTGATGAGAAGCTCCAAAAATAAAGGGTTATGTATCTAGAAGTGCTCAAATAGAAAGGGGCGATTATAGGGCCCCTCTTTGAGATCAATCTCCAATCTGATCGGCCAATGGCCTGATCCCATACAAGGAAAAATAGGAGATTCAAAGAATATGTCTTTATGTAGGATGCCTTATGAGAGGAGGAACCTATCGAGTTGACTAGCTATTTGATGAGGGCCTCCCTATCTATTATTCATGTGAATAATCCATTGATTATGGGTATGTCCACAAGATTCAACTAATTTATATAACCATCAAAAGCTATTGATGTTTGGTCTAGTCATCTCACTCCCTTTTTATGCAATAGGTATATGATAAGATTGAAATATCCTCCTACTATCCACAAAGAATATGATATTATTCCTTTGATTTGAGCTAGTTGTTGCAAAAAGTGTATTTTGTCCCTCACAGAAGAGGGCCCATAGACTGCTGTTAGGAAAACAAACTTCTTAGTACCTATATAACGAAACTAGACTGTAAGAGTTTTTGTGGTGGCCATCCAATCCTAGAATTCAACCTCTTTAGGGTCCGCCAGATTGCTAGACCCCCATCATTCCTCTTTGCCTCAGGTGCTATAGATTTACATTGTTAGGTCCCTATACTACTAGTGTAAACCCTTATTGTTATTAGTGAAACCCCCTTATTATATTGTTGTGCCCATGTAGTCCCCATATTGTTATTAGTGTGCGCCATAGAAGCCCACTATTGTTATTGTTGTGCCCTTAATTATTATTTTTATGTCGGCTTTAATTATATTATGACCCCTTAGACTCCTATATATAGAAAGGAGGTCTTGTCATTTGTATCATCCAAGAATTGTTCATTTGTGTAATGTAAAGGAGGTTTCCCCCTCGAAGAGGCTGATTTTTAAGTCGTTGATCTATCTTTTCTATCTTTTTGTGGGCTGGTTACATAATATTTGGTATCAGAGCTTTAGATTCTAGGGTTTCGCTATAAATTTTTCTCTACGAAGTTTTAGAAGCTAAAACAAAAACCCATTTGAGCTGAAATCTTACTGAAGATCGGGCCCAAATTTCAAATTTTGTTTCGCTATATTGTAGGTTTTAAACCCGTACAAAAATTACCTGCATACAAATTCTAAAACACAGAAAATAAACAATGCGAGAGCATAACACATAAAACACATATACACAGAGATTTTCCCCTGGATCCCAAAACCAAGACTACCAGCTTGACTTTTCATTATGTTCCTTTCAATGTTATAATACATTTTTATACATGCCGAAGCATCCAATACCATGGACCGAAAACCATTGCGTCCAATACCATGGACTGAAAACCATTGTGTCCAAAAAACATGTGTGAAAATCATGCATTAAACCATAGGTGGGTACGCCCAACCTAACATAGGGTCCAAAACCAAAATTTTCTGGGGCGCTGCCTCGGGCCCTATAAAGTGGGGTTACGGGCACACCTCAAACCCCCTGTGACCTCCCCCCCCACATAATCGGTGCAACGAAGGGGGGTTCCGCTCCCCCTCTAACCCCCCGGTTAACTACGTGGGCTAGTCGTGGAAAGAATATAACACAACCCAAAATTCTCCCACTTGTTGTTTTCTTTCCACAGGGAGCCACAAGAGAGCTTAGTCATTTTTCCAGCCCTGAAATGCCCTTTCTCTCTACACCAAGAGAACTTCTCAGAGATCACAAATTTTGTCATTGCATCTGCAGTATTCTTCAAAGTGTCTACCTTTACCAGCAACACCTTTTTGTTTTCAATCATATCCCTCATAAAGTGATACTGAACATCAATGTGCTTTGTATTTGAATGATATGCGGGGTTCTTTGCCAAGAAAATTTCACTTTGGCTGTCACAGTTTATCCTTATAGCTCCCTGTACTAACCCCATACTTGAACACAATCTCTGCAACCAAACTGCTTCCTTGCTTGCATGAGTGGCTGCCTTGTATTCTGCCTTTGTAGTTGATAGTGCCACTACAGATTGTTTCTTACTCATCCAACTGACTGCACCTCCAAATAGGTTAAACACATACCCACTTGTAGATCTTCTCTGATCCAGATCTCCAGCCCAGTCTACATCAACAAAGCGACGAATATCCAACATTCTGTCCAATTCTGATCTTCCTTGGTAGCACAAACCATAATCACTAATGCCACACAAATACCTGAAAAATCGCGTCACTGCTGTCCAGTGCTCCTTCCCTGGTTTTGACATAAACCTGCTCAATACTCCCACTACATGTGCAATGTCTGGTCTAGTACAAACCATTGCATACATCAAGCTACCGACTGCAGTTGCATATGGAACACGAGACATGTCCTCTTCCTCTTCTTGTGTCTTGGGACACTATTCAGGAGATAACCTCACACCTACAGGAATAGGAACCTTCACCGTTTTACTATCCTGCATATTAAACCTCTGCAGTATTGTCTCGACATACTTCGTCTGGTTTAACCAGAGCTTCCTCTTTGATCGATCTCTTTTAATTTCCATGCCCAAAATATAGTTTGTAGCACCAAGATCTTTCATGTCGAATTTGGAGAACAATTGGGTCTTCAAATCCTGGATAATTTCTTTGTCATTTCCAACTAGCAACATATCATCCACATACAAGACCAGATAAATAACACGGTCACCAATTAATTTAAAATACACACAATGATTTTCTTTGCTTTTGGTGAAGCCAAGTCCCCGTATAAATGTATCAAATTTCTGATACCATATCCTTGGTGACTGTTTTAACCCATATAGAGACTTCTTTAACTTGCATACCAGTTCTTTCTTACCCTTCATCGCAAAGCCTTCAGGTTGCTTCATGTAGATTTCCTCTTCCATATCCTCGTGAAGAAATGATGTCTTCACATCCATCTGTTCTACCTCAAAATCAAAAGTAGCAGTAACAGATAAAATTAATCTAATAGAAGTTACCCTGGCAATAGGAGAAAAAATATCACCAAAATCAATTCCCGGCACTTGGGAATAATCTTTTTCTACCAATCGAGATTTGTATTTCTCCACTTTTCCTTCTGCATTTGTATTCTTTTTGAATACCCATTTGCTGCCAATGGGTTTCCTTCCAGCCAACAACTCCACCAGATCCCAAGCCTCATTTTTGTGCAAAGATGCCATTTCATCAACCATGGCCTCTTTCCAGAGTTTTCCATCCTCTGAATCCACTGCTTCCTTCATAGTTCTAGGATCATCATCAGTAACAGACAAAGAAAAATTTGAATAGAAAGCAGATGGACTATACCTTTCTGGCTGCCTTCTTTCTCGAATTGATCTTCTCACAACTGGAGTTTGTGGCTCTTCATCTTCTGATTCCTCCTCTGCTGTAGAGTCTGATTCTTCCTCCTTTAGCTCAAACTCTATCTTCTCAGGTTCCTTTGGTTGGACTTCATGTTTAATAACATCTTTCACCTCTCTGAACACCACATCTCGGCTGTACACAACCTTCCTTGTTACTGGGTTCCAAAGCTTATAACCCTTTAAACCATCCTTATACCCAATAAAGATGCACTTTTCAGATTTACTAGCCAACTTGCTTCGTTTCTCCTTTGGAACATGTACATATGCATCACATCCAAATACCCTTAGATGTGAAAGAGAGGGTTTCTTACCGGTCCATACCTCTTGTGGAGTCTTATCCTCCAGTGATGATGAAGGTGACCTGTTGACCAGGTAACATGCAGTATCCACCGCCTCCGCCCAGAATTCCTGTCCTAACCCGGCACCACTGAGCATGCTTCTTGCCCTTTCCATCAATGTCTTGTTCATTCTTTCTGCAATTCCATTTTGCTGAGGTGTATATGGAGTAGTCTTATGTCGTGATATAGCACACTTCTTACAGAATTCTTCAAGTTCCTTGCTACAAAACTCTCCACCATTATCTGTCCTCAACACCTTTATCTTCTTCTCTGCCTGATTTTCCATGAGAGCCTTAAATTCTTTAAACCTGTCAAAGACTTTAGATTTCTTCTTAAGGAAATATATCCATGTATTCCTTGAGAAGTCATCTATAAATGATGCATAGTACACATACTTACCCAGTGATGGAACCTTCACAGGTCCAAACACATCACTGTGCACAAGTTCTAATATCTGTTTCGCCCTCTTACTATCAAAGGGGAAACTCACCCGATTCTTCTTCCCATATACACAATTTTCACAGAAATCAAAATCCAGAGAGCTATTACTCATACCTTCTATCATATCTTTACCATGAAGTATTCGAAGGCCCTTCTCTCCAATATTTCCAAGCCTTTGATGCCACAACATGGTCTTCTCTCCAGAGAGCACTAGATTTTCTGCTCCACTTTCAGGAACCACAAAACTGTTGCACCCATCAATAACAGTGCTACCTTGCAGCTTGTATAGAGTTCCAATTCGAACTCCCCACATCAATACTAGTGCTCCCTAGACCATTTTGCAGGTATCCTTCTTGAACACTATTTTTACACCTGCATCATCCAGTTTGCTTACAGAAATTAGATTTCTGGCCAATGCAGGAATATGCAGAACACCTGGAAGTGTTCTAACCCTTCCACCTTGCAACTTCAACTTTACTTTTCCGCGACCAATGATTCTAGCCTTCTTATCATCCCCTAAGAAGACATCACCACCATCATATTTCTCATACTTGCAGAACCACTCTCTATGGGGAGTGAAGTGAAAGGATACACCTGAGTCAATCAACCATGCCTTATGATCTACATGTGTACTTGAAGAAGCCAAGTACACATCCCCACCTTCATCTGAGGTGGTTTTCGCCTCTGCAGAAGGAGCATCATTAGATCCCTTTCCTTTATTAGGAGATTTAGATTTACAGTCCCTTTTGTAGTGCCCTTCCTTTCCGCATTTGCAGCACACCACCTTTACAGGCTTTCCTGGAGATTTATATCTCCCACTCGATGACTTATTTTTGTTTCTATTCTGGGACCGTTCTCATACAAACAAGGCATCACCATTCTGGCTCTCCATATTTTTCTGTCTCATCTCCTCTGTTAGCAAGGATGAGACTATTTCATCAAACTGCAAGGCAGTTGCATTGCTACCTATTGCAATAACCAGACTATCCCACAAATTTGGTGGAGAACACAAAAAGCTAATGCACTTATCTTCATCTGAAATTTTAATATCAACATATGCTAACTGACTTGCCACAATATTAAATGTGTTCAGATGCTCTATCACCGAGTCTCCATCTTTCATCCTTAGGTTATATAGCTTTTTCCGCAGGATCAATTTATTCACCAGAGACTTAGATTGGTACAAAGTCCCTAACTTGTCCCACAAAGCCTTCGCCGTAGCTTCTCCTGATACATTCAACAATACTGCATCTGAGACACACAATCGTATTGTGCTCTTTGCCTTCCGATCCAACTTCTTCCATTCTTCATCGGACACTCTCGTTCGTTTAGTACCTAGATCTACTGCAATCCAATGATATTTATCCACCAACAGATCCTCCGTCTTGAGTTTCCACAACTCAAAACTCTGACCATTAAATTTCTCGATCTCTATCTTTCCACTGCTCGCCATCCTCTTTCACCACCAGAATCGATCTCACAGATCTCCTTGTTAGGTCCCTCTAATACTAGTGATTACCCCATTAATATTGTAGTTATATCTCTTATTAATATTTTTGTGCCCCTATTGTCCCCATATTTTTATTACTGTGCCCTGTCGAATCCCTCTATTGCTATTTTTGTGGCTTTATATTATTATTGTTAGGTCGGCTGGGTTATATTGTGACTCCTTAGACACCTATATATAGAAAGGAGGTTTTGTCATTTGAATCATCCAAGAATTGTTCATTTGTGTAATGTAAAGGAGGTTGCCCCCTCGAAGAGGTTGAATTCTAAGGCGTTGATCTCTCTTTTCTATCTTTTTGTGAGCTGGTTTCATAACATTTGGTATCAGAGCTTTGGATTCTAGGGTTTTACTGCTCCAAATAGGTCATCGTGGAATATTCACTATAAATTTGTTTCTGCGATGTTTCAGAAGTGAAAAAAAAACCCATTTGAGACGAAATCGCACTGAACCTTGGGTCCAAATTTCAGATCTTTTCACACTATATTTGCAGAGATATGATCTGAGGAATTTGGTCTTGTTGCAGACTCCTGAATTACATTCCAAACAGGTGACCTGGGGAAATCATCATAACTTTCTATCTGAGCATCGGATTGAAATTTCGTAACAAGGTACAGAAAGAGGATGGATTGCGGTTTCTTGTATATATTTTTCAGTGGAAAAGGTTGAAACAATGAGACGTGGCACTTCATACAAATTCGCTCTTCTGGAAAGGTCTATAATCAGGTCATCTTGGGAGATTGTGCATAATTCTTTCTTAGAGAATCCAATTTGGATTAGACAGGTGGCATTGGAAAGAGGATGCAGAGGGCTACTACAAGTCACAATTTCAGAATTGGATGATCCAAACTTACAGAGATACATCAAATTCATTATCAAGCTCCTACAAAGTGAAAAAAGGTGTGTAGTTTTTTTTAAATTTTTGCATAAGCTTGGTTTGAAAGATTAGTTTGAAGGAATTCAAAGGGCATAGTAAAGCATTATTATCGGTAATTGATGCCCCGAGGAAAGATAATGCAAACACCTAGTAAGCAACCTAAAAACTCTAGCATGACTCATGAAGAAGAGGAAAAAATGCAACATGATATATCAAAATTACGAGACCAAGTGCAACAATTGTCACTTGCACAAAAAGCAACAGAATCTAAGATGGATGGTTTAAAGAAAGGTGTAGAAGCTAATATGGATTGTTTAAAGAAAGGCGTAGAAGCTAAGATGGATGGCATGGAAGCTAAGATGAATGGCATGGACGCTAAAATGGATGGCATGGATGATAAGATGGAAGAATTGAAGACAAATATGAATAAGTTGTTACAAGAAATGGTCACTAATGGTGAAAGGGTAGTAAAAGAAACTCATGATGAGAACAAAAGAAATTTTAATCATGATTCCATAGACTCTAATGTTGGTGTTGGATCGAAGACCCACCATATTCCAAAAATCGATATGAGGAAGTTTGATGGCAAAGATCCCGCCACATGGATATTACAGATGGAGCAATTTTTCGATCTCAATAATGTGCAAAACACAGAAAAGGTACATATTACAACTTTATATTTGGAACCAAATCAGTTTGTATGGTATCAATGGCTTTGCTCTTGTAAACAAATTATCACTTGGGCACTTTTTACAGAAGAATTGACAACACATTATGAGGATACAAAAAACAACACTTTTTTTAGCCAATTGATAAGTCTCAAACAAAAGGGTTCAATAATGGATCACATTGAGGAGTTCCAAAAATTGAACATAAGGGTAAAAAATATTCCAGAGGAGCATAGGATTGATGTGTTCATAGGGACTTTAAAGGATAATATCCAACATGATGTTGGCCTTTGGGAACCTGATTCATTAGAGAAGGCATTCAGGTTAGCAAGAAAAATGGAAAGCAAAATTATGGCAACCAGGAAGCATACCGGTCACAAATATAAAGATGGAAGTGTTGTTACCCCTAGCCTTCCACAACATATAAGGTTGACACCACAAAAATTGGAAGAAAAAAGAGAAAAAGGGCTTTGTTACAGTTGTGATAGCAAATACACTAAAGGTCATAAGTGTGCTGAAAAGAAATTATTCTACATAGATTGTGAAGAGGAAGAAGAAAAGGAGCAAGAAAGGTCAAAGGAAGAGGATATACTCCAGGAAAAAAGCCTAGATAAAGAAGAAATGAGTCCGAACATATCTTGTAATGCATTGGCCCTAATCACCACTCCTCAAACCATCAAGATAGAAGGACAAATCAAGAAGAAAAAGGTAATAGTGTTGACTGATTCAGGAAGTACCCACAATTTTATTCGTTGTAAGGTAGCAAAAGAATTGAATTGGTTCCTATATCCAGCACCAGAGTGTCAAGTGATGGTTGCAAATGGAGGAAAGATAAATTGCTTTGGAAAGTGCCATAATATCAAGCTATCCATGGGAGAATATGTATTGACTAGCCCAATGCTTTCCATTCCAATGGGAGGTGCTGATGTTGTACTAGGAGTCTAATGGCTACAATCCTTGGGTACAATAACTTTTAATTTTCAAGAACTTTTCATGAAATTTTCTATGGAAGGAAAGGAAGTTGAATTAAGGGGTATTGCAGGGAAACCGAGAAAGATAATCAACTCTAACGGTATGACAAAGCTTCTAAAAAAGGAACAAATAGGTGTAATTGCACAATTATGTTCGCTAGATGTTTCCACATCGGAATCATATATTTCTCCAGATCTCCAAAAAGTCTTGGACAATCATTCCAAGGTATTTGAGACTCCCAAAGGTCTCCCACCTATTCGTGATCATGATCATGCTATTCATCTGATTCTAGGAAGTGTTCCTCCAAACATTAGGCCGTACAGATATCCCTATGCCCAAAAGAGTGAAATTGAACATATGGTTGCAGAAATTCTAGAGGCTAGTATAATTCAACCTAGTCAAAGTTCTTTCTCTGCTCCAGTAGTATTGGTGCACAAGAAGGATGGATCATGGTGCATGTGTTCGGATTATCGGGAGCTCAAAAAGCTCACTATTAAAGATAAGTTTCCCATTCCTGTCATTGATGAATTACTGGATGAATTGCATGGATCAATTTACTTCACCAAGTTGGATCTTCGTTCAGGATATCATCAAATCAGAATGAAGACTGAAGACATTCCGAAAATAGCATTTAGAACTCATGAGGGTCATTATGAATTTTTGGTCATGCCTTTTGGCCTTACCAATGCACCTTCTACATTTCAAGGTTTGGCGAATTCCATTTTCAAACCCTTCCTTAGAAAATTTGTGTTAGTATTTTTTGATGATATACTAATCTACAGCAAGTCTTGGAAGGATCATGTTGAACATGTTGACAGGGTGCTACAACTATTGGAGGAGAAACAATTATATGAAAAAGGATTCAAATGTTTCTTTGGAGTACAAGAGGTGGAATATTTGGGTCATATTGTATCTCATGAAGGAGTTAAGGTAGACCCTAGCAAAATTAAAGTCATTAAGGAATGGAAAATCCCCACATCCATAAAGCATCTGCGAGGATTTCTCGGGTTGACAGGGTATTATTGCAAGTTTGTTAAGAATTATGGGAGAATAGCATCACCTCTAACAACATTATTGAAGAAAGATGCATTTTCATGGACTCCAGAAGCAACAAAGGCCTTTGAACATCTTAAATAGGCAATGTGCCAAGCACCGGTCTTAGCTACGCCGGACTTCACAAAAACCTTTATTGTGGAATGTGATGCTTCAGGAAATGGAACTGGTGCTGTTTTAATGCAATATGAAAGACCCATTTCTTTTGAAAGTCGTCCAATCAAGGGGAAGTTTTTACACAAAGCTATTTATGAGAAGGAAATGTTGGCAATACTACATGCACTTAAGAAATGGTGACCCTACCTAATGGGAAGACACTTCAAGGTAAAAACAGATCATGATAGCCTGAAATACTTTTTAGAAAAAAGATTATCATCTGAAGAGCAACAAAAGTGGGTCACAAAGATGTTGGGTTATGACTTTGAAATCATCTACAAAAAAGGGAAGCAAAATGTGGTGGCAGATGCACTCTCAAGAAAGGATGAGGATGTAGAAGCACTATTGTGCACCATTTCTATTATCCAACCAGATTGGATAAACGAAGCAAGGGAGGAATGGAAGTGTTGTGGGGAAAAATGCCTATGCAGGACGATCCTATCCACCTAAGGTGTGACAGTGCCTTAGCAACAAACAAAGATAGCTATTCTGGTTTCTTCCTTTATGAAATGTGAAAGAAGAGAGATCAATAGACTTACCGGTGTCTTCCATTTGTCCCTCGATTCGGTCTCTCTTCTCTTTGGGAGTTCACAGCTACTTGCCTTCTTGCTTATCCGGCTTCAACGGGTTCCTGCAAGATCACAAGAGAACAACTACTTGCAACAAGAGAACAACTACTTGCGACAAGAGAAGAACACTACACAAAGACAGATATTCACATTCATAACTAGTTTAGGATTAGAAATAAACTAAACATACTAATGCATTCATACATCAAAAATACATCAGCATATAGGAGAAACCAAGATAGCTTTATTGATGAATAACAAGGTTTAGGAAGAGATACAACCCAGAAAGCTCCAATCCAACATCTCCTTCCCAGCAAATGGAATTCCTATCTTCACCACTTTCAAAGCATTAAGCACCCAATGATTCCAGTCTCAAACCAACAGCAATTCTTTGCAATAACAAAATTCCAGCCTCTAGATCTCATGGAGGAGAGATCCATATATAGATGTTTGGAGAGAGGATGAGTCAGTTTGAGATCTGACTAGTGTCCTCTCCCTTTGTCAGTTCTTGAGTCCACTTGGAGGTTCTTGCTTCCCCTTGGAGATTTGGAACCTCTTACTCATCACCAGTCGAATTCCCTGAGGCAAGTGTCATTTTGGAAGCTTCCTGGGTTTTGACACCTTGAGAAATGAGCCTGCCACATGTCCACTCTCGTTCAGCGCAGGTAGCCAGTGTTCCATTTGACATTCAACGCAGGTAGCCAGTGTTGGCTTTGACATTCAGTGCAAACAGCTAGTGTAGCCACTGAAATGATCCTGAATTGACTTGTTTTTGAGCATTTTCTGGTGGAGAACTTTTGTGAATTGCTGTGGTTTGTTAGCCTTGTTCCTCTAGGGGTAGGAACAACATGTTTAGGGACTTTGGATCCCTTAGATTATGGACATTTCATGCTCAATGCTGTAAGGCACAAAAATGTCTATAACAGTTGCCCCCTAAAGTATGAGGCTGTTTATCGGGTGAAATGGTTTATTAGGGGGATCCGAAGTTCATCTAATGCTGAGAGGAGACCTGTAATACAATACAATACAATACATTATTTTTCATACTGCTTTCATGATCTAGCTGAGGCGGGCATTCCCATGCTCAGCTTTATAAATTCATTTTTCTGTACATAGAACAGATAATCGTCTGATGGTAGACTGATAATTTTGATGAAATTATCATCCTTTGAGTAGGATGATTATCTGCTGCAATGATGTACATGTCAATGTCTTTATCTTTCCTGAATATATATCGCAGCCCAGATGGATGAAACTAGATCCGGGGTCTTCAAACTCGTTCGATCTTCACTCTAAGTACAAGTCGATCCATGTGAGAAATGTTCTGAAGTCGAACACGGAAAGACATCGCTTGATTACCGGTCAATGATGTAAACCGTTAACAAGCGCGAGAGGAATCACCAATAATGATAATGACCCTCAAGGTACTGCAGTACAATTCACGTGGTGTGAATAAGGGACTTGGCATCGAACACCACGCAAAATCTTTCGGTCGAAGGTCATTGATGTATACCTGTCGCCGGAAGTGAGAAACTTGCCATTGAGGCATGCAAGCTTCAAAGTACTGAAGGGGTTGTTCCTAGATCAACTTCTTGGATAATGAGCTGATGTCGACAAGAAGCGATCCGTCATAGGATGGCCTTAATGAATCCCACATCAGTGACACGGAACGGAGCTAATGATTTTAATGGAGGTGAAAACGATCTGTGACATATGATTCAGGGTGGCGGTCATGAAAGGATGAAGGATAATGTATGGCAGTTGATGGGACACGGTTGACTTTTTCTGAACGACTTCTCTTGAACATATGGCGACACTAATGCGATGGATTGGTAGCATTACCCCAAATATGGATGGTATGGCGAGACCATGGATGTGACCGGTGAATGAAACAACCCAACCCGATTGTGGTACGGAGGAAAAGTGTCATGTTCAAGAGCGACTTGCTACCATCAAAGTTTTCTTTAGTTTCTCCCAATTTTTCCCCAGTCATTGCTGACCAGTACCTCTTTATTTTTGTCAAGCTTGAGGAGGATAACATATGCTTGTTCTATAACCTGCCCTTCGGGCAAGCCCATCGCTATGTTTTAACGAGCCTAGCGATAGTGAAACTCGTTCTCGTCTAAAGACAAGTTTGTCGCTATTTAATGATTTTAACGAGTCTAACGACAAGGATAACTTGGTCCTTTTCGTTTTTAGAGAGTCTGAAAAGGTACGTAAAGTTAACTCCAAAAGTCCTTTTTCGTCATCTAATCCCTTAAGTCCGAAAAAGTATAAAACAATACAGAAGGGATGAATTTTCAATAGTTTTAACGAGCCGAATAAAACAAGCGCTCGATCTTTTTGTGTAATAATCCCTCGGGTCCAAAAAGATTAAAATCTAGAGGAGGGATAGCTCTTCCTGTCGTTTTAGCGAGCTGGAAGGCCAAAACTCGGCAATCTTTTCATATTTTACGAGTCAGATGAAAAGAGCTTAAAGAAGACTCGTCTTTTGAGGAACGAGTGATAAACAGGGTTAGCAGCTGATTCCAGGCACAGGTTGGAATTTTCCAATCACGGCAGTGTCACAAGGATGGCTAGGTGAAATCACTCTTCGCAGCTGTTCCTCAAAATGGGTAAACAATCATATGGAGGTGAACGATCGGCCAAATGAAAAGTGGAGGTGACGGTGCAAACACGACCAAGGCTTTAATGGCTGATGATATTACATTCACAGTGGTTATTTACCGGGATAGTTCATTTTTTAACGAGCTTAAACGCGGGTGGAAACGTTTGCTCGGTCTTATGTTTATTTTTTAACGAGCATGAACTATGTGCTAAAACTGCTCGGATCTTGCGTTTATTTTTTAACGAGCATGAACTGTGTGCTAAAACTGCTCGAATCTTGCGTTTATTTTTTAACGAGCATGAACTTTGTGCTAAAACTGCTCGAAATACCAGTCATATGATAAGAGTGTCTCATCAAGATTCTATTTTTTATGGAGCTTCATCTCACTAAGATTTGCTCCGCATCCTTTCTTTATGCAAGTTAGGAAACGGCTAATCCAAAAAAAATAGATAAATAACCGCTCTTTGCTTGCACTCCAAAAGGTTTGCATGCCCCCAGGTATAAAGTATGATTTCAAGGTTACCTTACTTCGTCCGCCAAAACATTTGTTTAAGCAGGAAAGGCCTACCTCTTTCAGGCTACCCAAAGATTGTCTCATTAATCTTTCAAACAAAACACTTCTTCGGCGATATCTACCGAAATAGACAAAGGTGAATGACCTTAGTGCCAAACACGTAAATTTGACAAAAGAATCTTATTCTAGAATAACCCTCTTCCTAGACGGACGGGGTACAGACTAGTCATATTCTCCTGCGGAAACCTACTCTATACCCAAAGTTTCCTTGCCGAAGCAGACCAGGACGCATGCCCCCTGGGTTCCAGTCATATCCTCCCGGATTACTCGTGCTCATCAGGAGGACGGACCGTGGGTTGAGACACTTCTTGCGTGAATAGACCATTTAGGGATGGTACATGACTATTTGCGATGCGTGATCCGGGAAATGAAAGTTGTTCTACGAGCTTGACCATTCTTCCTTCATGCGGAAAACACATTACTCTAAAGAGTGAGGAGACGATGGCTCCCATGCAATATATATAGTCTCGTCCAAGGAGTAGGTTATAATCCAAGGGTCCTTGAACGATCATCACGTTCATTTGAACGGTCTTCCCTTTCAATGTTATGGGCACATTGGGGAGGATCCCTAAAGGTCGACTGGTTCCTTTATCAAAACCTGATAGATTTCTCATTTCAGGTAAAAGCGCTGGCGAACCAAGCGCTTTCCAAGCAATAGAGGAAAGGATACTCACAGATTCCCCCTCATCAATGTTAGTGCCAGCCATTACCATTCTGTATATTTGAACGATAATTCTGAATGGTATGCTTGCTGGCAACCGGGGTCTGCCTAGTTGGTTCCAGTCAAAGGACACAACCAGGTTGCTTGGTGGTGGGACCGAATAAACGGCCAGATATCGCTCTGACGAACTTCCTTCTTGTGATAAAGGAATGGGGGCATTGCCCCCTTGTTCATCAGAGTCAGTGTTGATGAAGAGAATTTGGACGGTGTCGTCTTTATTCTCCTCTGTGATGGTATCATTCGAAGATAGAGCCTCTGAAGGCAAAACCGGGTCAACTGCCGTCTCAACCTTTTGACTTTCGTCAGGCATGGATCCAGACGGTTCATCTTCAATGATAGGTGCTTCGGCTGACCATCTGAGCGGGCCAGCCGAGTTCTCAACTAGTGAAGGACTTGGCAGGAGTTTTTGATATCCAGGAGGAAGTTGCGCTCGTAAAATCGGGCGATCTTCCAGAACTCTTTTAGCCTCGTCTAAGAAGGGACAAGGGTGGATGGCGTGATCACCTTCACATAGTTTGCAGGGAAATCTAGATTTCCCTCTCTGTCTTGGGACTTCACTTTCACTAGTCGACGGTGAGCAGTCAACATGGCTATCAGAGGTTGATGCTACCGAATTGTGCAAGCGGGGAGACCAGTCCCTTAGTATCCGAGGGATGCAGGGACAATCTCTGTGGAAGTGGTCTCCCTTGCATATGACACATGGCGATTTAGGCCTGGTCAGTGCTGTGTGTGGATTTTTGTCAGAAAACACTTGTTTTCCCCCAGTCGCCTTTGGCTCCTTCTTCTTCTTCTCTTTCTTCTTCTTTTCCTTCTTCTCCTTAGGAACCTGGTTTTTTGTTTTACCAGTTCCGTCAAGCGAAGAGGAAGGAGGAGAGGAAGATGAAGTAGAAGGCTGGTGGGCAACTCTGGTCTGGTCTAACTGTTGACTCGACTGTTCAGGAATGGTGGTGTTCTGAACGACATTGGTTGAAAAGAGCCAGACTGGCAGGCCAATTGTCAGTCCTGGAAGCGACAATGTGGCCATGTGGGGTGCACCAACATCTCCCCAAGAGGAGAAGGGACTAGGATTTCCGCCAAGGGGAATTCCTTGGTTGGTGTGCTCCATTTTTTCAACCTAAAGATCAACGCAGGAATTAAAGGGTGATTGTTCCGTTTTGTTCCGTTTAAAATAAATTTTTAACGACGCTTAGACACAACTTGCTTTTTTAGTTTTAAAGAGTCGAGAAAAAGCTAAAGATGACTCTAGTCTCCTTTGATGTTTTAACGAGCCCGAAGTGACAAATGCTCGGATGGACCTTTTCCGTTATAGAGTCTGAAAAAGGCCAAAAGGAACTGCTCTAGAGTTCTAGGCAGAGGGTGTGCCAAACTTTTCGCAAAACCGCATAATACTTTTTAGGGTACGGGCGGTCGATCTTCCTGAATGCTATGTTCAGTGCATTGCGATCAGTAGGGCGGCCGACACGTCTTCCTAAGGATAAAGGTTTTATGCCTATAGGGGTCTCCCAATATATACGCGACGGTACGTGGGAGCACAATCCGTACTGGCGCTATCGTCCCTCAGGAGGAACCACCCACCATCCACGAGATCGACAGTCACCAGGCTTAACGACGCCGGAACACGTCTCTAGCCTAGACCTCTATGTTGTGCATTATGTTGCAAAGCGTTGTTAAGTTCATTCAATTTATTTTAGGTTGATCTTTTTAGAAGTTTGCCTTTCAAGGTGCACCACGAGATGTATGATACAATTCCTAAATGCAGTCTAAAGATGATAAGCAAGCTTTATATCTTTTCAACTTTGAAAATCCTAGCTACTAAGGGAAAAGAAAGACACCATCTTTTCTCAAAGAGCAATCAGCACACTCTAATGCACTTTTCCTAAATCAATCATGCAAACTATCAAATGCAAATGCACAATGCAGGTGTTTGTTTTCCGCTTTCTTAGTATTGATGTCTACAAAGAAAGCTTTTTGTACAACTTTGAATTTGCTTTTAAATGACCAATACAAACAAGTTTACTTTTTCGAAATCAGAGAGGGTAGAAGAGATTACAACACTTAACGATTTTCGAAATGAAGATTTGTTTTGACACTTAAAAGAGACAAATTCAAACCAATAAGCAAAAGTAAATATATAATCAATCTGAAAACAACCAATGAACTCTCTTCTAAGATCACAATCAACATATCTGAATCAAGGGCTATAGGATGACTATTTCACTCATGCAAAGGAAAACTGTAAATGACGCCACAAACACATAAAAACACTCACAGTATTTTTGTACAAAAGGAGGCAGAATCTAAGCAGAGAAAAGGAGTTATCAGACTGGTACCTATGTTGGTTACAGGCTGCAAAAATCAGAGATCAAAACAAGGCAAAACAGAGCAGAGAACCCCAGCTGCACAAGGACAAACTGGTTCAGCGCAACCTCAACACAGGGGTTTTGACATTCAGTGCAGGTAACCTTCACAGGACCTGCGTTGAAATGCAGAATCCCTTCACTGGGTCTGCGCTGAAGGAGAAACTCTCGTTTCCCTCAGGTTCTGGGTCACAGATTGCTATTTAATTCACTGTTTTAGGCCAAATAAAAGCAACAAGCAAGGTACAATCAAAGGGATGCTTTGAGGGGCTACTAAGATCTATCACAAGGATCATCAAATCATTTGTGAATCCATTGTTCAGATCATAGACAAGTCCAGCAATTGGATCAAAGCAGCAACTGTCTACTTTGCATCTGGGAAAGATGCAGTTCGATTGTTGCTGTCAAGTCTATGAAACAAACAATGATAGAAACACAAATAAAATGACTAACAGATCTCCCCAGTGGAGTCGCCAATTTGTTGTGGGGAAAAATGCCTATGCAGGACGATCCTATCCACCTAAGGTGTGACAGTGCCTTAGCAACAAACAGAGACAGCTATTCTGGTTTCTTCCTTTATGAAATGTGAAAGAAGAGAGATCAATAGACTTACCGGTGTCTTCCGTTTGTCCCTCGATCCGGTCTCTCTTCTCTTTGGGAGTTCACAACTACTTGCCTTCTTGCTTATCCGGCTTCAACGGGTTCCTGCAAGATCACAAGAGAACAGCTACTTGCGACAAGAGAACAGCTACTTGCGACAAGAGAAGAACACTACACAAAGACAGATATTCACATTCATAACTAGTTTAGGATTAGAAATAAACTAAACATACTAATGCATTCATACATCAAAAATACATCAGCATATAGGAGAAACCAAGATAGCTTTATTGATGAATAACAAGGTTCAGGAAGAGATACAACCCAGAGGGCTCCAATCCAGCATCTCCTTCCCAGCAAATGGAATTCCTATCTTCACCCCTTTCAAAGCATTAAGCACCCAATGATTCCAGTCTCAAACCAACAACAATTCTTTGCAATAACAAAATTCCAGCCTCTAGATCTCATGGAGGAGAGATCCATATATAGATGTTTGGAGAGAGGATGAGTCAGCTTGAGATCTGACTAGTGTCCTCTCCCTCTGTCAGTTCTTGAGTCCACTTGGAGGTTCTTGCTTCCCCTTGGAGATTTAGAACCTCTTACTCATCACCAGTCGAATTCCCTGAGGCAAGTGTCATTTTGGAAGCTTCCTGGGTTTTGACACCTTGAGAAATGAGCCTGCCACATGTCCACTCTCGTTCAACGCAGGTAGCCAGTGTTCCATTTGACATTCAACGCAGGTAGCCAATGTTGGCTTTGACATTCAGCGCAAACAGCTAGTGTAGCCACTGAAATGATCCTGAATTGACTTGTTTTTGAGCAGTTTCTGGTGGAGAACTTTTGTGAATTGCTGTGGTTTGTTAGCCTTGTTCCTCTAGGGGTAGGAACAACATGTTTAGGGACTTTGGATCCCTTAGATTATGGACATTTCATGCTCAATGCTGTAAGGCACAAAAATGTCTATAACAGGAAGAATGATGAAGAAGTGTTGGCACTTATTCGAAAGTTACAACAAGATTCCAGTACATCTGATACATTTAGCTGGAAAAATGATTTGTTATGGTACAAAGATCGCTTATACCTCTGTAAGAATTCACAACTCAAATAAAAGATTATTATGGAATTGCACACTTCTCCCTTAGGAGGGCACTCAGGATTTTTAAAAACTTACCACAGGGTTAAGAAGGAATTTTTTTGGGATGGCCTTAAATTGGATATTCAAAAGTTTGTGGCGGGATGTTTGGTTTGCAAACAAAATAAAGCTGAAACAATTAAGACCCCGGGTGTCACGCCCCTACACCTGCGATAGTCTTCCAACCGCTTGTAGCAAGGTGCGGCACCACCGAACGCTTTCTTTTCACCAATACTAACATTCGTGGACTACGCCTACTTCCACATTAACATTACATAGCTTGTGTTTTGCAACCAAGTAAACTTGCAATTATCCTTTATACTTAATGAAGCCCATACTCATTCATTATCATCATGCAATTATACCAAGAAGAACAACAATTGCAACAAGTATAAAGGGGAGGGGCAACTCCCTGTAATGTGAGTCTGCCCGACAATATATTAAGAATATCAGTTTTACAATGTACAAGTGTGCCTTGCCAAACCAAGTCTACACTTAGCCAAATATTACAAAGAGAGGCAACCCTGCCTTTTACAATACATGTGCACCCTTGCACAAAGAGTAGTGCTCACCCGAGCCACTTAATCCTCTTCACCAAGTCCTGCACAAATCTGCACATCCACCGAACCCCGGGCACACCTTGCCCACACCTCAACCGGCACAAGACAGCTCAAAACTGCACCTTAGATAGTGCGCATGAGCTATGCGCAGCTCTACCCAAGCCTTGCGCAGTTCTGTTTTACCCCTCACTTCTTATGCGTAGATATGAGATGAGAATTCGTTGGTGAAATGAGCTCCAAGGCTCACACATATATACCATGTCTTGCGTGGGTTTTACATGGGGTGTGCAGCCCCTTGGCCGACCCCCAAAGCCACCAACATGCGCCCACAATGCCACTTTGTAAGTCGGCTTGCAAGCTCCTCAAGTCATCGTATAAGCGACGTTCCACACTTAGTCGAATTTCTAAGTGTCTCCCTTTCGTCGCACTTATTGTCGCATTATGTCGCATTGTCGTTTGTCTGCGCCCGTGCGTCCGCCTACGCGCCCGCCCACGTGCCTGCGCACCCGCGCGCGTGTTCGACCGCGCGCCCTCGTGCACATCCTCACCAGCGCCCGTCGCACCCGCAACTCGAAGGCCTTACACCGGGTCTATTACAACCGTTATCCATTCCAAGCCAATGTTGGGAGGAGGTTTCAATGGATTTTATCATAGGTTTACCCAAGTCTGAGGGAAAGAGTGTCATCATGGTGGTAGTTGACAGACTTACCAAGTATGCACACTTTTGTGCATTATCACATGCATTTAAAGCCAATACAATTTCTACTGCATTTATGGAAACAATTCAAAAGCTACATGGAAACCCAAATATTATTGTAAGTGACAGAGATCCCATTTTCACTGGAAATTTTTGGACAGAATTATTTTCTTGTCTTGGTACTCAGTTAGCTCATAGCTATTATCACCCTCAATCTGATGGGAAAATTGAGATAGTAAATAAATGTTTGGAAGAATATCTTCATTGCTTTGTATCTGATAAACAGACACAATGGGTCAAATGGTTGCCTCTGGCTAAATGGTGGTATAACACTTCCTTCCATACAACAACAAAAATGACCCCATTTATGGCACTTTATGGATATCAACCACCATCCATCACATCATATTTAAGAGAAAATTCTAAGGTTCAAGCAGTGGAACATCACATCGAACATCAACAACAAGTCCTCCAGCTCTTAAAGGATAACCTCGTGTTGGCCCATAATAGAATGAAACAACAGGCAGATCAACATTGCAACGAAGGAAGTTTTGATGTAGGTGATTGGGTATTCCTATGGCTACAACCATATAAAGAAATGTCCCTCAAGCAAGCTAAGAAGGATAATAAATTATCACCAAAGTATTATGGTTCGTACAAGGTGTTGCAAAAGATTGGTACTATGGCATACAAATTGGAGCTTCCTGCAACATCTCGAGTGCACCCAGTTTTCCATGTTTCATGTTTAAAGAAGGTTGTAGGCGACAAGCTCCCAGTTCAAATAATATTTCCAAAACTTGACGATGAAGGAAAAATTATATTAGAACCGGAAGTAGTCACAGAAATAAGAACTCGACAGCTACGAAATCGATCAATTTCGGAGTATCTCATCAAGTGGAAGAACTTACCCGCTGAAGATTTGACATGGGAAGATGAGAATTTTATACAAAAGCATCCAGAACTACTCAAGCATTGAGGAAAACACTTTTTTCGAAGGAGAGGGGCATGTTAGGTCCCTATAATACTAGTGATTACCCCATTACTATTGTAGTTGTATCCCTTATTAATATTGTTGTGCCCCTATTGTCCCCATATTTTTATTACTGTGCCCCATAGAATCCCTCTATTGTTATTTTTGTGGCTTTATATTATTATTGTTAGGTCAGCTGGGTTATATTGTGACTCCTTAGACACCTATATATAGAAAGGAGGTTTTGTCATTTGAATCATCTAAGAATTGTTCATTTGTGTAATGTAAAGGAGGTTGCCCCCTCGAAGAGGCTGAATTCTAAGGTGTTGATCTCTCTTTTCTATATTTTTGTGAGTTGGTTTCATAACACTCTCACTGAACAGGGTCTACCACAGGCCCGAGTGAAACCCCTCAGCAACAAAGGCGTCCCCTTGAAGCCAAAACTACTTTGATACCAAATGTAGGTTTTAACTCCGTACAGAAATTACCTGCATACGAATTCTAAAACACAGAAAATAAACAATGCGAGAGCATAACATATAAAACACATATACACAGAGATTTTCCCCTAGATCCCAAAACCGGGACTACCAGCTTGTTTTTTCATTATGTTCCTTTCAATGTTATAATACATATTTATACATGCCGAACCATCCAATACCATGGACCGAAAACCATCGTGTCCAAAAAACATGTGCAAAAATCATGCACAAAACCATAGGTGGGTCCACCCAACCTAACATAGTGTCCAAAACCAAAATTTTCCTAGGCGTTGCCCTGGACCCCATAAAGTGGGGTTATGGGTACACCTCAAACCCCCTGTGACCACCCCCCCCACTACACAATCGGCACAACGAAGGGGGGCTCCGCCCCCCATCTAACCCCCTGGTTAACTACGTGGGATAGTCATGGAAAGAATATAACACAACCCAACATATATTTTAAGAGATATGGTCCAAGACATTTAGGGTTTTTGTAGACTCCTAAATTACATTCCAAACAGGTGACCTTGCGAAAATCATCATACCTTTCTCTCTAAGAATAAGATTTAAATTTCATGAGAATTTTCAGAAAGAGGATGGACTATACTTTTCTGTGTATTTTTTTCAGGTCCGAATGTCGAAACAGTGACACGTGGTAGGCCGTACAAGTTCACTCTACTGAACTAATCTATAATCAGGTCATTGTAGGAGATTTGACATAACTCTTTATTGAAGAATCCAATATTGATCAAACTGGTGGGGTTAGAAAGAGGACGTAGAGGGCTACCATATGTCAAAATTGTAGAACTTGAGGATCTTAACTTACAAAGTTACAGTGGTTTAAATATCAAGCTCCCAAAAGCAAGAAAAATAATGACTTGAATCAAGAAAATAGAAACACCTAGTAAGCAAAATTGGATGGATGATTTGAAGAATGCGATTGAAGCTAAGATAAATAGTTTTATATGTTCAATGGAAGCTAATATTGATGGTGTGGAAGAAAATTTGAAGAAATACATGGAATACTTGAAGAAAGACATGAAATGTTTGAAGGAAGGTGGGACAAAGTTGCTACAAGAAAGGCCTCCTAATGACGAAAAGTTAGTAGAGGAAACTCATGATGAGAAAAAAATAAGTGTTAATCATGATTTCATAGAATCTAACATTGGATTGAAGACCCACCATATTCCAAATATCGATATGAGGATGTTTGATGGAAAGGATCCCATAACATGGATACTATAGATGGAGAAATATTTTGATCTACATGATGTGCAATTGTTACAAAAGGTACGTATTGCATAATAAATTTTTATGGTATAAAGATATTTTTTCTCGTAAACCACTTGTCACTTTGTCAATTTTCATGGAGGAAATGATAACACATTATGAGGATACAAAGAGCAACACCTTCTTTAGCCAATTGATAAATCTCAAACAAAAGTGGTAATGGCAGAGCACATTGAGGACTTCCAAAAATTGAATATAAGGGTAAATGATATTCCAGAGAAGTAGAGAATTGATGTCTTCATAGGGACTTTAAAGGAAAACATTCAACATGAGGTTCACCTTTGGGAACAAGATTCATTGGAGAATGAATTCAAGCTGGAAAGGAAAATTGAAAGCAAAATTATGGCAACAAGAAATCCTACCACTCACAATTTTAAAGATGGAAGTGTTGTTTCTCCTAGCCTTCCACAACCTACAAGGTTGACACCACAAAATTTTGAAGAAAAATGAGAAAATGACCTTTGTTACAGTTGTGATAGTACATACAGTAAAGGTCATAAGTGTGCTGAGAAGAAATTATTTTACATTGATTGTGAAGAGGAGGAAGAAAAGGATCAAGAAGCGTCAAAAGAAGTGGATATACACTAGGAACCAACCCTAGAGAAAGAAGAAATGAATCCGAACATATATTGTAATGCATTGGTAGGAATTACCACTCCTCAAACTCTCAAGATAGAAGGACATATCAAGAAGAAAAAGGGTAACCTCACTTTCACGTAGAATCGAATGAAACAACAGGCAGATCAACATCATAGTGAAAGTAGTTTTGATATAGGCGACTCGATATTTTTATGAATACAACCATACAAAAAAATATCCCTCGAGAAAGCTAAGAAGTATAATAAATTATTACCAAAGTACTATGGTCCTTACAAGGTGCGGCAAAAGATTGGTACTATGGCATACAAATTGGAGCTTCCTACATCTTCCCGAGTGCCCCCAGTTTTCCATGTTTCATGCTTAAAGACGGTTATAGGTGACAAGCTCCCTGTTCAAACAATATTGTCGGAACTTGACGAGGAAGGAAAAATCATATTGGAACCTGAAGCAGTCACGGAAACAAGAACCCGATAGCAATGAAATCGATCAATTTCAGAGTATCTCATCAAGTGGAAGAAATTACCCCCTGAAGATTCCACATGGGAGGATGAGGATTTTATGCAGAAGCATCCAAAACTACTCAAGCATTGAGGACAACAATTTTTTAAGGGGAGGTGCATGTTGGGTCCCTATACTACTAGTGTAACCCCCTTATTATATTGTTGTGCCCATGTAGTCCCCATATTGTTATTATTGTGCCCCATAGAATCCCACTATTGTTATTGTTGTGCCCTTACATTATTATTGTTATGTCGTCTTTGATTATATTATGACCCCTTAGACTCCTATATATAGAAAGGAGGCCTTGTCATTTGTATCATCCAAGAATTGTTCATTTGTGTAATGTAAAGGAGGTTGGCCCCTCGAAGAGGCTGATTTTGAAGTCGTTGATCTATATTTTTGTGAGCTGGTTACATAACATACATCCTGTCCAATAGTAGGATGCCACTAGTGCTAACTTATCCCCTTTCATTTTGATTTCTTGCAAAATCACATTTGCCGACCACTCCTTTCTTATTTTGTCTCAAAGATATCATTGCTTCCCATTGCTATTAAGTCCTCAAATATTCCAGGATAATATTTTCATTGAGAAAAGTTGGAAGGTTTGAGAGATACCTATGGTATGGTTATCACCTGACTGGTATTTACCAACACTTGGTTCCTAGCCTGCAGTGTGTCTTTGCGGTTATTTTTTCTTTTATTTTTGAGATCCTTAGTTAAATATTCAAGAAATATTTCCTTACCCTTCTCTTGGAAGGGTTGACCAGATTGAGCTTCATGGACATTTCAAAGGGATTGTGCAATTTTAGTTTTCCAGGAGAGATAGGCATTCCCATACGGTTCCCTATGCTTTTTCATCAAAACTGTGAGGTCTTGGGTTTCCCATTCATTGATAAAACTATCTATGACCTTTTCTTCCTTAAAAATATCCTTGTAGTCCTCTGTGAGTAATGGAGCAAACACATCAAATCCGGGTAAACCAAATAAAGGTACCTCATCCACCAGTTTGTGCTTGTGTGCATGATTTTATGAGTTTTCTTCTAACATATTCGTATCTTCTATCTTATTTTCACATTCTTCCATAACTTCAAGAGCAGAAAAAGAATTTTTATCTGCCACTGACATAGAATCTTGTAGGTTTCGATTCTTCTGGCCACACCTTCTGGTGGAGACCTTGGCGAAGCCATATTTCTCTAGGCCACTATCGACCTCTTCTCTCTTCAAAATGAACACTCTTGAATAAGATGGCCATGTTGATGACATAGGCGACATCGGAAAGGAATATGTTCAGAGTCTAATGTTTGTGTCCATACTCCACCCTAGTAATCTAACTCTATCGATTCCGGGAAAGGTTGATAAATATTCATGTAGACGCATAAGCACACATAAGACATATTCCTTCCTCTTTGGGTAACGTTTGATACTTTGAAAAACCTTCCAAGGGTCTGTCCAATACCTTCCAGTATCTTAGGCATCCATAAATCTATAGGGAGGGAGTATAACCTTACCCAAACAGGGGTTACAACAAATTCCTCCTTGCCCTGGTTGAAGCAAGCTTCTGAGTGACGAATGTATAACCTTGAATTATTGTGGAAGTATGGTACACCTTCGAAAAAACATTCTTTGTCTGCTATATTGGAAAACATGACCATAAAAAATGCCTTAGGACCCAACCTCAGGTCAACTTCACCTTTAGGTTGCAAGGTTTGATCATATGATTTATGATTTATATTCATTTCTCGGAGCTCAAAAAAATAGACCATCTCCATGATACATTGAGCACAACTCTCCCTTTGAAGGAATCAACATAAAACAATCACACAAATATAATTTTTTTATTTAATATTATTTCCAGTGCGTGAGTTCTATATGAGTTCAAATTTATTTTATCCATAGCGCATTTGAATAATTTCGACCTAAGATTTCCATCGGCAAATCCTTGACATCCCAACAATTTCTTCAATTCATCACTAATTTCTTATATTTGACTGTCATTTTGAGATCAACAAAAGTTCTCATTTTGATTGCAGGTGCAAAATAAGAAGTTTAAACTTGGTTTTTGCAGGAAAAAAACTTGGAAATAAGTGGAAGGATTCAACTTATAAATCCAATTTCAATGCCATTAGATAGAAAACACATAGATGACTACGAGAATGAAACTTACCCCAGCTACTGATGTGAATTTATTCTATTTTTGTTCTTGGAGGAGCTCCCCAGAAGTTATGCACATTCTACTTCATGCTCCCCCTGAGACCGGGTTGGCCTCAATTTCTTCCTGAAGCCACTTGTTGTGCCTTTTCTCTCCAAACTTTAACAATGTGGTCTTTTATTTCTAGTTGGTTTTTCCACTTCCGGATTCTCTTTGTTTTCACTTGTTGATTGTTTTGATGCATGTTGGAAAAATTCTCACCAATATCCATTTTATTCTGTCTAGACTCCATAATGGCCAAAGGCATCCTGTAGGATTTGGACTTATGGATGATATTGTCACAAGTATAACATCTAATTTCCCAATAAATTGTGGAAAAGGTTCAAATCCTTTTCTCATCTGCTTTCTAAAGTTAATACCTTTATGGACGAATTCATTACATAAATAACAATACCCATAAAATACATTTTTTTACCTGGAGACTGATGGGGCTGCTTTCCCTTGACTGACTACTTGAGATTTTTCCACATTCGACTGCTTCCTTTGCTTGGAAACTTTTGTTATTTTTCTTCTACAATTTGCAGAAACGCGTCCAAATTATTGGCAGTTAAAGCACCTAAATTTTTTCATACATCTTCTTGTTCTAATCTTCACCTCCCAATTTTGATGGTAAATGGCTTCACTACTACTGGAATTTTCTGCCTTGGGGTTTTTCATTAGTAGCCACCTTGGATCCACTCTCTTGAATTTCAGCTTCCAATTTTTCACAATAGGTGATATGATCTTTAAGCTGGATTCCAATTTCAACTTCAGCCTTCCTTGCCTTATCCAACTAATTTTTTAGATTATAAATTTCTTTCTTGAAAGCGTACTCGCTCTCCTCAAGAATCTAAAGAATTTTTTTCAACTCTCTATTCTCTAATGTGAGTTTCTCTATCAAATTTGATTCAACTTTTTTTTCTGCTTCAAAGGTCACTAGTTTCTTAAACTCTTCATCTTCAAATTCCTTCACTGAAAAACAACTTCATCACTTCTTGAGGAGTCAAATTCAAAACATTTACTATATTCTTCTTCTATAATCCCAAAATCATCATCACTAGATTGGCAAGGAAAATTTCCATGACTGAAAACACTATTTTCCATACCTTTTACCAGTAGAAGGGGTTCTTCAGATTTTGCAGCATTCTTGGCTTCTTTGAAGCTCTTCTTCTTCTAAGATTGTTTCCTCTTATTCTTTGCCATAATCCCATGATCTACCCTTGAGTGATCAAGCTCCACTGAGAGAACTCGCTCTAATACCAATTTTTGGAAATGGCCTCACTACACGGGGGGGGGGGGGAGGCAGGGTTGAATCAATAGTGATAAGTTTTTTTTATTAAAATTTTAACTCTTTTATCATAATACTCAAAGGATCATTAATCCATCATCAAACCACACATATAACATTTAAAACTAGAATAAACTAGAGGACACAAAAGTTTCTGGTGGAAAACCCCCTCCAAGGAAAAAAACCACATGTAGTGCTGTCGCTGCTCAAATTTTCTATCAAGCGATGAATAAATTTTTACATGGAAGAGATTGCACCCACTATCTAGAAGACTTGACTATAATGGCAGTTTGCTAGCAACACCAGATAGAAATAATATTCTCTTATGCCTCTACGAACACCCGTTTAATGTAAGCCACCATGACTAATGAGTCTCACCCAACGCTATCGAACTCGAGAGAAATTTCCTTCCCATTCTAATTTGTTGGCTAGAAGGCCCCCACCTTCTCTACACACTATCTGTTATGAAGCCTCAACGCCTTAAACACCTCCATGCAAATCGCATTTCAAAATATTTCAGATTGAGTTCTCAAATCTACCCAACATGAGCAACCCAACAACCACTCTAATCTGAAAATAAAATTTGATAAAGCACTTGTTGAAGTCTAGAAATGTCTCTTTTTGGCCACCCTTTTTTCCATCACATTTGACCTTTCTGTTATTTTTCTACAAAAGCCTCAGAATATTAAGGTCAATATCAACACCTACAAGATAATAATCATCCATATTTAAATTTCTATGGTTTTAGTGAAATCATGACAAAAGTATCTTGCAATTACCAAATTTTGTATATTCTGCAACTAATATCCATTTCTATAGGATAATCCATTGTTAGATAGGTTGTAGCATGTTGGACACCTAATCCTAAATGTGTTAGTGTGGAAGCTGAATAAACTAAGTAGTCCAAGAGACCTTGGGATGTGAAACCCAACGGTCACAACAATGTACTATAAATGTATATCTCCTGTTAATAAAAATGTAATGTCATGTTTTATCTTTCATATTGTTCTTGCTCCCATGTATGTCTAACATGGTATCAGAGCTAAGGATTTGCGTTAATATTCATTCTCGAAGACTGCAATGATATGCATTTTGAATTGCATTGATGGCATGGATGTGCGTTCAAATTTGAGCTGTGGGTTTTACTATATGTGGTTTTAGTTCTGCATTAAACACTGAGTTATGTATGGTTGAACTTTGAAATTTTGTGCATTGATTCATTTCTCGTGCACTAGTTCATATATAGTGGTTCATTGGATGGTTTATATGAGTAGATTAGTTGGATGATTTTCTGCAATGAAGTTTCAGTCATAACGCTAAGATTTGTTTCATTATCTGTTGGGTTGTCCCCCGGTCCATACATACGTTGAACTCTCCATCGCCAGGTCCATATATAATATACCGACTTGGCCTCTATACACTGCCATACTTGACCTCCATATGTTAGCCATTAAATACTCATGCTCCACAGTTAATAACGCTAGCCTTTAATAATGCTCTGCAGCACTGCAGTTACATTGAATACTCCTCTCCACCGAGTCCCTCAATACCACCCTCCAATATGATGTCTCTGTCACACTAAAATGCCATTTACATTGAATGCTCCCATTCCCATCGGAGGTGGTTCCATAATCCACGCTTCAAACACTGTAAACACATAAAATCCCACATATTACCTCCTGTAAGCTATATTCTCTCTACACCACTCTGATGAATCTTCCAATCCTGCCTCTCCTTGTTTTTCCAGACCTGTCTTCCTCCCGTTTTTCATTCACTCAGTAGTAACGTCTCTCGAATTTGCAATATTAGAAAAATTTTCAAATCCAGCTGCTGGAGAAGAGTACCTGTTTGGTCCAAGCAAGCCCCAGTGCCTCACAAGATTCACGTAATACAAATTATCAAACCTCAAAGGACTCAAACGATCCATTGGCGTGACCCTATTTAGACTACCACGTCCAGTGGTAGGGCACGCTCATTTGAGAAGGCCTGCATGGGCGTTGTCCATGGAAGGGTCGATAGCGTTGAAGTGAGTGAATGTGTATAATCTGTTTGTGAATGCACTGTAGTGGATTTGCCAATTGTGTGACCACCTGAAAGTGCAATCATATCAAGTAAAGAGAGACCTTTAGATTCAAAGATTTTGCATAGCTGAGTGACATTAGAATCGCCTCTGGGAAAGTTGTTAAGGACATTGGCTTCTAGAGAGACACACCTATCTCCATGGCCTTTCAGTATATGCCATGATGGTCTGTGCATCAGAACAGTTGCATCTCTAGCCAAAATAGCCAGAATCTCTGCACAAGAGATAATCCCTGGGCGTGCTTTTTCCAATGCCTTCTTAGACTGGACAACCACATCAAACCCATCTCTCTCGGCCCGATTACCTCTGGTGGATGGAATTAATATAGACCCATCACAACCCTCTACAAAACAGTCATGGAAGAAGAGTCTCAGACTGCTGATGGGTTTCGGCTCGTATCAGAAAAATGGTGATGGGCGTAAAGCCTGCAGGAGAAGAAGCACGTATCATCTTCATATTGCTTCGGGGGGAGTATAAAAAGACTCCACATGGAAATGTAAATGTGGTAGATGTGGTCATAATTCATTTGAGAAGCATACTCTAGTGCGTTGAATGCTAGCGACTCCACTCCACCGTGCGGCCTTCCGAACAGTCAGCCTTCCGTCAATAAGACACAACCAGCTTTTAGGAGTCAACTTTTTGATGCAAGCAGTCAACCTGCTTTTGGTTCAACTAGCACACCTGCATTTGTATCTACTTCAACACTTGCCTTTGGTCAGACAATTGCCTATGGTCAAGTATCTATTGCATCTACACCAGCTACATCGTCTTCCATTCCTTTTGGTAATAAACCACCTGGATTTGGCGGTAGCACATTTGCATCTTCACCAGGTTCTGCATTTAATTCACCATTTGGAGCGACCTCCTCATCCACCCATTTTGGGACAGCTTCTTCAGCTCCATCTCTTTTTGGATCTTCAACAACATCAGCCTTTAGAGTGGAACCCACGCAGGAATATGTTCATAAAAAAAAAGAATGTCATATGGACCCAATCCTTTACTTGGAAGATTAACAACTTCAGAAGCAAGCTTCTCTAGTTCTGCTTTTTGTTCTTCTAGTTGAATTTCCAACAGATATTTTTGTTATCAAGAAACCCAGAGCAGGAGATGATGGACAGAGTTTGAGGCCATTCTTGTGATATCGCAGCGTTAACCATATGTTGTCTTAATTATTGAGGCTACAAAAATTTTGGAGCTCTACAAATCGGATTTCTGGTTTGGTACGAAAGTAGGAGACATGGTTTTATATGAGTTATATGGGGCCTTGAGTTTGTGTCCAAAATTTATATGGTCTATGGTCGATGAATCATAGAAGCTAATCTCATTTATGTTGGGGTCTTGTTATCACTGGAAAAAAAGAGCCTGTGTGCTGCAAACCTGTCAAGATGGACATTCTGTTAAAGCAACAATATTGGGATTGCTGTGAAGTGAGAACATGAGCAGACATCAATGCAAATTAATTTGTGTTGAAAATTTGGAAAATTAATTTTCTAAAACCATTATTGTTTTTTACAAGTGCATTTTTGGTCATTTATTGATTTGATTGTTTGAATAATGGAGAAAATTCATGGATTATTGGAGTTTTTAAGCACTCTAATATTATCTATTGATGGAAGCACAGTTAAAGTCAGCAAAGACACTCTCAAAGATATTCAAACATCTTTACAACATGCACAAGAAAACATTGATTTTTTGCAGCTTGAATCTCAGCTACAACGAGCAGAATTACAACAATGGAGTCATCATTCTGAACCTGTTTCTATTCAGAATAATGAAACAGACTCCCATAAACAGCAAGACAATAATGTTACAATTGATTTAGATCTAGTGCGCAATAAAGCAGAAGTTGTACATGCAGATGCAGAAACTCAGTGTGCACTTCCCAGCCCATCATCAGACCTTGGGAACAGCTTGTCCACAACAACCACATAACTGGTCTTGGATATGACAAGGACTTGTCCTTTCATATTCCAGACTATGCCAAGCCCATTCAGTTTCAGAGTGCTGGATTCATTCATGATATTTCACCTGCTCCTCATGACAGTTCACCTCCAGCTGTTCCAGATTCTACCCCTCTTCCACAACAACAAAAACAATAGATTGTGAAATGCCAACACTGTGACCGAGTTGGCCATCTGGAAGATCACTGTTTTGATCTTCATCCATGTAAGCACTGTCATAAAACCAGTCATTCTTCACACAGATGCTTCAAAAACAAACGTCCTGCAAGAACAAAGATTCATCTTGGATGGATCGCTTCTTGGCAATGGGCATCAACAACCAAGAAGATATTCCAAACACATGTCAGAACTTGTTCCAGAGTATTGAACAGTCTTGCAGTTGAGTTTTCTCCATCATCTCACCTTGTCTCTGACAAGGGGGGAAATGATGGTCATCTAAAAGCTTCAAAGCCACATCAAGTGAGCCTGAGCCACAACCTGCCACACTAGTTTCAGAGTTGTAGCCAGAGACAAAGATGCCCCTGAACATGCCTTCAGTTGGCAATCTGGGACACTTCGTCTAACAGAAGACTTCAGCTTCTTTCCAGTTTTGGAAGAATTCCAGGAACAAAATTGAGAACACTTCCTCTAGCAGAAGACTCCAGCTTCTTGCCAGTTTTGGAAGAGTTCCAGGAATTGCATTAAGCATTCTAGAGTTGTTGGTCATCCTTAAACCATCACAAGTTGAGACTTCCCTTTTCAGGTTGAAGTTCTCCCATTTATGCGGGGTGAGACCTCCCTTTATTGGTTGAAGGTTTCCCTCTTCAAAACAATAGGAGCACTTCCTATAGCAGAAGAATTTAGCTTCTTGCCAGTTTTGGAAGAGTTCCGGGAACTGCACTAAGTGTTCCAGTGTTGGTGGTCATCCTTAAACCACCACCCTTTATACCAACATTTCAGAGAGCACATTCAGCCTTGTGCTGCCATGCATTTTTGCACATTTTGTATTACAACTCTCTTCTTGGACTCATACATAACCCTTCGGATTAAGGGGGGGAATGTTGGACACCTAATCCTAAATGGGTTAGTGTGGAAGCTGAATAGACTAAGTAGTCCAAGAGACCTTGGGATGTGAAACCCAACGGTCACAACAATGTACTATAAATGTATATCTTCTGTTAATAAAAAATGTAATGTCATGTTTTATCTTTCATATTGTTCTTGCTCCCATGTATGTCTAACATAGCATTCCAGAAGAAGAAAGAAGACTGTCAAAATATGACAACTGGATCCCAGATGTATAACCACCTACTGACATTGCTTGGCAAGCTAAGAAAAATAAGAGATCTTGAAGTCAAAGGATGAGTCAAACTTGGAAACCGCGTATTGCAGATAAACACAGGAAGCTGATAATCAAGCGAGCGAGGCATTAAGGCAGATAATCAAGTGAGTGAGGTATTTAGCTGTTAAAACATGAAATCTCCTATGACTTGCTTTTTCAATAGCAAGTCATAAAGAGATTGGACTCTTAGATATCAATCCCATATGTGTCAGATTTGCTTACAGATTATCGGCTTAAAACTCTTCCGACTTGTTTTTTTCATTTGTATAAATAATAGTAAGTGAGGCAAAGAACACAATAGTAGTGGTGATTATTGTTATTAAGTTTATATCCTTTTGTGGAAAAATTGATACCATGTTTTCTTAACACACTTCATGTTCTCCAAATGTGTGCGTGAAGAATCGTTGATTATTAAATTGACCCTGAACTCTGGGAGGGCCCCTGCGAGCTGTGATGTTTGTTTTTAGTTTTGCATTAACACTTGTTTTTATCATTTGTATAAATAATAGTAAGTGAGGCAAAGAACACAGTAGTACTGGTGATTATTGTTATTAAGTTTATAATCCTTTTGTGGAAAAATTGATACCATGTTTTCTTAATACACTTCATGTTCTCCAAATGTGTGCGTGAAGAATCGTTGATTATTAAATTGATCCTGAACTCCGGGAGGGCCCCCTGCGAGCTGTGATGTTTTGTTTTAGTTTTGCATTAACAATTTTCATTACAGTTATTTCGTTTCAGTCATTTTTACATACTCATAAAAATAAAAATACCAAAAATAGTTTACTTATGCTATGCATTTTTGACATCGTTACTTAGTTGTTTCAACATTCAATTTTAGTTTCTCTGATTTATTTCTTCATTTACACTTAACTTCTGATATGTTGAACATAGTACATTTTAGAGTTGGATGTGCACATTAGTAATCAGTATTGAGTTAAAGTTTCACATTTTGGATTTGATTATCATTTCCTTTTTGAAGCAAACTTTATCTTTTTTCAATTTAAATTTCGTTATCATATCTTTCATATTTGTCAATTAGCATACAAATTTATTTTTAGAAATTAGCGCAAAATGAGTTCAATTTCGCAGCAATAAAGTTAGATCATTTCCTTTCATGTTTAATCTTCAAGCATTTCCTCCTTGATAGTTAGAATTAAGTGTGGATTTCTACAATATATATAGGATTCTAGATTGAAAGAACATGTTCGTTGACTCTCTCCAATTTATATAAAAAGCATTTCATTCATCTTTAAAATTAGTTTAATCTGTAGATCACTTAATTTGCAATATAAATCCTAGCACATATAGTGCACATACACTTCACAAGAACACGAATCCTGGTTGAAAATTAATGAAGTAAATTAAAGACAATTAATTTACCAAACAACAACCAACTCCACATAACTACAAATATGCAATATAGATAGAACACTGTAGCACACTCTCACTCCCACACCAACAATCAACCAACACCACACTCTCACACATGTATATGCCAAATTATTCTCAACAATATCCAAACCAATACCATAGGAAATACCATGGTTATGTCGATAGCCAGGACACATGTACCATGGTAATCTCCAAACCAATACCATGGGAAAATACCATGGTTATGTCAATACCTAGGACACCTGTACCATGGTAATATCAAAATCAATATCAATAGAAAATACCAAAGTATTGTTGCATGCATGCTCAATATGAAGGTAATGTCTTACTCATAATTGAACCTGCAACTGCACGCACAAAACATGGAAAACGCGGCTGCAACTGCACCCATAAGAATGCATCTGTGCAGTTAAAGGCCTACAATGGCACACATGACACTGACTCTATGCAGTTATTGTAAAGTATGGAGAAAAAAAAAGAACCTTAACAAAAAGTCTCTGCCAACCTTCTTCCAGAACTCTCCCAGCACCTGCACAACTGTCAAAATATCAGTGACATAGAAACACACCATAATAGCTGAAATAAGCTAAATTGTAACAACCCCTAGTTAAAATTTCATCTAATAAAAGTTAATAAAGGCAAACTAAGACCACGATTAAGGGACACTTATTCCAAGCTGAATGTTGGGCAAATATATCCTAGTGGGCATCACTGGATGTGTTTATGGCTAGGGAAATTGGCACATTTATTTATGAAAATAATGGAAAATAGGAGAAAAGGGAAGTGAAAGGTCACATTTTGCATGTGAGGAGGATAATGAAAGAAAATAATGGAAAATGAAGAAAATGGAGGCCTAATTGATAAAAAGGATTATGGGGATCAGTTTGTAACATTTTTTCAGTTTAGTTTTGGAGCTCTCTCATTATTATCTCTCTCTCTCTCTCTCTCTCTCAAATTCTTGGAAACTTAGAGTTTTCTTGGGGAATTTTAGCTTTGAAGCAAGGAAAGAAAAAACAAGCAAAAGGAAAGGAAGGAAAGAAAAGATCAAGCAAGGAAGAGCAGGATCAAGCAACTTCAACAGGAATACTTGCAGGTAACATATTGCATGTGTGATTTCCTAGTTGGTTTTGAAATGCATGGATTTGCATATTGGTATATGGTTCTCTTGCTATCAGTGGCATGGTTTTGCTGGGTTATGACAATGGTTTTTAGCCTAGCCTTGGCTTTTCTAGATAGACATGGTGTGATGGGATTGTTTTCTCAGCTTTGAGCTTTGGAATTTCTAGATGGTTTCAGAAACTGGGGCGGAGGTGGTCTCAGGAAAAACCCAAAGGCCTAGGAACCCCTTGACTGGTTTTGGTGGGATACATTGTAAAGTCCGAGAGTGGAGTCTTAGTTTAGAGCCTAGTGATCCGGTGTGGATTGCTGTAAATACTGAGAGACTGGTGTCTCGGTTTAGGGCCTAGTGATCCGGTGTGGATTGCGGTAAATCTTGAGAGACAAGGAGACGAAAAATTACTCAAGGATAATGATGAAGTCCGGAGGCATTCTAAGCTCAGTTTGGTTTTGTGATCTCGGTGCTGGTTTTGGTGAGATCACGGTTTGGTGAGGGTGGAGGTGGTTTAACCTATGGATTCCCTTGGTTATTTTTGGATTGGTTTATCCATGAGATCCCACATTCATGCTTGGAATATGGCACGAGGGTGACTGGCTAAAAGAAATATTTGGTTCAGCCATGTCTACAGTTGGGTGGTACGTGGAAGTCCCGAACCTGGTCGACTCTTCCTATGATTGATAAAAGATAAGTTCTCTTTGTTTTGTACTTGTTAATATGTGGCTTTAATGGCTATTATCTCATTGTTATTTTCATGGTTTAATGCTGGTTATAAGCATGGTTATATGACTGGTTATTGTCATGGTTATTTCATGTATTTACTTGTAACTAAAAGGATAATGGATGCAAGACCTAATTGATGTAAAAATAGTTAAGGGAAGAGGGTGGTGATCCTTCTTGTCAAGTTCCATATGAGTTTTCAGTCATTTGTGCTTTGTCTTGTATTCATTTCCTATATATTACATCAATGCCAAGTGTTTGACAGAATGTTCCACTTGGTTGGGGATGGTTAGGCCTAGTCTTGGAGTCAGTTTTTGATTCGTAAGTGTTGTCACAATGTCATTTATGGATTTTGAAAGCTATAGGGGTTTATAGGCAGTTTCATGGATTCTGAGCTCTAAAAGTGGCACAAATCCTGGAGTCACAGGCACAGGTATGAGCAGAAACGTCCCTAGACGCTAGCATACCCATGTTGTGCATGCATATAGAGGTCCTCAGACACACCATTTTCCATATCAAGGGATCATCTAGGGGTTTAGTGGTCTAAAATTTCAGTGGGACCTAGGGGCTAGCTACCGAGTGGTTGGGATGGTTCTTGGGAGTCCTGTTGTTGATGTAGAAGGTCTGTATAGTCTGTTTTCATCGATTCCACTTCCTTAAGGTCACTTATTAGATTGAATCATATCATGGTAACTTCTCGTTACATGTTTACCCGTGTTGGATGGTTACTTGGGTAGATGTGGGAGGATGGCGTTACATAAACTATCACAAGCCGAGCTGCTCCAGAACCAACTGTCACACTCATACACACTCAAACCACTCACAACGCATGCCCAAGTTGACATCAAAGCCAACATCCTTTAGTAGCAAAGCTCCTTGTAAGACTTTTTTTGAGGATTCCTTATTTCTTCATTCAAGCTTAGTTTTGTGAAATAGTACCAACCTTATTTAAAAATCATTGAAACCATTTTCAAGAATATAATTACAAGTTTGGGATTTCATATTGAAAACTTAAGTTTAAATTCAATTCTTACTAGGGTTTCCATTTTTTACCCTAGACTAACTATAAACCCAAGAGCTAGGATTTCTATATAGAATATGATAGAGTTTCTTAAGAATGAACAAGGGTTTCTATATGAACCATCTAGGGTTTTACAATCCTAGATACATTGAAATCTTTCAAGTCCTAGAACCACATAAGTAATTGAACAAAAAAAATACACATACTTCAGGGTTACATAACTTTGATTTGATGATCCATTGGACTTGTTTCTACAATTGCATACACATTTGTTAGATAAAGAATAGTAAAAATACTTACTTGATTTCTTTGAGCTGGTTCCACAAGTGTTGATGCCTTTTGCTTCAATTTTGTAGGCAAGGAGGTTTCCAAACTTGGAGGAAGCTTCAAGATTGAATATTGTCCAAATTTTGGATATATATATATATATAACAATTCTTATAACAATTGAATATATATATAACAATTCTTATAATAGAAGAGATCCTGAAGAGAAACCGTTATGCCTTTGACAATTGCTAATTGTTGAGGTTGGTTTCTCGTTACACTATCTATATATATACCCGGCTTTAAAAGTCTACTTTCTACATCATTTTTGAGGTTCAGACTTCTTTTATACACATAATCCACATGTTGGTGACTTATATTTCAAATATATTGGTCTTTTATATGAAGATTGTTGGCCTAATGCATCTTGAGTTAGATGAGGCCTTCAAGTTGGTTAAAAAAGCTAGACATTTTTTCTTGACTGTTGAATACATTTCTCCTCATTTTAGAATAAACTGCTTCCTTTTTGAGACAGTGATAACACATTTGTGTAAAGGTCTTCTTTCACTTGTTCCATATGAAATGTAGTCCTTGAAATTTGTCAATGTTCCATTATTTTGAAGATTGATGGTGACTGTAGCTTTCTAACAAGACTTTCAAATAGGCCAACAAAGCCTCTAAACAATTAGACCTAAGTTTCTTTCTTAACCGACTTCAAGGACTACCTTTAGTCCTAAAACCATATGACTCGGTCACCTTATGTTATTTCCCAAAATCTCATACAGAAGATTTTAGAGCTTAGGATGTATGTATAGAACTTCTATCCCACAAGTAATTCAACCTTGAATAGGCTATAGATCTAGCTATTCGGATCTCCAAATGATGCTACTCAACTCCTCTCACTGTTATGATTTTTTAGTTCTATACTGTAGCCCTGAATACCAAGGAATAGATTTATGAACATGTCCAATTTTAATTTTAATTTTAATTTTTAATTTTTAATTTTTTATTATATATATATATATATATATATATATATATATTTTTTTTTTTTTTCGTTCTTTCTGCTTTCCTCTAGGAGCTCGGTCCTAGGTAACTAATTTTTTTCCTTTTCTTACCATTGTAGTGGTCTTCTAACTTCCCTTATGCCAATTAAGCAAGCTCTAGTTCCATGTTGAGAAATCCAGGGAAACATAGTTAGGGCTTCTTATTAAATTGATTTCTCTTTTACTTGAAAACTTCTTGTGATTAGATCTTATTTCTTCTTCTTTGGTATTACATGTTTATAAGACAATTGCCAAAACTTCAAAGACAACAAGAGAACACAAGATGTAGGCACTGAGCCAGGGAAAAACCCTATGAAGGGGAAAACCCAGTCAAACTTCCACTCGTAGATTCAAATCAAGTTGAGATGATCAAGACCCTTTTTACCTAGACCAAGAACACCTTCCATCAAGTCAACCTCTTAAGAGATAAATCATTTTCTAGTCTATTACTTCATAAGTCAAAGATAACTATTTAATATACTCAACCCATTCTATCCTATTGTATCTTTGGCTCCTACAATCATAAAGAACTCCGGTCGTGTAATTTACTTTACTCCTACAATACTTTTAATCATTTTACACGTGATATAGATAGAGGCTTCCTCCTACTTCGCTGTGCTTATTATTTCCTCATGCTATGAGATATAATTCTTTCTTTTGGAGATTCACACTTCATTTTGATTTTAGATCTGATTCATCTTCTTCATCTCACAAATGAGTCAAGTAGCACTTGTATTTATAGTGTTTGCAAATCCATAAATGAGGTTGACTTGATGGAGGGTTTTACATAATAACTCTTTGTCTTTAAGTAGGCCAAGAAGGGTCTAGAATGATGATATTGACTCAAGATACAATCCTATAAGCCTACAATGGAGGCTTTACCTATAGACCATTGACCCAAGCATGAAACCCATGCTTTAATAAGTCAATTTATTTTTACAAGTTTTTTTTTTTGAAAAATACATTACATAATGACTCAAGTACAATTATGATAATCGACACCAGTTACATTCTTCAACAATCTGCATCCTTTTTACCTCTTAGAAATCAACCTATGCTCTCGAGTTACATGGAGGGTTGAGATTAAGTCTCCCTGTATGGTTGAGATCACTCCAATTCTTGACTATAGGAAAATTTAAATTTCATAAGTCAAAGAATAATAAAAAAGTAAATCTGTGACTTGGTCCCATTCGTGGGTCCCTTTGCCAAATTTACTGCACTTGCTAAATTTAGTTGAACCCTTCCTCCTTCATGGAGCGGCTTGCATAGAGAAGCATTGAGTGCCATTGGTTCTTTCATATTTGAGTAGCATTGAGTGATATTTCTCAACGAGTGGTGAAAATGATGTCATTGAGGCACTGGTCCAAAATTTGATAATCTATCAGTTGTTGATTGGATGCGAGAATGGGGAAGGAGTTCATTTTTTTTAAAGTTTGTTGATAAATGTTGATCCTGCTAGAGTGGAACCCACCTAAAAAAACCTTTGCAGTTGATAGGCAGATATGCTAGCTAATTTGTATGCGTTGATGAAGTCGAATGTGCTAGTCAAATTGTTTGGACATGTTGGGTGATGGATGATGAGCACTCTAGACATCATTTTACACATTTGATAAAGGACAAAAATATGTGCTGCTCATTGGGTTGATGAAGTTGGAATGGCATGTCAAGCATTACATCCGATGGTATAAGACAAGTAGCCAACCAGGCGTGACAAAGGAATCCAAGAATGCCATTACCACAATTGATAGCCGCTAAGTGTTGAACTCTGAGCAACTGAGTAATACAGTATATGCGACTTCCATGCTAATTGAGTTTGTCAGTATGGAGTTGAACTTTGGTAGTGCTTCCTAAACGTTGGGTGCTTTGGCGGGGATACAAACATTTAGAATGCTTTTTTCTATGGACTGATCTTGCAATAAAAAGTGGTTTGTGAAGAACGTACATATTGATTGAGTGCTGATGTTGGCACGTTGAGTCAAGTCAACTCAGACCTATAGTCGAGTTATTCTATGGCCATTCGTTCACTGATATAATAATTAATCCGTGCATAAAAAAATAGTTGTTGAAATATCTGTGTATGGAAAACACAATGACCACTTATATGCACACTTAGAAGAATTGTGCCATTAAATAATAGGAGTTAGCTGTCTACAAAATCACTAGAAAGTATCACTAGAAAGTAAAACATTGCTTAGTATGTGCATGATTCGATGATTATTAAAATTTGCAAGGAATTGTCACAATTCATGCTAGTCAAGGAATGGCTGATAATGGAGTACACAATGGAGTACACAAACATTGGGTCGACTTGGTTGACTTAGTTGAGTTGACTTGATTTGGTCAAATAGCCACCACCCAATAAAAGAAGGCTTTAGCTGATTCATGATTACTAATTTTGTTCGTTTTTTCAACTAGAAATCCTACACTAGAGGATGGAGAAAAGACAGGTTCTGTTGCTTATTTACCAAAAAGGAATACGATTCGGATAGCATCAAAATGTAAAAAGAAATCCAAGGCAATGCATTGGTCGGAGTTGTGCAAAACATTAGTAGATTTGATCAGATTGATTGATGTTTTCTGCTCTTATAATAATGGAGGATCCTCTTAAATGCATTATATTCAGATAAATACGTTGAATTTGTAATTAATGAATAAAATACTACTATGTAATGAGTTTGTATAGAATTTATTTTATGAAGGATAGCTGAGTTGAGTTGTATTTATGATGTGGCCTCAATCTTTTAGTCAATGGTTGTAGTCATGAGTTAGGGGAGGGTGAAACATAATCCTTATTCAATGGAGATGATCTTCTTCGCCTTTGTAACTGAAATCAATCTCTAGTTGATGAGATTAACCTTTTGCTTACATTTGTCAATATCAAATCGACAACTATTAAGAAAAACTCAACATTAGCAAAAATTAGTCTGTTTAGTCATGTTAAAGTCCTTCATAAATTTAATTATAGACTCTAAGAAATCAGTAGTAAGCAACAAGCAATTAACCCAACCATCCTTTATACAACACCTGATAATGTAGTAGCACATCAACATTAATTAGCAACCATAAAAAGAAGCCTACAGAAGACAAGGACAATAGAGCATCTATTACAACCAGGAAGAACATTGAATGTGCAACATACAAAATTTTGCAGCAGAACTGTCAGAGCAACAAAAAAATAACATAGAGACAGAAATAGTTACAATAGGCGAGGAGTGAAAGGATGCAGTTAAGAACAAGACTAGACAAGCAATACATACACACAAAGAACTAAATGGGTAAGATGATGACATACATGAGATTATATTGATTGAGCCCACTAGTATGAAGATCGTAGAATGGTGCTTGGGTTGTGACATAAGCAAAGAGTAGGATGGTTGTTGTGCAGACTTTTACTAATTTTATGTATGAATGAAGGACTCCCATGAGCGACAGTCACATGCTAGACTCATCCATATAGAGAGGCAATAGAGCCCCCTGTTATAGACATTTTTGTGCCTTACAGCATTGAGCATGAAATGTCCATAATCTAAGGGATCCAAAAGTCCCTAAACATGTTGTTCCTACCCCTAGAGGAACAAGGCTAACAAACCACAGCAATTCATAGCCACCAGAAACTGCTCAAAAACAAGTCAATTCAGGATCAATTCAATGGCTCCACTAGCTGTTTGCGCTGAATGTCAAAGCCAACACTGGCTACCTGCACTGCAACACAGGTAGAAGCACTACCAGGGTGCGTTGAGCGAGAATTGCCAAATGACAAGTTCATTCCAAGAGGTGTCAAGACCCAGGAAGCTTCCAGAATCTTCCTCAATGACACTTGCCTCAGTGAATTCGACTGGTGATGAGTAAGAGGTTCCTAATCTCCAAGTGGAAGCAAGAACCTCCAAGTGGAATCAAGAACTGACAGAGGGAGAGGACACTAGTTAGATCTGAAGATGACTCATCCTCTCTCCAAACATCTATATATGGATCTCTCCTCCATGAGATCTAGGGGCTGGAATTTTGTTATTGCAAAGAACTGCTGTTGGTTTGAGATTGGAATCATTGGGTGCTTAATGCTTTGAAGGGGGTGAAGATAGGAATTCCATTTGCTGGGAAGGAGATGCTGGATTGGAGCCCTCTGGGTTGTATCTCTTCCTGAACCTTGTTATTCATCAATAAAGCTATCTTGGTTTCTCCTATATACTGATGTATCTTTGATGTATGATTGCATTAGTATGTTTAGTTTATTTCTAATCCTGAACTAGTTATGAATATGAATCCATGTCTTATGTAGTGTTCTCTTCTTGTGATCTTGCAGAAACCTCTTGAAGCTGGGCGAGCGAGAAGGCAAGTAGTTGGGAACCCTCAAAGAGAAGAGAGACCGGATCGAGGGACAAACGGAAGACACCGGTTAGTCCATCTATCTCTCTTCATTCTTAATTCATAAAGGAAGAATAGTAGAATAGCTGTCTCTGTTTGTTGCTAAGGCACTGTCACACCTTAGGTGGATAGGATCGTCCTGCATAGGCATTTTTCCCCACAAAAAATTGGCGACTCCGCTGGGGAGATCTGTTTAGTCATTTTATTTGTGTCTCTATCATTGTTTGTTTCATAGACTCGACAGCAACAATCGAACTGCATCTGCTATTCCCAGATGCAAAGTAGACAGTTGCTACTTTGATTCAATCACTGGACTTTTCTATGATCTGAACAATGGACTCACAGATGATTTGATGATCCTTTGTGATAGATCTTAGTACTCCCTCAAAGCATCCCTTTGATTGTACCTTGCTTGTTGCTTTTATTTGGCCTGAAACATTAGATTAATCAGCAATCTGTAACCCAGAACCCAGTGAGAAACGAGAGTTTCTCCTTCAGCGTAGACCCTGTGAAGAGGTTCTACATTTCAACGCAGGTCTCGTGAAGGCTACCTGCGCTGAATGTCAAAACCCCTGTGTTGAGGTTGCGCTGATCCAGTTAGCCCTTGTGCAGCTGGGGTTCTCTGCTCTGTTTTGCCTTGTTTTGATCTCTGATTTTTGCAGCCTGTAACCAGCATAGGTACCAGTCTGATAACTCCTTTTCTCTGCTTAAATTCCGCCTCCTTTTGTACAAAAAGACTGTGAGTGTTTTTATGTGTTTTTGGCGTCATTTACAGTTTTCCTTTGCAAGAGTGAAATAGTCATCCTGTAGCCCTTGATTCAGATCTGTTGATTGTGATCTTAGGAGAGAGTTCATTGCCTGTTTGCAGTTGATTATACATTTACTTTTGCTTTTGGTTTGAGTTTGTCTCCTTTAAGTGTCGAAACAAGTATTCATTTCGAAAATCGTTAAGTGTTGTAATCTCCTCTACCCTCTCTGATTTCGAAAAAGTAAACTTGTTTGTATTTGTCATTTAAAAGCAAATTCAAAGTTGTACAAAAAGCTTTCTTTGTAGGCATCAATACTAAGAAAGCAGAAAACAAACACCTGCATTGTGCATTTGCATCTTGATAGTTTGCATGTTTGATTTAGGGAAAGTGCATTAGAGTGTGCTGATTGCTCTTTGAGAAAAGATGGTGTCTTTCTTTTCCCTTAGTAGCTAGGATTTTCAAAGTTGAAAAGATATAAAGCTTGCTTATCATCTTTAGACTGCATTTAGGAATTGTACCATACATCTCATGGTGAACCTCAAAAGGCAAACTTCTAAAAAGATCAACCTAAAATAAATTGAATGAACTTAACAATGCTTTGCAACATAACGCACAACATAGAGGTCTAGGCTAGAGACGTGTTCCGGCGTCGTAGAGCCTGGTGACTGTCGATCTCGTTGATGGTGGGTGATTCCTCCTGAGGGACGATAGCGCCAGTACGGATTGTGCTCCCACGTACCATCGCGTATATATTGGGAGACCCCTATAGGCATAAAACCTTTATCCTTAGGAAGTTGTGTCGGCCGCCCTACTGATCGCAATGCACTGAAAACAACATTCAGGAAGATCGACCGCCCGTACCCTAAAAAGTATTCTGCGGTTTTGCGAAAAGTTTGGCACACCCTCTGCCTAGAACTCCAGAGCAGTTCCTTTTGGCCTTTTTCAGACTCTATAACGGAAAAAGTCCATCCGAGCATTTGTCACTTCGGGCTCGTTAAAACATCGAAGGAGACTAGAGTCATCTTTAGCTTTTTCTCGACTCTTTAAAAGTGAAAAAGCAAGTTGTGTCTAAAGCGTCTAAAAATTCATTTAATTCGGAAACACACTTTCCCCTTTTGTATTTTCGTTGATCGAGTAATCCGCAATCGTGGAAGAAAGTCAATTGAAACCCCGTCGTTCGCGGAGGCTTACGAGTCAACCGTCTTTGTCTCCGGAAACGAAAACAATACGGACAAAGCGAACTCGTTTAACCTGTTCCAAATCTCCTCTTAAAGTTAGAACAAGTGTTCCGACGACATCGGAGGTTTCGGTTACTCCAAACATTTCTGGAAACCCTGCCTCTATAGAAGAAGTTCAACAGCCACAGAGGGACAGTAACACTGATCCTAGTCTGGGAGAAAATACTTGCGTTACTGAACCAGTTCCATCTGTAACCGGTTCAGAGAGTCTTGCTCCTCAAACAACTGTCGCTGTCGATTAAACCCCTTCTTCGGCACCAGAAATATTTTACGGACCTGAAAGTCTTCCTCTTCCACCTGGTTTGATTGCGATAGAGGAAATTGTAGAGGATCCGCAAGCAAGTACTCCAACACATTTTGGAGTAGGGGTCACTCTATTTCCTTCTACATCAGAAGTTAGTCTATCACCAGTGGAAGTTCCTATAGAATCGCTAGGCAATCTCTTGGATAGACTCAAAATGTCTGAACAACCATCAACATCTAGGACTGTGTCGAATGACACAGCGACAACAGAACTCCCTGCCGTCACTCCGACAATGTTTGCCGGCGTACCATCTGTCCCAACTAGCTCACAACCGCTAGAAGGAGTCCACCCAGGGACTATTTCGACAGTGTGGTCCATTCCAGTTTGTTCCTCCGGAATAATATCCGGCAACTCTTATGTTGAGACTCGCCAGATTGATCCATTTGGAGGTCAATTTGTGCAATCCAGTCCCCAAGGACAAACAATCCCCTTGAGTTCCGGATTGCTACCGTATGGGGGGCAGTATGCCCTTTCATTACCCCCTCCGAGAGGATATCCATACGGGAGTTCACAACAGTATTCAGGTTACACTGGAGTTACATCAAGTGGTTGGGTACCTATTCTACCTCAACAAACAAGGGTTGTGTATTCTATACAACAATGTGTACCTATGTCGAACATCCCGACCACACCGGCTATTGTAACAGTGTCGCAAGTTCAAACGTTGCCTATTGTATGTCAACCTCAGATTTCTCGGGTTGTAATGCAACAGCCCCTTGACCTTGTGACTCAACCACAATCGCCTACTGGTGGGGCGACACAGGTCCAAACGAGTACAATTACCCCGCACCTTGGTCCAACGGTTAGTATAGCATAGCAGAACATGGCTTCACAACCGTGGCTGGTGCAATACCAACAACCACAATTCCAGCAAGTATACCAAGGTTCTGAGCAGCAGATCTTTGTGAACAGTGGACAACCGTATATTCAAAACGGTCAAAACCAACCGCTTTACAGTGGTCAAGTCCACCAACCGTATCAGTCATACCAACATCAATTACATTATGCTGGTATGCAAAGGCCCACTGCTCAGGCAATTCCATCGTACCCTGGGTATGCTTCACCTAACCTGAATCAACAGTTACCATTCGTGGCAACTTTAGAGTTACCCGATTTACACCGGTTAACCAACGATCCGATTGCTTACGCCCCTTGGTGGCCAGCGATTCCTCACAAACTTCCATCGGACATTCCTAAATTTAATGGAAATCCTGGTGAAGACCCATCGAATCACGTGATGACTTTTCATCTGTGGTGTTCATCAAACACCCTAAACGATGATTCGATAAGGCTTCGCCTTTTTCAGAGGACGTTAACGGGTCCGGCGGCTAAATGGTATATTGAATTACCTAGAGCCTCGTTCGACAATTTCAGCTCCCTAGCCATGACTTTCTTAACCCATTTTCAATTACCGATAAGGTATGAAACGGGAACAGAGATCTTAACCAACTTCAAACAGACAACGGCCACTCATATATCCGATCATATACATGAGTGGTGTCGTCGTCGTAGGATGGTGAAAACGTACGTTCCCGATCAGCTATTAGCTGAATGGTTTATCAAGTCGTTACTTCCTGCCATAACGGAAGATGTGGCCAAGGGGGGAGTCGTAACAGAGGAGCAAGTTATTGCTCGTGCACAATATCTAGACTTAGTCTACACTCAGTCTGGCACGCTCTATGACAAAATACCTGACGCCCCTAGACTGGAATTCTCAATTCCTCCTCCTAAATCAAATAGTGACTCTCATGCTGGCGATGGTGTGATTGGCACGACAAACGCGAAATCGACAAAGGCTTCGTCTAAGAAAGCCCGTAAGACTTCAGATCAAAATGCAAAAGAAGAAATTCTTGCTTCGGAAGTAAATGCTGTATCGGCAGATAAAGGCAAAGAAACCAATCAACCAGGAAGCAAGAAGAAGCAAAACAAAGGGAAGAAGAAGAAACAGGGTGAGTCATCTCTCGGAAAAACTTCTTCAAACCCTCCTGGGAAAGGGAAACCAAAAAGTCCATGTTTTATATGTGACGAGGATCATTGGACAACCGATTGTCTGTACAGAGCTGAGCTTAAGAGATTCTTTAAGAGTTCGCAGACCTCAGCTGTGTTAACTGATCCGTTCCCAAATCCAGTTCAAAATCTGGTTGATAGTGGAAATGCTCACCCGTCGCAAGTGCTAATGTTGTCGATATCCAAGCAACAAAATGATGCTTTGATTTCGACAAGGAACAAAGGTTACGGGAATCCGCAGCTGTCGAACGGCAAGGATAAAGATCAACCAAGCAGTTCGACAACAACTTCGACAGAAGTTGTACCGCCCATCATTCCTGAATTAACAATAAAACTGCCAAAGGGAGTAGTACACAAGTCGACATTTAATCCTCGCGCCAGAGCGGCGCAACATTATAACATAGTGGAAGATTTGGCCCAATCGCCATTCGCTATGTCGACTCTTGAAGTACTACAAAATTGTCCATCCCAAAGGCAGGCTTTGTTATCGGCTATTGGTGGGGTTGATCCTAAGGATTCCAATCTTGTATCCTTCGACCACAAAGGATACGATCCTCAGTTACCAGCTCAACTAGCTTTCCTTATTCAAGTGAAAGCCCTCAACAAAACTGTTCACCGAACAATCATTGATGAGGGGGCATCTACATGTATTATGTCGATGAGTTGCTGGAAAACTTTAGGGTCTCTGACCTTGTCGCGATCTTCGACGACATTGAAAGCATTCGACGGAAGGACCTATACCCCGTGCGGTATCCTTAATAACTTGAAGGTTGAACTGGGGGGAAAAACAGTAGAAATAGATGTTGAAGTCATCGATGGGAATCTTGACTACAACATCCTACTGGGAAGACCGTGGATATATGCCATGGCAGCTGTAGTGTCGACTTATTTTAGGAAGATCGCATTCCCTTTTCAAGGAGGGATTACGATCGTCGACCAACAAGACTTCCTCCCTAATGGTTCACAAGTTACAGGAAGCATTCCCATGATCCATGGGAGCAACCATTCGCTTCAAGATATTGGAGTAGGCCTACTGAAAGACCCCACATTAATGGGAACTTTCGCACTTCCACCTCCAATCTATATAGGAGAAGTGGCGCTGGTAAGAGCCTGCAACATGATATCTTCCACAAAGATCTCATAAGACGATATCAACATGGATCATGAAATGGTTTTGCCCCCAAGCCCTATAGAAATATTGTAGCAATCAATGTTTCGGGCATGGGAGGCGAACCCAAATCAACGCTCATCAAGCGTTTGGGTAGATAGGTCTAGAGAATATGGTACCCCATTAGATCCTTGGTCAAAAGTGCATGGGACTGACGAAGGAATCCTACAATCAATGTTGATTGAGGGGGCACCATGGAATGATTGCCACCATCGTTCCCTTCTTCTAGAATATGAAGAAGATACTCAACATGACCTTTATCACCCTTCAGTTTTTGAATTCCTATCAAACACTGTAAATACGGTGGATTTCGAGCGAAACTTATCTAATATTGAAGAGACTATAGTCATAAATATCTCGACTAAAACAAATGTTGTAGAGAATATTCATGTCGGCAAAAGTTGTTCTCCTTCAGAACTGGAAATATATAACGCTCTTTTTCGCGAGTTCAGAGATGTCTTTGCTTGGTCATATGATGAAATTCCAGGTATTGACTCGAGTATCATTGAACACGAAATTAAGATGTATCCTGATGTCAAACCAGTAAGACAACGGCTTCGGCAGGTGCACCCCAAGAAAGCCGCTGCCATTAAAGCAGAAGTTGAAAAGCTTCTCCATGCTGGTTTCATCTACCCGGTTCCTCTAACCGATTGGGTATCGAATATTGTCCCTGTTATGAAGAAACAAGGGACAATTAGAGTGTGTGTCGAATATAGGGATGTAAACCAAGCTTGTCCGAAGGACAACTACCCTACACCCTTCATTGACCAAACAATTGATGAATGCGCCGGATGTGAAATCTTTTCATTCATGGATGGATTTTCCGGGTATAATCAAATAAATATCCACCCACAGGACCAGTCAAAGGCTGCATTCATTTGTCCGTGGGGCACATTCGCTTATCGAAAATTACCCTTTGGTTTAAAGAATGCAGGGGCGACGTTTCAGAGGGAAATGAATTATGCCTTCCATGACATCAAGAACATAGTTCAACCATATCTCGACGACCTTCCGACTCATTCGCGAAAGCGGACTGATCATCTGCAGCATTTAAGAGCGATATTTCTATGTTGCCGACACTACAAGATGAGACTCAATCCGCACAAATGTGTATTTTGCGTCGGTTCTGGTCGTTTACTTGGCTTTGTAGTCTCTAAGGATGGGATTCGTCTCGACCCTTGCAAGGTTCAGGCAATCATTAATTTGCCTCCACCTTCAAATTTGCTTCAGATTCAGAAACTCCAAGGGAAAGCAAACTTTCTGAGGAGGTTCATTCCAAATTACGCAGAACTTGCTAAAGGTTATACTCGTCTTTTGAAAAAGGATGTACCTTTTGTCTGGGATCAAGTGGCGCAAGCTTCCTTTGATGCTTTGAAAGATTCTCTAGTAAAAGCATCATTAATGTATGCCCCGGACTATCAAAGAGATTTTAACCTGTATCTGGCTGCAGCAGATACGACCATTGCGATGGTTTTAGTTCAAGAAGTCGATGGAATTGAACATCCTATATATTATTTAAGTAAAAACTTGAATGATACAGAAAGCAAATATTCTTATGTTGAAAAACTAGCGCTTGCAGCTGTTCAAGCGATTCAAAGATTTCAACATTATGTCCTCTTTCGGAAAACTACCATTTTATCAGATTGCAACCCCATGACTTATATATTGTCGCGACAGTTGCTGGGGGGCAAATATTCGAAATGGATAGCGATCCTTCAAGAGTTTGATCTGGAATTTGTAAAATCCAAATCAAAGAAATCTCTAGTTTTCGCAGAATTATTATGCGATCTCCCATCGTCGTCCAACGATGAAACATCCGAAGAGTCAATCGTGGATGAGAATTTGTTTCTGATATCTACAAGCAATGAGTGGTATGGAGATATAATAATTTATCTCCAAACCCAAAATTTCAGGCCTAACACCTCTCACTCAGAACAGAAACGTATACGATACCAAGCCAAAGACTACATGATCGTCGGTGATACGCTTTATCGTCGTGGTATCGATACAGTTCTGAGAAGGTGTCTCACCCACGAGGAGGCCGAAAAAGCCCTGAATGAGTGTCATTCAGGCGCGTGTGGGGGGCATCAATCTGGATATGCTACAACACAAAAAATCTTACGAGCAGGATACTTCTGGCCAACCATGTTCAAAGATTGAATAACCGCAGTCAGAAGTTGCCATGCTTGTCAAATTTTTGATAGCAAAACCAGAAGACCACCCGCACCTTTACAGCCAATAGTTGCTGTTGGGCCTTTCGCCAAATGGGGCATCGATTTCATGACATGTAACCCCACCTCGACCGGGGGGCGTGTGTATATTATAGTCGCCGTTGACTATTTTACCAAATGGGCCAAGGCGATGCCTACATTAGATAACACTGGTGAAACAATTGCCTTCTTCTTTTTCAATCATGTAGTCGCCAGGTTCGGCATACCACAGGCTAGAGTTACAGATCATGGATCGCATTTTCGCAATCACATGATGGTTGAATTAGCTGCCAAGCTAGGGCTATCTCACGACAGCTCTACCCCGTATTATCCGCAAGCCAACAGACAAGTTGAAGCAATCAACAAGGTCCTGAAGCGTATGTTGCAAAGGATGATCAGAGTTCACAAAAGAAGGTGGCACCTAATCCTGTACTCAGCCTTGTGGGCTTACCGAACATCGGTAAGGAATGCGACCGGGTTCACACCTTTCCAACTGGTGTATGGCCTGGAAGCAGTCTTGCCAATCCAGTGTGAAATCTCGTCTCTTAAACTCGCAATTGATCTCCTCCCCGGAACTTCAGAAGAAGAGACCTGTTTCTTGGAATTAATCCAATTGGATGAAACCCGTCGTGATGCCGCTTTGGCTAACAAAGCCCATAAGAAACGAGTCAAGGCGCAGTTCGACAAAAATGTCAAACCCTGTGTCTTCTCACAAGGTGACTTGGTCTTGCTTTATGACCAAGAATCCGATAAATTGGGAGCAGGAAAATTTAATTCTTTATGGATGGGCCCCTATATTGTTAAACGAGTGTTAGCAAAAGGAGCCTACGAGTTAATGGATTATGACGGAATTCCACTGGCACAACCTCGTAATGGGTTGTACCTCAAGCGTTACTATGCTTAAATAGTGACCAATATGCATGCACCTCGATTTGCGTTATTATGCTGGGGGCATGCAAACTTATCATCGAGCAGTTTTAGCACACAGTTCATGCTCGTTAAAAAATAAACGCAAGAATCGAGCAGTTTTAGCACACAGTTCATGCTCGTTAAAAAATAAACGCAAGATCTGAGCAGTTTTATCATATAGTTCATGCTCGTTAAAAAATAAACATCAAATCGAGCAAATGTTTCTACCTGCGTTTAAGCTCGTTAAAAAATGAACTATCCCGGTAAATAACCACAGTGAATGTAATATCATCAGCCATCAAAGCCTTGGTCGTGTTTGCACCGTCACCTCCACTTTTCCATTGGCCGATCGTTCACCTCCATATGTTTGTTTACCCATTTTGAGGAACAGTTGCGAAGAGTGATTTCACTAGCCATCCTTGTGACACTGCCGTGATTGGAAAATTCCAACCTGTACCTGGAATCAGCTGCTAACCCGTTTTATCACTCGTTCCTCAAAAGACGAGTCTTCTTTAAGCTCTTTTCATCTGACTCGTAAAATATGAAAAGATTGCCGAGTCCTTGGCCTTCCAGCTCGTTAAAGGGACAGGAAGTGCTATCCCTCCTCTAGATTTTAATCTTTTTGGACCTGAGGGATTATTGCACAAAAAGATCGAGCGCTTGTTTTATTCGGCTCGTTAAAACTATCGAAAACTCATCCCTTCTGTATCTTTTTATACTTTTTCGGACTTAAGGGATTAGATGATGAAAAAGGACTTTTGGAGTTAACTTTATGTACCTTTTCAGACTCTCTAAAAATGAAAAGGACCGAGTTATCCTTGTCGTTAGACTCGTTAAAATCATTAAATAGCGACAAACTTGTCTTTAGACGAGAACGAGTTTCACTATCGCTAGGCTCGTTAAAACATAGCGATGGGCTTGCCCGAAGGGCAGGTTATAGAACAAGCATATGTTATCCTCCTCAAGCTTGACAAAAATAAAGAGGTACTGGTCAGCAATGACTGGGGAAAAATTGGGAGAAACTCAAGAAAACTTTGATGGTAGCAAGTCGCTCTTGAACATGACACTTTTCCTCCGTACCACAATCGGGTTGGGTTGTTTCATTCACCGGTCACATCCATGGTCTCGCCATACCATCCATATTTGGGGTAATGCTACCAATCCATCGCATCAGTGTCGCCATATGTTCAAGAGAAGTCGTTCAGAAAAGTCAACCGTTTCCCATCCACTGCCGTACATTATCCTTCATCCTTTCATGACCGCCACCCTGAATCATATGTCACAGATAGTTTTCACCTCCATCAAAAATCATTAGCTCCGTTCCGTGTCATTGATGTGGGATTCATTAAGGCCCTCCTTTGACGGATCACTTCTTCTCGACATCAGCTCATTATCCAAGAAGTTGATCAAGGAACAACCACTTCAGTACTTTGAAGCTTGCATGCCTCAATGGCAAGTTTCTCACTTCCGGCGACACGTATACATCAATGACCTTCGACCGAAAGATTTTGCGTGGTGTTCGACGCCAAGTCCTTTATTCACACCACGTGAATTGTACTGCAGTACCTTGAGGGTCATTATCATTATTGGTGATTCCTCTCGCGCTTGTTAACGGTTTACCTCATTGACCGGTAATCAAGCAATGTCTTTCCATGTTCGACTTCAGAACATTTCTCACATGGATCGACTTGTACTTAGAGTGAAGATCGAACGAGTTTGAAGACCCCGGATCTAGTTTCATCCATCCGGGCTGCGATATATATTCAGGAAAGATAAAGGAATTGACATGTACATCATTGCAGCAGATAATCATCCTACCCAAAGGATGATAATTTAATCAAAATTATCAGTCTACCATCAGACGATTGTCTGTTCTATGTACAGAAAAATGAATTTATAAAGCTGAGCATGGGAATGCCCACCTCAGCTAGATCATGAAAGCAGTATGAAAAATAATGTATTGTATTGTATCTTATTACAGGTCTCCTCCCAGCATTGGATGAACTTCGGATCCCCCTGATAAAGCATTTCACCCGATAAACAACCTCATACTTTAGGGGGCAACTGTTATAGACATTTTTGTGCCTTACAGCATTGAGCATGAAATGTCCATAATCTAAGGGATCCAAAAGTCCCTAAACATGTTGTTCCTACCCCTAGAGGAACAAGGCTAACAAACCACAGCAATTCACAGAAGTTCTCCACCAGAAACTGCTCAAAAACAAGTCAATTCAGGATCAATTCAATGGCTCCACTAGCTGTCTGCGCTGAATGTCAAAGCCAACACTGGCTACCTGCACTGCAACGCAGGTAGAAGCACTACCAGGGTGCGTTGAGCGAGAATTACCAAATGGCAAGTTCATTCCAAGAGGTGTCAAGACCCAGGAAGCTTCCAGAATCTTCCTCAATGACACTTGCCTCAGTGAATTCGACTGGTGATGAGTAAGAGGTTCCTAATCTCCAAGTGGAAGCAAGAACCTCCAAGTGGAATCAAGAACTGACAGAGGGAGAGGACACTAGTCAGATCTCAAGCTGACTCATCCTCTCTCCAAACATCTATATATGGATCTCTCCTCCATGAGATCTAGGGGCTGGAATTTTGTTATTGCAAAGAACTGCTGTTGGTTTGAGATTGGAATCATTGGGTGCTTAATGCTTTGAAGGGGGTGAAGATAGGAATTCCATTTGCTGGGAAGGAGATGCTGGATTGGAGCCCTCTGGGTTGTATCTCTTCCTGAACCTTGTTATTCATCAATAAAGCTATCTTGGTTTCTCCTATATACTGATGTATCTTTGATGTATGATTGCATTAGTATGTTTAGTTTATTTCTAATCCTGAACTAGTTATGAATATGAATCCATGTCTTGTGTAGTGTTCTCTTCTTGTGATCTTGCAGAAACCTCTTGAAGCTGGGCGAGCGAGAAGGCAAGTAGCTGGGAACCCTCAAAGAGAAGAGAGACCGGATTGAGGGACAAACAGAAGACACCGGTTAGTCCATCTATCTCTCTTCATTCTTAATTCATAAAGGAAGAATACTAGAATAGCTGTCTCTGTTTGTTGCTAAGGCACTGTCACACCTTAGGTGGATAGGATCGTCCTGCATAGGCATTTTTCCCCACAACACCCCCCTAGATTGGAGTGTTGCTTGACGATTCTTGGTTGGAGTAACAATCCATATGGTAGAGAGACTTCAGGGAATGATTGAAATTTGTGAACTAGATTTCACACTAATACTAGATTTCCATAGAAAATACTGGAACCTATCCAAGAATGCCTTATTTTCTATATCATATACTATTAAACCTTTAAAGAAGTGAGATAATCTAAAGATCCAATCTACTAATGTCATATTTATAGATTACTTTTGATTGACTTTTGCATGATAGATAATGTCAGGTTGAGTAATAACTCCATGGTTGGATCTAATTTCATTAAGATGAGTCATAGATTAAAACAAACAGAAGTGACATTTGGTTTTCATTTTCCAAGAGGTGTAAAGGAATTTTCAAATTCATCCTAAGTTAATATGTTTTCTTTACAATTTACCTCAATCCCTATGGACTACGTATGTAAAATCCCCTGCTCACCCCCCAATTTGTGTTGATTTTATAGTGCAAACAAGACTATTATAACTTTTCAAACTGATAAGTACTTCCAATGATATAATTTGATTTTAGAGCATTCCAATTACTAAGTAGTTTTACTTGAAAAAATTTCAACCATTAACTTCAACAGAGAAATTTAGATCACAAATAACAATAAAACAAGAGACACCAAAATTTCTTGGGACAAAACCCCACAAGGGGGAAAACCCGATAATCTTTCCTTATGAGAGAGATTTCAATTCATCAAAATGCACATCAAAATATTCTAGTCAAAATTTCAATCTTTGACCTCAATATTTTCCAAGTCAAAACCAGTGAAAGGAGAGAGAAAAAGTCAATGCAATGTTCAAAGTACAACTATGCAACAAAGGGATGAATTTTGGCCAAAGATAGTTGGACAAAGGGCCAAAAATTAGTCCTATAATATCCTTAGAATTCTGGTCAAAAATTTGAGTTTGACCAGTGGGAAAACCCTTGGTCAACGATCCAAAACAGAGTCACAAATCCAGTTAAAGACAGTCAATGATCCATAGATAGTTTTGGTCTCCAAGTTGTAGAAATTCCCACCGTAGATCAACAGATTATGCAATATACTAAAGTAAAATACAAGATCTACTTCTACAACAAACTTTGCGGAAGCTTAATCGAATATGAACAAGATCAAATAGAACACATATAATTGAGAATGAGAAATCAATCACACATGAACACAGAAGAATACTCTGGGGAAAGCCTCAGTTAAAAACCTTGATCTCTGTATTATCATACAAGTGGAAAATAGTTTGGATTACACAAAGAATTAGCTCACAAGCTATCCTTCTCTCAGTACAATCCCTCTGCTACTCATAGACAGTCAAAGGCTTCTCACAAACCTTCTCCTTTGCCCTCCAAGCCTCCTATTTCATTGCACAGTTTTCCTTGGGGTCCAGTACTGCCACCTGTGTGAATTGGCCTCTTCACACACTCACTAACCTCTAATCTAACTGCGCAATCCTGAAGGAGATAATTCCTTCTGCATGGATGAGTTTCATTTATAGGAAAAATCCTCCAACTGATAGTACACTGTCCCTTCCTCTGATCTCAACTAGGTCTCTAACTGAATTGACATGCATGAGTTATTTATGAGAGAATATTTAGTTATCTGGAGAAAACTAGTTGCATGCATGCATGCATTAACTGACTGAACTCACAATTAGTTCCTCCAATTGTTTGGAACTAATTTAACAGGACTTAACTCAGTTAATTGAGCTAACTAATTACAACTTAAATACAACTCATCCTTGTCTCCTTAATTAAGGGATAACTTCCTTAATCAAAGGGATAATTGTTGCATGTCTTCACAAAGACTTCATGTTTTCTTTTCTCCAAATAATTAACTCAAGATGAATTAATTAATTATTTTACAAACAACTGCTAAGATCAAATTCGAATTTTACTTCTCAATTTTAGTTCAGGGACTGTTATAGACATTTTTGGGCACTGCAACCCTAAGCATAAAATGTCCATAAACCAAGGGCTCCTAAGTCCCTAAAAGTGTTGTTCTAACCCCTAAAGGAACAAGGTCAACTGATTACAACTTCTCCCAAAAGTTCTCCATGAAAAACTGCTCAGAACAGGTCAAAACAAGATCATTTCAGCTGCTCCATAGGCAAAGTGCGTTGCATCTCACCTAAGTACACTCTGTGGGTGCGTTGCATTTCAAAAAGCCCTTCTATGGGGTGCGATGGGCGAGAAGTGACAAATGGCAGTGCCAATCCGCGAGGTGGAGAGGCATGGAATCTTCCAGAAACTTCTCCTGTGACACTTGCCTCTCTGAATTCGACCAAGGATGAGTAAGAGATCATCAATCTCCAAGTGGAAGCAAGAACTATCAGAGGGAAGACACTAATAAAATCACAAGCTGACTCATCTCCCTTACAGATATCTATATATGGATCCCTCATCCCAGAGATCCAGGGGCTGGAATTTTGCATCTTGTAAGGAGTTGCTGTTGGTTTCTTGAGACAACATCATAGTGTTGGGTGATCTAAGATTTGTATGAGGTGAAGAAGGGCTTACTTGCTGAGAGGATGATGCTGGGTCAGAACAACTGGTTGTAACTCCCTTGGCTCTTTCTTGATTATCAGTAAAAGGTATTCAAGTTTTCCTCCTTACTCTTGTGTCATTTATGTTTTATGCATTTGTATGGTCAATTTACATCTGATCCTAGATTGTTTATGATTATAGATCCATGTTCTTGTATAGTGCTATGCTACTTTGATCCTACAGGTACTCTGTGAAGCTGGGCGTACAAGGAAGCAAGTAGTGAAGGACTATCAGGAGAGAGAGGCACCGAACTAGGAGATAAGCGCAAGACAGAGGTTGGTCTCCCTTTGTTCTTCTCTCATCTATATTTCATAAAGGAAAAACGAAAGTAGCTTTACTTTGTTTGTTTCTAAGGTAGCTACCACACCTTAGTGGGATAAGCAGTTCTGTATAGACACTTTTCCCTGTAACAAAATGACGACTCTGTTGGGGAGCGACTAGGTTGTTTGTTTATCTTCCTTGTTGTTTATTTTATAAACTTACAGATGGAGCCTGAAGTCGAGCCAGGTAGCTTTCGAACTGCATTTGCTATGAAAATGCAAAGTAGATAAATGCTGCTTCAGACAATCTCTGGGATTTGTTTATGAATTAAACAACTGATTTACAAGCTCTCTAATTGGCCTCGTGGTAGCTCTTGGAACCTCCTTAGATCTACCCTGATTGTTGATTTACTGATTACCATTTGCTCGGCCAAAACCCCTGAACTGAACTGCAAACTGTGACCTAGAACCCAAGCAAAGTCTCGTCTCTGACCCAGCGCAGGCTCTGTTCTGTGAATCTGAAATTCAGTGCACTTCCCGAGTGTAGTAGGTGCGCTGCATTTCAAGTTCACTGTGTTACAGGTGCGCTGATCAGACTAGGCATTGTTCCTCAGTTTTGGTTTCTGCGTTCATTCTTTTTAGTTCTATTCATGAGTTTTGCTGTTTGTAATCAGTATATCTCTGTTTGAAACCCCTTTCCTTGCTGATATTCCGCCTCCATTGTGCAAAAGAACTGTAAATGTTTTTGTGTATTTGTTGAGTCATTTTAAGTTCTCCTTTGCAAAAAGTAACGTAATTGTACTATCGTTTCTTGATTTGAAAGTGTCGCAAGTGTCGTTTTCAGTCATATGAGAGAGTTTGGTTGCTCTTGATAGTCGATTACCCTGTTACTATTGTATTTGGTCTGAATTTGTAGTTTTTCTAGTGTCGAAAGCAAGTATTCATTTCCGAATCATAAAGTGTTGTGATTGTCTTCATTTTTTATTTTGAAAAGAAACTTGTTAGTAATTGTTGTTTGAAAAGTAATTCAGATTTGCACATTAGCTTTCTTTTTATCATTCACATAATAAGAAAGCCGAAAACAAATACATGCATGTGCATTTGCATTTAGACTGTTTCATTAGTTTGATTTAGGACAGTGCATTTAGTGTCTGCTCTTTGCTCTTTGTGAAAGAATACTGTCTCTCTTTCCTTAGTAGCTAGGATTTTCATTGCACAAAGAAGATAAAAGACTGTTTATCATCTTAGATTGCATTTTAGGAATTGTACATCTACATCTCGCGGTGGACCTGAAAGGCAAATTTCTTAAGCAAGATCAACTATAAAATAAATTTAATGAATCTAACAACGCTTTGGAACCTAACGCACAACATCTAGAAGTCTAGGCTAGAGACGTATTCCAGCGTCGTAAAGCCTGGTAACTGTTGTTCTCACTGATGGTTGGATGATTCCTCCACTTTGAGACGATAAGTGCTAGTATGGACTTGTGCTCCCACGTACTGTCGAGTATATTTTGGGAGACCACAATAGGCTTAATCCTTTATCCATAGGAAGCCGTGTCTGCCGCCCTATTGATCGCAATGCACTGAACACAACATTCGGGAAGATTGACTGCCGTACCGTAAAAAGTATTCTGCATTTTGGCGATTGGTTTGGTAATCCCTCTACCTAGATTTCCAGAGCAGTCCCTTTCATTCCTTTTAAGACTCCTTAATGGAAAAGGTCCATCTGAGCACTTGTCACTTCAGGCTCATTAAAAATCGAAGGCGACTAGAGTCATCTTTTGTTTTTTCTTGACTCTTTAAAATTGAAAAAACAAGTTGTGTCAAAGCGTCTAAAATTTATTTTGAACGGAATAATCATCACCCTTTCCTACGTTGATCTTAGGTTGGGAAAATGGAATCCACCAACTAAGGAATTCCCCTTCGAGGAAATCCTAGTCCCTTCTCCTCTTGGGGAGATGTTGGTGCACCCCATATAGCCACATTGTCGCTTCCAGGATTGAAAATCGGCTTGCCCGTATGGCTCTTCTCAACCTCTGTCGTTCAGAACACCGCAATTCCTAAACAATCGAGTCAGCAACTAGACGATTCCAGAGTTACCCACCAACCTTCTACTTCCTCCAATTCTTCCTCTCCTGCTTCCTCTTTGCTTGATGGGGCTGGTAAAGCCAAAAATCAAGTACCTGAGAAGAAGAAGGAAAAGAAGAAGAAAGAGAAGAAGAAGAAGGAGCCAAAAGCGAAAGGGGGCAATCAAACATCGTCTAGCGAAAATCCACACACTGCAGCGACCAGGCCTAAGTCGCCATGTGTCATTTGCAAAGGAGACCACTATCATCGAGATTGTTCCTACATCCCTCGGATCTTAAGGGACTGATCTCCTCGTTTTCACAACCCAGTGTCGTCAACCTTTGATGATCATGTTGAAAACACACCGTCGACTAGTGAAAGTGAAGCCCCAGGACAAAAAGGAAAATATAGATTTCCTTGTAAACTGTGCGAAGGCGATCATGTCGTCCACCGTTGTCTCTTCTTAGACGAGGCTAAAAGAGTTTTGGATGATCGTCCGGTTTCACCGTTACGACTTCCTCCTAGATATAAAAAACTCTTGCGGAGTCTGTCACAAGTTGAAAATCCAGCTGACCCGCCCAGGTGGTCGGCCGAAGCATCTATCATTGAAGACGAACCATCTGAACCCATACCAGACGAAAGTCAAAAGGTTGAGGCGGCAGTTGACCCAGTCTTGCCTTCAGAGGTTCCATCTTCAGATGATACAGTCACAGAAGAGAATAAGGATGACACCGTCCAAATTATTTTTGTAAGCACAGACTCCGATGAACATGGGGGCAATTTACCCATTCCTTTACCGCAGGAAGGAAGTTTGTCATAGTCGTACCCGGCTGTCTATTTGGCCCCACCTCCAAGCAACCTAGTTGTTTCCTTCGACTGGAATCAACTAGGCAGACCCCGTTTACCGGCTAGTGTACCATTCCGAATTATTGCTCAAATATATAGAATGGTTATGGCTGGTACCATCATAGATGAAGGGGTTTCTGTGAGTATCCTTTCCTCGACTGCTTGGAAAGCGCTTGGTTCACCATCACTTTTTCCTGAGATGAGAAATATAACAGGCTTTGACAAAGGAACCAGTCGACCGTTAGGGATCCTTCCCAATGTGCCCATAACATTGAGAAGGAAAACCGTTCATATGAACGTAATAGTAGTCCAAGGACCCCTGGATTATAATCTACTCCTTGGACGAGACTATATTTATTGCATGGGAGCCATTGTCTCATCACTCTTTAGAGTAATGTGTTTTCCGCATGAAGGAAGAGTGGTCAAGCTCGTAGACCAGCTTTCATTTCCCGGATCACGCATAGCAAATAGTCATATACCATCCCTAAATGGTCTTTTCACACAAGGAATGTCTCATCAATCTCCAGTCCGTCCACCTGATGAGCGCGAGTGATTCGGGGGACATGACTGAAACCCAGGGGGCATGCACCCTGGTCTGCTTCGGCAGGAAAACTTCGGGTATAGGGTAGGTTTCCGTGAGAGATATATGACTAGTCTGTACTCCCGTCCGTGATTGGAAAAGGGGGTTAGACTGGAATAAGATTCCCTCGTCAAATTTATGTGAGTGGATTGTCTCACCTTTGTCTATTTCGGTAGACATCGTCGAAGAAGTGTTTTATTTGCTATGTGAATAGAGCAATCTTTGGTAACCTGAAAGAGGTAGACCTTTCCTGATAAAACAAATGTTTTGTCGGTAGAATGAAAGGTGACCTTGAAACTTTATTTTATACCTGGGGGCATGCAAACCTTTTGGCGTGCAAGGAAAGAGCGACCATTTATTTTTTAAATTTATAGGTCCTCTAACCCTTTAAACTTATAGGATTGGTCGTTTCCTAACTTGCATAAAGAAAGGATCAGGAGCGAGGTTTAAGCTTCTGAAAAATGGCATCTTAGATGAGACATCCTTATTATACGACTGGATTAATCGAGCAGTTTTAGCACATATTTCAAGCTCGTTAAAAAATAAACATAAGTCATGAGCAAATGTTTCTCCCCGCGTTTAAGCTCGTTAAAAAATGAACTATTTCCAGGTAAATAACCATCGTGAATGTAGTACTTCAGCCTTTAAAGCCTTGGTCGTGTTCTCATCATCACCTCCACTCTGTATTGGCTGATCATTCACCTCCATTTTATTGTTTACCCCTTTTGAGGAATAGCTGCGAAGAGTGATCCCACTAGCCATCCTTGTAACACTGCCGTGATTGGAAAATTCCAAACCTTACCTGGAATCAGCTGCTACCCAATTTTATCACTCGTTCCTCAAAAGACGAGTCTCCTTTAAGCTCTTTTCAACTGACTTGTAAAATATCAAAATATTTCCGAGCCATTGGCCTCTCCAGCTCGTTAAAGGGACCGGAAGTGCTATCGCTCCTTTAGATTTTAATCTTTTTGGACCTGAGGGATTATTACACAAAAAGATCGAGCGCTTGTTTTATTCGGCTCGTTAAAAGTATCGAAAATTCATCCCTTCTGTATTGTTTTATACTTTTTCGGACTTAAGGGATTAGATGACGAAAAAGGAATTTTGGAGTTTCCTTTACGTCCCTTTTCAGACTCTCTAAAATTGAAAAGGACCGAGTTATCTTTGTCGTTAAACTCGTTAAAGCTTAATAGCGACAAACTTGTCCATAGCAGACAAGAACGAGTTTCACTATCGCTAGGCTCGTTAAAACATAGCGATGGGTTTGCCCGAAGGGAAAATTATAGAACAAGCATATGTTATCCTCCTCAAGCTTGACAAAAATAAAGAGGTACTGGTCAGCAATGACTGGGGAAACATTGGGAAGAAAACTTGAAGAAACTTTGTTGGTAGCAAGTCGCTCTTGAACATGACACTTTCACTCCGCATCCAAGTCGGGTTGGGTTGTTTCATTCACTGGTCACATCACCATCGTCCCATCAAACCATCCACATTTGGGGTTAATGCTACCAATCCATCACGTCAGTGTCGCCGATATGTTCAAGAGAAGTCATTCAGAGAATTCACCTGTGTCTCACCCGCTACAATACATTTACACTCCATTCTTTCATGACCGCCACCCTGAACCTTATATCACCTGATCGTTTTCACCTCCATTAAAATCATTTGCTCCGTTCCGTGTCATTGATGTGGGATTCATTAAGGCCCTCCTATGACGGATCGCTTCTTGTTGACATCAGCTCATTATCCAAGAAGTCGATCTGGGAACACCCCGTTCAGTACTTTGAAGCTTGCATGCCTCAATGGCAAGTTTCTCACTTCCGGCGACAGGTTTACATCAATGACCTTCGACCGAAAGATTTTGCGTGGTGTTCGACGCCAAATCCTTTATTCACACCACGTGAATTGTACTGCAGTACCTTCAGGGTCATTATCATTATCGGTGATTCCTCTCGCGCCTGTTAACAGCTTACATTATTGGCTGGTAATCAGGCGATGTCTTTCCATGTTCGACTCCAGAACATCTCTCACATGGATAGACTTGTACTTCGAGTGAAGATCGAATGAGATTGAAGACCCCGGATCTAGTTTCATCCATCCGGGCTGCGATATATATTCAGGGAAATAAAGACATCAAATGTACATCATTGTTGCACAGATAATCATCCAATCAAAGGGATGATGACTCTACCAGAATCATCAGTCTACACTCAGACGATTGTTTGTCCTATGTACATGAAAATGAATTTATAAAGCTGAGCATGGGAATGCTCGCCTCAGCTAGATCATGAAAATATTATGAAGATAATGTATTATATTGTATCTTATTACAGGTCTCCTCCCAGCTTTGAAAGAACTTCGGATCCTCGTAATAAAGCATTTCACCCGACATCAAAAGATTAACGACCTCATGCTTTAGGGGGCAACTGTTATAGACATTTTTGGGCACTGCAACCCCAAGCATAAAATGTCCATAAACAAATGGCTCCTAAGTCCCTAAAAGTTTTGTTCTAACCCCTAAAGGAACAAGGTCAACTGATTACAACTTCTCCCAGAAGTTCTCCACGAAAAACTGCTCAGAACAGGTCAAAACGGGATCATTTCAGCTGCTCCATAGGCAAAGTGTGTTGCATCTCAACTAAGTACACTCTGTGGGTGCGTTGCATTTCAAAAAGCCATTCTATGGGGTGTGATGGGCGAGAAGTGACAAATGGCAGTGTCAATCCGCGAGGTGGAGAGGCATGGAATCTTCCAGAAACTTCTCCTGTGACACTTGCCTCTCTGAATTTGACCAAGGATGAGTAAGAAATCATCAATCTCCAAGTGGAAGCAAGAACTATCAGAGGGAAGACACTAATCAAATCACAAGCTGACTCATCTCCCTTACAGATATCATTATATGGATCCCTCATCCCAGAGATCTAGGGGCTGGAATTTTGCATCTTGTAAGGAATTGCTGTTGGTTTCTTGAGACAACATCATAGTGTTGGGTGATCTAAGCTTTGTATGAGGTGAAGAAGGGCTTACTTGCTGAGAGGATGATGCTGGGTCAGAAAAACTGGTCGTAACTCCCTTGGCTCTTTCTTGATTATCAATAAAAGCTATTCAAGTTTTCCTCCATACTCTTGTGTCATTTATGTTTTATGCATTTGTATGGTCAATTTACATCTTATCCTAGATTTTTTATGATTATAGATCCATGTTCTTGTATAGTGCTATGCTACTTTGATCCTACAGGTACTCTGTGAAGCTGGGCATACAAGGAAGCAAGTAGCGAAGGACTATCAGGAGAGAGAGGCATCGAACTAGGAGATAAGCGCAAGATAGAGGTTGGTCTCCCTTTGTTCTTCTCTCATCTATATTTCATAAAGGAAAAATGAAAGTAGCTATACTTTGTTTGTTTCTAAGGTAGCTACCACATGAATCTTATGAATCAGAGCTGCATCATTTATTAAATTCCTGGCCAAGCTGTACAATGAAACACTGAGTTTTTTCTCCACAATGTTTCCCAGAAACTCAAAACCTTTCACAAAGGTTTTTCATACAATAAATAAACTCAATCTGTGGGAGAACAAATCGATGAAGATAGAGAGTCATTTAATCATCATTAGCAACTGAAGGTGAAGATCCAATCATCCGTTTCTGAAGATAAGCAGCGTACATTTTCTACTCGAATTTGCGGAATGACCGAAGAAGAGGTGAAATCTGCCAGTGTAAATCCCTTTGAATCGCACATGAAGACAAAAATGGGCCCCATGGCTTATTTCTCTGCCACGTTTTGATGCCATACGTTTTAAATTTGAGCGTTCGGTCTTTGACCATTCGCTTTCCTTTACATTGGCCATTTGAATAACTTTTGGAACCATTCATAATATTTCCATTTTTCTTTGGCTTTAATGTTTTTTCGTGTGCATATGAGCCAATCTACAGCAAATCCGTGCGTTTTCGTGCGATTTGGGCGAGTTCTGGAGATTTTTGGGCCCCCTGGCTCTGTGCGCCGCGCCGCGCCCTTTAAAAAATACACTGTGGCAGCAAGCCCAGTGCGCCGCGTCGCGCCTATGTGCTGCGCCTGTTCCCAATGCACCGCGCGCATTCCGAACACGCATCTGGATGGGGCCTTTCACCTTGTTTGAGGGATAACTGTGGAATCGACCATATGATGAAGCTTGGGAGTGTTCACCACACACAAAACTTGTACATCGCCTGCGTGAAAGCATGGATTTTTGGCCACGACTACTTTTCCTTGGACTATGCTAGTTTTAGAATCCTGGGGATTTTGTGTAGATGCAGAAAGCCCAGCATCATGGAATTGGTTATTTCCTGGTGTATATGAAACTTGAACCAATACTTCTTCATACTTCAATGTTTTGCCTTCATTCAGGCACTCCATCAAGCATCGTTCCCTTTTAACATCTTTTTCCATTCTCTCTTTAAAAAACCAGAAATAGTTGAGCCTCTGCCACACCTTTTTTTTAGCATTTTCTCGAATCGCACATGTGTTGATGAAGATGATTTTGGCATTCTCTAGTGTGTCTACAACCTCTATATATTTAGCACTTTTCATGACTGTCGAATCCGTGCAAGTTATGAGTGTTTGGAACAAGTTTTGACCAATTTTTAGGCTTTCTGGCTGTGTGCGTCGCACGCGTGCCCAGTGCACCGCGCGCGCCATGTGCGCCGCACCTTTGTTAATTTACACTGGGTTCTGAGGCCCAGTGTGCCACGCTCAGCGTATGCACCGTGCCACCTGTTCTATGCACCGCGTAGACTTGTAAACAAAGTCTTGGCTTTCCATTTGTTGTAATCTCTAAACTAGTTTCGAATTGCAGTTTAATGTGCCTGGAAAGTGCTTCTCAACGTTGTTGACATCATTGACAAGTGGCGCCCTTGGATCATCAACCGAAATAGCAACAATTTTCCAATCCACTACACCTTCATCAAACATTGCTAAAGCAGCTAATGGCTTCACTTTGGGTACTCTTCCAATTTTAGCCTGCCTTTCCCCAATCTTCGCTACATTAACTGGATCATTGTCATCAAATGCTCCTTTAACTTTTGCATTTGCAAGAGATGAATCTTCCCATGTTCGTGGAAGCAATCCATAGTTCCAATTTCATGTTATATGGGTAATATCGAAGTTTTCCCTTCTTAGTGTTTTGCTTGATTGGAAGTTTTCCCTTTTTGCAGTAAAATGTATCTTCAGTTGCAACTTCTATTTTTGCACCTGTTTCCTTTGGTATTTTAACCACAAAATTGATGACCCCATCTCCTAATTGCAACATCATGCCAAGGTGATATCTTCTAACCAGTTTTCTCAAAAGAAGAAAACTCTGTAATCCAGAGTTTATGGCTTATTCTCTCAACTCTGTTTTGGGCATTTATATCATCATGTTTCTGATTAACTGAATGCTGGATTTCTATTTGTCTTATAGGGTATAGAGATGCTGAAGATAACAAGGCGACCAAGGCCTGCATTTGAAATTATTCATGACAGAAGACTTTACATATTAATTACAAACATTAATTTGATGATTTCCTCTTCAAAACAGAGTTTTGAAGAGGAATAAACCTTGAGCATTACTGATGATGAAAATCTGGAGATGAAACTTATTGAACCTCCCTTCAGCCTGCTGGCATTATTGGGCATTTTGAGGACTAAATCAACTACCCTAAACTTGGTGACTAAAATTACTTATTGATCAAGAGACGGAAAAAGGAATGTAAGTGGCTTTAAGACTTGATTTAAATGAACAGACCTGAGCCATCAGGTACAAAGCATGAGGGAAACAAGAACACCAAGCCCTTCCGTCAGTCAATGGCATGCCCCTAAAGGAATGCAACTGAATGAATTGAGTGAGACCCCTAAAGATGAAATGGAAAAAGAGTTTTGATCTTTGACGGAGGACTGACAAGACCGACTCTAACAGTAGCTATGCCAGCTCTTAGGAAGACCGAGGAGTGCAAGACTCACCATGTCATCATCGACTGTCGTGATCCCCACACTTCCAGGCTCATCCCTGCAGGTGGTGATCTTGTTCAGATATGTAGAGTGTTGAAAAGTGTGCAACAAGAAATGCTAAATTTAGAATGTGATAAAAATAGAACTCAAAAAATAGCACTTCTAAAAATAGCAGTTTGGCCAATGAGCATTTTGGTCACCTTGGGTGAGAGGTGAAACTGCTAAAAATAGAATATTCTAAAAATAGTGTCTCTAGGTCCCTTCCTATTTTTAGCAGTCCCTAGTCTAATTATAGGAAGTAAAAACGAATTTGGTCTTAACAACAGTTTAAAATATTAATTAATTAATCTCCATGAGTTAATTAATTATGGAAAATTAAACTTGAAGTCTTTGTGAGAACATGCAATTAGTTGTCCCACTGATTGAGGAATTTATCCTTGATTTTCTCCACTGATTGAGGAATCAAGTATGAGTTCTATAATGAGAGGATTAGTTGACTTAGTTTTACTTAGTCAAGTCCAGTTAGATTAATTTAACAAGTTGTTAAATTAATGAGATATAGTTTGTTAATGCTTGCATGCATGTGACAACTATTATTTCAGATAACTAAGGATTCCCTCATGGATAACTGATGCATGTTAGTTCAGACAGAGACCCAGTTGAGTTCAAATGAGGGACAATGTACTATCAGATTCTTGGATATTTCTAGTAAGTATTCGTTGCATGGAGAAGGATCTATTTCCAAGAGAAATACATAATATAGGAGATTGGAGGACTTGTGGCCTGTATATTGAGGCCTAGGTAGTCTATGATCTTCATCTTTTGATTTCAGAGAGTACAACATAGCTCTTGAGATGATTCTTTTTGTATACAGAAGAGGATTTCCACTTGATTGATAATACATAGTTGGGGTTTTATGCTGGTGCTTTCCCTAGTAATATATCTTGTGTTATGTGTGATTATTTTTCTTGATCAGTTATATGTGTTTATGCTTGATGTTGCTCATGAATTCGATTATGCTTCCACTTAATGTTTTGTAGAACTAGATCAAGTACTATGCTTTAGTATATTGCATATATTAGTTTGATCTACAAGTGTGAAATTTCTACATGGTATTGGAGCACAGGTGATCAAGGAAGAACAATATACAAGCAATAGAAATTCGAAATTTATTATTTGGGATATAGATCTCAAGTTCTTATCACATCTATTTCACCAATGGCTTTCTATGGTTTGAGACTTGAGTATGCCCTTGATGGCAGCTCAAACTACATAGCTTGGAAGGATCGCATGGAGGCAGTATTGGAAGATAATGACCTTAAGGACTTCATTGATCAAGATGTCCCTAAGCCTACTGATGCTACTCAATTGGCGGAATGGAAGAAGTGTGTGGCTAATGCTAGGAGAATCATCCTGGAGGGAGTTCGAGATCACATAGTTTCGAGCCTCCATGGGAAGGAGACTCCGCATGCAATGTGGAAAACATTGAAAGATTTATATCAGAATAGCAGTGATCAGAGGAAGCTGGCATTGAAGGACAAACTTTGCAAGATCAAGTGTGAAAAGGGTGACACTATCTCTACGTTCCTGAACAAGCTCACCACCTGCAGCGATGAGCTTGCAAGTGTAGGGGTCGTGACTGCTGATGATGATATGGTGAGTCTAGCACTCCTTGGCCTTCCTAAGAGATGGCATAGCTACCAGGACTTAGTGAATGGAAGGGACAAACTGCCAGATTGGGAACGACTATGGTCAGATTTGATGTAGGAGGAGATCAGACAGAGCAGCAGGGATGGAGCTTCTTTATCAAAATATGATGATGAAGAGAAATTGGCTTTAGCATTAAAGCTAAGAAAGGGAAAGGGAAGGCATCCCAATCCAAGTCTTCTCAAGGAGGGAAGAAGTTTGACAAGTCGAAGGTGAGATGCTTTCATTGTCACGAGTTGGGCCATTATGCTACTAATTTCCCAAAGAAGAAGTCCAAGAAAAGTTCCTCCAAGGAATCTGATGGTGATGCACTAGCTTCAAGATTTGAGATGGATTTCTCACTTATTGCATGCATGGTTTCATCTAGCATGGGATGTGTTTGGTACTTGGATAGTGGAGCCTCTTTCCACATGTTAGGTGACAAGAATATTTTTAGCACTTTGGAGGAGAAGGATCTCCAGATACGGATCGAGATGGGTGATGACGGAAAGTACCATGTCTCAGGTGAAGGTACGGTTGTATTTCAGAGGGAGCATGGTTCTCCCCTCACTCTTTCTAATGTTATGTATGTACCGGGGCTGAAAAAGAATCTTGTGTTTATTTCTATGCTTGAGGATAAAGGCTATGATGTAGTCTTTAGTTTGGGATAGGTTTTCCTAAGGCATATCGACACTGGATAGACCAAACAGATAGGATTCAAGTTAAGAATCTCTATAAGTTACAGGTAGAAGACTGTGCTGCACTGAGTTCCAAAGCAGAGGTGGTGCATGGCTAAGATATTGGTGAGTTATGGCATAGGAGACTAGGCCACTTTCATCATGGGCCCTTGAAGATCATGTAGAAAGTTTCTACTAGATTACCCAAGTGCAAGCTGGAGCAAATGAGCACATGCAAAGGTTGCACTTTGGGTAAGTATGCAAACAATTCCTTTCATGATCAGGATAGTAGAGTAGGAGCAGTTCTGGAGCGAGTTCATTCAGATGTATGCGGGCCCTTCTCTACAGCCTCCACGATAAAGCATAGGTACTATGTTATTTTTGTTGATGCTTTTTCTCATAGATGTTGGATCTACTTTGTTAGAGTCGGTCTTTGTTGAGATTGCAACAAGATGATGGAGCTTAGTGAAAAGAGTCGCCTTCACTAAGTGGGCCCGCAGGCTATTTTTGGCGCAAGTCTATTTTTAGACTATGTCTATTTTTAGACATATGGATCATGTCTATGGATTACAGGTTGCTGTTTATGGATGATTGGTCAAGTTGGGAAAAATAGATGGACTTATATTTTTGATCAAAGTGTGAGTGATCACAGTGTGAGTGATCAAAGTCTATTTTTAGACTGGCTGTCAAAAATAGAAAAGTCAAATGTTATTGTCTCATAATAATATTTGGACTATAAACTTGATCTTATTCTCTTGGAGCACTTCAGTTTGAGCTACAGAGGTGGCACATGCAAGTTTAAGAAGGAAATACACTTTTCTTATGAGTCATTTGAGTTGTTGCATGCATGACTTCAGTTAGAACTCAATCAGTTGAGTTTGGTGGAGTTAATGGAGTTGTGTTCAGTTTGACTTAGTTAAACTAGTTGTAATTAGTCTAACTGCAAATAGACTAATGATGAGTTGTTAAACTAATTATTAACTCATGATGCAACTAATGAATACATCAGTTAACTCAGTTGCATGTCAGTGCATGTTCAGTTCAACAGGGACAGGTGGTAGAGAATCAGATTGCTATCAGTTGTGACTATAGTTGTGCACCAGATCTTGCACAATCAAGGGATTGAGTATGCCAATGAGTTTTCTCATGTATTTACCTAGTTTGTAGCCTTTTCTCACATCCAACAAAGTGTGAGTGATTATTTTGAGGTGAAATACGAGTTTGGTGAGCCATTCTCATCAATTCTTGAGCAGGTATTGAGCAGTGGAGGCAGGCAAGCAGTGGAATAGATTTGGAGATCAGATCTGAGTTGTATTGTGTGTAACAGGTGGAGCTGGTACTGGATTGCTTGTGATAAGCATTGTACTTTGTAATGTTACATGTTCTCAATCATTAATATACAAATAGTTGGGGTTTTTAGCGAGATGCTTTCCCCGGGTTACATACTGTGTTAATGTGTGAATGCTCTTGATGTTTTATTGTTATTGATGCTGCTATATTGATGATCAACGTAGAGGAGCTTATGTATTGTGTATGTATTCCACAATAGTACATGATCAGGATAATCTCTGTTGAATATGTGTTAAATTATTCAAAATTTCTACAGTCTTTGTAGCCCTCCGTCAGAGATCAAAACTCTTTTTGCATTTCATTTTTAGGTGTCTCGCTCGTTTCACTCAGTTGCATTCCACTAGGGGTATGCCATAATCTGACGGAAAGGTCTTGTGAGTCATTGCCCATCATGATTCGTACCTGTTGGTTCAGGTTTGTTCATCGAAATTTATTAAATAAATTTTAAGTCATTTGCAGTCCTGTTCTAATATCTTGGTCAGCAAAAAGTTATTTAAGATTTTTAGGTCTTTTAGGTCTAGGTTTTTTTTTTTCCAGCAGGTTAGAGGGAAGTTTTAAATCAGTGTTTATTCCAGAAATCTCAACGTCATATTGCTAGACTATGACTTTTCTTCAAAACCCTGTTTTGAAGAAAAAGTCGTCTTTTCGTCTTTTGAAATAATTGCCATAGATTTTTCAGTTGAAGATGTTCACATGCAGCTTCTCCTGATCTTTTGCCGAAATCCAACATCAGTCACCCCTGCAAAATCAACCAAGAAGTCCTCATTCAAAGTCAGAAGAAACAAAGTTTATTTTAAAATGTGAAAGGAGCCGAGACCAAAACATTACATAAATGGGTTTGTAAGGCAATTCCATTATTTTTACATCCATTTGCATCCAAGAAGATTAGTTGAAATCGACTTGAGCAGGTGAGAGGGCTAAACTACATTTTGGAACTAAGACTGAATATTTGTGTGTGGCGCGGCGCGTTGGGCTTGCGCGTAGTGCACAGAACTGGAACAATAAATTTTTGCCTCTGCTCTCTAAAAACAAAAATTCCTTGCTCCAAATGGATTTGTAAAGCCGAGAATCGCCTTTGGACAGTGTTTAGGGTGATTGCAGATTGTTTCATTAGAATTTTTGTTTGATTTGGTTTATATGCAGTTATGGTTTCCGCAATCAATGTTTCCCAAGGGGGCCGTCGATACTTTGGAGCCACCTACAGGAAATTAATTTGATGATTCTATGAGCAGGAGGACCAAAGCCAAGGGAATCCGAGAATTATGGGGAGCTCGTTTTCTATTCTACACAAATATTTACAACAACATCGACATCCCCGCTAGAAAATTCACCAAGGCGTGAGGTGAATGAAGATTTTTCCTTGGTTCGTGTTGCGACCTTGGACATCCAAGATAAAACATGGAAGAGAAAACAAAGTTTTTGAAGCCAAAATGTGCATTGAAGGGCCGCGCGGCGCACTGGGCGCCTCCACGCAGTGTGTTTTTACATGGGCGTGGCGCACACAGCCAGGAAGACCGAGAATTTTCCCAGACTCACTATGATCGCCCAAAAATGCGCGGATTCGCATTATGACAACTGGGACCGTTCATTTGCAATGTGTTTTCCATTCACTAAAGGCCAAATCTCCGTTCAAGTCTATTTTTATTAAAAAATTGGTTTTATTCAAACGGCATACGGAAAGCGAACAGTCAAAGACCAAACACCTAAATTGAAAACGTAGATGTCTACCGTGGTAGAGAAATAGTATCGGGTGTTTGTTTCTAGCTTCAGTTACGACTCAGGAGGTCTACGCTTCAGATTTCATTGGTCATCAATAGATTGAAATAAAAAGTGTAACGCTGCTCCCTTTAGCGATGACTGGCTTTTCATCTTCAGCTAAAAATGATTAAATCATCCCATATTCAGAGTCGATTCATTTTTCATATAGTGAGTCTATTTATTGTATTGAATATCATTTTGTAAAGGGTTGGAGTTTCTGGGAGAGGTGTGGAGGAAAGACCAATGCTTTTTCATTGTACAATTTTTGGCCAGGAAATTAATAAATGATGCAGCTCTAATTCATGAGATTCATGTGGTATGAAGTTTAGCAAATGTTTCCTTTTTCAGCTTCATATGTGCCTTGTTATGTTTTAAATTTCATTCAGAATCATTTCCAGTTGAATGCTCTTAAGTAGGAAAGGTAGAATCCATTTTTATGCTCTGCCTTGTAAAGCATTCATACTTTGTGTGTTTTCCTCTGTCTGAGAAGGATTCATGTATATGCCCTTTTCAGCTTTCTCAAATGTCTTTCCACTACATATTATTTCAGTTTAACTGCTAAACCTCCTGCCTATCTTGCCTCACGAAATACTCTGCGTCTTTGATTTAATTTCCCATCTCAGGCTGCCCTTTGTCCCATACAGCCCAGAAAGTTTCAGTCATTCAATAAATTTCCTTTTTCATATCCATTTACTAGCCTAAAATCAGCATTCGTTTTGAGTCATCTCAGATCCTATTGTCTATTTTAACTGAGTGTGACCTGGAGAGAGCCCTCTCCTGTTTTGGTAGGGCTAGCTACCAGACTGAGCATGATTTGTGGTTACCCTGAATTTTTCCTTCCTTCAGCCTAAGGCAGATTTAGGCGCTAACATACTTCATGAAAAAGAAGAATCAAACCTTCTTGAAATTTTGTGAGTTCAAAGCTTTGGCAGAGAAAGAATCAGGGATGAAAATAAAGGCCTTGCAGATTGATAACAATGGAGAGTATGTTTCCAAGCATTTTAAAGACTTCTGTGCTTCAAAAGGAATTAAACGAGAACTCACAACACGTCATTACCCACAACAGAATGGGGTGGCCGAAAGGAAGAACAGATCTATTGTGGGAGTAGCTCGAGCGATGTTGCATGACCAAGGCCTACCACTTCATCTATGGGCTAAGGCATGCAATACAATAGTGTATCTTCAGAACAGAAGTCCTCATCATATTTTGGGGATGAAGACACCTATGGAGGCTTTTTGAGGGAAGCAACCAGATGTGAGTCACTTCCGCATCTTTGGATCACCAGTTTTCTGTCATGTGACCAAAGATGCTTGGAAGAAGCTAGACCCAACAACTGAGTTGGGAATACTTGTGGGGTACACGGATACACCTCACAACTATCGTGTGTTTCTACCTGCTAGTCAGAGGACCGTAGTGCACAGGGATCTGAAGTTTGATGAGCAGCGAGCCATACAAGTGTCACTTGAGAGGCAGCTCAAGTTGCATGGTGATGATGAGGAAATATTAGTTCCTAAGGAGGTGGCGCCTCCTGATGATGTGGATCAGCCACATGCAGAGATTCCAGTAGTGGATATCACCACTGCTGGAGAGTCTTCCAGAGATGGGCGAAAACGCTCATGGGAAGCTAACAGATTGATGTAGGATGCGAGAGAGAATGTGGGGTAGCCATCCTCTCAGCGCAGACTGAGGAGATCTCTGGATAGATACACTGGCTACATAGCCTTGGTTGGGGAATGTGTAGCGACTGAGCCTTCTTCTTTTGAGGAGGCAGTGCAACAACCAGTTTGGGTGGATGCGATGGTAGAAGAGTATGATTCTATCATGCGGAACAGTGTGTGGGATGTTGTCCCTAGACAAGGGGACAAGTTAGTGGTTACTTCCCGATGGCTTTATAAGGTAAAGCATGCAGCTGATGGCAGTATTGAGAAACACAAGGCAAGGTTTGTTTCCTATGGTTTCTCACAGGTGGAGGGGATTGACTATGATGAGACCTTTGCTCCTGTTGCAAGGTACTCATCGATCAGATCAATTCTAGCACTATCAACATAGATGGCTTAGAAGATCCATCAGATGGATGTGAAGACAACTTTCCTCAATGGGGAGATTGAGGAAGAGTATACATAGAGCAGATTGAGGGATTTGAGACCTTAGATTGTGAGTCGCATGAGTGTCGGCTCAAGCAAGCACTGTATAGGTTGAAGCAAGCACCCCATGCTTGGTATACCAGGATTTATAGATATTTCACCGGGTTGGGCTTCACCAAGAGTGAAGCGGATGCGAACCTCTATCACATCATGGTAGAAGGTAAGTTATTGATTATTGTACTTTATGTCGATGATCTGATTTTGACAGGTGATGATTGGTTGATCAAGTCTTGCAAGGAGGACCTTGCAAGCGAGTTTGAGATGGAGGACATGGGCCTCATGCACTACTTTCTAGGCATGGAGGTGTGGCAGAGAGATGGGGAAGTATTTGTGTCTCAAGGCAAGTATGCCAATGAGATACTCAGGCGCTTCCACATGGAGATGTGCAAGCCCATGGAGACTCCTCTAGCAGGGAACTGGAGGAAGGAGGATGCTACTTCAGGTGAGGTAGTAGTTGCTACTGTTTATCGGCAAATTGTGGGTTCACTTATGTATCTAGTGAACACACGACCAAATTTGTGCTTTGTGGTGAACCAGCTGAGTCAAGCTATGGTTCAGCCAACCAAGTTATTTTGGAAGGCGGCAAAGCATGTGCTGAGATATCTCAGAGGTACTACACAGTATGGATTATGGTACAGGCAGACAAAGGGAGTGAAGCTCCAAGGCTTCACGGATGCAGATTGGGCAGGTAGTCCATCAGATAGGAAGAGCACTTCTGGAGGAATCTTCAACCTTGGGTCAGCTGCGGTTTCTTGGTATAACAGGAAACAAAGATCAGTTGCACTTAGCTCACCGGAGGCTGAATACATGGCTGCTAGTCAGGCTGCATGTGAGGCCATATGGATGTGAAATATTCTAGTGTGATTGTTTGGTCAGATGATGGATCCTACTGTGATATATTGTGATAATCAGAGTTGCATTAAACTCTCTAAGAATCCAATGTTTCATGACAGGTCCAAGCATATAGATATCCATTATCATCGTCTACGAGATTGTGTGGTCAAGAGGATCATGATGTTGCTATACATTTCGACTGAGGTATAGGATGCAGATATTTTGACAAAGGCATTGTCAAAGGGAAAGTTTGAGTTCCATAGAGACAGGATCGGGGTTGCTGATAATCCCTTTCTTACTGAAAGGGAGTGTTGAAAAGTGTGCAACAAGAAATGCTAATTTAGAATGTGCTAAAAATAGAACTCCTAAAATAACACTTCTAAAAATAGCAGTTTGGCCAATGAGCATTTTTTCCACCTTGGGTGAGAGGTGAAACTGCTAAAAATAAAATCTTCAAAAAATAGCATTTCTGGGTCCCTTCCTATTTTTAGCAGTCCCTGGTCTAACTATAGGAAGTAAAAACGAATTTGGTCTTAACAACATTTTAGAATATTAATTAATTAATCTCCACGAGTTAATTAATTATGGAAAATTAAACTTGAAGTCTTTGTGAGAACATGCAATTAGTTGTCCCACTGATTGAGGAATTTATCCTTGATTTTCTCCACTGATTGAGGAATCAAGTATGAGTTCTATAATGAGAGGATCAGTTGACTTAGTTTTACTTAGTCAAGTCCAGTTAGATTAATTTAACAAGTTGTTAAATTAATGATATATAGTTTGTTAATGCTTGCATGCATGTGACAACTATTATTTCAGATAATTGAGCATTCCCTCATGGATAACTGATGCATGTTAGTTCAGACAGAGACCCAGTTGAGTTCAAATGAGGGACAATGTACTATCAGATGCTTGGATATTTCTAGTAAGTATTCGTTGCATGGAGAAGGATCTATTTCCAAGAGAAATATGTAATATAGGAGATTAGAGGACTTGTGGTCTGTATATTGAGGCCTAGGTAGTCTATGATCTTCATCTTTTGATTGCAGAGAGTACAGGATGGATCTTGAGCTGATTCTTTTTGTAAACAGAAGAGGATTTCCACTTGATTGATAATACAAAGTTGGGGTTTTATGTTGGTGCTTTCCCCAGTGATATATCTTGTGTTATGTGTGATTATTTCTCTTGATTAGTTATATGTGTTTATGCTTGATGTTGCTCATGAATTCGATTATGCTTCCGCTTAATGTTTTGTAGAACTAGATCAAGTATTATGATTTAGTAAATTGCATATATCAGTTTGATCTATAGGTGTGAAATTTCTACATAGAGATCGTGTTGCCCTTTTCAAACTTGATTTTTTGAAGCTTGTCTTTCAGTGCCAGCTTCCTCTGATCGTTGTTGTTCTGATATAGATCTTTCAATGTTTTCCACATTGAAAATGGTGTCTCCTTCCCATGGAGGCTCGAGACAATGTGGTCTCAAACTCCCTCTAGGAGGATTCTCCTTGCTTTAGCCACACATTTCTTCCATTCCGCCAATTTTGTAGCATTAGTCGCTACCATCTTGGGGACTTATTGATCAATGAAGTCCTTTAGATCGTTATCCTCTAATACTACTTCCATGTGATCCTTCCAGGCTATATAATTCAAGCTACCATCAAGGGTATACTCGAGTCTCAAACCGTTGAATGCCATTGGTGAAATCGAGATGTGATAAGAACTTGATTTCTATAATCAGGAACCTCAAACTTCTACCTTCTCCCTTCTTGTATACTGTTCTTCACTTTGATCACCTTTGCTCTGATACCATGTAGAAATTCCCACTGTAGATCAACAGATTATGCAATATACTAAAGAAAAATAAAAGATCTACTTCTACAAAAAACTTTGCAGAAGTTTAATCGAATATGAGCAAGATTAAATAGAACACATATAACTGAGAATGAGAAATCAATCACACATGAACACAGAAGAATACTCTAGGGAAAGCCTTAGCTAAAAACCCCGATCTCTGTATTATCATACAAGTGGAAAATAGTCTGGATTACACAAATCATTAGCTCACAAGCTATCCTGCTCTCAGTACAATCCCTCTATTGCTCATCGACAGTCAAAAGCTTCTCACAAATCTTCTCCTCTTCCCTCCATGCCTCCTATTTGGTAGAGGGAATTACTCCCCTAGGGATTTTTGGGTGAAACCCTAGCAGACTGAAAGTTGTCTATTCAAAGAAACATGCATTCATACAGCCATTATGCTATTATAAGCAAATTCTATGATAAGGGTACGTACCTTCGGTCCTACGTTTGAGAAGGCCTTTAGGGTCCAAACCCTTCTTGGAGTTCCCTTATTCTCTTTTGTCCTGCAAAACAAACAATTCAAAGAACACAACAGTACATGGACAAAAACTTATAAAGAAACCATCTTCATGTTATAAAGAAAGGTAGTTAGTTATGAAATCCAAACAACCATTTACACATGAATTCAAAACATGAATATCATTAACATAAAGAAGATTCATTTCAGGAACCAAGACATGTGTTTCTTTTATTATAGACAAATAAAGTACATAAAAAGGAATATGTTCACCTGAGTCACCTTCAGCAGGCTCCAAGCAAAGCTTCCTTCCGGATCCATTCCAGCCTCAAGCCTCTAGCAAAACTCCTTCCATGACTCTCTCAATGATGTCATAAATGGTGGATGGACATCAACACACAAGGAAACAAAGGTTTCCTGTACAAAATGGGGGAAGTGCAGAAGGCACAAGGGACTTCAGACCTAGTCAAGGGAAAAATCTCAGCATAATAACCTTTCTCTCTATTCTCTCCCCTTAGGCCTTCCCTTTGAGGTCTTTTTATACCATCTCCAAAGTAGTTTTTTAGTTAGGAGTTGGCTGGGAACAGTTGGGCCACGGGCACTAACAGGTGATCAACAGGTAAAACCCGCGATCTCCGCCCGAAAAGAAGGAATTTTATATTTTTTTAAGTGTTTTAATACATACACGCGGGTTGGATATACACAGACCCACGTATACACGCGTTTAACTCAGGGCAATGTCACGTATAAGGGATAAAACACTGTTTTTTAAATTTTAGGACCAGGTCTAGAAGGAGGGGTTGCCCTAGGCCATGAGTACAGCATCACAAACCATAAGAGTGAGATTTGGAGCTATAACAGATGCCCCCTAATATATGAGGTCAGAAGGGGTACATGATGGCCGAAATATATTATGCGAGTACATGGAAAGGAAGTCTGTCAAAAACCAAGGAGGACTTCACTAGAATTCAGCCTGCCAAGCCACCAAAGGAGATCAGAAAGAAACACTATCTGAGGCGGGCATACCCATGCTCAGAAAAAGTAAAGCATGTCCGCATATCAAGTACAAGCGGATCCACTAAGTATACAAGTATAAATGACTGAAAGATACATAATGGATCATCTGATCATAATGAACAAGTACATGTCTGAATATCACATATAAGACTGTCAATGATGCCGAAAGATGCAACAGATCACTGATATCAAAAACTGATCCCAAAAGGTACCAACTGAACATGATGGAATAGGATGGTACTACACTGCAAACTCAGGTGCCAGCATATAGAATGTCGCCATGACTGACTGCAACATATAAAGTGGAGTGGTATCAACTAGCAACAACAGGAGCAACTGTCAAGTGAACTAATGAATGCTGATACAACCTGAGGTCTTCACTGACCATCGTGGTACATTTCTACACCATGGGAATAAATGATCTGAAGTCGACCATGTGAGAAATCGTTTGATTACCGGTCATTGATGTATACCGTTAACAAACGCAAGACTACTCACCGATAATGATAATGAGCGTCAAGGTACCCAGTACAATCTAACAAGTGTGAATAGATGAGCTGGAGTCGAACACCTGTAAGAATCTATCGATCAGGAGACAATGATGGTTTCCCACTCTCGATAGTGAAGGATCTGCCACTAATGACTGCAAACCCCAAGGTACTGCCAAATGGACTCTAGATCTTTGCCCCAGAGCAATGAGTCAGAGTCGATAGGGAAAGATCCGCTAGAAGGAAGGCATTAAGGCATCCTTCATCAATCTAGCGCGAGTGTAACCCGTAGGCCAATAATGTGGAAGGAATCGGACGAAAAAGATGTAGTAACCCAACCGAAGTACGTTTCCGGCGTACGCAAGATGTGGCTGGCGCACGGCAGAAACCCTCTGAACCAACCAATAATGAAAGCTGACACAGAGGCGAGGTATCCACCAATAGGGTCAAATGGAAACCAAGGTACTGCATGAATCCCAATGTGTGATAATGTAAGCTGATGTCGAACAAAAGGGAAACCACTCAGTCAAAGACCCATGATACTGATCGATGCTGAGCACAAGGTGACCTATCAATAATGAAAATAGGGCCAGGGTGCGGCTCTAGGCCTGTCCTCAGAGCAAGGTGTCGTCGTCGATAAGGACAAGACCCGCCAGCAAGAAGTCAATGGGGACCTTCTCAAACTGGCACGAGTAAAGGACCAATATAACTGATGTGATGATAGACATGACACTGACAACCAGGGATGGCCGACTGAAAATTGAGTCAAGAGACACCGCAAAGAGGCCGACTCAGGCTAACTTCCCTTGAACAAAAGCACGACTCAATGTGACTGTGTGGCAGCATATGATGACTCTGTATAAGTTCGCCATGCATGAGGCACGAACGAACCCTCCATATGATTGGAAGAGATAACCAATCGGGGGAGAACTGACTCAATAACAAGGTTATGGCATACCTAAGTCAAACTAAATCCCACCCATGCGGAGGAGACTTTTGTTTTGAGTGCTTTGTTCAAGGGCGACACGACTGACTCTAGCTGCCAACAATAAATGGAAATAATGTCCCGTTCCCGCTCTTTTTGGAATATTTAATTTTTTTGTCTTTTTCTGTTAAGCCGGAAAAAGAATAAAAGAATGCTATGGTACAGTGGAAAGAGCGAGTGTCAGTGAAATAGATGATCTAGTTCCCGGGAAAGGAACGTTCCTATGCTCAATGCAGGGAGGTGAAAACTGGTCAGTGACACTCAAAGGTATGTTCCTTCCACGGGTCAAGGTGTGTCAAGCTGCAGAAGTCAAAGGTATGCAAGGTTGATTTTGCAGACGTCATGGTCAAAAGTTGGCTTAAACACGAGTCCAAGTGAAGCCGGCTCTAGGCCAAAAGGTGCAAGTGGTCAACATGCAATGCAGTAGTACAACTCAACACAAAGGAGCCTCTAGGGTATAAGGCCAGAACGAAGCGAAGAAGCTAAGAAGAATGAGTCTTCAACGCATAAGTCATGGCGGGACTACAGAGGACTCCCGAGCCTAGGGATGAAAAATCAACATGAGTGCCAAGCAACAAAAAGGTACTAACTAGGGCACCCATGATAAGGTAGGCTCTACCACACAAGTCATGATACTTCTAAGCAATGAGAAGGTTCCGCACCATAACTTGGTGGGGTCGATCCTAAGGCAAAATGGAAAAGGAAACTGATAAGTGCACAATGCAGGCGGAAAAACCTAACCTATATGCCAGTTTCGAGAACCAATACCTGTCAGAACGGACCAACCATAAACTTCCAAAGGAGACATCTTCCAAGTTCTGTGAACATAAATAGGAACACTAGACGAGAAGTTAATGCATCCCACATATAAACTTCATATAAGATCTTGTGTTATAGAATACCAAACTTGAAAATGCGTACCTCATATGTACAATATGGTACAGGGGACCACGCAGCCTTGCGGCTTACGCATAATAGTTCTTCTGGACAAACCCTTTGCAGGGATCGGACCAAGGACTCCTTTGGTAGTCATAACTCATGGCTTCAAAGAGTTCCTCCTGTGAAGGCAAAGCAAGATCTGAGAAATCATGAGAACTACAAGGATTAAAAGAGGGAATTAAAGGGTCCCATGTCCCTATAGGAAGAATCTCTCGGTCAACTGCCGAGAACAAGTCCCAAGAAGGAGAATAATAGGTCAAAGGATTCTTCTTAGAAGCGATTGAACATTGAGGATTCAATGCCACATAATTGACCCGTGGCAGGGTAGAGTCTACTTGAACACTTGGAACAAACCAAGGGGCATTCTGTAATAAAGTCGAATTTGGGTGGTGATTATCAGATGCAAGCTGATCAATAGTGACAAAACTCCCGTTATGAGGAAAGCACATTACTCGAAAGAGTGAAGACACCACAGCATTCATAGCATAGACATAATCACGCCCAAGTAGCATATTAAAGTCTAAAGGGCTATTAACCACCATCATATTGATTAAGACAGTCTTCCCACCTAAAGTGATAGGCAATTGAGGAAGAACACCCATAGATTTACCAGGTCTTCTATCATAGGCTAACAACTGACTTTGAGCTGTCAACAACTTTGGGGAACCCAAAGCTTTCCAAGTCAAAGAGGATATAATACTTGCAGAGGATCCTTCATCCACCATACATCGATAGACATTTGTGGAATTAACCCTGACCTTTATTTGAAAAGGTGCAGCGGAAGGAAGACGAGGCTCAACAAGACTATCCCAATCAAAGGAAACACTCTTAGCACTTGGAGGGGGAACATTCGAAGTAACCGGAATGCCCCCTATACTAGAAGACTCTGTACTAGAGATCAAACAAACTCTTTTGTTAGGCCCTTCACCCCCCAAAAGAGGAGTGTAATCGGCCAGCGATTGCACTGGCTCTACCACATTATCAACCAATGGTTGATGGGATTGATGAGAAACCATATCAGGTTTAGGAGTAGAAGTACTTTCAGACTCAGACCATATCCTTTGAACCTCTAGAATACCAGGGCATAAATGAGTAAGATGGTCTCCCTTGCATATCTTACAAGGGAACTTAGGTTTAAAACTTCTACGTCCAGGTTTCTTATCAACCTCCATTCCACCAACATGACTAGCAGTGGTTCGCGGAGAGTCCTGAACATGACTTGCAGAGGTCGGTGACTCTTTGCTAGTATGACTCATAGTGACTAGACCTGTGCCCTCAGCAGGACTTGCAGCGGCTGAAGGCTCATCTCCAACATGACTAGCAGAGGTTGAAGATGAAGTGCTAGTGTGACTCGCAATGATTAGACTTGTGCCCACAGCATGAGTAGCAGTGGTTGAAGGCTCATCTCCAACGTGACTCGCAGAGGTTGAAGATGAAAGGATAGAATTATTCTTTTTCTTTGACTTCCTTTTTCTCCTCTTTTTAGATTTCTTGTGACAAGAAGGAGGAGAAGAAGGAACCCCAGATTTCTCTTTGAAAGAAGATGAACAATTAGCACCCATGTGATGCCCTTGAAATAAAGCATTCAACTGAGAGGCTTCAAGAGCATTTGGAATATTCGGAGTGGACCACAGCCAAACGGGTAGTCCAACATTCAACCCAGGAATATTCAAAGTGGCCATCAAGGGAGTACCAACATTTCCAAAGGAAGGAAAAGCACAAGGATCCCCTTTCGGGAGGGCACCTTGGTTGGTTTCCACGGGAATATTGGCCATATCTAACTGATCCAAAGACCCTTCCCTTACGGGAATATAGAAATAACTTTTCAAGGAATATGGATAAGCAATCAAAACCTTTGCCCTTGAGGAGGCAACTCCACAACTTCTAAAAGAACAACCAAAAGCCTTTCAAGATCGGTAGAGTGGTAAGCCAGTCACTCAGAACACAAAGTCCAAACGTGACTAGACAAAAATACCTAAAGCCAACTATATACAAGGAGCAAAGAGCACTCACTAAAAAGTCCCTAAAGATATCAGCCAGTCAAACAACTTCCAAGTATTTCCGCTTCGGGTGATGAGGACCGGACACCAAAATACAAGAAAGTGGAGTCAGGGGCCTTCCGAAGATAGTCTGGGATAATGACGGCCCAGTCCTATCAGCGAAGGTAACAGAGGAAGTTACGCTGACCTCCTAACAACAGCCTGCGCCGGTGCAAGCCCCCAAGCTTCGCAAGGGTGCCCTCCAGTAGTACCGTTGAGAGTGATGCAACGTCAACCTCAGGTGCCACGGGATTCCCCTCCGCAGCCACCTGTGTAGTTCCCTAGGAGCAGCAACTATGGATACCAACTCGTCGCAGAAGCCAGGCGGAACAGTCGTGAGGTAAGTTCAGACAAGTAGGAGAGGGGGTATCTCTCTTCCCTGTCTTCACAGACCCTCGTGCTTAACTCCCAGATCCGGAGCTTTCCTAGTCTTCCTAACGCTATTGGATTTTCTCTCGTTATTCAGACTCCTACGTTTGACGTTTATATGGCCTTGGAGAGTTAACTCTCCACTCGCCTAATCCAAGGCCCTAAAATCCTAATCTTGTTGGTGTAACTGACTAAAACAAAAAGTTCTAGTGAATTTTAGTTAGCGCTTGATTTTATTAGGCTGTTCTTTAAGTCACAAGGTAACGGAAGTGAAACTAGTGGTGTTTTTTGACGCAAAAGAAATTAATAAAAACTTAACTACATGCACATGCACTTTTTCGTTTTTCGATGAAGAGCAATTTCTATAGGGTTCGGAGGTACTTCTAATAAACAAATTTTTCTTTTTCTTTTCAAACTCCACACTCACAAAAGTTAACAAAACTATGGATGCCTAAAAAGATATGCAAATCTATCCTAATGCAACAAATATATGTTGATGCAACAAAAAATGAAAGTTGCTTGCTTATCAATCTTTATCTTGCCACTTAAAATGCCTAGATGGAATATGAGATGTTACCATCCATTTCGTCTAAACACTAAAAACAAGTACTAAGACAAACATAAAGCACTTTCACTTCACTAAAAGGAAACCAAATGAAAAGCAAGTTCAAGAAAGCAAAACTAAGATTTTCAAAAGATTTTCTTCAAAGCAACAAACAAAAAAGTCTTTTCAAAAAATGCTCTCAACAACACTGAAACTTGTGATTGAAGAATAGGCAATTAAACACTTTTGCGAATCAACACCACTTAATGGATGAAAACCCAACAAAAATAAATGTGTTTGAAATCGCTCTTAACAATCAAAAGCAGCAATGAAAGCCTTGGCAATGAAAACCAAAAAGATAAAAAAGACAAATTCCAAGAAAGTGTCAAACAACAACTTTCATGAAACAAAGAAGTAGATGGTCACAAAAAGTGATTGTGTCAAGCAAACAAAAAGTCACCAAAAGCAAGATTAACACAAAGATTGAATTCAATCTTCCTACCCTGATGAAACAGAGCATCCAAGATTCCTAGCAAGAAATCTTGCGTGCTTTAGCCGAAAACGATGACGCTTGCAATCAACAAAAAACAAGACCAATACTCCTTATAATCCGAGAGAATTCAGAACGAGATGCTCGCTGTAAAACAAATAACTGATACTGGAAAATGACTGTTTCAGACTGACTCAAACCACCAGACAAGCCTTCAGAGACTAAAAATATTTATAAATCTCGAAAATTGCAATATATACGCGACTGTACTTAAGTACAGATTGCGTGTATACGCGACTGTGTTTGAGGAAACCTGCGTATACGCGGGTTCACTCAAAGAAACAAGCGTATATACGCCTCTGTATCTAAGAAAAACAGCGTGTATGAAAAACTTCAAGAAAAATAAAAAATAAACTGAAGAAACTGGCAAAGCTTAAAGTTCAAGAACAGACCAGACAGTAAGAGCAAGCAGACAAGGCAGCTGAGCCCTGATTGGCTTGAAAAACACCCAAACTAGGAACAACAAGAGTGTTGTCCCTAGTGGAGTCTCCAATTCTGGTAGAGGGAATTACTCCCCTAGGGCTTTTTGGGTGAAACCCTAGCAGACTGAAAGTTGTCTATTCAAAGAAACATGCATTCATACAGCCATTATGCTATTATAAGCAAATTCTATGATAAGGGTACGTACCTTCGGTCCTACGTTTGAGAAGGCATTTAGGGTCCAAACCCTTCTTAGAGTTCCCTTCTTCTCTTTTGTCCTGCAAAACAAACAATTCAAAGAACACAGCAGTACATGGACAAAAACTTATAAAGAAACCATCTTCATGTTATAAAGAAAGGTAGTTAGTTATGAAATCCAAACAACCATTTACACATGAATTCAAAACATGAATATCATTAACATAAAGAATATTCATTTCGGGAACCAAGACATGTGTTTCTTTTATTATAGACAAATAAAGTACATAAAAAGGAATATGCTCACCTGAGTCACCTTCAGCAGGCTCCAAGCAAAGCTTCCTTCCGGATCCGTTCCAGCCTCAAGCCTCTAACAAAACTCCTTCCATGACTCTCTCCATGATGTCATAAATGGTGGATGGACATCAACACACAAGGAAACAAAGGTTTCCTGTACAAAATGGGGGAAGTGCAGAAGGCACAAGGGACTTCAGACCTGGTCAAGGGAAAAATCTCAGCATAATAACCTTTCTCTCTATTCTCTCCCCTTAGGCCTTCCCTTTGAGGTCTTTTTATACCATCTCCAAAGTAGTTTTTTAGTTAGGAGTTGGTTGGGAACAGTTGGGCCACGGGCACTAATAGGTGATCAGCAGGTAAAACCCGCGATCTCCGCCCGAAAAGAAGGAATTTTATATTTTTTTAAGTGTTTTAATACATACACGCGGGTTGGATATACACAGACCCGCGTATACACGCGTTTAACTCAGGGCAATGTCGCGTATAAGGGATAAAACACTGTTTTTTAAATTTTAGGACCAGGTCTGGAAGGAGGGGTTGCCCTAGGCCATGAGTACAGCATCACAAACCATAAGAGTGAGATTTGGCCTATAACACTATTTCCTTGTGCAATTTTCCTTGGGGTCTAGTGCTGCCACCTTTGTGAATTGGCCTCTTCACACACTCACTAACCTCTAATCTAACTGCGAAATTCTGAAGGAGATAATTCCTTCTGCATGGATGAGTTTCCTTTATAGGAAAAATCCTCCAACTGATAGTACACTGTTCCTTCCTCTAATCTCAACTGGGTCTCTGACTGAACTGACGTGCATGAGTTATTTATGAGAGAATATTTAGTTATCTGGCAAACACTAGTTGCATGCATGCATGCATTAACTAACTGAACTCAAAATTAGTTCCTCCAACTGTTTGGAACTAATTTAATAGGAATTAACTCAGTTAACTGAGCTAACTAATTACAACTCAAATACAACTCATCCTTATCTCCTTAATTAAGGGATAACTTCCTCAATCAAAGGGATAACTGTTGCATGTCTTCACAAAGACTTCATGTTTGATTTTCTCCAACTAATTAACTCAAGATGAATTAATTAATTATTTTACAAACAATTGCTAAGATCAAATTCGAATTTTACTCTCAAGTTTAGTTCAAGGACTAACTAAAATTGGAATCTATCCCAAAATACTATTTATAGCAATGTTATTTTTAGCACTTCTATTTTTAGCATTTCTTGTTGCTATTTTCAACACAATTTTAGTCAAAAGATCGATCAAACAACGACAATAAATCCCAAGTCAACATTGGTCAAAGAAAAAAAAGAAAGGTCAAACTTCATTGGAAACTGGTGTCTTCCTCATTTGCATATGTGAATGAAAATCCTTGTTTCAGATTGAATGGATGAGTTGTGATGGATGCCAAATGAGGTCAATCGAATGACAATATATATCTGTGCTAGGGGATGGGTTTTGACCTTGGCGTCAAACCCCTTCAAGTGTTGATGCTGACTTGGACAACTTGAAAATACATAATTTCTTCTTTGTTTTGCCCATGAAAATGCTGACTCAAGCTACCAATTTTCAACACTCTCTCTTATATAGGAAATCAATTTCCATTCTCTCTCTTGAGATCAATCTACTCGACCAATCCATTGGTTTCTTAGACTTAATGATCTAAGGGAGAGATCACAAAGTTAATCTCATCGTAAGGAAAGATACATAGAATCAAACTCATCCCACAAGCCAAAACCCAATGACATCAAGGTCAACACCCAACTAACCATGGGATTAATCAATGAGGCAAAACTCTCCAACCATATGCAATGGTTTCTCAATCAAGTACAGTGACTGAAGAGAGAACTAAAAAATCATTCTTCTTGACAAAGTCCACTTGGTATCTCAGTTAAACACAATGACTCAAGGAAGATAACTCAAAATCATTGTCCCTGACTAAACCCACTGGTCTCTCAGTCAAACACAATGACTTAAGGGATCACCCCAAGCATCAAAACCAAACTCCCCAATGGCATTGGTTTCTCATTCAATGACCTAAGGGAGTAACCAAGACAATCTTCTCAAACATAAACCAAGGTTTCTTAGCTAATGCCAAGGAAAATCGTTAATCTCATGATGCTATACAATCAATTCTCCCTCTCTCCAAGAGAGGGATTCTCAACAAATCCAATTTGTTCTCTGAAATAATAAAACTTCATCTGGCATAGTGGCTTTGTCAAAGCATTAGAAACTTGGTCATCAGTAGGGATGTATTCAAGCCTCAATGTTGGAAAAACTGAGAGGAGGGTGAATCAACATTTTTCTTCAATTAGTATATATTTAAATTTACAAATAATTATTTTTTATTAACATAAGATAACCATAAAAATTCATTAAAACCATTCAACAATGAACGACATAAAATACATTGGAAACAAAGATTTTTAGGTGGAAACCCCTCCGGGACAAAAACCACCAAATGATTCTTAATATTTGTCTTCAATAAAATGTACATCAATATTTTCAGCTCCAACTGAGGGAGGCTCCAACTCCATAGTTTACAAGCTTCAATCTGAAGGACGCTCCAACCCCCTAGTTTACAAGCTCCAACCTATAGGACACTCCAACGCCTTGTTTACTAGCTGTAACCAGAAGAAAGCTCCAACAACCTAGTTTACAAGCTCTAACCTAAAGGATGCTCCAACACCTTGTTTACCAGCTGCAACTAGAAGGACAATCCAATGCCCTATGCAGGCTCTAGCCTGAAGGAGACTCCACTCTCCTTCCTTGCACCACCCTACCACCCTGATCAACTGACATAACACGTTTCACAATTTTTAGACTATATCCACTTGTGCACATATATCAATACAAAAATAAATAAAATACAAGAAATTACGATACAATTTTATCAATCAAATCTTCCTCAACTCAATCTGCACATCAAAATCTATTTCTACACTAAACATCAAACTTCATCAAATCACTGATCAACACTGTAATGGTAATCATCAACCTTTACATAAAACCTCTGTTGAATTGCTCGAATCACATTAGCTTTCTTTCTGAAAATAAATATGTCTCATTCTCTACCACAAACCCTAGCTTAACAAATCATAAATATAATATGTTTTTTGGTGCCTTAGAAATGATTCTGAGGCTGCTTCAATACCCAATCTATCTTACCTGTCATGATCACTATCTATTATTTCAATGCAATGTGATTTAATACTATTTCATTGCATATGTGAAGGATCCCTGATTTATATTTATGATTACCTGACAGATTAAGAGATTCAATGTTTCTATCTACACATATGCTTTCATGCTAAATGATGTTACAGGATAGAGTGTGTGGCTTCAGATTTTTTGTAACGTTTTACAAGAGACTTAGCAACTTAACAACTTCACAATCCTAATCAGCCTCCACCCTCATAGATTCAGACAAAAATCACTCTTTGTTTCATGAATGAATATATGAAAACAATCAAACACGATGTCACTCATTATTCCAGGTCAGAGAATTCTTCAACATTATAACCACTTCGAATTTAAGCCCAATTAGAAAACTGGATCACAGTTTTCTTTTCTTGTATTTTATACGATCTATGCTATACTAAACAAGTAAAAGATATCAAGCGGTCCCTCCAAGACAAGTGCGATTTCACCTAGATTCAAATCACACTATATTAAAAATCACACCAGCATTGTATCCATAGAGGTATATAGCTATATAGAGCCTAGAGAAACCCTTAAATCAAGAAAAGGACCCAAAATTAAGTTGATTTAAAATTGAAGATTTTATGCCCTTAAGATCTATTTGAATGATTTCGCTTTGCCAAAATAATCACACGAGTCTCCTTCACTAGTTTACAAGAGCCACAATGATGATGTGCTTGAGAAAAGTCACTTATGTAGAGAATCTTTGCAATGGATATTCTTTAGAATGCATCAAAGAAAACTCATTAAACATAACTAAGAAAGCATAGATCTTTTCATCCTTTTAACCACAAAAATTATTTTAGAAGATTAGGTGTTGAGTTACAATCTTTGTGGAGGATCCAAGTCCATTTTATAGTAGATGAGAGCTCGTTAACCATGGGCAGAATGACTTTAGTTTTGTTGGTACTTTCAAATTCAACTTTTCATTTTGAAGCCAAAATAGGAGGCTGATTGCCATGGAGGGATGAGACGATTTGAAATCTCTTTAATAATTATTTTTATATATTTCTTCTTGCATTTCCTCTATGAGTTTTTTTGTAACATTCTTTTGTATTTTACATTTACATGTCAAAAAGAAAAGAAAGAATACAAAAATAAAAATATAAAATATAAAAAAAAAGAAAATGAAAAATGAAAAAAATAAAAAAATGAATATGGAAAAAATGACAAAAATATCAAATGAATCCCTAGAAAAATAAAACTAGTGAGCAAATTGAAATTCCACTTTCAAAATTTGAAAATGTTAATTTTTTTATTTTTATTTTTATTTATTTATTTTTTAAGCCTTGTTTATTATGCTTATTTGATTTTTATTATGTTATAATACCAAAAATTTATTTTTTTGTTTGCAAATAAACACTGCACTAAATGCCAAGATCTACGACGGACAAGGCATCCCCCCCTGCACTCTCGACAGTTAACATGAGGGGAGTGGGGGGGCGGGCAAGAGGGCAGCGGCGGGGCGAAAAGCTGTTTCTCTCGAAACTACTAACAAAGACGTGGCAACCATTAAGCCATGTCGGGGGGTCACCTCCTAATACAGCTTACTACTTTCACCCCCCGTGCAATACCACGTTCGCCTCCTGCCAATGACTTGTCCTTCCGCCACTCCTTTCCTACCATGTGTCTTCCCCTTCACCACTGCTTCCTCACCATATAACCATTACCCCTCGCCACTCCACTTCTTTCACTTGTCCTGCCACATCACTCTCTTCCACGTCATATATCTGTTAATGTTCAAAAATCTACTGCGAATTCTCTTATATACGTTATCTCATAAATTCCCAATCGTATATCGTTTTGCTAATAAAACCTCTCCACTCCACAGATGTTAATCTTGCCGTTATCAAACCGATTTAGTTGTTATAAAATCCTTTGATTGTAGTAGTTCTTTTCCTTTTTCTCTCCATTGATCCTGTAGGAGAAAAGTAAACTGCCACCAGCTGCTAGCTTTCGACAACAATTTTCCTGTGCACAGTCAACAATTTTCATGGGTAATCCTGTTCTTTGGACTTTTTTATTAAGCTTTTCTCTAGTAATTTTTTTTTTCTATATACCCTCCACTTTTGTAATTTCAAACCGTAAATGAAAGGAAAATGATACAAAGTCAAATCCCCTCATTTCCCCAGTACCAGATTTTAACAAGGCTCCCTTAATAGACATCCAATACAAAATTGCAGAAAGCCTGTCTGAATTTGACCTCTACGAGCTCCATAACTGGGAAAAGAAAAAGTACCTGTATAAAAGTGACGAATTGAGTATCTGGGAATCCTTTCTCCCACAATTGTTTTCCCTGATACACACTTTTTCCTTGAGTTCTCTGTCTTGTGCCACCTTAGATAATTGCTGAGTCAAAAAGATGTCATTTCCCAAAACAATGAAGTCATTTTCTCCATTTCCCCTGAAAGTATCTGCAAGGCCCTGCAAATTGAATATTAGGCCTCCCATCATCCTTTTTCTACTGATATTTTAATGGAATTATATAACAAACTGACATTCCCTCAGAGAGCCCAAATTTTTGAGTATTTTCTTCTCAAAAATGCTAAATTACCCAGGACCAGTCCCCTGTATCCAACTTCAATTTTGCCTAAAATGTCAAAGCATGTAATTTATATGGTAACTTGACTGCTTGGGTACCATAATGATCAATGAGTAGATGATATAGTGTTAGGATTTTGATCTACTTCTGCACTCGGGAAACCACTCTCCCTCCTTTTCAATTACAGTAAGTTTTTGGCCAACTCAATCCATGACCAGTTTGTCAATTTTGAAGTAGAAGGTGTCTTTAAGTATCAGTCAGTCCTATTTTACCTTATGCTATGTTACCAATAAGACAAATTTAAGTTCCATTTACTGAAGAAAGATAGGGAAGGTAACCCCTGGTTAGTTATTCACTAGAATTCTCTAGTTAGAAAAAACTCAGAGGAGTATTGTTATGCTGATTATGTTGATAAATTGTTATATACCTCATGCTGTTTACTAAGAAGTGATGTAATACCAAGGGTTTCACTAGAGATAAGGAAATTTTTACATCTATCAGAGCAAGCCAAAGTTGGATACTGGAATTTATACTAGAACTACATTGAGATTAGAGTTTATGGATAAAAATTTCCTCCTTACAGGTTACCAGTTTTTGTACTTGTTAGGATCTTTGCATTGGAATACTCTAGGCAAATGTTAAATATGGATGGAGTGATTTTGTCTCTTACAAGAAGAAAGCACAATTCAAACTAAAAGGTCATATAGGGCCCTATATCATCAACACTAGAGTTGCCACAAAGGAAATAAATGCAATCTTGAGTCAAATGAAATTCAAACTCAATTTTTCTTGGTCTTATCATCCTTAGGGCATCATTTCCAAGCTCATATTGGAACATAAAAGTAATTCCTATGCACACATGCCAAGGCCTAATATTGAACAATATGCCAATCAGGAAGAATGGATAGAGGGTACTTTACAGGAAGCTGAAGAACAACTAGTCAATCGGTCATCCATGTAGACACCTCTTTCTAAAGAAAAGATATTCAGAAGGGAAAGAGAAGGCATGTACCCAAATGACTATGAAGCTGCACAATTTCTTGTTTTCAAAAGGAGAAAGACCAATGACCAAACTAATACTCAGATGTTAGATTCTCAAGTGAATCCTTAAGTGATTACTATTCAAGATGAACTCTAGAGGAAGGGGACATAGAGCAGCCAACCATAGTGATTTTATCAGGGGCCTCTGTCATTCCTTCTAATCAAGTAGAAGAAATAGTACAATCACCTACTATAGAAGCAACAATCCAATATCCAGTATCGTTTAGTTCAAATATTTCAACTCAGCAGACTATCTTTTCAAGATAGAAGGAAATAAAATTAAAAAATGAAGCTTTGAAGGCTTCCACCTACTTTGAGTTTTGGACGCAGACTACTAAGACTAAACACATATTACTTTTTGCATTTGATTTAGAAAAAGGATAGTTCTAGATGGCCTTCATGGAACCTCTAGTGCCAGCCGGGGGGGGGGGCGGGGGGGGGGGGGGGTGGGCGCAAAATGCTGTTTCTCTCGAAACTACTAACGAAGACGTGGCAACCGCTAAGCCATGTCAAGGGGTCACCTCCCAATACTGCTTACTTCTTTCACCCCTCGTGAAATACCATGTCTGCCTCCCGCCAATGACTCATCCTTCTGCCACTCCTTTCCCACCATGTGTCTTCCCCTTCACCACTCCTTCCCTGCCATATAACCATTACCCCTCGCCATTCTGCTTCTGCCACTTGTCCTGCCACGTTACTCTCTTCCACGTCATATATCTATTAATGTTCAAAAATATACTGCGAATTCTCTTATGAACATTATCTCATAAATTCCCATCGTATATCCTTTTGCTAATAAAACCTCTCTACTCCAAAGATGTTAATCTTGCCATTATCAAACCGATTCAGCTGTTATAAAATCCTTTGATTCTAGTAGTTCTTTTCCTTTTTCTCTCCATTGATCCTGTAGGAGAAAAGTAAACTGCCACCAATTGCCAGCTTTCGACAACAATTTTCCTGCGCATAGTCAACAATTTTCATAGATAATCCTATTCTTTAGGCTTTTTTGTTAAGCTTTTCTCCAATAATTTTTTTTTTATATATATATATATATATATATATATATATATATATAGATAGATAGATATATACCCTCCTTCACTTTCGTAATGTCAAAGTGTAAATGAAAGGGAAAGGATACAAAGTCAAATCCCCTCATTTCCCTGGTACCAGATTTTGACAAGGCTCCCCTAATAGACATCCAATACACAATTGCAAAAACCCTATCTGAATTTGACCTCTACGAGCTCCATAACTGGGAAAAGAAAAAGTACCTAGATAAAAGTGATGAATTGAGTATCTAGGAATCCTTTCTCCCACAATTGATTTTCCCCATGCTCACTTTTTCCTTGAGTTCTCTGTCTAGTGCGACCTTAGATATTTGCCAAGTCAAAAAGATGTCATTTCCCAGAGCAATGAAGTCATTTTCTCCATTTCCCCTGAAAGTATCGGCAAGGCCCTGCAAATTGAATATTAGGCCTCCCATACTCCTTTTTCTACTGATATTTTAATGGAATTATATAACAAACTGACATTTCCTTAGAAAGCCCAAATTTTTGAGTATTTTCTTCTAAAAAATGCTAAATTACCCAGGACTAGTCCCCCATATCCAACTTCAATTTTCCCTGAAATGTCCAAGCATGTAATATATATGGTAACCTGATTGCTTGGGTACCATAATAATCAATGGGTAGACAATATAGCATTAGGATTTTGATCTACTTTTGCACTTGGGAAACTACCCTCCCTCCTTTTCAATTACAGTAAGTTTTTGGCCAACTCAATCCATGACCAGTTTGTTAATTTCAAAGTAGAAGGTGTCTTTAAGTATCAGTCAGTCATAGTTACCTTATGCTATTTTATCAGTAAGACAAATTTAAGTTCCCTTTACTGAAGAAAGATAGCGAAGGTAACCTTTGGTTAGTTATTTACTGGACTTCTCTGGTTAGAAAAAAATCAGAGGAGTATTGTTATTCTAATTATGTTGATAAATTTTTATATACCTCACGATGTTTGCTAAGAAGTGATGTAATCCCAAGGGTTTCACCAGAGATAAGGAAATTTTTACACCTATCAGAGAAATCCAAAGTTGGATACTAGTATTTATACTAGAACTACACTGAGATTAGAGTTTATGGATCAGAATTTCCTCCTTACAGGTTGCTAGTTTTTGTACTTGTTAGGATCTTTGCATTGGAATACTCTATGCAAATGTTAAATATGGACGAATTGCATTTTGTCTCTTACAAGAAGAAAACACAATTCAAACTAAAATCTCATATAGGGCCCTACATCATCAACAGCTGCCGCAAAGGAAATAATTGCAATCTTGAGTCAAATGAAATTCAAGCTCAATTTTTCTTGGTCTTATCATCCTCAAGGCATCATTTCCAAGCTCAGATTGGAATAGAAAAGTACTTCCTATGCACACACACCAAGGCATAATATTGAAAAATATGCCAATCAAGAAGAATGGATAGAGGGTACTTTACAGGAAGCTGAAGAACAACTGGTTAGTTAGTCATCCATGCAGACACCTCTTTCCAAAGAAAAGATATTCAGAAGGGAAAGAGAAGACATGTACCCAACTGACTATGAAGCTGCACAATTTCTTGTTTTCAAAAGGAAAAAGACCAAGGACCAAAATAATACTCAGAAGTTATATTCTCAAGTCAATCCTCAAGTGATTACTATTCAATATGAAATTTTAGAGGAAGGGGACACAGAGCAGCCAACCACAGTGATTTTATCAGGGACCTCTATCATTCCTTCTAATCAAGTAGAAGAAATATTACAATCACCTACTGTAGAAGCAACAGTCCAATATCCAGTATCATCCAGTTCACAGATTTCAACTCAGTAGAGTATCTTTTCAAGATACAAGGAAATAAAATTAAAAAATGAAGCTTTGAAGGCTTCCACCTACTCTGAGTTTTGGAAGCAGACAACTAAGACTCAACACATATTACTTTCTGCATTTGATTCAGAAAAAGGATAGTTCTATATGTCCTTCATGGAACCTCTAGTGCAAGCCCCTAGGAGTGCTGAAGACAATAAAGCCTTGATTTTTTCAATTGATACCAAGAAATACATGAAATCGACTAGATAGATTTACATAAACAAATAGGGGAGTTGATCTTTTCATCACTCACTAGTTTAACAATGACTGTTTCTAAATTACATTCATCTTTGAATAACATGAATTCTCAGTTAAAGATTGAAAATATGTCATCATTTGCTAAGGATAATAGGATCAAATCTTTGGAAGATTTGATCATAAATCTAGGACATGATCCTAAGGATATCAAAGCAGTAGAAGAGTTCATCAAAAACAAGGAAGAAAACATTCAAGCATTGAGGAAGCAACTGAAGCTACCCTCCAAAAAACATCCTTAAGCTAAAGAGGTTGCCAATATAGAAATGGAGAAAGAATTTTTTTTTACTATAGTGGTTGAGCAAAGTGTACAGATACAAAATATGGAGCAAGGCATGGAAGCACTATTGAAAGAAAAAGAATTGTGGGAAGCATCATGAGCAGCTACATCAGGCACAGGTACAATGGCAAAAATTTCAGCAAAGACTATAGTTTCAAAATCTATAGAAGAACTTACCAGAGCTATGGATGAATTATCAGCAGTTCAACCAGAAAAAGAAAAATTGTCAGCAACATTGGCTAAGATGGAGGAGAGTAAACTTAAAACCGACAATGCATATTTGTCAGAACTCTAGAAAAACTACAAACTCATGCAGCAGGTACAAAAATATGAAGACTAGTCCTTTGTCATTCAAATGTTAGTAGAGGATAAGAACAATATTTTGTAGAATATAAATGTCAACATAACAAATATTTTTCCTTCAATACAGATTAATTTTGAACAAGAAGAACTTGTGCATAGAGTTAAGGCAACAATAGAAAATGCAAAGGTAGATTTGGAGCACAGGCCAGAAGAAGAAAAAAAGATCATCAAGCTACTAACTTCCAAAACCAAAGAGGAACTAGAATACTTGAACATTCCAGACAGAACAACAATAGTCATGGAGGTTAAGAGGATATTGACCAAAAAGAATTTGATGATACAGTTGGAAAATAAATGCAAAGATCTTGAGTTGTAGATCAGAAGGTTCAACAAAAAATTTACATTATTGCAGGAAAAAGGCTTGCCTACTCTCAAAAATTCTAATGGAAAATTAATCCCATTAGTAAACTACCAAGAACAACTGTGCAACATAGGTGTTGATACTTCCAAGTTTGCAAAATCTAAAGGAAATATTAGTGGGGAACCATTCATATAGGGAATATAATTTGGTTTAAATATCCAGCATGAGGTCCACCACATTTTTGAAAATAAACCAATTTTTGACACTTACACCGAGGTGGATGAAAGGTTCAAAAATGTGGTTAGGTTTTCTATCCTAAGTGAAGAAAGGTGGGACTGGTTGCAAGAATTTATCAAGTGAAGTGTAACTAAAGCACAAAAATTTTAGCATAAAAGGAACAACATTTCTAGTGAAGTAGCAATAGTCATTACCAGACTCATACATAGCCTCAATAATGCAACAAATTTTCAACAGGTTTTCCTATTTTTCCATCTATATCTAAAAATATATGCCTTTACACAAATATTATTTTGTAAATGTATTTAATTTGAAATCCAATCTGAGATGTAAAGGTTTCTATAAATACTTAGAATAAAGACTTAGAAATGGTTGAACCATTGTGATAGACTTTTGAGTAGACTTGTATCCTTCGAAGTTATTTTTGAAATAATAAAAGGATTCTGGATTCATTTCAAAACAACTTGTGTCCTTGTAAGTTCTTTGTCATTATAGTTTCACTATGTTTTAATCTGTATATGCTTGAAGTTTATCGAAGTTCTGTGTATGATAATATTGAGTTTCAATTTATTTGAAATCCCCCATGAAGTTATAATCCTTTACAAAGATTAGTTAATTAAACTGTCTGTTTGTTTGTTTGATTTAACTCCTCTACATCACTAAATTGTCATCTTCCCTTAAGTTTCAAACATATATTATTTGGCTGTAAAAGTATTTTACACGCATCCACTGTATATGATTGGTTAAATAATCTGTTTGATGTTTAACAAATCATATAGTTTCTAAAGTTTCAACCTTACATATCTCATCAAAGCTAAATTATTGTTAGAGGTGAAGAATCAACCCTTCTAATAAATCATAAGTAATTAATAAATTACACCTGCTTAAACATTTTAGATCTTTGGTCATCCAAGAAATTTTAGGAACCAACAAAACATTATAGATCCTTTGACATAATTCCTGACCTAGAATTATCTTTAGAGGTACAACCTGTTTGACATTAAAATAAATAATTGTAACATTTTTCTTTATCTTATGAAAAAGTATCATAGTCTAATTGATAGAATGTTTACACATCATCAACCGTTGGGGTTTTTTCCCACTTGATGGGGTTAGCATCCTTGACTGGGCGTATCTCTCAATCTGTGAGGACTCTCATGGCATGCCATATACCATTGGAATCAACTTGAAGAGGAACATACAATGATGGTGGTCTTGGGAGAAACCTGTTTGATATTCATTCTCAAAAATCCAAATGAGTCTGGGGCTTCTAGGTTTTTCCAAAGGTACTTCCCTTAGAGCTTCCAACTGATGCAATTTAGACAAATATTAAGAGCGTTCATGAGCCTATGTTGACATCAATGACAACTCCATTCAACAATACCCCCCTTTGTCATTGATCACAAGAAATACTCCCACTATGATCACTGCTCCCCCCAATTTCATGTCTCGATCTTGTTTTCCTGATTTCTCCCCCCCTTTGACATCAACGGAGAAGGGTTACTTTCCATGACAAGCTGCTTTCTTCATGTAACATGCCTTTTGTCCTCTTGATGAAATGCCTTCCTCTCTCTTCCTATAAGATGTCTGTCTTTGTTTAATTGATTCTCTTCTTAATTATTTATTCAATAAACAACCTATCTCCTCTTAACATGCTATGCTTCACACAAATTTCCATAGTTGATTTTACCTGTCAATGTGCATTAATAACATATGTCCCTAACTTTTCCTAGCAAAACTGCTACTTTACTCAAATTTTCTATAATGCTAAATGTTGTTCTAAATACTTCTTCATGTTTGCCATTTGTCAACCTGTCAAGGATAGATATTCAAGAGAACAACTATTGCTATAAAGACTCCCCATCTTCAAGATTCATAGGAGAGGGAGTCATCATGTTGGATTCCTCAGAATAGTATATGAACTAGCTCTTCGGCTGAATCATATTGCATCTTGTCATCGTCAAATGTACATGTTGATTCATCATGACATTTCACTTTTACAAAACCTAAAAGCATGACTGCAAAATCTTTTTCATTACCTTGATCTTCCTCCTTTTTATTTCTTCTCCAAACCTTCTTACACTTGATTTTAGGATTGTTACTCATGGAATATTCCATCTTGTACCTACAATTGCAAGATATATGCCCATAGTTATGGCATTTGTAACATTGAATTTTGGGCATGAATGATAGAGCTAGATACATATTCTTTATGTTGACAAAGTTTGTTTGAAAGATATTTTGCGATCTTGCAAACTTGTATCTATGGTTTTCATGACGTCTTTGATAATCATTCATGTCACACATTCTGCAATCCCTAGCCATATTCCCATAGTTAGAACATGAAAAACAAACAATAACTATTAAACATGCTAGGATACCTGGATGGGATGTCCTATCTTGATGATCTTCAGTAGTCATCCTTATTTGTTGGAGGTGCAACATTTTGTTCATGACTTCTTGTATCAATTTTTTTTAACCTTGTTCTATCCTTCATCTTGATTTGGTCTTTGAGGGATCCTACAATTAGACTTTTAATCAATCTTGTTTTGTAGGGGCTTTGAGTTTATGTCTTCATTGCATGGGGCTTCTTCTATTTCTTTTGCCTTCATCTTTAATTGAGTAGTGTCATTGTTCTTCCTTTCATCTTCCAATAATTTCTCTCTTTGTCATTTCCTGATCTTGTCTATTTTAGTTATGGCAACATCAAGTTCTTTTTTCTTTTGGTTAGTATCTTCTTGAAACCAACTTTTCAAGACTTTTCTTCTATCTTTTTCTTTTTTACTTGTAGCTTTAGAAGAGTAAAATTTTCTATTTCTCTGTTAAGAGTTTGTATTTTTCCTTCTATATTTCATTTTCTAAGTCTGCTAGTTTATGCTAAAGATGCATCCAATTCCTTATTTTTATTTATTTATTTTTTTAATGTACCTTTGACTGTATTTCTATAATTGGTTTGCTAGGTATTTCTCTTTCTTTTCTGCATCATGTACTTGCAATTTTAACAGAAAAAACTTCTTATTTGAGTGTGAAATTTTCCTTCTTTGTGTTCTTCCATTCCTTGAAGGCATTGATTAATGATTTCTCCATATCGTCCTTTGCTTCATCATCATCATCATCATCAATTCATTCATCCTGAGGAACTGCATGATTTGAAACTTTGGTTATCATCATCTTTATCATGATATTGACATGCATGTAGATTTTAAATTCTCTCCCAAAGATGGTTGGTAGATGATCATGGACCTTCGTTGGATTTCACAGAATCTAGCAAGGCTCTTAGAATGATACTCATGGCCCTTAAATTGTACCTTGTTGATTCATCAGTAGATGTGTCTCCAATAATAACTGAAAACCATACATTACATCCAATAGCTTGCAAATAAATAGTACCTCCATTTTAGCTTTCCAAAATGCAAAACTTGATTTAGTGAACAAAGGAGTTGGACCAAGCTGCCTCTCTTCATTAGTTAAAACAAGTTCTAAAATTATTTCAATTTCAGGGACTTCCTTTCATTCCTTCGAATGCTTGTCGACTTGCTTTCTTTATTTCCCATCTTGATTCACCTGAGATCTGCCTTCTAGCTATTAAGGTGCAAGTGCAGGAACCTGATCTGTTACCAAATGTTGGAAATACTGAGAGGGGGGTGAATCAAAATTTCTCTTCAATTAGTATATTTTTAACTTTACATAGAATTATTTTTTATTAGCATTAGATAACCATAAAAATTCATCAACAACGTTTAAAAATGCACAACATAAAAGACAATGGATACCAATATTATTAGGTGGAAACCCCCTTGGGACAAAAACCATCGAACACTTCTTAATATTTGTCTTCAACAAATGTACATAAACATTTTTATCTCCAACTAAAGGAGGTTCCAACCCCTTGGTTTACATGCTCCAACCTGTAGGACCCTTCAATGCCATGTTTACCAACTGCAACCGGAAGAATGCTCGAACGCCCTAGTTTACAAGATCTATCCTAAAGGATGCTCCAACACCCCATTTACTAGTTGCAACCAAAAGGACACTGTTAGTATGGAATTTATTAGAAGGTGTACCAAAAACATCTCACTTAATTCACTGGTGAAACATGGCCCTAACAATAATTTGTGGCTTCTTACGCTTCATATCTACAATAATAAAACTAGAAAAGCCTGCAACAAAATAGTGTATACGATCCAAAACAAAAAACATCAATACATATATCCAATGTAATAACCAAAATGGAAAGACTTTTAAAATTAATAAATATTTTATTGATAACGCTCAGTGAAGGATATCTACAAAATGCATCTGGAAACCCCCTCCTTGGGATGGGTCCTTTGATGTCCTTGATGCTTCAGTAATTGATTCTCTCCCTCAATGTGAAGAAAACCATAAACAATGTGGAGAACTCAAATGGGAGCTCAAGTGAAAAGAGATGATAATGGTGACGATGATAATGATCATGTTGAAGAATGAATGGAAACCCTCCTATTTATAACAAAGTATTGAGTTAATCTCGAAATGTTAGGATATTCTGACACATAGGAAATAGTTAAGTATAACTTGGCCTAGTGTAGAGTTAGGAAAAGTGTGTTTCTATACTATGTACTTTTATAACTTACAATCTGATGGTCACGATATGTTCTATACATGAAGTGATCCGACTATTCATTCTCTCCTCGGTATTACCAGCACTTGATCCGTGGCTTAACACCCAATTGGTCCATGATTTATTTTTAAAGAGGATGGAGATTCATTTGTAAGGTGACTGTTGATGAGAGAAGCTTATGTAAATTTTGTTTCTTTTACATTAATAGATTACCTGAAGTGGCCGCGTTGGCTCAGGCCGTGGACTGTTTCCCTCCCTGAGGGTTTTAACCACGTCAAGAATATTGGTGTATTGATCTGTGATTTGTTTGTGGGCGGTGTCCTTTGGTGTTCTATCTGAGGAACTTACCCTGTAAATTCCTACATGGTGTCAGAGCTATTTGAGGGCCACATTCGTTGGTGATCCAAATCTGAAGCCGATACAACTGCATCCGACTATCATTTCCTAGAGATACTGTTTCTGACTGCTTTTGGGTCGATAGGACTGCTCTATTGTGTTAGGAGCATCTGTTCCAGTGAGGAACTCATTTTGTTTCACGTGAAAAGGTTTCCGGTAGCCTAGCTACATCATTTTTAAGATCTGGAGGTATACAATCTTTATTTGCAGTTTTAGTTATTTAATCTCTTTGTTTATTTCAGTTTATTTATCTCTTTGCTTTTTATTACTAGATCTATACCTTTCATTTCTATGTATGCTATTTCTCCCCCAACTCTGTGCAATTAGGGAAAATTAGAAATAGAAAGGAAGGATTTTTATCTTGTGTATGCTCTTTTCCGTCGTGCCTTAGTGTGATCTTGGAAAATCAGAAACATTGAGGAAAATATTTATTTTCTGGAGAAATCTAATTTCAAGCTATAAGGTTTGGTTTTTTTGCATGTCCATTTTGGGTTGTGTGGTTTTTTGTTTTGTAGGAAAAAAGAGCTTTCTCAAGTAAGAATGCACTCCAAAGCTTCAGCGACTAAAAAAAAAAAAAACCCCTTCCTCTTTTCCAAAAATTACTAACCTTTTAAACTAGCTCACTTGGTCCTGTTATCACTCCTCCAGATCTCCAAGGTTGAGGAAGAGTCCAGTTGAGGTAACCACAGATTAGTCTTTTGACTTGGTAGCTAGCCATATCAAGCTAGAGAGGGTTCTTTCCAAAGGATCACATCAGAGAGGGCTGGATAGATTAGGGTTTTAGGCTAGATTTAAAGTGTAGAGGGTGTTTAATTTGATTTGGTGGGGTTTTTGGAAGAGGATTAGGTAAAAAATACTAGGTCAGGTCAAATGAGGGTATGATTGCAGACATCTGATGGAGCAAGGCAGGTAGGCACTCAAACACTTTAAGGTTATGAAGTGAGATGGATAAGATTGGAGAGGTGCTAGAAAGAGCAAGACAAGCATGTATTCTTTCTAAACTGAAGAAACTGGACAAACTATGTAGATTTCCCCAAAATAGAGCATATAAAATGTATTCTACTTATCAACTTGAAATCAACATATCATAGAAGTGAAATGAAATATGGGAGTACAAAACATTCAAACATATGCAACTTAAGAAGAAACTAAGTCAAAATTCCATACCACAGGTATGCCACCAAAATAACTGCAACTCATTCATTAAATTCTGCCAAAGACTGATTACACTAGTGTCTCTGATCAATAGCCAAACATCCAATTGATTCCAACCCTTATCTATGACGAATAAAGGAACTAAATAGACATAAAAAACACTTCCCCTGATCCTTAGGGATCGAATCCATGAGGTGGGGAAGATATTACAGAAAAATCTGAACTGATAGCTAAATTGTAGGATGGTCCAAGTGACTCATTCCTATCTTAAGTGAACTGATTCATTATACCTCATCTATTTGATTTACCTTATGCATTTACCCTAGGTAATAGTAAAAACATGATAATTACATCATCTTGATCAATTACATGAGTAAAACATCAATTCCCCTTAAGTGAAAGTGAGTTTAGAGTGAAACAATGAAAAATATAGAAGACTGTCAAATGTGCCCTTGAACTGTCAAACACGCCCTTCAACTTCATCGATGCTTTTGGATGCCTTCTCAGTGTCCAAATTTGCTCCAAGATAGCTTGTTCGAAACCCCTTCAAGTCTACTTTCCAAATATGCCTTAATTTTTCCATTTGGAGGTCATTTTCTTTATCAAAATTCCAATCTCCCAAGACTTGTAAACGTGCAGCGACAAGGCCAAAAAAGAGGTAGAAAGGTGGTTTTTGATGGTTTTTGACCCTTTTGGCTGACCATTTTTCCTCCAAATGCTTAGAAAATGCACAAGGTGCATGTCCTCATCACTGCAAATCCCAAAATTCTGACCATTTTCTCATTGGATGCTCCAAAAAAGAATGCAACGTCCAAGGTGCTGCACGTTTGACCATTTCACTATGCTAAAAATACTTCAAAAAACACAGAAAATCATAACTTGCCAAATTTGTTCAAAAATGGTCAAAATTGGTGGGCTGATAGCTGGTCATATGTTTGAGGCATGGAGTGATGCCTTGGCAAGAATATCTAGCCTCTTTTTCTCCTCTTGCTTGGTCAAGGCTTCAATTTTTGCATGAGCTCTTTTGAGCTTGGCCCTTGCAATTTTGTTTCTCATGGCATAGTACTTTTCCATCCTTCTCTAAATCTCAACATCCCTTTTGGCCTTGTCTAAGAGGCTCTCAAGATGACCATTTACCCTCTCAAGCCAATGTTCCCAGTTCTCATTTACCATTTTGGCAAATTGCTCATTCAAGGTGAGCTCATTGGCTAGTTCTGCCTCCTTTTGCCTTTCTAGCTCCAAGGCTCTCTTTAGGCCTCTAGTCCTTGGCCTTCTTCTTAGTACCTACTCATCAAGATGTTCACCATATTGTCCATATGCCTCATCAAGTAAGTCCTTAGCCTTTTTAGCCTCTCTCTTTTCTTTTCTGCACTGAATCTCCATGAGCTCATGTTTGACCTCAAACTGCCTGTTCTCCTGCTCATAGTAGGAAATAATGTATTTGGCCCTTTGCAAGTTGACCTGGAGCTCTCCCATGAGTGCATTCTTCTCCTTGATGACAATAGCATCAAGATGTTCACCATACTGTCCATATGCCTCATCAAGTAAGCCCTTAGCCTTTTCAGACTCTCTCTTTGCTTTTCTGAGCTAAATCTCCATGAGCTCATGTTTGACCTCAAACTGCCTGTTCTCCTGCTCATAGTAGGAAATAATGTATTTCGCCCTTTGCAAGTTGACCTGGAGCTCTCCTATGAGTTCATTCTTCTCCTTGACGACAATAGCTATGCTCTCACTGTCATCATGCCCATCTGAGTCAACTAACTGAAAATCATGCTCTATCTCATGGAAGTCTTCCTCCTGCTGCTTGATCTCTGCCTCTATAAACTTTTCCTTACCCTTATATACCTACTTTGTCAATCAAGAAGGCAAGACCCCTCCCACAATCAGTGGGACAAACACTTTCCTATGCCCTCTCTGATAGGTATGTGCCAAGGTACCTAAACCAACCCTTTTGGGCTTGCCGCTATCACCATGATCAATATGCTCTTGCCCACTGTCTTCATCCATGCTAGGTTAATGAATAGGCTCATGAAATGGTGATGATGGAGGTGATGGTGTGGCTGAATCATTAGATGAATATAGATGATGTATGGGTTGAGGTGGAGGAATGGAGGTGGATGGGTGAGAAGATGAAGGTGCTTCTTGGCCATGCTGAATAGGTGGGACTGTGAAAATCTCATTGGATATGAAAGTCTCCCATGCAATGTTAAGCTGATCAAGGTGGTGTAGGGCTATCATCTTGATGAGAGAATGGTGAAAGATGCTATGCATTTTGATGATCATAATCCTTTCTTCGAGCAATGAATGACATATTGTCAATGTCCCGGTAAAGATAGTGGGGTAGATTGAGCATTTTGACTCTTGTGAAATGCATGAGTAACCGAATATGATAGGAATAGAGTCTAGAAAACCTACCCTCACATGTAAAGTACTTCATGATGATTTTCATCATGGGAACATATCTATCTAGGAGGTGAGAGAAAGGAAAAATCCTCTTTCTCTCATTGTTGTACCTTGGTTTATGATATGGCTCATAATAGTAATGATCCAATTCTCCTTGTTTAAACCATTTTTATCCAATATTTGGGATCCCGGTGGCAGCTAATATAATAGCAGGAGATATAGTGAAGGTGACACCAGCAAGGGTTGCCTGGTTGTCATGGATATTGGTGATGAATAATCTGGTCAAATCAAGATGATGCTGGATCCTTTCCACTTTATCACAAAACTCAAAACAACCCATATGTTTAAAGCTTTCCACAGTGATGGGAGATGCCATGAGTTCTCTGGTGTTGGTTGGCTCATGTCTAGTGATTCTTCCTCCTTTCTTATATCACCTGCTCTCTTGTCTTTCTTCCTCACTCTGACTTTTGTGCTCTTATTCTGCCATGAGTTATTGTTGTCAAAAACCATAAAATGGACTGTGGGTGTGAGAAATATGGAATGATGTGAGGAGATTTGATGAGGAGGGAATGGGGATGTGTGGTATGAAGGATGTGATAGTGGATAGTATTTAAGTGATAGGAGTGGTAACGAAATGCTAAGAAATGTGATTTAAGAGTGAAAATATGTTACTAGGGTTTTGAGTTTAGAAATGAAAACAAATGACTATGAAACCCTATGTAGATCAACAATGGAGGGGAGGGTTGAATATATTTCCCACCTACCTCATTTACTGAAGTGTGTGATAAAGAATTTCAAAGCTTGGTGGCGATGGAGGACGTTCTGGCATGTTTTTGTTCCTCCCAGGAAAACGCACAACTTCCTAGTCAAACACGCCCTTCAGCTATAGGAGCACAACACCGTTTACAAATGCACTGAAATTTTTGGCAAACGTGCCCTTTCTTTTCGAAATGCGCCCTTTGGCTCTTTTTTGCCCAAGTTCGCCTTAAATTCAAAAATCTTCTTTTGCTGAGGAGTTTTGAAAGTTTAGGAGTGCAAATGGCGTTTGCATAGATGTCTTGAGAGCTTTTATACTTGAATGAGTTTGATTTATGAGTTGCAGACCCAATGTTTCATGTCACTTTTCATACTTTCATACTAATGCTTTTTTGACTTTTTGACCCTTTTTTTTGTTGATAGGTGGATGATGCTTTTGGTAATCTTGATGACCTTTGTTTGGATATTATTGGAAAATGGAATTGAGTATACAGTTGAAATAGTGACTTATGACATATAATAGACATAAAATTAAATAGGTGAAAATAAAAATTGTTACATCTATTTTGAAGTAAAAATTTACAAATTGGAATAAATTCCCTTTTGAAATCAAATTTGAGGCTTTCAGTAACCATAGTTACATGCTTGTACACCTTTATTTAATTGAAAAAGATATTATTTTCTTCACTCTCATATTTTGTTGACGTTATGCAGTGAGATGATGATTTATTGGACCTTGGGAAAATAAAACCTATGTGACCTAATGGAACCTTAAATGAATCAATTTCAGGTGAATTTGACTGATATAAAACATGATGAAATGAGCCTTCATGGTCAATGGATGCTCAGTAAGACACATGAAGGTGGGCCAACAAATACAAATTTTTGAGAGGGGAAAGTGATTTGGATTTTGGGCTACCATTAGTGAGTAAATTTTTGCATGATGACCTAAGTGAAATGAAAAAAATTTCAACAGGACACTAATATGATATAAAAGAGGGATTTTGATCACTGATGGCAGTTTGCAAATACTGACTCTAACATTGGACTTATTTGGGGATGGCAGCTCCTTGGAGGTGCCAAGAACACCGTAGACCAAGTAGCATTACATATGGGCCAATATGGTAAAAAACTCAGGATTGACTAAAAAATGACTTGAAACTGACTTACATGACTAAGGACTGAATATTAAAGGAGCAGAAAATTAGTGAAGCTCCATGGCCTTCACTCCGGGCTTCGAACTCCAATGATCTTCAGCTTCACACTTGCAGAAAATTTAAAATGTATGTACAATGAAACCAGGACAATTCAAAAAAGATAATGCTTTAGGAGCCTACCATTGACTGGTCATCCTAAGCATGGTTCTCCATTCATCTCCTCCAATAATATAGCATTTTGTCCTTGGAAAGCTGAAATTTGATAAGGGCCTTTCCATAAATTCTCGAATTTTCCATGCTTACCCTTGTCCTCATTTCTAGCATCCCAATGAAGTACCACATCTTCGATTTTGAAATCATCTTCCTTTGTTTTTTTGGTCATAGATCCTCTTTATATTCTCATGAAGCTTGGAGGTGTTTTGAAATACCTCTTCCTGTGTCTATTGTAAGTGAATCATTTGATTGATTTAGCGCTGCATATCATTCTCTTCACTTCCCGCTTGTAATAATTTGATGACTGGGACTACTAATCATGTAGGAAAAACAATATCTACTCCATAGACAATCTGAAAAGGAGAAAGCCCAAGAGATTTCTTACTACTCACCTGGTCTGCCCACAATGCATTGATCAGTTTTTTGTGCCAATTCTTTTTGTTGGCCTCCAATAGTTTCTCGATGATGTTGATTAAGGATTTATTGGAGGACTCTACCAAACCATTTCCTTGCGGATAGTATGTTGTAGAATGTCCCAAATTTATTTTGTACTTGTCACAAAACTTAGTCATATTTTTGGACTTGAATGTTGCCGTGTTTTCTGTGATAATATTATGAGGACAACCAAAACATGACAAGATATTAGTTTCTAAAAACTGAATGGTAACTGAATTAGTTTCTTTCCTGGTTGGGATCACTTCGATCCACTTTGTGAAGTAGTCCATAGCTGTCAATATCCACTTGCGTTGTGTGGATGATGATGGATGGATCTCACTTATGAAATCTAGGCCCCACTGCTGAAAAGGTGCATTAACTCATATAGGTTGTAGAGGCAAAGGAAGAAGCTTTCTTTTACCTTGGAAAACTTGACATTCGTGACAACTCATCACTGCCTTATAGATATCTGAAAAAAGTGTAGGCCTATGGTAACCTGCTCTCAGTACTTTGTTGGCCATAGTCTTCCAATACAAGTTACCCCAACAATCTACTTTATGGAAGTCATTTATTACTTCTTTGGACTCATCTTCTATCAAAAAGTTCAATAATACACCTCCCAGATCTTTCCAATAAAGTGCACTATTCATGATAAAATATCTGGAAGCCTTCAACTTCAATGACCTGGTCTTATCCTTAGACATACTTGGAGGGGGATTTAGATGCCGAAGTACATAAATAATATTAGAATATCATGGAGACGAGATAAATATATTAGATACCTGAATGAGATCCACTTCTTTTTGATCGTCCGACAATGCTTCCACAAGGTTGATGTCCAGATCATGAAGGTTTGACTCGACCATGAGTTTGCCTTGCCCCTTGATCAGCTTTATAGGCCTGATCTCAAGATCATATTCTAATAGTGTTGCTATCCATCTTCCTCTCCTACCTTCTGGGTCATTCTACACAAGGGCTTCTTTTACCACTGCATTAGGCACATAAGCAAGAGTATGCGAATGTAAGATGTAAACTCTGAAATATTTGATTGCCTTTACCAAATCTAATGCATGTTTCTCAATGATATTGTACTTATGAGCTGCATCCTTGATGTTGCAACTAAAAAATGCGATTGGAAGCTTGATTTTATCCCTTTTTTCATTAGAATCGCTGCCATAGTATGCTCAGAAGCAAATGAAAATATGATAAAATCATTGGTATAATCAGGACTAATCAAAACATGGGTAGTAGTTAAGGCAAGCTTGACCGCATGAAAGGACTTACGAGCTTCTTCAGACCATTTTACCTCATTATCCTTTTTCAACATATTGGTCATTTCTCTAAGATGCTCAACCAAATTAGGAATAAATCTTCGTAAGAAATTCATCTTACCATTGAAAGCTTGGATTTCCTTTTTGCTGCAAGGAAAATCAATTTCCTGAATGGCTTCTACTCTTGAAGGGTCGATCCGGATGTCGTCTTTCAAAATGATGTGGCCGAGGAGTTTACCTTCCTCCATAGTGATGAGCCAAAATAGATAATTATATGGGCTCATTCAACCTCCTAATTTGACTTAATCCACCATTATCATTAGTTTATTGCATGTTTTTGATTATATTTATGCTAATAGAGTGAATTGGGTTAGTCATTATGCCAACAAGTCTAATGGGTGCTTTGTGCAGATTTTTAGTCAATTTTGAGACAAAATCAATGGTTTTAATGAGCACTTGGCAGCCAAATTCGTGGAAGAACAAGGGAGAGGATTTGTAGGAAGGTGTCCCCTTCATTTATGGGCCCTTACCTCAAATTCTCCACCATCAGCTCGGAGTTCAAGGGCCACCAAATCAATTATCACAAGGGCAGCCGAGCAAGTGCTAGTAAAAGTGCTATTAACTACAAGTTTTGGCAGCCGAGTTCCTAAAGTTTAGGAGGGTTGTTGGGGTCCTCAATTAGTATAAATAAGAGGGCTTAGGGCCTCATTTCATTTAGTCACTTGGAAGGCATAAGTTAGCTAGTTTGTAGTTCGATTTTAGTCAGTAGATTAGCTTTGCATTTCAGCACATTTTCAAGCTTTCCCTTGTGGATAGTTTTTGATGTAACTCTTCTTTTCTTGCTCAATAAAGATGAATCCAGCTTTGCACCAGATCTTGGGGTTGGGCCCATCTCAAGTGCCCAGTACCTCCTTTGTTTACTTTCATGTGTCTTTGCTGCATTCTTAGAATAAAATCTGCTATTTAGATTTAAATCTTGTTTTGTTATTTAGGTTGTTTTTGATGATTAAAATAGTTTTTTATGTTCAGATTGAGTTGATAGGTTATTAACAGGGAAGAGCTTCAGAAAAAAGGCCATCAAGCACCTTTTATTTCACCTCCCCCTCAGTGGGATCAGGAGCTGGGATCAAGGTGACCTTGCTGCCACAAAAACACAGTCTTTGCTTCGCCATGCAATCATTAGTGTTAGATTATTATTTGCAGAAGTTGGTTACATGTTCAGATTCTTGATTGCTTCATTGCATAAGTTATTTCACATGGTTTCATTGCAAATAAACTTATGTTCATTCTCTTTACTGTTATCTAGGTCAGAATAGACTAACGTAACTAGGTCTTTGCTTTTCCAAATCCTTGTTTGTTTCATTTGAAAAACAACTTGCAGAGCACCTATTATCCTTCTTTATCTGCCCATTCTCCATCAATCCCACCTGCTTCATCCTCTACTTAGAATCCTTGCCTTACGTTTTCCATTTTCTCACTCTGCCCTAAATTCCCATATTGTTGTGCAACATTGCTCTACCTCTCCTTGAACGAATCCAACCATGCTCGCAACTTCTCAACTCCATTCCCCAAGTCCTGGACCTCCTCACACCATTATCTCACCTCCATGCCCACTCTTTCATCTTTATTCCTCCATCCATTCTCCAAAATCCCATTTCTGAACATCCTGTAGAAAAATTACAGACATCCTTTAGAAATTCTAGAACACCCTGTAGAACCCCTGCAGACTTCCTGTAGAAGCTCACGAATGAGGTTTCTTGATAGCCAAAATTTGTGAAACTCTCTGGAAGGGTGTTAGGGACCCCTTAAGCCCTCTCTAAACCTTCCCGACCTCCTCCAAGCATTTCCTCTCGCCAATCCACCTCTGCACAGTCAAAACCAGTTAAAAGCACATGCATGATAATTCTAACAACTTATTCAAAAATGCAAAAAGATGTTTCTTTTCAGATGTTACTGTAGAAGTAGCTTAGACACATGCATTTTACCTTCCTAGAAGTTAATGGCATCTCTCTCAGTAGCTTGCATCCTCTTTCTTGCATCAGTAGGGCTAGCTGGTAAAATCAGGGTTTGCTAGGGTTTACGTTTCCTTTCAACTTTCTAGTTTCTTTTTGCAAGTAGATTAGCATTCTTTGAGTTAGCTTTCGTCCATCAGTTAAAAATCTTCTTCTAAGAGCTCATAGAAGTTGGCTTAAGCTCCTAGCGGACTTGTGCCAGCTGATCAAGTGACAACCGCGGCAAGAGCTAGTACTTGTGCATACATCACCATCGCTTCCAAGTTTGTTACGAACTACCGGGTTGATAAAATTAAAGAAGGGAGTCCTAGGAGTTGCAGCATTATTGTTGCAATACTGGGGCTCACCACTCTTTTTGGTGCCATTGCCGGGGAAGCGTCAGAGTATTGGTGATTGCTGCTTTTCTTCTATTTTCCACTACAATCTTCTGCTAAGTAGTTTATTTCATTTCCATTATGCAATTTTGTTTATGCAAAAGTAGATTAGCATTTCCCGCTTTCATAGATTAGCATTTCAATTCTGCAATTTCAATTCTGCAAGCGTAGATTAGCATTTCAATTCTGCAAGCGTAGATTAGCATTTCATTCCTGCAATTTCATTTGAGCAAAATAGATTAGTCCTTTCCTGCTTTCATTTCAATTCTGCATTTTCATTTCAGCAAGATAGTTAGTTGCATTTCAATCTATTTTAGTTTTGTAGGTACAAGCAAAAAAGTGCAAAAATCAACCAAAAAGATTTCCTTTCATGCCTTGTAGGAGTAGAGATAATTCAGAAAAATGATTGCACAACACCCCCAGTGCTTCACACAGCCAACCTTCTCTCTTCTTCAATGGCTGTGAGTAAAGAACCCTTAGGTGGATAGCAAGACATATTTGAAGAACCTCAAGGGAAGAAGAAGAAGAAGAAAACATTCCTCTGGAGAAAATGGCTACAAGCAGAAATGTTGGGAGCAGTACCTTATCCAAAAACGAATTTTCAAATCAGATGGAAGATTTCAAAAATGAGATGAGGCAGTTTCTTGCCATGTAATTGGATACCTTGTAGATCTAAAGGAAGCAAGAGGAAGCCAAGGGGGCTTTGGACATCTTTTGTCCTAGGTGCACTAGAAAGCATCCTAGGGACGAATGTACAATGCACTCCCTAGAAGTGTGTTTTGTCTGTGAAGAATACCATCCTATGAACCAGTGCCCTTCCTTGCCCGGAATTAAAGCTGCATATCAGAGAGCCAAAGGAGGCACTGAATCACTCTATTATATGAACCAAAGGAGGCCACATGGACCCATACCCTACCAACAGGGAATGCAAGGGACATCCCAGACCTATTACGACCCCTATCAAGCCACTTCCATGCCTTCTTGGGGTCCCCCTGCTCATCCTTCCTGGTCCACACCCCCTCCTTGGTCGTATCCTCCTCAATACCATGCTTCTCCAGTTGCTCATTCCTTTCACTCTTATGCTCAGCCACAACCTCAGTGGAATGCATCTCATCAGGGGTGGAGGCCCCAGTACAACTCTCATCCCACTCATTTTCCTCCACCACCTGCCCAACCAAAACCCCATCCACATCCATCTCAAATATACACCCCCACTCAACTACCCATACCACCATTTCCAAACCCACACATTGGAATAGCTCAACCCAATTGCAAAGCTGAGGCGCAACATGTCCAAATGACTCCTCTTAAGCTCAATGATATTCACCGTAGCTCAGGAAGAGTGTTGCAAAACAGAGATTATATTGACAACATTGAAGGACCAAAGGCAAAAGAAGATTCAAAAGAGGAGATCAAAGCACCATGGGCTGCACTTGATGAAGAGAAGACATCAGAAGCAGAGATCAAGAAAGCGCCCTCATGGTTACCATCAAACCCTCCATGTAGTCAAGAGAAAAATCAACACAAAGAGGAAGATGTAAAGGTCATGATAGAAGGAGATATGGAGAATGATCCAGATTAGCAAAAGGACCAAGGATATCAAAGCTATATTGAGACATGGTTCCAGATGGTCACTAAGTTGCAGCAATACTCTCTTCTTCAGCTATGTTTTATCCCTTAAAAGTCAAATCATTTGGTCTCTGAAATCAGGATAGCTGTCAAAGCATGCATTTCAAGCCTCCACATCATCTTGTCTCTAATCTCGATGTGCACATGGCTCCAGTGGAAGTATTCTTATACTTGAAAAGAATTTTGTTTTTCAAGTAGGGTAGGGTAGAAAAAAGAGAAAAAAGAAAAAATTAAAAAAGAAAAAATGGAAATAAGAGGAAAAATCTAAGGTGAAAACCTCCTCGGAGGTGCCTTAGATTGGCTCATTGATTGAAAACCTCCATGAGGCGGTCAATGGGTTGAAAAAAGAAGAAAAAAAGAAAAAAGAAAAACAAAATAAGATCCCTGGGTGAAGACCTCCCTTAGAGGCACCCAAGGTAGGCAATTAGGGTGAAAACCTCCATGAGGCGCCCTAGTTGTTTTCAAAAAAAAGAAAAAAGAAAAAAGAAAAAAGAAAAAAGAAAAAAGAAAAAAGAAAAAAGAAAAAAGAAAAAAGAAAAAAGAAAAAAGAAAAAAGAAAAAAGAAAAAAGAAAAAAGGACTAATCTCTGTGAAAAATTGCAGGTTGCAGTGAATACTTTGCAGGAAAAGAGGGGCGCAAAATGAGGACAGGAGTCCGTACCAGGCTCCAGGACATCCCTTCAAACACTCCCTCCATGGTCACTCACCTCTCCTTGGATTTGATCACATTCAGGTCAAGATTTGGCTTTCTACAGGAAGTTCCAGGCTTTTCTACAGGAAGTTCCAGGCATTTCTACAGGAAGTTCTGAAACATCCTATAGAATCTTCGGACGAACCAAATTCAATTTTAAAAGGGAATATGATGGTTGGAATCTGTTGGTTGGGCTTGCAAGCACCCCTGTTTCCATCCCTCACCTTTCTCCATCATTTTTTTTCCACCTCATTGTGCTTCTACAGGAAGTTCCTGTAGAAATTAAAGGAAGCTAGAAATGGATTTCAAAAAGGTAGTTTTGCGAACATGATAGCTTCCTCAAGGGTTCAGAAGTCCTCCTACAATCTTCAAACTCCTCCTCCATCATCTCCATGCCTGCATCACAACCCAAGCTCATTTTTTTTACCATGCAAAAACTTGCAGAATGCTTTGAAGAAAAAATACATAGAACAAAATTTGTTTTTTCCCTAGCTTGAAAACCGTGCATATATTTGCAAAATTGTTACAGGGGGAGTTGTATAGGGATGATGGAAACATGACGGAGCAATTTCAGCTAATTCTGGTGCACAGTTTCCAAGAAATCAGCCTCCATCACCTTCAGCCATTTTTGCATTTTCTCCATATCCGTGCATCCGTTTCAAAACTTGTTTCATGGGGAGATGCAAATGGGTGATAGTAGCCTACCCAAGTAGTTTCAGCCAATTCCAATGCACGGTTTCTGAGAAATTGATCTCTGTAATCTTCAACCATTTTCCATTTTTCTCAAAATCTGTGCATCCATTGATCGCAATTTTTCTATGGGAGGTGAATAATTATGATCGGAACATTCTTAGCAAGTTTCAGATTGCTCCGATCTATCGTTCGGGAGCAATGGCGAAAACAAGTTTCGGTCCTATGAAAATTCGACATTAGCAGCTTGAGGGTGCAGATCTGAACGTGAAGCCAGCTCCTACAGCATGGATTCGGCCAGAGGATACTTGCACAAGAAAAAATAGCCATGAATCAGCAACCAAGCCACCATGCAACCACAGAAACCAGTACATGCAGCAAATGAAAGGCCACAGCACCTCACAACAACCATTCAACTTCTGGGTACGTGACTAAAACTCATTCCTCTTATTGCATGAATGTAATTTGGAAATTGCATGAGCAATGAGATGGTTGGGATTAAAAAAATCGGTGGCCAGCTAACTGGCCACCCTCATCCAATTCAACAACGCTCGGTGGGTGAATGAGACACGTGCGCTCAGCCATCTCAGGAGGAAATCGGGAAACAGGTAATGGTGACTGTTTGACCTTCAACGTAATTGATGGAGTGATCACAGGTAGGAAACAGGATGTTTCATGACAACAGCGCCGTCTACATGGGCCAACGCACATGTTGGCCACTTCACTCCCTCACCGCAAATCACGCAACAATTAAAGAATGCTCGACTGACTCTCACCACCCGCTGATTAATTTGCACTTGCAGCGTTCTTAGCTGAAGTACGTGTCCTCTGCTCCCACAATCTGTTAACCCGTCGTCCTCCACGAGTTTTTCAGCTTAGTTCGAGATTCTGCTGCGTTTTGGGCTTGCTCAAAGGTGCAGGGGCATTCTACAGGAAGACGTTCTACAGGAAGTATGGCATATCCTTCCGAAGCAGAGAAGCCTGGACTTTTCTTCATCGAGTTTGGAGTTCTGAGAGAGGTAGGCTTGAAAAAACACTCTTCCATGCATGATACGTTCGAAAGGCGGTGAATTAAACTATTTTGAATAAGAAAGTATGAAACAAGTCTGCCTGTGAGTCAAAAAAATAGCAGCTGCCTGTGTGTGGCACGGAATTTCTCAGTCAATTTTGTGTCAAAATTCTCCTCCACAGTTCTTGTTAACAAATTCCTTCTGTAGAAACGATAAACCACTGTAAGGGCTAACCTGTGCATAAAGAATGTGACTTTTATGTGGTTGGGGATGAAAATTAAGCTCTGCACTCTGTCTGTGAGAGCCTAATTCCCTTTTGACAGTCGAGTTTTGGGCAGCAACAGCATTATAACCAGGGAATTGTTGTTCATTGATATCAAACAACCGAGGAATTCTTCCTTGAGTCTAGGGGGAAACTATAAACAACATTTCCGTTTCTGACCAAAGCATAAGAAAAAGGGAGCACTCTCACCATGCCAGGGGGATTCATAATTCAGCATTATCCATGGTTATCATTTCAGGTTGTTGTGTGAACTTACACTTCATCTAACAGTGAAGATAGGGAACACATTGAGGCGGAAGAGAAAGCTAAGGGTAAGGAAACCCAGGACAGACCACCACAGAAAGAGCAAGAAGAGAAACAAGAGAAAGGCCAAGCTACTGAGGCCAAAAATGTGGGTGGAATAAAGGCACAAACACCAAGGGAGAAACGATTGCAAATCAGGGCAGAGAGGACTGAAAAAGTCCAAGAAAGTGAGGGCACACCCAAGGAAACCACAACAAAATTAAAAGAGAAGGCACCCCCAGCCAAGCAGGCCAAAACAATGAAGACTGTTTCTACAGGAAGCCAGAAAACAGTCAACACAGGACTTTCTATAGGAAGTTTGGAAACAGGGCAACAGAAGGAAAAATCGCCTGATATTTTAGCTAGGGAGGCAACAGCTATGCTGGCCACCCTAAGCACATCTCCCAAGCAAAAGGGTAAGCAAAAGAGGGAGCCTTCCCTCTATATTAAAGCAAGAAGGAGTGTGAGGATAAAAACTGGCAGACCCCAACCACAGTCAAAAGAGCCAATTACAATGGTAGACACGCCAGCTACACAAAAGGAGAGGTCTCCCTCCAAGGCATCCATCACCTATGAACGGGGAAGCCCAAAGACATCCACCTGGAGAGAAAGAATGAAAATGATGGACACAAAGGCCTCTCTACAGGATGCTGAGACAGTTCTACAGGAAGCTGAGAGTTCTCTAGGAAAAGGAGCACAGGCAGTGGGAAGAAGCAGAGAGAAAATCATGGTTTCATAACCGGGAAGAGCACATCACTTCAGAAGCTTGGCATGACAGGGAGGCCACCAAGACCATCAAAGATGAGGAGATAGATTGGTTGCTCAGAGGATGAGCAACACCTTCAGTAGGGGGGTGATGATGAGCCCCAAAAATGGATAATTACATGGGCTCATTCAACCTCCTAATTCGACTTAATCCACCATTCTCATTAGTTTATTGCATGTTTTTTATTATATTTATGCTAATAGAGTGAATTTGGTTAGTCATTATGCCAACAAGTCTAATGGGTGCTTTGTGTAGATTTTTAGTCAATTTTGAGACAAAATCAAAGGTTTTAATGAGCACTTGGAAGCCAAATTCGTGGAAGAACAAGGGAGAGGATTTGTAGGAAGGTGTCCCCTTCATTTATGGGCCCTTACCTCAAATTCTCCACCATCAGCTCGGAGTTCAAGGGCCACCAAATCAATTATCACAAGGGCAGCCGAGCAAGTGCTAGTAAAAGTGTTGTTAACTACAAGTTTTGGCAGCCGTGTTCCTAAAGTTTAGGAGGGTTGTTGGAATCCTCAATTTGTATAAATAAGAGGGCTTAGGGCCTCATTTCAGTTAGTCACTTGGAAGGTAGAAGTTAGCTAGTTTGTAGTTCGATTTTAGTCAGTAGATTAGCTTTGCATTTCAACACATTTTGAAGCTTTCCCTTGTGGATAGTTTTTGATGTAACTCTTCTTTTCTTGCTCAATAAAGATGAATCCAGCTTTGCACCATCTCTTGGGGTTGGGCCCATCTCAAGTGCCCAGTACCTCCTTTATTTAGTTTCATGTGTCTTTGCTGCATTCTTAGAATAAAATTTGCTATTTAGATTTAAATCTTGTTTTGTTATTTAGGTTGTTTTTGATGGTTAAAATAGCTTTTTATGTTCAGATTGAGTTGATAGGTTATTAACAGGGAATAGCTTCAGAAAAAAGGCCATCGAGCACCTTTGATTTCACCTCTCCCTCAGTGGGATCAGGAGCTAGGATCAAGGTGACCTTGCTGCCACAAAAACACAGTCTTTGCTTTGCCATGCAATCATTAGTGTTCGATTATTATTTGTAGAAGTTGGTTACATGTTCAGATTCTTGATTGCTTTGTTTCATAAGTTATTTCACATGGTTTCATTGCAAATAAACTTTTGTTCATTCTCTTTACTGTTATCTAGGTCAGAATAGACTAACGTAACTAGGCCTTTGCTTTTCCAAATCCTTGTTTGTTTCGTTTGAAAAACAACTTGCAGAGAACCTGTTATCCTTCTTTATCTACCCATTCTCCATCAATCCCACCTACTTCATCCTCTACTTAGAATCCTTGCCTTATGTTTTCCATTTTCTCATTCTGCCCTAAATTCCCATATTGTTGTGCAACATTGCTCTACCTCTCCTTGAACGAATCCAACCATCCTCGCCACTTCTCAGCTCCATTCCCCAAGTCCTGAACCTCCTCACACCCTTATCTCACCTCCATACCCACTCTTTCATCTTTGTTCCTCCATCCATCCTCCAAAATCCCATTTCTGAACATCTTGTAGAAAAATTACAGACATCCTGTAGAAATTCTAGAACATCCTATAGAACCCCTGCAGACTTCCTGTAGAAGCTCACGAATGAGGTTTCTTGATAGCCAAACTTTGTGAAACTATCTGGAAGGGTTTTAGGGACCCCTTAGGCCCTCTCTGAACATTCCCGACCTCCTCCAAGAATTTCCTCTCGCTGATGCACCTCCGCACAGTCAAAACCAGTTAAAAGCACATGCATGATAATTCTAACAACTTATTCAAAAATGCAAAAAGATGTTTCTTTTCAGATGTTACTATAGAAGTAGCTTAGACACATGCATTTTACCTTTCTAGAAGTCAATGGCATCTCTTTCAGTAGCTTGCATCCTCTTTCTTGCATCAGTAGGGCTAGTTGGTAAAATTAGGGTTTGCGTTTCCTTTTAGCTTTCTAGTTTCTTTTTGCAAGTAGATTAGCCTTCTTTGAGTTAGCTTTCGTCCATCAGTTAAAAAGCTTCTTCTAAGAGCTCATAGAAGTTGGCTTAAGCTCCTAGCGGACTTGTGCCAGTTGATCAAGTGACAGCTGCGGCAAGAGCTAGTACTTGTGCATACATCACCGTTGCTTCCAAGTTTGTTACGAACTATCGGGTTGATAAAATTAAAGAAGGGATCCCTAGGAGTTGCAGCATTATTGTTGCAATACTGGGGCTCACCACATAGAAAAAAGAATTTTATTTGGATTGAGAGAGATTCTGAACTTTCTACGCTTCTCAAAAATGATTCTTAAATGATGTAAATGTTCATCATCTGAATGTGAAAATACGGTTACATCATCTGAGTATACAACTAGGAAAACATCTTTTTCATCTAAAAATTCTATGTCCATGGCATGCTGAAAAGTGGCCCCTGCATTTTTGAGACTAAATGGCGTCTTTGCATATTTGAATGTGCCCCAAGGTGTGGTGAATTCCATCTTAGCCTGATTGTCCTCATGCACTAAAACTTGATTGTAATTGAAATAACCATCCAAAAGTGAAAGCCAGGAAGCACCGACAACTCTTTGACGAATATGGTCCATTTTTGGAAGTGGGTAATTGTCTTTTAGAGACCCTTTGTTCAAGTTTTTGAAGTCTATGCAAAGCCTTATCTCCCTAGTCTTCTTTCTCACCGGAACTAGATTTGATATCCAGTCGGAAAATTTGATGGGAACAATGATGCCCGCCTTGTAAAGTATATTAACTTCTTTTTCTATGGATGGCAGCAATATTGGATTGGTCCTTCTTAGTTTTTGCCTAAAGGGCTTTTGATAAGGATTAATTGGAATTGTGTGCTAAATTATCTTCTTATCATACTCCTTCATCTGCATAATCCCAAGCAAAGACATAAAAAAATCCAGACACTAAGCAAATTTATTTCTCTTTAGCTTCCGGAGATAATGATTTGGACAGCTTGATCATTTTTGGTTTGTCTGCTGTTCCAATGTTCACATCTTCGACACCTTTCTCTGTAGGAACCAATGTAGGCTTCCTTACTACACCATCCTGATAAAAAAAGTCTTCCAAAAGTATGAGACCTTTCGGAATATTGTTATCTTTCAGCTGTAGTATATCAACCTGAGCTACCTCGATGACTTGATCATCTTCATCATAGACTTTGTCCATAGAACAATTTTCAAACTCTCATTCACTCTGAAGAAAGGCATTAAGCTGTTTGTCCTCCTAGAATACTTGCCAATATCACAAGTTATCAGGAACTGAGGGTTGATGCTTCACATGAATCTCTAATTTCTTGTTAGAAAAATTGGAATTTTAAAACTACTGGCAGATGTAGCCAATGAATCCGCCATAAGATTTTGAGTTCTTGGTACTGTTAGAGTCGGTCTAGTAGCCCTCCATCAGCGATCAAAGCTCTTTGCATTTGCATAGGTAGGTGTCTCATCAGTGTCATTTTTTTGCATTCCGTTAGGCATGCCATAACCCTGATGGAAGAGCTGGTGTCTTTGTCTCCCTCTGGGCACTGCTGGATCAGCTTGTTTCAGTCATTAAACTTTGTCAAGGTTACTTGTCTATTGTCTTGAGATCAAATTTTTAGGTCTAGGGTTTTTGGTCAAGTTTGTCTTCAAGGTCATGTCTCTGAAGGTCAATAAGTGCCCAGCAAGCCAGAGGGATGATTTTCAAAGTGTTTCTTCAAAAGATTCTATCTTGTACAGTTAATTTTCACCTTGGATTTAAAAACCCTGTTTTTAAAGCCAAGGTCATTTTTCAAAATTTTGTAAAAAATGGTAAAAATTCACAAGGCTTCAAAGGACAGCATGTAACCCTGGCTCCCTTGCCAAGATCCCTCAGATGCTATCCCTGCAAAAATTATCAAAGAAAAGCATCAAATCAATCAGTTTCAGGACAAAAGGAAACCAAAAAGTCAAGTTTATAAAGTGTCAAAGAAAAACATTATAAAGTGGGTTATGATATGAAATTAATTCAAATAAAGTTATAAAAACCCCAATCTCCCTCCATCGAGCCTCATTGTGCATCCAAGTCATTGAGCAAGTGATTGCAAGTGAGTTCGAGCCGAAGTTGTGAGTTGCAGAGGCGCGCGACCCGTCAGACCAGGCGCGCGACCCGTTAGAGGCGCGCGACCCGTTGAGCGCCCTCCGATAGTGAAAAATTGTAATGGGCGCGACCCGTCAGAGGCGCGCGACCCGTTGGGTGAGGCGCGACACCCGTCAGTGCCTTCATTGTAAAAACTGCCTGTAAATTCACCAAGGAGCCACAAAATCGCCGAATTGTGTGAGGTAGGCCCTCCAACTCAAAAATTTGTTGCTTGTTATGGTTAAAGGAAATCATGAGTGCATTTTCAAAGGTCTCCATTTGCAAATGAAAAGCTCCACTTTGCTTTGGTTCAAAATTGTAAAAATGGCTAGGGTTTATATGCTGTTTTAAGGTATCCCCTTGTTATCATTTTTGTATCCCCTTGTTATCATTTTTTCCCATTTCCCATTTCTTTTTCCTTGTCTTTCTATGTAAATTTCCCTTGCAAAATTGGTGAAAAGCCCTAAACCCTACCCCTCTTCCCTAAGAAATAAAAATCAAACCCTAACTCTACCTCTCATAATATCCATGTAAATAAATTTATATAATGATGCATATGCAATGATTTTGCTATGATTTTTCCCTAAAATCCCTGTTTTATATATTATTATTCCCATTTTCCCTTTAAAGTATCCCTCCCCTAACATTCCCCTCGTGCTCCTTGTCCCCTTGAAACAACATTTTAATCAGCATTTTACAAAGCAGAAACAACAGTATATTTCAGCCACTTTGCTCTTAAAACAATGTCAGAAACTGAAACCAATTATGAGCAAAGTGATGACCAGGCATCAGCTTCATAGATTGAGGTACAGAGAAGGCCTCATAAGGGTGGACATCATAGAAGAGAGGAGCCCACCTTTTTGGCAGATTTACAGGCATGTCCTATGGCAGTCTCATGTTTCTGTTATATGTCTTGCTATGAGTTTTGCGAGAGGATCTCTCGGATTCAGCATCACAGGGAGTTGGTTCGCCTATTTGTTTTACATTTGCGTGATGGACATGTCAACCTTGCCGGGGTGGATTTTACATTGACACCTGAGGTGATTGCACAGGCCACAGGGATACCTAATGTCGGAGAGGTATGGAATAAGCGCAAGGTGTTGGACAGTGTTCAGTTTGAGCCTTTCATTAGACCTGCATTCATGAGACATTTGACGGGTGTATTTCCCTTCAGATTTTTGAGGAGTGAGTATGCTCCCATGATGAGGCTTATCATGCTCTTTTTCACCTGTGAGGGCAGATTTTCACAGATATATTCGTACCATATTCGCCTGATGATGCATTTCACACGGGTACGGATGATGGACATCCCTGTTTTCATGTGCTAGAACATTGAGAGGATGGTGCCCTTGATGCAGAGGAAGAGCCCAGCACAGTGGTATAGGAGCCTCTATCATTACGGTTTGATTCAGCTTGTGGTCAGACATCAGTTGGCTCAGCAGGGCATCACATGGGAGGATTTCATCTCTCGTGAGTTCTTTACAGCACCACCACCACATCCGAAGATTGTTCATGAGGAGGGAGGACCATCACAGCAGCATGATATCCCCGGGACTAGCCATGTCAGTGCTTCTCCATTGGTCACTTATCAGAGAGGCCACAGGGCCTTATTTGCAGCAGCTAGGCGAGTATTTTCTCCACACCAGGTGGAAGGGGTCTCGCCTTCTTCATCAGCACCACGAGTGTTATCTCCACACCAGGTGGAAGGGGCCTCGTCTCTGACAGCAGCACAGGTATCAGAGAGGGGAAAACAACCCAGGATTGATGAGGGGCCATCAGGTGTTCCAGATATAGAGCTTGTTGATCTTGATGTCAGTTCTCCTAGCCTAGAGTCAAAGGAGATCATTCAGCACCTTAGAGCTGAAAATGATGCATTGCAGAAGAGATTAGAAGGGGCACAATGGACAATCTCATATCTAGAACAGCGCAACAAGCAGTTGGAGGATGAGCAAACTCTTGATGAGTTGTGGAGGATTCGTAGTGACCGCAACTTGAATCGAAGAAGACCCGGTGATTTAGTGCCAGTTGAGCAAGAGGCTATGCTTATCCGGCTCAATGCTCATTTAGAGAGGCTGTTGGCTAAGGCCAACCAAGATAAGAAATTGTTGAGAAACATGAATAACCATTATTGGGCGCGGATGCACGTGTGCAAGGTGAAGATGAAGGTGCTCCAAAGGCGGTTGGCCAAGGCACAAAAAAGGAGAAAAAGGCCCGATCCCCTCCACATCTTGGCCGAGGCTTCCTTGAAGGAGAAAGGCACTAAATAGCTCAGCCACAACACAAATACCAAGAAATTTTGAACATTCTGGGTCAATTTTGGTTTTTTCAAGCAATTTACAGGTTTTACCCTCTCAACGGGTCTCACCCCCCGCGCGACCCTTTCACTTGGCAACTCTATTTTCAAAAAACTTAGCATTTGTGGATTTGGCATGAAAATTTACACATGCTCACCCATTTCCAAGAGATTTTATGAAGTTTTGGGCCTCCTGAAAGTCAAAAAACAAGCAAAAAATGACTTTCTGCCACATTTTTGACACACAGAAAGCAGTCTTGGGAGATTGCAATTTTGGAGGGGCAAATGACAACCAAATTCAGAAATTCTAGTTGGGTTGGAAAATAGACTCACAGAGCTTTCCAACAAGCCTACTCTTACTTAATTTTGACACCTGGAAGTGCCCCAAAAGTTCCCTCAAAGGCGCGCGACCCGTCAGGAAATGGCGCGCGACCCATTAGGCAAATTTCTCAAAATTTCAGTGTACAGCTTAGCGAAAAGCAGTTTTGACTGTGTTTGATTTTTTGGAATGGATTGTCATCCTCCTTGATGTAAATAATGTAATTTTATGACACTTTTACACTTATATATCTCTTCTAGAAGATTCATTCATGAAATAGGTGAAAATTAAATGAATGAATTGGTTTCCTAGCTTATAGAGGCAAGTTGTTTTGACTGCCTAGTTTTTAGTGCTTAGTTTAGAAGTGGTTGAAACAGCTCCTAGGATAGTGAGCTCGACCCCTAGAGGCAGGGAAAGATGTTAGATGATCTATATGATGTACTTTCTTGCTCATTTTCATGGTTGGACTCTTGAGGGAGAAGCTCTTATTGTATTATTCACTGTATCTCTGCAATTTTTGGCAAAGGAAGACCAGGGTTTTGCAGTCCTTTTTGGGATTCTTGTGGTCACATGTATTGATGGTGTGTTTCTCTTTGTACTTGTAAGTGTGTTATGTGAATCATTTCCTTACTTTTCCTTCTGCAAATTAGGCAAATGAAGTGTTAAAGTAGAATTCATGACTGTCATGCTCTGCTTTTAAGTTTGCTTAATATCAATGTTTTCAACTGTTTAAGGGGAATTCAAGGTTATTGCTTGCTCTCCTTAACTCCTCACCAGCCATTCTCATCCATCCATATCTATCAAAGGCATCAATACTGTTTCCTACCTCACCCCAAAGAACTCCCTGCGAAAACTGTGTCCAATCCCCGCACCCGAAATTGCCATTCCCCAATTTTCCACCAAAACTTTAAAAATCCCAAATCAAAACCTTTTATCAGTTTATTAGCCTAAAATCAGTGTTTTCCTATTGGTCATCTTGCCCATTGAAGATCTTTACTGAGATAGACCGGAGAGAGCCCTCTCCTGCCCCGTAAGGCTAGCTACGAGGTTAAGTGGTTTGATGTTGCCTTGAAGTTTACCTTTCTCAGCCTGAGGTGAAATTTCAAGTGCTAACAGGTACAACTGAAAGTTCCGAATCACCATACGTAGAAATTCTGTGGGCACCTAACCCCTTCAAGATCTTCAAACCTGTGATCAATGCTTCATATCTGCCTCATTATTAGTGCAATCAAAAGATAACTTGTATGAGCATAATCTAACATGCTGAGGGAGACTACCTTGCTGATGATGATATGGAATTCTAATCCAAATACCAATACCTGCTCTGTCTTTCTTAAGGGCACCATCAAATTCCATGGTCCACAGGCCATTTTCCTCTTCCAAGAGTTGTTCATCTTTTTGCTATTTTGGGTCCATTTTTTGAACTTTCACTTCAGACTCTTGGGAAGTTTCCATTACCTTCCCTGATGATTGATCTGAACCTTTTTCAGCCTCGTCTGATCGTTGTTCGGATGAGTTTGGAAGCACATCTCTTTCTTGGTCTGAAACTGCCCTTATAATATTGAAAATATTCGGTACATCTTTAATCTCTACAAGCTGACTATCTACTTCATTCAGTCCACTATCATTATGCAAAATAAATGATTCTAAATATGTATGTACAACGTTCATGGGATGATTTTTGGGTTTCTCCTTGCTAGTTATCATAAACTTCATTTTGTTTTCTCGGTACAACTTTCTCAATTTCCTGGAAACTGGGATGGTAGCATAGGAGTAGTCTAATTGTAGTGTGCCTCTTAATTTTGCTTCCCAGGATATTGAAAATAACATGCAAAACCGTGGTGGTATATCAACTACCACCACATCCATTAAAACATTCTTGGGATGGATTTGATCTAGAGATACTACCAAGTATTTAATTAGACCAAGACAACGGATCTTTCTGGAATCAAAAGAATACAAGTCATGATACTCATGAGTTATATCTAGACCCAACCTTTCCATGATGGCTTTTGGCATTAAGTTATGAGAGGCTCCAGAGTCAAGCATGGAGTTGTGAAGAATGAATTGGTGAATTCTCAAACTAAGATAAAATGGAGGAACATCACTATCAACTGACTGACCATCTATGGCTGGAGAAAAAATCAATTCAGGTTGGTCATATTCAATATTAACCATGTCAGACGTAGGATCAACTTTAAGCATTTTAATTATATCAGACTTGTAATGGCTATTTTTGACAAGTTCAGTAAGAGGGATTGATACTTTCAACTTTGAAATTTCAGTTTCTAGATTGAAAGAGCTAGTTTTATCTACTTCTTTTTGGACATTGTCTCTCTTCTCGGGAAGATATATCAGTATCTGATCCTTTCTTTGGATGTCATGATCCTTGTTCGGAATACTTGTATATGGTTGCTTTGTTCTTCTTTAATCAGTTGCTGCCAACTCTTTACCTTTTCTTTGACTTCCTTGAGGATTTGATTTCTGTTGGGTGTCTTTTTGCAGTGATGTCATTTTCTGAATGATTGGGACATCTCTATTCCTCAAAGAATATTGATTCTGTTGAGAACTGAGAGAATTTAAATATCCTCTTTGATAATCATTGGTTTGAGTTTCCAATGCATTGTCATTTGCTAGTATGTAGTCCTCATCTTTAGGCTCCTCCACCTTCTCGACATACTTCTAATCTTTAGTCAAGAAAATGGGATGGTGATATTCCCTAAAGAAGTGATTTTCCTCAACAATCATTTTTGTTTCATCATCATATTCTCCTTAAGAATAGTTCTGCTACAAGGGTGTCTGAATAGGCTGCTATGATGTTGATGCTTCAGAAGCCTTCTGCTCTCTTTGTTTTATCCTGTACTAAGGTTGCTGTTGATTTCTGAAGTTAGGATTTCTAACTTGTGGCTCAGGAGATCTAGCTAAATTTATTATCAAGCTAGACATTTTATCCATGGTTTTGATTAATGCATCTTGTTTCAGATTAGTGGAAATAGAAGGATCTTCTTTGATGGTCACTCTCATTTCCAGTTTCTCATGTTTCAATTGAGACTTCTTGATCATCAACTTTGCTTCCACACTTACCACATTGTTCTGCATATCTTCATGAGTTGTGGGATCCCTTTCCCTCAATTGATAGGACATCTCCGGATCAAAATCATCCAGGTAATGCTGAAGTGCAAAATCAAGTGGAGGTTTCATGTTGTTCGGAATAGAATTGTAGACCTGATTGAACCTTATAGTGAATTCCTGAACCATCTCATTAGGCTTCCTATTCAAGGTGTAGTATTCTGCCAAGATCTGCAATGGATTCTTCTTTTCCCGCCATCTAGCTAAAAACAACTCATTGAGCCTGGTTGAAGAATTAATAGAGCCTACTGCCAAACCACGGAACCATTTTTTCACGTCTCCCGAAAAAATTTGGGCTATCAGTTTCATTTTAGCATCATCTTCATCGACTTCCTCTAAGTCAATGAAATCAGCCATCTTATCAATATGTTGCTACGCTGTTACTCCTCGGTTGCCATCAAATAGAGGAAGCCATTGGCCATAGGTCTGAGGTAATGCTGCCAACTGACCAGGTAACACCAAAGGTGCAAATCTTGCCATAACTCTCGAAGAATGGTGGATAGGAACTACAATGGGTTGTGCTGTTGAGATGAAGATGGAGAGGGTGAAGTGGATAATTTCGGAGATGAAGTAGAGGGTATGGCAGAAGATAAAAGCTCAAGTTGATATTGGATATAGGCCTTTTCGGTAGTGATTTGTAATTGATCGGCTAGGCTCTGAAGTTTCTCAAAGTTAGACCAAACCTCATGCTCAAGTTTTGCAGACTGAGAGACAGCTGAAGTTTGGTTAAACAAAGACTTTGAGGCAGGAAGATAGGAGTCAAACTTTATGGGATCAAAAACTTCTTCAGTAAGACAAGACTCGGATTTTGAACGAAATAAAGATAGTTCAAATTTAATGTCAATAGGTATATCCTCAATACTATGTATTTGATCTGGCAAGGAAGTGGTCCTTTCCAATTTTATGGTTTCAATCTCGGGGAAAGGGACTTTAGACTTTCTTAACAATCTTTCAGGATTGTCAACTGGAGAAGGGGGATTTGGGTTAGGGTTTGACCTGGTATATCTTTTCGAAGCCAAAATATTAACAGGGTTGCAAACTATATGAGGTAAAAGGCCTAAGACTTTGAGCTGAACAGAGATATTTTCAAAGGAAAGTCTTCAATAGTGAAATATAAAACTGGTAATGAATGAGAGCTTACCAATGAAATGGAGTCTGATCGAACTTGTGATTTGAAACCTTCTTCATTTCTCCGACTAAATCAATTGGATCAAGATGCAAAATTTGTCTTCGTTGTCTTCTTGAGGCCATATTCTACAATCTTGACACTGCGATTTTTGAATCAACCTTTGTAAAGCTTTGTCCCATCATACAGAGGACCAAAATTCAATGAGAACTAGTTGTACACAAGGGAAAATGAACCTTTTGTTCCCCGCCAACGGCACCAATATGTTATCACTCCTTCGGATCTCCAAGGCCGAGGAAGAATCCAGCTGAGGTAACCACAGACTAATCTTTTGACTTGGTAGCTAGCCCTACCAAGCCAGAGAGGGCTCTCTCCAAAGGATCACAACCAAGAGGGCTGGATAGATTAGGGTTTTAGGCTAGATGTAAAGTGCAGAGGGTGTTTAATTTGATTTGATGGGGTTGTTGGAAGAGGATTAGGTAAAAAAGACTAGGTCAGGGCAAATGAGGGTATGATTACAGACATCTAATGGAGCAAGATAGGTAGGCACTCAAACACTTTAAGGTTATGAAGTGAGATGGATAAGACTGGTGAAATGCTAAAAAGAGAAAGACAAGCATGTATTCTTTCTAAACTAAAGAAACTGGACAAACTATGTAGATTTCCCCAAAACAGAGCATATAAAATGTATTCTGCTTATCAACTTGAAAATCAACATATCATAGAAGTGAAATGTAATATGGGAGTACCAAACATTCAAAAATATGCAACGTAAGAAGAAACTAAGTCAAAATTCCATACCACAAGTATTCCACCAAATTAGTTTCAACTCATTCATTAAATTCTGCCAAATACTGATTACACCAGTGCCTCTGATCAATAACCAAGCATCCAATTGATTCCAACCCTTGTCTATGATGAAGAAATGAACTAAGTAGACATGGAAACCACTTCCCCTCATCCTCAAGGGTCTAATCCATGAGGTGGGGAAGATATTACACAAAAAATTGAATTGATAGCTAAATTGTAGGATGGTCCAAGTGACTAATTCCTATCTTAAGTGAACTGATTCATTATACCTCATCTATTTGATTTACCCTATGCATTTACCCTAGGTAATAGTAAAAACTTGATAATTACATCATCTTGATAAATTAAATGAGTAAAACATCAATTCCCCTTATGTGAAAGTGAGTTTAGAGTGAAACAGTGAAAACCGTAGAAGACTGTAAAACGCACCCTTGAACTGTCAAACACACCCTTGAACTGTAAAACATGCCTTTGAACTGTCAAACGCACCCTTCAACTTCAGGGTTGCTTTTGGATGCCTTCCCGGTGTCCCAATTTGCTCCAAGATAGCTTGTTAGAAATACCTTCTAATCTACTTTACAAATATGCCTTCATTTTTCCATTTGGAGGTCATTTTCTCTGTCAAAATTCCAATCTCCCAAGACTGGTAAACGCATAGTGACCAGGCCAAAAAAGAGGCAGAAAGGTGGTTTTTTGATGGTTTTCTACCCTTTTGGCTGACCATTTTTCCTCCAAATGCTTAGCAAATGCACAAGGTCCATGTCCTCATCACCCTGAATCCAAAATGCTGACCATTTTCTCATTGGATGCTCCAAAAAAGAGCGCAACATCCAAGGTGCTACGCGTTTGACCTTTTCACTGTGCTAAAAATACTTAAAAAAAAACACATAAAATCATAACTTGCAAAATTTGTTCAAAAATGGTCAAAATTTGTTGGTTGATAGCTGCTCATATGTTTGAGGCTAGGAGTGATGCTTCTACAAGAATATCTAGCCTCTTTTTCTCCTCTTGCTTGGTCAAGGCTTCAATTTTTGCATGAGCTCTTTTGAGCTTGGCCATTGTAATTTTGTTTCTCATGGCATATTACTTTGCCATTATTCTCTGAATCTCAACATCCCTTTTGGCTTTGTCTAAGAGGCTCTCAAGATGACTATTTACCCTCTCAAGCCAATGTTCCCACTTCTCATTTACCATTTTGGCAAATTGCTCATTCAAGGTGAGCTCATTGGCTAGTTCTTCCTCCTTTGCCTTTCTAGCTCCAAGGCTCTCTTTATGCCTCTAATACTTGGCTTTCTTCTCGGTACCTACTCATCAATATGTTCACCATACTATCTATATGCATCATCAAGTAAGGCCTTAGCCTTTTAAGCCTCTCTCTTTTCTTTTCTGAGCCGAATCTCCATGAGCTCATGTTTGACCTCAAACTGGCTGTTCCCCTGCTCATAGTAGGAAATAACGTATTTGGCCCTTTGCAAGTTAACCTAGAGCTATCCTATGAGTGCATTATTCTCCTTGTTGACAATAGATGTGATATCACTGTCATCATGCCCATATGAGTCAATTAACTGAGATCATGCTCTATCTCATGGAGGCCTTCCTCCTGTTGCTAGATCTCTGTCTCTATAACCTTTTCCTTACCCTTCTGTACTTGCTTTGCCGATGAAGAAGGTAAGGCCCGTCCCACAATCAGTGGGGAAAACACTTGCCTATGCCCTCTCTGATAGGTATGTGCCAAGGTACCTAAACCAACCCTTTTGGGTTTGCTGCTCTCACAATGATCAATATGCTCTTGCCCACTACCTTCATCGCTACTAGGTGAATGAATAGGCTCATGAAATTGTGATGATGGAGGTGATGGTGTGGCTAACTCATCAGATGAAGATGGATTATGTATGGGTTGAGGTGGAGGAATGGAGGTGGATGGCTGAGAAGATGAAGGTGCTTCTTGGCCATGCTGAATAGGTGGGACTGTGAAAATCTCATTGGATATGAAAGTGTCCCATGCAATGTTAAGCTTATCAAGGTGGTGTAGGACTATCATCTTGATGAGAGAGTGGTGAAATATGCTACGCATTTGATGATCATAATCCTTTCTTCGACAATGAATTACATCTTCTCAATGTCCCGGTAAAGTTAATGGGGTAGATTGAGCATTTTGACTCTTGTGAAATGCATGAGTAATCGAATATGATAGGAATAGAGTCTAGAAAACCTACCCTCACATGTGAAGTACTTCATAATGATTTTCATCATGGGAACATATCTGTCTAGGAGGTAAGAGAAAGGAAAAATCCTCTTTCTCTCATTCTTGTACCTTGGTTTAGGATATATGATCCAATTCTCCTTGTTTAAACCATTTTTCTCCAATATTTGGGATCCTAGTGGCAGCTGATATAATAACAAGAGATACAGTGAAGGTGACACCAGCAAGGGTTGCCTAGTTGTCATGGAGTTTGGTGATGAATAATCTGGTCAACTCAGGATGATGCTGGATCCTTTCCACTTTCTCACAAAACTCAAAACAACCCATATGTTTAAAGCTTGCCACAGTGATGGGAGATGCCATGAGTTCTCTGGTGTTGGTTGGCTCATGTCTGATGATTCTTCCTCCTTTCTTATATCACCTCATTTCTTGTCTTTGTTCCTCACTCTAACTTCTGTGCTCTTATTTTTCCATGAGTTATTGCTATCAAAACCCTACAGAGATGATAAAATGGACTGTGGGTGTGGGAAATATGGAATGATGTGAGGAGATTTGATGAGGAGGGAAAGGGGATGTGTGGTATGAGGGAGGTGATAGTGGATAGCCTTTAAGTGATAGGAGTGGTAACGAAATGCTAAGAAATGTGATTTAAGAGTGAAAATATGTTACTAGGGTTTTGAGTTTAGCAATGACAACAAATGACTATGAAACCCTATGTAGATCAACAATGGAGTGGAGGGCTGAATATATTTCCCACCTACCTCATTTACTGAAGTGTGTGATAATGAATTTCGAAGCTTGGTGGCGATGGAGGATGTTCTAGCATGTTTTTGGTCCTCCCAGGAAAACGCACAGCGTCCTAGTCAAATGCACCCTCTGGATCTGTTTTGCCCAAGTTCGCCTTCAATTTGAAAATATTCTTTTGCTGAGGAGGTTTGAAAGTGTAGGAGTGCAAATTGAGTTTGCATAGATGTATTGAGAGATTTTATACTTGAATGAGTTTGATTTATGAGTTGTGGACTCACTTTGTAATGTTTCATGTCACTTTTCAAACTTTCATACTAATGCTTTTTTGACTTTCTGACCCTTTTTTCTTTTGATAGGTGGATGATGCTTTTGGAAATATTGATGTCCTTTGTTTCAATACTATTGGCAAATGGAATTGATTATACAACTGAAATAGTGACTTATTACATATAATAGACCTAAAATTACATAGATGAAAATAAAAATTATTACATCTGTTTTGAAGTAAAAATTTACAAATTAGAATAAATTCCCTTTTGAAATCAAATTTGGGGCTTTTAATAACCATGGTTACATGCTTGTAAAATTTTATTTAATTGAAAATGATATTATTTGCTTCACTCTTATATTTTGCTGACCTTATGTAGTGAGATGGTGTTTTATTGGACCTTGGGAAAATAAAACCTAGGTGACCTAATGGAACCTTAAATGACTGAATTTCAGGTGAATTTGACTGATATAAAACATGATGAAATGATTTTTCATGGTCAATGGATGCTCAACAAGACACATGAAGGTGGGCCAACAAATACAATTTTTTGAGAGGGGAAAGTGATTTTGGATTTTGGGCTACCATCAGTGAGTAAATTTTTGCATGATGACCTAAGTGGAATGCAAAAGATTTCAACGGGACACTAATATGATATAAAAGAGGGATTTTGATCACTGATGGCAGTGTGCAAACACTGACTCTAACAGGTCCAAAGTTACGTTATGAGAATAGAGGTCTTGGGTTCAAGTCTTTATCTTTGTTGAGTTACTTTTTCAAAAATCACATGTAACTTATGTTTTAAAGTTACTTTATATAAAATTGTTCTCACCCATTATAAAAAGTGAGTCACTTATAATTATAAAGTTTCTTTATCTTTTATTTAAGTTACAATTTAGTGGGTAGTTAATAAAGTACTATTGTAAAAATGACTTTCACTTATTTATAAAATTGGGTCACATAATTTTTATTAAAAAATGAGCTAATTAGATTAAGTTTGGAAAGAGGGGGGATTTAATTTTTTTTATATATACAACATTATCATTCTCTTCTGCACATTCACGTACTTTGTCGGCATCTTCAACAACTTTTATTCAAAAAACCATAACTTCTTCATCTGGAAGCCGTTTTCAGAGCCATTTTTTTTATTGGCCTAATTTTTCGAGATCTTTCCACTGGAACACTTAGTTTCAACATCTACAGCTTCAATTTTTTTAAAATGGAAAGTCCATGCCAAGTTATTCTTGACTACACCAACTACTTCCAATGGGTGTCCTACATGGAGGATTTACTTAGAAGTAAAGGTATTTATAGAATAGCCTTAGGCCAAGAGTCTAAACCTAAATACGAAGATAAGGCAATCAAATGGGAAAATAAGCAAGATCAAGCACGTGGGTTGATAAGGATGTTTATTTCTCCGTACCTTAGATTCCATATTGTAGAACTTGATACCCTTGATGAAGCAATGAAACAACTAAATAAAGTTTTTGGAATTAAAAATGAAATTAGAGCCCATCAACTCGAAAATGATTTGTTTACTTTGGACCCCAATAATGTTTCTTCCATTGAAGATTTTTTGTCCAAGTTCAAGACCCTTAGAATTCTCTTTAAAGGTGTTAAGGTTAAGAAAGAAGATGGTATCCTTATCTATTCCATTCTTACTAAGTTAGGAACAACCTACTATGTGTTTGTTTCCACCTTCCATTCTACTAGAGAAGCCTTTATTTCTCAAGGACAAGCCTACAAGTCCCCTTCTTTTGATGCCTTTTATGATTCTTTAATAAGAGAACAAGAAAAACTCTTACATATTGGTCTTCTTAATATTGGAAACTCTTCTAAGAAAGCCTTAGCCGCCCAACAACAACCAAGTTCAAAGAATCCTAAGAAGCAACATCCTAAAAAGAATGGTCCTAAACCAACCAAGGGTCCTGAGCACTTTTAGTCTCAAAATGAAAAATCAATTCAACAAAATGATACGGCAAATAAAAACAAAGGGAAGAAGACTGATAGACATTGCAACTCTTGTAATCGATATGGCCACTTAGAATCCAAATGCTTTAAGAAGATGGAAGTCTTGGAAGCAGCAATGAAGAAGCATAACATCCATTTGGAGCACTCTTCAACTTCAACTTCATCTTCGGGAATATCACTTTCTTCATGTGGTTGTCAAGCATCTTGGTCTGGTTATGCACTAAATGTATCTTCTTCTTCTCATTCTCATGAGTGGCTCATTGATTCTGGAGCTTCTTATCACATGGCCAAAAACAAAGCCATGTTTTCTTCTTTAAACGATTGTAACACCAAAAATATATATGTTGGTGATGATAGATCTCTTAGTGTTGTAGGGATTGGAACTATTCATCTAGACAATGGTCAATTTAATGATGTATTATGTATTCCAACCTTATTTTGCAACCTTCTATTTGTATATCAAATAATTCATTCAGGTGAAGGTAAAACCGTTGAATTTTCACCTCACAATGTTGTAATTAAGGACCTAAGAGATCCAGGACAGATTTTAGCTACTAGAATTGTTAATGATTCTACAAGGTTGTATAAGTTTAACAACTTTGGTTCATCAACTCTTCCCTCAGTATTTGTTACTCATAATGATGATGTGAGCAAAATTTGGCATGAGCGATTTGATCACTTAAACTATCGCTCCCTTCAAAATCTATGTAAAGAAAATATGGTGACAGGTCTTCCTATGGTATCTTGTAGAGATGGTGTTTTTCCCAAATGTGTACTCGGAAAACATCATCGGGATAGTTTTGAAAGACGTGCCTCTTGGCATGCCTCAACCCCTTTACAACTTGTGCATAGTTATTATTTATGTGGTCCACTTCCAGTTGTTTCATTCTTTGTCTACAATTATTTCTTAACTTTCATTAATGATTTCTCTAGACGCACTTGGGTATACTTCTTAAAAATCAAGAGTGAAGTATTTAACATGTTCTTGGCCTTTAAGGCCTTTGTTGAGAAACAATCTGGACATCAAATTCTTAAGCTAAGATCTGATAATGATGGAGAATATGTTAACAACAAATTCATTAACTTTTGCATTGAGCATGGAATTCAAATGCAGCATACTGTTCCATATACTCCACAACAAAATGGCGTAGCTAAAAGGAAGAATCACACATTAAAGGAAATGGCTAATTGTATGCTTCAAATGACTTAGTCTTATTTTTTGTGCAGAAGCAATTAACTGTGCAAATTACATAGTAAATCACACTCCTACTAAGGTTCTAAAGAATACCACTCTAGAAGAAGCATGGATCTCAATTAAACCAGATGTAAGTCACTTTCATGTTTTTGGAAGTGAAGCATGGGCCCATATTCTAGATGAGAAACATAAAGCCTTAGAACCTAAGAGTGAAAAATATATTTTTGTTGGATATTCTGAAGATGTCAAAGGATACAAACTTCTTCCTATCTAAGTCCAAAAATGTTATCATTAGAAAAGATGTAAAGTTTGCTAAAAATATATCGGCCTACGAGCCTAGTTCGGCAGATGTGCCACCTCTCTCTATCCCTTCTACATATGAAAATATTTCTTCTTCAGATGATGACAATGAGGATGATGATTTCCCCCACCTTCTCGGGATCCTCCTATAGCTCCTTAGCTTCCAAAATGGGTTCGTGCTACTCGGGATGCAGCAGGTGCTCCTGCAGGTGATCCTACAGATCAACGACGTACACATTCTCAGTTTGATAGTGCCTCTTCTTTACTGGCTCAAGCTTCAGTGAATTATGATCCTGATACCCTTGCAGAAGCTTCATGCCATCCATATTGGGACAAAGCTATGAATGAAGAATATCGTTCATCATTGTCAATGATACATGGGATCTTGTTCCTCTTCCAAAGGGACGAAAACTTGTTAGATGCAAATGGGTTTACAGAACCACGTTTGGACCAGATGGAAAAGTTGATAAACATAAATATTGTCTTGTTGCTAAGGGTTTCTCAAAAGTTGAAGGCACTGACTATACTGAAACCTTCTACCCTGTTACCAAAATGAACTCTATCTGCCTTGTTCCTTCCCTTGTTGCCTCTTTCAAATGGGAAGTCCATCAGATGGATGTTAAATCTACCTTCTTACATGGAGACTTGCATGAAGAAATCTATATGGAACAACCTCCTGGCTTTATAAAAATAGACTCCAACCTTGTATGTCAGCTTAATAACTCCCTTTATGGTCTCAAGCAAGCCGCTCGGGCTTGGTATGCCAAAATGGATAGCTTTATTTTAGATACTGGCTTTTCTAGGTGTCATTCTGACAATACTGCCTACACCAAGAAAGTGGGTAAGTCTCTTATCATTATTGTTCTTTATGTTGATGATCTTATCCTTACTGGTAGTGATCCCAACCTTATAAACCATGTGAAGTCCAGCCTTAAAAAGCAGGTTGAAATGACAGACTTAGGACACTTGCATTATTTTCTTGGTCTTCAAGTCTTGCAATCCAAGAAAGGTATTTCCCTTGCCCAGTCCAAGTATTCCTATGATATTCTACGCCACTTTCACATGGAATACTGTAAGCCAACCCCTTCTACCTTTCAATTTGGAGCCAAACTTTCAGTCACTTGTACTTCCCCTGAAGTTTATGCTACCTTATACCATCAGCTTGTAGGAAAACTTTTGTATGTGACCCATACCCGTCCTGACCTTTCCTTTGTTGTTGGCCTTATTGATTGGTTTATGGAAAACCCACATGAAAGTCATTGGAAAGCAGCTAAAATAATAATTCATTATGTTCGAGGTACAATTCAGTTTGGGATTCATTATAGTGCAGAAGCATCTCCTCTATTGGTTTGTTTCACTGATTTCGATTTGGCTGGTGAACCTAATGATCAAAATTCTACTGCAGGTTATGTCTTCACTCTTTGTTCTAGACCTTTTACATGGGCTTGCAAGAAAAAAAGTGCCATTTCTCTTTCTTTAACAGAAGAAGAGTATCATGGCGTTGTAGAAGCTAGTAAGGAATCCTTGTGGCTTCGTCAGATCCTGATAGAGTTTGGCTTTCAGCAACAACATCCGACTACACTTTGGTGTGATAATCAAAGTGCCATTCAACTATTGAAATATCCAGTCCAATATCAGTGCAAGAAACACATTGAACTACACATGCACTTCATTAGAAATCTCATTCATGACCATGTTCTTGAAGTGCAATATTGTTCAACCGATGATCAAGTTGCAGACATCTTTACAAAGGCTCTCGTAGAGGTGAAGTTTACTAAACTTCGATTTATGGTTGGAGTTCAAGAAGTTGTCACTAAGGGTGGATATGCCCTAATGCCTCCTTCCTTCTCCTATTGTGTCATATTTGTACATCCTTCAATCTTATCCCAAGTTTTTCCAAAGGGGGTTGTTAGGATATTCCGACACATAGGAAATATTTAAGTATAACTTGGTCTAGTGTAGAGTTAGGTAAAGTGTGTTTCTTTACTATGTACTTTTGTAACTTACAATCCGACATTCATGATATGTTCTATACATGAAGTGATCCGATGGTTCATTCTCTCCTCGGTATTACCAACACTTGATCTGTAGCTTGATACCTAATTGGTCCATGATCTCTATTTAAAGAGCATGGAGGGTCATTTGTAAGGTGACCGTTCATGAGAGAAGCTTATGTAAATTTTCTTTCTTTTACATTAATAAATTTCCTGAAGTGGCTGCATTGGCTCAGGCCGTGGACTATTTACCTCTTTGAGGGTTTTAACCACGTCAAGAATACTGGTGTATTGATCTGTGATCTGTTTGTGAGTGGTGTCCTTTGGTGTTCTATCTGAGGAACTTACCCTGTAAATTCCTACATGAAAGTGGAGAATAATAAAATAATATTGACCAAATCAAGATCTAACCGTTAGGAATACTTTATTATAATTTTTGGAGAGGAAAAAGATATTCAAAATGGTCAAATATATTTATTTATAAATAATTAACAAATAAAATGATTTATAAATTATTTCGTGAGGATTAAGAATGGTGTGAAATTGAAAAAATTATTAAATAGTGATTTAACAATAATTTCAATAATAGAATTAAGGAATAATAAATAAATAGTGATTTATTTAATTATTCCTAGGGGATTTAGTCAAATGTGACAAGGAATAATTATCAAACAATAATTTAATAATTATTCATAAATAAAATTAAATAAATAATGATTTCTCTGATTATCCTCACGGGGATTTTTAATTTTAATCAGAAATAATTTAAAAAAATTGGTTTACTAAATTATATTCCATGGTGAAAGTGATTTTACTATGGTAAAATTAATCCTACATGGTGTATTTCGATCCACCTAGTTAGTAATGGCTAGGTGATAATTTTTTGGTGATAATAGATTTCCCCCTAATGTATGAGTGTTAGGAGAAAATTGTATGACCGAAACACGTTGTAGGTTACACTTCCACAAGATACCAAAGGGGAGTCAGAAGAGATAGAGAGAGAGAGAGAACTAAAGCAATGTAAGGAAGGACAAAAATGGAGGGGGTGAGACCTTCTAAATTGATAGAAGTCTCATTTTATGTTGGAGTACGATCTCAAATGAGGTGAGGGAGGCATAGCCATACCCGTTGAGATAACTACGTACAAAGAATAATGGTGAGCCCAACAATGTAGGACTGAGCTACAAAGTACATGATACATGATATGCTGACATCAATGGGCCAGGAAATAATACAATGAATCCCATATACATAATGCGCCTGGGAAGACATAGGTCAGGAATAAATACAATGACATCTGAGTATATGAACTATAATTCCCCTCAAGCTGACATGGTGAGGGGGCGGGGATCACAACCAAAGAATCCCTGCTGAGTAGGAAAGGGATCGAAATATATGAATGGATCATCTGAAGGAGACATGCATGCTGTGGGCGCTACAAGCGGTTGAAATCAAACCCATCACATCTACGAAACTGTACCTGAGGTTGGATCGTTATTTGTGGAAATCCAAGCATGTGGGGGGATACCTGAAGGACCAACCCTTCGTGAGGCCTGAAACATCTCACACACACCCAGGAATTATTGGGACAATCATTTGGATCACCAAACCATGAAGTGTACAATTCTCAATCTTGAAATAAAGAGTTAGCATCGATCACGTGAGAAATAACCAAGTCAAAGGGAAATAATGATTCCCTTTGCTTGATTTGAGGTACCGAACCAAGGTGAAAGATGGAACGAAGGTACACTGCCCTCTATACCACACTTCTGGAATAAATGTATTGAAGTCGACAGTTAAGGCAATGATGAATCCTTAACAAAGGCACAAGGTATCATCGTAGAGTGACTGATGGAATGACACCAGGGGTAATTGATGGGCCTCTAAATTAGACATAAATTAAGGCCCATGCCTCTAATTTAAAACATAAATTAAGGCCTATGACCATCCGTCAGCACATTAAACTTCTATTTTTTCATTAGATAATTTATTTTTAACTTTAATATATTCATTAGGAAACTTTATGAATAATTGAATATTTGTGCCTAATATTATTAATTTTTTTTGGAATATTATGAGAAAATTGGGCAGATTATGAAGAGTTGGAGGAGGAGATAATTTAGGGACTTGTTCCCTACTACTAGAGGATCAATAATAAATAATAATTCAACAAGATATTATGGAATTATGGCACAAATTGTGGAACTCAAGATTGAGAAAATCTAGGAATGTGTTCCACTAATCAAGGGAGTAGAACCACCAATCAAGGGAGCAGATCCACTAAGCAAGGGATTTCGGCAAAGAAAGCTTCCTCCATCCATGGGGAATGATTCTTAATAATTTTTTATAAGTACCAAGTCGAATTTGCCTCTAGGGAATGATTGAGAAAATCTAAAAATGTGTTCCTTGCCATTTAATGCAAATTCCTAGTATTGGGGACTAGATCCACTAATCAAGGGATTTTAGTGGGGAACGCTTCCTCCATTCATGGGGAATGATTCCTAATCATTTTGTATAAGTACCAAGTCAAAGTTTCCTCTAGAGGAGAGATTTTTTTAGTGCTATTGTGGAGAGAGCTTGTATTCTTGTAGCTCCATTGTATTTTCTTGCAGGGATGTAATTCTATTTACAAAAATAATGAAGATTGGTGTCATAAAAGGGATTTTTGCCCCCAAATCCAATTCATTTGCATAGTGAGATGTTGGATAATTTGGAGAGGAGGAGAAGGACCTAAATCTTGTGGATATCATAACACACAAATCAGCCGTCAGAATCAGGATCTGCAAGTTGGAGGTAGGTGGCCTAACCTTACTCATCATTTTTGATGGATTATATGTTCAGATTAGGGATTCATCTCTATGGGGAAAACCCCTACTCTACTTCATAGTTGGAGCACACTTATTGGGCCTTGATTTTCATTTTGAAAGGCAGAAACTGGGCCAAGAAGTGCGTCCAATGCAGTGTTGAAGGAAAAAACTGCATTTTGGACTGAGAGGAAGAGTAGGATGCGGGGCTCTGTGGAGATGAAGTTTTGTACCCATGATGTGTGCCTTTGACTCTGAACTAAAAAAACATAATGGCATGCTGTAGGTATGGAAAAGCTAAAGGTGTCATGGTGAGAAATAGATTTGGAGACCCTTCGTGCTGAGATTCAGGGGAATCAAGCAGGGAGAGGGATTTTGGCACGGTATGGCATGCTAAAGTTCTTGGAGAACCCTTTGATGAGGGATAGTGAGCCCTTGATATCAAGAGATATGAGCTACTGGGACTCAGATCAAAAGGCCTTTGTAGTACAAGGGCACAGGATCAATATCACGATCTAGGAAATATATTTTCTGACAAGATTTCCCCCAGGGGGTGGTAGGAGAGATACATCCAATACTACCTCGTGGGAGGCATATAGGTGAATTTTTTGATCATCACTATGTACCAGGGGTTTGTGAAAAGGGCATGGCTATTTATATAAGTGACCTATAAAGGCTTGAGATGTGAGATAAATTCGCAATAGTGTTTCGGATCTTGGGTAGTCATGCCTTCCATCACATCACTAGAGGGTGTTGGGTTGTGTTATATTCTTTCCACGACTAGCCCACGTAGTTAACCGGGGGTTAGAGGAGGTAACAGGGGGTTTAAGTCGTACCCGTAACCCCACTTTATGGGGTATGCCCAGGAAAATTTTGGTTTTGGACCGTATGTTAGGTTGGGTGGACCCACCTATGGTTTTGTGCATGATTTTCAGACATGGTTTTGGATGCGATGGTTTTCGGTCCATGGTATTGGATGCTTCGGCATGTATAAATATGTATTGTAACATTGAAAGGAACATAATGAAAAATCAAGCTGGTAGTCCTGGTTTTGGGATCCAAGGGAAAATCTCTATGTATATGTGTTTTATGTGTTATGCTCTCGCATTGTTTATTTTTTGTGTTTTAGAATTCCTATGCAGGTAATTTTTGTACGGGGTTAAAACCTACATTTGGTATCAGAGCTGTTTTGGCTTCAAGGGGACGCCTTTGTTGCTGAGGGGTTTCGCTCGGGCCTGTGGTAGACCCTATTCAGTGGGAGATCTGCGAGATCGATTCTGGTGGTGAAAGAAGATGGCGAGCAATGGAAAAATAGAGATTGAGAAATTTAATAGTCAGAGTTTTGAGTTGTGGAAACTCAAGATGGAGGATCTGTTGGTGGATAAAGATCAGTGGATCATGGTAGATCCGGGTGCTAAACCAACAGGAGTGTCCGATAAAGAATGGAAGAAGTTGGATCAGAAGGAAAAGAGCACAATACGATTGTGTGTCTCAGAGTCAGTATTGCTGAATGTATCAGGGGAAGCTACGACGAAGGCTTTGTGGGACAAGTTAGGGATTTTGTACCAATCTAAGTCTCTGGTGAATAAACTGTTCCTACGGAAAAATCTGTATAACCTGAGGATGAAAGATGGAGACTCGGTGATAGAGCATCTGAATACATTTAATATTGTGGTAAGTCAGTTAGCATCTGTTGATATTAAAATTTAATATGAAGATAAGTGCATCAGTTTGTTGTGTTCTCTACCAGATTCATGGGATAGTCTGGTTATTGCAATAGGTAGCAATGCAATTGCCTTGCAGTTTGATGAAAGAGTCTTAGCCTTGCTGACGGAGGAGATGAGATGGAAAAATATGGAGAGCCAAAATGGTGATGCCTTGTCTGTACGAGGACGGTCCTAGAACAGAAACAAAAATTAGTCATCGAGTGGGAGATCTAAATCTAGAGGGAGATCTAAGTCTCTAGGAAAACCTGTAAAGGTGGTGTGCAGGAAATGCGGAAAGGAAGGGCACTACAAAAGAGACTGTAAATCTAAAGCTCCTGATAAAGGAAAGGAATCTAATGATGCTCCTTCTACAGAGGGTAAAACCACCTCAGATGAGGGTGGGGATGTGTACTTGGCTTCTTCAAGTACACATGTAGATCATGAGGCATGCTTGATTGACTCAGGTGCATCTTTTCAGTTCACTCCCCATAGAGAGTGGTTCTGTGAGTATGAGAAATATGATGGTGGTGATGTCTTCCTGGGGGATGATAGGAAGGCTAGAATCATTGGTCGTGGAAAAGTAAAGTTGAAATTACAAGGTGGAAGGGTTAAAACACTTTCGGGTATTCTGCATATTCCTACATTGGCCAGAAATCTGATTTATGTAAGCAAGCTGGATGATGCAGGTGTAAAAATAGTGTTCGAGAAGGATACCTACAAGATGGTTCGGGGAGCACTGGTATTGATGCGGGGAGTTCGGATTGGAACTCTGTACAAGCTTCAAGGTAGCACTGTTGTTGATGGGTGCAACAATTCTGTGGTTCCTGAAAGTGGAGCAGAAAATCTAGTGGTCTCTGGAGAGAAGACCATGTTGTGGCATCAAAGGCTTGGACATATTGGAGAGAAAGGCCTTTGAATACTTCATGGTAAAGGTATGGTAGAAGGTATGAGTAATAGCTCTTTGGATTTTGATTTCTGTGAAAATTGTTTACATGGGAAGAAGAATCAGGTGAGTTTCCCCTCTGGTAGTAAGAGGGCGAAACAAATATTAGAGCTTGTGAACAATGATGTGTTTGGACCTGTGAAGGTTCCATCACTAGGTAAGTCTGTGTACTATGTATTAGTTATAGATGACTTCTCAAGGAATACATGGATATATTTCCTTAAGAAGAAATATGAAGTCTTTGACAGGTTTAAAGAATTTAAGGCTCTCTTGGAAAATTAGACAGAGAAGAAGATAAAGGTGCTGAGGACAGATAATGTTGGAGAGTTTTGCAGCAAGGAATTTGAAGAATTCTGTAAGAGGTGTGGTATAGCAAAACAAAAGACTACTCCATATACATCTCAGCAAAATGGAGTTGCAGAAAGAATGAACAAGACGTTGATGGAAAGGGCAAGAAGCATGCTCAGTGGTGTCGGGTTAGGATAGGAATTCTGGGCAGAGGCGGTGGATACTACATGTTACCTGGTCAACAGGTTACCTTCGTCAGCGTGGGAGGATAAGACTCCACAAGAGGTATGGACTGGTAAGAAACCCTCTCTTTCACATCTAAGGGTATTTGGATGTGATGCATATGTACATGTTCCAAAGGAGAAACGAACCAAGTTGGATAGTAAATATGAAAAGTGCATCTTTATTGGGTATAAGGATGGTTTAAAGGGTTATAAACTTTGGAACCCAGTAACAAGGAAGGTTGTGTACAACCGAGATGTGGTGTTCAGAGAGGTGAAAGATGTTATTAAACACGAAGTCCAACCAAAGTAACCTGAGAAGATAGAGTTTGAGCTAAAGGAGGAAGAATCAAACTCTACAGCAGAGGAGGAATTAGAAGATGAAGAGCCACAAACTTCAGGTGTGAGAAGATCAGTTTGAGAAAGAAGGCATCCAGAAAGGTATAGACCATCTGATTTCTGTTAAAATTTTGCTTTATCTATTATTGATGATGATCCCAAAACTGTGAAGGAAGCAGTAGATTCAAAGGATGGAAAACTCTGGAAAGAGGCCATGGTTGATGAAATGGCATCTTTGCACAAAAATGAGGCTTGGGATCTGGTGGAGTTGCTGGCTGGAAGGAAACCCATTGGCAACAAATGGGTGTTCAAAAAGAATACAAATGTAGAAGGAAAAGTGGAGAAATACAAAGCTTGGTTGGTAGCAAAAGGTTATTCCCAGGTGCAGGGAATTGATTTTGGTGATATTTTTTCTCATGTTGCCAAGACAGCTTCTATTAGATTGCTATTATCTGTTGTTGCTGCTTTTGATTTTGAGGTAGAACAGATGGATGTGAAGACAAGATTTCTTCATGGGGATCTGGAAGAGGAGATCCACATGATGCAACCTGAAGGCTTTGCGGTGAAGGGTAAGAAAGAAATGGTATGTAAGTTAAAGAAGTCTCTGTATGGGTTAAAATAGTCACGAAGGATGTGGTATCAGAAATTTGATACATTTATACAGGGACTTGGCTTCACCAGAAGCAAAGAAAATCACTGTGTGCATTTTAAATTAATTGGTGACCGTGTTATTTATCTGGTCTTGTATGTGGATGATATGTTGCTAGTTGGAAATGACGAAGAAATTATCCAAGATTTGAAGATCCAATTGTCCTCCAAATTCGACATGAAAGATCTTGGTGCTGCAAACTATATTTTGGGCATGGAAATTAAAAGAGATCGGGCAAAGAGGAAGCTCTGGTTAAACCAGAGGAAGTATGTCGAAACAATACTACAAAGGTTTAATATGCAAGATAGTAAACCGGTGAAGGTTCCTATTCCTGTAGGTGTGAGTTTATCTGCTGAACAGTGTCCCAAGACACAAGAAGAGAAAAAGGACATGTCCCGTGTTCCACATGCAAGTGTAGTCGGTAGCCCGATGTATGTAATGGTCTGTACTAGACCAAACATTGCACATGCAGTGGGAGTATTGAGTAGGTTTATGTCGAAACCAGGAAAGGAGCATTGGACAACAGTGAAGTGGGTTTTCAGGTATTTGCGTGGCATTAGTGATTATGGTTTGTGCTACCAAGGAAGACCAGGATTGGACAGAGTGTTGGATATTCGTGGCTTTGTTGATGCGAAGTAGGCTAGAGATCTGGATCAAAGAAGATCTAGAAGTGGGTATGTGTTTAACCTATTTGGAGGTGCAGTTAGTTGGATGAGTAAGAAACAATCTGTAGTGGCACTATCAACTACAGAGGCAGAATACATGGCAGCTACTCATGCAAGCAAGGAAGCAGTTTGGTTGCAGAGATTGTGTTCAAGTATGGGGTTAGTACAAGAAGCTATAAGGATAGACTATGACAGCCAAATTGAAATTTTCTTGGCAAAGAACCCTACATATCATTCAAAGACAAAGAAAATTGATGTTTAGTATCACTTTGTGAGGGATATGATAGATGACAAAAAGGTGTTGCTGGTAAAGGTGGACACTTTGAAGAATACTGTAGATGCATTGACAAAATCTGTGAGCTTTGAGAAGTTCTCTTGGTGTAGAGAAACAATGGGCATTGTAGGGTTGGATAAATGACTAAGCTCTCTTGTGGCCCCCTGTGGAAAGAAAACAACAAGTGGGATAATGTCGGGTTGTGTTATTTTCTTTCCACGACTAGCCCACGTAGTTATCCGGGGGTGAGAGGAGGTCATAGGGGGGTTTAAGTGGTACCCGTAACCCCACTTTATGGGGTCTGCCCAGGAAAATTTTGGTTTTGGACCCTATGTTAGGTTGGGTGGACCCACCTATGGTTTTGTGCATGATTTTTGCACATGGTTTTGGATGAAATGGGTTTCGGTCCATGGTATTGGATGCTTCAACATGTATAATATGTATTGTAACATTGAAAGGGGCATAATGAAAAATCAAGCTGGTAGTCCCGGTTTTGGGATCCAGGGGAAAATCTTTGTGTATATGTGTTTTATGTGCTATGCTCTCACATTATTTATTTCTATGTTTTACAATTCGTATGCAGGTAATTTTGTATGGGGTTAAAACCTACAAAGGGAAGATGATGTTGGTGGAGAGTGTGTTGGCAGGGACCTACTATGGGTGGTCCTAGATGATGCTGTCATTGTTGAAACGAAAATTGACACTATGTAGGTATAGGACCAATGATAACTATTCTTTTGGGATAGTGTTATTCTCATTCTCTTTTGAGAAGATTTCGACTATCTGTCCTCATGTACAGATCCGTGATGAGCGCCCACAGAAGCCTAGGATGCACCACTAGGGGTAACCATTACGATGAGGTGGAGGAGGGGGAGTCGTACGAGTGTTTCGAACTTGAGTTTTTTTCTCATTGGGACCAGATGCCACTGTACATAGATGATTATTTGTATAGTGGAATGAACTATCAAGGGGATCCTAACTTACCACTTCTGTCAGGACGAGCATGGGGTCCAAATGGTAAGTGAAAGATGCTATATATTTTATGCATTTATAGTTTAAGGAATATGTGTGGTACAAATTAATAATTTTTTTGTATGTAGATATACTACCAGTGAGGTTGACAGGATACAAGGGATGAGCCGCAGCGCTTGGGGCTGCAGATTCGAGTGGTTCTACATCACAATAGAGATCAAGTAGTGATGCTCTACTGGAGGATCTCTAACATAGATTTGACATGTTACTGACAGGGGTGACAGAGCACGGGTGAGATGAGTTAGAATATTGGTATACAAATGAGTGAATTGGTCTTCCCTTGAAGTGGTGAGGAATCACACGATGCATTGCTATGGCCAGTCAGACAACATGAGACCTACTGGCTGGTGGGATGGAGCCATTGGTTTGCGATCCTTCAGATGATAGTGATTAGGCATAGGGACATGTGGGTCCCCTTTTTTATTTTTTGATAACATGTGAATGAGTATGTCAGATGTATTTAGAGTAGTGGTATGAAAACAATGTATGTTGGATATTATGATACATAATTATGGTTATGCATCTTTTTGTGACAATTGTGGTTCGCCATTTTTTTATGCTACGAATGTATTCTTGTATATAGGTGTGATAAATTTTAATCTATAATATTATTTGCAATGGTATATACATAATGATTTTGGGCTTTAGGAACATGGATGAATGTAATGGATTCAAATTCATGTGCCAAAATCTTAACTTGTATATATTTTCTAAATAGGACAAGATTATGCACATGATAAACGTCATTTAATTGCATGACAAGTAGCAAGGAATCAAGAAAAGCATGAAGGAAAAGGATGCAACAATCAAGGGCATCATATAACAAACGTATCACAACATAATATTCAACCTGGATATTCATGGCAGATCCAATGCAGATGCTGTTGGACTAGACTGACTAATGCAATTTTATGAAACTAACTCACAAAAAGATAGAAAAGATAGATCAACGACTTCAAAATCAACCTCTTCGAGGGGGAAACCTCCTTTACATTACACAAATGAACAATTCTTGGATGATACAAATGACAATACCTCCTTTCTATATATAGGAGTCTAAGTGGTCCCAATATAATCAGAGCCTACATAATAATAATATTGTAGGGGCACAACAATAACAATAGTGGGCTTCTATGGGGCACAATAATAGCAACATGGGGACTACATGGGAACAAAAATACCATACGGGGGTTGCACTAATAACAATAAGGGTCTACAATAGTAGTATAGGGACCTAACATGCCCATCTCATTCAAAAAGTGTTGTCCTCAACGCTTGAGTAGTTCTGGATGCTTATGTATAAATTCTCATCCTCCCATGTGGAATCTTCAGCGGGTAAGTTCTTCCACTTGATGAGATACTCTAAATTGATTGATTTCATAGCTGTCCGGTTCTTTTTTCCATGACTTCTTCAAGTTCAAATATGATTTTTCCTTCCTCGAGTTCCAACAATATTGTTTGAACTGCGACCTTGTAACCTATAACCTTCTTTAAGTATGAAACATGGAATTGGGGGCACTCAAGAAGATGTAGGAAGCTCCAATTTGTATGACACAATACCAATTGTTTGCAGCACTTTATAAGGACCATAGTACTTTGGTGATAATTTATTATCCTTCTTAGCTTGCTTGAGGGAGATTTGTTTGTATGGTTGTAGTCGTAAAAATACCCAATCGCCTATGTCAAAAATTCTTTCGCTGCGATGTTGATCTTCCTGTTGTTTCATTCGATTTTGCGTGAAAGTGAGGTTATCCTTTTTATTCTTGATATGTCCTTCTATCTTGAGAGTTTGAAGAGTGGTAATATTTGCCAATGCATTACAAGATATGGTCAGATTCATTTCTTCTTTCTCTGGGGTTGGTTCCTGGTGTATATCCTCTTCTTTTGATGTTTCTTGAGCCTTTTCTTCCTCTTATTCACAATCAATGTAAAATAATTTCTTCTCAGCACACTTATGACCTTTATTGTATTTTCTATCACAACTGTAACAAAGGTCATTTCTCATTTTTCTTCCAATTGTTGTGGTGCGAACCTTTTAGGTTATGGAAGGCTAGGAGCAACAAAACTTCCATCTTTATAATTGTGAGTGGTAGGATTTCTTGTTGCCATAATTTTGCTTTCAATTTTTCTTGCCAACCTGAATGCCTTCTCCAATGAATCAGGTTCCCAAAGACAAAGCTCATGTTGAATGTTATGCTTTAAAGTCCCTATGAATACATCAATCCCCTACTTCTCTAGAATATCATTTACCCTTATATTCAATTTTTAGAAGTCCTCAATATGCTTTGCCATTGAACCCTTTTGTTTGAGATATATCAATTGGCTAAAGGTGTTTCTCTTTGTTGAAAAGTGTGCAACAAGAAATTCTTGTTGAGATTGCAACAAGATGATGGAGCTTAGTGAAAAGAGTCGCCTTCACTAAGTGGGCCCGCAGGCTATTTTTGGCGCAAGTCTATTTTTAGACTATGTCTATTTTTAGACATATGGATCATGTCTATGTTTATGGATGATTGATCAAGTTGGGAAAAATAGATGGACTTCTATTTTTGATGAAAGTGTGAGTGATCACAGTGTGAGTGATCAAAGTCTATTTTTAGACTGGCTGTCAAAAATAGAAAAGTCAAATATTATTATCTCACAATAATATTTGGACTATAAACTTGATCTTATTCTCTTGGAGCACTTCAGTTTGAGCTACAGAGGTGGCACATGCATCTGTCAGAAGGAAATACGCTTTTCTTATGAGTCAGTTGAGTTGTTGCATGCATGACTTCAGTTAGAACTCAAGTGAGTTGAGTTTAGTGGACTGGAGGTACAGTTGATGGAGTTGTGTTCAGTTTGACTTAGTTAAACTAGTTGTAGTTAGTCTAACTGCAGATAGACTAATGATGAGTTGTTAAACTAATTATTAACTCATAATACAACTAAAGAATACATCAGTTAACTCAGTTGCATGTCAGTGCATGTTCAGTTCAACAGGGACAAGTGGTAGAGAATCATATTGCTATCAGTTGTGACTATAGTTGTGCATCAGATCTTGCACAATCAAGGGATTGAGTATGCCAATGAGTTTGCTCACGTATTTGGCCCACATTTTAGCCTTTTCTCACGTCCACAAAGAGTGAGTGACTATTTTGCAGGTGAAAAAACGAGTTTGGGAAGCTATTCTCATCAGTTCTTGAGCAGGTATTGAGCAGTGGAGGCAGGCAAGCAGTGGAAGAGATTTGGAGATCAGATCTGAGCTTTATTGTGTGTAACAGAGGTGGAGATACTTGTGAGAAGTATTATGCTGTGTAATGTTACATGACTCAATCAATATAATATATAGATAGTGTGGGGTTTTTAGCGAGATGCTTTCCCCGGGACACATACTGTGTTTATGAGTTTGATTGATGCTTCTATGTGTGCCTGTGAATGTTTCTGCTTCTGTAAATTGATGATCAACATAGAGGAGATTATGTATTATACATGTTCCGCTTATAATTGTATCATCAGGATAATCTCTGTGAATATGTGTTAAATTATTCAAAATTTCTACATGGTATCAGAGCTAGATGATTGTAGAAAAAGTTTCTACATGGTATCGGAGCTAGATAATTGTAGAAAAAGTTTCTACATGGTATCGGAGCTAGATGATTTGTAGAAAAAGTTTCTACATGGTATCGGAGCTAGATGATTTGTAGAAAAAGTTTCTACATGGTATCAGAGCTGCTTGATTTGTAGAAGAGATTTTTACAGGATATCAAGCGAGGATTGATCATCGGATCTATTATTCAGAAAGTGTTTACATTTTATTTCTTCAGGCAGAGTCTGTAATCGGGCCAGGTAGCCTCTGGATTCATCCTTCTTTTGGAAGGTGAGATATCCGGTGAATGCCCAGACAGTCAATCTCTGTACAAGAAATACTTTGTTCTCACGAATTCTAGATCGGAAGCGGTTGAGTTGTGTGCTGGTGGAATTCGTTTATTCCAAAGCAAGAGATAAACTCAGAAACATTCAGTGTGAGAATGGAGACAGTATGCCCAGGTATCTCACGAAGTTCATCCAATGCCGGGATGAGCTAGGAAGTGTGGGGGTGATTGTCGGATGAGGATGGTGAGTCTAGGACTCCTTGACCTTCCTAAGAGTTGGCATAGCTACCAGGACTTGGTGAATGGAAGGGAGAAACTGCCAAATTGGGAACGACTATGGTCGGATTTGATGCAGGAGGAGATTAGACGGAGCACCAGAGACAGTTCTTCATCCATGCAGGATGAGGAGAACTATGCCTTAGCGAGTAAGGTGAAGAAGGGGAAGGAGAAGGTTTCTCTTTCCAAATCTTGTTCTTCCAATGATGGGAAGAAGGTTGACAAGGCGAAGGTGAGATGCTTTCGTTGTCATGAGTTGGGTCATTATGCTACTAATTGCCCAAAGAAGAAGTCCAAGAAGGGATCCGGGGAAGGATCTGAAGGTGAGGCAGCCTCACTTGCTTCACAGTTTGAGTTGGACTTCACACTCTTCGCATGCATGGTTTCATCCATGATGGGAAGTGGTTGGTTTCTTGACAGTGGAGCTTCTTTCCACATGACCGGTGACAAATGTTTGTTCAGTACTTTGGAGGAGAAAGATCTCCAGATACTCATAGGGATGGGTAATGATGAGAAGTATAGTGTCTCAGGTGTAGGCACGGTTATTTTTCAGAGGGAGCATGGAGCTCGCCTTACCTTGACCGATGTCAAGTATGTACCAGGACTGAAGAGAAACTTGGTGTCGATCGCGATGTTGGAAGACAGAGGATATGATGTGGTCTTTAGTAAGGGAAAGGTTTTCCTTAGACACATCATCACTAGACAGGTGAAGCAGATTGGTTCACGGGTCAAGAACCTGTATGCTCTTGAGGTTCAAGATGCATGCAAAGCCTTGAGCAGCAAGGCAACTGATGGAGACTTGGTGGTTGAGAGGGAGCGTATATTACCTCTCAACATGCAGAGCCAGAAGAAGTCTCAGACGATTGTGGAGGAGCCACGATTGGTGCAGCAGCTTCAGGAGATTGTGGAGGAGCCACAACAGGGGAAGCTGAGAGGAGATCGAGTAGAGACATCTACTCACCCAGAGACCTCCAATAGGGGGAAACTTCAAGCCAGGTGGGCTGAGGGATCGCATGCATCCATACCTCCAGGTAGGAGGTGGGGTGATGTGGATTGATCATCCCAAGGAGGAGGGGCAAGATCCTTGAGGTACCCAACCTCTTGGATGAGACCTTGCTACGGGAGCCCCGATGTGTAGTAGCAGGAACTGACTGATTGGGTAGAGATAGATGCGGATGGAGCGGCAGAGAGAGCGACAGTGCAGGGAATCCCAGGACAGCGCATAGCTAGCAGGCTGTAGCAATGCGAGAGGCACAAGTGTTTTGCACAGTGCTAGGTGGCACAGAGAGGTGTGCAATGGTGCGAGATGCATGGAGATGTTGCAGTAGCGCAGATGTCAGAGAGGGATCACTTGTCAGCAGCAGGTAGAGCTTCAGCATCAGAGGATGTTTCTATCCCAACAGGGAGGTCAGTTGGGAGGTGCAGTGCGGATGCAATGCTGGGAGATAGAACTAGCAGCAGCACGAATGCAGTCAGAGATCAAAGTGACAGAGGCTAGAGCAGTCAGATACTGAAGAGCACAGAGATGCAGAGTTTCAGTCGACAGAGGCAATAACAGTCAAAGACTTTGATGACAGAGCAAGTGGACCGGCCAGATGTGTTGCATGGAGAACATTCCAGAGTTACAGGATCGGGTTTGAGAGGAAGCCTTTCTTGTTGAGAGGGAGTGTTGAAAAGTGTGAAACAAGAAATTCTTGTTGAGATTGCAACAAGATGATGGAGCTTAGTGAAAAGAGTCGCCTTCACTAAGTGGGCCCGCAGGCTATTTTTGGCGCAAGTCTATTTTTAGACTATGTCTATTTTTAGACATATGGATCATGTCTATGTTTATGGATGATTGATCAAGTTGGGAAAAATAGATGGAATTCTATTTTTGATGAAAGTGTGAGTGATCAAAGTCTATTTTTAGACTGGCTGTCAAAAATAGAAAAGTCAAATATTATTATCTCACAATAATATTTGGACTATAAACTTGATCTTATTCTCTTGGAGCACTTCAGTTTGAGCTACAGAGGTGGCACATGCAGCTGTCAGAAGGAAATACGCTTTTCTTATGAGTCAGTTGAGTTGTTGCATGCATGACTTCAGTTAGAACTCAAGTGAGTTGAGTTTAGTGGACTGGAGGTACAGTTGATGGAGTTGTGTTCAGTTTGACTTAGTTAAACTAGTTGTAGTTAGTCTAACTGCAGATAGACTAATGATGAGTTGTTAAACTAATTATTAACTCATAATACAACTAAAGAATACATCAGTTAACTCAGTTGCATGTCAGTGCATGTTCAGTTCAACAGGGACAAGTGGTAGAGAATCAGATTGCTATCAGTTGTGACTATAGTTGTGCATCAGATCTTGCACAATCAAGGGATTGAGTATGCCAATGAGTTTGCTCACGTATTTGGCCCACATTTTAGCCTTTGCTCACGTCCACAAAGAGTGAGTGACTATTTTGCAGGTGAAAAAACGAGTTTGGGAAGCTATTCTCATCAGTTCTTGAGCAGGTATTGAGCAGTGGAGGCAAGCAAGCAGTGGAAGAGATTTGGAGATCAGATCTGAGCTGTATTGTGTGTAACAGAGGTGGAGATACTTGTGAGAAGTATTATGCTGTGTAATGTTACATGACTCAATCAATATAATATACAGATAGTGTGGGGTTTTTAGCGAGATGCTTTCCCCGTGATACATACTGTGTTTATGAGTTTGATTGATGCTTCTATGTGTGCCTGTGAATGTTTCTGCTTCTGTAAATTGATGATCAACGTAGAGGAGATTATGTATTATACATGTTCCGCTTATAATTGTATGATCAGGATAATCTCTGTGAATATGTGTTAAATTATTCAAAATTTCTACACTCTTTGTATCCTCATAATGTGCTATCATTTCCCCATGAAAATTGACCAGGTGACAAGTGGTTTATGAGAACAAATCCATTTATACCAAAAAAATTGATTTGGTTCTAAATATAAAGATGCAATATTTACCTTTTGTAATAGTTGCACATCATGTAGATCAAAATATTTCTCCATCTGTATTATCCATGTTATGGGATCCTTGCCATCAAAATTCCTCATATCGATCTTTGGAATATGGTGGGCCTTCAATCCAATGTTAGATTCTACGAAATCATGATTAACATTTATTTTTTTCTCATCTTGAGTTTCCTCTACTACCTTTTCGTCATTAGGAGGCCTTTCTTGTAGCAGCTTTGTCCCACCTTCCTTCAAACCTTCCATGTATTTCTTAAAATATTCCATGCCTTTCTTTAAACCTAGTTCCCTACCATCAATATTAGCTTCCATGGCAGATATAAAACTATTTATCTTAGCTTCGATTTCATCCTTCAAATCATCCATCCAATTTTTCTTACTAGGTGTGTTGGCTTGATGGGTCCTGACCCAAGTTCAGAGTTAAGTTTGCTAAACAAATCCCTACACTATTGGCCCTTTCAACATCAATCCACGAAGTGCAGACTGAAGTCTCACCCAAAGCAGTATGGGGGGATGCTGGAACCAAGTTTCTACACCCAGAGACGGTTATGATGTTGTTTTATGCCCTAACTTTTCCTTCGTGCAGATCGATAAGCCTTTTAGAGCTTATCAATATACTTCACTTAATCACGCTTGGACCTTCACGAAGGTGTATGAGTGTCCTTCGCAGACCCTAAATAGGTGAATGTATAGCTTACGTGCCTCTGCAATCATTCCTAAGTCTGCTATTAAATTATCTGATAACTTTAACATGCATTAAGACATTCTTTGTGTAAACAAATATTATGACTTGCGTTCATATAACAATGTAAAACATACAGATTCACACATCAACACAACATTAAATCATAAACCCATTATTAATCATAACATAATCACATTTATTCATAACAAAGGTAAAAGGAAAAAAGAACATATATTTCTGGAACAATCTCTTTATTAATGCTTAAGATCTTCTCACAGATTCAAACTACCTTGCGCACTTAGCTGCAGGGGTCCACGCACTCAGCTGCAGACTCTACTCTAGGCCTCTGCACACATAGCTGCAGAGCCGCTCTTCTATTCTAAGAATATTTGCTCTTTTCTTCTAGTGACCCATTATATTCATTCTTTCCGCGAAATGCCATGGTTGGATTTTCCCTTGTGTATGGTAGCCTCGTGATCCTATGGACCAGTCTATCAGTGATGGGTATTGGATCCTCCAGCCACAAACACCCATCATGCACCAAACATAGTAACTGCTTGATTACTACCATTGTGATGGGCACGTGGTTGTAATGCGGCACCCATAGTAGGTTAAGTAGTCCTCCCTTATCCACTTCTCTTAGCCACTTCCACGGCTACAACATGGTTGTGCTAGTAGTTTTATGGAACACACAGTGCATGAGTTGATCTATTTCTAGGTGAGGAAATTGCTCTGTTTCTGCTAAATCCCAGTCTTCTAATTTCAAAAGGGGAACACGCCCCCAACACAGTCCTTCAAAAATAATCTGGTCCGATAAGAGGGGTATATGCATGGTGACCTTACTCTCGTCAATGTCTTTGGGCGCCTTGGTCTTTCCCTTGCATGGAGGAACATACTCAGGAAGCTTGGTGATGGGGTCAAACCCCACAATTTCAACATCCTCTATCTCCAACCCAAAATCCTCATCATCTATTGGGATATCCTCAAACTCCTCTTCTTCTGGTTCTAGGTTAATTGTCTTTCCCTTTTCCTGTGCAGTGGGCTTAATCTTTTGGGGTGCTTCCTAGGAGATGCGTGCACTGGTTGTGATGGCATGACCTGCTTGCCCTTCTTGATCTTGGGACCCTGAGTGGTCGGGGTAGGCCTTGGCTGATCTGAATTAGATCCATAAAACACTGTCAAAGAACCATGACTGTATCAGGTCGGGACAAATCTCTAAATAATCCAAAACAATGATCAAAAACACCATGAACCAGTGGCAATGGCAGCTAGTGTGGAACGATGAGGACCTCGGTCAAAGCACGCTGACTGAGGCCCATGGAGATTGCGCGGGAGGTCAAATTAGCCCCTAGGAGTCTCGGAATGGGAAAAGGAGGTGATTTTTGATGCATGATTAGTGCCTAGTGCTAATCTAGGCTCTAATTGCGCCTCGCTGGGCGAGCAGGGCCAAAATGGAGGAAGCCCAAGCACTCGGTCGCATACGGAGCTAGAGAACTGCGGGTGGAAAAGTGAAAAGCACTAAATGTACAAAGGCAGGACCCGTGCTCTGGAAAACCGACGGTTTTGATCAGGGTGCCCTTAAATGGTAAGAGGTTTTGGACGAGAATGGAGTGATTCCATTCATCAATCGACACGTGGTAGGCGAAGGTGAGAGAAAACTGCCGTTGATCGTGCGTTATCGATCGAGCAAGTCAACCGAGCGAAACATGCATATGGTGTCATATCTGGAGGCCCTAGATCAGACAGCTGAGATTGCGTCCGATGGAAGAAGCGGAATCGACGAGGGAATACGCCACGACTTGTAAGGATTTAGAATTTGTTTTGACCGCCACAGTGGGGGAAATACTCATCCACGATGTAACTGAAAGAAACGAACCGATGAAGCAGGCTGGCGCCGTTTAGAGGAGGACATGTGGCCACTCCCTGCAAGCTGATGATGATGCTGAACAAGGAACTCTATGCGCAGCTACAAAAGGTGAATCGACAGAGGCAGAAGAGGAATCGAACAATCTTGGAAACGGATGGCTTCAAAGCCATGAGCAGAGACAGAATACACAGTTAGTTAGTCCAAGAGATGAAGAGAGGGATAGAGAACCCCAAAGACAGCGAAAAACAAGAATCCCGAGAGGAGGACGGAGCATAGAGAACAGTGAAGCAAAAGCAGAAAGAGACAGAGGGCCGAGTTAACCAGTGGTAGCATCGAGCATCAGAGAGCTTGAACATTCAAGCCATCCCATAGAAGATCTATCTGGGCTGAGCACCGCATTGGACTCTTGCCATTGTAGACCAGAAGGTCATAGAGCTGGCAGAAGAAGAAGAGTCTGTGCACTCTAGTGGCCTGGGGAATCCAAGGACCACCCTACCAAGCAAAACTTGCTTCAGGAGAACTCAAATTGAGTCCCTGTATTGTAATTCTCTGCTTAAAGACATAATAAAACAAGGCCACCACTGAGAGCTGGACCAGAGATGTAGCCCTGGAGAATAGGGTGAACTCTTTATTAATTTCTTGTGTCTTTGTGTTTGCTTACTGTATTTCTCTGTTGTCTTTCCATTTTATTGTCTATGTATTGGCAATCTAATCGATTTGTTGCGTAAATAACACAAAACACACACCAGCACATGTGTCTGTAATACCTTTATTCAATAAATCTTCAATTGATGTCACTCATAGGGTGAATATCAGATCAAGTGGTATCAGAGCTCTAGGCTATAAGGTTAGACAAGCTTGTGTTGGTTTAGCTATGAATGCTCACAAGATCAAAGCTCAAATTAGGAGAAGGAGAGTTGGTGGAAACTAATCCTGAAATTGGGAGAGTCTATCCTCAGAAGACAATGCTAAAGGAAGGTTCTGTGGGGCAAGACCCTCAATTCATAGAGAGTTTCCTAGCTATAAAGTCTATGGTAGAAGAAATGTATAGAGACTTTAGAAAGCATAACGTTGAAGATTCATCAGGTTCTAAACAAGATAAAGAAGAATATGAGTCTCACTCCCATGACCACTCCAAAGGAAAGGGGAAAGAGGAAAGATTTATAACACCTCCTAATATCCCTGTGCATAATAAGAGATCATCTTTGATTAAGCTAGATGTTAAATTTGATTTGCCTATATATGATGGAGAACTAAATGCTGAAAAGTTGGACAATTGGATTAGACAAATTGATGTGTATTGTAGGGTACAGAACATAGACTCAGACAAGAGTAAGATTCAGCTGGCAAGCCTACGCCTAGGAGGCACTGCCTTGGTTTGGTGGGAAGGTAGAACCCAAGCTGATATGAAAAGACATGGTAAGACAATCTCTATCTTGAGTGAGTTTGTTTCTGCAATCAAAAAGCAGTTCTATCCATTGGCCTACATGCAACAAGCTATGATGAGTTGGAAAACTCTTCAAGAGTTGAAAGGGCAAAGTGTGCAAGGGTATACTCAAGAATTTAGAAAGAGAGTATTGATGTTGGGTATCTCATTAGACTTACTAGAGACTCTTTCGAATTACATTGGTGGTCTACACAGCTACATGAGGCATGCCATCCTCATGTTTAATCCCACTAGTATAGATGAGGTATCTGTACAAGCTACTCATCTAGAAATTAGAGGAAAGAATGGAAATACAGAAGTTGGGGGACCATCCCAACCCACTGTAAGCAAGAGCAAGGAGAAAAGAAAGCAAAAGTGGAAAGCAAGGAAGGCTAACACTGCACAGAAAGCCAAAGCTTCATGCACTCACTGTAAAAAGGAGGGGCATGATGATGAGCATTGTTGGATTCTACATCCAGAGCTAAGACCTAATAAGTTCGAGGGCAAGAAGAAGAAGACTACTACAACTATTTAGAAATATTTGGTGTCAGACTCAGGAGATGAAACAACTATAGCAGCCATAGGTATAAAAGGTTTTCTGCTTTAGAGAATGCTGAAATCAAGAAGCAGGTGCAAGCATTGCTCGAGAAAGGGTTCATCAGGCCTAGCACATCACCATGTGGATCACCAATCGTTTTGGTGAGAAAGAAAGATGGCTCGTGGAGAATGTGCATTGATTACCAAGCACTGAATAAGATAACAATAAAAAATTGTTATCCCCTTCCTCGCATAGATGATCTTTTAGATCAATTAAAGGAAGCTGTTTATTTCACCAAGCTGGATTTGCATAGTGGATACCATCAGGTCAAGGTTGCAGAGAAAGATGCATGGAATACTGCTTTCAAAACAAAGCATGGATTGTATGAATGGTTATTTATGCCTTTTGGCTTGACCAATTCTCCAGCTACTTTCATGAGATTAATGAATGATGTACTCAGACCTTTTCTTGATGATTTTGTTATTGTGTACCTGGATGACATTCTGATTTTTAGTAAAACGTGGGAAGAGCATTTAAAGCATGTTAAGAAGACATTAGATGTTTTGAAAAGAGAAAAAATTTATGTTAAACTCTCAAAATGTGAATTTGGAAAAACATCTCTAAACTACTTGGGTCATATAGTAGGGGGAGGTGAACTGAAAATGGATCCCTCTAAAGTGGCAGTCATTGTGAACTGACCTAAACCTAGGTCTGCTACAGAAGTGAGAAGCTTCTTAGGAGCAACACAATATTGGAGGAAGTTCATTTCTAACTTCTCTTCGATTGTAGCTCCCTTACATGCTTTAACAAGATTGAATAAGGTGTTTCAGTGGGGAGGCAAACATCAGAAAGCCTTCGACACCTTGAAAGAGAAAATTAGTACAACACCTATACTAGCACTGCCAGATCTACAAAGACCATTTGAGCTACAAACTGATGCCAGTGACTATGCCATGGAAGCAGTGTTGACACAACAAGGTAAACTCATATGTTATCATTCTGAGACTTTTAATCCTGCAGTAGTTAACTATCCTACCTATGATAAAGAATTGTACGCATTAGTTCAGAGTGTGAAAAAGTGGAAAGATTACTTAATGGGCAAAGAGACAATAGTACATACTGATCATCAACCACTTCAATATCTACACTCCAAAACTAAGTTGTAGCAATCAAGACATTACAGATGGATGGGGTTTCTACAATAGTTTCATTTAGTCATCAGATATAAAAAGGGCATACATAACAAGGTTGCAGACATGTTATCTAGACCCACTATAAATGCATCTACCATACTTAAGCATATTTCAGTGCTACATGAAAGCTACATTGAATAATATGCTCAGGATATGGACTTTAAAGATGTATATGTAACTTTGAGTCAAGGCAAAAGAGTAGAAGAATTGGACTACCATATGAAAGACCGACTCTTATACCATTGTGGGAAACTTTGCATTCCATAAACTGAGAGAGTAAAGATAATTAGGGAAGCACACACTTCTTTAATATCAGGTCACTTTGGGGTAAGTAAAATAGTTGCGCTGCAAAGGTTCTGCTATTGGCCGAAAATGAATGAGACAGTTTCTAGATATGTAAGTGGGTGCGCTATGTGTGCTAAAAGCAAGCCCAGCAATAGAAAACTATGCTTGTACACTCCATTGCCAGTTCCTTCTCACCCTTGGGAAAGTGTTTCCATGGATTTTGTTGGAGGACTGCCTAAATCTAGGAAAGGTCATGATTATTTATATGTTGTTGTGGATAGGTTCAGTAAAATGTGTATTTTGATACCTTGTAATAAACAGATTACAACTGAACAGACTACAAAATTGTTCTTTGAACATGTATGGGTTCATTTTGGATTACCCACTTCCATTGTATCTGATCGAGACACCCAATTTGTGGGGAAGTTTTGGTCTAGTCTGTGGGAACTGATGGACACCAAATTGAAGAAAAGCACAACTTTTCATCCACAAATAGATGGCCAGACAGAAGTAGTTAATAGGACAGTGATCCAATTACTGAGAGGTTATTGCAACAAACATCCTAAGCTTTGGGATGAACACTTGTGTTATGTGCACCATGCTTACAACAGAGCCAAACACTCTTCTACACAGAGATCTCCTTTTGAGACCTGCTTTGGTTTCACACCAAGGTCTCCTTTGGATTTTGTCTTTGGTAAAGATACCATGGTTTATGGACATAGTGATGTGGACAGGGCAACTAGGTTCATTAAACAGATCCAGGAGATCCACCAGGCAGTACAGGAAAAGCTGGAAAAGAGCTAGGCCAAGTACAAGGCTAGGCATGATAAGCATCGGATGGAGCATAGTTTTGAAGTTGGAGACCAAGTTTGGCTGTATATTAGCAAGGATAGGATGCAAGGTGAAGGTAGAAAGCTAAAGCCTATTAGGTATGGACCTTTTAGGATACTTGAGAAGATTGGGGAAAATGCTTTTCACCTTGATTTACCAGCTTACATGCACATCTACTTAGTCATAAATGTAGATTGCTTGAGGTTCTTTGAACCTTCAATGATTGAGGACCCTGAAGAGTAGAGTCAATTGCCTTCTATTGATGACCTACTACCTGAATATCTTAATGAATTGCAGGAAGACACAATGCTGGATAGGAAGGTAAGGATGACACATAGGGAGATGTTGAATACCTCAGGATTGGGCTCAAAGGTTCGAAGTCAAGTAGTGCAAAGTGGATTGAGATTGTATAAGTGAGAAAGATATACCCTCAATTATTCGATGCTTGAAAACCAACTTTTGGTGGTCCAAAAGCTTTTTCAATGGGAAGGCCGTGATCCGAATTGGATCCATAAAAGACTGTCAAAGAACCATGACTGTATGAGGTCAGGACAAATCTCTAAAGAATCCAAAACAATGATCAAAAACACCTTGAACCAGTGGCAATGGTAGCGAGTGTGGAACGACGAGGACCTCGGTCAAAGCGCACTGACTGAGGCCCATGGAGACTGCGTGGGAGGTCAAAGTAGCCCCTGGGAACCCTAGAACAAGAAAAGGAGGTGATTTTTGATGCGTTATTAGTGCATCACTGGGCGAACAGGGCCAAAATGGAGGAAGCCCGAGCACTCGGTTGCATTGGGAGCCGGAGAACCGTGTGCAGAAAAGCGAAAAACGCTAAACGTACAAAGGCGGGACCCCCGCTCCAGAAAACCGATGGTTTTGATCAGGGTGCCTTTAAACAGTAAGAGGTTTTAGATGAGAGCGGAGCGATTCCATTCATCGATAGACACGTGGTAGGTGGAGGTGAGAGAAAAATACCATTGATCGCATGCTATCGGTCGAGCAAGTCAACCGCGTGAAACATGCATATGGCGTCGGATCTGGAGGCCCCAGATCAGACGGTTGAGATTGCGCCCGATGGAAGAAGCAGAATCGACGAGGGAATATGTCGCGATATGTAAGGACTTGGAATCTATTTTAACCACCACAGTGGAGGAAAGACTCATCCATGACGTAACTGAAGAAACGAACTGACGAAGCAGGCTGGAGCTATTTAGAGGAGGACATGTGGCCACTCCCTGCGAGCTGATGATGACGCCGAACAGGGAACTCCAAGGGCAGCTGCAGAAGGTGAATCGACAGAGGCGGAAGAGGAACCGAACAATCTTGGAAACTGATGGCTTCAAAGGCATGAGCAGAGATAGAATACATAGTTAGTTAGTCCAAGAGATGAAAAGAGGGACAAAGAACCCCGAAGACAATGAAAAAACTAGAATCCCTAGAGGAGGATTGAACACAGAGAACGATGAAGAAAAAGCAGAAAGAGATAGAGGGCCAAGCTGACCAGTAGTAGCATCAAGCACCAAAAAGCTTGAAGATTCAAGCCATCCCATAAAGGATCTGTTCGAGCTGAGAACCACATTGGGCTCTTGCCATTGTAAACCAGAAGGTCACAGAGCTAGCAGAAGAAGAAGAGTCTGTGCACTCTAGTGGCCTGGGGAATCCAAGGACCACCCTACCAAGCAAAACTTGCTTCATGAGAACTCACATTGAGTCCCTGTATTGTAATTATTTGCTTAAAGAGACAATAAAACAAGGCCACCACTGAAAGCTGGACCGGAGATGTAGCCCTGGAGAATAGGGTGAACTCCTTATTAATTTCTTGTGTCTTTGTGTTTGCCTACTGTATTTCTCTGCTATCTTTCCATTTTTTTGTCTTTGTATTGGAAATCTGATCGATTCGTTGCTTAAATAACACAGAACACACACCAGCACATGAGTCTGTAATACCTTTATTCAATAAATCTTCAACTGATGTCACTTATAGGATGAATATCAGATCATTGGCCTAGGTATATGTGGAGACTTTGGTACTTCCGCTGGTATTTCTGCAGGCGCTCCCTCTGGGGCAGGTCTTTCTGCTGCCATAGCCACCACTGGGATAGCTCCTTCACTTGTCACACTTCCGTACTCATAGCTTTAGTGGGCATCAACATAATGCTACATAATAACTCCTGATTTGCCTATGACAATGTCTCAAACACATAACTTGCTAGCAAAAGCTCAAAGGTTTCACGATTCATGTGCGCCTGAGAGCTCAACAACTCAATTCTCAAAATACCAAGTGTTTTTAACTGGGAAGCCACCTCTAATTTATAGGCACTTTCAAATTCAAATCTGACCGTTCCCCCCAAAATCAGATCATTAATGCTAGATCGGTGGTAGATTTTCAGAGATCTAGTCCATAAAGTCTGGCTTAATTGCCGCCCCCACTTCATTTGACCGTTTTTGCAGCGTCAAATCATGAATAGTCACTTTAATGGTCACTTTCTGGTAGCTCTATGCAGTTGCTCCCTTGGTAGTGCACCCCCCTGCGCACTTCTGTTGGCATTATGACTTATCTTCACTGCGCAGTTCTCTAATTGCGCAGCTCTCCAACCGGGGTAGTGTAGTTTATAGTCATGTGCCTCCTTTGAGCTACCTGGGCACTAAGACTGTGCTTCCCTCATATAGTCACCTAGATGGATCACCAGTGTATGGCTTCAATTGACTTCCATTTACCTTCCTTGGGAAGGGTTCTCCATTCAATTTGACCAACTGAATTGCTCCACCATTGGTAATCTCCTTGATGACATAAGGTCCTAGCTAATGCATCCTGAATTTCCCTGGAAATTTATCAAATTTACTGTCATATAACAAGACCAGATCATTTACCTTGAAGGTGTGTAGTTTGATGTGCCAATCATGCCATGCCTTTTTGTGCTCCTTTTGAACTTGTTGATGAAATCCAGCTAGAAATCGGTCCTCCTCAAGCTCTGCCAGCTACGCGAGCCTCTCTTCCAAGGCTCCATGGTCCGCCATTCCTGTAAGTGCCACTATGCACATACTAGGTATAATATATTGCATTGGTATCATAGCTTCTATGCCATACTCGAGCCTGAAAGGTGTTTTCCTAGTCAACTTCTTGCAAGTAATTCTATAGGTCCATAGCACTGCTAGTACGCGCACATCCTAGTCACTTCTCTGAGCATTGCAGACCTTCGTCAGTGCATTCTCCAGTATCTTATTGAATGCTTCCACAGCTACTTTGGCCTGCAGGTGATAAGGCATGCTCTTCTAATGATACACTTGAAATTCTTCTGTCAACACGCTGACTATTTCATTAAGAAAGTGCGTACCTTGATCACTCATTAAGATCTTTGGATAGCCAAATCTCGTCAATACGTATTCAAAAAGAAAATTTTCTGTTGTCGCACCAGTATAGTCCTTCATAGGCTACGGCTCCGCCCATCTGGTCAAGTACTCAGTCGCGGTGGTGATGTAGCGCGCACCTGTCTTCTTTTCTAGAGGCTAAATTGGGTCCACAAAGTCGATCGCCCATTTCTTGAATCGTTGTAACGTCACCTATGGCATCAAAGGCAATTCATCCCTCTGCGATGGCCTGCCAGTCCTTTGACATGTGTCGCAGGTCCTACAATATGCTTTCGTATCCTTATGCAGAGTTGGCCACCACAACCCAACACGCAGAACCTTCTCCACTGTTTCTTTTCCTGCATAATGTCTTCCTGCAACTCCTCCATGAGTCTCCATGAGAATGCTGCTTCGCTCAAAGTCAGATACATAATGTCACAAGATTTCATCTAACCCAATTTTGTACAAGTGTCCTGTAATGACGGAGATGTCTGCTGCGCGCACTACTAATTCCTTCTTCTGCTAGCTTGTATATCCTTCTGGGGTAGTTCCCATCATCAAGAAATGTATGATATCTTCAAAGTGACTTTCCGTAACGCACACTGCAAAGAGCTATGCGTCAGGAAACCCTTCCTCTAAATTAGTAGGTTCCTCTCCCATTTCAATGTGTGACATATGATCAGGTCCCGCATTTAGTCGTCCTGGCTTCACAATAACTTCAAAGTCATACTCCTGGAACAACAAAAACCATTTGTAGATCTTCCTCCCAACACAGGATTATTGACCAAGTATTTCAAGGTAGAATGATCCGTATACATCTTGAAATGTCCACCCAGCAAATAGTGCATGAACTTTTGGAGTGCGTATACCATGGCTAGTCCTTCATGCTCTGTAGTGGAATAGCTCTTCTTAGCCTTGGACAACTTCTTGATCGTGAATTCTATGGGATGGTCCAATTCCCCCTTGCCTGCCTGTGTTAGCATAAACCCTAGCGCAATACATGAGGCGTCCATGTGCACATGAAATTTCTTCTTCCAGTCTGGGAAGACTAGGATTAGCGTGATGACCATTTTCTCTTTCAGCACGTCCAAGCTCTTCTAACATTCATCACTCCAACAGAACGTAGCATCCCTTTTCAACAATTTATCCATGGGCGCAGTGATCTGAGCATAGCTCTTGATGAACTTCCTATAGTATTGGATATGCCCTAGAGTTGCGCGCAACTATTTCACATTCCTTGGCGCTTCCAATTTGATTATCATCGCGATTTTCACGAGGTCTACCATCAATCCCTGTATGCATACCACATGACCCAGAAAGATCCTGAAAGGGACACAAAATAGACACTTCTTCAGATTGAGCGCGATCTGGCATCTCCAAACATGTATCTAACATCAACTGCAGACTTGCCACATGATGCTTTACCAATCCAAACACTGTCCAATCGTCAAAGTATACCTTCAGAAACTTATGAATGAAGTCTTTGAATGTCGCAATGACTATGCGTGAAAAAATTGCTGGTGCATTCTTCAACCCAAAAGGCATTACAATGTACTGAAAACATCCCCATTCAGTCATGAAGGTCGTCTTTCTTCTATCCTCAGGCGTGATTTTGATCTGATGGTACCTAGAGAACCCATCAGTGAAAGAGTATGATTCTTGGCCGCCAACATTATCTAGGACCTTGTCAGTGAATGGGGTCGAGAAGGGATCATGCACGCAAGCATCATTCAACTTCCGGAGATCCACGCATATCCTTATTTCTTCTTTCTATTTCTTTTCCTGAACCACTATCGGGCTTACCCAATCGGATTCTTCCACTGGTTCAATAATTCTTGCCACGAGCATCTTATCTAACTCAGCGCAAACCCTTTCCTTATACTTAGGATTAAGGCAGTAAGGTCTTTGTTTTACAGGCTTTGCATCTGGCTTCAGGGTGATCTTTATGATACCTAGGTCTCCTATTATCCCTTTTAAATCAAAAAACTTCATGGGGAAAAATCCTGATATTCGTGGAGGATCTCATCGACCTTGTCTACTGTCGCATCATCCCAATAGTCCCCAATCTTTGTGAATTTTGGTTCCGCCTCTGTGCCAATGTTGACTTGCCTAGTTTTCAGTGGTGCAGTTATGTCAGGATCCTCTATCTGTGGACCTTCAACCTCGCGGTGATCTTCAGTTTCTAGAATATTAATCTTTCGGGGATCCTCGTCTTCTTCTTCAATGGTCACGTTATAGCATTCCAGTGTGTGGCTCATCTGGGTAGTCCAATCAGGTTGGATAATATCTAAAGGATCTTGCGGTATCCTAAAGATTGCTGCTTTGACCTCCTATAGCACCATGTTAATACAACCAAACCCATCCTTAAAGTCAAACGTCACTAAAAATCCCTGGTGCAAGATGTCCCACTCTTCAATTCCATGGTGGAGCTCGGTTTCCAAGTACCAATTCATTGGTTTGACGCCCAGGGTATGACAAAACAGATGCACCCATTTAGGCTGGGGCTCCACTCCATAAGCCTTAGTCCATTTTTCCAAGTGATTGTGTGGATAATCCCTTCCATCATACTTATTTTTCATCTGCACTTTTGACTGCCCAAAACGTATTCTCATCAACCTCCTATAGCCCTGCCAATCATTGAAACTATCCTTGTGCGTACCCCACCATCTTGCAGGCGTAGCGTGTAATACCCAATCCAAGGCCTGGAAGTGATGTTTCTCTGATACTTCTCTTTCAAATGCATCCAAAAAGAAATCAACATCAGTTATCCCATCATAATGTGGCAGATCCCTAACTTCGGATGACACACAACCCAATGACTTGGTCATCATATTACAATGCAGCATAGATACTTCATGCAACCGGTTATACCAATGTTATAATTCTTCATTCGAATCTGACGTGCAAGAGATTTTGTGGTCCCATGCAATAAATTCACCCACTGTCGAATTTACCCAATCCTGGTCTTGCGCCGTTATCTTGTAGATCTAGTCCAGTCCGTCAACACTTTCATAATATTGAACTGGTTCTGTATAGTGCGGTCCCTCTGCGGGATCCAATGGCACCATTACACGAAGAAATTTCTTTTCAAATATCATCTTCTACTTCTTCAGGTTGATTACCCCATTCATGTTAGTGGCGCAATCGATTCCAAGGAGCACAGGGTAGGGATTGCTATCATCCACAATCTCTATTACTTCAAAATCCGCTACTGCGCTCGCGCCCTCGTTATCAACTGTGACCCCTTGTAGCCTCCTCATTGGGATAATATTATGTGGATTCGCCATTCTTAACTGTATCAGAGACCACTAGAGCGCAGGTCTCCCCATTCTTTTCCAAGTCTATTTTGGAAAAACATTCCTTGCGCATTCAACTGTAGGGGTCTGCGCACTCAGCTACGGACTCTATTCTGGGCCTCTACGCACACAGCTGCAGAACCACTCTTCTATTCTAAGACTATTCACTCTTGTCTTCTAATGACCCATTATATTCATTCTTCGCTCATGAATTGCCTTAGACTCTCTAAGACTACTTTCTATACAATCCCATGGTTCGTAGACCATGGGTGGATCTCCAAAATGATACAACTTATCTAAACTAAGGGCGAAAACCCTTTTATCTTTTAGGCATATTCACGCTCCACGACCATAAAATGTGGAGACTTTACATTTCTTTACACAAAATTCGGGCCTTCTGCAAACTTGGGTGTTTAACCCAAAATTGACCCCTAGGGGACCTGTTCCCAACAAGGTGTTTCTATTTCTTGATTTGAGTCATTCTTTTTCTTGCTTTTAGCAACTTGATCTTGAATCTGTTGTATCTCTGAAATTTCAGATCTCCAAGGTCTGAAATTGCAACCTACAGTAGCCCTATAAGTCCTCTATGCCATGAGTCTGATAGAAATTTTATTCTCCAAGAAAGAGTTATGCCCAATCTCCCAAGATGACTTGATTATATACTTTTTCAGTAGAGCGAACTTGTACAAAGTGCCAAATGTCATTGTTTTGACCTTCGGATCTGAAAACAATACACAGAAAAGTATAGTCCATCGTTTTTCTGCAACTTATGAAATTTCAATTTGATGCTGAGAGAGAAAGTTATGATAATTTTCCTAAGGTCACCTGTTTGGGATGTAATTTGAGAGCTTGCCAAAACCCTAAATGTCTTGGACAATATCTTCAAAAATATAGAGAAACAAGATCTAAAATTCGGGCTCGAGCTTCATCAAGTTTTCAGTGCAAATGGGTTTAATTTAAAAGTCTGAACCTTTGTAGAAAAAAGATTATAGCGCAAATGCCACGATGACCTGTTTTGAGATGGAATTCTAAAGCTTGCAAAAACCCTAATTTCCTCAAATCATATATATGAAAATTTAGAGAGACAAGAACTGAAATTTGGACCCAAGGTTCAAAATTATTTCGGCTCAAATGGGGTTTTTTTAGCTTCTAAAACTTCGTAGAGAAAACATTATAGCGAAAATTTCATGATGACCGGTTTAGAGCAGCGAAACCCTAGAATCCAAAGCTTTGATACCAAATGTTATGAAACCAACTCATAAAAGATAGAAAAGATAGATCAACGACTTAAAAATCAGCCTCTTCGAGTGGGCAACCTCCTTTACATCACCCAAATGAACAATTCTTGGATGATACAAATGACAATACCTCCTTTCTATATATAGGAGTCTAAGTGGTCCCAATACAATCAGAGCCTACATAACAATAATATTGTAGGGGCACAACAATAACAATAGTGGGATTCTATGGGCATAATAATAACAACATGGGGACTATGCGGGCAAAATAATACAATAAGGGGGTTGCAATAATAACAATAAGAGGTTACACTAGTAGTATAGGGACCTAACAGTCACAACCCAAGCCTTACCTACTAGTTTAGATCAAGATAAACACATTACTCAAACTCGAGGAATCACTTTACTCAAACTCGAGGAAGAGAGGCTCAAAGCCAAAGACTGATTTACCATACATCAAAACCGTGTAAAGTGTTGGTTTGATATAAAATATGTAGGAGAAAAGAGCTTTGATGTGGGAAACCATGTCTTGAAATGGGATAAACCCCATGAAGACAAAGGTAAAAACACTAAGTTTTAGCCATTATGGATTGGACCATTCATGTTTGAAGAGGGGCTCAACCATGGCATTTTTAAGTTGAAATCTTTGGACAGGAGGATTAATCCCCTCCTCGTAAATGGCAGAGACCTTAAGCATTATTTTCAGTGGAAACTACAAGCTGCATTTCCTATATATTTATTTTCATTTTATTTAATTTTTTTCTTTTGTTAGTTGTTTGACTGTATGCAGTCATGTCTTGTCATGTATTAATGTCAGCAATTGTACATAAATAAGACTTACGTGTAAAGTGCATGGCCCAAATACTTTTTAGTTCAATCAAAGGGAAGTGTTACAACTACAACACTTGGATTTCTATTTGTTCTCCTTATTTGTTTGGGAAAATGTCATAGGTTGAGGTAAGTCCAAATGGAAAATATGACTTCTCCAATAGGAGAACCTTGAGGGAACCTATTAGTCCCAAACCTATGCTAGTACTTGAACTGCTCCACTTGGTATATGTCTACTTGTGTGTTAACGCTTCTCCAATCTAGTAGAGAAAGGAAAAGGGGAAAATCTAAAGGGAGCAGGTCCAATACCAGAGGTCTTAAAATACTTCTCTAAAGGGGCAACCTCCTTTGCTCTAAACAAGTCGGGATCTCTCTTCCATCCATTGAAAATAATAAGTGTCAATGTGAAGTTCTATTAAATACATAAATATAGGGTTAAGGAAGAGAAAGCCTTCATGTGTACGGAGGTGAAGCAAGCAACTTCTTCGGGGTATTTTCTAGGCTCACTAGAAGTGAAGCAACATTTGTGCTCCTGAAGTGACTCCATTGGGGTACTTTCCTGGCTTTCTGGTAGCATAGCAACACCAAAGATGAAAACTATATACTTTGAATATCCTAAAAACTCACGTACACATTACCTTATCTTGGATTGAACAGATTGTGATACGGTGTATCTTTGTGTGATTTCAACCAAGTAGAGAAAAGAAAAGATGTTATGTATGAAACTAGGTTAAAAGGGGAAACTTGGGGCAATCAATACTTCTTGGAGGTCTGACCCTTAATTGAAATATATTGGCTGACAGAGAAGCCGACGTCTTCCAAGTGTGTCGTTAAGTTTTTTTGTTGCTACAACACCCTTCAAACTTTCACTACATTCGAATTTTGGAGCCTATTTCATTGTCTTATCAAGTGTCGCCTCAGTCGCCAAGTGTTGTTTTGTGTTGTTTTATATTTCTTAAGTCTTCTTTAATTTTCTTAAGTGGCGTTGCATTGATTAGAAAATCTCCATATGCCTTTCATGGTCATAACATATTTGTTGTTGTAAACGACACTTTTGGGTCGCAGTCACACACACTTCACTGGTCATACATGGGGAATGTGAATAAAGTGGCGTTTTGATGTATATTCATTATTGATCAAGTTTGTCTAAGTTTTCTCGATGAGTTAGTATGTGTTGCACATGGTTTTATGTCTATAACTCATCTTTCTCACCCCTTGACCAATCATCAAGACTTAGAAAAGTTTCAGTTGCAAAACAAGCCCATTAAGGCCAAGAGTGAATGAGTGTACTTTGAAGCCTTGATGCATGACCCTTTTATTTTCATTTGTGTTCCATGTGCCCTAATAGAGAGATGGGCACACTCCAAAAGCAATCCCCTTCCTTGTTCTGATCTGCACCCTCCAAAATGACTAAGTTTGCATAAAACATGGTAGAGTAGGAGATTTCTAGACTCACAGTTTCTCGTCATAAATGATTGGAGAAATAGGTATTCTAGGGATCCCTTGGAAAGCACACATGAGGAAGATCAACCAAACAGGGTAAATAAAGGAAGCACAAAAAGAACCGAGATCACACATGAAACTTGATGATCGAAGCACCCTAAGGAATCCAAGATTGAAGAACCTTTTGAGGGTGAAAGTGTTATGATCAGAAGATGAATGAAGAGAAGGTACAATGGTAGTTATCTCAACACTAAAGATATTCCATGTCATCAGTCACTGTCAATTCCAATCATCCAAGATAGTTACATGTCTAGCTTCATCATATAATGATGTGGAAGTCAAGATGTATTATTGTAATCATCGTAAAATACAAACAAGTAGAAGTACAAGAGTCATGTATAAACTCAAGAGTCACGGAAGTCCAAAGGACATGTAATACCAAAAGTCATATGTAATTCCAAAAGTCATTTGGAACTCCAAAGGTTGTAGAAGTCCAAATGTCACTAGAAGATAGAAATTCAAGATTCATGAGGATGTGAAAGGTCACTCGTCAAGTTATAATAGATCCTCATTTCTCATGTAAAGGAATTTTAACCTTAGCTTATCTCGTAAGGCAATAAGAGATAGAGTTAGTACTTTTGGGGAGCAAGAAGTGGCTTTAATGCTCCACTATTGGAGCTAGTGTTGTGCATTTTATTTATGTATATTTGTACTTTGACTTAATATCAAAGCCTTCCCGGCTAGCATGTTTCCACACATGGATTGTGAATGTTTCTGAGACTATTCTTTGGATATTAATGGATCATGGTTGTTTTCATCAATACTGAATTAGTTGAAATATTTTGGTTACTTCAGTGCTTCTTGTTGGAAATGTGTTGTAATGATAATAGTGATTGCCACATCTATGTGAACTATTTTTCTCGATGCTAGGTGAGTCTTTCTATTTTTGCATGGGTCTCTATTATGGTAGTACTATTACTTCTATCTCAAAATCTTACTTTATTTATCCTTTGCAATGAAAGGAATTAGATACATTTGCAATTGGACACTCACAAGGCACACTTGCTTTCTTTCGAAGGCATGTATGTGATTCTCTCTCTTGCTAACAACTAAAGCCAAATCACATCTTTAAGAATGTAGTCAGGTTGTATACTGGATGGGGATCCTATAACAAACATTTTGAGGTCTAATTGGCATCTTATATCAAGGAGACCCCTTTGAATGTTGGTAGGTCTAGCACTGCCATCATTTCTAGCCCTAGAAGGAGGAAAGCTAATTTTTTGTTTGTTTATAATTCCACCCACCCACATCATAATTCTTCTGGACAAGGCACCAACATTCATAGCACCTCTATGAATCATATTCCTAAAGTAGGTTGATCTTCTCAGCTTGACTTGGAACCGACTTGTGAATTTAATTACGAATAAATAATATAAATTCAAACTATAAACCATTGGTTTGCGAAGGTTATTGGAGTTATTCCTGGAGAAAAAAATGTTCCTTATTTTCCAAAGAGAAAAGAAACAACTCCTACTGGAATAGTGGTTACTACGGTGGAAGATCTGGTTTTTTCCATTCTTGAAGAGTTAGCAGAATCCATGGATGACATAGAACACCGAGAGTGATTTCCACCTTACAACAAAGGATATGTGGATAACATTGTTCTTCGAGACCACATTTTCCATGGGATAGGTGTTCACAGATAGGATTCCTCTATTTTTGAAGAGGTGGAGCGCGGAGACAAGAAAATGGTAGACCAAGATCTAGATTTGATGACTCAAGGCACATTCGCTCTTCTAGGTATTTTACACAAGATGCCAAGACACCTGGAAACGTTGGTAATGAAGTATGACCCTTACAAGTCAATCAAAGTGGAAGACCATTTGGAAAACTACTACCTACAACTACAGACGCTCGAGGTATGTTATGATGATGTTGCATGTAGATTTTTTCCATGTACCTTAGATGGTAGAGAAGTTGTTTGGTACCATAGTCTTCCTACAAATTCAATTCAAAATTGGAGGGGGTTTAAAAGGTTGTTCCTCAAAAAGGTCATTGATGACAAAACCCCAACCATGTTATGAAAGTTGTTAGGGAATCTAAAGATGGAGCAGAAACAAAAGGTAAAGTATTTTAATAAGAGGTTTAATTGGATATTGAACAAATTTCCCATGGATTCAAAGCCTCATGACTCCATCATGTTTGATTATTACACCTCTGCCTTGTCATCGATCATTTCACAATTTGTAAAGACAATTGTGAAAGACACTTTAGCATAGAATTTTTAAGAATCCATTGTAGTGGAAAAGGACTTACATGTGATTGGTGCCATTGTCGATGATGAACCATCTAAAGACTAGCAAGAGGTCTCAAGCCTCTCCAAACAAGGCCAAGGGTAAAGAAGCTATTGATATTGAAAGCTTGACCCAGACCATCAAGACTTTGTCCGATGAATTTGGAAAAATTAAAATAAAGGAAAAAAGAGACCACTGTTAGCATCAAGCCCCCTAGGTCCAACTTCTTGAGAAGGACTAATAACAACAACAATAGCAGTAATCATCTAACTAATTCTCCATAGGATTTGAATGTCGTGTTGAATGTTGAAAGCATGGGAATCAACCAATACTATTATTTTCGACAAGAATATAATTTAGAAAAGACATGCACGCAGTGGAAGCACAACATGAACACTTTGGATACACACATTATTGACTCGGTAGTTTCAGATGAGTTGATCCGGATTTAAACAGGAACGCAACAAAATACAGAGATAACCATATAGACAAAGATGCAGCGGAAATAATGCTTCATTTCATTAATAGGAAATACTGAAATATGCTTACAACCAGAAATAGAAATAAACCAGCTAGGGCGATGGTAGCTTATCTCTGAGAAGAGATGTGCGGCTACATGCCTCTGAACTGTTCTGAACTGTGTTACAATGAGGCTCGAATGTTGAGAAACAATGGAAAACCCTTCACATCCCAAAACCTAACCCTAGAAGATGAAATGCCAAATTGTGGGCCCCATTTGGGTAAATTGGTACATCAATTTCCTGGGGTCGTAACTTTGGCATACGATCTCCGTTTGATGTGTACGATAGCTCGTTAGAAAGATCTATCCGAGTACTACCACTTTGGGAGGCAACATGGGTCCATGGACCCATGTTGCCCCAGATTCCCAAAAAAACGTCGTTTAGGGCCTTAAAATCGCTCCGGAAGTTCAGGACCCGAAAAACTGCTAAAAATAGTAAATTGTGCTACAATTTAGGAAACTAAAAAAGTTGAAAGAGACAGTTGTGGGGGTCCAAATGGGATAGGTGGGTGGCCACCAACATCCACCTGGATCATGAGTAGACCAAGCGGATAGAAGAAAAGAAAGAATCTGATGTAGCTGAAGAGACTGTGGTTGTTTGAAACGCAGTAAATATTTTCATTTGTGTAATTCAAAAGAAAAACAATTGATACAAGTTGATAATTCAAGGGTCAGTTCTTGAACAAGAGATGATGAGGTAAAAATTGAAGCAACACTTGTTAAGGAAAATCACACCACTTGTCAACTTGGTTCAGAATACTTAGAACAAGTCTAGAAGTACTACTACAACAAAGAACACTTCTGCTAGTGGTAAAAGCAAGTCTACCATGTCGAAAACATCAGACAAAGTTACTGTCTAAACACTTCAACAATGCCTATTGCAATGGATTACAATATAGTGGAATACATGAAGAAAGTTCGCACGAATATTTCAATCTTCAAGATTACAAGGATAGAAATCCAATGGGAACTACTGACCCAAGCCCTTACCCAACATTAATTAGGTGATAATGCTTCTTCTTCCTAGAGGTGTTTGGTAAGTCTTCTGGTTCCTTGGAATCAATTGTTAACACTGCAACATTATAAGCCAATACTCTCTACCTTCCATTTTTATTTACTTTTGAAATTTTCAATTATAATGTTCGCAACTGTTTAGTTGACTCTGGTGCATCCATAAACATAATTCCATTGTCTTTCACCAAGAAATTAATGCCAAATGGGATAAGGCCGATGCACAGATTATTCAGCTGGACAGTTCTCTTTTCCAAGCTATTGGTGAACTATGAAATGTTCTTATTCGCTTATCATTTTATCACTCAGTTCACTATTGCATAAACATAGTGATTGTGGACATCCCAGAAGCCTACAATGTATTTCTAAGTAGAGACTAGTCTAGTGAATTAAAAGGGTATTTTTCTACTGATTGGTCTCATTTATGACTTTCATACAAGGGAAATAATAAGCAAATCTGGGTGGAATCATAACCTTACATGAAACACAATGTTACACCCTTCGAAGGGAAAAATGTGTCTGTTATTTTCGCAGACCTAATTTTTGGAAAATACTTTTTGGAAACTGGCCTTGGGTGCTACCTTGCATAGCCATCACCCATTCCACCAAATACACAACTATAACTCCTTCCTTGTTCTCTAGTTGGTGAAAATGAATAATGTAATTTAGATGTACATAATAGTAGTAATACTAGTATTAGGAAGAAGAATAATACAAGAAATAACTTAGTAGCTCACAAGTTTTGGACTCTTTATTTTGATGTTTCTAAGACGTAGGATGGTTCTGAAACCGGTTGTGTACTTATAGACCCACATAACAAGAAACATGAACTTTCATGTTGTCTGGAGTTTGAGTGCACTAATAATAATCTAGAATATGAAGGTGCATTTTTCATACTCGAATTGAAGAAATTTATCGACCTGAACGTAGAACTCCTAAAGGTAACCAGTGACTTAGAGGTGGTCACTCATCAGGTACGAGATGCTATACACTATGTATTGCCTCATCTTAAAAAATACCAATAGGAGGTATGGCGTTTGATAAATCATTTCAAATATTCCAATATTTATTTTGTTCCTAGAGTTAGATATGTGGAAAAAAATGCATTAGCAAATGCTGCTGCTAGGATTTTGCCATTGAAAAATGTTTTTTCTATTGAAATTTTATATAAACCATTTGTACCTTACAATATTACTAGTTTACATGTTTTCAATGATGATAACATATATTACCCTTTATGGAAAATGCTAATGTATTCAAAGATGTTTCAATAGAGGAGGATGAGCACAAGCAGGCTCTGTAGGAAGCATTGAAAGTACTGAAAGAAAATTCCACTCCAAAAGGTGTGGTGTCCCTGGAGAAATTATATGAGTTGCAGAACTAGTTTAGAGGACCAACTAACATGAAGACTCAGAGTTCGAAGCTTGCATCTGAACAAGTCAACCTTGCAACCCCACAAGATCTGAAATATGTGAACCTTGATACCCATTGTTCCCCACAGGAACGACAAGGGTTTATTCACATATTCAAGCAGTATCAAGATGTGTTGACATGGACATATGATGATTTGAATACTTATGACACTCATGTTAACCACAACGTAATTCCTATAAAAGAAGGGGTGAAACCATTCCAACAGAAATTGCGGAAATTCCATCCAACACTAGAACCCATCATTCGGAAGGAATTAAGAAAGATGTTGGATGCTCGGATCATCTTCAAAGTTAGACATTCTATGTGGGTTTCCAACTTGGTCCTAATTAGAAAGAAGTCTATTGAAATACGTTTATGTGTTGATTTCTGGAATCTTAACTGGGCTTCTGAAAAAGATCACTATCCAATGGCATCCTTGGAGAAGATACTTGAGATAGTATTTGGGCTTGAAATGTTTTCCCTACTAGATGGATTTTCAGGTTATAATCAAGTGCTAGTAATAGAACTGGGTAGATTGAAAACTACTTTCCGGACTAAATAGGGAACATTCACTTTCAAGAGAATTCCATTTGGACTAATCAATGTCGGTGCAACTTTTCAAAGAGCAATGGACATCGCCTTTCGTAGCCTTATCGGTCAAAGCATTGTTCTTTATCTAGATGATGTTACCGTGTTTTCAAAGAAAAGGTCAGATAATGTACATCATCTAAAGCAAATATTTAGTAGTGTCAGAAGTATGGTATTTCCCTTATTCCCAAGAAGAGCATCTTTGGTGTGTCTGAAGGGATTCTACTAGGGCACATCATAGCAAAGAGAGGGATTAAAATTGATCTTGAGAGGGTTAAGGGTATGACACAGATCTTGTTTCCGCTGAACAAGAAATCCATGCAATCTTTCTTATGTAAAATCAATTTCCTCATAAAATTCATCTTTTATTACACTTAGATAGTCAAACCTATACAAGAGATGATTAAGAAAGATGTAGTATATAGATGGGACAAACAAGAGAAAGACACTTTCACTCAGATCAATCAAGTTGTAGCTAATGCACCCGCATTATTCAATTTAGAATATGGAAAATATTTATTGCTCAATACATTCACCTCAGATTTATTGATTGCAATCGTGTTGACTCAAAAGGACAGTGAAGGAAAGGAGCGAACTATTTCTTTTATAAGCGCTAGTCTACAAGGACCATAATTAATACACCCTACCATTTATAGATAATAACATGTGGTGTACAAGGAATTTAAGTATTTTAGGCCCTATTTGCTCAAATCTAATACAACTATATTTGTATCTCATCCAACAGTAAGAATATTATTTGTACAATAAGAGCTAGGTGAAAAAAGGGCTAGCTAGATTACCTATCTTCAAGAATAGGACCAAGAATTCAAACTAGTTCATACCCTAAAGGGTCACGGCTTATGAAGACTAGCAGCCGAGGAAAGAGACGCTCCCGAACAAGATCTTTCAGGATGGGAGTAGGAGATAGAAATGTATAATATCGATCACATTCCTCAATTCACATCTACAACACCCTAGTATACAAATTGTTAAGAAATTTACTGCATAACATAAATAATTATTGAGAGAAATATATATAAGAAAATAACCAGCAACAACCATAAACACATAAACACAAATGTTTATCCAGGAAAACCCCAAATCCAGGGAAAAACCCAACCTAATAAGATCTCATTAGCATTGGCCAAAACCCTGGCCAATCTGACCAAGTGAGCCTTCACCGCTCACCTCCAGGTCTTGCATTACAATGAAGTCCTTCAAGCCTTTTATAACTTCCATTACATATAATACCACGGGAAGAATACTATGGGTGCACAATACCATGTGCCCAAAACCAGCACTGTTTAATATGTTCAACTTTGACTCTATCTCGAGTCAAGTTTATCTAACAATTCCCCCCTTAAACTTGACTTGGGGTTCCTTGACTAACTCCGGCCAAACCTGCTAAGTGAGACAATCCCGCTCACTCTAGCTCTTACCCCCCTCAAAGTTTTTACCGGGGGTATTGTTAACCCGACATCCCCCCTATCACCTAGGTCTAACCCAGACTTTACCGGTGATCACTGAGGGGTACACATGCCTTACCAAGTCTTATAGTGGTATGCCCATTTACATGCAATAATTTTGACTTCATTATTTTTTTGTTTTTGTTTATTGCTGCTGCAATTTTGATCCATCCTCTCTTAATTTTATTTGCTCAAAAACTTCTATCAAACCGCTCCAAATGCGAGCCCAACGAGAACCTCATAGATTCCAGCACCAGTGGCCTCATGTAGCAGAAAGCGAACAATTTTAGAAGCCGCATGAACAATTTTCTTCTGCTGACCTTCTTTAAATAGTCACATGCACTGTGATCCCTGGTAGTTACGGCACTATCTTCTTCACATTCTCCTTGAGGTTCTTCTCCGTACTATTGTTCCACCATTATTTTCCAGACTCAGATCTGTAAAAAAAGGTTGCATTGACCTCATCAGGCACTACAAACCCTTGGCATCAAAAAATCCCTTTGAAACCAATATCTGGCTCCGATACCAGTTGTTAAGAAATTTACTGCATAACATAAATAATTACCGTGAGAAATATATATAAGAAAATAACTAGCAACAACCATAAACACATTAACACAAATGTTTATCTGGGAAAACCCCAAATCCGGGGAAAAACCCAACCTAATAAGATCTCATTAGCATTGGCCAAAACCCTGGCCAATCCGGCCAAGTGAGCCTTCACCGCTCACCTCCAGGTCTTGCATTACAATGAAGTCCTTCAAGCCTTTTATAAGCTCCATTACATATAATACCATGGGTAGAATACTATGGGTGCACAATACCATGTGCCCCAAAACCATCACTGTTTAATCTGGTGAACTTTGACTCTATCCCGAGTCAAGTTTATCTAACACAGATCTGTGACGTTTTTTAGAGCATGACACCATACCCTCGCACTTATCAAACAAATAGGAAAGGGTGATTCATTTAAAGGATCTCTCTTATCAGTTTTTCCATGGAGTGCTTTTCTGAAAGCACTACAATGGAGTTTTGCTAAGGTTCCTTGAGCCATAAGATACATAGAAAGTCCTTAAGGATTTACACAATGGACTGGCATGTGCCACTATGCAGGCAACACCATAGTACACAATGTTATGAGGGTTGGTTATTATTAGCCCAATATTTTTAGAGATGCACATGCTTATGTCTATAACTGCTAATCTTGTAAAAAATGCATCGGTCGTGATCAAAGGTTAGCTGCCCCACTACTCCCAGTAGCAGTTGAAGAATCTTTCCAATAGTGGATCCTTGATGTTATCGGAGAAATTTTCCCACACTTTTCAAAGAAGAACTAGTATATCCTTACATCTATAGATTACTTCATCTGGTGGTCAGAGGTAGTTCCTCTCAGGCAAGTAAATGACCAGGAATTCATTCAATTTTTACAACATAACATCCTAACCAAGTTTGGTGTTCCTACGTCACTTGCCTTTAATAATGCAACTTACTTTTCATCATTAAGACTTTATGAATTTGCATTAGAAATAGGATTGTTTTAAAGCATGCATCTAACTACTATCCCCAAGGAAATCATCTAGCTAAATCCACAAATAAAAATCTTATTTGCATAGTTAAGAAGACCATTTTCTCTTAATATAAGAACTGGCATACTACTTTGACTAATTCACTTTGGGCCAACTGTGTAACTCCAAAGCCTTTCCCAAAAACCTTGCAATATTTTATAATATATGGAGAAGCTATGATGCCCCCAAACTTATATCTCCCATCCTTGCAGTTCTCTCAAGAGTCACAAGGTAAGCCTTGCCTACTAGTTCAGAGCAGGATAAACACTTTACTCAAACTTGAGGAAGAGAATATCAAAGACAAACACTGATTTACAATACATCAAAACCATGTAAAGAAGCGGTTTGATAGAAAATATGCAGGGGTGATCCAAGATCTTTTGCTTATAGATGTATTAAAGAATTACATGGATAAATTGCAGCTTAACCATAGAAATTTAATGTGCACATGAGAGAAGAATAGAAACACATAAAAGCATGAAAGAAGACAAGAGGCTTGATAATGGAGTTCGTCCAATTTGGACTATGTCTTCGGGCCCTCCTCAATCAATGGGGAGGCCTTCATTCATTAAGTGGCATGAGAAAGAAGAAGTACAATCAACATTTACAAAAATGAGTCTTATATCTCCAATCTGGAAAATGGCCGAAAAATGGAGAGCTCTGTTGTAGGAACTAGCATCACCATTGAGTTCCTACCATTGAGAGGTGAAAAATAGATATAAAACTTGCCCAATTCTGACACTGGACCAAAACTGACCTCTTGGAAAATGTGCTCAGGCAAGGTTTCACCCCTATCACAAGCCTACTCATGGTTCCGCCTCCTACAATTCATTCACCTCGAAAAATGTGCGCACTCTCTCCCTCAACACACTATGCAAGAAGGTTGATATAAGGTTTGGTGGGTGGATCTACCAAGGAAATTCATTTGGCACATTGGTTAAACATGTCAATTAGTTGAGGAGAGGTCGGGGGATCAAATCCCACCCCTACAATTTTAACATAACATATATGTGTTGTTTATTTTTGGGTGACGGGTCCACCGTGATGGTGGCCCGCTCTTCCATCTCCCTGACAGTTTCGTACGTACAGATGAGGTGGAGGGGCGGTGGGGTTGAAAGCCCGCGCCCCCACCATATATACATATATTTGTTTGGTGGACTCCAGGGGTGGCAGGGTCATGGCCACCCACCCCATTCAAATATAATTTTGTTATGGTGGTTCTGGGGGTGGCAGGGTCATGGCCATCTACCCCATATTTTTATATATGTTTTTTTTATTTAAAAATAAATAAGGTTCCACCGCCTACTTGGAAATTTTCTAGAACCTTAGGGATATTAGACAAATTAACAGATCCACAATTTTGCATGGAAAACTTGCCGGATTCTGGTTGTTGGGCATGGAATCTCCCCAAGACATGTTTTGGGGCTCAAAGCCCAAGTTTTGTCTTAATCTTGTTGTAGAGACTTCGTGAATTGTGGGCGCGGAGTGCGAAATGTATGATAGAGTCATAGGGTTGTCCGCCCAGAGCAAGTTTCTAAGTGTGTCTTGCATCGTAGAGTAGGAGAAGGCTCTGCAGTTGAGTGTGCAAAGGCCTAGTTGTTCGCAGATGAGTGCACAGACCCCTGCAGCTGAGTGCGCAGGGTGGAGTCAAGTCTGTAACCGAAGAAGGAAATAATAAAGAGAAGTTTTATCTTATTTCTATGTCTCTGTTCTTGGGTTATTACATGTTTGATACAAATTGAAAATATACTGTTTATTTACTCCGCGCACCTGTATGAATGATTTATATTATAACTTAACGCATACAAGTAGGCTAAGTTAATCAACTAACAGTGGAATAATAGTAAGGACTTGGGTAATAACAACATTCGGCCCTGAGGAGGGCTGCGCGAAGGCAACATCTTCGGTTGTGAGGTACGGGAAAGTGCGCGTAGCGACGTGTGTGCAGTGTTGAACCGCAGACCACTTGAACTCATCAGACATCTCCAGGGTGCGGAAACCTGGTTCTAGCACCCTCCCATACTACTTTGGGTGAGATCTCAGTCTGTGTTCTGCGGACTATTGCCAAAAGGGCTAGTAGTACCGGGATTTGTTTGGCTAAATCACCTTTGAACCTGGGTTAGGCCCCAACAAGCCAACAAATGGTTCTGTTGCTGGGACCAGGATCTGCATAAGAGATTTCTAATGTCGTAAAAGGAAATTGAAGAGTGGTTGGACACAAATATTCACGAGTTCGCAGCATAGGAGAATAGGAATCTACGAGTATTGAAGGAACAATGGTTAAAGCACTACTTATATACGGAAATCCATGAAATTTTCTTTGCGTCCTTCTCCTCTGAGTTGTATGAGTGGATCGCGAAGCTAGTAGATAGTCAAGGAAGGTATCGGCTTGACAAAAATATTGTGTGGACTCCATATTTGGTGCATAGACTAGAAGCATCCGAAGATAAGATCACGAGCTATGGACCATTGGCTCGATCAAATTATAGGAGGATTTATCACCAAGTTTGCGGTAGATACTTCAGTCAGCTACAGCGAGGCAAAACGACGCTTCTTCAAAGGACCGCAAGGTAAGTACGTTAAATCTTTGAACACTTGGATTAAAATGCTACTGTGTGAAAAGCGGGTTATGTGAATAAATTGATGTTTGGGGCTACGTGAAGTGGGAGGATATATAGAAATGAAGGTAGCATATAGATAGAAACTAGCCCCTTGATTTCGCCTCAGTGAGAAAGTGAGGAAGAGCTCACAAAAGTTTCACCAAGAAGTGCAATCAGTCTGATAAGGAAGCGAATTCCATGCATACCACCGCCACCTACACCACCACCAGTTTCACCATCTTCACCCCCATCTCCGCCCACACCACCTTCACCACCGCAACAGTTCAATATGGTGAGCACAATAAAGTTGTTGGTGTTCAAAGGAGTAGGAAACGAAGATCCAGACCAATTTTGGTTTGTGGTAAAGGTTGTATGGCAAGCACAAGGAGTCATAGATGACAACATAAAGAAGGCAACACTGGTAAGCGTGTTTCAGGATCACGCACTGACGTGGTACATTAAGCATTCTAATGACAATACAAACATGGGGATCACAGATATCCAAGTTGCGCTAAATAGGGAATTTAGCAGGCCAAAATCAGAGACACAGTAGATTATCAAGTTTAAGGAAATCATGATGCTTCTAGGCGAGACCCCATGGGAGCTGGATCAGATACTGAAGGTTATGATTCATGAAGCCAACATGACCTTGATGGATGGATAACACCATGCATGGTTTGTAGCATCATTAACGCCACATCTAAGGACGAAGCTATCACAACAGAAGTTATCCACCTAGGCTAAAGCTTTGGAGATCGCAATGAGACTGCATGATACCCCAATACAAGATCCTAGCCTAGGAGACCAACAGATCCACGTGCAGCTGAAAAAATTGTGCCTGGAGATGCATAGTTTGAAACAAGACATGACAACCCACCCAGAGGTGCACGAGGAGGTATGGTGCATAAAGTGCAAAGGCCAGGGACATGACAAGGACCATTGTTTAGTCTTCGCGAACTACCTGGCGGGAGGAGGGCCGATGCCATTGAGACTAGAGGCACAAGAAAGACTAAGCAGAATGCCTGCATTATGGTGCATAATTTGTCAGATAGGGGTGAAACATGCTATAGATAACTGCCACCTATTACAAAAGTATACACAGACGTCCTAATAGTTGTTCTGTAATCTCTACAGATTTGTAGGCCATGATGAGTGCACCTATAGAAGTTACGAACTGATGATGGATTAGACCCCTACCTACCGAGTTCAGGCTGAAACGTGAGCCCTCATCAAATTTTAGGGATGGCACGCACTGAATTTTAGGGGTGCGGACGCAGTCAAGGTGGAATGGGACTAGGAAGGGGTCGCAGACAGCTGACTTGTTACAATTGCAGAGGGCCAGGGCATTATGCTCATGATTGTACAAATCCAACGAGAGCATCATGTTTATATTGTACCTAGTTTGATCATGAGATAGAGTACTGCCCCACACTGATAGCAAGGTTGTGCGATAAAGAAACACTCCAGCCTCCCTCGACTCAGAACCTACAAATGATGAGGTTTGAGCCGCATGAAGAGGATCTGAATGTAAACATCATGCTCCGAAGTAGTATCACAACAGGAGATGACAAGGGCAAGCAACTCGAAGAGAGTGCTTAGATTCGCAAGGTTCCTACAAAGGAACCAGAGTTTGATTTGGAGCGCGCAAAGGAGACATTCCTGGAAGCTAAGAAGAGCTTCACGTAGGTCTCCACTTCAGGTAGTAAAGACAAACTAGAACTGGGGATGGACCCATCAATGCTCACTACCTTTCTAGAGACATGAATGAAGCTGCTGCGCAACAACAAGCTGTGAAGGGACTGCCAGAACTCATCAGTAGGTGCGTTGGGTCAGGAGAATTGCACGTAGTCCGAAAGCTCGGGAAGCACACAATGCGAACAGGAAAGGAGATGAGATTGAGTGCACAAATCAGGGAATATGAAATGGATCAAGTGATTCTGGATCTAGGATCAGATGCGAACGTCCTGCCAAAGTATACATGGGATCGTATGGGCGGTCCCGCATTGCAATGGTATCCTATTCAATTGCGAATGGAGAACCAACAAAAGATCCTACTGATGGGAAGATTGCAGGGAATAATGGTAGATATTGAAGGTGCAAGCGTGCTTGCAGATTTCAAAGTGATAGAGATTGCCGATGACAACAATCCCTATCCCGCACTACTAGGAATAGATTGGGCCACTGACATGAATGGAGTGATAAATTTAAAGAAGTGCAAGATGATTTTTGAGAAAAAGTCACTATGCATAGTGGTACCTTTAGACCCTTTGGAAGGATCGTGCTACACAAAGCTAGTGCGGGATGAAGAGAGTGACGACAATCTAGACTATATATACAAGATAACTGCGTAGGAGCAGGACTGGGTGAATCCAATAGCGAATGGCAGGATTTCGTGGGAGTGCGAAAGCTCCTGCACATTAGATTGGGACGAGGAAATAGAACAATGGTAGAACCGATTACACAAGGTAACCACGCTCAATTGCAACATGATGGTAAGATCACTGCGCTACGTGACCACAAAGGTAAGGGATTTGCCTATGTATGACGGGTTGAGCGAGGTGGATGATTTCCTGAATAAATTTGAAAGAGAGGTGCTAGAAAAATAGCGGTTCGATGCTCTGAAATGGGTACTCCGCGCTACGCCTGCAAGGTGGTGGGCTACGCACCAGTGGAATTTTAAGGATTGGTGGGGATACAGAAGGATGATGCACCTACGATTTGGGAAATCATAAATGTAGCTAATAGACAAATATGACAGACGGGATGATCCACATGCACACCTCGCGAAATGGACCAACGTCTATAGGGAAGAGACACAACCTGAATGGGTGCATTTGTTCTATCATACCCTAGATGTCATACCCATGAATTGGTATACTGAGACAGAACTCTGCCATGGAACGAGCGAATGGGATATCTTGCGCGAAATTCCTGTTAACCTTCATGTTTGAAGATCATTGGTGGGATACTATTGATGATGTGCTATAAGCAGTAAAAGCAACTATCTACAAAATACCCCAGGAACCAATGGAATTTCTTCAGCCGGAATGGGCGACCCAGCTGAGCTGCACGTTGGAGTGTTACAATGTAAATATTAAGGAGGATGATGAGGATCCATAGAAAATTAACATTCCAGAAACAGAAGGCTGTTGTGAGGTTCGAGGACCATTGATTGAAGATCTTGATATCACCGTGCCGCTAAAAACGAAGCAGGTAAACATTGGGACGGAGGCTGAACCAAAGTATGCAACCCTCGGTGACTATTGGGATGATGCCACAGTGGATAAGGTCACTAAGTTACTCCGCGAGTACCAAGACTTATTCCCGACCAAGATTACAGACTTAAAATGGATCGTTGGCAATTTCGGGATGATGAAGATCACCCCAAAACCCAACTCAAAGCCGGTCAAGTAGAGGCCTTACTGCTTGAATCCGAAGTATAAGGAAAAGGTCCGCGTAGAACTAGACAAAATGCTCGCAACTAGAATTATTGAGTCGGTGGAAGAATTCAACTGGGTGAGCCCTATCGTAGTGTAGGAGAAAAAGCAGAAGGGTGAAATAAGAATATGCGTGGACCTTAGGAAGATGAATGACGCTTGTGTACACGACCCATTCTCGACACCATTCACAGATGATGTATTGGAAAATGTTGGTGGACAAGAAGCATACTCTTTCATGGACGGGTTCTCAGGATACCACCAGGTCAAAATCGCGCCAGAAGACAGGAGCAAGACGACCTTCACGATGGAATGGGGATGCTTTCAATACAACATTATGCCGTTTGGCTTGAAGAATGTGCCAGCCATCTTTTCGTGCATCATTCTTGTCGCATTCAAAGAATACATCCACAAGTTCCTGGAGGTCTATTTGGATGACTAGACTATCTTCAGATTGTTTAAGCACCACGTAGCAAGCTTACGATTGATGCTGGATACTTGTCAACGACACCCGATTGTGCTGAACCTTAAGAAGTGCACATTCCTTGTTCCCTTTGGGAACCTGTTGGGACATGTGGTCTGCAAACAGGGATTTATGGTGGACCCCATGAAGATTGCAGTGATTCTAAATTTGGAAGCACCGTGAAGTGTTAAACAGTTGCACACTACCTTGGGACACATAAGGTACTATAGGAATTTCATCAAAAGCTATGCCCAAATCACTGCACCGATGGAGAAACTATTGAAAAAGGATGTCACATTTTGCTGGAATGATGATTACATGAAGAGTCTGGATGTCTTAAAGGGGAAATTGGCCTTCACTCCAATCCTGGTCTTCCCAAAATGGGATTTTGAGTTTCATGTCCATGTTGATGCGTCATGTATTGTGTTGGGAGCAATGCTCACACAAGAGGGTGGAGAAGGCTTGGACCACCCTATCGCGTTTGCAAGTCGTAGATTCTCTAAAGCCAAGAAGAACTATTCCACAACCGAGTGCGAGGGGCTAGCGATGGTGTATGCGCTCCAAAAATATCGGCACTATTTGCTAGGAGGGCATTTCAAGATGTATGCAGACCATTCCACGCTAAAGTACTCGGTCAATAAGCCTGTGTTGGCGGGGCACATATGTAGGTGGCTCTTATTATTCCAAGAATATGACTTTGAGGTCATGGTAAAACCTGGATGCCTGAACGCAGGACCGAATCACTTGTCGTGTATTGAGATAGGCGGGGAACCTAATAGTTTGGAGGAAGGATTACCGAATGCACAATTATTTGTTTTGCGCATCGTGGATGGGAACTTCAAAGATATAATCCACTTTTTGACAATAGGGACTGCATCGAAGGAATACTCTATTCAACATAAGAAAGAATTGGTGGTTCACGCGGTGGATTTTTCTGTTATAACTGGGCACCTATACAAAATGGGAAATGACGAGATATTACGAAGATATGTACCTGAATTTGAACGAAGTCAGATCCTTGTGGAAGCACATCGGGGTGCTACAAGAGGACACTATGTAGGATGCGTGACCGCACAAAATATTTTCGTGTAGGGTTGTGTTGGCCAACCCTTCACCAGGATTCAAAAGTGCACTGTAAGGCCTGCGATATATGTCAAAGGATCAGAAAACCATCACGGAGGAACGAGATGCCGTTAAATCCAAAAATGACACTGCAGCCATTCGAGAAATGGGCAATTGACTTTGTGGGACCTATCAAACCTCAGGGAAAGACGGGCACATGCTACATCATCACCGAAAAAAAGTACTTGACACGATGGGTGGAAGCACAACTGGTCAAAGATTGCACGGGTGCTACGGCTGCGAAGTTTTTGTTTGAAAATGTGTTGACCCGATTTGGCTGTTTGAAAATCTTAATGAGTGATTGCGGAACACATTTCCAAACAAAACCATTGCGCACTCACAGAAGAGTTCTAGGTGTATCATCAGAAAAGTACACTGTATCACCCATAAGCTAATGGGACTGTAGAAGCATTCAACAAAATATTGGAGACAACACTGACCAAAGTGTGCAATGCGCAACACTATGGGCTTGTAGAACAACGTGCAAGAAACTGATGGGACAAACACCTTTTTGGTTAGTTTATTGTGTGAAAGCTATCATGCTAATGAAATATATCGTCCCTAGTCTACGCATAGTAGTGCTCACAGGGATGACGGACTGTGAAGCTTTGGAGCAAAGGCTCGCGCAATTGGAAGAACTTGAGGAGGAAAGGTTCTTGTCTAGTTTTCATAAGTAGGTACAAAAGCAGCATGAAAAGGCCTGACAAGATCACCATATTAAGTTGCACACCTTTAAGGTAAATGACTTAGTGCTGCTGTATGACAGTAAGTTTGAAAAAGTTCTGGGAAAATTTAGAATGAATTGGATGGGACTATACGTGGTTAAGGAGGTCACAGAAAGAGGCGTGGTCTAGCTTGTCAAGCTAAATGGAGAACCATTCCCAGACAAAGTGAATGGCAGCCACTTGAAGCCCTACATGGGTGGGTTGACTATTTGACTAGCTGGCTGAAGAATAGTCTTCGTGCTTTGAGGAGCTAGACAAAGGCGTGGGACTATAAACATATGGAGTAGATACCAGTACAGATGTAGAGAAGCACGCCAGACTCAGAGGTATCGAAACAATGGATGCAGCAGATTCAACAAGCAGTAATTCAGTGCCTTGCTGATCTCAGCATGATTCGAGAACTGTTGGAGGGACTCTGCGTCAAGATCACTGCGCCGAAAAAGTGACTCGAAGGCGAGTCACAATGTTTTTATTGGGGGCCTATTGGGCATGGAATCCCCCCAAGACATGTTTTGGGGCTCAAAGCCCAAGTTTTGACTTAATCTTGTTGTAAAGACTCCGCGAATTGTGGGCGCGGAGTGCGAAATGTATGATAGAGTCACAGGGTTGTCCAGCCCAAGTCTTGTAATGTAATGTCGGCCTACCCATGGTTCCTGGACCATGGGATTGTATAAATAGAGCGAGGCTCTAAGTGTAAAAGAAAACCAACGAGGGAAGAATGAGATAGAAAAGTAAAAGCCCAAAGCAAGTGTCTAAGTGTGTCTTGGGTCATAGAGTAGGAGAAGGCTTTGCAGCTCAGTGCGCAGAGGCCTAGTTGTCTGTAGCTGAGTGCACGGATCCCTGCAGCTGAGTGCGAAGGGTTGAGTCAAGTTTGTAACCGAAGAAGGAAATAATAAAGAGAAGTTTTATCTTAATTCTGTGTCTCTATTCTTGGGTTATTACATATTTGATACAAATTGCAAATATACTATTTATTTACTCCGCACACCTATATGAATGACTTATATTATAACTTAACGCATACAATTAGGTTAAGTTAATCAACTAACAATGGAATACTTGTAAGGACTTGGGTAATAACAGAATTCTGCCCCGAGGAGGGCTGTGCAAAGGCAACATCTCAGGCTGCAAGGTACGTGTAAGTGCGCGTAGTGACATGTGTGCAGGGTTGAACCGCGGACCACTTGAACTCATTATACATCTCCAGGGTGTGGAAACCTTGTTCTAGCACCCTCCCATACTACTTCGGGTGAGACCTCAGTCTACGCTCTGAAGACTATTGCCAAAAGGACCAGTAGTACAAGGATTGTTTGGCTAAATCACCTCTGAACCAGGATCAGGCCCCAAAAAGCCAACATCGATGCTAGATTATTGCCAAACTGTGCCCTCCTTAAGCCTACCACATGGGTAAGTTAACCCCAAACTTTCACTACTTCTATCTTCTTCATACAGACTCAAATTGGAGTGTTGTTCACATTGTTGGAATCAGGGTGACGAGCACTTCGATTTGATGTCAAGTTAATCAACTTTCTGCCACTTTTAATTTTGAGCCTTTTTCATGCCACTCGTGTCTGGAGATCCACCTGGATCAATCCCCCCCATTAAGGAGCTTTTGGACTGCCAAAATATTTATCAGTTAATTAGAAAGTGAGGGAATTCTTCCCTCACTCTTTCTTTTTCCAGCCATTTTTCTTTGCTAGGGTGCATTCCTTTGAAACCAACTCAAAGTTATTCCACATCTCCCCGTCGTGAAGTCCTGGTTCTTCTGTCAAGGATGATATCTTCAGGCAACTCATCAAGATACTCTAGTGTGAAATCATCAACTGTAGGAATTGATCCTACCTCTTCAATGTCCATAATGAATGGTGGCTCATAAAGCTTTAAGTTTTCCACATTCACTATGGAGTACATTTTGCATATATGTTGGCAAATCGAGACGAAGGGCATTGTCTCCAATCTTCTCCAAGATGGCAAATGGACCATATCGGATTGGTCGCAACTTGTTCCCTTCTCCCTTCATTCTGTCCTTGCTGATATGGAACCATACTTTGTCACCCACTTGAAATTAATGGTTGACTCAGTGTTTGTCATGTCGAGCCTTGTACTGGGCTTGACTTTTCTCCAACTACTCTTGTACTTCTTGGTGAATCAACTAGATCCACTAAATGAACCGCTGCGCTTTGTCCTTGTCATCACTTCTACTGGAGTCATCTTCCCTTCCAAAGACCATATCAAAAGGATCTTTGGGCAGGTAGCCAAAACATGTCTCAAATGGTGAACGATGTGTAGATGAGTGCACTGCTCGATTGTAGGAATGCTGCACATATGGAAGATGCTCATCCCACAAATTGGGATGTTTTCCACAATAGCCTTGCAACAAGTATACCATGGTGCCGTTGAAACCTCTTTCTGTCTGTTAGTCTGTGGATGAAATTTCGTGCTTCTTTTCAACTTGGTGTCCATCATCTTCCACAAGCTGGTCCAAAACTCTCCGAGAAAGCGAGAGTCCCAATCTGACACAATCGATGTGGGTAACCCAAAATGGACCCAAACATGTTGAAAGAAAAGATAAGTAGTCTTCTCTGCAGTGATCTGCTTTTTACAAGGCATTAAAATACACATCTTACTAAAATGGTCAATGACGACATACAAATAGTCATGACTTTTTGTAGACAAAGGCAAACCTCCTACAAAATCCATCGACACACTTTCCCATGGACGACTCGGAATAGGGAGTGGTGTGTAGAGGTTGAGTTTTCTATTAGAGGATTTGAAACAGAACACATCACACATCCCTTTACATAACGAGTCACAATTTTCTTCATATGAGGCCAAAAGAAAAATCTTTGTACATGACACAAATTTTACTCAACACCAAAATGACCAAACACAAGGGAGGTGTGGGCCTCCCAGATTACATGTACCCTTTCCCCTGTGGGTATGCACAATTTAAGGTGATACAATAGTTTTCCCTACAAGTGATAGTTGTCCACCTCTAAACCATGGGTTAGTTTTGCATAAATCTCCTTAAAGTCATCATCATTAGCATATTGTTCAACATAACTTTCAAAAGATAACGAAGCATTATGCAAAATAACAAAAGCAGAAATAGGAGGGCGAGGTAGCATATCGACCACTTTGTTGCTAGTGCCCTTCTTATATTTTATTACCATATGAAATTGCTGAAGAAAACCCCTCCACCTGGAATGACGAGATTGATGCAACTTGGTTTGTGACTGAAGATACTGTAAGCGTTGATGATCCGTATGGATGATGGTCTCCTTGCCGATCAGGTAGTGTTTCCACTTTTTCACACTCTGGACCAAGGCATATAACTCCTTGTCATAAGTGGGATAATTTATCACAACCTGAGAGAATTTCTCTGAATGGTAACATATTGGATTCTTTTGTTGCATCAGTACATCTCCCATGGCATATCTATTGGTGTCTATCTCGATCTCGAATGGCTGCTGAAGATCTGGTAAGGCCAAGGCCAGTGCGTTGTTGATCTTTTCTTTCAATGTTTCGAGGGACTTTTTCTGATTTCCTCCCCATTGAAAGATTTGCTTTACACTTGTCAATGTGTGTAGAGGTGTCGCAATAATAGAGAAATTGGCAATAAATCTCCTCAAATACTGTACTGCACCCAAAAAGTTGTGAACCTTGGTTACACTAGTAGGCTTAGGCCAATTTACAATTTCTTCAACTTTAGAAGGATCAATTTTTAACTGACCATGACCAACAATATGACCTAGGTAAACCAAAGAGGTTTTCGCAAACTCACACTTTGACAATTTTACATAGAGTTTTTCTTTTTTCAATACATCAAGCACTTTCTTTATATGGCATACATGTTCATTCCAATATTTACTAAAGACAAGAATATCATCTAGATATACAAGAACAAATTCACCAATGAAAGGGTAATAGAGATCATTCATGACCCTAATGAAAGTGGCTGGAGTGTTGCAAAGTCTGAATGGCATCACCATCCATATGAACAACCCCTGTTTGGTCTTGAAGGTGGTTTTCTGATGCAGGGTTACCCCCGCTGTATACCCACAATATGCATAAACATGCATAAATACATCTGTCTCACGTATTTGACTCACAAAGGAGTCAAATCTTCAACCATACATGGTTAAGGCCCCTTATCATCGGTTCCTTTGTATCGGAACTCAATCACCCCGTCAAAACCTCCTATCAAGACTTTTAAACAACCCTCAAGCCTTTGTTTAAGACTCTATTAAATTCATCCTTCTAAATCCTTCTATTGGAAATTAAAACCCTCTTCAATCCTTTATAATACCCATAAGCTCGCATTTATAACCTTTTTTTCTACTTATATGTAACCTTCCCTCTTTAAACATTTCTACACATATATTTAACCCACAAAGGCTTTTATTAGTGCTATTTCCCTTATAACTTGTTTACAAAGGAAAATACGCCCAAAACATACCTTTTTCCGCCTTTCGTATGACCCCTACACAGATCCTGAGACACCACCTCTATCGCTGATCACAATCGGCTATCGGGACTTTCCCAGGTCACATTACACAATTTGGAACCCTTATAACTATCAGGATTTCCTTTAGAAACCACAGAACCATACATTAATCGCAACAAAAAAGGAATAATGGAAAAACCCATTCCGGCACACATAATCGGATTTCAAATTTTATAGAACCGCCACTGTAACTCCGTCGGGTCTGCTCGTCCATATTAACTCTTCATTGCTCCGATTCCTCCAATTGCCGATCAACGCTTATCACTATCGGTGTATTGGCCCTTTTTTATAACATTGTAGTCAACCCTTTGACCTCTTCGACATGTAATCGCCGATCTCATCTAGACCGTCGATTTGGACTCTCGATCTGACAGTCCATGATGCATCGCATTATCGCAATCAGACTTCTCGATGGTTAGGGTCCAATAATACCCAAAGGTTCCATCGATGCGATATGATCTAGATCATTGATCTCACAGATCTAATGGCTCCTGTGTAGCTATACTTTACTTCTCACCCATCTCTTTACTTGTGGTTTTCGCCATTTTCTTCAATTTTCTCTGTGGTTTCGGGTTTCTTCAATGTTTCGCTTTCCGCCTCTGCTGCTCAACTTCTCTAAGATTAACTTCACTCTTTCTCTCCAGATCTTCACATTGCTTCCTCAATTGGATTCTAAGATCCTTTTACGATTCCTCTGAATCATTCTACTCTCCTGCGCATTCTATAGAACTTTGTCTGCAACCTCTTACAGACCCTACGAGTTCACACCATAATCAATCAGAAAAACACTTGATTTACGTGCTCTGACACAATCAGGAATAAAACTCTATATATATATGTAAAAAACAAAAGGTTACAATTGAGACTTCTCTGTCTCACCCAGACCTGTTCTTCAATATTAGTGGCCCCCCTTTGAGCTCTGCCTATAGGCTTACATATGTGCCAGGAAGTTCTATTGAACTTATCCTAGTTCAACTCCTAATTCTATTGAACTGACTCCTAAATCCTCTTTGTCCTCTATGTCCATTTCCAATCTCTATTTAATTCCTAAAAGCTCTTTCTCGTCCCTCGAATCATGAACTGTTCTAAGAGTCCTAATTGACTTCTGATTCTTGTCATTTATTCACCACTCATGTTCTCATTTATTTGAGAGAATTTACAACTTCCTCCATTATCTAATTAAATCACTTAAAGGCATAAATATTTCATTAACTTGAGACTTAGGAAACTACTTCTCTAAAGCTACATGACCCCCAATTCTACTTACTTACAATGATTTTCTCTTGGGTTGAATGCTCCTGCATGAGACTCCCAAAGTAGAAAATATTCATTATCTTCTGATCACGTGTCTTTGATCTTGGTCTTCCTGGATCCCATACTTTGTTCTATAACTACCCAAATGTCTTGTACCTTTGCTGCTACTGCACTTCTGCTATCTTTTGCTCCATTTTCTTCTTCTTGTCAATCAGATTCAAACTCTAATTGATCATACTTCCTGCTGCTACCATTTTCCTCCATTTGGTCTGCTTCATCATTAGTTGCCACATTTCTTCAATCTCTATCTCCAATACATCTTTGGATTGGCCCATGTTCTGCTTCTTACTTCTGTCTCCTTCTCTTTGTTTTAGGTTGCTGTTGCTGTCCACTAGTTCTTCAATCTGTTGTTCTTCTTCTTGTTCTGTTATTCTTGCTCCAACTTTTGCTTTGTTTACTCCAACTTTTGCTGTGACTCCTATGCTAACTCTTATGTTGACTTCTATGTTGACTCTTATGCTAACTGCCCCCTATCATCCTTACCCTCTTTCATGATTGAATCATGACTATCCAACACTCTCTCCAGCAATTTAACATCTTTGTTCCATGGATTGAATTCCTCCACCGAGTCTTCTTATATCATATTTGTTTGGCTGTTCACTTGTGTCAAATCTCCTCCAGCAATTGCAACAAAACCTGCACTGATAAAACACTTGTTAAAATAAAAAACACAAGGCTTCTGTGCCTTATCTTCCTTTGGCAACAATTTAGCTTGCTACACTGTTTCTTTCTTCTTTGTCAACACATCAATATGTTGATTTGAATTCTCAAAAGAATTCACGAGACTGTCCATTAATCTCTCTTCCACACCATCTGTCCTAATGATTTCTTCCTTCTCTTTTTCATTGTAGTGAACTTCTTCTTCTATAATTACACTGTCATACTCTGAATTTTCTAGCAAATATTCCAGCAATGCAATTTCTCTATGACACTTTGTAAGTGTTTCATCATCACTTCCAATCTTAAGTTCTTTCTGCTGCAATAAGTCACTGCTTCTCTCATTTAAGATACATTCTTCATCCTCCTTTACTTCAGAGTTTTTATCCTCTGAAAGATACTTCTTCATACTTCTGACAGTTTCAAAAGATTGTTTATCCTCTACATAACACTCCTTTATTAGTGTTCTTTCTCCCTTTTCTAAGTCTTTTGCATAGACTTCTTCCTTATTAACATCTTTTAGTAGATGTCCTTCTTCCTCAATAGCTTCCACGGCTATTTCCACTGTGTCTATCATCATGGTGAATTGATGATCCTTTACTATGTTTTCAGCTAACATAGTCTCTTTTTCTTCAGTACATTTTTCCTTGTTGTCCTTTTGTAACTCTTCTCCCAGAGTTATCCTTGTCTCACCATCTACATTAACATTCTCCTATATTCGGTTTTCATCAATAACATTAATCAAACTCATTTGATTACCTTTCTGAGACAATATTTCTTCATTCTTCATTAGAATAAGATCCTGATTCTTCATCTCTATTACAACTTCTTTAGAATCATCCATAGACTTTTTCTTCTGTATGCAGTCAAATTCTTCCTCTTCTGAGAATTTTTCTTTGTCACCTTTTACTTCTAGATCTTCATCTACTCTAAAGATATCTTCAAAAGGTTTCTTTCCTTTTGAAATACCTGTCATCATACACAAACTATCATTTTTAAAAACATAAGACCTTGTGGTCTCACTTGATGCTTCCGTCATCATGTATCCCTCTAGAGATTCACTTTGCTTCCTCAATTGGATTCTAAGATATTTTTACGATTCCCCTGAATCATTCTACTCTCCTACGTGTTCTATAGAACTCTGTCTACAACTTGTTACAGACTCTACAAGTTCACACCATAATCAATCAGAAAAACACTTGATTTGCACGCTCTGACATAGTTAGGAATAAAACTCTGTATATATATGTAAAAAACAAAAGGTTACAATCGAGACTTCTCTGTCTCGCCCAAACCTATTCTTGAATATTAGTGGCCCCCCTTTGAGGTCTGCTCGTAGGCTTACATATATGCCAGGAAGTTCTGTTGAACTCGTCCTGGTTCGACTCCTAATTCTATTGAACTGACTCCTAAATCCTCTCTGTCCTCTATGTCCACTTCCAATCTCTATTTAATTCCTAAAAGATCTCTCTCATCCCTCGAATCATGAACTGTTCTAAGAGTCCTAATTGACTTCTAATTCTTGTCATTTATTCACCACTCATGTTCTAATTTATTTGAGAGCATTTACAACTTCCTCCATTATCTAGTTAAATAACTTAAAGGCCTAAATATTGCATTAACTTGAGACGTAGGAAAATACTTCTCTAAAGCTACATGACCCCTTATGTCTACTTAATTACAATGATTTTCTCTTGGGTTGAGTGCTCTTGCATCATTTTCCACACATCCTGGTCTATAATTTGGACTTGGTGATAACTACTCCGCAAATCCAATTTGGTGAAATAGATAGCATTCTTTAACTGATCTAGTAAATCATCAATGCGCGAGAGAGGGTAACGATTTTTCACTGTGATTTTTTTTAGTGATCGGTAATCCACGCACATCCTCCATGTGCCATCCTTTTTTGACACTAAGACAATCAATGAGCTACATGGAGAAGTGCTCGGTCTGATGACCCCTTGGTTCAATAGTTCCTGCACCTGCTTTTTGATCTCCTCCATCTCAATAGTCAACATCCTGTACATGCCAATGTTCAGTAAAGGAGCATCATGCTGCAAATGGATCTCATGTTGGATTTCCCTCTTCGGAGGTAATCCCCTTGGTTCCTAAAACATCTCATCATAGTTAGAAATTAATTCACATAATTCCTTTTTATGATCACAACCATGGAAAGCATAAGATAATTCTGCATCTTTCCCCCTTACAACCATAAGCATGCAACCCTTATTGGAATTCAGCAACCTCTTCATTTGTCTTGCACTTACAAGGCTGGCATTGATTCTAGTTTGATGAGCCCTTACAATATATTCTACCCCATCTTTTGTGATTTGGTATTTGTTTTCATGACAAAAGATGATTGTTTTTCTATCATATAAATATGGACTCCCTAACACCATGCCACAAATATCGAATGGTATCACATTAAGTTCTACCTCATCCACTAACTTAGAAGCGATCACAAATTTAACCTTGCAGCTTACTTACGTTCAATTTTGCTTTATCATGTATCCATCCAAGCGGGTAAGGTTTTGGATGTGGTTTGGTTTCTAAGCCTAACTTCTTTACCAAGGAATCTGAAATTAAATTTCCTTGGGATCCAGTATCAAATGGAGTTTCCACTTTTGTATGATTTATGACAACTCTAATATGAAATAACTCAATTCTCTTTTGTTAATTAGGAAGAGACTCATCTATTAAACTAGTTCCTTCATGTGATTTAGAATTAACATGAGGTGTAAGAGTACCTTTTGTTCCCACTACCGTGATCAATGCTTCATCTCTGGAATCGGATCAAAGGTCTTGTTGCACAGTCACCACTGTCTTCTGCTTGCCTTTTCCTCCATACTTATTTGGTCTATTTTTCGAGTACAATTTACAATGATCATCATCATGACCTTCATTTTTGCAGTGAGTGCAATAAGGCCTTTCTCCTTCATCTTTCTTGGTTGATGTCGTCCTCTTCTCCTTTCCCTTTCCTTTCACTTTGGGTTTTCCATTTGGAGGTTTGAAAGGTGGTTTCTTGGAATGATCATCTCTTTCATTTTTGCCCCTGTTCTCAAGATGAATGGATTTTACACTAGCCGAGTCAATAGTAGTTGGTTCAAACAATAATAATGAATGCCTGACGTAACTATGTAATGATCCAATATACTTAGTTACTACCTCAGGTGAGTCAAGTGCAATGCCCAAATTAAGTGCTTGTTTTCTAAATTCCTTGGTAAAGCTTTGAACATCCTGACCTTTGCCTTGTCTTAATATTGCCAATCCATTAAGGCTTTTTGTTTATAACCCAAGGGATAAAATTGTTCCTTTAATGCAGAAATAAAACTAGGACATGAGGAAAGAAAATTACCCACACTCTTACTGCTTCGCAATTTGTTCTCCCACCAAATGAGAGCGGTGCTACTCAACCGAGGAGAGGCTAGCTGGATCTTTGCCTCATCCTCTTTGATCTGCTGAATCCTGCAATAGATTTCAATATGCCTAATCTAGTTATTAAGATTTTCTGCATTACTTTCACCGTTATACATGGGAAGATCAAATTTGACATCTAATTTAAAGAAAGGTTTCTTAGATGCATCCCTTGAATTTCTATGATGATGGTGATGAGAGGAAGAATAAATTTCACTTATGGAAGAAGAAGGAGGGGGTTCTTCTCCACCATTTCTATGCACTAAACATTGTTCTTCTGGATTTCTCTCTTCTACTTTCTCCAGTCTTGAAAGCAAATGATCGACCTTTTCTGCCATTGTATAGAAGGTTTTGTGGTAGTTGTGCTCCTCTTCATAATGAGCATCTTCATCTGCCATGTTTCTCCTTTGATGTGCATGCCCCGCTTCGGGATCGAAAGACTTTAGCTTCCCTTCGCCTCTTCAGAGCCTATTTCTTGTTATCATACAAAGATGCAATTCACATCTACAAAGACCTGCTCTGATACCACTTGATCCAAGATCTTTTGCTTATATATGTATTAAATAATTACATGGATAAATTGCAGCTAAACCCTATAAATTTAATGTGCACATGAGAGAAGAGGAGAAACACATAAAAGAATGAAATAAGACAAGGGACTTGATAACGAAGTTTGTCCAATTTGGACTACGTCTTTGGGCCCTTTTCAATCAATGGGGAGACCTTCATTCATTAAGTGGCATGAGAAAGAAGAAGTACAATCAACATTTACCAAAAGGAGTCTTATATCTCCAATCTAGAAAATGGCTGAAAAATGGAGAGCCCTATTGCAGGAACTAGCATCACCATTGAGTTCCTATCGCCGAGAGGTGAAAAATTGATATAAAACTTGCCCAATTCTAACACTGGACCAAAACTAACCCCTTGGAAAATGTGCTCAGGCAAGGTTCCGCCCCCTGTCACAGACCTACTCACAATTTTGCCTCATGAAATTCATTAAGCTCAAAAAACATTCACGCTCTCTCCCCCGACGCACTGTGCAAAATGGTTGATATAAGGTTTGGTGGGTGAATCTACCAAGGAAAGTCATTGGGCGCATTGGTTAAACATGTCAATTAGTTGAGGAGGAGTCGGGGGATCAAATCCCTCCCCTACAATTTTAACATAACATATATGCGTTGTTTATTTTTGGGCAACGTGTCTGCCGTGCTGGTGGCCCACTCCCCCATCTCCCCGAAAGTTTCGTATGTACAAGTGAGGTGGAGGGGAAATGGGGTTGACAACCTGTGCCCCCACCATATATACATATATTTTGTTGGTGGAATTTGGGGGTGGCAGGGTCATGGCTGCCCACCCCCTTAAAATATAATTTTTGTTATGGTGGTTCCGAGGGCAGTAGGGTCATGGCCACCCGCCCCATATTTTTATATATTTTTTTATTTGAAAATAAATAAAGGTTCCACTGCCCACTTGGAAATTTTCTAGAACCTTAGGGATATTAGACAGATTAACAGATCCATAATTTCACCCGAAAAACTGGCCAGATTTCGGTGCCGAATTCTTACCAAATTGCACCCTCCTTAAGCTTGCCACATGGGTAAGTCAACTCCGAACTTTTATTGCTTCTATCATCTTCATATAGAATCGGATTGGAGCACCACTAATGCCATTGGAATTAGGGCGATGAGAACTTCGATCTGATGTCAAGTTAATCAACTTTCTACCACTTTGAATTTTGAGCCTTTTTCATGCCACTGGTGTCTGGAGATCCACTTGGATCAAGGGGCAAAGATATTTGATGTGGGTGACCTAGTCTTGAAATGGGATAAATCCCATGGATACAAAGGTAAACACACTAAGTTCCAGCCATTGTGGATTGGACCATTCATGATTGAAGCGAGGCTCAGCCACAATGCATTATAATGGCTGATACCTTAAGCATTATTTTCAGTAGCAGCTATGAGGTACACTTCCTATTTATATTGATTTGTGTATTCTTTTATTTTGTTATTTTGTTATTTGTTTATGCATATTTAGTCATGTCTTATTATGTCTCATTTTTGGTCATTGTACATAAATAATACTTGTGTGTAAAGTGCATGGCCCAAAGACTTTGTAGTTCAATCAAAGGGAAGTGTGACAACTACAATGCTTGGCTTTCTGTTCATTATCCTTCTTTTTTTGGTAAAATGTCATAGGTTGAGGTAAGTCCAGATGGAAAATATGATTTGTCCAATAGGAGAACCTTGAGGGAACCTATTATACCCATACTTATGCTAGTACCTGCACTGTGTGGGAATAAAGAATTACTTGTGGGGGGGGGGGGGGGCAGGTTGAATCAGTAATAATGAGGTTCTTAATTTTTTTTATGAATAAGTCTTTAATTATTTCCTCTACTGTCAGTTACTTGTGAGAACATTCATACAAAATACAAATGAACAGAAAGATAAGGCATTCACATGTACATACAATCCATCACATGAGAAACACACACGTATTGACACATGTATTTTTTATGTGGAAACCCAAAGTGAGAAAACCACCAATCTATTTGTTGGTATGATTAAATTAAGCATATACTTAATTACATCCATTTGTTTATGAGCACCCGCACACAGGAGGCACCAATCCCCTTAAGATAGCAAGCCACTACTTGCCAAGAGGCACCAACCTCTTATGAAGACATGCCACCACTTGCTCTAGCCACTGTTCTACCTTTCATACAATTTCCAAACTGAAAACATAGGAAAAATACATATACAGAGAAATACAAATATGATTCAATGTAGTATCAACTCTCTTCCTTCTGTTACCGAGTTCTTCTTTAGTCTGTTCTCTTTGCTAGCTCATCCAACTCAGGTATCCAACTTGTGATGCACCTTCACTCAGCCACACACACTGTCCTCTACTCACTGTGTCTCAGTTTAACACTTGGTCCATTTGCACAACTTTCACATACTCCTCTCCACACTCTTCAGATCACACAACAATACTCTATTCCATAATTTTTCTCTTCTACGATCAAACTTTTTGTTCCTCTCCTACGCTATGATCAATGTTGTCTCAGTCAACCATCATTTTTCCATTCACACTGCTCAAGTGTACCTCTACATGGCTTCCTCATCCTGTTGTTGAATCTCATTGCTTGAATTCTTCTGTCGTAGCATTAAATATAAAAATGTAATTTGTTCACTGACCTACTGATGTTGTAGCATAATGAATTCAGAGAATGGGTCACTGTGTGATTCTCCATGCTAAGAATTAAAACTCAGTTAGTCTATACTCCCAGGAGGTTCTTCCATGCTTATTAATTTCTCATAGAGCTTGAAATGAACTTCAACATCGCTTCTCTGAACTGTGATCATACCTCCATACCGTAAAGCTATATTCTTCATTTAACTCAATGAAGCATGCACGGGGAGAGCAAAGGTGGCTTACTTCAACTCATGACAGACTCCTTTAAATCATCCTATGTAATCATGGTCCTTGTTGCCTTGACTTAGTGATCTGTGAAGTTGCCATTACTCTAGCTACCAACTCCTTTGCATGTAATTAATATTAGATGATGACTCATTCATCCTTGATACACTACTGTGCTACAATTTTGGAGCCCTACACATCGTAACTTTTATTAAGGTGATGTTACAGAAACACGAGAATTTGAAATTCTAGACTTGGCCTTTAATCCCTTTTGCTACGCCTCTTATTGTTTTTACTCCATAGGATTGGGTGCTATGACTAGCGGCTTCATACACCTTTGTGCTGCAATTTCAGAGCCCTTCATTTTGTAACTTTTTGTTAAGATGATATTACGATATTACGAGATCTTGAAATTCCATGTTTGGCCTTTAGCCCCTTTTTCTTCGCCTCTTATTGTTTTTCACCATATGATTGGGTGTTACAACTAATGGCATAGTAATTAGGTGCTAAGCCCTTGAGGATCCTACCAGGGGACTATCTCCTTGTGTTCTTACTCTCACCCTTAGTTCTTTGGGCTCCACGACCAAAGGACAAACACGTTGGAGCTCCCTAGTATCATAAATTTTTCAAAATGAATTATAGAGGAATTCCCAAAATTTCGACCTCTAAAATATACTTCCCACATGGAGTCTCCACAACACTTAGGTTTTAAGCTCTGCTCTATGCCCTTGGTTCTTTGTGCTCCATGACCAAGTGCCAACAACATCGGAAGCCCTTGGTATCAGAAATTTCCTCAAAATACAATTATGGAAGAGTTACAAAATCTCCTACCTCTAATATGCTCCTAGGATGACATGATGATTTTTTCATACACCCATGTGGCATATCCTTAGTGGTGAAACGTGTCACCAAGATTTTCCCATTAGGCCACTAAATAATGTTGAAACTGACTTCCACATTACGTCTGCACAACCATGTCATGGTGATGTCATCTGCCATTATCATCTTCTAAGGGCCAATCAACTGCTGCCATGTGTCCTGCCCTAGGAGTGAGAAAGTTTCCCTCAGTCCTTGGTTTTGCAAAACAATTCTTTGTAATTCCCTACTCCCCGCAACCCACGGTGCTTTCAAAATAATTTTAATTTATAAGAACTTACGAAATCCCAAAGTTCTGAAGTTTTGAACCTCTGAGATTCTAAGGTTTTGAAGTTTTGAGGGGTCCAAAATTCGGCCAGCTTCCAATATTCAACTTTCTTTGATATTCGCCTGGTTCTGATATGTGGCTTGCTTTGATATTCTGCCTACTCTGATATTTTGGCATAGTTCTGATTATCGTCCTACTTCGATATTCCGACCTAGTTCCGATATTTGACCTACTCTGATATTCTAACCTTTTGAGCTCTCAAGGCTCCGACATCCAAAATTCTGAAGTTCTGAAATTCGAGGATCCAATGTTCGACATGATTCTAATTGATTGAGACTCTAAAATTCATCCTGCTTCCCTTGTTATGAAATTCAGAAATTTGGCCTGCTTCTAAGGACTTCAAGACCTTTACTTTGGCTATCAATAACTTTTGATCTTGAGATCCATTTATCGAATTTCACATACCATTGGAAATATTTTTCAAAGCAATTTCCAGTGGAGAAGGTCTAATGAAGTCATTGAGCCCATTTTATACCGAAAACATGCCTGCAAAATATTTGCCTGGAATATGTTGCTTCTGACCTCATTGTTATTCCTGTTGACATCAATGCCAACATACCAAGTGCCACCAATCAATTAGACAATGCCAACTATTCAAAAAACTAATCCACTTGGTATAGGTCTACTTGTGTGTTAACGCTTATCCAATCTAGTAGAGAAAGGATAAGGGGAAAATCTAAAGCGAGCAAACCAATATTAGAGGTCTTAAAATACTTCTCTCAAGGGGAAACCTCCTTTGCTCTAAATAAGACGGGATCCCTCTTCCACCCGTTGAAATAATAAGTGTCAATGCACAATTATATAAAATAAATAAATAAAGGGTGAAAGAAGAGAAAGTTGTTGGCATTATGGCGTGTGTGGTTCCAGCTAGCTGATGATGGCATGCGTTCATGATGGTAGCTAGCTCATGTTGGCATTGATGTGAACCCTTATATCCTAGCTAATGTATGGTCTGAAATGGTTTGTATCCTTACAGTGATGGTTTGGTATCTTGATGATGATGATGTTGCAGAGGTCCTACAGAGGTCTGTCAGAGGTGTTGCAGTGTGTTCATGTGTTTATTGGAGAGTGAAGGACTTGTTGATACTCTTGCCAAACTTGTTTTTCAGCCCTTTTAGGTCAACTTGGAAGTAACACTTAGGAGACATGTTTAATCCACTTGCATATGTGCCAAATTCTATGTCAGAGGTTTGGAGGCATCTATAGGAGCGGATGAAGAGCATTCAATGGGTGGAAAAGGTTTTGAATTGAAGGCTTGATGTTTTTCTTCATCCTTAGTCCCAGTCGAATGGAGGCAAGCCTGTGAGAGTGAATGAAAGGCTCCAGTCACTAGAAGATAGACCTATGGGCGTGCCTAAAAGTTCCAATCAAGTTTTTATAGTGTTATACATGTGACTAAGGATTTTCACAAGAATTTCTTTGCATTCCTCGCGCAATCTGGAAGGAAATTAGCATATAAATTCCTAGAGGCTTCCAAAGTTAGTTGTAAAGGTCAGTAATGGTTTGAAAATGTCTTGCAATTATGTGAACTCATTTAGTGCACAAGTAGTGGTATTAGTGGATTTATTTGGTCCAATTTGTGAACCCTTGATCCTAGCCACAAACCCAATTTCACCCTACATGTTATATATTCATCACTTGGGATTTGTGTGATGGTTGATGATGAGTGTATGTGTGTAAGAGAAGGTTGCATTGTGAGGGTATTCTCGAGAGTCATTAGTGAGATTGATTGCTTCAATTTATGAGATCTAATGGTAGCAGTATGAGCAGATCTATTTCCTGAAGAATAATAGATTCATATTTCCAGAATTGAGATCAGAGATGTAGAGAGTTGTAGCAAAGTTTGGTATTGATGGAGAGCTTTCTATAGTTCCATACTAGTGACTCTCACATTTGTTCTTGCAGGAGATTTTGATGGATTTGGCACATACCCATAGTGCCTTTTGTTGTTGATTGTATTATGCAACATTCATATTTTGGTTTGAGGGTTTGTTATTAATTGTATGTCAGTTGTTGGTGATAATATTTTCAGATTTGATGTGGCCACTATTTTTCATGTGTGAGAGCATATATTTGTGGTGTTATTTTATTTGATGAGATTGCCTTGTTGTTAGAGGTCGTATTGCAGAACTTAATCGAGTTGAGAAGAAAGTATTGGATCCAGTGTCAAAATATATAAAACGAGGTCCGCATAGAGGAGAGGAGCAATGACTTCATGGATTTGGAGCAGTGATTATGAAGTTTCAACAAAAGGAACAAGTTCTCAATCCAATGGTAGTTGGATATTCCAATAGAAGTTGGGCGATGATCGATTGATCATGGTGGCTTTTAGTAGATGGTAGTATGTAGATCCATGGAGAACATAGTATTCCAATATGATCAATAGAATTGAGTCTCCAGTCTTATCAGAGTCAACTAATTGTATATGAGGTCGAGTCTCCTATCTGATCGGAGTCAACAATCTATGTAAAAAGACTATATTTTAGTAATAGAAGATTCAGAGTAGCGCAACAGCAAGGGTGTTTTTTTCCCAGTGAAGGTTTTTCCAAGCTTTATTGTGTTCTTGTTCATGGTTATGATTCTCATATGGTTTATTTATTGCTTATGATTTATGCATAGATATGCAAATGTTTAATGAGTTGTTACTAATTAGTTTGTGTGATTCAATAAGAAAAGTTTTAATTGGTAAAATTGTTAATAAGACACACTAGTGATTCACCCCCCCTCTCATTAGTGCTCAAAGGTTTCCAACAATTGGTATCAGAGCGGGGCTTTTGGTTGCAACTTGATCGCTAGAGAGTAGATCTAGGGTTTTTGGGAAAAAAATCAGAATAGGAAAGAACAAGAGGAAACAATTTTAGAAAAGGAATGGCCTTCAAAGTAAGGAATCTCAACCATAAGAGTCTCATCTTCCTAGTGTAAGTGGTTCAACAAATAATGTGCATAAATCAAAAGATCATGAATCCAAAGGTATAATTTTTAATGATTTTCTTCTGAGTTACAATTTTAAGGATTTAGATTTTGAACATGTTGAATTTCGTAGTGGAGATGAGAATGATATTAAGTTTCGTAGAGTTGATATTTTTAAACTAATAACTGCATGCAAAGATAAATAAAAATTATTGCAGATTTGTGATGATAAGGAGGCCAAGCTCAAGGAAGATATTGTCAACTTAAATATTAAGTTGGTAGAATTAGAAAGAGTTGAGGAAGGTATGAGGAAGAAGTCCCAAGAGGAGGTAGAAGAGGTTGAGAGATTAGAAGCTGAAGTGACCTCCTTGAGAAAGCAGTGAAAGATGGAGAAGATAACTGTGGTTTTGGATAGTTTTCTTGAGATCCATATATCATCATTTGATAAATTTGGTCTTGGATTTCAAAAGGGCAAGTATAGTTTGCATGAAGTTAAAAATAACCAATAAGAGCCCAAGAAAGTTGTAGCAAACAATACCATTAGCAAGATAAGAACCAAGGAAGCAAGAAGCATAACCAATAGCTAATTAAGCAACAAAACTAGCAGCAGAGAAACAAGTAGAAGTGGCAACAGAAAATAAAATCTCAAGGAGCTCCTACATTAAAAAAAATGTGCTACAAGAGATAATTGTGCCAGATCTATTAGATTTAAAAGGAAGAAAAGTCTGTTTGTTCGTTTCATGTATGAGGTACAATGTTGTTGTTGTCACAAGTATGGACATCTTGCAGCTAACTATAGGAGCAGAGTGTACAGATCACATCAACACAACTTGCAACAATTTCAACAGCCAATGAGATTGGCCAATAGGTATAATCATGCCCTTTATGGTTATTGTTACTCATGTCACATATTTGGCCATAAGGCAACTAATTACAGATCTAACCAATGGAGGAGAAACACATTTCATGCAAGGCTTAGATCCAACATGAGAAACAAGAGATCTAATCCTATTGCTATGTATCATGGCCATGTGGAGTGCTACACATGTCATAACTTTGGCCATATGGCAAGATATTGTTTGCTTCCTTGTCACTCAAGTCAAAATTGACAAAAGCAACAAAAGAAAAGAGGACCTGGCATAAAATCAGTGAAGGAAGAAAAGAAGCAGATGAAAGAAAAAAAGAAGCAGCCAAAGTCTATTTGGAGAAAGAAGGAGTAGTAGCTCTTCAAGTAGTGAAAATAATTCCATCTTGTAGTCCGTGATAATTTCCTGAATATTTATAGAGAACTGCAGAGTTCATGAGAGGTGCACAACCTTAGGGGGAGCATTTGGTCACTTGATGAGTACAATATTATTGCAGCAACACTTGATGAGTTATTTTGAGCCTCATCCACATTCAGGTCCATAGGATCATCCTGTCTCTTAAAGGTATATTGAGCTCAAGGGGGGCTATGCATGGTATGATGTTTGCAGATATTATATTCTTCATTATTTTTAGTTAGTTATTTGCAGTAGATTTATGTGTGTTTTTGTAACAAAATAAATTTATATAAAAATAAAAAAAAATAATGTAAAAGACAACAAATAAGATTAATGATTAATTAGTTAGAAATTAATGAAAAGGTATGTCCCTAAGGACATAACCATTAATGAAAGGGTACTTACCTGGCTATATATACATGACCCTCATTCTCATTTGTATCATCATATATCAATTCTTTTATACAATATATAACTTACAATTACTGTCCCACAATGGATGTATTTGTCTATGAAGTATTTTAAATATTTTCGTTGCGTATACGATTTTTGGTCATTACGTTCGTATTAGAGCTTCGTTTGATCCAAACTTCAGCCATCAACCTATCGTCAACTGTGTTGCCATCGTGATTCTAGAGTTTTGCTACCAGTTTTGGATTTACTCCAGCTTGCTGTTAGGCCTTTCACCATTAAAAAAATATCGAAAGTAATAATATATATATATATATATATATATATTTATTTATTATTATTTTTTTTAATTAAAACAAATTTATATTATATTATATATATATATATATACACACACACATTACTTGTCCCTGTCCAGCACAAGGAACAACAATCAGTGAATTCGACAAGGCATCACAACTTTGACAACAACCATTGGTGCCCGATAGCAAGCTATCGTAGCCCACCACCACTACCACTGTCTACAACAACCACACCATTTTATTATTTCCCGTACGTAGCACCATATCTCCTACCACTCATAACCCCCCACATGGTTTTTCTTTGTTTGCAACCGTTGCACCAACCGGTCCCCATTTACCCCTCGAACCCCATCACCACAGCTCGAAAACCGCACATCTGCCTACGCCATCTATTCAACAGTCTACATTACATTTCACACAATGTTACAGTAGTTGCTACCATCGTGACACAAGACTGTCGTCCATGTTACCGTTCGACCCCTGTTCTGTTGTCCATCCGCAACCCCTAGCCACCCGTTGAAAATGCACTGTTAGCGTAACACATAAATCAACAAGTAAACATTTCGAGGTCAAGCATCATGGTCAACTAGATCATCATGGTCACCCATTAAGAATTGATCAATCAAGTTAACCATACAAATCCATAATATATAGTTATAATATAACATCATTATAATATTAAATATATAGTTATAATAATTATATTATAAAATTAATAAAAATTATTTAAGTTAAAAAAAATTATATTATATATATATATATATATATATATATTTAAAAAAAAGGGATCGATTATATAATACCTTAAGTCATCCTAACAAAACAAAATGGGATCAATCAATGAAAAAAAATATGATGGATTTCAATTCTAAAATGATGAAGGATGAAAGGTTTTCTATAATAGTCTTTTAGTTACAGATCACAAAATAATTACATTAAAAGGAAGCATCCAAGGAAGAGAATTTAATGTCGATATCAACCCAAGCAACGATAAAAATTATATCGACATCAACTTGGAAAATCAGCTATTAATTCCAGAGCTAAGAATTGGTGTAAAGAAAAATAATTTTGACCAAAAAGAGTATAAAATTAGTGATCTATAAGTGAAAATAGGTCATTATGAGTACATATCTCAATTTCATGTTGTGAGGATGGATAAAAAGACTGATATCATACTCGTTCAACCCTGGTTTAAGTATTTGGGTACATTCATGTTAAACATAGAGAAACAAGTTTTGATGTTTCCTTATAAAGGGAAGATGGTCACGTTTCGAGGCATAACAAGTGAATCAAAATCAATAAAATATTCATTAGAAGGCCTTAATGATATCTCAGAATTAATGTTTCAAGATAACGAAAAAACTATATCAAAGAAGCAAAAAGAGCTTGAAGAAGTCATCTGCAACAAAGACAAAGAAATTTCGCACCTCAGAGATTACCAAGAAAACGACTCGAACAAGTCAAGAAAGCTAAAGCATCAAAGAAGGAATTCAAGGAGTGTTTAATAGAACAAGAATAAGAAAATTTACATTTAAAGAACCTTAACCAAACATTAGTAGAACAAATGAATTCAAGGAGTGTTTAATAGAACAAGAAGAAGAAAATTTACATTTAAAGAACCTTAACCAAACATTAGTAGAACGAATCAAGTGTTTAAAAGATGAGAAGTGTGAAGGCCAAAATAACGTTGACTCAAAGAATGGGGAATGCTTACGTCTCAAAAATCATAATCAAAATTTTCTCAAACAAATTGAAAAACTTAAGAACGAAAATAAGTCATTGACGAATAGGTTCAAAGAAATTGTCGCAAAGGAAGCATCAAAATCTCCAAATGTAGCAATCCAAATTGAAGAAACAAACATCAATACCACTAATCCCGTAGTTTAGGAAAATCCAAACCCTATTGAAGTAAAAATGTACTCAGAGGTTGTCGTTCAAATAGAGGACACCCCAAATAAGGATTTAGTAGTTAAGTCAACGAAAAAAATGCCTGATGGAAATCAAGAAATTGCCATAAAAATGTTTAAGGAAGTTCAAACAAGAAAAACTCCTTATCTACACCTGAATCACAAGAGTAGATGCCTTAATAAATCTACAAATCTATATCATGCAAAACATAAACAAAATTATGTTCAGAAGAATATTGAAATAATCTCAATCCAGTCATATGATAACTATTTTCCACACATCTCCAAGGCTTAGAATATTTCCCAGAAGATTGGTCTAGGATGGTCTGATCCATTTTTAGTACGACGATTATGTTTATCGCTCAGAACATCATGTCTTGTATCAACAAATATGAAAACTCAAAAATAAGAAGATATTTTGATCAACAAAAGAGTGTTGGAAATAATACTGAGAGGGGGGGTGAATCGGTATTATCAAATTCTTTTCAATATATCTTCCAGATTTATACTTTAATTTATTCTTCAGATATTGATCATTAGTTTGTATGTCAATACCATATAATAATGAGCAAGAAAAATAAAAATAGATAATCACACCAAAGAACACCAGATATAAGGTGGAAACCCAATGTGGGTGAAAACCACCTGCTACAATATGTCTCTATCTTCTTTCAATTAGAAACTTCTTTTACAATGATTTTGTATTGGTGCAGTCCTTTACCAGTACGCAGGCTGCAACCTGCTGAGAGCTACAACCCTTTCTTGTTTTCCAGTCTCTCCTGGAAGGGAGCTACAACCCCCTTAGCTCTTGTACTAGATAATCTACTAGTACGTAGGTGTCGACCTACTTATTTTCTTCCAAGGACCACTTTTCATAAATTTTCAAACTGGATCCATAAACATCAAATAATCATCAAGTACATGAGAATCAACCAATCTCCTTTTTCAATCAACCAATAACTTCTCAGAATGCAGTAACCAGAACAAAAATACTAGTAATCTAAACCCAGAACTCTTCACCAATAGATAAAAGGCAACCAACAAATATTTCAAGAAAAGTCTGCAACTTCACCAATAGAAACCTGTGAATATCTGCAACTCTTTTGTGTCTAAACTGTGCAGATCCACACCTGGTCCTTCTTCTGCTCTGCGTACCTCCGTACCTACTCCTTCTGCTACACTGTGTACCTCTGCACAGATCCGCACCTGCACTGTCTGCCTGACAGCATACCTCAGCACCTGGTCCTTCTGTTCCTCTATGTACCTGTGCATTGTGCCTTTTGCTGTGCTACATACCTCCGCACCAGCGCCTTTTGCTTCACTACGGACCTCCGCACCTGCGCCTTCTGCTGCGCTGCGGACCCCCGCACCTGCGCTATGGATCGCCTACGGACCTCTAAACAGAGCCAAATTAACAGTCCTCCAATGTGCCACAGACAGTCAGATCCACAGATCTGATCATGCGCCCGAGTGATCATGACCTATCAATAGATTCGCCTTAAATTTCACCTTGATTTAGATATAGCTTTTCAAACCGATCACCCAAAATTTCAGATCTTAAAATATTCAAATTTCACAAGTGACTAACCAAGTGATCTCCTTTCCTTTTTATAGGCAAGCCCTTATTCAAACCATGGGACAAAACCATCGAAAACCAATACAAGGGATCCAAACCGTGGTTCAATAATTTATATCTTATACCACGGACCAAAACCATAGGATCATGAACGTCGGGCTAAATACCATGGGTCAAACATAAGAATTCCCACGTGTGCGTGCTTCTCTGCATTGGAGTGAGTGAACTGGGGTCCGTACCTTCTGTTCAGATAACCTGCGGACATGACCGCACTTTGTGAATGGCGTGCCTGCTGGCCCGCACCTTTTGAACGATGTACTTGCGAACCCCTTATTTTCCATCATTTTGAGAGCCTGAACAGAGATTTGCCACTTGAGTGAGTTGCCATCAAGTACAACACTTGTGCCATAGCGCCAAACCTGAATCATAATGCCAAAAATCTCTCCCTTTGGACTTGATGGCAACCCTAAGATCCTCAAAGTCATTCTCCCCCTTTGACATCAAGGGCAAAGGGTTATGCTCCCCCTGAGAACATGCTGAAGTCTCTGCTCTGCTGATCACGCTCCCCCTGACTATAGACCAGATCTGCAAAAGAAAAATTCTTCAAGAAGAACCATAATCTACCATACACCATACATGACCTTGACAAAAGAGATAGAGACATATTAGCAACAATATTCAGATCAGCATCCATGTTCTCCTTCTGTACTTTCTCCTCCAAGATCTTCTACCATAATGCCAACAATGCATTATTAGAAGAATATATGCTCCCCCTGAACCTATGTCATTCGATCTTCGACCAATCCATAACCCAGCAAATGTACATGTATACCCCATATGAAACTCGCGTACAACCAATAATCTCTGAAACAGATGAGATTCAACAACAAGATGATGCATCAACTACCCCCAGCTTTTGCCTGAGGTATTCAAAGGTCTCCCTAGGCAGTGGTTTGGTGAGTATATCAGCAACTTGTTCCTTAGAAGGAACATACTCTAACTTGACCTTTTGTTCAAGCACTTGTTCCCGAAGAAAATGATATTTGATAGATATATGCTTGGTCTTTGAATGCATGACTGGGTTCTTTGAAATGCTGATAGCACTTGTATTATCACATAATATGGAGATAGGTGGTGTATAAGTGATTTGAAAATCCTACAAGGTCTGCATCATCCAAAGGAGTTGAGTGCAGCAAGATGCAGTGGCCACATATTCCACTTCAGCTGTAGATAAAGCAATCAAACTATGTTTCTTGCTGAACCAAGATACTAATCTGGAACCCATAAAGAATGCACCACCACTTGTGCTCTTCCTGTCATCCATGCTTCCAGCCCAATCTGCATCTGTATAAGCATGAAGTGTGAGATCTGTATCTCTAGGATACCATAAGCCATAGTTTTGAGTTCCTTGAAGGTACTTGAAGATTCTCTTAACTTCCTGAAGATGAGTTTCCTTGGGATTTTCTTGAAATCTTCCAACTATTCCCACTGCATGCATGATGTCTGGTCGGGTACCTGTCAAATAAAGTAGACTTCCAATCATGGATCTATAGGTTGGTTGATGTACTGCTGCTGATTCATCATTTGCACTGAGGTTGCATCCTGTAACCATAGGGGTACATACTGGTTTTGAATCTTCCATGCCATACTTCTTCAAAATCTGCTTGAGGTACTTAGTTTGAGACAAAAAGATACCACCTTCATTTTGTTGGATTTGTAGACCAAGAAAATATGTCAGCTCTCCAAGTAATGACATTTCGAATTCTTTTTGCATCACCAAGGCAAAGTTTTGACTCATAGTTTCTTCATTGCTGCCAAAGATAATATCATCTGCATACACAAAAAGTATTAGAAATTTGTTATTTTCAATTTTTTTATAAATATTGCTATCTGTTGATCCCTTTGAAAAGCCTTGTTGATGAAGATATTTGTCCAAACGATAGTACCAAGCCCTTGGAGCCTGTTTAAGACCATAAAGAGCCTTTTTTAGTCTGCATACAAGATTTGGATCATTCCCAAGAATGAAACCATCTGGTTGCTCAAAGTACACCTCTTCTTCTAAGTCTCCATTCAAAAAGGTTGATTTTACGTCCATTTGAAATACTTTGAACTTCTGAAAGCTTGAGAGAGCAAGGAACATTCAGATGGCCTCAAGTCTAGCAACAGGAGAAAAAGTTTCTTCAAAGTCTATTCCTTCTTGTTGAGCATACCCTTTACAAACAAGTCTGGCCTTGTTTCTAATTACTTCCCCATTTTCATTCAACTTATTTTTGAAGATCCATTTTGTCCCTATGACATTCTTATCTTTTGGTCTAGGAGCTAACTCCCAAGTGTTGTTCTTTTCGATCTGCTCAAGTTCTTCATCCATTGCCTTGACCCAACATTCATCTTTGCATGCATCTCTTACATTTTGTGGTTCAGTGGAGGAGAGTAATGCCAAATAGCTTGAAGCTTCTGCAATTGTTCTTCTTGTTTGTACACCTGCCTCCTTTTGCCCCAAGATTTGAGATTCTGGATGATTCTTTTGAACATACCTGGATGGAGTCTTCTCTTCTATCCTTATCTGTTCCTCTGGTGCCTCCTGAGGTTCTTCTTCATCATCAGTCTGATTTGAAGGATGATCTTCATCCTCTTCGATATTTTCATAATTTACTTGCCTAGGAATGTTTCCTTCTTCATCAACCACTACATCAATGTTGTCAACTATTCTTCCAAGTCTTTTGTTGTAACACTTATATGCTTTGCTGTGAGGAGAATACCCAAGGAGAATCCCTTCATCTGCTCTAGGTTCAAACTTGCCAAGATGTTCATCATTATTCTTAATATAACATTTGGTTCCAAAGATTTTGAAATGTTTTGCCGAAGGAGTCTCACCATACCAAAGCTCATGAGGAGTTTGAGTGCTGTTCACCCGAACATTTGTTTTGTTGAGAATAACAACTGCAGCAAATGCAGCTTCACCCCAGAAGGTTGCGGGAGTTCCAGATTCATCAAGCATTGCACGAGCAATTTGTTGAACCGTTCTATTCATCCTTTCCACTACTCCATTTTGCTGAGGAGTCCTAGCTGTAGAGAATTCCCTTCTTATTCCATGTTCTTCACAAAAATCGAAAAATTCATTTGAGGTAAACTCCCCACCTCTATCAGACCTGAGGCACTTAATTTTGTGATCTGATTAGTTTTCAACCAAGGCTTTGAAAGATTTGAATTTTTCGAAGGCTTCGTCTTTGTGCTTCATAAGTCCTATCCAAACCATCCTGGAGAAGTCGTCAATGAATAATATAAAGTATTCTTCTCCTCGAGGTGGCCTTTTCCTAGATGGTCCACATACATCTGTATGGACTAGTTCAAGAGGCCTGCTAGCTAATCCTTCCTTCTCAAGGAAGTTAGTTCTGGTTTGCTTACCAAATTGACATGATTTGCATATTGTATTGTCTGGAATTCTGATGTCTGGAAGACCACGAACTGCCTGGTATTTGCATCTTTCCTTACCTGTGAAAAGCTTAGATGCCCCAACCTCTAGTGCCATAACCAGTGTTCATCATTCTTGCTCAAATAGCATTGTTGTTGTCCTTCTTCAAATATGTATAAATTATTTGGAGTTCTTATGCCTTTGATCACTGTTTTTCATGTATCAAAATCATGAACACTACATCCATTTGATCGAAATATTACCTTAGTTCCTTGATCGCACATCTGACTGACACTCAGTAGATTATGCTTCAAGCCATCAACATACAAAACATTTCCAGCCTTGAATTTCTCTTTCAACTTGTTACACTAAAAAATGTCACCATGACTATTTACAGTTAGTATGGCTCTATCAACAGTCATGCTATCCTCCTGGGCAAGTCTTATGCCTCTGCTCTCCATGTCAAACTCCAAAAAGAGAGAAAGTCTTTATAAATGTATTTATCTCTAGCTACGCAGGTTCTCTCAACCTTACTTGCGGGTACGCACCCAATGTTCACAAAAGCTGCGTACTTGTACGCTCTGTATGTAAAGGGGCAGGTGCGTCCCCCTGTAAAGGTCAAAATGCGCAAGTTTCATCTTCAAAAAGTTACTTGTGGTCATTTCTAGAGCATTCTAGAAGGTTGTTCGACGTGTATTGAGTGCCTCCAGATGGTTCATGTACCCCTACCAAAGAGGAACTTATCCCATCAATGAGGGAGCTATCCCACCCAAAGAGGGGATTATCCCATTGATGGTGGACCTGAATAACTTCCTCTAGACTACTATAAATACAGGCATTGGGCCAGAAGGAGGAGAGGTTGGAAGCTAAACATTTCTAAGGGTAGATGCTACTGGAATTAGGACTCCCATTTAGAAGCTTGTGAGGAGAGATTGCCATCTTTGCTTGTTCTATTTGGAAGTGGGTGAGCTTTGTCAAAGTAAAGGAGAACTCTTGATGGACCCTAGGAGGGACTTGCACAACACCAAGGCTCAGGTTGTAATTGTTCCTTTTGTTTCCTATTAATGCAAATGAGTCCATTCTTCTCAATAACTTGTTATTTATGAGTTGTTTCATGTACTCCTTGGTCTATGTGTTAAATATGTTTTATTCTATGAGATTATCAAGTGCTATTTAATCGTTTGATTGTTAGTGGATGCAGGTTTCAAAGTGAAGGAGGAGCTCATCCGGATCAGCGGGGCTGGACTGCTACAACAGCGTTGGACTACAGGTAGGATCTAAACACTTGATTTCTTATATAGTAAATGCATGTTTAGAGAAGGATTGCTCTTGTTTGTCTTGTTTGTCACTAGAGAGTCTTAGGCTCCTAGGGAGGTTGGTTGTGTCCGCACAATCGACTCTTTCCGCCTGACAAATTGGCGACTCCACTGGGGACTCCATTGATGTGAAAGTCTTTTCCTTTGTATGCAACTTTGATTTGAGAAAAGTCATTTCTTTTCTGGTTTTTGGCTCTGTGACTTTGTTTTTGGGTGGGTTAGCTTAGGGTTAGATTCAATTTAGTTTTTCTTGGTTTTTTCAGTAGGACGCACCCTCTGAGTATTGCACAGTGCGTCTTTGTACGCACTGTTGCTGTGTGCACAGAGCGGGCCCGCACCTGGTTCAACTGGTTGCCTGCGTCCCCTGCTAAAAATTAAGAAATTTCCATTTTTTGCATTTTTTCTCTTAGATTTTGCTTTTTCTTAGTTTTTACTGCCCAGATCCATTAGTCTCTTGTCAAAGATCTTCACCTGAACTTGTTTCGATAGCATTGAGTGTTTTAGTGGATTTCATAGAAGTTTAAGCCCTAGGGTTTGATTTTTGAGTAGGTCTTGTAGTGACTTTGGCGGTAGAAGTTGTCAAGCCTTAGATCTCTCTGGTTTTGTCAGCATTCTTAGAAGTCAGACCTGTCATAAAGTCTACCCGTGAGAGCAACTTACCTTTGAGTGGTCTCTTTGGCAAATTTCGAAGTACTTGTTGATTGAGTATTGAATTCCATTTTACAAAAAGAACAAAAAGATTTGAGTTTTGTTTTGACTGGTCTTTTGATTCTGCATTAGCTGGTCCTTGACTTGATTTTGGTCAAGTAAAACAACCTAGAATCATCCTTGTAGGCTTTTGCCTCGTTAGGTTTGCTTAGAGTAAATTTCTTTTTGATTTGCTTGTGAGTCAAGTTTTCATAGATTTTATAAGCTTTTGAGATTGATTTTCGTTAAAATAGATTTACATGCTTTGTTAAATAAGAGAAAATACAAAAACATCTCCTTTGAAAAGTTTTGTTTCAAGTAGCTTTGAAGAGTTTTGAAAGAAAAAGAGTTTTTCGTGCACGTAAGGAGTGGTCATGTTTGTATGCTTGAAAAGATAAAGAAAATTGTTTCTTTGATTGTCTTTACTAAGAAAGTTGTTTTCTATAAAATTTGCATCTCTCAACTCTCTTAGTTAGGAATTTCATTGAAAGAGGAAAATAGTGTAAATCATCTTAGGTGCATCTTTGTAGTGGTTTGAGTCGAGTCTACACACCATTGGTTTCACTTCCGCTACCTTTTGTCTTTAAGAAAAACCATAAAATTAACGCTTAAAGTAAAATCAACGTAGTAACTTTTATTTACTAGGGCTCTGAAACACCAATTTAGATCAGGCTAGTGTCTTGGAGTAGGTGAGTAATTAACTCTCCAAGACAACAAAACCAAACAAGTAGCTTATCTTGTGATAGAATAAATCCAATTGTCTCATTTGTACTCTGGGAAAGCTCCTCTTAAAGGAGAAGCACGAGCTCGTGTCCGAACCAGTGAGGGGATCAATCCCCCCTCGTTGGGAACGACGCCAGACACGCACGTATTACAAACGGTAAACCTCGGATTAACCATTGTCGAGGAGCCAGGGGTCACTTGTCGGTAAACCTTGGATTATTGTCAAGGAACCGGCAAGGGGATTGAGCTTGATACTCTGCCCTTGCGTGCTGTCGGAGTGTAGACTGTTCCCCCAGGTGCATTTGTTGCGGTTGGTAACCTTAGTGACCATTATCTTTAGGATTCTACCGAGGTGACGGTGGAGGGAAGATCCCACTGTACCTGGAGCAGACGTCGGCTAGACTCACTTGGATTTTCCGGGGGGTTCACTTCACTCGAGACGGTTAAAGTGGAGGAACTTGTGCCGGTCTATTCATTAAGCAGGTTGCTGGGGTAACTGTTCCACCCGCCACTTCTGTACTGAATCCGGCGATGTTGGGTTTCATCACCAACTAGCGTTTTCGGTCTGGAAGGCTACTGTTTGTGCTTGGTTTGACGCCCTAGATTCTTTAGGCGTGTGATTCAAATTTGTTTGGTTCTTTAGAGACTTTAGGTGGTTTGATTTGAGATTTTACTTTGTTTTCGTGTGTAGTAGTTAAAAGTTTTTAACTGTGGCGGAATTACCGAGACAGTCCCGTAGACTTCGGGGCCAGTCTCCTGAAGTTGTTTCTGTGGCCGAATTGTTGAGAAGATCCCGTAGACTTAGGGGTGAACCCCCTCGAGATGACCCCAGTAATCTAGAGGGTTTGAAGGTCCTTGTAACTCCTCCTAGTGGCAGTAGAGTAGGTTCACCTGAAGAAGGAGAATCTTCCTTGGTAGTCCATTCAGATTACCAAGGCCTAGAGACAGGTTATAATCCCGAAGCTGTTACAGTTTCTGAGCTTGTTGGTAGTTTTTCGTCTGCTAGTGATACAGGCGAAGAACCTGAAATATCTGAACCTGTTACTCCGACTTCTAGTGTTCCAGATTCACCAAGAGTAGAACGAGTTATCACCGAAAATCTTCCTACTGGTCTGATTGCTATCGAAGAACTTGCTCCAGAGGAAGAAATAGGTGTCTCTAACCTTGAAGATCAACTTACTATTGATCTCAAGGAGCGTGAATCTATCTTTTATAGTCCTCCTAGAAGTACTACTTGGTACCTTTCGTTAACCAATTATTTAGACAACTCAGGGGTAGGTTTTTCTACACCTCGTACTCCCTTTCCACCTGGAGGTATTTATACTCCTGTAAATATGTCTGGTCAGTCGTCCGTGTTTACTCAAACTCCTGAATCTTTCTTACACGGCGGTCCTTCTGTTCCCACTGGGTATCAATCACTTTCTGGTACCTTTGCGGGGGCATCTCCTCAACCCATTGATCATGGGTTATTAGTTGGAAACAATGGTAATATACCATTGGGTGTAGGAGACATTTACATGATGTCAGGTTCAGTTCCCGTTTCCCAACCTCAAGGTGGCCAATTACCGCCTGGGGGGCAGCCTCAGTTAACGCCTGGGGGGCAACCTCAAGGTACACAAATCGTGTCTGGGGGGCAACCTCAAGGTCAGTATGTACCTATGGTGCAATACATGCCTCAAGGTCAACCCCAGCCTCAATATGTACCCCAGGGTCAACCTCAATATCAATATTTACCTCAAGGGTATCAACCCCAAGGGTATCAACCTCAAGGGTATCAACCTCAAGGTCAAGGTCAACCCCAGTATCCGTATTTACCTCAAGGTTATCAACCTCAAGGTCAATACTCGAGTCAAGGTTATCAACCACCTCAAGGTCAGTCATATGTTCAAGGTATGGGAACTGCACCTTTCAATTATCAATCCTATCCTCAATCCGGTTATGGATCTCAGTATCCTCAACCTGTTATGGGTCAATACCCTGGAATGTTAGTGTGGGATCCATCACAGGGTCAACAGGTGTTGCAGCCAAGTATACAGTTGGTACCTCAAGCTGGACAACCCGTAGTTTCTGGTCCACCCCAGCAACCGCAACCTGTCCAGTCAAATGTTCAAACTTCTGTAACTTCGGTAGTTACTCAGCCGCCAATTGCACCTAGTACTCCATCTCAAACGGCTGCTGCAACTACCGCTACATCTGCCGCACTTACTTCTGGAGTATCGACGGCTCCAGTTTCTACTGTCTCTGTAACCACTCCTCAGACATCTTTACCGTTGTTTGGATCTACGATTCAAACCACGGTCCAGATGCCTACAGGTCAGCCTGGTATAAGTACGGTTGTCACTACTCAACCTCAATTTGTTCAACAACCGTACCAGGGACAGTACCAACATGGGCAAGCTGTCCAACAGCCGGTTTACCAGTATCAACCGTATCCTGGGTACACTTATCAACAACCTCAACAACCCCAGTACGGTCCGGTTAATCCTGGTTTTCCAGGAGGATATAATATCCCTAATGCGACTCCTGTTCCTAGTTATCCTGGATATCCTCCTCCTGGGACTGGTCTTGTGACCCAGAGTTTTAGAGATCCTAACCGGCAGTTACCGTTTATCGCAACTTTGGATTTACCAGACTTGACGCGCCTAACGAACGATCCAATTCAATATCTTCCGTTCTGGCCGCCAATGCCAAATAAGTTGCCCAGTGATATACCCAAGTTCGAAGGTAAGTCTGGAGAGGATCCGTCCAATCATGTGATGACTTACCACCTCTGGTGTGCTTCAAATTCTATCTCGGATGATTCGATCCGCTTACGTCTTTTCCAGCGTACACTCATTGGTCTCGCGGCCAAGTGGTACATTGAGTTACCACGGGCCTCTTTTTACAATTTCAGCCAGTTAGCTACCTCGTTCTTAACTCACTTTCAGTTGCCGGTCAGATACGATAATGGCACGGAGTTATTAACTTCACTAAAACAATCGACGTCCACGTATATTTCTGATCACATTCATGAGTGGAGACGTCGAAGAAGGCTAGTGAAAGTTTTTATTCCGGACCAAATCTTAGCTGAATGGTTTGTTAAATCATTATTACCGAAGATTACTGAAGATGTAGCTAAGGCCGGAGTAGTTACTGAGGAGCAAGTCATTGCTCAGGCGCAGTACCTTGACTTAGTTTACACTCAGTCGGGTACGTTACACGAGAAGATTCTAGATCTTCCAAAATCGAATCAAATCGCTGCTGCTCCTTCGGGATCTCATGCCGCTGATGGTATGATTGGCATCGTGAACACAAAGAGTAAGAAGAAATCCTCCAAGGCTTCAACTACTCCTATAATCACTTTGCCTGATTCTCCGACAGGAGAGTCTTCTCCTGAACTTTCCGCCAATATTCACGCTGTAGAGTCATCTACGGCCAAATCAAAAAACGGTGGAAAGAAGAAAGGAAAGAAGAAGGCTAAAGCAGACAAGGCTCCGAAGGAGAAAACGGAAAAGTCGGAAACCAATGACGAAAAGTGCAAACCTCGATATCCTTGTCTTATTTGTGAAGAAGATCATTTTACGAGAGATTGCCCTCATCGGGCCGAGGTTGTGAAAATAGTCAAAGGTTCTCCCACTCCTGCTGTGTTAAAAGATCCATTTCCAAAGCAGGAAAGTAAGATGATAGGTTCTTCCTCGACTGCCAGTGAAGAACCCATTTTGATGATGTCTCATGTGAGGATTGCGACTCGATCGCAAGATTATGGTAGTAAGAATCCTGTTGATGGTAAGGAAGCAGAATCTTCTCATTCTAACCCATCAACCTCAGCTCCTGGTTCCGATCCACTACAGATCGAAAAACCTAACCCGGACTTAGTAATCAAACCGCCCGCCAAGGGTGTACTTCGAAGGTCTGCTTTCAATCCACATGCGAGAGCGGCCCAGAATTACAACATTGTTGAGGACTTAGCTGTTTCACCCTCAGCAATGTCGGCTTTAGAAGTGCTGCAATCATGCCCAGCACAACGAAAATTACTTTTGTCGGCTATCGGAGCTGTTGATGTTCAGGACCCGAACCTGATAATCTTCGATCTAGAAAATAGTACACCGCGTCTACCCCATCAAATGGCTTTCCAAATTCCAGTGATAGTAAAAAACAGGCCTATTCATCGGACTGTGATTGATGAGGGAGCTTCTACGTGTATTATGTCGATTCAATGTTGGAGATCGCTTGGTTCTCCTTCGTTGAACCAATCCCCGACCATCCTTAAGGCCTTTGATGGCCGTGGGTTCCGTCCGTTTGGTATTCTACAGGAATTGCCTATAGGGGTAGAAGGTAAAACCGTTAGTCTAGATGTGGAGGTGGTTGATGCCCCTCTAGACTACAACCTTCTTTTGGGTCGAAGTTGGTCATATGCTATGACAGCAGTCGTTTCATCGGTCTTCAGAGTAATAAAGTTTCCATATAACGGTAAGATCGTGACGATTGATCAGCTGACATACTTTTCATCCGACCCAGCCTCTTCAGAGAGTATCCAGCATGTCGGTAAGACGACAATCCCTTATAGGGACGTTGGCGTAGGTTTAGTTAAAGATTCCGGTTTACTGGGAACTTTTCCTTTCCCTCCAATCAACGCAGACCCTTCATTTGCATCAATTCATATGATTACATCAGACAACATTATTTATGATGATCCTTGGATTGTCCCATCTGAATCTGAGATAGACTCATTCGGTGATGCTATGCCTTTGAGTCCATATGAAATTGCTTATGAAGCTGTCATGTCTTTTACCGACTCGCGTTCAACCCAAATCGACCAAATGAATGTGGTCAGTGAAGAATCACTTTTCACATCAACCTTAGAACGGATAGCGTTTCCCAAAGTCGTGTCATCTGACGAGCAACTTCGCGAAATCCTAAGTGTAGACGATCTACCATGGGAAGATCTTCATCACAGATCTTCGTTTTTACCTAAGGATGATGCTTTTGAAAATGATTTTTCATCTATCTTTACCGCTGAATATGTCAAAGACGCTCAGAATCCAACGAAACATTCTGATTCAGAGTTGAATTTAGGGAATATTTCTCATACTATTCCCATTGATATTTCAGTGAAGCCCGGAATTGAGGAAAACATTCATATAGGTGCCTCATGTACAGAAGATGAAATCCAAACTTACAAGGCCCTATTCCAAGAATTCCGCGATGTGTTTGCCTGGTCTTACGAGGAAATGCCGGGAATCGACCCTGCCATTGTTGTTCATGAAATAAAGACCTACCCGGATGCTAAACCCGTCCGGCAACGGTTGCGTCAGATTCACCCTCGGAAAGCGGCTGCGATTAAAGCAGAAGTCGAGAAGCTGTTGAAAGCAGGTTTCATTTATCCAATCCCGTTAACGGATTGGGTATCGAATATTGTTCCGGTCAACAAGAAACAAGGAACAATAAGAATCTGTATCGACTATAGGGATATAAATCGAGCTTGTCCAAAAGACAACTATCCTACGCCTTATATCGATCAAATTATTGATGATTGTGCCGGAAGTGAAATGTTTTCCTTCATGGATGGTTTTTCGGGCTATAATCAAATCAATATTCTACCTGCCGACCAACCAAAAACGGCATTCATTTGTCCATGGGGGACATTTGCTTATTGAAAATTACCTTTTGGACTTAAGAATGTCGGGGCCACTTTTCAACGGGCGATGTCTTATGCATTTCATGACATCAAGCACATTGTGCAACCGTACCTCGATGATTTGCCTGCTCATTCTTTACACCGAGCTGATCACCTTGTCCACTTACGAGCAATCTTTATGAGGTGTCGGCATTATCGAATTCGGTTGAATCCCCACAAGTGTGTGTTCTGTATAGAGACGGGTCGATTGCTGGGATTTGTTGTTTCAAAAGCCGGCATTCGCGTCGATCCCTCGAAGGTCGAAGCTATCATCAAATTGCCTCCTCCTTCGAGTTTGCGCCAACTCCAAAGTTTGCAAGGGAAAGCGAACTTTTTACGCCGATTCATTCCAAATTACGCCGAGGTCACTAAAGGTTTTACACGGTTGTTGAAACAGAATGCTCAATTCTTTTGGGACGAGATTGCCCAACAATCTTTTGATGCACTTAAACACGCGTTGACCCATGCACCGTTGTTGCATCCTCCCAACTACAACCAGGACTACTTCTTATACCTCGCAGCTTCGCATTCCACTATTGGAATGGTGTTAGTTCAAGAAGATGAATTCGGAGCGGAACATGTGATATATTATCTTAGTAGGACATTAAACCCCACTGAGCTAAAATATTCGCATGTGGAGAAATTGGCCCTGGCAGCTGTTCAAGCTGTCCAGCGTTTTCGTCACTACATTCTTCTCCGTAAAACTACAGTTATTTCGGATTGCAACCCTATGATTTATATCTTGACAAAACAACTGCTAGGGGGCAAGTACTCTAAATGGATCGTTATCCTGCAAGAGTTCGACTTGGAGTTTGAAAAGTCCAAGTCTAAGAAATCCTTAGTTTTTGCGGAATTGATGTGTGATTTCCCGCGTGCTGACACAGAAACTGTGGCAGAGGAGTCCATTGCGGACGAATATTTGTTTCTTATCAGTACTTTAGATCCGTGGTATGGGGATATAATCATCTATCTCCAAACCCAAACCTTTCGGCCTGAAGCTTCAAAGTCGGAACGTCGAAAAATTCGGTTTCAATCCCAGCAATACAAGATTATTGGAGATACACTTTATCGCCGGGGGGCAGACTTAGTTTTTCGACGTTGTCTAACTCACGAAGAGGCTGAGAGGGTTTTGAATGATTGTCACTCTAGAGCATGTGGCGGTCATATGTCTGGGTATGCCACAACCCAGAAGGTGTTGCGCGCTGGCTATTTCTGGCCGTCCATGTTTAAAGATTGTATCATCGCAGTCCGGGAGTGCCACAACTGTCAAGTGTTTGATCGCAAGATGCGCGCACCACCTGCTCCTCTCCACCCTATAATTGCCGTTGGTCCATTCGCCAAATGGGGTATCGATTTTATTACTTGTAACCCTCACTCGGCCAGGGGGCATGCGTATATCATCCTCGCGGTTGATTATTTTACTAAATGGGCCGAGGCGATGCCTACATTCGACGCAAGCGGCAAAACAGCTGCAGTTTTCGTATTCAATCATATTATAACTAGGTTTGGTGTCCCACAAGCAATCATCACTGACCATGGGAGCCATTTTCGAAACATCATGATGACTGAGCTTACAAGCCAGCTTGGTTTGCGCCACGATAGCTCTACTCCTTATTATCTGCAAGCCAACGGTTTGGTTGAGTCTATCAACAAAGTTCTGGTTATCATGATCCGACGAACCATTGGTATTCATCGGTCGAATTGGCACAACATGTTATTTTCAGCGCTATGGGCATACCGAACCTCAGTGAGAACTTCAACAGGGTTCACTCCTTTCAAGCTAGTTTATGGCTTGGAAGCTGTGTTACCCATTGAATGCAAAATCCCATCACTTCAAATGGCTGTCGAATTACTTCCAGCTACTTCCGAAGAGGAGAAGCGTTTATTATACTTAGCTAAATTAGATGAGACTCGACGTGACGCTGCATTGGCAATCGAGACTCACGCGAAGCGAATGAAAGCTCAGTATGATAGAAATGTGACCCCTCAAAATTTTTCAGAGGGAGACCTAGTGCTATTATATGATCAAGCTAACGATAAGCTAGGTGCTGGAAAATTCGTTCCTATGTGGCATGGACCCTACATTGTAAAGCGAAAGCTAGCAAAAGGGGCTTATGAGCTGGTAGATTTTGATGGGGACTCTTTGGGTAAACCCAGAAATGGACTTTACCTAAAGAGGTATTATGCTTAAATGGTGGGTATGGAGAATTTTTAGTTAGGATAGGTTTTCTTTCTAGCCAGTATGTTTGTTAGTTTAGTTAGTGTGCTTAGCTTAGAGAGTGTGTTTTTCGTCGTTATTCTAGCTTATCTTGGTTTTACTCTTGATATTGCAGATGTCGACGCCTCTCCAAACATACATTGGATTTGCTGATGGTGCTTGTCGTACTACACGAAATATCTCTTCCGCAGCTTGGGTTATCTATTCGCCCTCTGACGAGTTAGTTTCTATGCATGGGGTAAGCCTCGGTCAAACAACGAACAACATTGCAGAATACAGTGCAGTGGTTGAATTATTATCTGAATCTATTTCATTTGGAATTCGACGTTTGATAGTGAGGTTAAATTCTGAACTTGTTGTATTACAGCTTAATAGAGTATATGCCATTAGAAATCCTGTGTTATTAAGGTTGTTTTTGAGAGTGCGTCTCTTGGAACGTGAATTTGATTACATTGAATATCAGCATATTCCGAGGTCTTTAAATACATTAGCAGATGCAATTGCTTCTCGAATGTTGGACAGACATTTACAATAATCATGCAAGTAAATTTAAAAACATTTCATCACATATGTTAAACAAGATAAGCCGGTAATAGTGATATATATAGATAGGAGTGTGTCAAAAAATATACATCGTCTTCGATCATAGGTTGAAAAACACCTTATGATCGGCAAAAATGATAAGTACAAAAAGCCAAAAATGTCATATGTGTCTACAAAAGTGACTAGCCAATCACTGGTGGTGCTCCCTATACGACACCACTGCACGGGCTACCTTACACAAGAACCTCCTAAACGGCCCAGGGACTGCGACTACATAGCACTGAAGTCTGATAGGAATATCATCTATGGTAGTCTCAGGTATATCCACCGTCAGACGCTCTAGATCCTGCTCCAACTCAGCCAGTGACTCTGCAGCCGCGTCCTGTGGAGCCGGTACCAGTGCAACTGGATGTCTCCTCTCAAAAGGCCGGAGGTTGGCTGGGCGCTGTGGACCAACATCTGCATTTTGAAAATTTTTACTGTCAGTTTTGAGACGATATATATAAAAAACCAAAAAAAAAATATATAATTTGAAAACTTGTGAAAAATAAAGTACCTCTGTCGTCCCATTGTTCTCCCTGTGGAAGAACCATGTCCGGATCACCTCGAAAATCTACTCCGGCATACGGAAAGTCCTGGATCGAAAAAACCTGGTCCTCTAACCAGTGAAAATAACCATCAGGGAATCGAACAACCGTCGCACCCTCGTCAGGATGCCGGGCCATCACCGTAACCCATCATATCAGCTTTGGCTCCCGAGGACCCAAGATATCAACAGTGAGTTGCTGAGGGATCAGCATCGGAACTCTCTCTAAGGCAAAGCTCACAACTAGAGGCCCATATCCAAAGGTCTTCAGTTGTCCGTTCTTTGCCCTAGTCAGTTGGCCCTTCATATTGGCTGACACAGCATCACACCAGTTGAAAATGGTGCCTTGGAAACAGTCAATCGCCATCCGCATTTGGGACCCGGTGGCAATATGTAAAGCGGCTGCGCCGCAAATTCTGGTAACCGTGAAAGCTATAACCTTGAGTTCATGCCGAGAGATGTGTTTGATTTCTACGCCTTTCGCATGGTGTTGATTGGGTATGCACCAATCTGCCCGGAGACTAGCAAGGGATTGGCCACCCGGCATAGTCCCGGCTAGATTGAGTTGCTCGCCCCTATTTGGCAAGCCAGTGAGAAAGTATATGTCAGAGGGCTCTATCTCGAGCTGGTGCCCTCCGATGTAAAAGCATTGCTCATGAATGTTCCATCTCTCAACCAGCCACTCCAAGAATCTCACCTGAGCCCTCATGCCAGGTATGGCCCAGTATTTATATAGTCCGCATGCTTTTAGGGCATCAATGGAAGGTTGGTGATTAATTGCGGCTAAATCAACGTCCTCGTGCTCTCTTTCTCTCCAATCCAACATGGTGAGTGCCCTACACACCAAGAAACAAAGATTAGAATTAGTTTGGGAAAATTCAAATGGTTATTTTTGGGGTTTGGGGTTTCAAATTCCGCCCTTCGCGGGGGACGCACCCCACGTTTAGGACACAGAGCGTCGGGACGCAGCTGGCCTGAAGGTGGGCTGCGTACCTCGACCTTTTTCCTGTGTGGGAAAAATTCAGGGGACGCAGGTCACCCTTAGGGCACCTGCGTACCCCGCAGAGCGGATTTTAAAACCCAAAACCCCCAAAAACCAAAACTAAAACCTAAAACAAAATTTTAATCGGATGAAATTGAAGAGGAGGATGTTGTGAAATACCTGGAAGAGACGGCGTTCGATTCTGACGGTCGGATTCTCCGCAGCGACCACGGGAAGTTTCTTGCCAAAAGCCCTTTTTTCAACCTCAACAGTAAAATGGTAAAAATGACATGGTAAAAAGTCTTTTTATAGGTTTTTTGGATGAATGAATGCTAGGTTTGTTCATTTTTCACCATGGAAGGATATTTTTCAATGCATTTTTGCCTATCTTAAACAGGTATGAGTAATGTGTCGTTTTTGTGCAGGACAAAGGGATTTAGAGGGAAAATTGTCATTTTTCACGAACCAAAATATCAGAGTCATCTTTTAAGCCCTTTTCTGACTCCTAAAATATGAAAAGATTGCCGAGCGTTTCTTTTACACTCGTTAAAACGGAATTAAAAGACGGTCCCCTTATAGCTCTTTTCTGACCGTAAAATCAGGAAAAGATTGCCGGGTTTTTGTCGTTTCAAACTCGATACTGGAAATAAAACGACGTGTCCTTGGTCGCTTTTTACTTTTCAGGTCAGTGGCACTAATTATGAAAGTACTCCTTGGTCGCAAGATCAAGCGGTTCCCCCAGGTATTATTTTATACTTTTTCGGGCTTGAGGGACACAAATCTACGAAAAAGTTCAACTTGGAGTCTTCTTAAGTTTTTCAGACTCTCTAAAATTGAAAAACGCCGAGTTTCTCCTATACTGGACTCGTTAAAATTTCACAGTAAAGGACCTGTTCAATTACAAACAGGAACGAACCACTCCTTCCTAGGGTTCAAATCAAAACTAGGTTGGACTCATCCGAAGGATGAGCTTATAATCAAGCATATGTTATCCTCCTCAAGCTTGTTAAAAATAAAGAGGTACTTGCCAGAAATGGTGGGGGAAAAGAGAGAAGAATGAGCCTATTTGTTATCTTTTGTCTCAGAAGAAACTTTATTACCACTCTTGAACACGACACTTTTCATTCACCTGGGTTGGGAAATCCTTTACCTCACAGTTGATCAAACCACTTTGAAAGTCTTTAGCCGGGTTCCGGGGATTAACTTTGAGTCATTCATCACCAAACCATCTGTCGTGTCGTTATGTGTTCAAGAGGTTTGCAAGCAAAACTTTCATCTGCAAAATACTTGTCATCCATTTGACCATCCCTGAGTCAGTCCTTACAGCAACATTTCTTCAACTTGAATAAATGATTTCGTGTTGTGGGCTTGCCTACAACGGGTCGCTTTCTATCGACATCAGCACATTATCTAGAGAGATGACTTAGAAATCGTCAGTACCTTGAAGTCTGCATGCATCAATGGCAGGTTTCTCGCCTTTGACGTCAGTTTACATCATTGACTTTCGATCGAAGGATTCCGTGAAATGTTCGACATCAACTCATTCATTCACATCTCATGGATTGTACTGGGTACTTTGAGAACCATTGACATTACTGGTGGTCTCTCTCACACTTGTTAACAGTTTACATCATCGACTGGTAATCAAGTGGTTTCTACCATGTTCGACATCAACTCATTTATTCGCATGGCTAGAATCGTACCAATTCGGGAAGTAGAAGTGAAGACCCTGGATCTAGTTTCCACCATCCAGGCTGCGAGGAGTTTTGTATTCATTATCTAAGTAGACTAATCATAAACAGATGGTTGCGCCCATACTGTGTCTACAAAAGTCTATGATTATGATGTACTGCAAGATCATTCCTGTATCAGAGTAGTTAGTCTGTTAGTTAAAATTTTGATCTGAGTATGGGAATGCCTACCTCAGTGATGATATAATCTTATACATGTATTTTGTGTTGAAAATTGCAGGTTCTGACCAGGCTCTCCACGAGATAATCCTTGAAATGATAAAGCGCTTCACCCTTCCTAGATAATACAAAACCCTAATCTATTACAGGCTTCGCACTTTAGGGGGCAATCTGTTACACTAAAAAATGTCACCATGACTATTTACAGTTAGTATGGCTCTATCAACAGTCATGCTATCCTCCTGGGCAAGTCTTATGCCTCTGCTCTCCATGTCAAACTCCAAAAAGAGAGAAAGTCTTTATAAATGTATTTATCTCTGGGTACGCAGGTTCTCTCAACCTTACCTGCGGGTACGCACCCAATGTTCACAAAAGCTGCGTACTTGTACGCTCTGTATGTAAAGGGGCAGGTGCGTCCCCCTGTAAAGGTCAAAATGCGCAAGTTTCATCTTCAAAAAGTTACTTGTGGTCATTTCTAGAGCATTCTAGAAGGTTGTTCGACGTGTATTGAGCGCCTCCAGATGGTTCATGTACCCCTACCAAAGAGGAACTTATCCCATCAATGAGGGAGCTATCCCACCCAAAGAGGGGATTATCCCATTGATGGTGGACCTGAATAACTTCCTCTAGACTACTATAAATACAGGCATTGGGCCAGAAGGAGGAGAGGTTGGAAGCTAAACATTTCTAAGGGTAGATGCTGCTGGAATTAGGACTCCCATTTAGAAGCTTGTGAGGAGAGATTGCCATCTTTGCTTGTTCTATTTGGAAGTGGGTGAGCTTTGTCAAAGTAAAGGAGAACTCTTGATGGACCCTGGGAGGGACTTGCACAACACCAAGGCTCAGGTTGTAATTGTTCCTTTTGTTTCCTATTAATGCAAATGAGTCCATTCTTCTCAATAACTTGTTATTTATGAGTTGTTTCATGTACTCCTTGGTCTATGTGTTAAATATGTTTTATTCTATGAGATTATCAAGTGCTATTTAATCGTTTGATTGTTAGTGGATGCAGGTTTCAAAGTGAAGGAGGAGCTCATCCGGATCAGTGGGGATGGACTGCTACAACAGCGTTGGACTACAGGTAGGATCTAAACACTTGATTTCTTATATAGTAAATGCATGTTTAGAGAAGGATTGCTCTTGTTTGTCTTGTTTGTCACTAGAGAGTCTTAGGCTCCTAGGGAGGTTGGTTGTGTCCGCACAATCGACTCTTTCCGCCTGGCACAACTGAACAATGCCTTTTCCTTTTATGACTGCAGGGGTATCATTTCCAAAAGAAACTTTCTTTCCTTTTTCTAAAGCACTATATGATTGAAGTTTTTCTTTATCACCTGTCATATGCTTCGAACATCCACTGTTGATGTACCATTGATTTTCTTGTCCTTCTGCATATAAAGCTATCCCACATCTTTCTGGTTGTGGTTCCTTCATTCTCCATGTTTTGGCATTTGAGGTTTGTTCCTTCTGAGTTGTCTTCCGAAACCTACTCCTGCATTCAGACTCTTCATGACCGAAGTTATTACAAATAGAATATTCAATTTCACTTTCAAGGGCGGAAAAGTTGTTATAGGTCCTTTTCATGATTCTAGTCATACTTCTTTGTTTTTGAGCTTCTCTAGTCATGATTGTATTATAGGAAACACATTGAACTACTTTGTGACCAAAGTTATGGCAAGAGAAACATTGGAAATTGAAGAAACTCCTACGATTATCAAATCAATCAACCAACCAGTTGTAGTTTCTATTGACATCCATTCTTGAGGCAAATTGGGAAGATTTTACCTGTGGCTGGTTGTAGCTTCTGTTTGTCCTTAAGGTAGCTTGCCCCCGATTTTCTTGATAGTCTTTGTTCGTTCTTGGGGTAAACTGTCCCTGATTTACCTGATGATTTCTATTAGGCCTTTGCTCACTCCTCCTTGCTGCATCAAGATAACTTTTGGAGGTGGATGCTTGAGATGCTTCTCCATTATATCCTAAACCTGTCTTGATTAGTGGAGAACACTGCACATTGATAATCTCATCCAGAGTTTCAGACCCTTTAACAAATTTAAGATTAAGAGCTTTTGTTTTCTCAATCTCTTTTCTAACACTAACAATTTCACATTCCAATTTTTCGTGATGTTTTTCCCTTTCAGCCAGTTGACATTGCAGGAATCAATAATCACATTTTTCTCTTCTAAACAAATTTGAGATTAGAAATCTCTTCATAAAGACCTTCTGCATCTACAGCATCCATATAATCACCATCTTCAAAAGCCATTAAAAGTTTATAATTATTACCTCGTTCATCTTCGTCACTATTTGAAATTCCATCACTATCTTCATGAGTGTAATAGCTTTTCTTATTTGCATTCTGTTTCTTGTTCCATCTAACAGGTTCCTTCCCCTTGTCAATCTTATCCTTATGAGGACATTTGGCAGCATAGTGACCGACTCTTCCACAAGCAAAGCATTTGAAAGGTAACTTACCTCGGAATCGTCCAGCACCCCGTTGAAGGTTTTTGACAAAATTTGATTCTTCTTCTTCTTCTGACACGTGTCCTGACTCATAGTAATCTCCTTTGCCGGAAGCCTTGAAGGCAACTTCTCTCCTATCTGATGGTCCTCCTTTCCTCATTTCATAAGCAGTCAGAATTCCGTGCAGCTGTGACATGGTAAGGTTTCGTGAATTCTCCTTTTCTTCTATTGCAGAAACTTTAGATTCAAACCTAGGGGACAAAGATCTTAGAACCTTTTCAACCACAACAACCTATTTTATTTCTTCACCCAAATTTTTCATACAATTAACAATCTCATCTACACGAAGGAAATAGTTAGCCACACTTTCATTGTTGTGCATTCTGAGATTTTCATACTGAATTCTGAGGGTTTGAAGTTTTGCTTGTTTTACCTGATCATCTCCTTCATAGCTCAGAACAATCTTGTCCCATATTTCTTTTGCGGATTTATACTGCATAACCTTCACGAATTCTGATTGAGATAGACATCCTAGTAGAGTATTGACAGCCTTTGCATTTGTTTCATATTTCTTCTTCTTAGCCGGATCTGTAGGTGTTGCTGATGGAAAAGGGTACCCTGTATTTATGATATCCCAGACTTTTGTACCAAGAGATTGAAGATAGGCAGTAACTCTTACCTTCCAATATACGAAATTTGTCCCGTCAAAAATTGGTGGCCTGATAGATGCTTCTCTCTCGTAGTTGCTCTTGATTGTTGAAAAGTGTGCAACAAGAAATGCTTGTTGAGAGTGCAACAAGATGATGGAGCTTAGTGAAAAGAGTCGCCTTCACTAAGTGGGCCCGCAGGCTATTTTTGGCGCAAGTCTATTTTAGACTATGTCTATTTTTAGACATATGGATCATGTCTATGGATTGCAGGTTGTTGTTTATGGATGATTGGTCAAGTTGGGAAAAATAGATGGACTTCTATTTTTTATCAAAGTGTGAGTGATCACAGTGTGAGTGATCAAAGTCTATTTTTAGACTGGCTGTCAAAAATAGAAAAGTCAAATATTATTGTCTCATAATAATATTTGGACTATAAACTTGATCTTATTCTCTTGGAGCACTTCAGTTTGAGCTACAGAGGTGGCACATGCAGCTGTCAGAAGGAAATACGCTTTTCTTATGAGTCAGTTGAGTTGTTGCATGCATGACTTCAGTTAGAACTCAAGTGAGTTGAGTTTAGTGGACTGGAGGTGCAGTTGATGGAGTTGTGTTCAGTTTAGCTTTGTTAAACTAGTTGTATTTAGTCTAACTGATCAATAGACTAGAGATGAGTTGGGTGAATTAGTTATTAATTAATTTAAAAGTTATTAACTCATAATGCAACTATAGAATACATCAGTTAACTCAGTTGCATGTCAGTGCATGTTCAGTTCAACAGGGACAGGAGGTAGAGAATCAGATTGCTATCAGTTGTGACTATAGTTGTGCACCAGATCTTGCACAATCAAGGGATTGAGTATGCCAATGAGTTTGCTCACGTATTTTCCCAATATTGTAGCCTTTTCTCACGTCCAACAAAGTGTGAGTGACTATTTTGAGGTGAAATACGAGTTTGGTGAGCCATTCTCATCAGTTCTTGAGCAGGTATTGAGCGGGAGAGGCAGGCAAGCAGTGGAATAGATTTGGAGATCAGATCTGAGTTGTATTGTGTGTAACAGGTGGAGCTGGTACTAGATTGCTTGTGATAAGCATTGTACTTTGTAATGTTACATGATTCAATCAATATAATATATAGATAGTGTGGGGTTTTTAGCGAGATGCTTTCCCCGGGATACATGCTGTGTTAATGAGTTTGATTGATGCTTCTATGTGTGCCTGTGAATGTTTCTACTTCTGTAAATTGATGATCAACGTAGAGGAGATTATGTATTATACATGTTCCGCTTATAATTGTATGATCAGGATAATCTCTGTGAATATGTGTTAAATTATTCAAAATTTCTACATGGTATCAAAGCTATATGATTTGTAGAAAAAATTTCTACATGGTATCAGAGTTGCTTGATTTGTAGAAGAGATTATTACAGGATATCAAGCGAGGATTGATCATCAGATCTATTATTCAGGAAGTGTTTACATTTTATTTCTTCAGGCAGAGTCTGTAATCGGGCCAGGTAGCCTATGGATTCATCCTTCTTTGGAAGGTGAGATATCCGGTAAAAGCCCATACAGTCAATCTCTGTACGAGAAATACTTTGTTCTCACGAATTCTAGATCGGAAGCGATTGAGTTTTGGGCTGGTGGAATTCGAATTTAATTCCAAAGCAAGAGCGAAACTCAGAAACATTCAGTGTGAGAATGGAGACAGTATGCCCAGGTATCTCACGAAGTTCACCCAATGCGGGGATGAGCTGGGAAGTGTGGGGGTAACTGTCGGATGAGGATGGTGAGTCTAGCACTCCTTGACCTTCCTAAGAGTTGGAATAGCTACCAGGACTCAGTGAATGGAAGGGAGAAACTGCCAAATTGGGAACGACTTTGGTCAGATTTGATGCAGGAGGAGATCAGACGGAGCACCAGAGACGGTTCTTCATCCATGTAGGATGAGGAGAACTGTGCCTTAGCGAGTAAGGCGAAGAAGGGGAAGGGGAAGGTTTCTCTTTCCGAATCCAGTTCTTCCAATGATGGGAAGAAGGTTGACAAGGCAAAGGTGAGATGCTTTCGTTGTCATGAGTTGGGTCATTATGCTAATAATTGCCCAAAGAAGAAGTCCAAGAAGGGATCCAGGGAAGGATCTGAAGGTAAGGTAGCCTCACTTGCTTCACAGTTTGAGTTGGACTTCACACTCTTCGCATGCATGGTTTCGTCCATGGTGGGAAGTGGTTGGTTTCTTGACAGTGGAGCTTCTTTCCACATGACCCGTGACAAAAGTTTGTTCAGTACTTTGGAGGAGAAAGATCTCCAGATACTCATAGGGATGGGTAATGATGAGAAGTATAGTGTCTCAGGTGTAGGCACGGTTATTTTTCAGAGGGAGCATGGAGCTCGCCTTACCTTTGTCAAGTATGTACTAGGACAGAAGAGAAACTTGGTGTCGATCGCAATGTTGGGAGACAGAGGCTATGATGTGGTCTTTAGTAAGGGAAAGGTTTTCCTTAGACACATCATCACTAGACAGGTGAAGCAGATTGGTTCACGGGTCAAGAACCTGTATGCTCTTGAGGTTCAAGATGCATGCAAAGCCTTGAGCAGCGAGGCAACTGATGGAGACTTGGTGGTTGAGAGGGAGCGTATATTACCTCTCAACATGCAGAGCCAGAAGAAGTCTCAGACGATTGTGGAGGAGCCACGATTGGTGCAGCAGCTTCAGGAGATTGTGGAGGAGCCACAACAGGGGAACCTAAGAGGAGATCGAGTAGAGACATCTACTCATCCAGAGACCTCCAGTAGGGGGAAACTTCAAGCCAGGTGGGCTGAGGGATCGCATGCAGCCATACCTCCAGGTAGGAGGTGGGGTGATGTGGATTGATCGTCCCAAGGAGGAGGGGCAGGATCCTTGAGGTACCCAACCTCTTGGATGAGACCTTGCTACGGGAGTCCCAGATGTGTAGTAGCAGGAACTGTCTGATTGGGTAGAGACAAATGCGGATGGAGCGGCAGAGAGAGCGACAGTGTAGGGAATCCCAGGACAGTGCATAGCTAGCAGGCTGTAGTAATGCGAGAGGCACAAGTGTTTTGCACAGTGCTAGGTGGCACAGAGAGGTGTGCAATGGTGCGAGATGCATGGAGATGTTGCAGTAGCGCAGATGTTAGAGAGGGAGCACTTGTCAGCAGCAGGTAGAGCTTCAGCATCAAAGGGTGTTTCTATCCCAACAGGGAGGTCAGTTGGGAGGTGCAGTGCGGATGCAATGCCGGGAGATAGAACCAGCAGCAGCACGGATGCAGTCAGAGATCAAAGTGACAGAGGCTAGAGCAGTCAGATACTGAAGAGCATAGAGATGCAAAGTTTCAGTCGACAGAGGCAATAGCAGTCAAAGACTTTGATGACAGAGCAAGTGGACCAACCAGATGTGTTGCATGGAGAACATTCCAGAGTTACAGGATCGGGTTTGAGAGGAAGCCTTTCTTGTTGAGAGGGAGTGTTGAAAAGTGTGCAACAAGAAATGCTTGTTGAGAGTGCAACAAGATGATGGAGCTTAGTGAAAAGAGTCGCCTTCACTAAGTGGGCCCGCAGGTTATTTTTGGCGCAAGTCTATTTTTAGACTATGTCTATTTTTAGACATATGGATCATGTCTATGGATTGCAGGTTGCTGTTTATGGATGATTGGTCAAGTTGGGAAAAACAGATGGACTTCTATTTTTGATCAAAGTGTGAGTGATCACAGTGTGAGTGATCAAAGTCTATTTTTAGACTGGCTGTCAAAAATAGAAAAGTCAAATATTATTGTCTCATAATAATATTTGGACTATAAACTTGATCTTATTCTCTTGGAGCACTTCCGTTTGAGCTACAGAGGTGGCACATGCAGCTGTCAGAAGGAAATACGTTTTTCTTATGAGTCAGTTGAGTTTTGCATGCATGACTTCAGTTAGAACTCAAGTGAGTTGAGTTTAGTGGACTGGAGGTGCAGTTGACGGAGTTGTGTTCAGTTTAGCTTTGTTAAACTAGTTGTATTTAGTCTAACTGATCAATAGACTAGAGATGAGTTGGGTGAATTAGTTATTAATTAATTTGCAAGTTATTAACTCATAATGCAACTATAGAATACATCAGTTAACTCAGTTGCATGTCAGTGCATGTTCAGTTCAACAGGGACAGGTGGTAGAGAATCAGATTGCTATCAGTTGTGACTATAGTTGTGCACCAGATCTTGCACAATCAAGGGATTGAGTATGCCAATGAGTTTTCTCACGTATTTTCCCAGTATTGTAGCCTTTTCTCACGTCCAACAAAGTGTGAGTGACTATTTTGAGGTGAAATACGAGTTTGGTGAGCCATTCTCATCAGTTCTTGAGCAGGTATTGAGCGGGAGAGGCAGGCAAGCAGTGGAATAGATTTGGAGATCAGATCTGAGCTGTATTGTGTGTAACAGGTGGAGCTGGTACTAAATTGCTTGTGATAAGCATTGTAATTTGTAATGTTACATGATTCAATCAATATAATATATAGATAGTGTGGGGTTTTTAGCGAGATGCTTTCCCCGGGATACATACTGTGTTAATGAGTTTGATTGATGCTTCTATGTGTGCCTGTGAATGTTTCTGCTTCTGTAAATTGATGATCAACGTAGAGGAGATTATGTATTATACATGTTCCGCTTATAATTGTATGATCAGGATAATCTCTGTGAATATGTGTTAAATTATTCAAAATTTCTACAATGATGATGGATCTTCCTTCAAGCGATCAAACTTCTTCAGAAGGACCTGCTCTGATTCCAATTGTTGAAAATAATACTGAGAGGGGGGGTGAATCAGTATTATCAAATTCTTTTCTTCCAGATTTATACTTTAATTTATTCTTCAGATATTGATCATTAGTTTGTATGTCAGTACCATATAATAATGAGCAAGAACAAGAAAAACAGATAATCACACCAAAGAACACCAGATATAAGGTGGAAACCCAATGTGGGTGAAAACCACCTGCTGCAATATGTCTCTATCTTCTTTCAATTAGAAACTTCTTTTACAATGATTTTGTACTGGTGCAGTCCTTTACCAGTACGCAGGCTGCAACCTACTGAGAGCTACAACCCTCTCTTGTTTTCCAGTCTCTCCTGGAAGGGAGCTACAACCCTCTGAGCTCTTTTACTAGCTAATCTACTAATACGTAGGTGCTAACCTACTTCTTTTCTTCCAAGGACCACTTTTCATAAATTTTCAAACTGGATCCATAATCATCAAATAATCATCAAGTACATGAGAATCAACCAATCTCCTTTTTCAATCAACCAATAACTTCTCAGAATGCAGTAACCAGAACAACAATACCAGTAATCTAAACCCAGAACTCTTCAGCAATAGATAAAAGGCAGCCAACAAATATTTCAAGAAAAGTCCGCAACTTCACCAATAGAAACCTGTGAATATCTGCAGCTCTTCTGTGTCTAAACTGTGCAGATCCGCACCTGGTCCTTCTTCTGCTCTGCGTACCTCCACACCTACTCCTTCTGCTACACTGCGTACCTCTGCGCAGATCCGCACCTGCACTGTCTGCCTGACAGCGTACCTCTGCACCTGGTCCTTCTGTTCCTCTGCGTACCTCCGCACTGTGCCTTCTGCTGCACTGCGTACCTCCACACTAGCGCCTTCTGCTTCGCTGCAGACCCCCGCACCTGCGCCTTCTGCTGCGCTGCAGACCCCTGCACTTGCGCTGTGGATTGCCTGCGGACCTCTGAATAGAGCCAAATTAACAGTCCTCCAATGTGCCACAGGCAGTCAGATCCACAGATCTGATCATGCGCCCGAGTGATCATGACCTATCAATAGATTCGCCTTAAATTTCACCTTGATTTAGATCTAGATTTTCAAACCGATCACACAAAATTTCAGATCTTAAGATATTCAAATTTCACAAGTGACTAGCCAAGTGATCTCCTTTCCTTTTTATAGGCAAGCCCTTATTCAAACCATGGGACAAAACCATTGAAAACCAATACAAGGGATCCAAACCGGGGTTCAATAATTTAGATCTTATACCACAGACCAAAACCATAGGATCATGAACATCAGGCTAAATACCATGGGCCAAACATAAGAATTCCCATGTGTGCGCGCTTCTCTGCATTGGAGTGAGTGAACTGGGGTATGTACCTTCTGTTCGGATAACCTGCGGACATGACCGCACTTTGTGAACGGCGTGCCTGCGTGCCCACACCTTTTGAACGGTGTACCTGCGAACCCCTTATTTTCCATCATTTTGAGAGCTTGAACAGAGATTTGCCACTTGAGTGAGTTGCCATCAAGTACAACACTTGTGCCATAGCGCCAAACCTGAATCATAATGCCAACAAAGAAAACTGATCCTTCGTCAGTAAGCTTTGAGGACAAGTATTTTTGAAGGGGAAGGCAATGTAACAAACTAAATTTATATAAAAATAAACACAAATAATGTAAAAGACAAAAAATAAGATTAATTATTAATTAGTTAGCAACTAATGCAAAGGTATGTCCCTAAGGACATAACCGTGAATGAAAGGGTACTTACCTAGCTATATATACATGACCCTCATTCTCATTTGTATCATCACATATCAATTATTTTATACAATATACAATTTACAATTACTGTCCTACGATGGATGTATTTGTCTACGAAGTATTTTAAATATTTTTGTTTCGTTTACAACATTTTCTCATTACATGAGTACGATATTATTGCAGCAACACTTGATTTGTTATTTTGAGCCTCATGCACATTCAGGTCCATAGGATCATCCTATCTCTTAAAGGTATATTGAGCTCAGGGGGAGCTATGCATGGTATGATGTTTGCCGAGATTATTTGGCATATTCTTCATTTTTTTTCAGTTAGTTATTTGCAGCAGATTTAAGTGTGTTTTCATGAGTGAAAAGGAGTACATTTTTCAGCCACATATATGTTTTTGGTTTCCACTAACAGTTGGTTGAAATCTTAGCGAGCTCATAGTGGACAAACCGATCGTCGAAGTTCAGATCTATGAATTTCAAGGTGGTGACCTTACTTGTCTAAAAATGGCCTTAATTATGCTTGGAAGGATGGTTCTTGGTGAAGAATTAAGGTAAGAAAGGAATACAATAATGAACTACTAGATACGTTCTAGGATCATCCCCTCCCACCAAGTCAAACATGGGTACTGGGTGGTAAGTGTGGTATCACATAGAATAGAATTTTGGAATATATGGTATCTAGAATATACGATATGCGATGTGTATATGGCTTATTAAAGAGGCTAGTTGGACAAAATATCCAAGGAATGAAAGGATAATTGACCATACCTGGATCATTAGGGTCTAGGCTGAGACTAATGTTAATTAAGTGAGAAGGTGGCTAGGGGTGATATCATGCCCCCAATCATGAGATATTTCACCCCAGCATATGATGATGGAGGGGATTGATTGAGTATGCAAAGGTGGGAATGATTCCCCTAGCTAGATGTGTTTGTGGAGCATCATTGTGTTCCAAGTGCTCAAATAAGGGATTCAAGCATTCAGTCCTATTGGCACGAGACCATCCATAGGATGATGAGTAAGATGTAAGGGCATATGTGGCCCCCAATTTTGGATGTATGGTTGTAGAATATTATGAACATGTTGGATTCAATTAGAATAGTGGACTCTAAACAATTTATTGGAAGTACATAATATGCTTATACACATTATTATGGTGTCACCATTTGTTGTTGATTGTTTCCTTCTTATGAGAAGAATGGATAGATGTAATGAGAGAAAGGAAATGATGGATTTTCAATCTCATGTGGTACTACATATATAGGTTAAATAGACTGAATTTCTAGGTTCACATTCAGGGTGTCACCATACCAAAGAGTGGTTTTGAATATAATGAATTGATTCTTACTTAAATGACACTATAGTTGAACAACAAAATTGTCTAAGGGACTGGGTTGTTGATGTAAGACATAGGAATGATTAAATGTATCATCCCCATTGTAATATGGAGTGATATGGGACTCTAGAATTTCTTTGGATAGGGGAAGAAAAGTGGCACTAGAGTCGACAATACTAGATGTGACACAAGGGTTGGGGATAATTGCTTCTCTTGAACTCTTGAAAGTGAATTCCTCCTTACCCAAACATTGTGTGGTAATGTAATGGCCACATGGTGGATGTGGTTTGAATTATTGGGTTTGAAGTAAGGGGTGATGGAACCAAGCATCATCATGGGAGACATGGTTCACATGAAAAACATCTTTAAGGGGAGACTAATGACTAGTATATGTGACATATACCGATGCTTGAGACTGAAGTGTCCTCCGAAAAAGGTTCAAAAGAAGAATAATAGGAAACCCCTAAAGAGTATGAATAGATTTGTTATCACTGTAAAATGTTCTAAAATTTTGGAAAATTGGTATGGTTCCAAAGTTCTTATTTTAGTCATGGTCAAGTAATTTTTATGTTCTGTTTAGAGTCTAAGTCATAGAGTTAGAGTCTCGTTTCCATTATTAAATAAAGGTCAACAACCTGGTTTTACCCATTATGGATCCCACATCATTTCAAAAGTGTCATGTATTTGGTCATTTTAAAATTTGAACGTGCTATGAAATTGTCTAGGAGTTTTCGTAGCGCAAAACTATGAAAATGCACAACATGTGCTACGAAATCGGGGATTCATAGTTAGGAGTTTTCATAGCGCAAAACCCTGAATTTACACTGGATGCGCTACGAAATCGGGGATTTGTGACAAATCTTATCTAGTTGTCAAATCCACAAGAATCCGTTAATGTTTCATCATTAGGTGTCAGTCCATGAACCTTACTTATCACATGCAGCCATTCACATTCATCATTAGATTCGTTAGGAGTCATTTGTCTGCACTCATTTCAAATTTCAAAAAGAAAAGGTAAGGGTGAATTGGTCCTGGTCATTTTCATGTCATTTTCATGCATGAGAAACACTTGATGCTTTCTTTAAGGTTGAGTTAACAGGCCTAGGATGAGCATAGACCAAAATTCTTTCACAGGCTTCAAGCGGGGCAGCTCTTAAACTAAACAGGGCAGTTTCTTTCAGGTTTCCTTTACTAGGATTTCAAAGAAGAAATGTTTAAGGAGAAAATGAATCATAGATCACGCTGGTATTTGAGAATTGAGCCTGAAATCTTAGATGCTCTCACAAAGGATAAAGAAGTTGAAAAAGCCAATTTCAAAAGAATGAAGGCCATATGGGAAGAAATAGAAGCTTCAAAACCAGAAGTAGTTAGTAGAGATGCTCAATACTTCACCTGGACTGTCCTTGCCGTTAAAGAAGCAAGATACATCAGATGCATTAATGACAGGCTTAGAACCAATATTAGAGTGATGTAAAGGCAAATTGAGGACCTGAAGATTCAACTAAGAAAATTTGGAGGACAGTAAGTGATGGAGCCTTAACACAATTTTTATTAGGACATCACTTTTTGAAGTTGTTTATGGATGGATAATGTCAAATATATATGTGGCCTATTGGCATAAGGTGAAACTGTGAAGATATCCCAAGAAGGACAATTTTTGAGAAAAAACTGTGTATTTTGATTCACACAGCAGTTTCGTAGCGCGCTACGAAACTGCTGTAGGTGACATGCAATGCACAGAAACTGTTGTAGCTGCAGTTTTGTTTTTGGACTAATCTTCAAAGGAAAAAGGGGCTATTTTTGAGAAGGATGCTGCTACGAAGATGTAATAAGATCACTTGAGAATGTTTAGACTCTATGTAAAGATGAGCTCAAGGAATGCAAGATAGATGCAAGAACTAAGCTCTGCGCTATGAAAATAACATTACATTTCGTAGCTCATCCAATTTGTCTTCCTTCAGGCAACTTCAAGGAGTTTTGTTTTGGCACAATCCTATGATTAATTCAATATGTGTCATGTGACTAAAAGAGATAGTGTGGCCAGTAGAAACTTCAAAGAATATCCTTGAAGACCAAAGTAGCATTGCTGGGGATAGTTGCCTAGTTTTAAGGACAGTCAAAGGAGAGGTGTTTGAAAGCCAGCATGGAGGTTATAGTCATCACCAAATTTGAAGTTGAGGAGAAGCAGCTGTCAAAGATCAAATTTATTCCAAAGTCTAGGTTGTTGCTAGCATAATAAGGAGTTGTACTCCTAATTGTATTAGGAATCTTGGATTGTTAGTTAACAACCACTTGTAATTAATAGTTTGTTTAAAGTATGAATAGGTGTCAAGTCAAGTAAATTAGAATTCCCCTCATGTTGGAGGAAGGAATCCAAGATTGTAATGAACTCTATAAAGAGTAAGAGGTGTAATGCACAAATGGTTGGAAATTTTCAAAAGAAATAGTCATACTATGTCATTGTGGGAGACTGTGTTTTCATGTTAATACAGAGATTTTGGCTTCACTACTCAGGATTTAGAAGAGAGTTTTAGTGTTTGATTTTCTCATGGTTTTCTTCATTTACTCACTTGCAGTGGTATGGACACATGTTACTTAGAATTCATTGGCAATGCTCTAACTTCCTTCATGTGTTTATAGACTGTGTTCCTTACATTATTTCTCTATTTTATTGATATATTAAGAATATTTATGCCCTGACTTCCATGTTAAGCTAATCTTGTTGTGATACTGAAACATATTCTGACTCCATAAGCCCAATGGATGTTTGTTGATTGTGTTCAACCATTTAGAATTTTCACTTATTTCTTCCATAGAGTTAGCCATCTAATCTTTAAACTAAAATCTTTAACCTAGTGAGAGAGCCCTCTCAGGTTGAGGAGGCTAAGCCTCAGCCAAAAGTTTGGTTTGAAATAGTTACTCAAAGTCTTTCTGGTCAGCAGCCTATCAGGGTCTGGTTTTGTGATAACAAGATTGATCCTATGGATGATGATATGTAGAGAATAGGGGTTGAACTATTCTTCATCTCAACATCAGGAGGGGGAATCACAATTGTGGGTTGAGAAACCTCCTTTCCTGGCAGGGTGTTGGGGTCAAAACCTATAGGTAGAGAATAAGTAGAGTCACTACGAGTGGCATCTAACTCACGAAGCACTTGAAGTGTATCACAAAAGTCTTTGAGATGGGGAAAATGATGGGAATAATGTACATACTTATCACACAAAGAACAAGGGTTGCTCGCATGTAAGGATTTATTCTTCTTGACAAACTCGGGTAAGGTAGCATGGACCTTAGGAATGTTAGGGTCAAAAAAAGTAATAGAGACCAAATTCTTAATATGGGGAGGTTCTAGACAATTATTGGTGGCATGCCCAACAACATCACACAAAGCACATGGAGGAGAAGGCTTTGGTGGTTTAGGAGGAGTGGGAGTTGCTTGGGTTACCTTGTCTTTGTTTCCCTTTTTATGGATTTCCCCCTCCTTACTAGATGATTTTGCAATAGGAGGGGCTTCCTACTAAGGTTGTTGTGGAACTGAAGCAAAGGAAGGGGTAGTATGAACCGGTTGAAGCAGAGTCAAATCCGTATAAGGTTTGAGTTGGTCGGGAGGAGTGTTTGCAAGAGGATCAATGTACCACATTGGGATCTGGAAAGTGATGTTAAGAAGACTCAGCATAACCATTATAGGAGTAGAAAATACTCCTAGTGGTGGGAATAAGAAAGGTATATGACCAGAGGGGTAATGATCTATAGGGACTCCACCTGAGGGGGGAAGACTTGGAGGGACACCAATTGAAAGGAAATAACCTAGAGAAATGGTTCCTGAAGGACAAGTTGAATCTTGAATAGGGGGTTGCTGAGGATATGATTGCGAGGAAGACGTACCAGACCACTTGACAACAGCCCATGACACTTGAAGCATGAAAAAACTCAAAGAGATAGGCTCAAGAGGAGTAGGCAATGGGCCATAATAAGCTCCAAGCAGTGTGGAATATTTACAAACTCTAGGGGAAACATTAATAAGGGAAGGGGTGGCCTTATTGCTAGTCATTGATGATATAGTGTTCTAAGGAGAGGTCTGTGACTAAGGGTCATAATAATTCAACTAATAAATAGTGATGATATTTCCATTTTGAGGAAAACACATCTTGCAAAATACAGAAGATGCGACAGTTGACATGTCATTTGTGTAACTATGACCCAAAAAGATGTTATAATATAAAGGGGCATCAATGACTTCAATATTAATCAAGAATGTCTTTCCATCAACGGAAATTTTGAAATTAACTGAAGGATGACCATCCCAAGCACATTGAGTGATAGTGGATTGTGACAAGTCAGGGGAACCAAGTTGCTTCCAGACACTAGCGACCATCACACAGGTGGAGGTGCCTTCATTGATTATACACCTTTGAATATTGACGTTTTTTTATTAATATCAATATCTGAGAGGAAACAAATAAAGGGAGGGAGGGATGCTCTGATTTATCAACATCAAAGAAGACCAAATGAACATCAGAGGGATCCACAATTCCCAAAGAAGATAGTAGATATTTATATTGGTATGGGTATGTCTGGAGGACTTCCAACATTGACATGTCAATAAGAGATTGCACCAAGTCATTGTTGGGTGTTAATATTGTCCTCAAACCTTAATTGTCAAACCCGGGGTCATATAATTTGAGGCACAAAACAAACGATGTCAAGAGGATATGGAAAACCCTGCAAAAAAAAATAACATCTCCAACCAAATAATCAATCTCTCTATGTTCTAAGGAGAAAAGAAGAAGAACGAGAACTTTGATTGTATGTTCCTATACTAACTGTCATGGAAACTCTAGGATCAATCTAGTTACTTGATCTGAAAATGGGGCTCTTAGGCTTCTTGTCTAACTTACAACAACCTCTCCCACTTCCAAATCTTTAAATTTTCCCAAGTCTTAATGATTAACCAATGCGGAATTAAGAAATGCTGGAAAATATGGGTGTATGCTTGTATTTGTTTTCAACTGATTCTTTGCTTTCAAATTTTTTGTTGTGCTGTAAATTCATGTGCTGAAACTCATGTATAAATACATGTAACATAAAATAAAGCAGCAATAAACAATCACACAGAAACAACAATTTAGTTAGGATTTCACCCACAACTCTTGGGCTACGTCTCCGTGAGCTCTAGTCAATTCGACTAGTCTCTCTGGGATTATGGTATAAGTCTTTTTTACAAGCTCTTTGTCTCAATTCCTACTATTTTGCTCATAACAGTGGGTTCAGACACCATGTCATCCCTTGGCTCTTAAAGCTTTGGATCTTGGCTCTGGCTCTTGGCTCTTGGTTCTGGCTCTTGGCTCTGACTCTGGCTCTTTGGCTTTGGCCCTCAGCTCTTGGCTCTTGGCTCTGGATTCTTTCTGCCTTCTATCAGGTTACAACTTTCTCTGGGCTTTTCACTTGAACTCCAAGTGACTCCCTTGGCTGTGCGCGCTTCTACTTTTTCTTTCTATGCTCTCTTTTTGCTACTGCCTTTTTGTGTTTCTCTCTTTGGCTTCTGCCTCAGCAACAAACCCTCAATAATCAACAACAACAACCAAAAATCACTCAGCAGCCATCCACAACTCAGCCAACCCTTCTATATTTGACATCTATGGCTTTTAAGCCACAACGACACTGTTGATTGATTTCCCTCTCGGGCTCTTCGTCTTCCTATTTTGGTCCGCTCGAAATCCCTTCTTTGAGCGTTAGAAATCATGCTAAACTTCCTCGGGGATGAATGCCACCTATTATGTAACAGAATGAACCCATAGACGCTTGAAATCCTTCAAAAACAGTCGTTCTATGTTTTCACATAGAACACTGTAAAACATGGGAAAAACGTGGCAAAACACAGTCTTTCAGACTTCAAAAGTCCTTAATCCCGCCTTATATTTCTATCGGGTCTGCCTGGGAGTTGCTATCGCATATCACAAATGGCCTACCCCTTTGTATTTATAAAATACATTAAAACATGGAAAAATCCTACTTTTCAGACTTGAAATATTATACAGAGGCATTTCGGAACCCCTTTGGGTCCGGTTTCATCAGGTCAGGCACATTCCTTCGCTTTTCATTTATTAAACAAAATATGCGAAATACACATAAAACTGCCTTTTTAACGAAATTCAAAATATATCAAATGTCGTTTACCGCCCCATCGGGTCCGAACATCGCATCGCATATATAACATATAACATATCGACCCCGCTCCATGCTAATGTGCCGACACGATACTGCGGTGCGACAAGTCGCAATCGTAGATCGCACAAGCTCGAGGTCTTTCCCATATGATAGGGTCTATGCCAGCACCGATTGTGATCCACTGGCATTGGCGATTGTGGTATCGCATCGACCTGGTCCCGTCGCACGTTATGCCTTCGACTGCCTCCACTTGTCACTGCTGATTGCGATTGCCAATTGGATCTGGACCGTTGATCAGCCAGATCCGATGTCTCCTGTGAAAACACTATTCAAGCCTCTGATAGCCTTGTTTTCGCTATTTTCTCATGTTTTTAAGGTTCGGATAGTGTAAATCTGAATTTCCAAGATTTCTACTTTCGCGATGGTTTTGGCTTTCTGGGAGATTTGGAAGACTTAGAGGGTTTTTAGGACCCATTATTCAAGGGATTTTGCCTCTTTTTCCTTTGAAAAAGGGCAGCTCCATTTTATGATAAATTCTGCATCTGAAGTTAGTTTTGGCCCATTCAAATTGCAGTAGATTCAAAATGAGATGATCTCTGCAATGGGGCTAGTTCTAGGAACTTCCTTGAACTTTCATTTTCCTCTAATTTACAAAGGATTTGTGTCATTTGGCACCTTTTACCTCTTATATGAAGTCTTTTAGACTTAGAGGTTTATCCAGGATCCATTTTTGGATCACGCCTTCCCACTAAAGAACTTTTGGTCTCCAAAAGACTGATATACTAATCTGAACAGTAAATGAGAGTGACTCACCCTCTTCTTTCAGCCTCCTTACACTTTCCTTTGCATAGTGCCTCTGAACCAAAGTCTTTGACCACTTCCCTTCTTGAATGGGCTGGTCTTCTTGGAAAGAACTATCTTCCTCCTTGCCTTCCTACAGAACTTCTGCTGAAATGGTTATAGAAGGTAGTTTTGAGCTTCTTTGCCTTGATCATTGATCCAAGGTGGCTCAAACAAATGTAAAGTTCATCTGCTCCACAAAACTTTCATTTGTACTTGTTTGAAAGGCTGCCAACAACAACTGTTAACAAAAACAGGCATACAAACAACAACTGGATGGACTAAATTCCTGCTTCAGCAAAAGAAAGAGATTTCACATATTGGGAACGCCCTCCATGTCTTGTATCTGCATACAAATGATGGACTAGATAACAAGCCCACAAAACATGTCTTTAAACAAATGACCCTTCAGTCAAGCATGAAGAAAAAGATCATCATGACTGTTTTTCAAAAGATGAAACACTTCATCATTTGGAGACCAAGGTAACTTCTCCCAAGTCAACATGGCATTGCATGCATGTCAAGGCAATCAACCCTGCAAGTTAATTACACATACATGTTCAAAAACAAGGAAATCATCAACATCCCTGTGCTCATGCATCTCAAGCTTATGCATGCATTTCATCCTTCAACTTTCAATTAAGCACACTATACTTTTGAAGTTGAAATGAAATATAATGTATATGCATCAATAGACATGCAATCTCAATCGGATAAGAACTCTAACCATTCCTTACCAATCCCTTTCAAAGGTACTACCTTTGTTTGCACATCAACATCACATGTGAATCATTCTGAGACACATCATTCATGGAATCTGCCTTTCCATTTCTGCCATCTTCTCTTTCCACTTTCTTCAACTTTGGTGGAATCATTGCTAGATTCAATGTCCAACATTTTGCAACAAGATGTCCTTTCTTATGGCAGTAAGTGCATTGCATGTGCATCCTCTTGATAGCATGATTTTCCTTGTCCAATGTAACTTTGGCTTCTTGCTTCTTTTCCTTCTTCTACTTCTTGTATGTGGCCATTCCCTTACAACATCTAGAAACATCATGGTTATCCAAACCACAAAAGGAACATGAAACTCTTTCCTCATACTTATGTGGAAATTTATCATGTTTTGAAAAATCAAAAGGAAAGTTTTTAGAACCAAATTTATACCTGCCTCTTTCACCTTTATTTCCTTCATGAGGAGGTGAATTGAGTGAAGAAGTAGCTCCCTTTGGAACACCATAAATATCTTTAAAATTGTTGGAGTCTCCCCAACTCTCTGGTTCAAGGGTGTGCTTCTGAACACCTGCATCCTTGAAATGATGTTTCAAGCCATTGCATTCCTATTGAATAAAACCTTCACACTTTTTAGGTAGAGGATATGAGATGAAACTCCTTGGGACTGTTTCAATGGCATTCATGGCAGCTTTAGAATTCTCTCCATAAGAGTGTCCATAGCCAAGACCCAAATACTTAGGCCTTTCCTCAACCATTATTGGTTCAAAAATACCTTGTGCATGCTTTCCCAAGTCCTTTCCTTCATAGCCTATCTTGGACATTAGCTTCGAACCTATGCCTTTAGTATGTTTTTCAAAAGAACAAATAAAAGCATTCTCAGAGGAATTTGAAGACAAACTAGAATGGCTTGCCTCTTCTTCAAGCTGGTACTTGACTAAGGCGTCTTGGGCAACAAAGAGTTGTGTTTCCAACTCATGCATCTTCTTCAGGTTCATATTTGCAATATGAAGTTGCCTCTCCATTTCCTGCAATTTTTCCGTAAGCAACTGCTTCTCTTCCTTCATGGAATTCAACTGATTTGATCTTCCTTCCATCCTCATACATTTCTCTCACCATATCCATTATGGTGGACAATTCTTGCTTCATGTCTTCATCAAAGAATCTTGTGAAGAGAGCAGAATTTGAGGACCCACTTGTAGAAGTTGTCATTATGCCAATGAACAAGAAAAACTTCAACAAGATAAATAAAGAGCTTATTTAAGCAACCTCTTACAACAAACCTCTTATGCTTTGGATTTTCTTGAGGTCCTTTGGGATAGAAGAATGCCTTCAGCCCCTCTTCCTATTTGTCCTTCTTGGACTGCGCTAGCAACAACTTTCCCTTCACCTTTGCAAACTCAGAAAATAGTCAGTTTGCAAAGAAGCATACAATCAATTAGACGATCAATCCTTGACTGCCCAAATACCTTTCAGAAAAGAAATCTTTGCTCTGTCAATCAAGCATTTTGATATAACCTTCTTAAAGGTGTGGTTACTCAATCTTAAGCTCTGATACCACCTGATCTAAAAATGGGGCTCTTAGGCTTCTTGTCTAACTTACAAGAACCTCTTCCACTTCCAAAAATTTAAATTTTCCCAAGTCTTAATGATTAACCAATTGTTATAGCTCCAAATATCACCCTTGGTATTTTTGATGCTTGGTTTATGGCCTAGGGCAACCCCTCCTTCCAAACTTGGTCCAAATATTTGAAAAACAATGTTTTACTTCCTATACGCTACTTTTCCCTGTGATAAAAGCATGTACACGCGGGTTAGTCAATACCCAATCTGCGTATAGGTGTTAAAACACTTCAAAAAAATAAATTTCCTTAACTATGTGTGGAGTTCACAGGTTTTACCTATTGATTACCTCCTAGTGCCCGTGGCCCAACTATTTACCAACTAAAAAACTAATTGGGAGAAGTATAAATAGACTTCTATGGGAAGGCCTTAAGGAGGAGAGAAGAGATAGAATTACTATACTAAGATTATCCCTTGACCAAGTCTGAAGTATCCCTATGCTTCAAGCACTTCCCCAAGTTCAGGAAATCCTTGTTTCCTTGAGTGTTGATATTCTCCCACTTGCTTGAGATATCATGGTACTGGTTATGGAAGGAGGCTGTTGAAGACTGGGACTAGACAGATCCAGAGGCTAGTTCTACTTGGAACCGGAAGAAGAAGACTCAGGTGAACTCTTTCCATGTTTATTAAAGTTTTCTACAATAAAAAGAAACGCTGGCTTGTTCCTGAGATTGACCTTGTTTATGCATCAGTTGTTGTTGTAATTCATGTATGAATGATTATTTTGATGTATAACTAACCATTTGCTTATATGATATAAAGTCGATTTCATTAAAATGCTTTATATATAAGCTACTATGTATGTTCGGATTGGTTGATTTGTAGATTTGAAGATCATCAGGAGTTGCATAGGGTCTAAACCCTACTGGAACTACCCAAACGAAGGACATCCAAGTATGTTCAATCTTACATAGTTTGTTCATTTAAGCATGTTTCCTGAGTTGTATGCGTGTTTCTTGCTGTAGATTGCTCTTGCTCTTTTGGGGTTCTAACCCAAAGCCCTAGGGTATTTATTCCCGTAACAGAATTGGTGACTCCACTAGAGATAACAATCTTGTTATTCCTAGTTTGGGTTGTTCAGTCTCAATCAGGGCTCAGTTCTTGATTTTCTTGCTGTAATAGTATTGCCTGCTCCTGTAGGAACTCAGACCTCAAGTCTGATCTTTTTGTTCAGGCCTTTTTTTTTTTATTTTTCTTGCAAAACTTAGTATACACACCTTTGTCTATTTACAGTAGTATACACATGCTTGTTTCTATGAAGTGAAACCACGTATATGCGAGTTTCTTCTGTCAGAAGTGTGTGTACACGCACCTGTGCTGGAAAACAGTCACATATACCATTTTTTTCATGCTTTTTCCAAATCTTTCTGCCTAGAAAGATTTGTTTCTTTGTCTGTTTGGTTTCTGAGTGGTTAGTTTCTATCTTTAGAATTTAATTATTTAGTGAGCTTACTGTTTTGAATTCTCTTCTGCTTTGAAAATTTTTGGCCTAGGTTTGCTTTTGAGTGAGTTTTATGATTTGTGTTTGAACACACAAGACTTCTTATAGAGGTTCTTGATTGTTCTAGTTTTCCGAAATAGAATATTGTTTTCAATCTTTGTGCCAAACTTCATTATTGGTCTACTCGCTTTGCTTTCCATCATTTCATGGCCTTACACCTTTTCGTGCTTTTTGAAAGTTTCTTTTTGATGAATTTGAAAGTGTTTCTTTCCTGACTTCTTGGTTTGTTTCTCAAAGCTCTTTTGCTGCTTGTGGATCATTTAGTGCAAGTTGAAACCCTTTTTTGTTCAAGCTTTCATTCGTGTTAATTTGGTAACTTACAAATTTTCCTTGTGCTTTGATTTCAATCTTTGAGTCTTTGGTGGCATTTTGAGTGCTTTTGAAAAGTTTTTTTCATTGTTTCTTGAAAAACAAAAGTTCTTAAAAAACATTGTTTTTTCTTTCTTTTGCCGAATTTGATTTTGGTTTCTTTGGTTCTATGAAAGTGAATTGTGATTTTTTGAGATTTTCCTTGCTTATTTGGAGGAAAATTTGTATTTGAAACTTGAATTGTTTTCAAACACTTAAGTTGGCTTATTAAAAGTTTTAAACAATTGCTTTCATTTCTTTTTAGAGTAATCTAGAATCTTGCATTATCATGTACACCTTGCATTAGGGTAGTTTTGCATTATTGAAGCATCAATAGTCTTTTTAGTTTCTGTGAGTGTGAAGTCTGCTATAAGAAAAGAAAAGGAAAAAGTTTTTGCTTTATAGAAGTTTCTTAGAACCCAAGTATAAATTGCTTTTCATCGAAGAACAAACAAGTGCATTTCATATAAGTTAGTTTTTCATTAATTTCTTTGCATCATACAAACACCATCGGTTTCATTTCCATATTATCCCTTGGACTTAAAAGAACAACCACTTAAAATCAAGCTCTTAATAAAATAAACTAGAACTTTTTGTATTGTCATCAAAATACACCAACAAGTTTTAGGTTTATTTAGGGCCTTGGATTAGGTGAGAGGAGAGTAAACTCTCCAAGGCCACTCTAAATTGTAAAACATAGAAGTCTGATTAAAGAGTGAAATCCAATAGCATTAGAGAGACTGGGAAAACTCTATGATTGGGAGTTAAGCATGAGGGTTTGTGAAGATAAGGACAAGAGATACGCCCTCTCTTACTAGTCGGATCCTACCTCACAACTGTTCCACCTGGCTTTTGATAAGAGTAGGTGTCTTTAGTTTCCTATCCTAGGGATCTACACAGGTGGTTGCAGAGGGGAATCCCATGGCACCTGAGGTTGACGTTGCATCATGTTCAGCAGTACTTCTGGAGGGCACCCTTGCGAAGCTTGGGGGCTTGCACTGGAAAAGGTTGTTGTCTAGAGGTTAGTGTAACTACCTATGATACCTTCACTAGTAAACCTAGGGTGTAATTACCCCAGTCTATTTTTAGAAGGCCCTTATTATTAACTTTCTTGTATTCTGGTGTCCGGTCCTAATCACCGGGAGTGGAGATACTTGGAAGTTGTTTGGTTGCTGATCTCTTTAGGGACATTTTTAGTGTGTGTTTAGTGCTCCTAGTTGGCCTAGCTTTCAATTTTCTTGAGTCTTTAAGTAGATCTTATAAAAATAATTCAAAGTGGCTGACCGAACACCTCGACGGTCCCATAGACTTCGTGGGCTTTCACTTGCAAGTCCAAAGCCTTCTCCTAGAAGGCGCAGGAGAGATTCTACCAGTGGTTTTCAACTTGTGGCAGCAGGCACATCAGAGATTGATCCTCTGCTTGGGGGAATTAGTTTACAAGATAGACCTAGTACTACTACAGAGTTAGAGAGGAACACACCAGTTCTTTCTCGAGTACTCTCCCAGTCGGAAGACAGTATTGAGGTATAAGAGCTTTCAGAGTCGGTTGCGGCTCCGAATTCTCCTCTCCCTCCTAATCATCCAGACGTATTGTTATACATTGGAACTCCAACTTATAGGCCTTTGAGCTCAGGTCCACACACATCTATCCCTTCGATTACCACTGCTGGAAGCATGCCATCCACCACGAGTGTTGCAAGCATGCAGACTCCCATATCTGTGCAAGGGGGAGGAACTATTTCCATCCCTTCTAACACTCCCAGCACATTCTTATTTGGGTCTACTTCCATTCCATCGACGAGTGTAAGTTCTCAAGCTAATGCATCCAGTTTTGGGTTTTTCCCTTTTGGAATGCCCTCTCAAGGTATTCCTTCAGTTCCATTGAATGTACCATCAATCGCCTCCATGTACATGATGAATGGATCGACTTCTTTTCAGGGTTTCCCATTTGGAAGTGGTCATATACCACATTCCAATCCGACAGTAGGGTCTATGCCTTTTCCTTTCACAAGTCAAGGTAGTAATCCCTTTCAGAGTTGGAAAAACCCTGCGGTTATTGGGATAGGAGCTGGGAATCAGTTTTTCGGCCAACAAGGGAATATGTCGTATTCCTCGGTTAATTCATTTCAAAGTTTTCCACCCTTAGCTAATGCTTGGAACCCTTACCAGGGGCTGTCGGCTCCTTCAAATACTTCGTTAGGGGGAAACTTTACCAGTTACAAAGGATTTTTGGCTGGAGTTGGTCAAACTCTGAATTTTGTTGGACCATAAGGGTCACCTTTTGGTCCAGTAGGTTGTACCAGTTACTTCGGGTAACTTGGTGCCTTTCAAAATCTACGTCATTCTTTTCAAACTTTTGGGAACCCCACCCCATCTGGGTGGAATCCCCAAGGTCCTCCACGACTTCCTTTTCTGGCCATGCTTAATTTGCTAGACTTGACTAAGTTGACAAACGATCCAATTAGATACAATCCAGCTTGGCCTTCGGTCCCAACCAAACTTCCATCGGATATTCCAAAATTCGAAGGGAAGAGTGGTAAAGACCCAGGGAACCATGTAACCACGTTCCGTTTATGGTGCTCATCTAACTTCCTAATCGATGATTCGATCAGGTTGAGATTATTTCAGTGCACCTTAACCAGGAATGCAGCTAAGTGGTATATAGAGTTGCCAGGGGGCACCTTTACTTCTTTTGCTGATTTGGCTAACATTTTCTTAAACCATTTTCAGTTGCCTGTCCATTACGAAGCCGGAACTGAGCTTCTAGCTAATTTTCATCAGGACACAGCTACTCACATTTCAGATCATATCTAGGAATGGAGATGGAGAAAAAGGCTTATCAAAGCTAAAATTCCACCAGAATTCCATCTCGAATGGTTTTTAAAATCATTACAACCTGAGATCTCCAAGGATGTTTCTATGTCTTATGTTTATTCGGAAGAGCAGGCTATCGTTTGCGCCCAACAGTTAGAATTGATATATTCTCAGTCTAGGACTCTTCAGAAAATATTACCTGATGCTCCTAGATCCACGGTTGATGTAGCCAAACCGAAGCCAAGCCCTCACGCTGATGGTATAGTTGGATCAGTTGATGCAAATACGGTGAACCTTTTGAACCAATTACAACAGTTGTCTCTGCAAACTACTTCTTCTAATCAGGCTGCACCGTCTACTCCTTTGCCTTCCCAACCTTCTTCCATAAATGTCGTTCAGGCCTCTAAACCTAAAGGAAATCAACAATCCGATGGGAAGAATAAGGGACGAGGTAAAAAGAAGAATCATGAAGGGAAGGGTAATGCAAACAAGCCCAGAAAGGGTGCCGATGAGGGTAGAAATGAGTCTAAGAAGAAAGTTAAATTTCCATGCAAGTTATGTAGTGGAGATCATTTGACTCATCTCTGTATGAAAATTCAAGATGCTCAGTGCTTGTTAGTGCGGCAAGGGTATTCTAGCTCCCAAGCTATCTTAACTAACCCTTTCCCCCAAGGGAAACAATTGCTTGCTGGTGCGAACTCAAACCCTGGTACCTCTGCACAGGGCAACCAAGAAGGGGATAATTCCTCAAATGTGTATATGATGAACTCGAATGTCGATGTTGCCATACGCACACGCGATTACGGTGAAACAAAAACATCTAAGGCAAAATCTACACCTGAAACCTCAGACGTGCTTCATATTGAACGACCCTTCGTTGAGTCTATACCTCGGATACCGAAAGGTTCTGCTAAGCACTTGATGATTAACCCTAATGCTAGGTCAGCCCAGAACTACTTGATTGCAGAAGATCTGGCTCAAAGTCCTTGTGCTATGTCTACTTTAGAGGTACTCTAGTCGTGTCCTACTTAAAGAAGTCCTTTGCTTTCGATAATGGGGGTAGTAGAGCCAAAAAATTCTTTAGCGCTCACTTTTGATATGCTCAATGTGAAAAAGAGACTTCCTTATCATATGGATTTCCAGATAAAGTCTACTTACTGGAAAACCAATATTTTTCGAACATTTATAGATGAGGGAGCTTCCACATGCGTAATGTCTGTGTCATGTTGGAAGGAAATTGGATCACCTTCAGTCGTCCCTTCATCGACTCTCTTAATAGCATTTGATGGTCATTCTCATAGGCCACACGGAATTATCTTGGCTTTTCCTATTTGTGTTGGAGGGAAGGTCGTTAATATTGAGGTAGAAATAATTGATGCCAACCTGGATTACAACCTCCTCTTGGGAAGAAATTAGATTTATGAAATGGACGCCATAGTTTCAACTCTGTTTCGTGTCCTTTGTTTTCCTCACGAGGGGAGAATTGTTAAAATTGATCAATTAGATTATTCTCCAGGTGATTCTCATGCAGCTTCGAATTCTACCATTCCATTGGTGGATAATACTCATCAACCTATAGAGAATTTAGGAGTAGGAATGTACTCTTCCTTGATGGGTGTGTTCGATCTTCCCCCTCCTACAGCTAGAATCAATACTATTTCATCCTACAAGGGCCCTTTGATCCCTTGGACCTTACCTTCATCTATGACCACATTAGACATGGGGCAGGTTGATGGAATGGTATTTCTTATGTCTACAGAAGAACTTAGGTATCAATCTATCATTGACTCTGCAGACAACCATCCAACTCCTTTTTCTATGGAGGAGTTAGATGGTGATGTGGCTCTAGATTGGAACCTTGACTCCACTTCTGCTCTGGATTTCTTAGATACAGTTTTACCATCAGAGGAAGAAATTTTAGAAGCAGTGATGGCTGTAGATCGACCTTCGGAAGATTTACATCATCGTTCATATTTTCTTCCTCCTTTGCAGGAAGTCGAATCCAGGTTCTCCAATCTACTTAATAGTGATGTTTATATAGTTTCAAACCCTTTGGCTCCAACACATTTATCTACCGAAGGTTATATGTCGATTAGATCAAGAACCGTACCTAAAAACATCTCTAGGAACAAGTTGGCGAAACCCCCTGATGGGCTCTACCTTAAGAAGCATTTTGCTTAGGTTGCGGCCAAGCAATTACTTTTTTGTATATATTATATTTTAGTACATATTTTGTGGGACATTTTGTGATATCAATTATTCATCAAGTTAAAAACAAACAAAAAAAATTTCAAACTGTATATATATCATAAAATTTCCCGTGTGTACATAAAGTGTTCAAAAATAATATACAAAATCAGGACTAAATGCTCATAATCATGTCCAGTCTATCTATCGAACGGGTTTAGGATGAGTGACTGACAAGGTGACTACTGCATTGGCCACACGCCGAAGTATGCAGACCCAGTCTCGTGGTACTCCTACCACGTGGCACTACATCTCCTCAGGTAGGTCCTCTATGGCCACCATCGGTACTTGGTGAGTCAATCTCGCCAGGTTTCTTTGGACTACATATAAGACCCTCTCTATCTTAGTAGCTGCCTCTTTGGCACCTCTTCCACGATGCCTGTGCTGTGGAAATCCATCTGGTCTTATCGGACGCACATCTGGAACATGATCATTATGTCAGTATTTTAATCCCATAAAAAATATTTCTAAGTTCATTTTCATATTTAAAAACATAATTTTTTTTTTTTTTTTTTAAATTGATAAAAACTTAAAAAACTGTTACCTATCTCTCCGTATGCTATGTTCGGTGGTAGCACCAAGTTTGGATCTCCTTGGAAATCCATGCCAGCATAGGGATATTCATCCACAACGATGATTTGTTGTTCCCACCAGGCGAAGAACTCATCATCAAAAGTAATCCTCGGCATGTCCCCACCTCCAAGGCATTTCATGAAATCGGCCCACCTACCCATCCGAGGATCTTGGGGGCTGCTGATAGAGACTGATACCTTGGGACATAGCCTAGGCACTTTCTCGAATAAGAAGGAGAATAACATAGTCCCATATCCGAAATTTTTGGTCTACCCTTTCTAAATAGAGGACAACTAGCTCTTCATATTGGTAAGAAGAGGTGTACACCAGTAAAAAAAAGTGGTGAGGCACTCCAGGGCCAAGCTCATCGATACTCGTGAAGCTTGGTGAAATGAGGTTGATCCATTTATCTTGGCTATGGTGAACAATAGAATACTTACGGATAAGCTCTCCACATGTTTGATTGGAATCTAACTTCCAATTTTTTCTGAATGCCCAGGACAGTATATGCGTATGTAGTCTTCCATTGAAAGACTACCTCGTGTCTGGCCCATCGAATGCACAACTTCTCCTCTCTGAGAGAGACCAATGGTAAAGTAAATATCCTCTACCTCTATCCTCAAAGGGATCTGATCAATCATAAATGCATCGTCGTCGACACTCCAATAGTGGATTAGCATTTCAAGTGGATGAGTGTTGGCTTTCATGTTAGGCATTTTGAAAAATTTCAACAAGCCACATCCCCTAAATGCATCTAATTCCTGTTGATCATTCATAACTTCATTATCAATTGTGGAATGTTCCCTCTCTCTCCATGTGATTGTCATCCTTGAAAAAATCGAGTTTCAACTATTAGATTTTTGTATTTAAATTTCAAACCGTGTGTACGTGGGTTCCTTTTTACACACAGTCGCGTGTAGGGTCGTCATATACGTGGGTTGATAACATCCAACCCACGTATATGCCGAGTTGGAATTTTTAACATAAATTCCTATGGTCAAACCTTAATAAAAATTTCTAAGAACAATCACAAAATAATGCAAGCTTGAATTGAGGGTTACCTGATGATTTTGATCCAATTTGAAAGGTCCAATTATTTGGGGGGGAAGTTTTCTCTTTTTTCTCCACTGCTTTTTCTCTCAACACAAACAACACAAATGGTGAGTCAAAAGGTCATTTTATAGCTTTGAAATTGTCAATTTTTTTCAAAACTTGATTTTTTCGTCTCATGAATCTTTTAACTTGTGAGCTTGGATTTTTGGGAATAGGTTGTTTTTCAGGGTATTTTGGATGCTTCTTCGAGATTTCAAATTGGTTCCATGACTGCTAATCCGTCATGGCAGGTATCGTTTACTCACTGGCGTATAGGTTAGGGAAACCATTTTTTCTGTTGCATCTTGCATACTACCCTCCATTTGTCGATACACTTTCCATAGGGTCGATCCCTTCGTGTTATGGTTAGTAAACCATGTTCACTCACCAATTTTCAAATCATGACACGATGGTAGAGCCATCCTTTACATGGGCATCGTAGTTAGCACCTCACTGACATTTGTTGCCCATGCTGTTATATTGAGTAGGTTCGGGAGTCCTCTTTAGTCCTGCCATGACTTGTGCGTTGAAGACTCATTCCTATTTGTTTCTTCGCTTCATTCTGGCCTTGTACCCTAGAGGCTCGTTTGTGTTGAGTTGTACTACGGCATTACATTTTGACTATTTACACCCTTCGGCCTTGAGCTGGCTTCACTTGGACTCGTGTTTAAACCACTTATTTGACCATGTCTTCTGCAAACTCAAACCTGCAATCACTTAGCTTCTACAACTTGACACACCCTTTGATCCATGGGAGGAACATCCCATTGAGTGTCCTTGATCAGTTTCACCTCCCTGCATTGAGCATAGGATTGTTCCCATCCCAGGAATTAGATCATCTGTTTCACTGACACTCGTTCTTTCCACTGTACTATAGCATTCTTTTATTCTTTTTCCAGCTTAAAGAAAAAGACAAAAAATTATATATTCCAAAAAAGAGCAGGAACGAGACAACATTTCCATATATTGTTGGTAGCTAGAGTCATTCATGTCGCCCTTGAACAAAGCACTCAAAAGAAAGTCCCTCCTCCATGTTGGGCGGGATTTAGTTTGGCTTAGGCACGCCGTAACATTATTATTGAGTCAGTTCTCCTCCGATTGGTTATCTCTTCCAATCATATGGAGAGTTCGTTCATGCATGACGAACTTATACAGAGTTATCATATGCTGCTACATAGTCAACATTGAGTCGTGCTTTTTTTCAAGGGAAGTAAGCCTGAGTCGGCCTCTTTGCAGTGTCTCTTGACCTATTTTTTAATCAGCCATCCCTGGTTGTCAGTATCATGTTTTCCATCACATCAGTTATATTGGTATTTTGCTCGTGCCGGTTTGAGAAGTTCTCCATTGACTTCTTGCTGGCAGGTCTTGTCCTTATCGACGACGACATATTTCTCTGAGGGCAAGCCTAGAGCTGCACCCTGGCCCTATTTTCATTATTGATAGGTCATCTTGTGCTCAACATTGATTAGTATCATGGGCCTTTGAATGAGTGGTTTCCCTTGTGTTCAACATCAACTTTCACTATCACACATTGGGATTTGTGCAGTGCCTTAGTTTCCATTTGACCCTATTGGTGGATTCCTTGCCTCTGTGTCAACTTTCATTATTGTTTGGTTATGAGGGTTTCTATTGTGTGCTAGCTACATCTTGTGTATGCTGAAAACATGATTTAGTTGGGTTACTACATATTTTTTCATTCGATTCCTTCCACATTATTGGCTTACATGTTACACTCGTGCTATATTGATGAAGGATGCCTTAATGCCTTCCTTCTAGCGGATCTTTCCCTATCGACTACGACTCATTGCTCTGGGGCAAAGATCTAGAGTCCATTTCGCAGTACCTTGGGGTTTGCAGTCATCAGTGGCGGATTCCTTCACTATCGACAGTGGGAAACCATCATTGTCCCCTGATTGATAGATTCTTCCAGGCGTTTGACTTCAGCTCATTTATCCACACTTGTTATATTGTACTGGGTACCTTAACTCTCGTTATCATTATTGGTGAGTAGTCTCGCATTTGTTAACAGTATACATAAATGATCGGTAATCAAACAATTTCTAACATGGTCGACTTTAGATAATTTATTCCCATTGTGTAGAAATGTACCACGGTGGTTAGTGAAGACCTCAGGTTGCATCAACATTCTTTGGTTCACTTGTTTGTTGCTCCTATTGTTGCTAGTTGACACCATCCACATTATATGTTGCAGTCCTTCACAGCGACATTTTATATGTTGGAATGCAAGTTGCGATGTAGTATCATCTTATTCCATGATGTTCATTTGGTACTATTGGGATTAATTTTTGACATTAGTGATCAGCTTCATCCTTCAACTTCATTGATCATCTTCTTATACATGTGATATTCATACATGTACTTGTTTGATCACGATCAGATGATCCATTATGTACTTTCAGTTCTTTATACTTGTATATGATGAGCCTCATAAATGGGTAATTATATGGCTTCATTTTACCTCCTAACCTAGTGAAATCAACCATTCTCTTAGCTTACTGTATGATTTTCTGATTATATTTGTGATTATAGGGTGAGTTGAGTTAGTTATTATGCCATGTGGTCTAACATGTATTTAATGCAGATTATTGATGGATTTTGAGGTCAAAGTCAAGGATCTAGTGGCCAAACTGCAAAAATAACTTGGAGTAGATAGAGGAGAGGACTTATAGGAGGGAATCCCCCTCATTTATTACTCCTCACTTCGAATTCCCCTTCATTCAGCTCGGAGTACAAGCAGTCGAATCATGCACTAGAAGGCAGCCAAGCAAGTGGAAGATGATTGATAGTTATCTCGCGTTTTGGGAGCCAATCCTCCCTGATTTTAAGGAAGCTATTGGTAGCTTCAGATGTATAAGTAGAGAGGCCTAAGGCCTCATTAAGGTCGACTTTTTGCTTGTGTAAACTCTGCTCAAATTTCGAGCTTACTATTGTATGACAGTTTTATGTAATGTTGTTATTTTTTGATAATGAAGATGGAATCCTTTTTGAGCTAGCACTAAGTTACCTTAGAGGGCTGAAGCTCTTGGGTTAGGGCCCAATCCAATCATTCAATCTTTTCTTTACTTGTATTTTTATGCTTTACTTCATTTTGTATATTAGTTTGTTGTTAGATGTATTTCTCTTATGCTTAAGAATATGTTGCTTTTGATGATTTAAGTAGCTTGCTTCCATTTGTGCTTTCTGTAGCAGGTTAAGAATTGATTAGAGAAGATTCAAAAGGCTAGAAATAGTGCCTTGGCCTCTCTTCCTCCCTCTAGGACCATGATTTGAGGCAAAGACTCTCTTGCTGCCCCAAAAACACAGATTTTCCTCATTCCTAGGACTTCCAGTGTTTGCAGCTCTCTAGTAGGTTGATAGTCCAGTTTTGCTTTGCTTTAGGTATTTTTTATCATGTTCACTTCCTGATTTGCAATAGTCCTTTTGCATTCTTTCATTTCTTACAACATTTTCCAGCATTCCCTTCTACACATCATAGTTTAGGCCATTTTAATGCAAAACTCTATTTTTCCTAGGATGCACTCACTTCATTGGTTGCTTGATTCTCTTAATTGACTGTTAATTTCTATGCAGTAGATATCTTCTAGTAGTAGGCTAGATTACCAACAATCACACCCTCCATCTGATCCATACCTTATAGGTCTCCCAAACCTCACCTCAATTCTACCTTAGTTTCCTTCATTTTTACATAGAACTTCTTCCTCTCTCCTTGAGCAAACCCAATCATCTTTCTCTCTCCTGGTGATTCATGGTAGACCTTAGGTGCCATAAAACCTCATTCCAACCTTCATCCACCTTTTAAACCCACTTTCACACCCTCAAAACAATGAAAATTTCTCTCAGCCTCCTCCTGTAGGCCTCTTGTAGTTTCTTTGTTTTCCTCCTATAGTTTTCCTGTGTCCTCCTGTAGTTTTTCCTGTAGGATTTCTTTTGAAGGTCAAGTGTGGTAAAAGCCTCCAGAAGGCCACCTAAGACCTCCTAGGACCCATCCACACCATCCTACATCCTCACAAGCTCCAAAACCACCCTCTAATGCCACCTGTTCGCTACCACACTCACACACAATAAATTAGATGCATGTTAAATTCACATAAAAATCCAAAAATATGTTTTTTGGTTATTTACTTCCAGAAATAGCATGGTTAGATGTTGTTTGCTTCCTTGAGTAGGTAATGGCATTTATTTCGTGGTTTTCATAGTGTTTTTTGCAAAAGTAGAATTAGCTCGTTAATTAGGGTTTACTAGGTTTTGCTTCACATTCTAGTCTTTCTCCTTTCTGCAGTTAGAATAGCATCTGTAGAGTAATATTCCTTTCCTTCCATCACACATAGAGCTTCTTCTGAAATCTATAGAAGTTGGCTTGAGCTCCTAGTGATCTTGTGATGGCTGACCAAGTGACAACCTGCAGTGAGAACTAGTACTTGTGCATATAGCACCAACGCTTCCAAGTTTGTTACGAACTACCGAGTGGATAAAAGTAAATTTGGTAGCCCAGGAGTTGTAGCATTCTTGCTGCAATACTGGCGCTCACCACTTTTTGGTGCCATTTCTGGGGAAGTGTCAGAGTATTCTGTGATTATTGCTTTCTTCTATTTCCTATTGCAACATTTTGCTAATAGTTTATTTTAGCTAAAGTAGACTAGTCATTTCTTTTCTTTTAGTTCTACATTTCCTTGCTTTCCTTTTCAATTCTGCAAGTTTCCATTTCAACAAGTTCATTTCAGCTAGTTGAAATTTGTTTTGTCCAATCACAATTTTAGTTTCTGCAAGTACTTTCAGTGTGGGGAAAAAGAAACAAAAAACCAACCAAAAATATTTCCTTTGATGCCTTGTAGGAGTAGAGATAACTTAGGAAAAATTTTGCCCAACGCCCCCACTACTTCACACAGGAAACCTTCTCTCTTCTTTAGTGGCTGCAATCAAGAAGAACCCTTAGGTGAATAGCCAGACATATTTGAAGAACCTATAGGGGAATAAGAAGAAGAAAACATTCCTCTGGAGCCAATGGCTGAAAACAGAAATGCTAGGGGAAATGAAGAGAGAATAGAGGGTACCTTCCCCATTTGGGAGACCAATGGGGACACCAAAATGAAGAATATAAGTCCTTCAACCCTACCTCACTTCCATGGTCTAACTATAGAAGATCCTGACACCTTCTTGTTTGCGTTTTCTGTCATCTCTCAAACTTATGACTATGTAGAAGACGAATAAAAGTTGAAACTGTTCCCTTCTACTCTCAAGGACGCATCACTCTGCTGGTTCATGGGATTACTTGGCAATAGCATCACAACTTGGGCTCAGTTGCAGCAGGCCTTCAATAACAAGTATCGAGACTATTGTAGGTCAAAAGATACTAAAGAAGAAATCTTCCGAATGACCATAGAAAGTGATGAGTCCCTGGAAGACTATGAAGAGAGGTTCCAACTTAGTTACAAAAGGGCCACGTGTACACTTGAACCTGAGTCTCTAAAGTTGGTCCTGCTCAGGGGAATTTGGGAAGACCTTTTAGACACCCTCCATCTACTGGCCGGGGGAGACATATACCAACTATCCTATGAGGACATAAATACTATTTTTAGAAACCATTCTAGGGTAGCCAGAAAGAAAGGTAGGGGGAGTCAACCCATAGCCAGTACCTCTTCTTCCAATTCATCCATTAAAGGTGAAATTGGAAACATGCTGTAAGACTTCAAGAGTTAGATGCTATAGACTCTTGCAATGCAAATGGATACCTTACATATCAAAAGAAAACAAGAGGAAGCAGAGATGGCTTTGGCCATTTTTTGTCCTAGATGCACCAGGAGGAATCCTAGGAATGAATACGAATTGAACTCTATAGAGGTTTGTTTAGTCTGTGAAGAAGATAATTCTACATATAAGTGCCCTTCCTTGCCTGAACTTAAAGCTGTATACCAAGGGGCTGAAGGAGTCACTAAACAGATCTATTACATAAACCAAAGGAGGCTGAATGGACCTAGACCATACAAACAAGGGATGCAAGGGACATCTCAGGCATACTACAACCCCAACCAAGTCACCTCCATACCTTCTTGGGGCCCCCTTGCTCATCCTTCCTGGTCCACACCTCCTCCTTGGTCCTTCACATCTCAATATCATGCCCAACCAGCCACCCATTCATTTCAATCCTATGCTCAGTCGCAACCTATGTGGAATGCATCTCATCAGGGGTGGAGGCCCCAGTACAACTCTCTTCCTACTCTTCTACCTCCACCACCTACCCAACCACAACCGTTACCTTCTACTCCACCAAGGCAACCCCAAATGCCTACCCAGCCAAATCCAAACCCGAACAACATATAGGCTCAGCAAGTGTATAGTGGGGAACCATCATGCCCAACTTATGCTGTGGAGATTCAAGAAATTAACCTACGATCTGGGAAATTTCTCCTAGATAGCCAGCCTCCACCCAGGGAGGCTGAGGAAGATAAAGAGGAAAGCGAACCTAAAGCTAATCCACCCTTTCCTGAGAGACTATCCATGACAATCCAGCCTACCCCAGAAGAGATTGAACTCCTGGGAGAATTGAAACATTTATGTGTGAAGATACCACTTCTCCAAGCCATAAAAGATGTGCCTATCTATAATAGGTTGATCAAAGAGAAATGCTTTAGGCATATAGGAAGGTGCAAGAGAGATGCCCCAACCATCAATGTCATAGGACAACTGCCTGACCTAATGTTGGGGTAGATAATCTGTCCAAAATATCTAGACCCTGGAAGCCCAGTAGTTGATGGCCACATCAATGGCACAATGGTCCCACATACGTTGATTGATCTGGAAGCTACCATTAATGTGATGAAAAAGGACACAATGCTCAAACTTAACCTCCAAGTCTCCTTGAGGAAGACCACGACAGTGCTACAGCTAACAAACCACTCCACAGTGACCCCTGAGGGGATTGTGGAAGATGTGATGGTCTCCATTGATTCTTGGGAGTACCCTGATGATTTCTTAGTTCTCTAGCCAAAGGCAAAGTTCACTATGTATCCTCTCATTCTGGGAAGACCCTGGTTGGCTACAATTGATGCCTACATCAACTACCAAGTCGGGAACATGACCATAAAGAACGGGCACATGTACAAGCAGTTAATCCTATATCCTACTACCCAATCCTTGCTAGAACATGATCTACCTATCTGGTTAGAGGAGGAGGATGAGGATGAAGTTTATTCTACACCACTTTGTGCATTGGAAATCACCATGGGGGGAAAACCGCAAGATGAGGATGATATGATTGAAAATTTGATTCAGAATCCACCTCCTAGTGTATCACCATTAGAAGACGTAGTAAGAGAAACCCAAAACAACCCCTCAACTGATTTCTGTGGCCGAATCCACTTATCTCTGTGTTAAAAATATAGAGTTTGGCCCAGAAAGAATATTGAAAATCAATCCATCCCTATCTACTTCCCAGGAGAAGAAGCTATGCAGCATACTGAGAAAACATATAGATGCCTTCACCTGGAGTTATAAGGAGATGAAGGGAGTGCACCCTTTAGTATGTACCCATCATATATACATCAAGGAAGATTGCAAGCCAGTCAAACAACCTCAAAGGAGGATGAACCCAACACTTAAAGATATTGTTAAGGAAGAACTGCAGAAATTGCTTGATGCAGGATTCATCTATCCCATCTCTGATAGTGAATGGGTCTCTCCTTTGGTGCTAGTGCCAAAGAAAAATGGTAAGTGGAGAATTTGTGTTGACTATTGGGAATTGAACAAAGCCACTAAAAAGGACCATTTCCTTTACCTTTCATAGATCAAGTGTTAGACGGTCTGGCAGGGAAAAAGTTTTTCTCCTTCCTAGATGGGTTTAGCGGGTACAATCAGATTCAAATCAGCCCAGAAGACAAAGATAAGACCACTTTCACTTGTCCCTGGAGTACCTTTGCATATCGGGTCCTTCCTTTTGGTTTGTTCAATGCTCCAACCACTTTCCAAAGAGTGATATTGAGTATATTTTCTGAATTGGTTCATGATGCAGTATAAATATACATGGATGATTTTACTTGTTATTGCTCTGACTTTTAAGAAGCTTTATATAACCTAGGAAAAGTTATAGATAAGTGTATTGAGATGAACCTGTCCCTCAGTCCAAAAAAATGTGAATTTTTTATGATTGAAGGGACCGTGATAGGTCATGCAATATCTCAACAAGGACTGTAGGTGGACCCCAACAAAATTGCCATCATCCAAAGGGTCCCACCTCCTCCAAAGGTGAGAGATGTCAGAAGTTTCCTAGGCTTAGCTAGATATTACAGGAGATTCATTAAAGACTTCAGCAAGTTAGCCACTCCTTTGTCTGGCCTCCTAGGCAAAGATATTGAGTTCATATGGTCGGAAAACTGTCAAGAAGCCCTAGATACCTTGAAGAGCAAGCTAGTGACTACCCCAATTCTCAGAGGCCAAAATTGGGCCCTACCCTTTCACATTCACACAGATGCCTCAAACAAAGCAATAGGAGCAACCTTTGGACAAATTGATGATAAGTTACCTTATGCCATATACTTTATAAGAAAAGACTTGTCAAAGGTAGAGTTAAACTATACGGTGACCGAGAAGGAACTCCTAGCTGTCATGCATTCCTTAAAAAAATTCAGACATTATATCACATGCTATCAAACCTTTGTGTACAATGATCATGCTGCAATTAGATATTTAATGAAAAAACTAGATGTAAATTCTTGCATTATTAGATGGTTGCTTTTACTGCAGCAGTTTGATTTGACCATTATTGATAAGCCTGGTAAAGAGAATGTTGTTGCTGACTTTTTGTCTAGAGTAAATTTTCCTGCAGGTGAAGAAGGAATGGTGGATGACCAAATGCCAGATGAACACTTATTTTCTATATCAATACTCTCTCCATGGTTCGTTGATATAGTAAACTACTTGGTTTCAACATAGTTCCCACCACACATATCCTCAAAAGAGAAGGGAAATATAGTAAGGAAAAGCACCCCTTTCACCTGGATTGGAGGCAATATCTTCAAACTTGGCCCAGATTAGATCTTGAGAAGATGTATCAGGGAGGAGGAAGTCTTTGACATCCTCCTGACCTATCATGACGGGCCTTGTGGAGATCAGTTTGTAGCAAAAAGAACCGCCTTCAAGATATTAGAAGCAAGCTACTACTGGCCCACTCTTCATCAGGATGTGAGGAGATACACGAGCCAATGCGATCAGTGTTAGAGAATGGGGAAACCCACTCCAAAGGATGAAATGCCCAAGCAACCTCAAGTGACCTTTGAGCCATTTGAGAAGTGGGGCATGGACTTTGTGGGGCCTATCAACTCTCCTTCAAAGCAGAAGCAATACATCATTGTGTGCACTGACTACCTGACAAAGTGGGTGGAGACAAAAGCAATCAAAGCAACAATAGAGGAAAAAGTAGCTGAGTTTTTGAGGGAAAACATATTCTACAAGTTCAGGTATTCGATAGAGTTGGTCACAGACCAAGGTAGTCATCTCACTTCCAACCTGATTAAAGACCTGCTCACACATCATAAGATCAAGCACAGGACTTCCACCCTTTACCATTCACAAGACAATGGGCAAGTGGAGGTCACTAACAGAGCATTGGAAGGGATCCTAACCAAGGTAGTGAGTAGCAGTAAAAAATATTGGGCGGACAGATTAGTTGAGGCCATGTCATGCGGAAAGAGTCGATAATGCGGACAAAACCGACCTCCCTAGAAGCAAAGGCTTTCTAGTGACAAACAAGACAAATAAACACTACCTTTCTCTAAACATGCATTGAGAATACAAATAATCAGGTGATTTTAACATACCTTTAGTCCAACGCTTTGTAGTAGTCCAGCCTCGCCGATCCGGATGACCTCCTCCTTCTCTTCGAAACCTGCATTCACTAACAAGCCAAAAGATTAAATAGCACCTGATAAACTCATAAAATAATACATATCCATCATACAGACCAAGGAGTATATGAAACAAATCATGAATAACAATCTGTTGAGAAAAATGAGTTCATTTGTATTAAGTGGAAACAAAAGAAACCATTACAACCTGAGCCTTGGTGTTGTGCAGGTCCCTCCTAGGGTCCAGCAAGAGTTTTCCTTTATTTTGATCAGCTCACCCACTCTCAAATAAGGCTAGGAAAGGATAGGAATCTCTCCTCTCAAGCTTTTCAAGGGATTCCTAATTCCAGCAGCATCTACCCTTAGGAATGTTCAGCTTTTAACCTCTCCTCCCTTTGGCCCAATGCCTGTATTTATAGTGTTCTAGAGGAAGTTATTCAGGTCCACCATCAATGGGATAAGTCCCTCTTTGGATGGGATAGCTCCCCTCTTGATGGGATAAGTTCCTCTTTGATAGGGATACATGAACCATCTGGAGGCGCTCCATACACATCAAACAAGCTTCTAGAATGCTCTAGAAATGACCACAAGTAACTTTTTTGGAGTGAAACTTGCGCCTTTTGACCTTTACAGGAGTACGCACCCATTGCTTTACAGACAGAGCGTACAAGTACGCAGGTATTGTGAACTTGGGGTGCGTACACGCAGGTAAGGCTAAGAGAAACTGCGTACCTAGAGATATATAGATTTTTAATGACTTTCTCTCTTTCTTGGAGTTTGACATGAAGAGTAGAGGTATAAGACTTGCCAAGGAGGATAGTATGACAGTTGATGGAGCCATACTAACTGCAAATAGTCATGGTGACAAATTTTAGTGTAACAGATTGCCCCCTAAAGTGCGAAGCCTGTAGTAGATAAGGGTTTCATATCATCTAGGAAGGGTGAAGTACTTTATCATTTCAAGGATTATCTTGTGGAGAGCCCAGTTAGAACCTGCAAGTATTCAACACAAAATACATATATAATATCATATCATCGCTGAGGTAGGCATTCCCATACTCAGATTGAAAACTTTTAACTAACAAACTAACTACTGTTCTGATATAGGAATGATTTTGCAGTACATCATAATCATAGACTTTGTAGACACAGTATGGGCGCAGCCATCTGTTTATGATTAGTCTACTGTATAATGAATACAAAACTCCTCGCAGCCTGGATGGTGGAAACTAGATCCAGGGTCTTCATTTCTACTTCCCGAACAGGTATGATTCTATCCATGCGAATAAATGAGTTGATGTCGAACATGGTAGAAACCACTTGATTACCAGTCAATGATGTAAACTGTTAACAAGCCTGAGAGAGACCACCAGTGATGTCAATGGTTCTCAAAGTACCCAGTACAATCCATGAGAGGTGAATGAATGAGTTGATGTCGAACATTTCACGGAATCCTTCGATCGAAAGTCAATGATGTAAACCGTCGTCAAAGGCGAGAAACCTGCCATTGATGCATGCAGACTTCAAGGTACTGACGATTCCTAGGTCATCTTTCTAGATAATGTGCTGATGTCGATAGAAAGCGACCCGTTGCAGGCAAGCCCACAACACGAAATCATAGATCAAGTTGAAGAAATGTAGCTGTAAGGACTGACTCAGGGATGGTCAAGATGGATGACGGGTATTTTGCAGATGAATGGTTTATATGCAGAGACCTCTTGAACACATAACGACACAACATATGGCTTGGTGACATTTGACCCAAAGTTAATACCCGACTGAAGACTTTCAATGTGGTTTGATCAACTGTGAGGCAAAGGATTTCCCAACCCAGGTGAATGCAAAGTGTCGTGTTCAAGAGTGGTAATAAGGCTTCTTCTGAGACAAAGGATGACAAATGGGCTCATTTTTCTCTCTTTTCCCCCACCATTTTTGGCAAGTACCTCTTTATTTTTTACAAGCTTGAGGAGGATAACATATGCTTGATTATAAGCTCATCCTTCGGATGAGTCCAACTTAGTTTTGATTCGAACCCTAAGAAGGAGTGGTCCGTTCCTGTTTGTAATCGAACAGGTCCTTTACTGTGAAATTTTAACGAGTCCAGTATAGGAGAAACTCGACGTTTTTCATTTTTAGAGAGTCTGAAAAACTTAAGAAGACTCCAGGTTGAACTTTTTCGTAAAGTTGTGTCTCCCAAGCCCGAAAAAGTATAAAATAATACTTGAGAGAATTGCTTGATCTTGCGACCAAGGAGTACTTTCATGATTAGTGCCTCTGACCTGAAAAGTAAAAAGCGATCAAGGACACGTCGTTTTATTTCCAGTATCGAGTTTGAAACGACAAAAACCCGGCAATCTTTTCCTGTTTTTATGGTCAGGAAAGGGCTATAAGGGGACCGTCTTTTAATTCCATTTTAACGAGTGTAAAAGAAACGCTCGGCAATCTTTTCATGTTTTAGGAGTCAGAAAAGGGCTTAAAAGAGAACTCCAAGGTTTCACTTTTTCGTAAGTTTTAACGAGTTCGAAAAAATGATAAAAATGTACTCATGGTTTTCACTTTTTCATAAGTTTTAATGAGTTCGAAAAAATGATAAAAATGTACTCATATGGCCGACTTTCAATTTTAACGAGCAGGAAAAGATGGAAAGAACTCGGCATTTTCATTTGTTTTACGAGAATGAAAGATAGCAAAATAATCTCGGGATTTTCATGAGTTTAACGAGTCTTGAAAATAACTGAAATTGACTCGAGATAGGTTTCATTTTTACAAAAACTTGAAACAGACAAAAACTATGCTTCAAAGTAGTTTCATTTTTACACAAGCTTGAAACAAAGAGAAAACTGTGCTTGATGCCCCCTAAGCGTAACTGCTAGAGCGCATGCCCCCCCAGCTTCATTTCATTCAACTAAGTACAAGCTGGATGGAATGAAGGTTCATGTACGAGATCATTTGAAAGACTCGACCTAAAACTGTAAGAAAATTATGCAAAACACTGAAATAACTAACCTAAATATACAACTTAACATTTATGAGATCTAGTCAATCTCTCGACTCAAGTAGAGGAGGATTTGTTTCATTTTTAAACGAGCTTGACACAGGAAAAGAACTATGCTCGGATTCGGTTTCATGTTTACGCAAGCTTGAAACGAAAAACTATGCTTGTTATAAGTTCACATGCCCCCAACATAATGACGCAAAATGAGGTACATGCCCCCCAAGCTTCATTACATTCATTATTTTTAGTGAGGTTGACACAGGAAAAGAACTATCCTCAAAACTCTTGTTTCATTTTTTAAACGAGCTTGACACAAGATAAGGAACTATGCTCATAACTACTCTCTACAATCTACCTAACAAAAAACTCTACTCTAAAAACCTTGATTCATTTTTTAACGAGCTTGACACAAGACAGGGAACTATGCTCTAAAATCCTTGATTCATTTTTTAATGAGCTTGACACAAGACAAGGAACTATGCTCTAAAATCCTTGATTCATTTTTTAACGAGCTTGACAGAAGACAAGGAACTATGCTCTAAAATCCTTGATTCATTTTTTAACGAGCTTGACACAAGACAAGGAACTATGCTCATGACTACTCTCTATAATCTACCTATTTAACCTACCCTTGTTTCATTTTTTAACGAGCTTGACACAAGACAAGGAACTATGCTCAAGACCCCTTGTTTCATTTTTTAACGAGCTTGACACAAGACAAGGAACTATGCTCCAAAATCCTTGATTCATTTTTTAATGAGATTGACACAAGACAAGGAACTATGCTCATGACTACTCTCTACAATCTACCTACTTAAACTACCCTTGTTTCATTTTTGAACGAGCTTGACACAAGACAAGGAACTATGCTCATGACTCCTTGTTTCATTTGTTAACGAGCTTGACACAAGACAAAGAACTATGCTCCAAAAGTTCGCATGCCCCCAGTATAATGATGCAAAGCGAGGTACATGCCTCCCAGGCTTCATTGCATTCAACTAGATGGATGGAATGAAGGTTTACTTTCAATATTTAACTTGAAAAGGGAGTTGTTTCATTTTTAAGGAGGTTGACACAAGAAAAGAACTATCCTCATACCTGATTCATTTTTTAACGAGGTTGACTCAGTAACAGGAACTATCCTCAAAACTCTTCTTTCTACAATCTACCTGATTCATTTTTTAATGAGGTTGACTCAGTAAAAGAACTATCCTCATACTCACTGATTCATTTTTTAACGAGGTCGACACAGTAAAAGGAACTTTCCTCGGCACATTGATCATGGCTTCCAACTGGAGGAAAGACATGTCAATGGACACACCTTGATCATGGCTTCCAAGAAGTCTTCATCAGAAGGAAGAACACTTCTCGGGATTTTCATGTCAAGGGACTCAAAAGGGATAAGAACATCGTGTTCAAGTAATCCCATAGAGTTTTCCATGTCAATTACCAGATCTAAATCAAAGGAAGATGAGCAAACAGTGAGAGGTTCACTTACATCGGTAACTGAAAACATGGGACCAGTTGCCACATAATTAACCCGTGGCAGGGTAGATACCACTTTTAGAATTAGGAACATTTAGGGGTGTCATATTATTGGTAGTTGAGACAAGACTAGGGAATGAAAGCTGGTCTACAGTCATAATATTTCCATTCTGAGGGAAAGACATCACGCGAAAGAGTGTCGATACGACAGCTTTCATTGCATAAACATAGTCTCGCCCAAGGAATAAATTGAAATCCAAGGGACCTCGAACTACCATAAGATCAATACAGACAGTTTTACCTTCCAAGGTAATAGAAAACTTAGGAAGGATCCCTAAAGGTTCACTAATGGTTCGGTTAAAAGCTTTCAGATTCTACGTAATAGGCGCAAGATGAGGGGAACCCAAAGCTTTCCAAATAGTTGAGGATAAAATACTGACAGAAGCACCTTCATCTACCTGAGTACGATGTATGTCCCTACTACCAGCCTTGACAATGATTTGGAAAGGGATGGAGGAAGGAAGACGAGGTTCTGTCAGTCTATTCCAATCAAAGGAAAAGACCTCAGTGCTTGGAGGGGGTTCTGTAGAAACAGGTGAAATTCCCCCCGGCATAGAAGAATCTGATGTAACAAGAAGAACCTGAGCGGTATGAAGTTCACTCTCTAAAGGGAAAGTGGGATCGACCGAATGTGAAATTGAATCGACCACTTGATCAACTAATGGATCATCAACCTGAGTGACATGAGTTTCACTCTCCAATGGAAGAGTGTGATCGACTATACTTGAAATTAGATCAATCACTCCGTCAGTTGACGGTAGGTTGGGAGAAAGTTTACGGTAACCAGTTGGAAATTCTTGCTGTGGAACAGTAATTTTTTCCAACAATGTTGAGGCTTCATCCATGTGAGGGCAAATGTGAGTTTGATGACTCCCTTTGCATAACTTACAAGGAAACCTAACTTTACCCTTTTTCCCAGGAACCTGACTATCACTGGTTGATGGATCAATGGAAAGTTGATGAGATTTTTCTGACCATACTTCCAAGACCTTTGGAATACCAGGACAATTGACAAGGAAGTGGTCACCCTTACAAAGCCTGCAAGGGTATTTGGGTTTACGATGCATGTCGGAGTTTTCCTCAACACAACTAAGACTTACAGCCGTGGTTGGTTGGTTGACTTCTTTCTTATCTTGCTTCTTCTTCTTCTTCTTCTTCCCTTTCTTCTTCTTCTTAGCCTCCTGGTTACTAGCATCAAAGCTTTTACCAGGCGAAGGGGAAGAAATGGAGGAAGAAAAATTAGGCGAAGAAGGTAAAGGGTCAACAGAAGGTTGGTGATGTTGAGATGGTTAACTCTGTGGAGGTGAAGCATTTGGTTGAGGTGGAACAATGGGAGTACTTTGGGCCAACGAAGTTGAAAATAACCATATCGGTAATCCTATTGTAAATCCAGGTAATGAAAAAGTAGCCATATAAGGAGGACCAACATTTCCAAAGTAAGGAAAAGTACTAGGATTCTCGTTAGGAGGGGTTCCTAGGTTGGTAAATTCCGGAACATTTGCCATTATTTTTAGCTTTAGTGAATTTTATTAACAATTTATACCTAAAATTAACAATTCACACCTAACAATTAAAATCCACAATTCACACCTATGGTCTCTAAAAGTAAAAACAAACAAATTAACACGCGCTATCAAATCTAGGAGTCAAACCACACACAAACAGTAGCCTTCCGGACCGAAAACACTAGTTGGTGATGAAATCCAACATCGCAAAATTCAGTACAGAAGTGGCGGGTGGAACAATTACCTCGGCAACCTGCTTAATGAATAGACCGGCACAAGTTCCTCCACTTTAACCGTCTCGAGTGAAGTGAACCCCCCGAAAAATCCAAGTGAGTCTAGCCGACGTCTGCTCCAGGTACAGTGGGATCTTCCCTCCACCATCACCTTGGGTAGAATCCTAAAGATAATGGTCACTAAGGTTACCAACAGAAACAAATATACCTGGGGGAACAGTCTACGACCCGATAGCACGCAAGGGCAGAGTAACAAGCTCAATCCCCTTGCCGGCTCCTTGACAATAATCCAAGGTTTACCGACAAGTGACCCCAGGCTCCTCGACAATAATCCAAGGTTTACCGTTTGTAGTACGTGCGTATCTGGCGTCTTTCCCAATGAAGGAGGATTGATCCCCTCACTGGTTCGGACACGGTTTCATGCTTCTCCTTTAAGAGGAGCTTTCCCAGAGTACAAATGAAACAGTTGGATTTATCCTACCACAAGATGAGCTACTTGTTTGGTTTTACTGTCTTGGAGAGTTAATTACTCTCCTACTCCAAGACACTAGCCTGATCTATATTGGTGTATCAGAGCCCTAGAAATGTAAAAATTACTAGATGAATTTTAATTAAGCATTGTGTTATTAAGGTTGTTATTACTCAAATGGGTAAATGGATATGAAACCAATGGTGTTGTGACCCGACTCAACTGAATGCAATCAAATATGATAATGTAATCTTTTCAATTCGATGAATCCTAACTAAAGTAAGGAGAGAGTTTCCATTCACTTCCGACAATGCAAAAAATTGATCACTAAGAGAAAATATAACAAATTCTCTAATGCACTAATTTTATCAAGAAAAACTAATGCAAATCAATTCCAAACCATTTTATTTATTTATTTTTTTTTTGTGTAAATTTCAAATCAAAGAAAGCTGATCTAAATCTACGATTGATTTTTCAGAATGTAAACTATGCAATGGTAATCTAAGCACAATTCACTTGAAAAGTATGCAAATGTAATCTATGCACATTTTTCATTCATATTCTGAAAATGAGAATTCTAATTATGCAAATGTGATCTATGCAAGAGAATTCACAAACACAAGATGATTCTAATGTGATCTAAGAACCAATCAAGTGCGAGTCGATAAAATTGGGTGAGAGTTCCAAAGATCAAAAAATAAAAACACTCAAAGGCGATTAACACTCATACACAATTTAGTCCCCCCCCCGGCGAATGAGGGGAATTTTTTTTTGCAAAAACAAAAGCAAAAAGATGCAAAATTGTGAAAAGACTGAGACAAACCTCCAAGTAATGACCAAAGGAAATCAAATTTAGAATTTCTCAAAAAAGAGACTCAAAACACCCAATTGATGAAAGCTTAAAGCAGGAATGCCAATGGAATTAACCAAGGAAAGTTTCTGACAGGTAACCAGTGGATCTGGGCAGGAAAAACAAATTAAAAACAAAATCTAAGAGGCAAAAAAGGAGAAAATTGAAGTTTTCTCAATTTTGACAGGGTACGCAGGCAACCTGTTTGCACAGGTGCGTGTACGCTCTATGTACAAAGCTGCAGTGCGTACAGGTACGCACTGTGCTCAAGGCAGAGGCTGCGTACTTCTAGCAAAACAAAGAAAAACTAAAATCTAATTCAACCCTAAGCTAGCCCACCCAAAAACACAGTCAGACAGCGAAAAACCAGAAAACAAACGACTTTTCTCAGATCAAAATTTCATACAAAGGAAAAAACATTCACATCAATGGAGTCCCCAGCGGGGTTGCCATTTTGTCATGCGGAAAGAGTCGATAATGCGGACAAAACCGACCTCCCTAGAAGCAAAGGCTTTCTAGTGACAAAAAAGACAAATAAACACTACCTTTCTCTAAACATGCATTGAGAATATAAATAATCAGGTGATTTTAACATACCTTTAGTCCAACGCTTTGTAGTAGTCCAGCCTCACCGATCCGGATGAGCTCCTCCTTCTCTTCGAAACCTGCATTCACTAACAAGCCAAAAGATTAAATAGCACCTGATAAACTCATAAAATAATACATATCCATCATACAGACCAAGGAGTATATGAAACAAATCATGAATAACAATCTGTTGAGAAAAATGAGTTCATTTGTATTAAGTGGAAACAAAAGAAACCATTACAACCTGAGCCTTGGTGTTGTACAGGTCCCTCCTAGGGTCCAGCAAGAGTTTTCCTTTACTTTGATCAGCTCACCCACTCTTAAATAAGGCTAGGAAAGGATAGGAATCTCTCCTCTCAAGCTTTACAAGGGAGTCCTAATTCCAGCAGCATCTACCCTTAGGAATGTTCAGCTTTTAACCTCTCCTCCCTTTGGCCCAATGCCTGTATTTATAGTGTTCTAGAGGAAGTTATTCAGGTCCACCATCAATGGGATAAGTCCCTCTTTGGATGGGATAGCTCCCCTCTTGATGGGATAAGTTCCTCTTTGATAGGGATACATGAACCATCTGGAGGCGCTCCATACACGTCAAACAAGCTTCTAGAATGCTCTAGAAATGACCACAAGTAACTTTTTTGTAGTGAAACTTGCGCCTTTTGACCTTTACAGGAGTACGCACCCATTGCTTTACAGACAGAGCGTACAAGTACGCAGGTATTGTGAACTTGGGGTGCATACACGCAGGTAAGGCTAAGAGAAAATGCGTACCCAGAGATATATAGATTTTTAATGACTTTCTCTCTTTCTTGGAGTTTGACATGAAGAGCAGAGGTATAAGACTTGCCAAGGAGGATAGTATGACAGTTGATGGAGCCATACTAACTGCAAATAGTCATGGTGACAAATTTTAGTGTAACAGGCCACATGGGCCTACAACACAACATGGAATACCACCACCAGGTTCACACCCTATGAACTAGTCTATGGGAAGAAGGCTTTGCTGTCAATAGAGTTTGAATTAAATACCCTAAGGATAGTAGCTCAGCTGGACCTAGACCTCAGCCATGCACAGAAGGAGAGTTTAATTCAACTCAATGGATTGGATGAATACAAATTGCAAGCCCTTCTCCATACAGAGGTAGTTCAGCTTCAGAGAAAGATATGGCATGACAGAAATATCAGAGAGAAGCAATTCGAAGAGGGAGATTGGGCACTACTATATGATTCAAGATATAAGGATTTCAAAGGCAAGCTAAGGACAAGATGGCTGGGACCCTACACTGTGGAGAAATGCAATGATAATGGTTCAGTTCTGATCAAAATCATTGATGATGAAGCCATCCCCATGTTTGTCAATGGACATCGGTTGAAAGTCTACAAGAAACCCCCCTCCAAGCGAGAGTTTATTGAATATTTGAATAAAATAGTGATGGTAGTGGAGCATGTCTTAGCTTCCACTTCACCCACTCACTGAAGAAAAAAAAGAAGAAAAAATAAGGGCTAAAGTGAAAACCTCCATGAGGCACTTGAGTCCCATGATTGGGTTGAAAACCTCTTCTGAGGCGGCCCAGTGATGTCAAAAAAGAAAAAAGAGGAAAAGAATAAGATCCCTCGGTGAAAACCTCCCTTGGAGGCGCCTAGGGCAGGCAATTAAGGTGAAAACCTCTTTGAGGCGCCTTAGTTGTTTTAAAAAAAACATAAAAAATAAATAAAAAAAAGAGAGAAAAAAAAATGAATTCTTATTGCATTGCAAGTTTGCGAGAAGACTACAGGGAGCAGAAAAAGGTGCCAAGGGGACCCTGACAGTCATACCAGCATCCGTCTAATCTTCTCCACACCTTCCTCCATCACTTTTTGCATTTCTTTCACCCCACTGTACCTCTTCTTCCAAAACTGTGTTTTCTACAAGAGGCTCTGTGTTTTCTACAAGAGGCTCTTGTAGGAATTATAGAGAGCCAAAAGTGTCTACAGAAGGTAGTTTGAGGGAAAAGAAAAGCTTCATGAGGAACCTATAATCTCTCTTACCATCTTCAAACCTCCTTGTCATCATTTCGAAGCTTGCATCACACTCCAAGCATCATTATTACTTTTTTTCCTTTTCAAGAAAAAAACACAAAAAAACAGTTTTTCATTTTTGAAAAAACACAAAAATTAAAGGAGGAAAAGGCACCATTAACTTTACTTGAAGCCTACCTACTATCCCTCCATCATTCATCTCCACCTATGGCATCATTCTCGAGCTCCAAGCATAGGGAAATAGCTAAAGTTTCAAGGGCAGAAGCAGCTACAGGAGCTCCTGTAGGCATCCCTGTAGCAGCTGATCCCATAGAAGTCTAGCACCAGTAGCAAGGGACAACACATCTGAAGGTTGAAAAGGAACATGTAGCTCAACTCCAAAAAAGGAAGAACCTACAAAAACACACAACAATACATCAGCAAGAAGAGACAACATGCATGAGGGAAAACAAAGGCATGCAACTGAGAAAGCCACAACACCTCATAGTCGATGGCAGCAAATACACTTGGATCACAGGTAAGTAGCTAAGTCACTCCTCTATTTGCATTTGTGTAATTAGAAATCATATGAAGGCAATGAGATGGTTGAAATTGAAAGAGGGAAAGGTAGCCAGTTAACTTGGCCAACTTCATTGAGTTGACTCCACTTAACCGAGCTATCACCCACACGTGCGCACATTAAACTCAAGCAAAAGATGCGAAGGATATGTAGTGGGAGGAAGAGTTAATTCCAATGCCATAATGAGGAGATGATTACAAGGGAGGATCATGATGACCACGCAGGTGGGGACAAACAGTCCTAATCTAGGCAACATACACGTTGCCAGCTCAGCACTCATAACTGAAAACAACCATAAAAGGTAATGAGCACTCCTCCCCACGCATTCTCAACACCTTTTCTTCCATTTCTCCTCGTAACTCAGCCGCACAATAGACTTCTTATGCCTCCACTGCCTCGTATCCACCATCCTCCATCGAAATACTCCATATTTTTTCTCTCGACATTTTTTACAGGAGCACCTACAAGAAATCTACAGGAGGGACAATGAGCTTCTATAGGATGGGCAGTGAGTCATTTTGAAGGGAGGAAATGTGATTTTTGGCACAAATTTCAGTATGAAGAGGTAGGCTTCATGAATGCCCTCTGTTGAATATCAAAATGTGAAAGAGTTGGTCTCAAATTGAAGATAAAATCAGTCTTTAAGAGGGTAGAAATACATAAAAAAATATTTTGTTTAAAAAAAAAACATAGTCCCCTCTGTTTTAAATTTCACCCAAAATTCTTTGTCTCCACCTCCATATCTGGTTTTTCAAAAGAAGTACAGATAGTATGATAAGGGGGTTTACGAGAAAAGAGCCCACTAACTCCACTAGACTCCATTCACATCCTCAAGTGGTGGAAATGTTTACAAGGGAAAACTGGATGAATTTCTTTGAGAAGTTTAGAGGGTTTGATGATGAAATTGCCGAGGAATTTGCTCTCTCTCTGGTCCCTCACACAAGAACTCATGCTATTGTAACCATTAGTGGTCTCTCCATTGAAATAACCCCTATATTCATCAGTAGGGTCACTAGCCTTCCTCTTGGGCTGACTTGGAGTAAGGATGAGAAAACAATTGGCTAGACTGCCAAGAGGAAATTTTTCCAAGCTAATGAAACCCCTGTTGAAGACAAAAATGGAATTAGGAGGGCTAGTGTACCATATCCCTAGGATGAGGTTAGTTATCAATTAATCAAATACATTTCTTATGAGGGGAGGCACAACATTGTTTATGGATATCATTTCAGAATCCTCCAAGAATTGAGATATGGCATGGATACCCCAGTGCATCAAAAGCTTAGTATCCCTTACTTTCTCCTCTAGTCCCTCATTAACTCCAGCACCAAGGTACAAGAAGGAAATTCATAGTAGCTAGCTCACCATGGCCTAATAAAGATCCTAGTAGAAGAAGCCCTCCATACCCTTACAAGCCCTATAGCATGGGAAGTTTTCAGAGATATGACAATTGAAGATGACATCAAGGCATTAACCTATGATTTCAGTCCTTCTGTTAGTGAGGAGGGAGAATAACAAGGAGGAGAAGATGAAGCTAGTGGTGACATAATAGAGCAAGAGAGGAAGGAGGAAAGAAAATAAATAGAGGAGGGGGTAGAAAAAGAGACAACACAGGGAGAGGAAAAAGAGACAGAAGAGGGAGAAAAGGAGGAAGAGAGGGTAGAGAAAAGAGAAGAGTCTCCTGAAACTTTGGAAAGAGAAGTAGCAATTGTCCTCACTACCCTCGATACACCAGTCAAGCAGAAGCAGAAGAGGAAAAGAAAAACCTCCATGTATTTCAGAGCAAGGAAGAGCACCAGAATTAAAACAGGCAAACCTAAGCCCTCATTAAAGACTCCCATTAACATTGAAGATTCACCATCAACCAAGGTGAAAGAATATCATTCCAAGGCACCCATAACCTATGAAAGGAGGACTACAACATCTTCTACATGGAAGGGAAAGACAATTCTACAGGACCCCAAACTAGACCTGCAGGAGGCTAAAACAGTCCTATAGGAGACACTGTCCAAACTACAGGAGACTCAAAAACTTGAGGAAAAGATAGGAGGATAGCCAGAGGTGAAAGAGGAAACACAAGAGCTACAAGAACCTGACCCCTAGCCTAATCTTGACTCCTATTACAAACTACTTGAGGGAGGCAAGATAATCCCACAAAAATGTTCAATTCCACTATTTTTCGAATTGGAAAAAGAGAGAGTGAGAACGCATAGGTGGATGTAGATAGCCAAGTCCAAAGGAGTTGAGGATATTGGCCACATGGAAGACAAACTTAGGGAAATGGGCAAGGAATTGAGTGCTCTCAGAGACAGAGAAGCCGTTACAAGGAGCCACCTTGAGAGAGAGAATGAATTACTAAGGAGGCAATTGCAGGAGAAAGAGATTCATTTGGCATACATGGCTAGCTTATCCATAGAAGCGTTACAATGCAGAACACTAGCCAAATCTTATGGCCTCTATCTGAAGGATCAATGGCTTCAATTCCAAATAAAAACTTTGGCACAAAGAGGCATAATGCCTTTCCAAGACTACAAGTAGTTCATGGATTTGTGTGACCAAAGCACCTCCGAGGACAAAGCAAATATGGCAAAGTTCTATCTACACAACATGGCCCTCACAGACCTAAATGTGTGGGACCCAAATGCCAAGCTAGGGGATCTGCAATTAATGGCCATGGCATCATGGATGAACCATGAAGAATTGAGGGTAGCAAAAATGAAAAGATTGTTAATAAAAGAGCAGAATGAACCATTGATGATAAGAGATGAGCCATCAAATCCTATGTCACTCATCAGCACACACAACATGCTTGCCAATGACCCTCATATTGCCCCTAAATACCTAGCCAATCAAGAACAAGCCATTGCACACTTTGAATATATGCTTAGGCTACTTGGGGATGACTGTGTGCAAGCATGCATGAGAAGATGGAACACCCTACCCCATAGCTTGTAGATCAGAGAATACCATTCCCCCATGAGGCTGAAGGAGGCATTGAAAAGGGTGCCAATGTAAAAGCACTCCATGCAAAGGCTGAAGGTTAACTGGATTGGCCTCAAATTGATCCCTCCACTCATATTAGGCATGTTGGAAGGCAGGAAAGAAGAAGAAGAGAAGGAGCAGTGGAAGGACATAGATAGAAAGGTAGGATTTTATGGAGAACATGAGCAGACCACATCAGAATCTTGGGATGCTAGGGAGGCCACCAGGGCCATGAAAGACGAAGAAATTGACTAGGTTGCTTAGAGGATGAGAAACACCTTCAGTAGGGGGATGATAATGAGCCTCATAAATGGGTAATTATATGGGCTCACTTTACCTCCGAACCTAGTCAAATCAACCATTCTCTTAGCTTATTGTATGATTTTCTGATTATATTTGTGCTTATAGGGTGAGTTGAGTTAGTTATTATGCCATGTGGTCTAACATGTATTTAGTGTAGATTATTGATGGATTTCGAGGTCAAAGTCAAGGATCTAGTGGCAAAACTGCAGAAATAACTCGGAGTAGACAAAGGAGAGGACTTATAGGAGGGAATCCCCCTCATGTATTGCTCCTCATTTTGAATTCCCCTTGATTTAGCTTGGAGTACAAGCAGCCAAATCATGCACTAAAAGGCAGCCAAGCAAGTGGAAGATGATTGATAGTTATCTTGAGTTTTGGGAGCCAAGCCTCCCTGATTTTAAAGAAGCTGTTGGTAGCTTCAGATGTATAAGTAGAGAGGCTTAGGGCCTCACTGGGGTCGACTTTTTTCTTGTGTAAACTCTGCTCAAATTTTGAGCTTATTATTGTATGACAATTTTATGTAATCTTGCTATTTTTTGATAATGAAGATGGAATCCTTTTTGAGCTAGCATGTTATGAAACCAGCTCACAAAAATAAAGACCTTAGGATCTGAAAAATATAAAAAGGAAACTACAGTCTGTCCTCTTTTTGTAACTTCTTACGAAATTCAATCTGATGCTCAAAACAAAAGTTATGACTATTTTCTCGAGGTCACTTGTTTGGAATGTAATTTGGAATTTGCAACCAACTTCCTCAAATAATATCTCCGCAAATATAGCGCAAAAAGCTCTGAAATTCAGACTTGCGGTTCAGAACGATTTTGGCCCAAATGGGTTTTTTTAGCATCTGAAACGTTGCAGAAAAAAGTTATAGCGCAAATGCCACGATGACCTGTTTGGAGTAGCGAAACCCTAAAATTCAAAGCTCTGATACCAAATGTTATAAAACTAGCTCACAAAAAGATAGAAAAGATAGATCAATGTCTTAGAAATAAGCCTCTTTGAGGGGCAAACCTCCTTTACATTACACAAATGAACAATTCTTAGATGATACAAATGACAAGACCTCCTTTCTATATATAGGAGTCTAAGGGGTCATAATATAATTAGAGCCGGCATAACAATAATAATGTAAGGGCACAATAATAACAATAGTGGGCTACTATGGGGCACAATAATAACAATATGGGGACTACATGGGTACAACAATATAATAAAGGGGTTGTAATAATAACAATAAGGGGTTACACTAGTAGTGTAGGGGCCTAACATAGCATTGAGTTACCTCAGAGGGCTGAAGCTCTTGGGTTAGGGCCCAATCCAAGCAGCCAAGCTTCTCTTTACTTGTATTTGTATGCTTTACTTCAGTTTTTAGATTAGTTTGTTGTTAGATATATTTCTCTCATGGTTAAGAATAGGTTGATTTTGATGATTTAAGTAGCTTGCTTCCATTTGTGCTTTCTGTAGTTGGTTAAGCAGTGATTAGAGAAGATTCAAAAGGCTAGAAATAGTGCCTTGGCCTCTCTTCCTCCCTTTGGGACCATGATTTGAGGCAAAGTCTCTCTTGCTACCCCAAAAACACAGATTTTCCTCATTCCTAGGACTTCTAGTGTTTGCAGCTCTCTAGTAGGTTGATAGTCTAGTTTTGCTTTACTTTTGGTCTTCTTTATCATGTTCACTTCCTAATTTACAATAGTCCTTTTGCATGCTTTCCTTTCTTACAACATTTCCCAGCATTCCCTTCTATACATCATAGTTTAGGCCATTTTAACGCAAAACTTTGTTTTTCCTAGGCTACACTCACTTCATTGGTTGCTTGATTCTCTTAGTTGATTGTCAGTTTCTATGCAGTAGATCTCTCCCAGTAGTAGGGCAGCTTACCAACAATCACACCTGCCATCTGATCCATACCCTATATGTCTCCCAAACCTCACCTCAATTCTACCCTAGTTTCCTTCATTTTTCCATAGAAGTTCTTCCTCTCTCCTTGAGCAGACCCAATCATCTTTCTCTCTTGTAGGCCTCCTATAGTTTCCCTGTTTTCCTCCTGTAGTTTTTCCTGTAGGATTTCTTTTGAAGGCTGAGTGTGGGAAAAGCCTCTAGAAGGCCACCTAAGACCTCCTAGGACCCATCCACACCATCCTACATCCTCCCACGCTCCAAAACCGCCCTCTAACACCATATGTTCGCTGCCACACTCACACACAATAAATTAGATGCATGTTAAATTCAAATAAAAACATAAAAATCCAAAAATATGTTTTTTGCTTATTTACTTCCTGAAATCGCATGGTTAGATGTTGTTTGCTTCCTTGAGTAGGCAATGGAATTTCTTTCATGGTTTTCATAGTGCTTTTGGCAAAAGTAGAATTAGCTTGTTAATTAGGGTTTACTAGGTCTTGCTTCACATTTTAGTATTTCTCCTTTATGCAGTTAGAATAGCATCTCTAGAGTAATCTTCCTTTCCTTTCATCACACATAGAGCTTCTTTTGAAATCTATAGAAGTTGGCTTGAGCTCCCAGTGATCTTGCGCTGGTTGACCAAGTGACAACCTGCAGTGAGAACTAGTACTTGTGCATATTAGCACCGACGCTTCCAAGTTTGTTACGAACTACCGGGTTGATAAAAGTAAAGTTGTTAGCCCAAGAGTTGTTGCATTCTTGCTGCAATAATGGCACTCACCAGTATACATAGTGGATTCGCTTCTACTTGATATGTAGACATGCTTTACTTTCTCTGAGCATGGGTATGCCGCCTCAGACAACTGTTTCTTTCTGATCTCTTTTTGATGGCTTGGCAGGCTGAAATCTGGTGAAGTCCTTCTTAGTTTCGACAGGTTTCCTTTCCATATACTTAATACAATTCGGCCATCATGTACCCCTTATGACCTCATATATTAGGGGGACATCTCTTATAGCTCTAAATATCACCCTTGGTGTTTGTGATGCTTGGTTTATGGCCTTGGGCAACCCCTCCTTCCAGACTTGCTCCAAATATTTTAAAAATAGTGTTTTACTTCCTATACGCTACTTTTCCCTGTGATAAAAGCGTGTACACGTGGGTTAGTCAATACCCAACCCGCGTATATGTGTTAAAAAACTTTAAAAAATTAAATTTCCTTAACTATGGGTGGATTTCATGGGTTTTACTTATTGATTAACTCCTAGTTCCCGTGGCCCAACTGTTTCCCAACTAAAAAACTAATTGGGAGAAGTATAAGTAGACTTCTATGGGAAGGCCTTAAGGACGAGAGAAGAGATAAAATTACTATACTAAGATTATCCCCTGACCAAGTCTGAAGTATCCCTGTGCTTCAAGAACTTCCCCAAGTTCAGGAAACCCTTGTTTCCTTGAGTGTTGATATTCTCCCACTTGCTTGAGATATCATGGTATCGGTTATGGAAGGAGGTTGTTGAAGACTGGGACTGGATGGATCCGGAGGACGGTTCCGCTTGGAGCCAGAAGAAGAAGACTTAGGTGAACTCTTTCTGTGTTTATTATAGTTTTCTACAATAAAAAGAAACGTTGTCTTGTTCCTGAGATTGACCTTGTTTATGCATCAGATGTTGCTATAATTCATGTATGAATGATTATTTTGATGTATAACTAACCATTTTCTTATATGATATAAAGTCGATTTCATTAAAATTCTTTATCTATATGCTACTATGTATGTTCGGATTGGTTGATTTGCAGATTTGAAGATCATCAGGAGTTGCATAGGGTCTGAACCCTGCTGGAACTACCCAAATGAAGGACATCCAGATATATTCGTCCTTACATAGTTTGTTTATTTAATCATGTTTCCTGAGTTGTATGCGTGTTTCTTTCTATAGATTACTCTTGCTCTTTTGGGGTTCTAACCCAAAGCCTTAGGGTATTTATTCCCATAATAGAATCGGCGACTCCACTGGGGATAACAATCTTGTTATTCCTAGTTTGGGTTGTTCAGTGTTAATCAGGGCTCAGTTCTTGGTTTTCTTGCTATAACAGTATTGCCTACTCCTGTAGGAACTAAGACCTCAAGTCTGATCTTTTTGTTCAGGCCTTGTTTTTTATTTTTCTTGCAAAACTTAGTATATGAATCTTTGTTTGTTTACAATAGCGTAAACACACTTGTTTATGTGAAGTGAAACTGCGTATATACGAGTTTCTTCTATCCGAAGCACATGTACACAAACCTGTGTTGGAACACAGTCACGTATACCATTTTTTGCATGCTTTTTTCAAATCTGTCTGCCCAAAAAGATTTGTTTCTTGGTCTGTTTGGTTTTTGAGTGGTCAGTTTCTATCTTTAGAATTTAATTATTCAGTGAGCTTACTGTTTTGAATTCTCTTCTGCTTTGAAAAGTTTTGGCCTAGGTTTGCTTTTGAGTGAGTTTTATGATTTGTGTTTGAACACACAAGACTTCTTATAGAGGTTCTTGATTGTTCTGGTTTTCCAGAACAGAAGATTGTTTTCAATCTTTGTGTCAAACTTCATTATTGGTCTACTCGCTTTGCTTTCCGTCATTTCGTGGCCTTACACCTTTTCTTGCTTTTTGAAAGTTTCTTTTTGATGAATTTGAAAGTGTTTCTTTCCTAACTTCTTGGTCAGTTTCTCAAAGCTCTTTTGCTGCTTTTGGATCGTTTAGTGCAAGTTGAAACCCTTTTGTGTTCAAGTTTACATTCGCATTGAATTGGTAACTTACAAAGTTTCCTTGTGCTTTGATTTTGGTCTTTGAGTCTTTGGTGGCATTTTGAGTGCTTTTGAAAAGTTTCTTTCATTATTTATTGAAAAAGAAAAGTTCTTAAAAAACATTGTTTTTGCTTTCTTTTGCCAAATTTGATTTTGGTTTCTTTGGTTTCGTGAAAGTGAATTGTGATTTTTCGAGATTTGCCTTGCTTATTTGGAGGAAAATTTGTAATTGAAACTTCCATTCTTTTCAAACACTTAAGTTGGCTTATTAAAAGATTTAAACAATTGCTTTCATTTCTTTTTAGAGTAATCTAGAATCTTTCATTATCATGTACACCTTGCATTAAGGTAGTTTTTCATTATTAAAGCATCAATAGTCTTTTTAGTTTTTGTGAGTGTGAAGTTTTCTATAAGAAAAGAAAAGGAAAAAGTTTTTACTTAATAGAAGTTTCCTAGAACCCAAGTAGAAATTGCTTTTCATCGAAGAAAAAACAAGTGCATTTCATATTAGTTAGTTTTTCATTAATTTCTTTTGCATCATACAAACACCATTGGTTTCATTTCCATATTATCCCTTTGACCTAAATCAAGCGCTTAATAAAATAAACTAGAACTTTTTGTATTGTCATCGGAATACACCAACAAGTTTTAGGTTTATTTAGGGCCTTGGATTAGGTGAGAGGAGAGTAAACTCTCCAAGGCCACTCTAAATTGTAAAACATAGAAGTTTGACTAAAGGGTGAAATCCAATAGTGTTAGGGAGACTAGGAAAGCTCTCTGACTGGGAGTTAAGTAGGAGCGTTTGTGAAGAAAAGGACGAGAGATACCCCCTCTCTTACTTGTGGGCTTTCACCTGTGAGTCTAGAGCCTTCTCCTAGAAGGCGCAGGAGTGATTCTACCAGTGGTTTTCAACTGCTGGTAGCAGGCGCATCATAGATTTATCCTGCGCTTGGGGGCATTAGTTTACAAGATAGACCTAGTACTACTACAGAGTTAGAGAGGAACACACTAGTTCTTTCTCAAGTACTCTTCCAGTCGGAAGGCAGTATTGAAGAAGAAGAGCTTTTAGAGTCGGTTGCAGCTCCGAATTATCCTCTCCCTCCTGATAATCTAGACGTATTGTTATATGTTGGAACTCTAACTCATAGGCCTTCGAGCCCAGGTCCACACATATCTATCCCTTCGATGACCACTGCTGGAAGCATGCCATCCACCATTAGTGTTGCGAGCATGCAGACTCCCATATTTGTGCAAGGGGGAGGAACTATTTCCATCCCCTCTAACACTCCCAACACATCCTTATTTGGGTCTACTTCCATTCCTTTGACGAGTGGAATTTCTCAACCTAATGCATTAAGTTTTGGATTTTTCCCTTTTGGAATGCCCTCTCAAGGTATTCCTTCAGTTCCATTGAATGTACCATCAACCGCCTCCTCATCAATGATGAGTGGATCAGCTTCGTTTTCATGGTTTCCCATTTGGAAGTGGTCATATACTGCATTCCAATCCGATAGTAGGGTCTATGCCTTTTGCTTTCACAAGTCAAGGCAGTGATCCCTTTCAGAGTTGGAAAAACCCTGCGGTTAGTGGGATAGGAGTTGGGAATTAGTTTTTTGGCCAATAAGGGAATGTGTCATATTCCTCGATTAATTAATTTCAAATTTTTCCACCCTTAGCTAATGCTTGGAACCCTTACCAGGGGCAGTCAGCTCCTTACAATACTTCGTTAGGGGGGGACTTTACCGATTATGAAGGATTTTCAGCTGGAGTTGGTCAAAGTCCAAATTTTGCTGGACCACAAGGGTCGCCTTTTGGTCCAGTAGGTTCTATCAGTTACTTCGGGTAACCTGGTGCCTTTCAAAATCCAGGTCATTCTTTTCAAACTTTTGAGAACCCCACCCCATCTGGGTGGAATCCCCAAGGTACTCCACGACTTCCTTTTCTAGCCACGCTTAATCTACTAGACTTGACTAAGTTGACAAATGATCCAATTACATACAATCCATCTTGGCCTCCGGTCCCAACCAAACTTCCATCGGATATTCCAAAATTCGAAGGGAAGAGTGGTGAAGACCTAGGCAACCATGTAACCACGTTCCATTTATGGTGCTCATCTAACTCCCTGATCGATGATTCGATCAGGTTGAGATTATTTCAGTGCACCTTAATTGGGAATGTGGCTAAGTGGTACATAGAGTTGCCAGGGGGAACCTTTACTTCTTTCACTGATTTGGCTAACATTTTCTTAAACCATTTTAGTTGCCTGTCCATTACGAAGCCGGAACTGAGCTTCTCGCCAATTTTCATCAGGACACGACTACTCACATTTTGGATCATATCCAGGAATGGAGATGGAGAAAAAGGATTATCAAAGCCAAAATTCCACTAGAATTCTGTCTCGAATGGTTTTTAAAATCATTACAACCTGAGATCTCCAAGGATGTTTCTATGTCTGGCGTTTATTCGGAAGAGCAAGCTATCTTTCACGCCTAGCAGTTAGAACTGATATATTCTCAGTCTGGGACTCTTTAGAAAATCTTACCTGATGCTCTTAGATCCACAGTTGATGTAGCCAAACTGAAGCCAAGTCCTCATGCTGATGGTATAGTTGGATCGGTTAATGCAAATACGGTGAAACTTTTGAACCAATTGCAGTAGTTTTCTTTGCAAACTTATTCTTCTAATCAGGCTGCACCGTCTACTCCTTCGCCTTCCCAACCTTCTTCCATAAATGTCGTTTAGGCCTCTAACCCCAAAGTAAATCAACAATTCGATGGGAAGAAGAAGGGACAAGGTAGCCCAGAACTACTTGATTGTAGAAGATCTGGCTCAAATTCCTTGCGCTATGTCTGCTTTAGAGGTACTCCAGTCGTGTCCTTCTCAAATAAGTTCTTTGCTTTCGGCAATGGGGGAAGTAGATCCAAAAAATTATTTAGTGCTCACTTTTGATATGCTCAATGTCAAAAAGAGACTTCCTCATCAGATGGCTTTCCAAATAAAGTCTACTTATTGGAAAACCAATATTTTTCAGATAGTTATAGATGAGGGAGCTTCCACATGCGTAATTTCTGTGTCAAGTTGGAAGGAAATTGGATCACCTTCAGCTGTTCCTTCACCGACTCTATTAACAACATTTGATGGTCATTCTCATAGGCCACACAGAATTATCCCAGCTTTTCCTATTTGTGTTGGAGGGAAGGTCATTAATATTGAGGTAGAAATCATTGATGCCAACCTAGATTACAACCTCCTCTTGGGAAGAAATTGGATTTATGAAATGGATGCCATAGTTTCAACTCTATTTCGTGTACTTTGTTTTCCTTACAAGGGGATAATTGTTAAAATTGATCAATTAGATTATTCTCTGGGTGATTCTCGTGCAACTTCAGATTCTACTGTTCCATTGGTGGATAATCCTTGTCAAACTATAGAGAATTTAGGAGTAGGGATGTATTGTTCCTTGATGGGTGTGTTCGATCGTCCCCCTCCTACAGCTAGAATCGATACTATTTCATCCTCCAAGGGCCCTTTGGACCCTTGGACCTTACCTTCATCTACGACCACATTAGATGTGGGGCAAGTTGATGGAACAATATTTCCTATGTCTGCAGATGAACTTAGCTATCAATCTATCGTTGACTCTACAGACAACCATCCGACTCCTTTTTCTGTGGAGGAATTAGATGGTGATGTGGCTCCAACTTGGAACCTTGACTCCACCTCTACTCTGGATTTCTTAGCTAAATTTTTACCATCGAAGGAAGCAATTTTATAAGAAGTGACGGCTGTAGATCGACCTTCAGAAGATTTACATCATCGTTCATATTTTCTTCCTCCTTTACAGGAAGCCGAATCCAGGATCTCCAATATGCTTACTAGTGATGTTTGTAAAGTGTCAAACCCTTTGGCTCCAACACATTTATCTACCGAAGGTCATATGTCGATTAGATCAAGTACCGTACCTAAAAACATCTCTACGAAAAAGTTGGCGGAGCCCCCTGATGGGCTCTACCTTAAGAAGCATTTTGCTTAGGTTGCGGCCAACCAATTACTTTTTTGTATATATTATATTTTTGTATATATTTTGTGGGGCATTTTGTGATATCAATTATTCATCAAGTTAAAAACAAACACAAAAAATTTGGAACTGTATATATATATCATAAAACTGCCCGTGTTTACATAAAGTGTTCAAAAATAATATACAAAATCGGGACTAAATGCCCATAATCATGTCCAGTCTATCTATTGACCTAGCTCAGGATGAGTGGCTAACAAGGTGACTACTCCATTGGCCACACGCCGAAGTATGCAGACCCAATCTTGTGGTACTCCTGCCACGTGGCGCTGCATATCCTCAGGTAGGTCCTCTATGGCCACCATCAGTACCTGGTGAGTCAATCTCACCAGGTTTCTTTGGACTGCATATGAGACCCTCTTTGTCTCAGCAGCCGCCTCTTCAACACCTCTTCCGCTATGCCTATGCCGCAGAAATCCATCTGGTCTTACCGGACCCACATCTGGGGCATGATCATTATGTCAGTATTTTAATCCCATCAAAAATATTTCTAAGTTCATTTTTGTATTTAAAAAACATAAAAAGAATCTTAAAAATTGATAAAAACTTCAAAAATTGTTACCTATCTCTCCCCACGCTGCGTTTGGTGGCAGCACCATGTTTGGATCTCCTTGAAAATCCATGCTAGCATAGAGATAGTCATCCACAGTGATGATTTGTTGTTCCCCCCAGGTGAAACTCATAATCAAAAGTAGTCCTTGACACGTCCCCGCCTCCAAGGCGTTTCATCAAATTGGCCCACCTACCCATCGAAGGATGTCAGGGGCTACTGATATAGACAGATACCTTGGGACATAGCCTAGGCACCTTCTCGAAGAAGAAGGAGCATAAAATAGTCCCATATCTGAAATTTTTGGTCTGCCCTTTCTAAATAGAGAACATCTGGCTCTTCATATTGGTAAGAAGAGGAGTACACTAGTCAAAAACAGTGGTGAGGAACTCCACGACCAAGCTCATGGATACTCATGAAGCTTGGTACAATGAGGCTGATCCGTTTATCCTAGCTATGGTGAACAGTAGAATCCTCAGGGATAAGCTCTCCACATGTTTTATTGGAATTTAACTTCCAATTTTTTTTGGATGCGCAAGACAGTATATGTGTACGTAGTCTTCCATTGAAAGACTACCTTGTGTCCAACCCATTGAATGCACAACTTCTCCTCTCCGAGAGAGACCAGTGATAAAATAAATATCCTCTACCTCTATCCTCAAGTCATCTGATCAATCATAAATGCATCGTCCTCGACACTCCAATAGTGGATTAGCATTTCAAGCAAACAAGTGTTGGCTTTCATGTTAGGCATTTTGAAAAATTTCAACAAGCCACATCCCCTCAATGCATCTAATGCCTGTTGATCATTCATAACTTCATTATCAATTGTGGTATGTTCCCTCTCTCTCCATGTGATTGTCATCTTGGAAAAAATCGAGTTTCAACCGTTAGATTTTTGTATTTAAATTTCAAACCACGTATACGTGGGTTCCTTTTACACACAGTCACGTGTAGGGTTGTTGTATATGCGGGTTGATAACATCCAACCCGCGTATATGCCGAATTGGAATTTTTAACATAAATTCCTACGATCAAACCTTAATAAAAATTTCTAAGAACAATCACAAAGTAATACAAGCTTGAATTGAGGGTTACCTGATGATTTTGATCCAATTTGAACAGTCCAATTCTTTGGGGGGAAAGTTTTCTCTCTTTCCTCCACAGCTTTTGCTCTCAACACAATGACACAAATGGTGAGTCAAAAGGTCATTTTATAGCTTTGAAATTGTCAAATTTTTTCAAAACTTGACTTTTTTCGTCTCATGAATCTTTTAACTTGTGAGCTTGGATTGTCGAGAATAGGTTGTTTTTCAGGGTATTTTGGACGCTTCTTCGAGATTTCATATCGGTTCCATGACCACTGACTCGTCATGGCAGGTATCGTTTACTCACTAGCATATAGGTTAGGGAAGCCATTTTTTCCATTGCATCGTGCATACTATGCTCCATTTGTCGATACACTTGTCATAGGGTCGATCCCTTCGTGTTATGGTTAGTAAACCATGTTCACTCGCTGATTTTTAAATCATGACATGATGGTAGAGCCATCCTTTACACGGCATCATAGTTAGCACCTTACTGACATTTGTTGCCCATGTTGTTATATTGAGTAGGCTCGGGAGTCTTCTTTAGTCCCGCCATGATTTGTGCGTTGAAGATTCATTCCCCTTTTCTTCTTCGCTTTGTTCTGGCCTTACACCCTAGAGGCTCCTTTGTGTTGAGTTGTACTACTGCATTGTATTTTGACTATTTGCACCTTTTGGCCTTGAACCAGCTTAACTTGGACTCATGTTTAAGCCACTTATTTGACCATGTCTTCTGCAAACTCAAACTTGCAATCACTTAGCTTTTGCAACTTGACACACCCTTTGATCCGTGGAAGGAACATCCCTTTGAGTGTCCTTGACTAGTTTCACCTCCCTGCATTGAGCATAGGATTGTCCCCATCCCAGGAACTAGATCATCTATTTCAATGACACTCATTCTTTCCACTGTACTATAGCATTCTTTTATTCTTTTTCCAACTTAAAGAAAAAGACAAAAAATTATATATTCCCAAAAAGAGCGAGAACGAGACAACATTTCCATATATTGTTGGCAACTAGAGTCATTCATGTCGCCCTTGATCAAAGCACTCAAAAGAAAGTCTCTCCTCCATTTTGGGCGGGATTTAGTTTGGCTTAGGTATGCCTTAACCTTGTTATTGAGTCAGTTCTCCTCCGATTGGTTATCTCTTCCAATCATATGGAGAGTTCATTCATGCCTCCTACATGACGAACTTATATAGAGTTATCATATGCTACCACATAGTCATCATTGGATCATGCTTTTGTTCAAGGGAAGTAAGCCTGAGTTGGCCTCTTCATGGTGTCTCTTGACCTATTTTTCAGTTAGCCATCCTTGGTTGTCAGTATCATTTTTTTCATCACATCAGTTATATTGGTCCTTTTCTTGTGCTGGTTTGAGAAGGTCTCCATTGACTTCTTGCTGGCAGGTCTTGTCCTTATCGACGACGACATATTGCTTTGAGGGCAGGCCTAGAGCTACACCCTGGCCCTATTTTCATTATTTATAGGTAACCTTATGCTCAACATTGATCAATATCATGGGTCTTTGACTGAGTGGTTTCCCTTGTGTTCGACATCAGCTTTCATTATCACACATTGGGATTTGTGTAGTGCCTTGGTTTCCATTTGATGCTATTAGTGGATTCCTCGCCTCTGTGTCAGCTTTCATTATTGGTTGGTTCAGAGGGTTTCTATCATGCGCTAGCTACATCTTGTGTATGCCAGAAACATGCTTCAATTGGGTTACTACATCTTTTTTCGTCTGATTCCTTCCACATTATTGGCCCACGGGTTACACTCGTGCTAGATTGATGAAGGATGCCTTAATACCTTCTTTCTAGCGAATCTTTCCCTATCGACTATAACTCATTTCTTTGGGGCGAAGATCTAGAGTCCATTTGGCAGTACCTTGGGATTTGCAGTCATCAGTGGCAGATTCCTTCGCTATCAACAGTGGGAAACCATCATTATCCCCTAATTGATAGATTCTTCCAGGTGTTTGACTTCAGCTCATTTATTCGCACTTGTTAGATTATATTGGGTACCTTGACTCTCATTATCATTATCAGTGAGTAGTCTCACATTTGTTAACAATATACATCAATGACCGGTAATCAAACAATTTCTCACATGGTAGAATTTAGATCATTTATTCCCATTGTGTAGTAATGTACCACGGCGGTCAGTGATGACCTCGGGTTGTAGCAACATTCTTTGGTTCACTTGTCAGTTGCTCCTGTTGCTGCTAGTTGACACTATCCACATTATATGTTGCAGTCCTTCACAACGAAATTTTATATGCTGGCATCCAAGTTGTGATGTAGTATCATATTATTCCATCATGTTCATTTGGTACTTTTGGGATCATTTTTTGACATCAGTGATCAACTTCATCCTTCAGCTTCATCGATCATCTTCTTATATATGTGATATTTAGACATGTACTTGTTCGATCACGATCAGATGATCCATTATGTACTTTCAGTTCCTTATACTTGTATACATAGTGGATCCACTTCTACTTGATATGGGGACATGCTTTACTTTCTCTGAGCATGGGTATGCCCACCTCATACAACTCTTTCTTTCTGATCTCTTTTTGATGTCTTGGGAGGCTGAAATCTGGTGAAGTCCTTCTCAGTTTCGACAGGTTTCCCTTCCATATAGTTAATACATTTCAGCCATCATGTACCCCTTCTGACCTCATATATTAGGGGGAATCTGTTATAGCTCCAAATATCACCCTTGGTATTTCTGATGCTTGGTTTATGGCCTAGGGAAACCCCTCCTTCCAGACTTGGTCCAAATATTTTGAAAACAGTGTTTTACTTCCTATACTTTACTTTTCCCTGTGATAAAAGTGTGTACATGCATTTAGTCAATACTCAACCCGCGTATATGTGTTAAAACACTTAAAAAAATTAAATTTCCTTAACTATGGGTGAAGTTCACAGGTTTTACCTGTTGATTACCTCCTAGTTCCCGTGGCCCAACTGTTTCCCAATTGTTTCCCAACTAAAAAACTAATTGGGAGAAGTATAAATAGACTTCTATGGGAAGGTATTAAGGAGGAGAGAAGAGATAGAATTACTATAATGAGATTATCCCCTGACCAAGTTTGAAGTATCCTTGTGCTTCAAGCACTTCCCCAAGTTCAGTAAACCTTTGTTTCCTTGAGTGTTGATATTCTCCCACTTGCTTGAGATATCATGGTATTGGTTATGGAAGGAGGCTGTTGAAGATTGGGACTAGACGGATCCGGAGGACGATTCTGCTTGGAGCCGGAAGAAGAAGACTTAGGTGAAATATTTCTATGTTTATTATAGTTTTCTACAATAAAAAGAAATTTTGTCTTGCTCCTGATATTGACCTTGTTTATGCATCATATGTTGTTGTAATTCATGTATGAATGATTATTTTGATGTATGACTAACCATTTGCTTATATGATATAAAGTCAATTTCATTAAAATGCTTTATCTATATGCTGCTATGTATGTTTGGATTGGTTGATTTGCAGATTCGAAGATCATCATGAGTTGCAGAGGGTCTAAACCCTGCGGGAACTACCCAAATGAAGGTCATTTGGGTATGTTCATCTTTACATAGTTTGTTCATTTAAGCATGTTGCCTGAGTTGTATGCCTGTTTCTTGCTGTAGATTACTCTTGCTCTGTTGGGGTTCTAACTGAAAGCCCTAGGGTATTTATTCCCGTAACACCAATGCGGAATTAAGAAATGCTTGAAAATATGGGTGTATGCTTGTATTTGTTTTCAACTGATTCTTTGCTTTCAAAGATGTTGTTGTGCTGTAAATTAATGTGTGAAACTGATGTATAAATACATGTAACAGAAAATAAAGCAGCAATAAACAATCACACAGAAACAACAATTTAATTAGGAGTTCACCCACAACTCTTGGGCTACATCTCCGTGAGCTCTAGTCAATTCGACTAGGCTCTCTGGGATTATGGTATAAGTCTCTTTTACAAGCTCTTTGGCTCAAATCCTACTTTTTTGCTTAGAACAATGGGTTCAGACACCATGTCATCCCTTGTCTCTTGAAGCTCTGGCTCTTGGCTCTTGGTTCTGGCTCTTGGCTCTGACTCTGGCTCTTCGGCTCTAGCCCTCGGCTCTTGGCTCTTGGTTCTGGCTCTTGGCTCTGACTCTGGCTCTTCGGCTCTATCCCTCGGCTCTTGGCTTTGGCTTCTTTTTTCCTTTTATCAGGTTACAACTTTCTCTAGGCTTTTCACTTAAACTCCAAGTAACTCCCTTGGATGCGAACTTTTGCTTTTTCTTTCTACGCTCTCTTTTTGATACTGCCTTTTTGCGCTACTCTCTTTGGCTTCTGCCTCAGCAGCAAACCCTCAATAATCAACAACAATAAACAAAAATCACTCAGCATCCATCCACAACTCATCCAGCCCTTCTGTCTTTGAAATCTATGGTTTTTAAGCCATAACGACGTTGTTGATTCATTTCCCTCTCAGGCTCTTTGTCTTCAAACACTGTTCAAGCCTCCGATAGCCTTGTTTTCATTGTTTTCTCATGTTTTTAAGGTTCCTATAGTGTAAATCCAAATTTTCCAAGACTTCTTCTTTTGCGATGGTTTTGGATTTTGGGGAGATTTGGAAGACTTAGAGGGTTTCTAGGACCCATTATTCAGGGGCTTTGCCTCTTTTTCCTTTGAAAAAGGGCAGCTTCATTTTATGATAACTTCTGCACCTGAAGTCAGTTTTGGCCCATTCAAATTACAGTAGATTTAGAATGAGACAATCTCAGCAATGGGGCTAGTGACTCGGCTTTACCTTAGACCCAAGAAAACAAATCAATGGACAAGTATCCCTTTTAATTAGAAATTACCCTTAGGATCTTTCCTGCACTAAAGTATTGTACAACGAATAGATCGTGGTATTGTAAGTTCTTGGAGTTAAAGCCTTTCGCAATCACTGTGCTTGTATTCTCATAACAAAATCATATTACTCTCGTTTTGAATACCCAAAGCAACATAGAAACTACAAAACAATAATCTATGTTTCTCAATCTATGAAACCCTAATCCCAAGACCTTCAAAGTTTACAAGTCCACCATATTAGACTGATTCATTAAAACACATAAGGGTTCTAAAAGCCACTCTATGATTTACTTTGACATAAAATGTATGAGTGTAGGACGAGGTTTCAATCAAATATGTCTTATGCAGTTACAACATTGCACCCTGGTTCTCACAATCCTTGAAGTGTCAATGCGATCATCATAGAAGAACAGTTTAAATTTGGAATCAATATTAAAGTAACTTTTTTTAAAAGCACTTATGAATGATCTTGAAAGGATGTCCCAAGCTCAACAAACTCAAATAAAATAATAACACCATAAACCTTTGAAGGCACACACAATGATTTCTTCCAGATCTGGATTATTTCATTCTCAAATAAAACACATAACGAATAGGGTCTTCAAACCACCTATGCAAGCTTATGTGAATAGTGAGAGACTAAATCTCACACACACCACAACCATATAAATAAAATCAAACATATAGTGCTACTTAACAGAGGATAATGAGCTGAGTTGGTTGGGTCATGGCCAACCATCTCATTGCCTTGTGAGAAAGAGAGAAAACTATATGATATTGAAATGAATTAACAATAATGAATACAAATGTTATTTAAACCTTGCATTGTAGCTTATTTATTAATGAAATTTTTAGTTTAGTACATTTGATTCTTGGTGGTCCAGTTCTAGAGAGATATGGCGATACCCAAATTAACTTTAATATTACAAAAACAATTATAGTATCGCTAACCCATTAAATCACATAACCTAGAATATATAGGCATTTAAAATGAATATGGTTAGCAAGTATAGGAAAATAAAATAGAAAACTAGTCTAACAGTCTTTCTAACAATAGGTCTTCTATTGACTTCTATTGAACATTGAGATAAATTTCCAAATCGAGTTGAGTTCGTTCAAAGGGAGAGTGTAATATGAGGGTTTGTTATTAAAACCAGGAGAGATGAGTGCACTTTGAGTTCCTTTGAATCCAAAAAAATCTTCAGCAAGACTACCAACTAACTCTTTGTTCAACAATCTGAACTCTAGTGCAGGAATCTGTAACCAAATACCTGTCTCTGTTTTTTAGCATGTGCACTTGATAATTGATTAGAGGCTAAAAAAAGATAAAAGAAACCCTTAGGATAACATCAAATGCAACATTAATTATAAAAATATGTATCTACCAACCTTTTTTAAAGATAAGTAAATCCATATCCATATTCTTTATGAATACAACAGTAGAAACCATAATATGTACATGAAGATATTCTTAATTCTTATAAAACATAGGGTAATAAGGGATTAGGTGTCAAAATTATGAAAATTCTAGAGCTTGGAATCTCCCCAACACAATTCTGTTGGGTTTCCTCACACAACCAAAAAGACAATCCTTTGCAAAAAACAAAACCTCCAAGCTCAGACTTCATCATTTCTTAAATTGAATGTTGATCTTAGACCTTGCAGCCAGAGTATTTTTCAACTACCTCCTATACTTTCTGACCTTGACTTTCATGAATTCTGCTTGCACTTTCCATCTTATAACTTTTTCTTTTAAATCTTCCACTTCTTTTACAAGATCCATATTCTTATCCCTAAGTTGCAAATTATGGCTTTTTAAATGATGACTTAATACTTCAAATTCTATAGATTTCTCCTCTAGGGATTGAACCTTTCTCTATTTCTTCATTATTTTTACCCAAAATGAAAGAGGAATTGAATCCTCAGACCCTTTGGAATTGAGTCTTCCACACTATTGACAAATTTTTCCACAGTCGCTACTACATTCACCAAAGTAGAAAGGTCTCCTTATTCAGCGGTCAGCCTCTTTTCCAATACTGACACTCTGTCACTAGGTAGATTTTTAACTTTCAACTCCTTATAAATTTCTTGAAAAGGATGTTTATCTTTATGATCTTGTGGCTTCCCACCAACATGTAATCCTTGTTCTCCACATCCTTCATGCATAGAATTTTTTTCATCACGGTTTTCAACTTGTTCATCCACAAGCAATTGTTCTTTATGAGTGTCTAGAAATGGATCTTCATTATCAAAGTTATAAACATTATTATTCATTCATGGCTCCTGCTTAAGATCATGCTCATTATCAAATAAATAAATCACGGGGTATTCACTTACCATAGGTTCTTTCCCAGAAGATGAGGGACCGCATATATTCTTCACCATACCTTTGGTAAAACTTCGGGTTGGTGTAGGCATAAGAGTCTTAATCAATATAACCTTCTGTCATTTATTTCATCTTGAGCTAGGCCCTTCCTGTTCTTTATCAACATCACTTATCTCCTTCCAAGAATTATCCTTCTGTATCAATTTATACCCTTCCTTTTCTTTTCTAACACTAAGGTTATTACTCAGGCCAAGCTCATCAAATTCCTTACCCTGAGAAACCTTTTCCCTAGCCTTCTTGCTCTGAACAACTTTAGAACTAACCCTCTTATCACTTTAGATGGACTTAGAACTAGTTTCTTTACTTTGAACAGGTTCAATCTAGAGCTCCTAGATTTCACAACAAATCCCTTCATTGATTGAACTTGAACATCAATTGTAGCCTAGGATTCCCAAACTATTGGGTTGCTAGAAAATCTTCCCATGTAGATCCCTTTTTCTTTAATTCATCCATAATCAAGATCTTTACTAGCCCATAATAACATAGATTATATCCAATTTGATTATCAAGACTCTTCTGTACTGCTCTAGACATTTTATCTAAGATTTTAAGAAAAAAATATGGAAAGCCAATCAAATGACCTGACCCAAAGTGTCATAAGAGTCGAATATGACATAATAATGAGGTGGAGTATCACCCCCCATAGGTTAAAAAAAATTGTAGAATATACGAGAGGTTCCTCCACTTTTTGACGATGCAGCAGCTTGGAAATCCAACATTCTAGTCAATATTGTAGTCTTCCCTATCAAGAAAAAATTGTCAAATCCCTTATTCTATTTTACCCTTTCTGAACCATCGCTCACTAGTGTAGAGTAATCTAATTTCTTGAGAAATTACGAACTCTGAAACTTCAAAGACTAATGTATGAACTGTAGCAACCTTACGAAGCTCTTGTCACTCCTGTATTAAATCCACCAAAATTATATAAAAAAGGAATCCACTCGACCTCATGCAATATAGCGATATTGGATTCTGATGCAGGGTTACCCCTGTGTTGCCCACAATATGCATGGATTATGCACAATCTGATCTGTCCCAGGAATTTTAACTCACTAAGGAGTTAAATATTCATTTACTAAGGTTAAGTCCCTCATAATCAACCCTCTGCAGAATAATTCATTACTAACCCATCAATGCCTAACTCCTAGGCAATATCCACTTATCGGAATGTAAATCACCCCTTAAACCTTCAATTTGGACTTTATTAAAGGCCTTCTCTTAATTCCTCCTATCAAGGTATTATCGGAACACATACACCCACCTAAACCTTTAATCATTCATATTCGGGACTATCGGGACTTCATAAACCCTTATAACCTTCATCCATTTGTAATCGGGATTGAATCAACCCTTTTAAGCCCTCATTAGCCCTTGGACGCATATATATAAAATCCCCCTTCCTTATGCCTTGGTTATATACAAATTAACTCATAAAACTATATATCCACGTTATAACCCCTTTATAACCATTTACAAAGGAAATACATTAAAAACATACCTTTCCACCTTTGGTACGGACTCTGCATGATTCCCGATGTTTACCTTTATCACTATTGGCAATCACATCTTCTGTGGATTTCTTAATACATATACCTTCGACTTTCCTGATATGCGATTATATAATATTCTAGACTTCAAATATCATTAACCATGCTTTGTTTCACTATCGGTTCCACTCCTATCGGCCCTTCGCACAATTGCATATCACATGTATTAAAACCACGGTATATCAAAAATTGTGACTCGATCACATCTCCACCATTGATCCTTTTCTTGATCCAACGGTCATTAACGCTCCCAATCTCCAAAGCTGCTCTGGCAATTCTCTACCATTGATCTACGCCTAGTATATCCAACGGTCTAGAACCATTTCGGGTTGGTAACAAGCCCGAAACTTAACACTTCTTTTGGACTCAATGGAATTATAAAACCCCAACCTAATACATTTCGGGTCCGTCTTCTCAATTAAACTTTGATCACTTTGGCACCAGATGACCGTTCGATGGAGAGATCTCTCCAATCACCACTATGATTTAATCCCGACCGTTGATCATTAAAGATCCAACGGCTACGATTCGCCCATACGCCATTTCTTCTGCCTTTCTCTTTACTTAGATTTTAGCACATTTCTTTAGGGTTTCTGTAGTTTCTGGGTTTTCTAAAGGTTTTCCTTTCACCCTCAGTTCACTTCTGTTAGGATATTCCGACACATAGGATATAGTTAAGTTCAACTTGGTCTAGTGTAGAGTTAGGTATAGAGTTAGGTAAAGTGTGTTTCTTTACCGTTGTACATTTTGTAACTTACAATCCGACGGTCACGATATGTAGTGATCCGACGGTTCACTCTCTCCTCGGTATTACCGACACTTGATCCGTGGCTTGACACCCGATTGGTCCATGAGTTCTATTTAAAGCGCATGGAGGGTCATTGTTCGGGTAATCCGTGCATGAGAGAAGCTTATGTAAATTTTCATTCTTTGATTAATAAATTGCCTGTAGTAGCCACGTTGGCGCAGGCCGTGGACTGTTTCCCTCTTTGAGGGTTTTAACCACGTCAAAAATACTGGTGTATTGATCTGTGATCTGGTTGTGAGCGGTGTCCTTTTGGTGTTCTTTCTGAGGAACTTACCCTGTAAATTCCTACATGGTATCAGAGCTATTTGAGGGCCGCGTCCGTTGGTGATCCAAATCTGAAGCCGGTAGAACTGCATGCGGCTGCCGTTTCCTAGATCTGTTGTTTCTGACTGCTCTCGGGCCGAGAGGACTGCTCTGTTGTGTTCGGAGCATCTGTTCCTGTGAGGAACCCCTTTCGTTTCACGCGAAAAGGTTTCCGGTAGCCCTATCTGCGTCATTTTTAAGATCTGGAGGTATACAGTCTTTATTTGCAGTTTACTGTTATTTTCTCTCTACTTATTTCGGTTTCGGTTTATTTAGTTTTTTTTTAACCGGATCTATACCTTTCATTTCTGCGTATGCTCTTTGCCCTGCGACTCTGTGCGATCTGGGCAAATCAGAAACAGAAAGGAAGGATTTTTCTCATGCGTATGCTCTTTTCCCTGCACCTTAGTGTGATCTCGGAAAATTAGAAACATTGAGAAAAATATTTAGTTTTTCGGCTAAAGCTAACTTTGAGCCGCAAGGTTCATTTTTTAAAATATCTAGTTTTTTGGCTAAAGCTAACTTCGAGCCATAAGGTTCGTTTTCTTTGCATGTCCGTGTTGGGTTTTGTGTTTTGTGTTTTGTAGGGAAAAATAGCTTTCTCAAGGCAAGCACGCAAACCAAGCCCCCCCCCCCCCCCTTCTCTCTCTCTCTCTCTCAAATTTTTTGTATAGATCAATTGGTTCAAAGCTATTTTAAGAGAGTAGAGGTCTTGGGTTCAAGTCTCCATTTTGTGGGGGCGGATTTTTTCATTTCCGCACATTCGCGCACTTTTCCGGCAACTTCAACATTTTTTTTGAAAAAGCCATAACTTCTTCATCCGGAAGCCTTTTTCAGAGCCATTTTTTTTAAAACCGCATAATTTTTCGAGATCTATCCATTGGAACACTTACTTTCAGCATCTTCAGCTTCAGTTGTTTTAAAATGGAAAGTCCATGCCAAGTCATTCTTGACAGCACTAACTACTTCCAATGGATATCCTACATCGAAGATTTACTTAGAAGTAAAGGTCTCTACAGAATAGCCACAGACCAAGAGAAGAAACCAAAAGATGAAGACAAGGCTGCAAAATGGGAAAATAGACAAGATCAAGCACGTGGTTTGATAGGGATGTCTATTTCTCCTGATCTTAGATTCCATATTGCAGAACTTGAGACTCCCCATGAAGCATTGGAACAACTCACTAAAGTTTTTGGAATTAAAAATGAAATTAGAGCCCATCAACTTGAAAATGAGTTGCTTACATTGGATCCTAATAATTTTTCTTGCATTGAAGATTTCTTGTCCAAATTCAAGACCCTTAGATATCTCTTGGAAGGTGTTAAGGTTAAGAAAGAAGATAGTAACCTTATTTATTCCATCCTTACTAAGTTGGGACCAACCTACTCTGTATTTGTTTCCACCTTCCATTCTACAAGGGAAGCTTTCATTTGTCAGGGAAAAGACTACAAGGCCCCTTCCTTTGACACTTTTTGTGATTCTTTAATAAGAGAACAAGAAAAACTCTTACACCTTGGTCTTCTTAATCTTGGAAACTCTTCCAAGAAAGCGTTAGCCGCCCAGCAGCAACCAAATTCAAAGAATCCTAAGAAGTCATTTCCTAAAAAGAATGGTCCTAAACCAAACAAGGGTCCTAAGCAAACTCAGCCTCAAAATGAAAGATCATTTCAGCAAAATGATAGGACCAATAAAAACAAATGGAAGAAGACTGATAGACATTGTAACTTTTGTAATCGAGATGGCCACTTAGAATCTAAATGCTTTAAGAAGATGGAAGCCTTGGAAGCCGCAATGAAGAAACATAACATCCATGTGGAGCATTCTTCAACTTCAACTTCAACTTCATCTTCAGGAATGGCACTTTCTGCATGTCGCTGTCAATCATCTCAGTCTGGTTATGCATTAAATGTATCTTCTTCTTCTCATTCTCATGAGTGGCTCATTGATTCTGGAGCCTCTTATCACATGGCCAAAAACCAAGCCATGTTTTCTTCTTTAAATGATTGTAACACCAAAAATATATATGTTGGTGATGATAGATCTCTTAATGTTGTAGGGACTGGAACTGTTCATCTAGACAATGGTCAGTTTAATGATGTATTATGTGTTCCAACCTTATCCTGCAACCTTCTATCTGTATATCAGATAACTCATTCAGGTGAAGGTAAAATTGTTGAATTTTCACCTCATGATGTTGTAATCAAGGATCTGAGAGATCCTAAACAGATTCTAGCTACTGGTATTGCTGATGATTCCACAAGGTTGTATAAGTTTCACAACTTTGGGTCATCAAATCTTCCCTCAGTATTTGTTGCTCATAATGATGAAGTGAGCAAACTTTGGCATGAGTGATTTGGTCACTTAAACTATCGCTCCCTTTAGCATCTATGTAAAGAAAATATGGTGACAGGTCTTCCTATGGTATCTTGCAGAGATGGTGTTTGTTCCGGATGTGTACTCGGAAAACATCATCGGGACAGTTTTGAAAAACGTGCCTCTTGGCACGCCTCAGCCCCTTTACAGCTTGTGCATAGTGATTTATGTGGTCCACTTCCTGTTGCTTCATTCTCTGGCTGCAAGTATTTCTTAACTTTCATTGATGATTTCTCCAGACGCACTTGGGTATACTTCTTAAAACTCAAGAGCGAAGTATTTAACACTTTTTTGGCCTTCAAAGTCTTTGTTGAAAAACAATCTGGACATCAAATTCTTAAGCTAAGAACTGATAATGGTGGAGAATATGTTAAAAACACATTCATCAACTTTTGCACCGAAAATGGAATTCAAATGCAACATACTGTTCCATACACTCCACAACAAAATGGTGTAGCTGAAAGGAAAAATCGCACCTTAAAGGAAATGGCTAATTGTATGCTACAATCTAAAGGACTCAGTCTTAGTTTTTGGTCCGAAGCAATTAATTGTGCAAATCATATAATCAATCGCACTCCTACTAAGGTTCTAAAGGATATCACTCCAGAAGAAGCTTGGAGTTCCATTAAACCAGATGTAAGTCACTTTCGTGTTTTTGGAAGTGAAGCATGGGCCCATATTCCAGATGAAAAGCATAAAGCTTTAGAACCTAAGAGTGAGAAATGTACTTTTGTTGGATATTCTGAAGATGTAAAAGGTTATAGACTTATTCCATTTAAGTCCAAAAATGTTATCATTAGAAGAGATGTAAAATTTGATGAAAATAAATCGGCCTGCGAGCCTAGTCCGGCGGATGTGCCACCTCTTCCTATCTCTTCTACTTTTGAAAACATTTCTTCTTCAGATGATGAAAGTGAGGATGACAATCCTCCCCCACCTTCTCAGGATCCTCAACTTCCAAGATGGGTCCGTGCTACTCGGGATGCAGCAGGTGATCTTGCCGGTGATCCTACAGATCAGCGACGTACACGTTCTCAGTTTGAAAGAGCCTCTTCTTTACTGGCTCAAGCTTCAGTAAATCATGATCCTGACACTTTTGCAGAAGCTTCAGGCCATCCACATTGGGAAGCAGCTATGAATGAAGAATATCATTCATTGTTAACAAATGATACATGGGATCTTGTTCCTCTACCAAAGGGACGCAAACTTGTTAGATGTAAATGGGTTTACAGAACCAAGTATGGACCAGATGGGAAAGTTGATAAACATAAAGCTCGTCTTGTTGCTAAGGGCTTTTCACAGGTTGAAGGCATTGACTACACTGAAACCTTCTCCCCTGTTGCCAAAATGAACTCTATCCGCCTGGTTCTTTCCCTTGCTGCCTCTTTAAAATGGGAAGTCCATCAGATGGATGTTAAATCTGCCTTCTTGCATGGGGACTTGCATGAAGAAATCTATATGGAACAACCCATTGGCTTCATCCAAACAGACTCCAGCCTTGTATGTCGACTTAAGAAATCTCTTTATGGTCTCAAGCAAGCTCCTCGGGCTTGGTATGCCAAAATGGATAGCTTTCTTTTAGAATCTGGCTTTTCTAGGTGTTATTCTGACAATACTGTCTACACCAAGAAAGTGGGCAGCTCTCTTATCATCCTTGTTCTTTATGTTGATGATCTTATTCTTACTGGTAGTGATCCCAACCTTATAAACCATGTGAAGTCCAGCCTTAAAAAGAAATTTGAAATGACAGACTTAGGACACTTACACTATTTTCTCGGTCTTCAAGTCTTGCAATCCAAGGAGGGTATTTCCCTTTCCCAGTCCAAGTATGCTTGTGATATTCTTCGTCATTTTCACATGGAAGATTGTAAGCCAGCCCCTTCTCCCTTTCAGTCTGGAGTCAAACTTTCAGTCTCTTGTACTTCTCCTGAAGTTGATGCTACCTTATACCATCAACTTGTAGGAAAACTCTTGTATTTAACCCATACTCGTCCTGACCTTTCCTTTGCTGTTGGCCTTGTTGCTCGTTTTATGCAAAACCCCCGTGAAAGTCATTGGAAAGCAGCTAAAAGAATACTTCGTTATGTTTGAGGTACAGTACAGTTTGGGATTCATTACAGTGCCAAAGCAGCTCCTCTATTAGTTGGTTTCACTGATTCTGATTGGGCTGGTGACCCTGATGATCGGAAGTCTACTGCCGGTTATGTCTTCACTCTTGGTTCAGGACCTATTACATGGGCTTGTAAGAAACAGGCTGCCATTTCTCTTTCGTCAGCAGAAGCAGAGTATCGTGGTGCCGTGGAAGCTAGTAAGGAAGCCTTGTGGCTTCGTCAGATCCTATCAGAGTTTGGCTTTGAGCAGCAGCATCCAACCACACTTTGGTGTGATAATCAAAGTGCCATTCAGCTATGCAAAGATCCAGTCCATCATCAGCGCAGCAAACACATTGAACTACACATGCACTTCATCAGAAAGCTCATTCATGACCATGTTCTTGAAGTGCAATATTGTTCAACAGATGATCAGGTTGCAGACATCTTCACAAAGGCTCTCACAGAGGCGAAGTTCACTAAACTTCGATATATGCTTGGAGTTCAGGAAGTTGTCACTAAGGGGGGATAGGCTCTAGTGCCTCCTTCCTTCTCCTATTGTGTCATATTTGTAAATCCTTCAATCCTATCCCAAGTTGTTCTTAAGGGGGGATGTTAGGATATTCCGACACATAGGATATAGTTAAGTTCAACTTGGTCTAGTGTAGAGTTAGGTATAGAGTTAGGTAAAGTGTGTTTCTTTACCGTTGTACATTTTGTAACTTACAATCCGACGGTCACGATATGTAGTGATCCGACGGTTCACTCTCTCCTCGGTATTACCGACACTTGATCCGTGGCTTGACACCCGATTGGTCCATGAGTTCTATTTAAAGCGCATGGAGGGTCATTGTTCGGGTAATCCGTGCATGAGAGAAGCTTATGTAAATTTTCATTCTTTGATTAATAAATTGCCTGTAGTAGCCACGTTGGCGCAGGCCGAGGACTGTTTCCCTCTTTGAGGGTTTTAACCACGTCAAAAATACTGGTGTATTGATCTGTGATCTGGTTGTGAGCGGTGTCCTTTTGGTGTTCTTTCTGAGGAACTTACCCTGTAAATTCTTACAACTTCCACTTGTGCTCTAAACTCGTGATTTATTTTCTCACTATCCTCTTGGCCTCCAATTGGTCCTTTGAATGGTTTAATGGCCCATTTCAAACCTTTGTAATGCTCTCTTCTTCTCTGTGCATTCGCTGAATTCCGCCTCTCTGTGTTCACTACATTTCGCCTGTATAAATATACATATGAAATTCTCTGATGCATGCAATCTATCATTCAACACTCAATCATGCATTTATACAGATTTAATCAATCTCTGTATATATATAAATATAAACAATTAATTACAGAATGAGATCTCTGTCTCTCTGACATGATCTTCTAATACTAGTGGCCTTTATTCCAACTCTGCCCATAGGCTTACAATCACTCCAAATATCTAACCTCTCTAACTTATCTAATCTTTGTCTTTTCCTTTTAAGCTTACATTTATACATAAGGACTCTAAAACCAATTCCTAGTTTTGATCCATGAATTCCTTAACAAATTTCCTAAATCTCCTTCTTGTTCATAAAATCATGAATTGACTCCTAATCTAGGATTTACAATTAATTCTCAATCCCTCAATCTCTCAACTATCCTAAATCTCTCATGTTCTCCTATATTCGAGAACATTTACAAATATGCCTCACAATATTCAATTAATTCCCTATTCTAGATTCTCTCATTAAAATCACTCAAAACATTAATAATTACATTTAATTCACTCTTAGAAACCCATCTTCCGTGAAAAGCACAATACCCCTATGTCTACTAGAATACAATGAGTTTTCTTGGCTGGATTCTCCTGCATCAAACTCCCAAAGTAGATAATTTCCATGATCTCCTGATCATGTGTCATCATATGTTTTTATAAAACCCCCAGGGTCCCAAACTTTAGTTTGTAGCTGCCCAAACGCTTTGTTCCTTTGCTTCTACTGCATTTCTGTTGTTTTTTGCTCTATCTTCCTCTCCTTGTCAATCAGGTTCATACTTTGATTGATCATCCTTCCTACTGCTATCATCTTCCTCCCTATGGCATGTTTCATCATTAGCTGCCACATTTCTTCAATCTCTGTTTCCATCACATCCTTGGACTGGTCCATACTTTTCCACTTATTGCTATTCGTTTCCTTCTGCTTCAGGTTGTTTCTATTGTCCACCAATTCTTCAAACTGTTGTTGGTTACTTCCACCATGTAGTTGTTGGTTCCTTACTGCCACCCTTACAACCTTACCCTCTTTCATGATTATCTCTTCCTGCATTGAACCATGACTGTCCAGCATTCCTTCCAGCACTTGAACACCTCTGTTCCATGGATTGAATTCTTCCATGGAGTCTTCTTCTTCCATTTTTATTTGGTTGCTCATTTGTGCCAAAATTCCTCCAGCATCCGCAACTAAACCTGCATTTACAAAACACTTGTTAAAATAAAAATCATAAGGCTTCTGTGCCATTTCCTTCTTTGGAAACAATTCAGCTTATTGCTTTGTTTTCTCCTCCTCTATCAACACATCAATATGCTGATTTGAATTCCTAGCAGAATTCATGAGACTATCAACTAGTCTCTCCTCCACACCATCTGCTTCTATGATGTCTTTCTGCCTTTTTCCACTGTAGTGAACTTCTTCATCCTTGTTCAATTTTGAATTTACAACCTGAACACTTACCTTTTGGTCTCCTAGCTTTTTTTCCAAAAGGCTTAACTCCTACCACAAATTTTCCATTTCACTTGGAATTTCTCCCAAAAGCTTTGTACAATCCTCACTATCTTCTTCTTTGTCACAAGAATAACTTATTGACACTATTTCTTCATTCTCGGTTAGAATAAAATTATGATCCTCTATCCCTTTGATAGTTTCAGATGTATCTCCATCACTCTCTCTTTGATCATTTAAGAAAATAAATTCCTTGTTATTCTCCTCAATAGCAAATTCCTTATCATAGGACATAATTGTCTCATCTCTACTGAAGATATTTCCTCCATTAAGCATGGAATTTATGAACTCCTTTTGCTGTAATAACTCAACTTGATCTTCATTTGAAAGACAGTCACCATCATACTTTACCTGGCAATTTTCAGCTTAATTCAAGATATTTCCATAAAATGGTTTGTCTTCTGTAGTACCTGTATTCATGCACAACCTGTCAGTTGTAAAACCTCAAGACATCATGAACTCATTTGATGATTCAATCACCAATTCCTCCTGCTGTTCCAAGCCATTTACATGACTTAGAAATATTTCGATGGTCTTCTCCTCAATCTCATCAAGTACTTTACTTGATTGCTTAATATCATTCTCTACTTCCTCTTTTAAAACAAAATTTAGATTCTGTCTGTCTTCTTCCCTCTTTATGACAATATCAGCAGATTTTCCTTCTCTCCATGTTTCACCTATAAACACAAACAAATTACCATATTTAAAATCATCAGATCTTTTGCCCTCACTTGAAGTTTCAATCTTCTAGTCTTCATCTTACCTTGAACTTCACCCTGCTCTAGTTCACGAATGGATACTTCCATTTCCATTTCCAATTCTGATACTCTGAGTTCTTCAGACCTAAATTGAACACCCAGTACCTGTTCAAGCTTCATCAACTCTTCTGCTAATTGCATATTCACCAGCTGACTTCTCTTCGTTTGTAGTCTTCTTTGTAATTTATGCCACCTCACTGGCTTCTTCTTTAGTACCCAACCTTGTCTCTGGCTTTCATCAATTATCATCATCAATACATTGAGTTGTTCTTTTATTTTTGCCATCTCTTTTTCAAGCCCCCCTTGACTCATCCTTTTGCCATTTTCCTTGGCATCCTCTTCCCTCACCTCCATTTTGTTGTGGTCTGTTGGAAATAATACTGATAGGGGGGGTGAATCAGTATTATCAAGTCAATTATTTTTCAATTCAACCACAGATTTGTATACGCTACTCTAGTTAGAGAAACAAGCGTATATACGCAACTTCAGTTAAGGAAAACAACATATAACTCACAGACTTGTAATTTAGTTATTCTTCAGATGTTAATCTTAAATCTGTGTGTCAGAACCATATAGACATCAACCAAGAACAAAAAAATAGTGTAGAAAGTCACACATAAGAACAGAAGATATAAGGTGGAAACCCAATGTGGGTGAAAACCACCTGCTGCAATATGTCTCTATCTTCTTTCAATTAGAAACTTCTTTTTACAATGATTTTGTACTGGTGCAGTCTTATACCAGTGCGTAGGCTGCTACCTGCAGAAGGCTACAACCTTCTCTCATTCTCCAGCTTCACCTGGAAGGGAGCTACAACCCCCTTACCTCTTGTACTAGCTGAGTTACTAGTACATAGGCTGCTACCTGCAAAAGGCTACAACCTTCTCTTTTCTTCCAGGGACCACGTTTCATAAATTTTCAGACTGGATCCGTGAATAACATCAATCATACATCAAGTATATCTGCAATAATCAATATCCTTTGTACAACCCAATATAGGATCAACCAGAACACTTCTCAAAATGTTGTAACCAGAAAATAGTAACAGTAACCAGACACCAAATCTGAACCCAGAACACTGCAACAATAAATAGAAGCAGCTAAAGCATATTTCATGAAATGTACACTACTTCACTAAGCATAAACCTGCATACATACACAACTGTATCAATGCCAACCAGCATATACGCTGTATTATTTCGCTGAACCTGCATGTATACGCGCCTCTGATGTGCGGAACTTGCGTATAGATCTATAACAGACAATTTTCTCTTTTCAAGTATTCAGACATCAATTATACCCAGTTTATCAGATTTATAGATCTACTCATGCACCAAATACAACAGATCAAAAACGATACAGTGATACTACTATTCAAGCCTTAAGGTCTTGATCAATAGAACTTATCCATCTTTTAGCGCTCAGGTTCCTCGTTGGATCAGATTCAACAATGCACCATAAACCAATCACCAATGTTCCATATCATGCTCCTCTTAAGATATTCAATACTTTAATCGATACCCTTGCCAAATGATCTCCTTCCCTTTTTATAGTCTTAGGCTTACACAAACCATGGTCCAAAATCATTGATAACCAATACTAGGGACTCAATAACTGGGCTCAACACTTTTGATGCAATATTGTTAAATTATGGTATGTTCTATGCTTATAACAGTTTACTTCTTTTTCTTATTATATTCCACCGATTAGAAATCACATGTACATAAAGTAAAGTGCAGATAGAACATTAAACGATCGACAGAAAACAAGCCAAGGCAAGAGACACAAGATGTGGCGGCTAGCCAGGGACAAACCCCACAATGTGTGGGGAAACCCTTTGATCAAATCTTCTTTTATCTTCAATAATTCAGCAGAGAGAAATAGTACAATAAATCTGATTCATATCAGCAGTAGCAAACCCTAGATCAGTGGCATCAGCATTAGCGGCTTCATTATCAAACTAGGGCAGACCATATCTCACAAACCGACCATCGGATTGACTTCATTCCACCACCAAAAGTTTCGGCTTTCAGAGGAGGTTTAGATGAACCTACATCACAGTTCCAAAGAGGAGATCTTCTAGGCCACGCAAGTCAATCTTTACTTCTGCAGTTGAATCTTCAGTTTCAGCAGTTTCCGGCTTCAAACTAGGGCAGTCGATATCTTGCAAACCGTTCGTCGGATTGACTTCATTCCACCACCAAAAGTTGCGGATTTCAGAGGAGGTTTATATGAACCTACAGTGTAGTTCCAAAGAGGAGATCTTCTAGGCCACGAAAGTCAATCTTTACTTCTGCAGTTGCAGCTTCAGTTTCAGCAGTTTCCGGCTTCACATGTGTGAGAGAGAGAGACCCATTTCAGCGCAGTAGAGAAGAGACTCATATCTGCGCAGTAGAGAGAGAGAGAGATGTGATGAGATGAGTGAGTCCAAATGAGGAAAAGTCCTCTTATATTTATACACAACGTTGGTGGGTGAATAGATGCGAATGTTGGGCTTCTGAGCCTACATGAGTTGTAGGTCGGCTTGATAATAATTCCATAATCAAAATAAATTCATATCTCCATGAATACTTATCGGAATCGGATGATATTTATATCAATCCTACACCTCTCAACGAGAGGAATCTAATAAAAATATTATCAGCCATGAATAAGATGACCCACATGAAGTTTTGCCTTGGTTTCCAATTTTAACACTCCCTCTCAACCATGGAGAACTTCATCTGCAATCTGTCTATCGGTCGTTACTATTCATCCATCAAATGCACTGACCTGTATAGCTTGACCCTTGCCCTGCTCTGCTCTATTTTGCCTAGTCTGCTTTGTCTTGTTCTGTCCTGCACTGATCTGTACTGTTTTTCTCTGTTCTGCTTTGCTCTTGCATTGTTCTGTTCTGCTCTGCTTTTGTCCGAATTATGAAGAAGAAGAAATGATCGAGGATGTATCATACTGACTCAAAGTCAGTCTCAGAGTATGTACCACTGGTACCAGACCAGTCTCAACCAACCCAAAGTCAGCGTCATAGTGAGTACAACTCCAATGGTCCCAGACCAATATCATCCTCCACTGACTCAAAGTCAGTCTCAGAGTATGTACCACTGATCCCAGATCAGTCTCAACCGACTCAAAGTCAGCGTCATAGTATGGTACAACTCCTACCACTGGTCTCAGACAAGTATCATTGATCCCAGATCAATGGAGGTCATCCTAGCATAGGGAGTACGGTAGTTACAACGATGCGTCCATCAGTACTACTATGGTCCCTAACTTCATTTCCCTGCTCATTGATCAGATGAGAGGTACTTCCCATGAGTCCCAGACTGCATGGGTAGGATGCCTTGACAGGAGAATTAATCAATCATGTCCTCACAGGAGAACACATCAATCCTGCTACAATTGCCATGGAGAACACATCAATCCAGGCCTCACAGGAGAATACAGCAATCCTGCTACAATTGCCATTGAGAACACATCAATCCAGGCCTCACAGGAGAACACATCAATCCTGCTACAATTGCCATGGAGAACACATCAATCCAGGCCTCACAGGAGAACACATCAATCCTGCTACAATTTCCATGGAGAACACATCAATCCAGGCCTCACAGGAGAACACATCAATCCTGCTACACAGGAGAGCGAATCATCCTGTTCCACAAGAGAGCGAATCATCTTCTCCCACAAGAGAGCAAATCATCTTGTTCCAGTGTGCACCACCAGGGGAGGGTGAGTCACCCTGTGGTCATATGTTGCTCCAGTAGGAACCGCAAGCCCTCAGAGCTCCCAGAGCTCAATGTATGCAACATGTAGGACCCTTGTACAAAGGTTTCTTGCTGACTCCAAGTCATTTGGGAAAATCACAGATTAGATCTTTCCTCAGGGCTTTGACAAGGTGTATCAACCTGTACATCATCGTAATGTGATAGAGCTTCCTTGCTCATCGACTTTCCATATCCCAGATGATGTCTATCTGCTGGAGCAAATGACGAATACAAGATTCCTCAATAATCGAATCCCACCTCTGGTTGTTACAGAGAATCACAGTGGTATCCAATGTAAATCCAAATAGCTCACTGAAGAGCTTTCACAAGCAAACTGCCTCACACGAGGTTATGCTAGCAACAATATATCCTGCTTCGACGGTGCTCAAAGCCACCGAATTCTGCTTCCTGCTCATCTAGGATATCTAAGCAGATCCCAAGGTGAAACAGTACCCGGAAGTGCTCTTACGGTCCACCACACTGCCTGCCTAATAAACATCAGTATATCCAAGTAGTCTCACATCTCCAGCAGTGTATCTTAATCCATGAGAGATTGTGTCCTGGAGACATCTCAGAAGATTCCTGGCATCAATCCAGTGAGGCTCAACCAAATATGAGCTCACAATGCTAACTGCAAAACATATGTTCGGACGAAGGTTCACCAAGAACATCAATGCGAATGAGTTTTTTTTTTTTTTTTTGAAACTCAGAGGAATTTCCCAAGTTTGGTCCAACATCACTACCATATAAATTCTAAAAGTTAAGATCCTCGAGGTAGTCACAGGCTTGCAGTCCATCATACCGAATCTTTCTAATATATTTACCACATATTTTCCTTAAGATAGGAAAATTTCCCTTGGCTTCTGTCACACTTCAAGTCCTTGGTCCTTCATTTCAAATTCAGAAGCCATCTCCCTCTTACATTTGTGAATGAGAGGGTTTGCACCTGTTAGAAAGAGGTCATCCACATACAACACCGGTATGAGAGGCTTGTCATATTCAACCTTAAAGTAAAGGTTAGGATCAGCTTCACTCCTAGTGAATCCCAACTTCATCAAGTAGCTATCGATCCTCTCATACCATGCTCGGGGTGCTTGCTTTAGCCCATAGAGAGCCTTCTTCAACCTGCATACATGAGATTTTCAATCATAAATCTCAAATCCTTCAGGTTGCTCCACATAGACCTCTTCTTTGATAGAACCAGGCAAGAACGTGGTCTTAAAATCCATCTGATGTAGGTTCCATCCTTGTGAAGCCACAAGGGCTATGATCAAGCAGATGGTCGTATATCTGGAAACAGGTGCAAATATCATAGTCTATACCTCCCTTCTGGGATAAACCACGAGCAACAAAATGAACCTTATACTTTTCCATTCTTCCATTTGCTGCATGCTTTATCTTGTAAAGCCATTTTGAAGTAACAATTGTCTTGTCTAGGGTCTGGGAACTACTTCCCAGACATCATTCTCCATAATAGACTCATATTCTATGGTCATAGCATCCTTCCATAGTTAATGCTTGATGACATCTAAGAATGATGAAGGTTCATTTTGTATGATCGTGCTCATGATGGTCAGGTATCCCTGATACCTGTTAAGTTTCTTACTTTGATGGAAGGTTCCTCAGGGTGTAGCATGTCCTTCAGCATCATCAAGTATCCCCCTAAGCCATGAATGCCTCTTCTTAGAAGAGGAAGGCTCATGTGGATGAGGATCAATCGGATCCATGGGTTCTTCTACATCAAGCATTGATTCATCATCCTTTTCTTTCGGTTCCCTGGTGTCGGCTTCTTGAGAGCTCCTCAAAGTCGGAAGATTGATCACCTTGCTGAGAGCCATATCTTCGTCAAAGGTGACATCATGACTAATCACGACTTCCCTTTGACCGGTGGTGAACATTTCTTCAGGAGTTTAGGAACCCAATGCTTGATGAGGGCATCGGTTTTGTACATATAGGGCGGTGATTGTAGTTTCAGCCCATAGAAACTTTGGAAGTCTTTGATTATGTAGCATGGCTCGGACAGCTTCCATAATCATATGGTTCTTCCTTCCTGCCACCCCATTTTTCTCAGGAGTATGTGGTGTAGTAGTCTCCCTCTTAATGCCAGCCTCAGATATGCCTGAGTGAACCAACTATAATATATCGGAGGTCTTGTTTTGGCTTGAGGGGAATGGTCCCCTTTTGAGCTTTCCTTCGGCACATCCCGGACATACACCTTCTTTCTCTACTTGGAATTTGGGCATCCTTGTCACCATTTGTTTTACACCAAGTAGAGCTTTGTAATGAAGGTTGGAAAACCTCTGATGTCAAAGTTCGGACTAAAGAGTTGTGTCACAAGACATGACACCTAGCGGACTTCCATCGACCTGATATAATGAATCAACACTAAACCCAAGAGTAAAGGCATATTTAACATTATTTTTCCATATACATACCTTGCCATTGCTGAAGGTTACCTTGTAGCCTTTGTCTTCCATTGCCAATATGGACACTAGGTTCCTTTTGAGGTCAGGTGCATTTAATACATCCTAGAATTTCTAGCCTTCTTGAATGCTTGTCCTCTTCCTTGATTCCCAGCTCTCCTCTTACCTTTGCTGTTGAATTTGTCATTCCTTTGATTGCCATCAGAGGGATTTCGAGTTGCACCACTGCATACTGTACCATGCTTCTCTAATCATGATTATCATCATGCTGCCCATGTCCATGATTTTATCCATCATAATGCTGCTCAAACTAGTGTGCATCATCATCATGCTATCCTATATGTCCATGATCTCATGTTGCCCTTTATGTCCATGATCTCATTCATCATGATGCTCATGATCTCATACATAGTGACTTGCTTTATCGCAAATGTAACATCGTCGTTTTCTTCTAGCCTTAGGTCCAGCCTTTCCTTTTGATTTAGTCCCGGAATTATTTCTTTTCTTTACATGAGAAGAAAAGGCAGTAGGAGGACCTTTAGGCATGGGCATTTCTTGCACTTCTTCCCTTGTTTCTTCTTGAATGCATCTAGCCATTAATTCCTCAAAACCAGGAATTACATTATAGTTCAGAAGAGTAGTCCTGAACACATACCATTCAGATGGTAATCCTCCAAGAGTTGTGAGTGCCATTTCTCTGTCAGTAATAGTTTCCACAATAGATAGGAGATCGTTCTTAATCTCAGTGATTCTTAAGAAGTATGCTTGCATACTTTCATCTTTACCCTTAATGATTACCCTCAACTTATTTCTAAGAAACAAAACTTGATTTGCATTATGAACTTTAAATAAACTCACCAGTATATCGTAGATTTCCTTGGAGGTGTCCAGTTCAGAGATGTAGGCCACCAAGTGCTTGTCGATAGAGTCCCAGATGATCTTCTATTGTTTTGACTTCTCCATTTTTCCATTTGTTCCAGGTAGCAGCAGATGCATTTGATGAAGGCTCAACAATATTGCCTCTTACATGGTCCAACACTCCTTGATCTTCAAGGGTTAGATCGATAGACATCTTCCATCCGTGATAGTCAGCTTTCTCACGGAGCTTGTCTTCGGTAGGAAAGAGTGTTGAGGACCCCATAGTTCTTTCAGGATAGCCTTGCCAATCTTCTCTTCAATGATTGCTCTTGCTCTTGCTCGGGCTTTGTCTTCACCTCAGCGCTGATACCATGTTAAATTATGTTATGTTCTATGCTTATAATAGTTTACTTCTTTTTCTTATTATATTCCACCGATTAGCAATCACATGTACATAAAGTAAAGTGTAGATAGAACATTAAACGATCGACAGAAAACAAGACAAGACAAGAGACACAAGATGTGGCGGCTAGCCAGGGACAAACCCCACAATGTGTGGGGAAACCCTTTGATCAAATCTTCTTTTATCTTCAATAATTCAGCAGAGAGAAATAGTACAATAAATCTGATTCATATCAGCAATAGCAAACCCTAGATCAGTAGCATCAGCATTAGCGGCTTCATTATCAAACTAGGGCAAACCATATCTCACAAACCGACCGTCGGATTGACTTCATTCCACCACCAAAAGTTTTGGCTTTCAGAGGAGGTTCAGATGAACCTAAATCGCAGTTCCAAAGAGGAGATCTTCTAGGCCATGCAAGTTAATCTTTACTTCTGCAGTTGCAGCTTCAGTTTCAGCAGTTTCCGGCTTCAAACTAGGGCAGTCGATATCTTGCAAACCGTTCGTCGGATTGACTTCATTCCACCACCAAAAGTTGCGGCTTTCAGAGGAGGTTTAGATGAACCTACAGTGTAGTTCCAAAGAGGAGATCTTCTAGGCCACGCAAGTCAATCTTTACTTCTGCAGTTGCAGCTTCAGTTTCAGCAGTTTCCGGCTTCACATGTGTGAGAGAGAGAGACCCATTTCAGCGCAGTAGAGAAGAGACTCATGTCTGCGCAGTAGAGAGAGAGAGATGTGATGAGATGAGTGAGCCCAAATGAGGAAAAGTCCTCTTATATTTATACACAACGTTGGTGGGTGAATAGATGCGACTGTTGGGCTTCTGAGCCTACATGAGTTGTAGGTCGGCTTGATAATAATTCCATAATCAAAATAAATTCATATCTCCATGAATACTTATCGAAATCGGATGATATTTATATCAATCCTACACCTCTCGACGAGAGGAATCTAATAAAAATATTATCAGCCATGAATAAGATGACCCACATGAAGTTTTTCCTTGGTTGCCAATTTTAACAAATACCAAGGACCAAAACCATAGGTTCAAATATGTCAGACTAAATACCATGGACCAAACATAAATTTTCCCACATGTACATTCTTTTCTCTACATGAAAGTACATGCATACGTATACACGCCTTCTGAATGGTATACCCGTGTGTATACACGATTTTGTTACGAGGAACCTGCGTATACCTCATTTCCTTTCATTTTGAGAGCCTGAACTGTGATCTGCCCTTTGAGTGAGGTTGCCATCAAGGAAAACACCTGTGCCATAGTGCAAAACTAGTGCCATAATGCCAGCAATATCCCCCTTTGGACTTGATGGCAACCCCACATCACTCAAAATCATTCTCCCCCTTTGACATCAAGGGCAAAGGGTTATGATCCCCCTGAATACATGCTGAATCCTCTGCTCTGTTGTGTTGTCCAACCTCCCCCTGACTGTAGGCAAGGTCTACAAGAAGATGATCTACAATGACTTTATACATTATAACTGACCTTCCTATCACCAAAGACTCATACATACATCCATCTCCCAACCAAATGGGGATATACCAGAAGATTACACATGACAAATAAGTACATTACATCATTCATCCCAGGCATAGTGGGGAAACCAACATAGGCCGTTACATTGTTGTGTGTGGAGCATGATTGTTCAGAGGTCTTTGTTTCAGCCGGATGTATACCCCAGGAAGTTTGTACACCCCTCCACGCGGGGGGGTGTGGGGGGGACTTGTCCTCCCCGCAGGGGTCCGGGGGGGCCGATCCCCCCTGGCTGGGGGGTTCGGGGGCCAGCGGTACCCCGGCGAGGGCTCGAGGGTAGCGCCCCTGAAGCTAAAAACAAATGTAAAATTTCCTTGTAAAAGTATATTAATTTCTAGTCAATCTGGGCCGTTCATTAGGCAGATGATCTGACGGTAGAACTTATGTTTAGTTTAGGGTTTTTTTTTGCCCTAGAAGGCAACCCCTCTCTTTTTATGAGGGCATTGTATTTGAGGCTGTGTGATAGATGTGTATTCTGTGAGCGAGAAACGGAGAGGTGAGACTGTGAGAGAAAACAAAGGATATTACAGCGGATTTGCTGTAGGTTGTGTCTTTTCCTTTTGCTGGATAATAGAAAGGAAGGACTGGCTGTTCAGGGTGGACGTAGCCCAAACTGGGTGAACCACGTATATCTGTGTCTCTCTTGTTTTGTGTGTTTTCTGTGTTTATATTTCTGCAATATTTTATGTGTTCCATTGCTCCGTAATATATAATTTTCTAACAACTGGTATCAGAGTTGAAGGTCTATTTGGCTGATAAACTCGCAGGAAAGAAGGGTTCCTGGTTCGAGTGGGAGAAATGGCGGAAGATGGTAAGTTTAGGGTCGAGAAATTTAACGGCCAAAACTTCTCGCTGTGGAAGATGCAGATGGAAGATTATTTGTATCAGAAAGATCTATACCTACCATTGGGTGGAAAAACAAAGATGCCGACGGGTATGAAAGACGAAGAATGGAACCTTCTCGATAGAAAGGCACTCAGAACAATACGGTTGTGCCTTGCTGCGTCAGTCGCATTCAACATTTCGAAGGAAACCACGACAGAGGGTTTGATGCAGACGTTGTCGAAACTATATGAAAAACCCTCGGCCTCAAACAAGGTATTTCTTATGAAACGATTATTTAATATGAATATGTCGGAAGGTGGATCTGTTGCAAACCATTTAAATGATTTTAATACAGTTACAAGTCAGTTAAGTTCTGTAGGGGTAAACTTCGATGATGAAGTTAGAGCTCTGTTATTCTTGTGCTCATTACCAGAAAGTTGGAATGGTTTGGTAATGGCCATTAGTAACCCCGTTTCTGGATGTAGTACTTTAAAGTTTGATGATGTTGTCGGTGCTATCCTTAGCGAGGAAATGCGATGGAAAAGCTCCGGTGAGACATCAGGAAATGCATTGAGTGCAGTCTAGAGGAAGAAAAATGGAAAGAGGAAATAGCTCAGGATATCGCAGTAAATCAAGGAAAGGCAGATCCAAGTCCAGATCGGGGATAGTGTGCTGGAAATGTGGAAAGAAAGGACACCTAAAGAAAGACTGTAGATCTCGGAAGGGAAAAGAAGGAGATGCACAACAAGAAAACAATCATGAAGCAAATATGACAGGTGAGGTGTTACAAGATGCTTTGATTCTTTCTTTCGAAAATATTACTGATTCCTGGGTGGTAGATTCTGTTAACACCCAGGTTGTTCCCTATGACTCCCAAGGGAATACGGCCGGGGTAACCACTAACCAATCTTTGGGTTACAGTTCCTAGCCTAACTGCAACCAGAGAGGGCTCTCTCTTTATGATTTATCTTTGTTATATTTGTGTTTTTTAGGCTAGCTATGATGCTCAGGTTTTGTTTGTGTTTTGGTTGAAGGACCTCTTTCATTTCTTATGATGTAATAGTTTGATGGTGAGTTTCCATTGGGCAATGGAGTCTAGGTGTTGTGAGATGGTCTTATATGTTGAGTAGTGTTCTAACTGCAAGGCCTATTGTGTATTTAACAGACAAATTTAAACTTGAGTGATGATATGTGTCAACCAGCAGAAATCTGTTAAGAATTTTCTGTTATGTTGGTGAAATGAAAATGAATGCAGAGCACAGGAGCAAAGTTATGAATTCCTGTGACAGTGGCCAATGTGAAAGATGTATTCTGAAAGTGCAGCAGCTTAAGAATCACACTTTATATAGATTACACCTGAAGAAGACATTTATAAACAACACAGACTGAACTCAGGGTACTCAGTGAGCAAATCCTGGGAGTTATTCTTTTTCTCTGTTGCTCAATATTGGAAATCAGATAGCGTATATGGATTTATAACAAAACAAACTGAACATGGAGAGAGTTACAGAGACTTATTGCATGGTAAGATACGCAGGGATCCAGCAATCATGAACAGGCACAGAACATCTTCAACACATCAAGCATCCACGAAATTCCATTGCTTTCCTTTATTGACTTTCAGAAAACAATTACAACATAAGAGACTGTTCCAGAGAAATTTCCAACAACCCTTGCAATCTTGTGCCAAGGGGACTTTATAGAAATGCGTATACAAAATATCTCAGGCATTGAGTCATCTGAGAGAGGGAAAATATCTTCAGTAGTGTTCAGAAAGTAGGCAAGAAGTTATTACAATGTTAAATGCAGCGTAAATGCCCTTTATGTCTGTCAGAGGATTGTCTTGACTTTTAAGAGCCACTAAGTCGGTTGCATTACTCTGTATTAATTCTGGAGGTACGCATTTACTTTTGCCTGCGCAGTAAGTTTTCGGGTTTGCCAGCTGTGGTTCCCTTTTTCCTGCTTTGTTGGCCTCTACATCCGCTGGGTTGGCTCAGCTTTGATTTTATGATGCCTGCTGACTTTGTTGACTGTTCTTTTCATCAAAATTTGTAGAAAAAACAGAAGTTGGTGTATGACTTACTGTTTACAAAATTCTCTGAATTGCATCTGTCCACCATTCCTGTGTAGGGAGCTGATGCTTGAGGATGGCCTCCATTGTCTCTTCAGCTTCTGTGTATTTGAAAAAAGTTGGGGCTACATCAAACAAGTGATTAATTTCATTCATTATAAAAAGTAGATTTTCTATCTTACTATAGAAAATCTGTCCTGTAATAGGCCCTGTGTCTTCTGAAGTGCTGGCCTTCTCATTGACCTGTGCTGAGGCAAAAACATTTACTCGTTTAGCATACTGTTCATGGGTGAATAATTTCCCTCCGCTGTTCAGTAAGCTAGGGAGTCCTCTACTCTGCAACACTTGAAACTTCTCCATGAACTTATTTACCTCTGTCTGCATATCCTGGGTTCTCCTGTCCAATGTCTGCACTAGACTTCTAAGAGTAAGAACCCTTTTGATCATTTGAATAGTCTCAGTTCTATTTGTGATTCCAATGGTGGCCAACTGAGAGCTTGTTTTGTGATTGAGCACATTGATCATTCTTGTAGCAACTTCAGGCATATTTCCCAATAAGGCCCTTGATGTTCGGATTTCTCTTTGTGCCTTTGGAATGAGCTCTAGTTGCTCATGGATTGTCTCGATGTATGGCCATTGGTTGTTGATGGATTTACCAATATTGGACCATATCATTGCTCTGATCTCTGCTATGATTTTATCTAGCTTGAGCTCATTCTCAAGCTCTTTGATCCTGTCTTTAAGAGCTTTGATTTCCTTGGCCTTTTCTCCCACCTCTCTCTTTGTCTTATCATGCCTTTCATTTACCTTGGCCAGCTTTTCCTTAGTTTCGTTCAGCTCTGTCATCTGGGCTTCCAAAATTTGTATTTCATTCTTTAACTTCTGCATATCTAGGCTCTGATCTGTGCTGATGGGTGCTGCTGAAGTAGATGTGGCTGTTTGTTCAGCCTGCTGAGGTGGAGGCACCGTAGTAGGAACAGTCTCCTCAAGATTGATGACTTGAGGAGGAGGCTGAGATGTCTGCCCTTGTTGTGCTTGTTTTGATGATGCTTGTAGAGGTGCTTGTGTAGCTTCATATTGCCCCAATTTTTCTTGTGCCTTCACAAGCTCTTTGTAAATGGAAATTAGCAGGTCAGTAGAATCCTGCTCATACCTTTGCTTAGCTACCTCATCAGTCTATGGGTGGATAGTGGCTGGAATTTTGATTTTCTTTCTCAGTGCAGCCATGTCAGCATCTCTAAGTTTCAGGATCTCTTGTATCCCTTTGATGTCATTGGGATTGTGCCCAATTTCTACAATGATTTCCTCCAGGGCTCTTATCCTGTTGTCTTTGGCCTGAGAAGAGGCCCTCTCCAGTTCTAGCTAGGAAGCTGTGGCATTCAGACTGCTGGTTAGTTTGTAATTATCCAAAGTCTTGTCGGCCAATGAAGCATACACCATTTCTCCAGTTTGCTTATGCAGCTCAATTTTGTCCATAGGGTGTATGTCTTTGGCAAGTACCTCTAGATTGGTCCTAAGGTAGTCAGCAGTGGATTGTGGCCGGAGTGCTGTAGGCATAAAGTGACTCATTGTCAATTTGCCTTCACTTACATCAAAAGCAGACATAAGTCTCTGCTGATTGGAAGGAGCCATGTTTAGCAGGTGATTGTATAATTGTACCTTGATAGGGTCACTCCTTCTCTTGATGTCTATGAACTGCTGCTTAATGCTTACTTGTCCCTGTTTCTGCTGGCTGGAGGAGCTGACCTCCCCTCCCATGGTCCTGTCTTGTTCCTGCTGGAAGGAACTTGCTGAAGTTTCTCTGCTGGGTGGGCCCATGCCCAATGCCTCTCTTATTGCTATATCCTCCTCTGGAAAATCATTGAGTCTCTGCCTTTTCTCTCCCTGGTCTATAGAGGATGTCAGGGGAGTCTCTCTGTCTCTTTTTCTAAAGACAAATGTATCCTCCTTTTGAGGGGTTTGGAGGACCGAGGCATCAAAGGTAGTGTCTTGTCTTGTAGGCCCCGTTCTTTCAGTGGTCTGAGGAGTCTCCACTGTTTTCTTTTGCTGGGCAGACTGCTCCTGCCCTTGTTCTTCTTGATGTTGTTGATCTTGCTGTTCTGATTCTTCTTGCTGCAGCCCTTCTGCTTGCTGCTGTTGGTTTTGTTGCTGTTCCTGCTGTTCCTGCTGTTCCTGCTCTTCCTGCTGCCCTTGCTGCTCCATCTCTTTGCCTTTTTCTGCGATGTTTTCACCAGTTCTTGTAGCTTGATGTTGGGCAGTTGAGGAGGAGGCTGCTGCTCCAGTTTGTGTGCTTGGCAGTGAGGGGACCTGTGAATAAAACTCAAGGTCAGCCATCTTCTTGAGGTTTCTTAGAGCTCTTTGATTAAGCTCTTCTTGGGTCACATCTTCTTCTAAAGTTCCTCTTCTCCACTTGCTTTGGTTGGCATATTTTTCTAAGTTAGGAAGGCTATAATGTCCATAAGCAGATAATTTGTATTTGAGCCTCCTCATTGTAATGAAGTTATTGGGGTCATAGGGTTTCCATACGAAGCTGTATTTGAGACCAAGGCACAGAAGTATTCTATCTGCCTCTCTCCACCCTTCATCCCTCTCATTGAGAAGTAAATGGCCAAGTTGATTTTGATTTTTAACTGTGCCTTCTTACCTTTTCCTGAAAAGTGGAGCATATCCACATAACCAAACTGCCTGAAGTATTCCAAGGCAAGTAGCCTCATAGGCACAAATCTAGGTAGTTTAAATGGGGGCAACTCACACCCATATAGCCTGATAACGGTGTGGTGTTGGTAGAAATACCAATCCCCAATACTGTATGCTTTTGATAAATGCAGGAGTCTTTGCATTTCGTCTGTCAATCTGGGAGGAGGTGAACCCAACAGTAGAGTCAAGGCTGGATGGACGAAAAGATCAATAAATTCGCAGTAGGTGTATGGAGAACAGCTTACTATGTGAAAAACGGATGTCCAATACACTACTGATCTCAGATTGCCCTGTGCATCTACTCTCTTCTTTGGGAAGGAGAACTTATCATGCTGGAAGTATAGGAGCAGATGATATAGGTACGAGGTGTATCTAAATACCCTTTCTCTTGATAAATTCATCAATTGATCATGCATCTTATCTGATATGTATGTGGCATAATCATAGTGGATTGGCTTCTTTCCTGGGGAAAACATAAGCATCATTTGTAGAACAGTTTCATCCACATACTCCACTGAATCATATCCCAAGATGGGACTGATCATGTCAACAAGGTCTAAGCCCAACTGGTTGAGGTAGAGATAATGGATGGGAGGAATTTGCACAGTATCAGCTTTGATGAAAATCTGATTAAGCTTTGTGATTTGTGCCTCTGTTATCCTGGCTCCCTGTACTATCAAATCAGCTAATGACAGAGGGACCAACTTTTGATCTGTCTGGAACTGCAACATCTCCCTGATGGCTTCAGGGGTAATGAGGAACAGAATTGAGCCTGCAGAGTCTAGCACTGCCCTCTGGGATGCATCATAGTGTTCAGCAACTATGTGCACAAGCTCAGGGAATTGATTAACCTGAGGAAGCTTGAATATTGGGAGGAATGAATCCCAAATTCCCAGGATGTCTGTCCCCCTCTCATGTTTGATCTTTATTTCATTTAGGATTTGCAAATGAAACCTGCTTCTGCTCAACATCTCCTCTGATATCTTGTAGTCCAAGTCTGCTAATGCTCTGGTGTCCAATGTTTGTTAGGGACATTCAAGGGAGCCACATTGAGGGCTATAGGAGCTACAGGGGGGTCCATGACTCCTGTTTTAGGATTTCTGCTTGCTCAAGGACTGTGTTTTTATGCAGAGTAACAGCAACAAGGTTTCTTTGCAGAGAATGATGGTTTTGTAAGTGAAAGGTGGAAGTAAGGCTGCAGCAGTTGAAATACTGCCTCTGTGTGATTATGTGGGTGGCGGAAATGTTCAGAGAATACTCTTTTGCGGTGTATTTGTCTCCTGCAGGTGACGGGTTCACGATTGCGCGAACCAGTGACAGTTTTCTTTTGAATTGCCTACAATTGTCTTGGCAGAAGCTTAGTGACGGCTCTGGTCAAGTTTAAATGGCAATTCAGTGGTTTTTTAATGGTGAATTTCTGCTCTTAAGGTCTGCTGCTCATTGACATGCGAAATATAGCGAAAATGGAGTTTCAGAGCATGAATGAGCAATACCTGTAAATTTGGATCGGTCAGAGCTTACTGGCGCTGAAGAAATGGACGTTCTGGTGGTCAGGAGACAATTTTCCGCGGCTGGTGCAGGTTTAGACGTAGCTTGCATGCAGAGTAAAACGACGACGAACGCACAAAAATGGCAAAAAACACGAATTTTTGGCTAAAATAGACCTTTTGGTGCTTTTGGCGCGAATCCGTGCTGACGTCAGCATGACGTCATTGGTGGGGTCAAGGTCGGATGACGTCATGCTGACGTCATCGGGTGACGTGGCGGGGTCCGGTTGGTCCACAGGGGCAGTGAGATGGCAGGACAGGTGGACCAATGGCAGGGCAAGGGAATGATGAGACAATCGTACCTGGGTGACGGGGCGCTGACATGTTGCTGACGCGGCGATGACGTGAGCAGGCGGGATGGGGAAACCGGAAACCAACAGTGGTTTCGTATCGCACCACTTCCTGTACGGGGGCGGTATCCGTCAGTTGTACGTCCGACGCATTGTGATGAGGGCGCGTGGCAGCGGAGTGACGTCCTCAAAATACGGACGTCGGGAGTTAAGTTTCGGGCATCGGATGAGGTCCGACGTCATGGTGGCCGTTGGATCTGCGGAGGTTGATCGGACGATGGTCGGACGCCTGACATGACGGGGAAATAGTACGGGTAACTGTCGGACGTCGGAAAGACTCCGACGCGATCAAGGCCGTCAGATCTGGAGGGCCTGATCTAACGGTCACCGGGGAGGTGACATGGGCGGTGTATACGGAAGCGGGCGGAGGCAATAAAACATGTTTTGAACGCATTTCTAATGTATTTTGAAAAAAAATTATATGCGCTTAACCTTGGTTATATGGCGGAAAGTGGGTTTTTGATGCTTTTTGCCCTTTGAAGCGGGTAAAGGTGGGGATTTAGGGCTTTTTATGGGTTTTTTATGTGCAAAAGGGGTAAAAATAGGGATATTAGCTCATGAAGGGGAAGGGGTAGTTGGCATAGGTTCATCAACATGACCTGGTGTCATTTGATCCCTGACTCGAGACTTTATTGGCTATAATGCCAAGGGGGTGGGTATTTATAAGATTTTGGGATTTATACACCTTGGTGTTAGTAATATTAGGGAAAAAGGTGATATAAGGGATTTATATAGTAGGGTTAGTGTTAGTTATGGAGGAGGGGGTAAGTGGAGGGAGAAACCATTAAGTTTATACGAAACAAACTTGGTTTTAAGAGTAGATCAAAATGAAAAGATCCTTAGACAAGAAATGTGGCTTCTTAAAGATTAAGAAACACCATGAAACCTTAGTCTCTTCCATGAATCTCAGGCTAGTGAGGGAATGTTAGAAATGAAATTGGAGGGGAGTGAGGGAAATTAGTCATGCTTCCTACTGTAATCTTTTGCCTTGCTGCCCACCATCACCATTCTTGCAATGATAGGGATAACCTTTCTGCAACCCCAACTACTTACCCAGCTACTTACCTAGCATTTTTATTTCTTCTTGGAGGGTGCATTTGGACTTGCAAACCCTTACTTGCCTTTTCTTTTCTTTGGCTTTTTTCTTTTGCTTTCTCTATCTACTTCTACCCTTATCTCTTCCAAGGTCCCAGATTAAGCTGTTGGGAACCTTTTCTTCTCTACCTAAACTAGCTTGTCTGCCAAGATTCAGCTGTTTGGACAGACTTCTTTCTCTATTCTATAGCATAAAATTGAACACGTGGCATGATCCAGATTAAACTGTTGGATCATCCATCAAAATTTGAAAATAAGGTCATCAACATTGAAACACTTTACACACCTTCTTGTTCTCTCGGAAATATGGGATCTTTGTGAACTCAAAGCAGAGCATATTTGGATTTTCTCTTGCCAATCATGAAATATGAAACCTATTGGTATAGGTATCCAACAGTGGCTCCACATGGGGATGGTTTTTCTTTTGAAAGACCAAGAACAGCAGGTCAGATTGCCTTACTCTTTAGCTGCCCATACCAATCTTTGAAATTTGCTGCATTAATGTGTCAAAATTGTGTGTTTCTTCCTTGGAAGACCTCTGATTCTATTTGCCTTTTGCTGTTTGGTGAATCACTTAGGAAACTGCATTTTTACAATCTAAATAGAAATAATATGTACATCTGTATATATACAAGGGAACCTGATGTTGCAATCATGGGAAATAGTCAAAATAATGCTTCAGCATCCTGCCATTGACAGGACCTTCATCCAAGTCAGTTTCAGTCAGACCTTTAAGGAAGTAAGTGTTGTTACCTTGTACTGCTTGGACAGCAAATGGTCCTCTCCATAGAAAATCAAATTTTCCATGTTTTCCTTTCTCTTCTCTTCTTGCATCCCATTTTAAGACTTTGTCCCCTACATTGAAATCTTCTGCTTTGGTTCTTCTATCAAAGGCCTTTTTCAATTTTCCTTGTAATATCTGCACTCTGCTGAAAACTTGTTCTCTAGTTTGCTGTAAACAGATTATCTGATTGATCCTCCTTTGCATATCATTGGGCTCTGCTTGACTCTCTTGCAGAAGCTTCATAACAGGCACTCCTAGTGATGAAGGAAATTTAGCTTCTAATCCATAGACTAACTCATATGGGCTGGTCCCAATTGATCTTTTTGTTGTTAATCTGTCTGCCCATAAAGCATTGACTAGTTTCTTATGCCAGTTCTTTTTGTTCTCTTCCAGCACCTTCTTTATGATATTGATTAAACTTTTGTTTGATGATTCAGCAAGGCCATTTCCTTGGGGATAGTATGCAGTAGAATGGCCCAAAGTAATGTGAAATTTATGGCAGAAGTTCACCATTTTCTTGGATCTGAAGGCAGCAGCATTGTCTGTTATTATCTTGTCCGGACAGCCAAATCTAGCCAGTATATTGTTTTCCAAAAACTGAATAATTACTGAATCATTTGCTTGTCTGCATGGGGCAGCTTCAATCCACTTGGTGAAGTAGTCTGTTGCTGTTAAAATCCATCTGTGTTGCCCTGAAGATGAGGGATGAATTTCCCCAATGAAATCCAAGCCCCATTGTTGGAAAGGTCTCTCTGTTGCAATGGGCTTCAAAGGAAGTGGCAGCAACTGTCTTTTGCCTTCAAACAGTTGGCATTTGTGGCATGAGGCTGTGAATTTCTTAACATCAGAGAACATGGTGGGCCAGTAATAACCAGCCCTCAATATCTTGTCCACAGTGGACTTCCAGTACAAATGTCCACCACAGTCTCTAGCATGGAGATCTTGCATGATATTGTTAGTTTCATTCTCCATTAGACAGTGCAGCAATATACCTTCATGGTTTTTCCAAAGTAAATTTCCATCCATCACACAAAATCTAGATGTTTTCATTTTTAGGAACCTACACTTAGTTCTGGACAGTCCTGGGGGAGCACACAGGTTTTGTAACACATAGCAGATATCAGAGTACCAAGGAGATTGTTCAAAGGCTACATTGATCTTTGGAGTCGCCAGCTCTGTTTCACTGTCCAGTTGATTGATATCTAAGGCTTGGAAATTTGCTTCTGTCATTAATTTGGCCAAACCTTGCCCTTTTATCAGCTTTGTAGGTTTAATTTCAATGTCAAATTCTAGTATATTGGCAATCCATTTTCCTCTCCTGCCCTCTAAGTTTTCTTGGGTGAGAATGTCTTTGACAATAGGACTTGGTACATAAGCCACAACATGGGAGTAAAGGATGTAAATCCTAAAGTCCTTAATAGCTTTGATCAAAGCATAGGCTTGTTTCTCCATAATTTGGTACTTTAGAGGGGCATCTCTAAGAGCTCTGCTGAAGAAGGCAATAGGCTTCTCATTACCTTGGTCATTTTTCTGTAATAAAACAGCAGCAATAGTATGTTGGGAGGCAAAGGAGAAAATGATAAAGTCTCTGTCAAACTGAGGATTGGTTAACACTGGGGTTTGAGTTAATGCCAATTTTATACTTTCGAAGGCTTGTTTTGCTTCAACAGTCCATTTGACCTTTGAATCTTTCTTTAGCATATTGTTTAATAATCTGATTAGTTCTGCTAAATTCGGGATAAACCTTCTTAAAAAGTTAATTTTTCCTAAGAATCCCTGCAACTCCTTGACATTCCTTGGGTGAGGCATTTGTAGGATAGCTTGTATCCTGTCTGGATCAATTCTTATGCCATCTTTTGAAATAATGTGTCCTAAGAGTTTCCCTTCTTCCAAGCCAAATAATGACTTCTTGGGGTTTAAGGAAATACCATATTTCCTGCATGTTATGAAAATCTGTCTCAAATGTTTCAAGTGTTCTTGGTCAGATTTTGAAAAGGGTGTAAGATCATCTAAGTAAATGACCAGGAAGTCATGAATCTCTTTTGCAAAAGCAATATCCATTGCTCTTTGAAACGTTGCCCCTGCATTTTTCAATCCAAAGGGCATTTTTACATATTTGAAAGTTCCCCATGGGGTTGTAAATGCAGTTTTGTCTTGATCATCAGGGTGTACTAGGATTTGATTGAAGCCTGAGAATCCATCAAGCAATGATATCCTAGTAGCCCCTACTACTCTTTGAAGAATGTGATCCATTTTGGGTAAAGGATAGTTATCTTTGAGTGATACTTGATTCAAATTCCTTAAGTCTACACAAAGTCTAATCTCACCAGTTTTCTTTCTTGTAGGGACCAAATTTGAAATCCACTCAGAGAACCTGATTGGTGCTATGATACCAGCTTTGAACATTTTATGTAATTCTTTTTCAATGGAAGGAAGGAGCACAGGATTGATCCTTCTCAATTTCTGTTTGAATGGTTTTTGATTAGGCTTGAGGGGAATGGTATGCTGGATGACAGAGGTGTCATAGGACTTTAGATCCTCATAACCCCATGCAAAAACATCTTGAAACTCTTTAAAGAGGTCAATGTATTTGGGTTTTTGATCAGGGGGCAAAGAAGCAGATAGTTTAATTATTTTAGGCTTGTCAATAGTACCAATGTTGCATTCTTCAACTGCTGCATCTAATGGCTGCATCTTTGGCTTCCTGGGGACATCATTTGAATCAAAAATGTCCTCTAGTGGGGTAAGGCCTGCTGGAAGGAAATTGTCTTTGAGTTGTATGATTTCAGCTTCAGCACTGCTCACCTCTTCACAGTCAATTTGGTGAATTTGCTGAATGTTTTCATTGTTGAAAATGGTTGGACTCAATAATTGTTTTGCTGTTCTAGGTGACATTGGGTGAGCAGACTGTTGGAACTGTATTTGTGATGGACTTGTTCCATCATTGTCAATATTTAATCCTGTGAACTCTTGTTGCAAAGTTAAGAAATTGTTTATTTGCATGTCATCCTCAAATACTTGCCATTCTTTGACATTGTTTGGAATGGAGGGTCTGTATTTGACCTCGGCTGTGAAACAGTTATTGGGTTCTAATGGGAATTTGAAAGTGCTGGCAAATGTTGCCAAGCTGTGTGCATGGAGATTGTGGCCCCTTGAAATTTTTGTGATAAAGAACTCAGAGAAAGTCTCCAATATTTCAATTACAGCAGACCTGTAAGACCTCAACCTTTTGTCATTGGTGACAAAACTTCCTTTCACTTGTTGAATTACTAGATCAGAGTCTCCCATGATGGAAAGCCTAGGAGCTTGTAATGATTTTGCTAGTTTGAGACCTAGTAACAGAGCTTCATATTCTGCCATGTTATTAGTGCATCTAAAATTTAATCTATAAGCCCTGCCTTCTGCATGGTCTTTCTCTTTGTTATGTATCCAAACTCCAGCTCCTGCCCCTAACTTATTGACTGAGCCATCAAATTCTAAGATCCACAGGATATCTTGTTGAGAAGGAGGTTTAAAAATCTGTTCATGTGATGGCCATGTAAGCAGGAGTTGGGGTTTCTTTTCCCGCTTGTTTTCTAGGACAGTTTCATCACTTGTTTGACAATATTTGACAACTAGAGGAGGGATAATGTCTATTGTTGGACTGATTGATGTTTTATGGGTGCCACTTGCTTGATTAATGTTTTGTTCTTGCAAGAGTTTGTTAGTTCCAATATCATTGTTTGAGAGGCTTATACTGTCATTGAAGAGAATGAAGGAGTCTATGTCTGAATGGACAACATATATTGGAAAATTTTGAGGCTTTTCTTCACTGCTGACCATGTACTTCATGAGTGTCTCCCTGTAAAGTCTCTTTGGTTGTCCAAAGACAGAGATGGTGGCATATGACATATCTAATTGCAGGGAGCCTTGGAGTTTGGCTCCCCATGATCTTGATAACAGCATCCCATATTTAGGTGGGATATCAGCGACTACAACATCCATTAGAATGGTTTTATTAGGGTATTGAACCAAGGATACACATAGATCTTTTATTAGGCCTAAACATTTGACTTGACTAGAATCAAAGGAAAACAGGTCTTTGTATGGTCTTGTTATATCCAAGTTCAATCTTTCCATGACTGCTTTTGGCATAAGGTTGTGAGAGGCGCCTGAGTCGAACATTGCATTATGCAGTATTTTATCATGAACATGCAAGCTGACATAAAAAGGTAATATCCCTGTGACCATTGTTTTTCCATCTACCTCTGGGCCAAACAGTAATTCCGGAGTGTCATCTAGCACATTTACATCATCTTTGCTATTAGTGAGTTGAAGGGATTTCTTGATCTGTTGCTTGTATATGTCATGCTTGGCTAGCTCTGAGAGGGGAATTGCTATTTTTAGCTTACCAATCTCTGTGCCTAGGTCAAAAGGTTTGTCAGCTTGGGCTTTGGAGTCACGGATAGCAGTCCTTTCTTTGTTCATTAAATCTTCTTGTTGGATTTCATCTTGACTTCGAGACCTACCCTTTTCACCCATGTTTTGAGGGGTAGTATTTAAATCAGGGTGAGAGGACGAAGTTGCCATGGGCTGTTGTAGTGGTGACAGTAGTTCAGTAACCTCTTCGACCACTACTTCTTTTGTAGGCAAGTTTGTTTTGTCATTAGGTTCTGTGACTGTGGTTTCTTTAGACTGCTGTTTATCTTTTATCTTTTCAGGTTGATTTACATTTACAGTCCTACTCCTTAGTTTGTACTGTTTATGGACTTCATAGACAGCAGTATCATATCCCTGTTTAAAATCAAAAGATTCTCCTGACTTGGTTTGGAATGTTTTGATTTCATCCTCCTCATGATCCTCTTGTGTTAAGAAAACATGGCTTTTACCATCCAGACCCATTAAGTTAATCTCCGGATCTTCGTTAAGTTCATTAGATGTGGAAGTTTCTGCATAATTTTCTTGAAAAGGGGGTCTAATGTCTTGGTCAGCACTTGTCTTTCCTATGTTTGGGTTCTGAGTTCTCCTAAAATTCGGGTTTCTAGGAGGGTTGCTTTGTGATGCTTCCCATGATGATTTTCTTTCAACTGATTCCACTCTTTCACCCAATCTCTTCATGCTGTTTAGTATTGCGTCCAGCTTTTGATCAAAACCCGAGGGTTCTTCTTTGAAGGTAGTCCTTTTCTCCAACTTTGCCCTGTTTCTTTTGGCAATTAGGTTAGCCTCTACTGTGACCGCAACCCTTTGAGCTTCTGCAAGGGTTGGAGGATCTCTTTCTTTTAGCTGATAGGCCATATCAGGGTCAAAACCATCAGGGAATTTATATAGGGCTAAATCAGGAGGAGGCCTTAAGTTCTGTGGAATAGCATTATATACATTGTTAAACCTAGCACAATATTCCAAAACTGTCTCCTGAGGACCTCTCTTAATAGTGTCATATTCACCGAGTACGTGGAGAGGATCTTTCTTCTTCTCCCATCTCTCAGTAAAAGCTTCGTAAAGCTGATCAGGTGTTGCAATGGAGTTTGCATTGAGGGATCTGAACCAAGTTCTAACATCCCCAGTTAAACTTTGAACAAAAATTCTCATTCTGACTGTGTCATCATCTATTTCATAGGTCTCAAAGTGGTCTTGCATCTTCTTGGCATGCTGTATAGCTGTTAGAGAGCCATTTGAGTCAAAATATGAGATTTTACTTTGATAATCTTGAGGTAAAGCTGCAGCATTAGCTGGTATCTGCAGAGGTGCATACCTGTTAGCCATGTTTATGGGATTTATAGGGTTGACAGGAACAAATGGGACAGCAGGGATTACTGGTGTAACAGGGTTAATGGGATGGGTCACAAATGGGGGAGTGGTTGAAAGGGTATGTGTGGTGGGTGAAGATGTGAGAGGAGGACTTTGAGGTGTTGATGATGAACTAGGGGAACTAGGGGTGGACCGGAAAAGAACTTTGCAGGGAGTGGGAATGAGGATAGGTTGATCTGAACTTATATCTGAATCAGCAGGCTTCTCCTGCTTTTGCTGTCTCCTAATGTTTTTTGGAATGGTATTTGGATTATCAACAATGATGGGTTGATTAGGGTCAGGGTTTGCCCTAGTGTGCCTTGGGTTTCTTTTGGGAGCCAGCTTCTAATTTTTCTTTAGAACTTGTACGGGAAGCTCTATACATGCAAGGACTGGATGAAAGTTTTGGAATGGCTATATATGTTCCAAAGCCAGGATGAAGATTCCCTAACTAGCTCTTCCCTAAAGCTGTCCCTGTATTACAGAAACAGTTCTAAGGCCTCTTGGCTGGTTTCAGGCTTGCTGGTAGCTTTGGAAGATAGATAGTAATTGAAAAAACTTTAAGAAGTCCCCAGCGGAGTCGCCAATTATGTTAACACCCAGGTTGTTCCCTATGACTCCCAAGGGAATACGGCCGGGGTAACCACTAACCAATCTTTGGGTTACAGTTCCTAGCCTAACTGCAACCAGAGAGGGCTCTCTCTTTATGATTTATCTTTGTTATATTTGTGTTTTTTAGGCTAGCTATGATGCTCAGGTTTTGTTTGTGTTTTGGTTGAAGGACCTCTTTCAGTTCTTATGATGTAATAGTTTGATGGTGAGTTTCCATTGGGCAATGGAGTCTAGGTGCTGTGAGATGGTCTTATATGTTGAGTAGTGTTCTAACTGCAAGGCCTATTGTGTATTTAACAGACAAATTTAAACTTGAGTGATGATATGTGTCAACCAGCAGAAATCTGTTAAGAATTTTCTGTTATGTTGGTGAAATGAAAATGAACGCAGAGCACAGGAGCAAAGTTATGAATTCCTGTGACAGTGGCCAATGTGAAAGATGTATTCTGAAAGTGCAGCAGCTTAAGAATCACACTTTATATAGATTACACCTGAAGAAGACATTTATAAACAACACAGACTGAACTCAGGGTACTCAGTGAGCAAATCCTGGGAGTTATTCTTTTTCTCTGTTGCTCAATATTGGAAATCAGATAGCGTATATGGATTTATAACAAAACAAACTGAACATGGAGAGAGTTACAGAGACTTATTGCATGGTAAGATACGCAGGGATCCAGCAATCATGAACAGGCACAGAACATCTTCAACACATCAAGCATCCACGAAATTCCATTGCTTTCCTTTATTGACTTTCAGAAAACAATTACAGCATAAGAGACTGTTCCAGAGAAATTTCCAACAACCCTTGCAATCTTGTGCCAAGGGGACTTTATAGAAATGCGTATACAAAATATCTCAGGCATTGAGTCATCTGAGAGAGAGAAAATATCTTCAGTAGTGTTCAGAAAGTAGGCAAGAAGTTATTACAATGTTAAATGCAACGTAAATGCCCTTTATGTCTGTCAGAGGATTGTCTTGACTTTTAAGAGCCACTAAGTCGGTTGCATTACTCTGTATTAATTCTGGAGGTACGCATTTACTTTTGCCTGCGCAGTAAGTTTTCGGGTTTGCCAGCTGTGGTTCCCTTTTTCCTGCTTTGTTGGCCTCTACATCCGCTGGGTTGGCTCAGCTTTGATTTTATGATGCCTGCTGACTTTGTTGACTGTTCTTTTCATCAAAATTTGTAGAAAAAACAGAAGTTGGTGTATGACTTACTGTTTACAAAATTCTCTGAATTGCATCTGTCCACCATTCCTGTGTAGGGAGCTGATGCTTGAGGATGGCCTCCATTGTCTCTTCAGCTTCTGTGTATTTGAAAAAAGTTGGGGCTACATCAAACAAGTGATTAATTTCATTCATTATAAAAAGTAGATTTTCTATCTTACTATAGAAAATCTGTCCTGTAATAGGCCCTGTGTCTTCTGAAGTGCTGGCCTTCTCATTGACCTGTGCTGAGGCAAAAACATTTACTCTTTTAGCATACTGTTCATGGGTGAATAATTTCCCTCCGCTGTTCAGTAAGCTAGGGAGTCCTCTACTCTGCAACACTTGAAACTTCTCCATGAACTTATTTACCTCTGTCTGCATATCCTGGGTTCTCCTGTCCAATGTCTGCACTAGACTTCTAAGAGTAAGAACCCTTTTGATCATTTGAATAGTCTCAGTTCTATTTGTGATTCCAATGGTGGCCAACTGAGAGCTTGTTTTGTGATTGAGCACATTGATCATTCTTGTAGCAACTTCAGGCATATTTCCCAATAAGGCCCTTGATGTTCGGATTTCTCTCTGTGCCTTTGGAATGAGCTCTAGTTGCTCATGGATTGTCTCGATGTATGGCCATTGGTTGTTGATGGATTTACCAATATTGGACCATATCATTGCTCTGATCTCTGCTATGATTTTATCTAGCTTGAGCTCATTCTCAAGCTCTTTGATCCTGTCTTTAAGAGCTTTGATTTCCTTGGCCTTTTCTCCCACCTCTCTCTTTGTCTTATCATGCCTTTCATTTACCTTGGCCAGCTTTTCCTTAGTTTCGTTCAGCTCTGTCATCTGGGCTTCCAAAATTTGTATTTCATTCTTTAACTTCTGCATATCTAGGCTCTGATCTGTGCTGATGGGTGCTGCTGAAGTAGATGTGGCTGTTTGTTCAGCCTGCTGAGGTGGAGGCACCGTAGTAGGAACAGTCTCCTCAAGATTGATGACTTGAGGAGGAGGCTGAGATGTCTGCCCTTCTTGTGCTTGTTTTGATGATGCTTGTAGAGGTGCTTGTGTAGCTTCATATTGCCCCAATTTTTCTTGTGCCTTCACAAGCTCTTTGTAAATGGAAATTAGCAGGTCAGTAGAATCCTGCTCATACCTTTGCTTAGCTACCTCATCAGTCTGTGGGTGGATAGTGGCTGGAATTTTGATTTTCTTTCTCAGTGCAGCCATGTCAGCATCTCTAAGTTTCAGGATCTCTTGTATCCCTTTGATGTCATTGGGATTGTGCCCAATTTCTACAATGATTTCCTCCAGGGCTCTTATCCTGTTGTCTTTGGCCTGAGAAGAGGCCCTCTCCAGTTCTAGCTGGGAAGCTGTGGCATTCAGACTGCTGGTTAGTTTGTAATTATCCAAAGTCTTGTCGGCCAATGAAGCATACACCATTTCTCCAGTTTGCTTATGCAGCTCAATTTTGTCCATAGGGTGTATGTCTTTGGCAAGTACCTCTAGATTGGTCCTAAGGTAGTCAGCAGTGGATTGTGGCCGGAGTGCTGTAGGCATAAAGTGACTCATTGTCAATTTGCCTTCACTTACATCAAAAGCAGACATAAGTCTCTGCTGATTGGAAGGAGCCATGTTTAGCAGGTGATTGTATAATTGTACCTTGATAGGGTCACTCCTTCTCTTGATGTCTATGAACTGCTGCTTAATGCTTACTTGTCCCTGTTTCTGCTGGCTGGAGGAGCTGACCTCCCCTCCCATGGTCCTGTCTTGTTCCTGCTGGAAGGAACTTGCTGAAGTTTCTCTGCTGGGTGGGCCCATGCCCAATGCCTCTCTTATTGCTATATCCTCCTCTGGAAAATCATTGAGTCTCTGCCTTTTCTCTCCCTGGTCTATAGAGGATGTCAGGGGAGTCTCTCTGTCTCTTTTTCTAAAGACAAATGTATCCTCCTTTTGAGGGGTTTGGAGGACCGAGGCATCAAAGGTAGTGTCTTGTCTTGTAGGCCCCGTTCTTTCAGTGGTCTGAGGAGTCTCCACTGTTTTCTTTTGCTGGGCAGACTGCTCCTGCCCTTGTTCTTCTTGATGTTGTTGATCTTGCTATTCTGATTCTTCTTGCTGCCCTTGCTGCAGCCCTTCTGCTTGCTGCTGTTGGTTTTGTTGCTGTTCCTGCTGTTCCTGCTCTTCCTGCTCTTCCTGCTCTTCCTGCTGCCCTTGCTGCTCCATCTCTTTGCCTTTTTCTGCGATGTTTTCACCAGTTCTTGTAGCTTGATGTTGGGCAGTTGAGGAGGAGGCTGCTGCTCCAGTTTGTGTGCTTGGCAGTGAGGGGACCTGTGAATAAAACTCAAGGTCAGCCATCTTCTTGAGGTTTCTTAGAGCTCTTTGATTAAGCTCTTCTTGGGTCACATCTTCTTCTAAAGTTCCTCTTCTCCACTTGCTTTGGTTGGCATATTTTTCTAAGTTAGGAAGGCTATAATGTCCATAAGCAGATAATTTGTATTTGAGCCTCCTCATTGTAATGAAGTTATTGGGGTCATAGGGTTTCCATACGAAGCTGTATTTGAGACCAAGGCACAGAAGTATTCTATCTGCCTCTCTCCACCCTTCATCCCTCTCATTGAGAAGTAAATGGCCAAGTTGATTTCTGATTTTTAACTGTGCCTTCTTACCTTTTCCTGAAAAGTGGAGCATATCCACATAACCAAACTGCCTGAAGTATTCCAAGGCAAGTAGCCTCATAGGCACAAATCTAGGTAGTTTAAATGGGGGCAACTCACACCCATATAGCCTGATAACGGTGTGGTGTTGGTAGAAATACCAATCCCCAATACTGTATGCTTTTGATAAATGCAGGAGTCTTTGCATTTCGTCTGTCAATCTGGGAGGAGGTGAACCCAACAGTAGAGTCAAGGCTGGATGGACGAAAAGATCAATAAATTCGCAGTAGGTGTATGGAGAACAGCTTACTATGTGAAAAACGGATGTCCAATACACTACTGATCTCAGATTGCCCTGTGCATCTACTCTCTTCTTTGGGAAGGAGAACTTATCATGCTGGAAGTATAGGAGCAGATGATATAGGTACGAGGTGTATCTAAATACCCTTTCTCTTGATAAATTCATCAATTGATCATGCATCTTATCTGATATGTATGTGGCATAATCATAGTGGATTGGCTTCTTTCCTGGGGAAAACATAAGCATCATTTGTAGAACAGTTTCATCCACATACTCCACTGAATCATATCCCAAGATGGGACTGATCATGTCAACAAGGTCTAAGCCCAACTGGTTGAGGTAGAGATAATGGATGGGAGGAATTTGCACAGTATCAGCTTTGATGAAAATCTGATTAAGCTTTGTGATTTGTGCCTCTGTTATCCTGGCTCCCTGTACTATCAAATCAGCTAATGACAGAGGGACCAACTTTTGATCTGTCTGGAACTGCAACATCTCCCTGATGGCTTCAGGGGTAATGAGGAACAGAATTGAGCCTGCAGAGTCTAGCACTGCCCTCTGGGATGCATCATAGTGTTCAGCAACTATGTGCACAAGCTCAGGGAATTGATTAACCTGAGGAAGCTTGAATATTGGGAGGAATGAATCCCAAATTCCCAGGATGTCTGTCCCCCTCTCATGTTTGATCTTTATTTCATTTAGGATTTGCAAATGAAACCTGCTTCTGCTCAACATCTCCTCTGATATCTTGTAGTCCAAGTCTGCTAATGCTCTGGTGTCCAATGTTTTGTTAGGGACATTCAAGGGAGCCACATTGAGGGCTATAGGAGCTACAGGGGGGTCCATGACTCCTGTTTTAGGATTTCTGCTTGCTCAAGGACTGTGTTTTTATGCAGAGTAACAGCAACAAGGTTTCTTTGCAGAGAATGATGGTTTTGTAAGTGAAAGGTGGAAGTAAGGCTGCAGCAGTTGAAATACTGCCTCTGTGTGATTATGTGGATGGCGGAAATGTTCAGAGAATACTCTTTTGCGGTGTATTTGTCTCCTGCAGGTGACGGGTTCACGATTGCGCGAACCAGTGACAGTTTTCTTTTGAATTGCCTACAATTGTCTTGGCAGAAGCTTAGTGACGGCTCTGGTCGAGTTTAAATGGCAATTCAGTGGTTTTTTAATGGTGAATTTCTGCTCTTAAGGTCTGCTGCTCATTGACATGCGAAATATAGCGAAAATGGAGTTTCAGAGCATGAATGAGCAATACCTGTAAATTTGGATCGGTCAGAGCTTACTGGCGCTGAAGAAATGGACGTTCTGGTGGTCAGGAGACAATTTTCCGCGGCTGGTGCAGGTTTAGACGTAGCTTGCATGCAGAGTAAAACGACGACGAACGCACAAAAATGGCAAAAAACACGAATTTTTGGCTAAAATAGACCTTTTGGTGCTTTTGGCGCGAATCTGTGCTGACGTCAGCATGACGTCATTGGTGGGGTCAAGGTCGGATGACGTCATGCTGACGTCATCGGGTGACGTGGCGGGGTCCGGTTGGTCCACAGGGGCAGTGAGATGGCAGGACAGGTGGACCAATGGCAGGGCAAGGGAATGACGAGACAATCGTACCTGGGTGACGGGGCGCTGACATGTTGCTGACGCGGCGATGACGTGAGCAGGCGGGATGGGGAAACCGGAAACCAACAGTGGTTTCGTATCGCACCACTTCCTGTACGGGGGCGGTATCCGTCAGTTGTACGTCCGACGCATTGTGATGAGGGCGCGTGGCAGCGGAGTGACGTCCTCAAAATACGGACGTCGGGAGTTAAGTTTCGGGCATCGGATGAGGTCCGACGTCATGGTGGCCGTTGGATCTGCGGAGGTTGATCGGACGATGGTCGGACGCCTGACATGACGGGGAAATAGTACGGGTAACTGTCGGACGTCGGAAAGACTCCGACGCGATCAAGGCCGTCAGATCTGGAGGGCCTGATCTAACGGTCACCGGGGAGGTGACATGGGCGGTGTTATACGGAAGCGGGCGGAGGCAATAAAACATGTTTTGAACGCATTTCTAATGTATTTTGAAAAAACAATTATATGCGCTTAACCTTGGTTATATGGCGGAAAGTGGGTTTTTGATGCTTTTTGCCCTTTGAAGCGGGTAAAGGTGGGGATTTAGGGCTTTTTATGGGTTTTTTATGTGCAAAAGGGGTAAAAATAGGGATATTAGCTCATGAAGGGGAAGGGGTAGTTGGCATAGGTTCATCAACATGACCTGGTGTCATTTGATCCCTGACTCGAGACTTTATTGGCTATAATGCCAAGGGGGTGGGTATTTATAAGATTTTGGGATTTATACACCTTAGTGTTAGTAATATTAGGGAAAAAGGTGATATAAGGGATTTATATAGTAGGGTTAGTGTTAGTTATGGAGGAGGGGGTAAGTGGAGGGAGAAACCATTAAGTTTATACGAAACAAACTTGGTTTTAAGAGTAGATCAAAATGAAAAGATCCTTAGACAAGAAATGTGGCTTCTTAAAGATTAAGAAACACCATGAAACCTTAGTCTCTTCCATGAATCTCAGGCTAGTGAGGGAATGTTAGAAATGAAATTGGAGGGGAGTGAGGGAAATTAGTCATGCTTCCTGCTGTAATCTTTTGCCTTGCTGCCCACCATCACCATTCTTGCAATGATAGGGATAACCTTTCTGCAACCCCAACTACTTACCCAGCTACTTACCTAGCATTTTTATTTCTTCTTGGAGGGTGCATTTGGACTTGCAAACCCTTACTTGCCTTTTCTTTTCTTTGGCTTTTTTCTTTTTCTTTCTCTATCTACTTCTACCCTTATCTCTTCCAAGGTCCCAGATTAAGCTGTTGGGAACCTTTTCTTCTCTACCTAAACTAGCTTGTCTGCCAAGATTCAGCTGTTTGGACAGACTTCTTTCTCTATTCTATAGCATAAAATTGAACACGTGGCATGATCCAGATTAAACTGTTGGATCATCCATCAAAATTTGAAAATAAGGTCATCAACATTGAAACACTTTACACACCTTCTTGTTCTCTCGGAAATATGGGATCTTTGTGAACTCAAAGCAGAGCATATTTGGATTTTCTCTTGCCAATCATGAAATATGAAACCTATTGGTATAGGTATCCAACAGATTCAAGGGCTTCATTCCATGCCACACCTGATAAGAAATACTTTCATGACTATGTTCAAGGAGATTTTGGACAAGTTCGTCTGGGTGATGATAAACCCTGTAAAATTGTTGGAATGGGTAAGGTTCTTGTAAAACAACAGAATGGAAACCAATGGCTATTAAAGGAGGTAAGGCATGTTCCAGATCTAAAGAAAAATCTGATTTCAACAGGGCAGTTAGGCAGTGAAGGTTGTGTGACAACTTTCACAGATAAAGCTTGGAAGGTCACCAAAGGAGCCCTGGTAATAGCAAAAGGCGAAAAGGTTGGTACATTGTATTTATGCAATGGTATTTCTAACTCTGTTAATGCTTTAACTTCCAAAGGAGCAGATGCAGCATTATGGCATCATAGGCTCGGACACATGAGTGAAAAGGGGATGAAGATTCTTCACTCAAGGAATTTGTTGCCGGGTTTGAAGAATGTTGATTTGGACTTCTGTGAGAATTGCATTTATGGAAAATAGAAGAGAGTCAGATTTCTCAGAGTTGGGAAAGAAAAGAAGAATGAAAAATTAGATCTTGTGCATACAGATGTATGGGGACTTGCTCAGGTATCATGTCTCGGTGGCTCTCGTTATTATGTTACTTTTATTGATGATGCGACTAGGAAAACTTGGATTTATTGTATTAAGAATAAATCTGATGTATTTGATACTTTCAAGAAATGGAAAGCTTTGGTTGAGATTGAGACAGGAAAGAAATTGAAGTGTCTTAGATCAGACAATGGAGGTGAATATTGCAGCGAAGAGTTTGATAGGTACTGTTCAGAACATGGAATTCGCAGAGAGAAGACAGTTCCAGGAACACCACAAGAAAATGGTGTATCAGAAAGGATGAACAGAACAATCATGGAGCGTGCAACGTGCATGAGATTGCATGCAGGATTGCCTTTACAGTTTTGGGCAGATGTTGTAGATACTGTTGTTTATCTAATAAATAGAGGGCCTTCAAGTTCCTTGGATGGTGGTGTTTCGGAGGAAGCATGGACAGGTAAAAAGGTAAACTACTCCTTTTTAAAGCCTTTTGGTTGTGAGGCCTTTGTCCATATTGATAAAGAAAATAGAACAAAGCTTGAGGCAAAGTCAAAGAAATGTACCTTTATTGGATATGGTGTTAAAGATTTTGGTTATCGCTTATATGATTATGAAAATCACAAAATCATTAGGAGCAGAGATGTAATATTCATTGAAAAGGTCTTGTATAAGAATCAATTGCAGGAAAAGAAACAGGAAAAAGAAAACAAGGAATACGTAGTTCTTGATGAAGTCACTGAAAAGGTAAAGGTGCCTGAAAATAATAATAATCAACAACAACAACCACCACAATAGCAACAGGCACCCCAAACACCTGAAAGTGGTGTTAGAAGATCTACCAGGATAAGTAGACCCCATGAACGATACTCTCCTTCATTATATTATTTATTGTTGACTGATTCTGGTGAACCCGAATGTTATGAAGAAGCAATGCAGGTTGAAAGTAGGAAGAAGTGGGAGGTAGCCATGGAAGAAGAGATGGACTCCTTAATGCATAACCAGACTTGGGATTTAGTCAGGTTGCCTGTAGGAAAAACTACATTGAAGAATAAATGGGTTTACAGGTTGAAGGAAGAAGATGGAGGAAAATAGAGGTACAAAGCTAGACTTGTGGTGAAGGGGTTTTCACAGAAGAAAGGTATTGATTTTGATGAAATATTTTCTCCTGTTGTTAAAATGACTTCAATCAGAACCATTTTAAGTCTTGTAGCAACTGAAGATTTGCTTCTTGAGCAGTTAGATGTAAAGACAACCTTTCTCCATGGGGATTTGGAGGAAGAGATATATATGCAGCAGCCACAAGGATATGAGGTGAAAGGGAAGGAGAAACTAGTGTGCAGGTTGAAGAAGAGCTTGTATGGCTTAAAACAGGCTCCAAGGCAGTGGTATCTAAAATTTGACAAGTTTATGTCTGAACAAGGTTATACTAGATGTCACTATAATCATTGTGTTTATTTGAAAAAGCAAAATGATGGCAGCTATATTATATTGTTATTGTATGTAGATGACATTCTTGTTGCAGGATCTAACATGCATGAAATAAATGTACTCAAAAGAAAATTGGCAAATTCATTTTCAATGAAGGATTTGGGAGCTGCAAAACAAATCCTTGGTATGAGAATAACTAGAGACAGGAAAAATCGTAAATTAACATTGTCTCAGAATGAGTACATACAAAAGGTGTTGAAAAGATTTAATATGCACAATGCAAAACCAGTTAGTACACCTTTTGCTAGCCATTTCAAACTTAGCAAGGAAATGTGCCCAAAGACCCAAGAAGACATGGATTATATGTCTAAAGTTCTATATGCATCAACAGTTGGAAGCTTAATGTATGCAATGGTCTGCACAAGGCCTGATATTGCACATGCAATGGGAGTTGTAAGCAGGTACATGAACAATCCAGGAAAGGAACATTAGATGGCAGTGAAATGGATTCTCAGATATTTGAAAGGTACCGTAAATCAAGCATTATGCTTTGGTGGTTCAAACATCTCCCTACAAGGATATGTTGATGCAGATATGGCAGGTGACAGAGATAACAGGAGGAGCACTACAGGATATGTATTTACTGTTGGAGGAATAGATGTCAGTTGGGTTTCAAAAATCTAAAGTGTTGTTGCACTTTCAACAACAGAAGCAGAGTATGTTGCTGCTACAGAGCCTAGTAAAGAAATGATTTGGTTACAAAGGTTTATGGGTGAATTGGGTAAGGAGCATGATATGGGCACGTTATACAGTGATAGCCAAAGTGCCATTCATCTTGCAAAGAACTTAGCATTTCATTCTAGGACTAAACACATACAGCTCAAGTACCATTTCATACGATTAGTGTTGGAAGATGGAGAATTGAAGCTGGAAAAGATACACACTAGCCAGAATCCTGCAGATATGCTAACAAAAGTTGTAACCAGGGAGAAACTGAGAATATGCTCAGTTTCAATTGGCCTTCAAGGATGATGATGAAGATGAGAAACAGCCAGGTCCAAAGAGGAGTCATTGTCCAGCAAATGAAGCAGCGGTGGAGTTTCTACAATCATTCTCCAAGTGGGAGAATATTGTGTGTGGAGCATGATTGTTCAGAGGTCTTTGTTTCAGCCGGATGTATACCCCAGGAAGTTTGTACACCCCTCCACGTGGGGGGGACTTGTCCCCCCCACGGGGGTCCGGGGGCCAGCGGTCCCCCGGCGGGGGCTCGGGGGCAGCGCCCCCGAAGCTAAAAACAAATGTAAAATTGCCTTGTAAAAGTATAGTAATTTCTAGTCAATCTGGGCCGTTTATTAGGCAGATGATCTGACGGTAGAACTTATGTTTAGTTTAGGGTTTTTTTTTTCCCTAGAAGGCAATCCCTCTCTTTGTATGAGGGCATTGTATTTGAGGCTGTGTGATAGATGTGTATTCTATGAGCAGAAACAGATAGGTGAGACTGTGAGAGAAAACATAGGATATTACAACGGATTTGCTGTAGGTTGTGTCTTTTCATTTTGTTGGATAATAGAAAGGAAGGACTGGCTGTTCGGGGTGGACATAGCCCAAACTGGGTGAACCACGTATATCTGTGTCTCTCTTGTTTTGTGCGTTTTCTGTGTTTATATTTCTGCAATATTTTATGTGTTCCATTGCTCCATAATATATAATTTTCTAACATACATGACCTTGATAAAAGAAATATAAGACATAGAGACAAAATATCTACAGCAAGACTCTGACAAATATCAGCAGCATTTGCCAAACATTGTTCAGACCAGCACCCATGTTCTTCTTCTGCACCTGTTCCACCTGAAATCAAACCAACTGAAATTGAACCAAGATAATGCCAACAATGCATTATTAGAAGAATATATGCTCCCCCTGAACCTGTGCCAGATGGTCTCTGTCAGACCCAGATCAGCCTCTTTTCATCCTGAGCCTAGCCCCACTGCTTTTTCTTCAAACCAACATATACGCGACTGTATCTTAATAAACCGGCGTATGTACGTGTATCCTCCTCATTCAACTCGTGTACAACCATTTTTCCCTGAAACAGACAGGATTCAATAGCAAGATGATGCATCAACTACCCCCAGCTTCTGTCTGAGGTATTCAAATGTCTCCCTGGGCAGTGGTTTGGTGAGTATATCAGCAACTTGTTCCTTAGATGGAACATACTCCAACTTGACCTTTTGTTCAAGCACTTGTTCCCGGAGGAAATGATACTTGATAGGTATGTGCTTAGTCTTTGAATGCATGACAGGATTCTTTGAAATATTGATTGCACTTGTATTATCACAAAAAATGGAAATAGGTGGAGTACAAGTGATTTGAAGATCTTGCAATGTTTGCATCATCCAAAGGAGTTGTGTGCAGCAAGATGCAGCAGCAACATACTCTGCCTGTAGATAATGCAATGGAACTTTGTTTCTTGCTGAACCATGATACTAATCTAGGACCCATGAAGAATGCACCACCACTAGTGCTTTTCCTGTCATCCATGCTACCTGCCCAATCTGCATCTTTATATGCATGAAGTGTGAGATCTGTATCTCTAGGATACCATAAACCATAACTTTGAGTCCCTTGAAGATACTTTAAAATTCTCTTGACTGCCTGAAGATGAGTTTCCTTTGGATTTGCCTGAAACCTTCCAACTATCCCTACTACATGCATAATGTCTGGTCAGGTACCTGTTAGATAGAGTAGACTACCAACCATGGATCTATAGGTTGGTTGATGTACAACTACTAATTCATCATTTGCGTTGAGGCTGCATCCTGTTACCATAGGAGTACATACTAGTTTCGAATCCTCCATCCCATATTTCTTCAAGATCTACTTGAGATACTTGGTTTGTGATAGAAAGATACCATGTTTATTTTGTTGAACTTGTAAACCAAGAAAATATGTGAGCTCACCAAGCAGGGACATTTCAAATTCTTTCTGCATCACCAAAGAAAAGTTTTGACTCACGGCTTCTTCATTGCTGCCAAAGATGATATCATCAACATATACAATAAGTATTAGCAATTTATCATTGTCCATTTTTATATATAGATTGTTGTCTATTGATCCTTTTGCAAAACCTTGTTGATGAAGGTACTCATCCAACTGAAAATACCAAGCCCTTGGAGCCTATTTAAGGCCATAGAGAGCCTTTTTGAGTCTGCATACAAGATTTGGATCATTTCCAAGGATAAACCCATCTGGTTGCTCAATGTACACTTCTTATTCAAGTCTCTATTCAGAAAGGCAGATTTTACATCCATCTGAAATACTTTGAAATTCTGAAATCTAGAGAGAGAAAGGAAAATTCTTATAGCCTCAAGTCTAGCAACTGGTGCAAAGGTTTCTTCAAAGTCTATGCCTTCTTGTTGTGCATACCCTTTACAAACAAGTCTTGCCTTGTTTCTAACCACATCTCCATTTTCATTCAGCTTATTTTTGAAAATCCATTTTGTCCCTATGACATTCTTATCTTTTGGTCTAGGAACCAATTCCCAAGTGTTATTCCTTTCAATCTGTTCAAGTTCTTCCTCCATGGCCTTGACCCAGCATTCATCTTTGCATGCCTCTTTTACATTTTGAGGTTCGGTGGAGGAGAGAAATGCTAGATAGCTTGAAGCTTCTGAAATGGTTCTCCTTGTTTGTACACCTGCCTCTTTCTGCCCCAAAATTTGAGATTCTGGATGATTCTTCTGAACGTATCTAGATGGAGTCTTTTCTTCTATTCTTATTTATTCTTCTGGTGCCTCATGGGTTTCTTCTTCATCATGAATCTGATTTGAAGTTTAAGGATAGTCCTCATCATCTTTGAAAACTTCATATATTTCCTGCCTAGGGTTCTTTCCTTCTTCATCAATAACTACATCAATACTTTCAATAATTTTTCCAAGTATTTCATTGTAACACTTATATGCTTTGCTGTGGGGAGAGTATCCAAGGAGAATGCCTTCATCTACTTTAGGTTCAAACTTGCCAAGATTTTCATCAGTCCTTTTAATGTAGCATTTTCTTCCAAAAATTTTGAAGTATTTTACAGTGAGAGTCTTACCATACCAAAGTTCTTGAGGAGTCTAAGTGTTGTTTACCTGGACATTTGTCTTGTTAAGAATAGTAATTGCAGCAAATGCGGCTTCACCCCAGAAGGTTGCGGGAGTTCTAGATTCATCAAGCATAGCACGAGCCATTTTTTGAACCGTTCTGTTCATCCTTTCCACTACTCCATTTTGTTGAGGAGTCCTTGCAGTAGAAAATTCCCTTCTTATTCCATGTTCTTCACAAAAATCAAAAAATTCATCTGAGGTAAATTCTCCTCCCCAATCAGACCTGAGGCATTTGATTCTGCGATCTGATTCATTTTCAACCAAGGCTTTGAATGATTTGAACTTTTCGAAAGCTTAATCTTTATACTTCATGAGTCCTATCCAACACATCCTTGAAAAGTCGTCAATGAACAATTTGAAGTACTCTTCAGCTCTAGGTGACCTCTTCCTCGTTGGACCACATATATCAGTATGGACAAGTTCAAGTGGCCTGCTAGCTGATCCTTCCTTTTCAGGGAAATTAGTTCTGGTTTCTTTACCAAACTGACATGACTTGCATATTGTATTGTCTGGAATTCTAATGTCAGGAAGATCACGAACTGCCTGATATTTGCATGCTTTCCTTATCTGAGACAAGCTAAGATGCCCCAATCTTCTGTGCCATAGCCAGTGTTCATCATTCTTACTTAGATAGCATTGATGTTGTCCTTCTTTGACTATGTATAAATTATTTGGATTTCTTATGCCTTTGATCACTGTTTTTCCTGTATCAAGATCACGAACACTACATCCATTTGATTGAAATATTACCTTAGTTCCTTGATCGCACATCTGACTGACACTCAATAGATTATGCATTAAGCCATCTACATACATAACATTTCCAGCTTTGACCTTTTCTTTCAACTGAACAAAACCTTTACCTTTTATGAATGTAGGGATGTTATTTCCAAATGAGACCTTCTTTTCCTTTTCTAAGGCACTATATGATTGAAGTTTTTCTTTATCACCTGTCATATGTTTCGAACATCCACTGTCGATGTACCATTGATTTTCCTGTCCTTCTGCATATAAGGCTATCCCACAACTTTCTGGTTGTGGTTCTTTCTTTCTCCATGTTTTGGGGTTCAATGAAGCTTGCTCGTTCTGAGTTGTTTGCCGGAACCTACTCCTGCATTCAGACTCTACATGACCGAAGTTGTTGCAAATAGAACATTCTATTTCATTTTCAAGAGCAGTAAAGTTATTGTAGGTCATTTTCATGTTCCTAGTCATACTCCTTTGTTTTTGAGCTTCCCTAGTCATGATGGTCTTGTAGGAAACACATTGAGTGGCTTTATGACCAAAGTTATGACAAGAAAAACATTGGCCATTGAAGAAATTCCTGCGATTATCAAACCTACCAACCAATTGATTGTAGATTCTTTTAACATCCATTCTTGAGCCAAATTGAGAATGATTTACCTGTGGTTGATTGAAGCTTCTTTTCATCCTTGAAGTAGATTGCCCTCGACTTACTTGGTAATCTTTGTTCATTTGTGAAGCCAATGGTCCCTGATTTACCTGGTAGTCTACATTATGTTTTTTTTGTTGATTGTCAACCTGTTCACTTCTCCTTGCTGCATCAAGATAACTTTTGGAGGTGGATGGATTTTGTGCTTGAGCCGTTTCTTCAGAATATCCGAGACCTGTCTTGATTAGAGCAGAATGTTGTACTTTGATAATCTCATCTAAAGTTTCAGATCCTTTAGCAAATCTAAGATTAAGAGCTTTTGTTTTCTCAATTTCTTTTCTAAGTCCCACAATTTCACATTCTAACTCTTCATTGTGTTTATCTCTTTCAGCAAGTTGGAATGTCAAAGTGTCTATAATCATGTTCTTTTCTTCTAAACAAATTTTGAGTTTAGAAATTTCTTCATAAAGATCTTCTTCATTTATAGCATCCAAGAAGTCATCATCTTCAAAAGCCATCAAAAGTATATCATCATTACCTTGTTCATCTTCATCACTATTTGAAAGTCCATCACTGTCTTCATGTGTATAATAGCTCTTCTTACTTACATTCTGTTTTTTGTTCCACCTGACAGGGTCCTTACCTTTGTCTAGTCTTTCTTTATGAGGGTACTTTGCAGCATAGTGACCGACTCTTCCACAAGAAAAGCATTTTAAAGGCAGCTTACCTCTGAATCTTCCAGTTCCCCGTTGAAGGTTCTTGAAAAAATTTGATTCTTCTTCTTCTTCAGACATATATCCTGACTCATTGTAAACTCCTTTTCCTGAGGCTTTGAATGCAGCTTCTCTCCTTTCTGATGGTCCCCCTTTTCTCATTTCGTAAGCAGTTAGAATTCCGTGCAGCTAGGACATGGTAAGACTTTGTAGATTCTGTTTTTCTTCTATGGTAGAAACTTTTGAGTCAAACTTAGGAGACAAAGATCTTAGTACCTTTTCAACCAAAACAACTTCTTTTATTTCTTCACCCAAGTTTTTCATACAATTTACGATCTCATCTATATGTTGGAAATAGTTAGCCACGCTTTCAACATTGTGCATTTTGAGACTTTCATATTGAATTCTAAGAGTTTGTAGTTTTTTTCGTTTTACCTGTTCATCTCCTTCATAGCTCAGAACAATCTTGTCCCATATTTCTTTTGCGGTTTTAAGCTGCATAACCTTGACGAATTCTGATTGAGATAGATTCCCTAATAGAGTATTGACAACCTTTACATTTGTTTCATACTACTTTTTACCAGCCGGATCTGTAGGAGTTGCTGATGGAAATGTATATCCTATTTCTACAATATCCCAAACTTTTGTACCAAGAGATTGAAGATAGGCTGTGATTCTTACCTTCCAATAGATGAAGTTGCTCCCATAAAAAATTGGTGGCCTGATGGATGCCTCTCTCTCATAATTGCTCATGATGATAGATCTTCCTTCAAGCAGTCAAGCTTCTTCTGAAGGACCTGCTTTGAAACCAATTTTTGGAAATAATATTGAGAGGGGGGGTGAATCAGTATTATCAAGTCAATTATTTTTCAATTCAGCCACAGATTTGTATATGCTACTTTAGTTAGAGAAACCAGCGTATATACGCAACTTCAGTTAAGGAAAACAACGTATAACTCACAGACTTGTAATTTAGTTATTCTTCAGATGTTAATCTTAAATCTGTGTGTCAGAACCATATAGACATCAACCAGGAACAGAAAAATAGTGCAGACAGTCACACATAAGAACACAAGATATAAGGTGGAAACCCAATGTGGGTGAAAACCACCTGCTGCAATATGTCTCTATCTTCTTTCAATTAGAAACTTCTTTTTACAATGATTCTGTACTAGTGCAGTCTTATATCAGTACGTAGGCTGCTACCTGCAGAAGGCTACAACGTTCTCTCGTTCTCAAACTTCACCTGGAAGGGAGCTACAACCCTCTTACCTCTTGTACTAGCTGAGGTACTAGTATATAGGCTGCTACCTGCAGAAGGCTACAACCTTCTCTTTTCTTCCGGGGACCACGTTTCATAAATTTTCAGACTGGATCCATGAATAACATCAACCATACATCAAGTATATCTGAAATAATCAATCTCCTTTGTACAACCCAATATAGGATCAACCAGAACACTTCTTAGAATGTTGTAACCAGAAAACAGTAACAGTAACCAGACACCAAATCTGAACCCAAAACACTACAGCAATAAATAGAAACAGCTAAAGCATATTTCATGAAATGTACACTACTTCACTAAGCATAAACCTGCGTACATACGTAGCTGTATCAATGCCAACCAGTGTATACGCTATATTATTTTGCTGAACCTACGTGTATACGTGCCTCTGATGTGCGGAACCTGCATACAGATCTATAACAAATAATTTTCTCTTTTCAAGTATTCAGACATCAATTATACCCAGTTTATCAGATTTATAGATCTACTTATGAGCCAAATACAACAAATCAAAAACCATATAGTGATACTACTATTCAATCCTTAAGGTCTTGATCAATAGAACTTATCCATCTTTTAGCGCTCAGGTTCCTCCTTGGATCCGATTCAACAATGCACCATAAACCAATCACCAGTGTTCTAGATCGTGCTCCTCTTAAGATATTCAATACTTTAATCGACACCCTTGCCAAATGATCTCCTTCCCTTTTTATAGTCTTAAGCTTACACAAACCATGGTCCAAAACCATTGATAACCAATACTAGGGACTCAATACCTGGGCTTAACACTTTGGATGCAAACCAAAACCATAGGTTCAAATATGTCGGACTAAATACCATGGACCAAACATAAATTTTCCCACATGTACATGATTTTCTCTGCATGAAAGTGCATGCATACGTATACGCGCCTTCTGAATGGTATACCCGCGTGTATCGCGATTTTGTTACGAGGAACCTGCATATACCTCATTTCCTTTCATTTTGAGAGCCTGAAGTGTGATCTGCCCTTTGAGTGAGTTGCCATGAAGGACAACACCTGCGCCATAGTGCCAAACTAGTGCCATAATTCCAACATGGTCTTCCTTAGAACCTCTGATATGACTATCAGTAGCCATCTTCCTTTATCTATGAGTTCCTCACTCATTCACTACAAGCTGCACTTAAGCCTCTACAACAACAAGTCCTCCTTGTTGCAACTTACCTCACCAAGCTCTCCTCACTCGGTCTTTTGACAAGCAATTGGTTCTCTATCTCTGGAATTTCCTTTGAGCACTCTTCTCTACTCCTTTAGGCTTCAAATCATCTGCACCTTCTCAAGAACACGACTATCCTCTTGTATTTCAATCACCATGAAATACTTGGTTCTGACCACCTCTTCTTTCACTTGGAAATTCTTACCAGCTTCCTTCATTGCCTTGGCAATTCTACCCACATCCTTTGTGGAATTACCTTTGTGAGTTGCAATAATATCTCTGCAGTAACAAGTCTCCTCCTTGCAACATATGATTTACTAAGATTCTCTCCTCTGAGCTCAGTCGTTCAACATCTCTCTGGTTCTTTCCTTTGGAACCATTTGAGCACTCCTTTCTCTTAGGTTATTGCTATGACCTTCTCGCCTCCTTATGCTATTGCCTGTGCATCAATATAAACCAAAACTCTTCTATCTTCAAATCAAATCAAACAAAACATGTCATCTCAGCTCCAAGATCTCTACATGATCTTGTTTCACCATTTACCTATACTTTGAGTGGATTGTATTCCTTTTCCTTGCATCTGAAAGTTCTATTCCACATCATCTCTGTGTGCCTACTATTCCTCAAATTAAAATCTGATCCTTCCTCTTTGCCTGCATGTACATATTAAAACACAACTCTGTTTTAAATCCTTTTCTATGTAATTTCCTTATTCTGTTCTGCTATCAATTGTTTCAATAATAATTATGCTCTGATACCAAATGATGCAAGGTTACCCTTGTGTTTCCCACAGCATGCATGGATTATGCAAAATCTGATCTGTCCCAGGAATTTTAACTCACTAAGGAGTTAAATATTCATTTACTAAGGTTAAGGCCCTCATAATCAACCATATGTGGAATAATTCATTACTAACCCATCAATGCCTAACTCCTAGGAAATATCCACTTATCGGAATGTAAATCATCCCTTAAACCTTCAATTTGGACTTTATTAAAGGCCTTCTCTTAATTCCTCATATCGGGGTATTATTGGAACACATACACCCACCTAAACCTTTAATCATTCATATTCGAGACTATCAGGACTTTATAAACCCTTATAACCCTCATCCACTTATAATTGGGACTGAATCAACCCTTTCAAGCCCTCATTAGCCCTTGGCCGCATATATATAAACTCTCCCTTCCTTATGCCTTGGTTATATACAATTTAAGGCATAAAACTGTATATCTGCGTTATAACCCCTTTATAAGCATTTACAAAGGAAATACATTAAAAACACACCTTTCTACCTTTGGTATGGACTCTGCATGATTCTCAAGGCTTACCTTTATTGCTATCGACAATCGCATCCTCCGCGGGTTTCTTAATACATATACCTCCCGCTTTCCCGATATGCGATCATATAACATTCCGGACTTCAAATATCATTAACCATGATTTGTTTCACTATCAGGTCCGCTCCTATCGGCCCTTCGTATAATCACATATCGCATGTATTAAAGGCACTATCTATAAAACATTGTGACCCAATCAAATCTCCACCATTGATCCTTTACTTGATCCAACAGTTATTAATGCTCCCGATCTCCAAAGTTGCTCCAACAATTCTCTACCGTTGATCTGTGCCTAGCAGATCCAACAGTCCACAACCATTTCAGGTTGGTAACAAGCCCAACACTTAACACTTCTTTCGGACCCGATGGAATTATAAAACCCCAACCTAATACATTTTGGGTATGACTTCTCAATTAAACTTCGATCACTTTGGCACCTAATGACTGTCCAATGGCGAGATCTCTCCAATCGCCACTACGATTTAATCCTGATCGTTGATCATTAAAGATCCAATGACTATGATTCACCCATACTCCATTTCTTCCACCTTTCTATTTACTTCGATTTTAGAGCATTTCTTCAGGGTTTCTGTAGTTTCTGGGTTTTCTAAAGGTTTTCCTTTCACCCTCAATTCACTTCCACTTGAGCTCTAAACTCATGATTTCTTTTATCACTGTCCTCTTTGGCCTCCAATTGGTCCTTCGAATGGTTCAATGGCCCATTTCAAACCTCTGTATTGCTCTCTTCTTCTCTGTGCATTCGCTGAATTCCACCTCTCTACATTCACTGCACTTCACCTGCATAAATATACATATGCAATTCTCTAATGCATGCAATCTATCATTCAACACTCAATCACGCATTTATACAGATTTAATCAATCTCTGTATATATATATATATATATATATATATATATATATATATATATATATATATATATATATATATATATATATATATCTATATATATATATATATATATATATATATATATATATATATATATATATATATATATATATATATATATATATATATATATATATATATATATATATATATATATATATATATATATACAAATAATTATTTATAGAATGAGATCTCTGTCTCTCTTGCCTGATATTCTAATATCAGTGGCCTCTATTCCAACTTTGCCCGTAGGCTTACAATCACTCCAAATATATAACCTCTCTAACCTATCTAACCTCTGTCTTTGCCTTTTAAGCTTACATTTATACATAAGGACTCTAAAACCAATTCCTAAATTTGATCCATGAATTCCTTAACAAATTTCCTAAATCTCCTTCTTGTTCCTAAAATCATGAATTGACTCCTAATCTAGGATTTACAATCGATTCTCAATCCCTCAATCTCTTAACTATCCTAAATCTCTCATGTTCTCCTATATTCAAGAACATTTATAAATATGCCTCACAATATTCAATTAATTCCCTATTCAAGCTTCTCTCATTAAAATCGCTCAAAACATTAATAATTACATTTAATTCACTCTTAGAAACCCATCTTCCTTGAAAAACACAATACCCATATGTCTACTAGAATACAATGATTTTTCTTGGGTTGGATGCTCCTGCATCAGATTCATATTCCACTCTTCCTTCCAACTCCTTCACCCACCAGGGTTCCATTAAGACATGAGTGATGATACCAAAATTATGAATACCTTGGACATAATTAGTAGAGACATGATTTCATAACAAAATATTCGACTTATAACTCTTCACCACCAAGAATCCATGAATGAAAATGAGTCTTTAGCACATAGTGCATGCACCGAAACCATAGCAATTCAACTTCATGCATACACCACCACCCAATATTTTCGTATCCCAATTACCATCAATTGTGTGTGATCCTAGAATGATGGTATGAGAATCTTGTTAAAGTTAGTGGAATTTCCCAAAAACAAAGGAATAATGATTGATAGACATGCAAAATTATTTGGAAAATGATGATAGGGTAAGATATCTATGATATCAAGGTATCGATTTTAAAGTTTCCATATAGAATCTCTACCCCTTTATGATGATATAACATAAGCATAACTCATCCTTCATGACCATACTTTAGCTCTACTAATTGTGTTACATTAGAATAGGCTAGGAATATTTCTTCATTATGATAAGGGTAGGTTAGTTTATATTTATATAACATGCTATTAACTTGGTAACTTAGTGATAAATTCCAATCATGGGTCTAGATTCCTCTTTTCAAGAGGACCAATTTGAACTAATGAAGCACTCAATTTGGACAAAGGAAAATGTATTTTTGGATTAAATCCCACATGTGAATATTTGATCAGGTCAGCTATAAAGCAAATTAGTCACCCTTGGAAGGCTATAAATACGAGTGACCTCAATCTCATTTGGGAATCATCAGCACTATCATTCTTCTCTCTTTAGTTTGGCTTGCATAAGTTTGAGATAGCTCGTGGAAATTTTCTTGCAAAGGTCCAAGATTGGAGGGTCTGAAGCTTGCACATGTGCTAGGATTTTGGTTTCTGATCGTAGGCTTGTCAAATGCAATTTTCGACTGTAACCGCATGAAGGTTGGTTCATATTTGCGGATGAAGCCTTTCAGGCACACACACATTATGTCATCCCTGTGATTAGGAACTAAGGGTTTAATTTCACAGTTGGCCCAAAATTTCGATAGTTGAGTGTAGAGTTCAACAATTGACCGCAAGCAGTGAGAATTGATCGAAATCTTCTGAATGAGGGTTTGATTATTGGTATTATTGGGTTCATTTCATGATGGTGTTTAGTTGATTTTTGATGGATAGTTGTATGGATGAAGTTATGGATCGTTGTACTCTCTTTTCTTGACTCATTCAATGACAATATAATAAGAAGAAGAATTCGAAAGGGTTTTCCCCATAGTGGGTTTTTCCTTGGTCTCCAACCAATCCCAGTGTATCTATGTGTGAATGATTTTCTTCTATTGTTCCTTTATGTTCCGCCGTGTTAATGATGATATTTTTATTTCTATATAGTTTCATATGTTGTTGAGTAATGATATAAGTATGAATAATGTTATGATGTTATGGGGTGAATGTAGTATGGAAATATTGAAATGCAATTATCAAAGCAAATAACAATATAGCTCTAAGAAAAATTAACACATGCTAACATCTAATGTATCACTAAGGTTCTTTTATTAACAATTAGCCATACTACTTAATAAATATAGGCACATAGAATGAAATCATCGAATAGCTGAATATTCACACAAGCATATGACAAATAAACTGAACTTTGAACTTCCCTTTTTCCATAAGAATATTTGTGCACCAAAGAACTATTCCTATACTAAAAATAATTCTTGTACTAAAGACAATTCCTGCACTCAGACTGAATTAAAAGGATAAAAATAATCATAACTTGACTGATCATTCTAAGAGAAGAATTGTCTTTGCCTAGCCCAAGCTGATACAAGGCTGAGCTTTTTGAAACTATCAATGCCAGGTTGTGTGTTGCCATTTTTCTCTGAATCATACAGATTTCCCAAGAAATTATTAAATCTTAAGAGCAGAGGGAATAAAGAATAAGGGATAGGAATACTAAAAAAATAATGGGAGGGAATATTGCTAGGGACATTTAGAAATAGAATAGAGTAACAATGTATTAAGGGAGAAATAGGAAAAAGGCACAAGGGAAATTTATTTTAAGGGAATAAAAGGGAAACTAGAAGTGGGATTCAAGGGATTAACTGCAAGAAAGGGAATGAAATACACTTATGGGATAATGGATAATTAAGAGGGACTATAGAAGAAGGAAAAGAAATGACAGAGTGCCCAATTATGAAATTATGGTGTCTCCGTCAAAAGATAATGTTGTAACCCTGTGAAAAAAAATTAATTGTAGCGAGATTTTTATGCTACCCACATGAAAATTAAGCATGTCACCTACCCTGAACTTGGTAAGGGTTGTGTTTCCACTTGTTCTTTTTTGCTTCCACTCGAAGCTGACTGTATAAACCTACTTCTTCTCAAAGATAGGTTAGTTATGCATAAAAATTGAAGCAACAACCCCATTTTAGTAAAAGGAGAGTCTACTTGTTAATGTCTTGGTTTTTAGTAGACCCTTACACAATTGTGCCAACAAGTTGATTTTCACAGTTATACATTTTTTTATGATTTATTTTCTTTTATTATTGTTATTTTTTTTTGGAAAATATGTAGCTCAAAGAATACTCAGTAGGCTAGTCCATTAGTCACCAACTAGTTAAACACAACCACCCAATTATGTGGAAAGGTCTTCGTGCTCTCTTGACAGTATAATCTACTTGCAAAGATGATCAAGAACTGGTACACCTTTCTAAGTGACTTCATCTTATAAACATGATTGGGTGTGGATCTGAACTTTGACGACTCCTTCACCCAACACTTTATAATATCCCTAATGTTTACATAGCTATGGGTGAAATAGAAATGTTCATCCATGCGGTTTTCCAGCTGAGGTAAGTGATACATCTGATGATAATTATCCATCCTGAAGATAGCAAGATGTGTTCCACTGGCACTTCTTAATGTCATAGTCTCAGGGATCTGTGTGTGAGATAATCTAGTGGATGATGTCCACACATGGGAATGCAGGGTACCTACATGCAACCTTCTGTAAGCCTAACCAGTGGATATTGACATACACCTGCTATGTTGGAAATAATACTGAGATGGGGGTGAATCATTATTAGCAAATCACTAAAATTTTCATTTCCATAATCATATTCATATACGCTACTTTAGTTAAGGAAACCCGCATGTACACGCAACTGTGTTTAATGCAACTAGTGTATATCCAGTAAACTTATGATTCGGTTAATCCATCATATGTTGATCTTTAATTAGTGCATCAGAACTTCATTAAACAATAAACAGGTGCAGTAAAACAGAAAAGATCATCACACATAAGAAACACACATGAACACCATGATATAAGGTGGAAACCTAATGCGTGACAAAAATCAATTGTTGTCGTCTTCCTTTAACATAAGAAAAACCTGTTTACAACTTTGTGCTGGTGCAGACTCATACCAGTACGCAGGCACCCACCTGCAGAAGGCTACAACCTTCTTTCATTCTCCAGCTACTATTGGAAGGGAGCTACAACCCCTTGGCTTTTGTACTAGCCGATATGTTTACCAGTACATAGGCGCCGACCTATAGAAGGCTACAATCTTCTCTCTTCCTCCAGGGACCACGTTTCATAAATTTTCATACTCGATACTCCTGAAGTACAACAACATAATCTGAAGGCCACGTTTCATCTAATTTTCATACTAGACCCATCAATAACATTGAAGCACAAAATTAATCACCACTGCAATACACCCATCAACTACACCTGCATCATCAATATCTGAATCACCCAACAATGAAACACTAAAACCCTGTCAACAAAACACAGTCACCAGAACACAGAGCACACCACATAATTCTGCAACAACAACCAGATCCAACTGCAACTTCAAATATCATACTTCATACTGTATACGCTACTCTTATGAGCCAAACCAGCGTGCATACGTGCTTTTACCAAATTGAACATGCGTACAAATTTGCAAATATTTACTCATAACTTTGCAACTATTCTAGACATTAGTCATACCTAGATCATAACATTTATACAAATAAACATGCGTCAATAATTCAGATATAGTCTATCCATGATCAAACCACGTAATGATAATACATTCCAAGCCTTATGATCCCGATCCATCATCCATCATCAACCGTATAGGTGCATCCTGTTAGAAAATTATATATTATGGAGCAATGGAACACATAAAATATTGCAGAAATATAAACACAGAAAACGCACAAAACAAGAGAGACACAGATATACGTGGTTCACCCAGTTTGGGCTACGTCCACCCTGAACAGCCAGTCCTTCCTTTCTATTATCCAACAAATTGAAGAGACACAACCTACAACAAATCTGCTGTAATATCCTCTGTTTTCTCTCATAGTCTCACCTCTCTGTTTCTCGCTCACAGAATACACATCTATATCGTAGCCTCAAATACAATACCCTCATACAAAGAGAGGGGTTACCTTCTAGGGCAAAAAACCCTAAACTAAACATAAGTTCTACCATCAGATCATCTGCCTAATGAATGACCCAGATTGACTAGAAGTTACTATACTTTTACAAGGCAATTTTACATTTGTTTTTAGCTTCGGGGGCTATGCCCCCGAGCCCCTGCCAGGGGACCGCTGGCCCCCGGACCCCCCAACCGGGGGGGATCAACCCCCCTGGACCCCCACAGGGGGGACAAGTCCCCCCCGCACCCCCCCCGCGTGGAGGGGTGTACAAACTTACTGGGGTATACATCTGGCTGAAACAAAGACCGCTGAACAATCATGCTCCACACACAACAATCTCCCACTTGGAGAATGATTGTAGAAACTCCACCACTGCTTCATTTGCTGGACAATGACTCCTCTTTGGACCTGGCTGTTCCTCATCTTCATCGTCATCCTTGAAGACCAATTGAAACTGAGCATATTCCCAGTTTCTCCCTGGTTACAACTTTTGTTAGCATATCTGCAGGATTCTGGCTAGTGTGTATCTTTTCCAGCTTCAACTCTCCATCTTCCAACACTGATCGTATGAAATGGTACTTGAGCTGTATATGTTTAGTCCTAGAATGAAATGCTGAGTTCTTTGCAAGATGAATGGCACTTTGGCTATCACTGTATAACGTGACCTTATCATGCTCCTTACCCAATTCACCCATAAACCTTTGTAACCAAAACATTTCTTTACTAGCCTCTGTAGCAGCAACATACTCTGCTTCTGTTGTTGAAAGTGCAACAACACTTTGGATTTTTGAAACCCAACTGAAAGTTGTTCCTCCAACAGTAAATACATATCCTGTAGTGCTCCTCCTGTTATCTCTGTCACCTGCCATATCTGCATCAACATATCCTTGTAGGGAGATGTTTGAACCACCAAAGCATAATTCTTGATTTGTGGTACCTTTCAAATATCTGAGAATCCATTTCACTGTCATCCAGTGTTCCTTTCCTGGATTGTTCATGTACCTACTTACAACTCCCACTGCATGTGCAATATCAGGCCTTGTGCAGACCATTGCATACATTAAGCTTCCAACTGCTGATGCATATGGAACTTTAGACATATAATCCATGTCTTCTTGGGTCTTTGGGCACATTTCCTTGCTAAGTTTGAAATGGCTAGCAAAAGGTGTACTAACTGGTTTTGCATTGTGCATGTTAAATATTTTCAACACCTTTTGTATGTACTCATTCTAAGACAATGTTAATTTACGATTTTTCCTGTCTCTAGTTATTATCATACCAAGGATTTGTTTTGCAACTCCCAAATCCTTCATTGCAAATGAATTTGCCAATTTTCTTTTGAGCACATTTATTTCCTGCATGTTAGATCCTGCAACAAGCATGTCATCTACATACAATAACAATATAATATAGCTGCCATCATTTTTCTTTTTCAAATAAACACAATGATCAGAGTGACATCTAGTATAACCTTGTTCAGACATAAACTTGTCAAATTTTAGATACCACTGCCTTGGAGCCTGTTTTAAGCCATACAAGCTCTTCTTCAACCTGCACACTAGTTTCTCCTTCCCTTTCACCTCATATCCTTGTGGCTGCTGCATATATATCTCTTCCTCCAAATCCCCATGGAGAAAGGTTTTCTTTACATCTAACTGCTCAAGATGCAAATCTTCAGCTGCTACAAGACTTAAAATAGTTCTGATTGAAGTCATTTTAACAACAGGAGAAAATATTTCACCAAAATCAATACCTTTCTTCTGTGCAAACCCCTTCACCACAAGTCTAGCTTTGTACCTTTGTTTTCCTCCATCTTCTTCCTTCAGCCTGTAAACCCATTTATTCTTCAATTTAGTTTTTCCTGCAGGCAACCTAACTAAATCCCAAGTCTGGTTATGCATTAAGGAGTCCATCTCTTCTTCCATCGCTACCTCCCACTTCTTCCTGCTTTCAACTTGCATTGCTTCTTCATAACATTCGGGTTCACCAGAATCAGTCATCAATAAATAATATAATGAAGGAGAGTATCGTTCAGGGGGTCTACTTATCCTGGTAGATCTTCTAACACCACTTTCAAGTGTTTGGAGTGCCTGTTGTTGTTGTGGTGGTTGTTGTTGTTGATTATTATTATTTTCAGGCACCTTTACCTTTTTAGTGATTTCATCAAGAACTACGTATTCCTTGTTTTCTTTTTCCTGTTTCTTTTCCTACAACTGATTCTTATACAAGACCTTTCATTGAATATTATATCTCTGCTCCTAATGATTTTTCGATTTTCATAATCATATAAGCGATAACAAAAATCATTAACACCATATCCAATAAAGGTACATTTCTTTGACTTTGCCTCAAGCTTTGTTCTATTTTCTTTATCAATATGGACAAAGGCCTCACAACCAAAAGGCTTTAAAAAAGAGTAGTTTACCTTTTTACTTGTCCATGCTTCCTCCGGAACACCACCATCCAAGGAACTTGAAGGCCCTCTATTTATTAGATCAACAGCAGTATCTACCAGCATTTTCCCAAAACTGTAAAGGCAATCCTGCATGCAATCTCATGCACCTTGCACGCTCCATGATTGTTCTGTTCATCCTTTCTGACACACCATTTTCTTGTGGTGTTCTTGGAACTGTCTTCTCTCTACGAATTCCATGCTCTGAACAGTACCTATCAAACTCTTTGCTGCAATATTCACCTCCATTGTCTGATCTAAGACACTTCAATTTCTTTCCTGTCTCAATCTCAACCAAAGCTTTCCATCTCTTGAAAGTATCAAATACATCAGATTTATTCTTAATAGAATAAATCCAAGTTTTTCTAGTTGCATCATCAATAAAAGTAACATAATAACGAGAGCCACCGAGAGATGATACCTGAGCAGGTCCCCATACATCTGTATGCACAAGCTCTAATTTTTCATTCTTCTTTTCTTTCCCAACTCTGAGAAATCTGACTCTCTTCTGTTTTCCATAAATGCAATTCTCACAGAAGTCCAAATCAACATTCTTCAAACCCGGCAACAAATTCCTTGAGTGAAGAATCTTCATCCCCTTTTCACTCATGTGTTCGAGCCTATGATGCCATAATGCTGCATCTGCTCCTTTGGAAGTTAAAGCATTAACATAGTTAGAAATACCATTGCATAAATACAATGTACCAACCTTTTCGCCTTTTGCTATTACCAGGGCTCCTTTGGTGACCTTCCAAGCTTTATCTGTGAAAGTTGTCACACAACCTTCACCGCCTAATTGCCCTGTTGAAATCAGATTTTTCTTTAGATCTGGAACATGCCTTACCTCCTTTAATAGCCATTGGTTTCCATTCTGCTGTTTTACAAGAACCTTACCCATTCCAATGATTTTATAGGGTTTATCAGCACCCAGACGAACTTGTCCAAAATCTCCTTGAGCATAGTCATGAAAGTATTTCTTATCAGGTGTGGCATGGAATGAAGCCCCTGAATCTACCACCCAGGAATCAGTAATATTTTCGAAAGAAAGAATCAAAGCATCTTGTAACACCTCACCTGTCACATTTGCTTCATGATTGTGTTCTTGCTGTGCATCTCCTTCTTTTCCCTTCCGTGATCTACAGTCTTTCTTTAGGTGTCCTTTCTTTCCACATTTCCAGCACACTATCCCCGATCTGGACTTGGATCTTCCTTTCCTTGATTTACTGCGATATCCTGAGCTCTTTCCTCTTTCCATTTTTCTTCCTATATACTTTGCACTCAAAGCATTTCCCGATGTCTCACCGGAGCTTTTTCGTCACATTTTCTCGCTAAGGATAGCACCGACAACATCATCAAACTTTAAAGTACTAGATCTAGAAACGGAGTTACTAATGGCCATTACCAAACCATTCCAACTTTCTGGTAATGAGCACAGGAATAACAGAGCTCTAACTTCATCATCAAAGTTTATCCCTACAGAACTTAATTGACTTGTAACTGTATTAAAATCATTTAAATGGTTTGCAACAGATCCACCTTCCGACATATTCATATTAAATAGCCGTTTCATAAGAAATACCTTGTTTGAGGCCGAGGGTTTTTCATATAGTTTCGACAACGTTTGCATCAAACCCTCTGTCGTGGTTTCCTTCGAAATGTTGAAGGCGACTGACGCAGTAAGGCACAACCGTATTGTTCTGAGTGCCTTTATATAGAGAAGGTTCCATTCTTCGTCTTTCATACCCATCAGCATCTTTGTTTTTCCGCCCAATGGTAGGTATAGATCTTTCTAATACAGATAATCTTCCATCTGCATCTTCCACAGCGAGAAGTTTTGGCCGTTAAATTTCTCCACCCTAAACTTACCATCTTCCGCCATTGCTCCCACTCGAACCAGGAACCCTTCTTTCCTGCGAGTTTATCAACCAAATAGACCTTCGGCTTGATACCAGTTGTTAGAAATTTATATATTACGGAGCAATTGAACACATAAAATATTGCAGAAATATAAACACAGAAAACGCACAAAACAAGAGAGACACAAATATACGTGGTTCACCCAGTTTGGGCTACGTCCACCCTGAACAGCCAGTCCTTCCTTTCTATTATCCAGCAAAATGAAGAGACACAACCTACAACAAATCCGCTATAATATCCTCTGTTTTCTCTCACAGTCTCACCTCTCTATTTCTCGCTCACAGAATACACATCTATATCATAGCCTCAAATACAATAACCTCATACAAAGAGAGGGGTTTCCTTCTAGGGCAAAAAACCCTAAACTAAACATAAGTTCTACCGTCAGATCATCTGCCTAATGAACGGCCCAGATTGACTAGAAATTACTATACTTTTACAAGGCAATTTTACATTTGTTTTTAGCTTCGGGGGCACTGCCCCCGAGCCCCCGCCGGGGGACCGCTGGCCCCTGGACCCCTCAGCCAGGGGGAATCGGCCCCCCCGGACCCCCGCAGGGGGGACAAGTCCCCCCCGCCCCCCCCCCCCGCGTGGAGGGGTGTACAAACTTCCTGGGGTACACATCCGGCTGAAACAAAGACCTCTGGACAATCATGCTCCACACACAACACATCCTTGGTTCAGATCAAGCAAAGTATCACAAACACATAACCAACATACTAGATCTCACACTTCATCAGATATTCATCACTTGCACATTGGCCTAATGATCTTCTTCTCCTTATATAGGTTTAGGCCTCTCTCAATACCATGGTCCAAAACCACATAGGACCAATACCTTGGACCCAATACCTTGGGTCAATACCTCAGATCAAATACCATGGATCAATACCAAAATACCATGGACCAAATACCACGGACTAAAACTTAGTTTTCCAACATGTACGCGCCTTTCCTTTTGTGAAAGTGCATGTGTATGTTATACACCCCTTTGTATATAGTGATCCTACGTGTATACGTGACTTGGTATATAGTGAACCTAGGTATACATTTCTGTATACGCAACTTTGTATACAATGAACCTGCGTGTATACGTGGCTTGGTATATAGTGAACCTGCGTATACCTTTCTTTCTTCATTCTTGCTATTTACCTACTATACTGTGATCTTTCATCTGATAGAGTTGCCATCAAGGACAACACTCGTGTCATACTTGTATCATAACACCAACATGCTGGTCTTCTAGATATTCCTTGAATTCTCCTGCAAAGATATCCTTGATTTCTTTCTATGTTAACTTCATTCCACTCTCAATGAACAACTGAGTGTATGCATAAACTGGTAAACTCATTGACACCCATTCAACTGCATCCCTAGTGCTACTTTCAACAATATCCTTCGATGCAACTCTCTTGGAAGCCATGTTACCTGTAACTATGGAGAGTTTCTCAACAACTATTGTACCTGGAGACAAAGAGGACACTTGTGGCATGAAAATATTAGCGTGAAACCAAAATCACTTCAAGAACAGAACAAACAACAAACTGAGAAACTGCTGGGAAGAATTGTGCAAAATTGACTCTCAGAGGTGTCTGACTTTGAACTAGTTCTGCACATTACGTAGTTCCAGCTACCAGTAGGGAGGTGCTACTAACTGGAACTGCACAATGTGCAGTTTAGTTAGGCTTATGCTAGCTAGAACTACACATTGCACAATCCGAGTGACCAAGGCTTAGGATTGGCTTTGGGAACTACACAGTGTGTAGTTGGAGCCAGGCCTTGGCAGACTCTGCGCAATTCCTAGAGCCAAGGTAGAGCCTTAATATCCAGAAATGCGTAGTGCATGCTGGGAAGAGCTAGATCCGGGCCAGGGAAGCCTAGATCTGCCTAAGGGAAATATGAAAATGAGAAGATATGAAATTGGAAGTGAAGGTGGGTGAAAATGTGAGTGAATGATGATGCATGCAAACAAAACAAGTGCATGAATCAATCAAATTGAATATAAATGAAGCATGTGGAGAGAGTTTCCGCAATGACAATCATTAGTGTAAAAAATGGGTTATGCATACGACACTTGGGAAAGGCAATGAAAAACTTAAAAAAACACTTCTACAAGATAAAACAAATCAAAATTCCTGTGGTCATTCAATAAAATGGCTAAAACACCACTCTCACAAGCCAAGCAAACAAAAGCGATAGAAAAAGAAACAAAAGATTAGAAAAGCAAGACTTACCCAAAAAATTTGTGATGACCATGCCGAAGGTTCCTCGATCTCCTTGGGAATGCCATAACTCTAAGGTAGAATGAAAAAATGAGATATGGTGCATCCATTAAATATATTTGGTCGATTTGGGGTTTATGACGCGAAGACAAAAGATATGGGAAAAAGTGGCACATGGCTGTAGTTTCCAAAAATAACTCAAGTGTAACTACAACTACTAAAAATAGATCCCTATTTTTGAGGGATGATTTTTTACTTTTTTTTCTTTTTTGGGAAAAAACTGCCATGTATGCACAAAGAGATTATGCAGTTCCCGGGGAAACTAGACAACTCACTAGCTCATGCATTGGGAAGTTGTTGAGGGAAAGCTTTTGTGCAAGTCCTGGGTTGAGTGGCTCAATTTTCCTCTCATTCTCTACATAGTTTCCCAGCTGAAGGCAAGCTGTAAGCTGACTTTTTTCAGTTTTGGGGTCGAAGGCTCATTGTGGGCTTGGACTACGCAATTACTGGACTGAAGGCTAGTTTCTTTCAAGGATTACATAGTTCACTAACGCAGGCCTAGAACCGAGTTGAAACCAAGTGAAGAGATCGGTTTTCAGGTTAGATAGAAAAGCAAGCTGGAAAACACAAGCCGTAAGTAAAAGATAAAACTCAATTAAAGCACAAGCACTTGGGTTAGCGTCATATGAGTTGTTGTGCTTTGACGAGGGAGGCTCCAAAACGAAGCATAGGAAAAATTTTGGAGGGTGTTTGTAGCTGCTACAACTTTGGCAACACACTAGTATAACTCCAACTCTTTATATGGACTTTGTCTCATGTAAAGCAAGTCTAACTCTTCCGGAATTATTGCTCGATTCTTTTATCGTCATGATTTCTTCACTAGCTTGAGTTAAATATAAAGTCCCTACCATTCTCCTTATCGACAACAAACATACCAAGCAAAGTCAACTGAGTTGTTTCAATTGGGGATGTGGGGTATATTGATGTAGAAATAATATAGACTGTCAAAGTTTTAGTTTCATCTCTGGTGTTGCTCCATTGCCAGTAGGCCTAGATGGTACTCCGACAAAGTCACTTAGGAACATAAGTATTTCTCCACTACTAGCGAGCCTGGTCAGTACCCCGATGGAGTTACTTACTTCACCTCTCTTGGCAAGAATATTTTCTATTATTTCTCCTTTATTTTATTTTGATTTCATTTTTCAAAGAACTGTGCATAGGCACTTATTTATTTCATGAGGCGGAAGATGGATCCTGACTTATTGAGAGAATAAGAGGTTGTCCCTTCAGAGAATGATGTTTATATATACCTCTGACATACTTGTTAAGGTTTTCCCCCTCACCTTACTCTACTTGACTAAGTTGAAAAGGATTAACCAAAATATAAAACCAATTAGAGTAGGCGATACTAATTAAAAGTGAAAGTGTTGTGATTTCACCAATAACTCACTCTCAAAGGAACATATTTTTCATTAGGGTATCATCGACTAAAATAAACACAAGATCTTCATAAAGAGAGGGAATATACAAATAACAAAATGTTGGTAGTTGTACAAGTCCTATTGTATTTCACCCTGCTTGTCACGAGAAGCCAAACACGATTTCATAGAAAACTAATCCTATGGGTGCATTAAAAAACAAACAAGCAAATGAAAGAAGTAAAATGAAGAAAAACATGTAAGCAGAAGCAAATAGGAAAGCAAACACTACTCCTACTCCTAAGCTAAGCAAAACATGGGCCTACTCATGTGAAGTGATATTTCCAATGCAACCACTAGCACATTGGTTGACCCCTGTAAGTGATATCATGGCTAACAAGAAAGATATTCAAGCCAATCAATAAACAATAAAGATAAACCAATGCAAACTAGAACGTTCGAAGTTTGAATGCATCTACGGAAAAGAAAAGATTAAAAGAACATGAAAGGTACCTTGAAAACATATCATGGTGTTGTGTCATATTGCATGTGGATGACAAAGATGTATACTCTTTCGAATGTGACAAATGAGAAAACATGAAAAAGGAAGAAAATTTTTGCTTCGCAACATGTTGGCTTGAGGGGGTCTAGACCCAAGTTTAGAGTTAGTTGCGCCAACTAACAAAACCCTACACTGCTAGCCCTTTCGCCAACAACTCATGTAGCACAGGCTGTAGTCTCACCCGAGGCATTATTGGGGATGATAGAACCAGTTTTATACATCTAGAGGTCTGTGTGATAGTTTTTGTTGCTTTTAGGGCTTTATTCTGACCTTCGCGAACCGTAACCCTTGAAATGTGGAAATTACAGTAACTTACAGATAATATATTCTAACTCTGTGCCAATTGCTTTAAACATTTATAACATCAAATAAACTAACAGATCTACCACTTATACGCATCTATTAAGTATTCCTTATGATAATTTCAATAAACAGAGCGAATTCACAATAAATGCAGAAGTAAACATAAACACAAATATATTGCTCCAAAATAGTCTTTATTAAGTTCAAATCTTCTATTACAGACTCTTTCTTCCTTGCGCACACAGCTGCAGGGGATCATGCACTCAATTACGGACATACCAATGTCTCTATGAACATAGCTACAGGAGCCTTCCCCTTTGCCTCAGTACAAAAAACAGACTCTTCTGACTTAGATTATTTTCCCATACATAGATATTCAATAGAATTCCCCTTTGCCTAAGTACAGAAAATAGACTCTTCTGACTTAGATTATTTTCCCATACATAGATATTCAATAGACTTCTTTCTCCTATGAATCTCTATGACTCGTTTTATAACATCTTCTTTTACAGTATCATGGTTCACGAATCATGGGCGGGTCACAAAACATCTTAACTTCTAACATACTAAGGGGATTTGACCTTCCTAAATCCCTTTGAGTTCTAATGACCTTCGTGCTCCCCTCCTCAAAATGCAGAGACTTTACAAAAATAACAAAACTATTTGCAAAATTGACCCCAGGGGACCCTGTCCCAACAGGTCCCCAACACAAAGTCGTGACTCTTCCTCAAGTCACTTTGTTGGTGGCGCCTTGATATTCGCCTGCAACTCACTAAACTCTATATTCAATACTTTCAGGTTTGTTGTCCCCTGTGCAGTGACCTGATAGACTTATTCAACCAATTTTTCTATGGTTGGGCCTTCGACTGCAAGGCCCACAGTTCTCTGTGTCTATTGCATCGCATCAGTTTGATCTAAACTGAAAACATCAACTAAATTGCCTCATCCATCAAGGGCTGCTTCCTTGAAGATATAATGGCTTCCTTGTGATGTAGCTCATCGATTTCACTCTAGATGAGCTTGCCCTCCTGTAATATGGTGAACCTTTGCACTGGTGCTAAGGTTCGCACCGTAGACATGGTTTCGTCAAATTGTCTATGCTTTTCTCTGATATATGCTTCAATTTTATGCAGACTTGGATCCTCCTGCAATTAGGTCCATAATTCCATGGCTTGTTAAAACAACTGAGTGAAGCTTCTAAGGTAGCAATTTCCTTTTCAATAGCAGCCTCGCGCTACTCTTTGACTTCTGGATGAGTGGTTGGTTGCAGCTTGAGTTGGAGCTCATAGATTTGTAGTTGCAACTCAAATATAAATTTTCCAATTTACTCCTTCGACTCCTTGACTACGACAGCTAGCTTCTGAATCTTCTTCGCAGGGGTCGTTTCTATTGGAATCCAGAGCTCAGGTACAGGCTTGTGCTATTGCTGCTTCCAGCTGCTGACTTTGTTCCATCACTTCCTCCCTTTCCTTGAGGGCCTGCGCCTTTTCCTAAAAAGTTTGTTGATTATTGGTTTTAAGCTCGTTGATGATCAAGAGTGTGTTTTGTTCCTAAATTCTGAGCTCATCTAACACCCCTTGATGCAACTCGTGTGGTGTCTAAATAGGAAGCGCCACAAGATTCAGACTCAAATTCTTCATGTGTAATAGGTGCGCCCTACTCTTGTGCTACGTCGACACGCACAGACCCCTCTGGTAACTATACAGTACAGAGATCTGTGGTGAGTTCTGTTGCTAAGGCTAACCCACTCACTTGTTTTAGACTCACTTGCTCCAGGTTCACCTATCCCACACTCGCTTGAATAATACCTGTTTGGACCTACAATTCTCTAGGGCCTGCTGCACCTTACCCAACATTTGTTGGTATTGTTCTTTGATGTGTCCCAAAATATTCCCTGTTACATCATGGACCACATCACCAATATCATCTAGGGCCCCCTCTATGAGGACCAAAGGCATTGCACTCACTGATTTGTCTGACTTCTTCTTCTTGTGTGGCCCTGTAGAACTCCTCTTCTACCTATTTTTGATGATGAAGGGGGACTCCAAGATTATGCCCCCTTCCTCTTCTCCCTTTGTCTGTCCCTCCACATTTGTGTGATCTGTGTTGGAATTGCTGAGGTCAATGGTGGCCTGCAATGTAGTCGCAGTATTCTCGTTGGTCATGCTGGTCTCTTTGGCAAAGACCCGTTCTTTGGTTTCTTATTTCTCCCTTGTAGCAACTTCGTTCTATTGCACAACCTTTTCTTTTTCATGGCCTTCTTTTTTGCAAAAGCCTTCTATGATTCCTTCTTCTTTTCTACTACTGTCGTTGTTGTGGTCTTCCCTCCTTCACCTTTAGCAGCCTTACTAGTTCCTGCGCCAGCATCAGAGGGGGTCAGCCAGTCACTTGGCCATTTACTGAAAACCCCCATAATATTGTCCTCGACAACTAAGTATGGAAATTTGTGCCATATTCCCTTGGCATCTTTCTTCAAGTGGATGTGCACATTATGAAAATCTTCCTTGAAATCTGCAACATTGTTGTACTATGCATGCAAACTTGGTGATAACCTTGGTTGCTGGTAAATCACCATCCTCAACTCTAACTCAAATAAGACCCAAAAGATCTTCATCTCCATAACATGCTCTGGGTCTTTGGTGGCCCACATCGAAGTGAACTTCATGACCTCAGGGAGATCCGAGTCCTGCTGAGGGAACTGACTCTCTTTGAGCATCCTCCAGGTCACCAACGCAATTAACAACAACAACCACACATAGTGGAATGCCTTACCCTCATCTTGGGCCTCTCTATAGTCCTCCAAAAATTCATGACACAAGTATTGAGCCCAATTGTATTTGACTCCTTGAGCGCATTGCATAGCCAAAGAGACTACTGGCATCGATACTTCATCAATGCGACACTTTCTCATAATTTTACCACCTAAAATCTTTGCAACGAACTGCACCGCGCCATTTGAGATGGAACTTATAGCATAGCCTCACAACTTCTTCAACAACTTGAGGTCGCTCTTCATTTGGTCTACCAATTTTTTCTCCTGTGATTTTCCCATGAAAGCCTTCGTAGGGTCCAGTCCTTGGTAAGGCATCAAAGTTATTCTGTGGATCATCATGTCAGTGATTGGGATGGGCCATCCCAACTAGAGGCACCCATAATGCACCAACGTCAAAATTTGATGCACACAGACTATATTAATAGTGGTGCAGCTGAAATGCGACACCCACAACATATTTAGGAGCCTCGCGCACCCAACTCTAGTCACCCATTTCATTGGCTCAAGCTGCATGACCTTCGATTCTTCATTATATACCTTCTTCAGGTACTTTCTCAACTCTAATTGCAGGAACTTCGCATGGTCCCCCAGGTCCCAATCCTCCATTTTCAAGTACGGTATCTGGGCCAACAAATTTCCCTCAAATGACACATTCTCCAACAACAAAGGTATGGAGACCATGAACTTCGGTGAATCTGAGTCTTTAGGCACTTTAGCCATGGATTTTCTTGGTGGTATATATAGTGGTAACTAAGTTATCGGTTCGACCTCCTCTGCATCAATCTCCTCAATTCCCCTAGCTAGTTCTTCCTCATCTAAGTCAAGGGGCTCCATTAGCTACTTAGATCAATCCATCTTTCCCTTCTGTCAGATCTCAGTCAAATTTTTGCATGACAATTTTCGCATCAGTGCTTGCAGAGGCTTCTTCTACTACTTATCTCCCGCTACGGAAGAAAATGACTAAGGACTTGGTGACCTAGGTGTTGTAGTAGGCATCTATGTAGGTACATGTTGGGACAACTCCATTGCAGGTCTAGTTGTAATGATTCTCTCAATGAATATTTGGTGCTGCTAGTCAGTTAAATTTGTGAATCCCAGCTGTGAAATTTGCTCCTTACTTCTCTCCCAATCCTTGTTAGACATACAACACTTCTCTTGACACAAATGAAAGTGCAACAACTTAAGAAAAATTCTCAGGAAACAAAGTGTTCGAATGTGGAGCAGTATGCCATATTTATAGCTCAATTTGAATTCAAATCCATATGTTCCCTCCAAATCCCAGTCATTAATGTGTTTTTGGCAGTAGATTTCTAAAGATATGCTCCATAAATGCTCCCCCCACTCCTTTTAATGGAAAAATCGTCATCCAATCAGCTACAGTGCTTCCAACGGTCACATTTTGGTCAGGCTGCACGGGACCCACCATCCTAGCGCAACTCTCCTCTGCACCTTCCCTTGATTCATTGCATAACCCAATTACTTCATGAAAAAATCCTTCCAACAGTGTATTTTACAATTCCATAGCTCCTTGCAGCTGCCTGGAGTACTAAGGCTATCCTTCGTCCATATATTCATTGTGCAGAGGCGAGATCACTCTTTTACAATGTTAACCGACTCCCATTGACTTTTCCCATAAACAACTCCCCATTCAGTTTCACGAGCTGAACTACACCTCAATCCATAATTTCCTTAATAACATATGGCCCCAACCAATTGATTTGGAACTTCCCTGAAAACTTCGTGAACTTACAGTCATACAACAATACTAAATATTCATTCTTAAAGCTGCACTATTTAATATGGTGATCATGCCATTCCTTTTCGCTATCCTTCAGTAGCTGCTGATGAAAACCCGCCAAGAAGCGATCTTCCTATAGCTCAATGAGATGTGTGAGGCATTCTTCCATGGTATCTTGATCAGCCATGTCTCTAACTACAACAATTCGCAAACTAGGCACTATGTACTCCATCGACATTACAACTTCTTGGCCATAAACTAGTCTGAACGACATTTGTCTCGTCAACTTTTTGCAAGTCATTCTATACGCCCATAGCATAGCTGGTATGTGCACATCCCAATCATTTTGCTTCGGATTGAAAATATTCGTTAAGTTTCTCTCCAGGATTTTGTTAAATGCTTCCACTATTTCGTTTGCTTGAGGATGATACGATGTACTCTTCCGGTGATACATCTAGAAATCCTCGAGCAAAGCAGCAATTGTTTCTTTTAAGAAGTGAAAACCTCTATCATTCATCAAGATCTTAGGTTATCCAAACCAAGACATGATATATTCAAAAATGAACTTTGCAGTTGTTGCTACATTACAATCCTTGACAGGTCATGCCTCAGCCCACCTAGTTAAATATTCGGTCGCTGTAATGATGTATATGGCCCCTGTCTTCTTTCCCAATGGTTGAATTGGCCCTATGAATTCTATCGACCACCTATCAAACACTTGTAATGACACCTACATGTTCAAGGGAAATTCATCCCTTCCTGACAGTCTCCCCGTCCTCTGATAAACATCACATGCCTTGCAATAAGCCTTGGAATCCTTATGCACAGTTAGCCACCATAGACCTGTTCATAGGATCTTCTGTGCAGTTTCTCTTCCTGCATAATGTCCTCCTGCAACCCCTCCATGTTCTTTAGCGAGGATACTTTGTCGTTCATACTTCGGGATATTCCTATGCAATATTTCATTAGATCCCATTTCATATAAATGTCCTGCGATAATAGAGAAATCTGCAACTTGGACCACTAGTTCCTTCTTTTGTTGTGTCATATACGCTTCAGGCATTGTACCTGTAGACAAGAATTGAATTTTGTCTATGAAATGGTCATCTGTGATGCCCATGACAAAGAGTTGCGCATCAGGAATCCTTCCCCCATATTTGTAGGTTTTTCACCATTCTCAATCCACGAGAGGTGATATGGTCTAGCATTCAGTCGCCCTGGCTTCATAATTACTTCAAAGTTGTATTCTTGAAAGAGCAGCAACCATCTACAAATTCCCCCCACCCAACATAGGCTTGTTGACCAGATACTTCAAAGCAGAATGGTCTATGTACATCTTGAAGTGCGCACCCAACAAATAGTGCCTGAATTTGTTGAGTGCATACACCATTGTTAGTCCTTCACACTCTGTGGTTTAATAATTCTTTTATGCCTTCGATAAATTTCTACTCGCAAATGCTATTGAATGGTCGATATCACCTTCACTTGGTTGGGTTAGCATGGATCCTAGTTCTATGCAAGACACATCTACATGTACGTGGAATTCGTTCTTCCAATGGGGGAATACTAGAATAGGTGTAGTGAACTTTTTTTCCTTTAAGACATTCAAACTCTTCTGGCAGTCATTGTGCCATCAAAACGTCACATCCTTTTTCAACAATTTTTCCATGGGTGAGGTGATCTGTGCATACACTTTGATGATTTTTCTGTAATACCCAGTGTGGCCCAATGTCTCAGGCAATTGTTTGACATTATTTGGAGGCTCCATATTAATAATCACTGCAATTTTGGTAGGGTCTACCATCAACCCTTTCTTACAGACTACAAGGCCCAACAATATCCCATATGGTATGTAGGATATGCATTTCTTCAGATTAAGGGATATTTGATACTTTCAACAAGTATCCAACATGAGGCGAAGACTATCAACATGTCTCTTTACTAACCCAAACATTGTCCAATCGTCAAAGTAAACCTCCAAAAACTTGTGAATAAATTCTTTGAAATATGTGACTACCACCCTAGAGAATATTAGAGGGGCATTCTTAAGTCCGAAAGGCATAAATGTATACTAAAAACAACCCCATTCAGTAGCAAAGGTGGTCTTACTCTAATCCTTTGGCGCGATCTCAATATGATGATACCTTGAGAACCCATCAGTAAACAAATAGGCTTCCTAACCTCCAAAATTTTCCAGTACTTTGTCTATAAATTGCGTAGGAAATGGATTTTTGACACAAGCATCATTCAACTTCCTTAAGTCTACACATATCTGAATCTCACCCTATGTCTTATTTTCTTGAACCACCATGGGACTAACCCAATCTGATTCCTCGACAGGTTCAATAATCCCAACTACAAGCGTCTTATTTAATTCTTCATGCACTTTTTCCTTATATTTAGGATTCAATCGATAGGGGCTCTACTTCACTAGCTTCGCGTTTGATTTTAGAGTGATCTTCATGATGCCTAGATCCCCTAATATCCCTTTTAGATCAGAGAGCTTGGTGGGAAACAAGTCCTGATACTCCCGCAGTAACTCCACAACTTTGTCTACTGTGTCTTCGTCCTAATAGTCACCTATGTTTGTGAACTTTGGCTATGCTTCTGATCTGATATTCACCTACTTGGTCTTCGAGGGCTGTGAGATATTAGGGACTTCTACCTTAGGCCTTACGACTTTGCATTGTTCCTTTGACTCAGGAATGTTGATGTTCCTAGGATCTTCCTCGCCTTCCTCAGTGGTGACATTGTAGCATTTGAGAGCATGGTACAACTGCATACTCCAATCTCGTTGTATCCATGCAATAGGTTCTTCGGGAATTATGAATATTATAGCTTTCATCTCCTATAATGCTTTATCAATACGCTCAAATCCATATTCAAAGTGAAAAGTGAGCAGAAAAATTTCCTTCAGAATATCCCATTCTGCGGTTCCATGTCGCAACTCCATTTCTAGATACCAGTTCATTGGAATCATATCCAAAGTGTGGCAGAATATATGAACCCATTATGGCTATGGTTCTTCCCCCCATGCTTTTTTCCATCGAGCTAGATGCTCGCACAACTCATTCTTCCCTGTATATTTCTCCGTAATGCAAGTGTTGGCATACTCAAACCACAACATCATCATCTGTCTATATTCCTTCCAATTTGCAAAGTTGTTCTTATGCGTACCCCACCATCTAGCAGGCGTAGCTCTCATCACGATATCTAATGCCTGGAACCGATGTTCCTCCGGTACATCCCTTTCAAATTTATCTAGAAATAAATTGACATCTTCTAAACCATCATAATATGATAAGTTGCATACCTTAGTGGATATACATTAGAGTGACTTTGTAAGCCTATTGCATCATAACAATGATACCTCATGCAACCTGTTTTGCCAGTGTTTGAGCTCTTCATTTGAATCTAAATTGCAGGAGATGTCCTTCTCCCACGTAATTCGCCCATCTGCTGTAGGGTTGATCCAATCTTCATCTCACGCAGTAAGCTTATATATTTTCTCAATATCATCCTCCTCATCATAATCGCAGATTAGTTCAGTATATCGCGCACCCTTGGCTGGATCCAATGGATCAATAACCTGTAGTTATTTATTTTAAAATTTCATACTACGCTTCTTAAGGTTGATGACCGCGTTCATACCAAATTCTCAATCAATCCCAAGCAGCGCTGGGTATGGGTTACTATCGTCCACTATTTTTATCACTTTAAAATCAGTTATGGCACACACCCCTTCAATATCCATAATCACTCCCTTTAGGCGCCCGATAGGAATAATATTTTGCTGATTCGCCATTCTCAGCTAGATCGAGGACAACCGTAGCACTGGTATTCCTATTCTTTCCCAAGTTTGCTTTGGAAAAAAATTTGCATCAGATCCCAAATAAAGGATTACCTAGTCCATTTCAAATTCTCCAATCTGGGCAGTCAATCTCATTTGGCAACCAGTCCTATTCTTACTTTTATCCACTTTATGTACTGTGCGTTGTTTCGGCAGGGGCGTATTCTTTCATGTATAATTATCTATTAATTCTTGTGATTCTTCTACTTCTTTCTTATCCCTTAGGAGCTTCATGCATGTTTGTAAAAATGATGCTAATAATGAGGGGTCTGCCTCCTGCGCAGTAATGATGTCTTTAGGCTTTCTCGTGCACATACTTTGAGTCCTTGATGTAGAAGCTCTTGCATATGTGAAGATCCTTTTTTCTTTCTTAAACTTTTCCTTTACTTTATTTACATCGAATCCAACCTCCTTGTCAGCAGCCTTGTGAACCCATACATTTTACGCTGGTTAATTCCATTTATCCTCCTCGGTAGCTATGCTGCTTCGTGTGACGATATTAACACTAAGACCCTCTTCACATGGTTCTAATCTCATCATCTGGTTGTTCTAGGTAGGCTACTGATTCTGGGTCTTCTTTTCTTGCATCTTCGTGATGAGCACAAGAAAATCTTCTATGACATGATCAAACTGTCAACAATATTGACATGATGGGTGTGTTGGATTCGGACAATCTTGTGCGAAGTGACCTAATTCTCCAGAATTGTAACAAATGATTTGGCCATGACCTCTTCCTTGTCCCTAAAACCCTCCATGCAATGTAATTGCACCTTGATTCTAAGGATGAGCCTCCATCTGTACTCTATATGTTAGTGTTTTTTCCATCATCAATTCATAGCTTCGACAATTACGCTTGTCATGACCCATATAATTACAGAAATTACAAAAAAACTTCTAGGGAGTCTACACAAACTTTTGTAGCAAATGAAAATTGTCCATCATGTGTTTTCTTGTAATCTGACAAATAACGCATGAGGGCACCACTCATGTACTTGGCCCAGTAGTGTTTTCTAGCTTCAAGGGGACAAGACCTCCCCCAACAAAATAATTTTGATACACCAAGAAATGGTCCTTGTCGTGACCATGTACCTTACATTTCAAACACCATACTTCCGCATGGACCTCATTCTAGACTTCTTTTCCCTTCTTGAGGCTCTGCAACTCCATATGCAGGCTAGCCAGCTATGACTGAATTTGCTGCACTCCTAGATTCATATCCTGAATAGGTGAGGCTTCCAATTTCATACAAATCTCTAGTGCCTCAACCCGCATTCCAATATTTTGGTGCGACAGTGGAAATCTCAAATGGGGTAGTAGCAAGGCAATATACCAGTCTTTTTGTTGGTCATCCGTGATCTGCATATTAGCATGCTGGAGAAGACACTTCAACCTTTGATCAAAGTCCCACGCAGAATCATTCACATTTTGCTAGATCTCTTTGACCTCTGTTACTGATTGGGCTTATGACTTAGGCTTCTTGAATTCATTATTTAGCCTTTCCTTTGTTTCTTTTAGCATCACATTTGGATGAGTTAAACAATACTTAATGTACTAGCTTAGCGCTCTACCTTGCAAGGCTGTGACCAGATGAGCTTTATTTAGGTCATCATCTGTAATATGTTGTGACTTCCACACAACATCTGCTACAAACCAAAATTTTTTAGGGTATTTTGTCCCCATAACCTTAAATACAAACATCTTCATAGCGTTTGACATGTTGAATAGTGGAGGTGGAGGTGGAGGCAGAGGTGTAGGTGTAGGTGTGTCAGGTGGAGGTCATGGTGGAGGTGGATTGGATGGATGCACGGTATTTTCGCGATACCCTAATTTATTGTTTGCAACACACCTTGAGGTTTTTTCATAATACTACTTTCTTCGTCACTATCAGATGATCCCAACAAAGGACTGTACTCAACACCTAAATCTAAATCTCTTTGAACGTCTTTACACTTCATGTAGTTCCCGTCAAGTCTCTTCTAAACATTAATTCAATGGCATAACCTTTTTCTCACACAATAACATTTTAACCCACGTTTTCAGGGAATTCTAATACTTACCTCTTGGTCCTTTGAAAAATCAGTGTTCAGCTTCACTATAACAAATAGATGTATCAATCGTGAAATCAGTAATGAATCCACCCAAAATGCTATTGATCTAGTAATCAACCCTCACAATCTTGTTTTCTGAAGCTTCCAGGTGCCTTACCAGTTCTGGAGTTCACACAATAGGGTTATCCAACTTCCACGTACCTTGAATATCTGCCAATTTAGACAACCACTGGTTAATTCACACGGAAAAGAGAAAAATAAAATTTTGTGTTCGTCTGTATATAGGTATCTATTTAACCACTCTTACTTTGACAGGCGCATATTCCTGTTTTCTTGGGATGAAAATTCATGCAACTTCAGATCTATCCACTTATCGATTTCCTTCTTAGTTGGGAACCATTTATTCGACATCACACATTCCTCAGACAAATATTGATCCTAACAACATAACCATTTTTTGACTTGAGGGGATCTGGACCTAGGTTTAGAGTTAGTTGTGCCAACCAAAAAAACCCTACACTGCTGGCCCTTTCAACAACAACTTGCGCAGCGCAGGCTGAAGTCTCACCTGAGGTAGTATTGGGGTATGACAGAATGAGGTTACTTCATCTAGAGGTCTATGTGATGGGTTTCTATCACTTCTATGGCTTTATTTTGACCTTCGCGAACCCTAACCCTTGAAATGTGGAAATTATAGTAACTTACAAATAAAAAATTCTAACTCTGCGTCGATTGTTTTAAACATTCATAACATCAAGTAAACTAATAGATCTACCACTTTCGTGCATCTATTAATTGTTCCTTATGATAATTGCAATAAACAGAGTGAATTCACAGTAAATGCAGAAGTAAACATAAACACACAGATATTGCTCCAAAATAGTCTTTATTAGGTTCAAATCTTCTTTTACAGACTCTTTCTTCCCTGCACACACAACTGCAATGGCCTGCGCACTCAGCTACAGACTTATCAAGGTCTCAGTGCACTCAATTGTAGATATACTATGGTCTCTGCGCACATAGCTGTAGGAGCCTTCCCATTCGCCTAAGTATAGAACACAGACTCTTCTGACTTCAATCGCTTTCCCATACATAGATATTCAATGAACTTCTTTCTCCTATGATTCTCTATGACTCTTTTTATAGCATATTATTTTACAATACCATGGTTTGTGAACCATGGGCAGGTCACAAAACATATTAAATTCTAACATACTAAGGGGCTTTGACCTTCCTAAAGACCCTTTGACTTCTAATGTCCTTCGCGGTCCACTCCTAAGAATGGGGGGACTTTACAAAAATAATAAAACTATTTTCAAAATTGACCTTAGGGGACCCTGTCCCAACATAACAGTGCTTGCTATGTATGACTCCTCCACTACATGAGCGATAGGATCATGTGATTCTGGTGGAGGATGAGAAAACTATAGATTAGATTGATTTTCAATGTGAACAAGATAGTGATGAGGAGCCTTGGGTGATTCAACATATTTCTAATAGGAAATTGAAATGACCTCGAGGCAACAAGAACCTGACATAACCATCAGCTTGGGCTAATGTGCCTCGATAGCTTGAGGGTTTTCCACTTCATTAGAATATGGATCATCAAAGACTGGTGGCTTAGAAAGATCAACAATAGGTGAATTTGAAGCGTGATCAAATGAATGAGTGAAAAGATCACGACAACCACGATCAAAAAATTCGAGATGAACATTGACATCCTCATGATCTGATGAATCATACAGAAGGGTTGATGAGAAAAAAAAAATTCACCCTTTGAATTTCTAGAAATGAAAGATGCATTAGGGTAATTTTGAGGTCTAAAATGGGCCTCCTAAGGAAATTCTAAAATAATAGTGGAAATAATAAAATAAGGTTAGATTACATCATCAAATTTTAGAGGGAAAAAGGAAAAAAACTCAGAATAGGTGGAGGTCATAAAGACCTCAAAATAGGTATTCTCAGCACGTTAGCCACCTGTGCTTAAGGATTTCAGATGAAGACCACCTTTCTAAGGAAAAGTCCCATATCCTTAATGTTTGTCTAGAATGGTTATAATGGGCAGAAGGGTGTTAAAGCTTTCGTCAAAGATGGTAAGGGTCGTAAGGTTAAGACTGACACATTTGATCAACATTCAAGAGCTCACCTCCACTTCATCCAAGGGATGACTGACAAGATTACGAGAATCCTAAAGAAACATGATGTTCCGTCAACCTTTAGATCACTGAACACCATTAGAAGCTCCCTAAATTTGGTTAAAGACCAGGTGAACCCTATGGATTTGAAAGGTGTTTATGTCATCCCATGTTCGTGTAGGACCTCATACATCGGAGAAACGGGTCGATCTTTTAACCAAAGGATTAAGGAACATGCTGCTGATATCAAACATGGGAGGACCAAATCCTCGCTTTTAGCAGAACATGCAGTGAAGACAAAGCATCACATATGCATTGAGGAGGCTAAGGTCGTCGCAAAAATTTCTCATTTTCATCACCACAAGTTTAGGGAAGCCATTGAAATTGACTGGTCCTCTAATAACATTAACAGGGATGATGGCTGGAAAATTAGTCGCTATTGGATTCTCAGCCGCTCCTCTTAGTATTTCTCCTCTTTTTCCATTTCTTTGTTTGTTTCATCTTTTTTTTCTTTCTACAGAAGATTCCCCCTCCCTTTTTATTTATTTTGATTGTTTTTTAGCGATATTATGTATTTATGATCAATTTCATTTATTACTATTATTATTGTCACTATTAACATTATCGTTATGATTTATTGATTTTTATTTATTATTATTTTTATTATTTATTATTATTATTTAAGAGAACACCCTCTTTTTATTTATATATATATTTTAAATAATTTTCATTGTATTATTGTTTATATATATATATATTTAATAATTTGTTATATTTTTATTTCATTTTATTTATTTATTTATTTTAGAACACCCTTACTTTTTATTTTTATATATATTCTTATTTATTTACCCTTTATTTATTTATTTTATATTTTATTTAGTTTATTTATTTATTTATATATTTTTATTTTTATTTTACTCATTTTTTCCTAATCGAATAATCAAATAAATAAATCTATAATATTAATTAATAAATAAGGAATGAATAAGTTAATTAATATATTAAATAATTATTTAAATAAATTAAATTTTATTTATTAACTATTTAAGCAATTTAAAGTGATCCCCTTCCCTAGTATTATATAGCCGTTTAGTTGGTTTTCAACATTATTTTCCCTCCCCAGTCAAATATAGCCGTTTTTTTCTTCTAACAAGTAGGTTGACCTATCTTATTATTTAACTTTCCTCTGAGATCTATCTCTTCATCTTGTCCTGAAGATGAACTACACTGGTTGGTTTGAAATGCGTCGACCGAATACTCTCTATGTGATTTTTTTTCTTCCTTTTTTATTTTATTATTTTTTTCCCCTGAAAATTCTCATGAATTAACAAGAAAAAAACTACTTTTGAAACTGTATTTTCAACTTATCTCACTATGGGTTTACTTAAATTTTGATCCGGAACACTCGTTGGATGAAAAATTTATATTCCTCATCCAAGGAGTACCCATGTTTCATACTTTCGATGGACCCACTACACGAAAAATGGAAAAAACATGAAAAATATGATTGCAATCGCATTTTTTTATTATGTATTTCTCATTTTTCGTATAGCGGGGTCCATAAAAGTATGCAACATAGGTACTCCTTGGATGAGGAATTAAATTTTGCATCCCATGAATACTCCCACTCAAAATTTGAGTAAAACCTTAGGGAGATAAGTTGAAAATACAAGTTGAAAGAGTAGTTTTATTATTTTATTATTTTTTACCCAAAAATATGGTGAATAATCTCCCATGGTTGATATCATCATCTTGAATCCTATTGGTTCTTATAAATTTTATTTTGGTTGTACATTTTTCTTAGGAGGCCCATTTTAGACCTCAAAAGTTCTCTAATGAGAGGTCAAGTGGATTCAAGAAAAAATATTTTTCCTTTCCACAATCAAATGACAGACTGACATACTGTGCATTCTGTGAATGATCGGAAGTAGAAAGATTTGGGGATAAATTTTCACAAGAAGAAAATCAGGAATGGATGAATCATAGAATATGTCAGGATAAAATGAATGAGGTGTAGACAGAAGGAGGTCATCCTTCACCGCATGTTCTACTTTAGATTCCCACACATACTTGTAAAAAATAATAGCGCAGGTTGGTTGCTCAACACCAACTCCGTCGATAACTTGATCCTCATGAACACCACATGTGGAATTCGGAATGGATAAACACAAGACACAAAAATATGGAGGATCAAAGGAACCAGTAGATGGGGGTCGACGGGATGAGACCACATGAAAACCATTAGGATTGCAGCCCAATTTTGTGTAGAAATATAGAGCAAGTGGGGTGGGAGGAGGTGACAGTTCAACAGGTGGATTCACAACTTCTCCCACCTCTTCGTACGGATCTAGAGTTGTTTGATGAGAAGAGGACGGAGGGTCACTTGTGACAGCTGCCTTTCCCGTATCATATTTAGAAGATCTAACACTGAGGTTTGTTGGGAGGGCCTCGAAAGATTCTAACTCGTATCAATTGTTAGATATGTGAAGAATATACTTAAACCTTTCGGTGAGAAATTCCTAATCAACTTCATCTTTTGGAAATTCAAAACAAAGATTATGGAAGCATTGATAAAATTATGCAACATATTCATCAAGTGCTTTTTGTAATTTTAATATTTTGAAATTAAGTGCGTTATGGTCATAACGAAAGAAGGCACGACCTAACTCTCTGATCATTTAGTTGAAAGAGTGAATATAGGCTGCAAGCAATGTGAGGCATCATTGCTTAATGCGCCTTTCGAATGTGTAAGTGAACAACCCCCAGGCAATGTCATCCGAGGGGACTTAATTCTTGTCACAGAAAACTGAAAATGAAACTCCATGTCTTAATAAGGTTGTTTCGATTTCATCATATTTAAGTCAAGACAAGTCATCGATAACATCCTCCAACACTTTGGGAGAAAAACATGTTGGGGTTGAGATTGTGATGTATGTCATGAATGACGTGCAAAGATTCAAAACAAACTTTGAGGGCTTAGCTTGTCATCTAGCCCTCCTTGTAGTGCCAGAAATGTTGATGGTGTGTTGCACTGTTCAACACCCCCCGCATTTGTTGATTTAATAATTAATATCTTATTAATAAATGGGGACCCTTTTAAAAATTCTCCCAAAAACTTAGCGAATAAGAGCTTGCCTTTTGTAAAGCATTCAGAATAAAAAAATGGATAAAATAAGATATCAAACCAAGTTGTTTCATGATAACACATTCCCGCTTTATCGCAAATCACAAGATCTGATAATAACAAGGGTTAGTCATGAGGCAGAATCTGCGAGATTAAGCGAAATCCGTGTAAAAGTCCTAGAGATGACATTTAACTTCTATAATACTTAAGGCTTAAACTATTATTAAAAAGTCTTTATTACACTCACATCATGGTTCTTAAAAGAGCACAAACATACAAGCCACAAGAAAATGTGAAATGCGATCTAATCCGGACCCAACAAAATATTAAAACTATTATAAAACTACATTCATGTCCAACATATCGTAATGCCTCTCATTGCCCATCACAAAATATTAAAGCAACTTTGAATTTCTCTATTCATAATCTTCGATTTGCGATTTGCGATCTTCCTGTGTTTTGCGATTTGAGATTTGTGATACTTCCTGAGATTTTCGATTTACGAGATTTGCGCTTTGTGACTTGCAATATTCTAATTCATTGCAATCACAAAAATCGGTATTACATGAACATTCAAACCAATCGGAAATATCAGTTTGAAACATGCGATGCGGAATTTTGACAAGCCATAAAGAAAATCTTGTGTAAGCCTTAATGTATAGTTAATGAGATTTAAAGGCATTTATTTGTTTAACGGCTCGAGATGATAGATATATTTCTTATTCATGTTTGAAATAAAAGATCCATCCTTACATGCTTTCAGAATTTATTGTGCTAATCATGTTTTCGCTTGCATTTATTACTCTATGTTTTTATCTTATTTTCTCCATTTGCCTGAATTTAAGGAAGATTTCGAAGAACACAACACTCACAGAAATGGTTAAGAAAGGAAAAAAGACTACAGATAATATTGCGCCTGAGCAGTCAGACACGCTACCACTATTCTCCGATACCACTTGTAACAAATATGGCGGGACTAAATCTTGGGAGGCAATGTGCAATTTACTAGAAGGAGAAAACCCAAGGCCCCTGGAAATTAAGGCAACAACAGATGCCACAACTTCATCCGATGCTTCTTACTTCGAAGCAACATGTTCTTTACTACACAGGATCCTTGCAAGAGCGAAATCTTACCATGCACATATATGCTAATATGGATTATTGATGAAGTAGATGTTTCACATAGAATGTTCAAAAACTCCAGGCAAGATGTTATGGGATCATTCAAATCAGACAATTTGAGCCAAAGTACCATCTTCCACAGCCAGAGAGGATCTATGACAAAGCTTTTATCAAGAATTTTTCCAAAGAGAATGAAGATCCAATGGACGTTATGAAGAGTTGTAGGTCTGGCTCCAACAAGTTTAGAAGGGAGAAAACTGGTATGCATCCCATCGCATCGCTGTCAGCCCCATACAATTTTGTAGATGCAATGTTGTGTAGGTTATTTAGAAAAGATGATACCACCAAATTTTCCATTGAATGGGTTCCCTTCATTGATGCAATTGTAAATGCTACCATTTTGAACTGGAGTACTATTTTATCGGATAATTTAGCCATGGCAATTAGAGAATATAGGAGTAATAGAAATGTCTCCACTTTGGTTATCCCTCCCTTTTACATGAGTGATTATGTCATGGATGCTACATGTTTTTGCTCACATTTTCCAAACATGGGATGGAAATGGACTTTAAAGGAACCTACACCCATCCATGTTTATCATAAAACACTGTGGGAATCATAGTTTGGATCCCATTTTTATAAGATTTGTCATGATTTCATGTTGCCTATTTATCATACCATTTTTAATAAGAAAGTCCCCAGGCTTTTAGAGGAAGCAAAGAAAGACATCTTACCGATGGCAAGATGGTTTGGTGAGGAATAATTCACTTATATCAGAGTTTTTGGGAGTATTAAAACTCCCCATGTTCTGCCATATAATGTTCCGGTTCTAGATAAACTACTAGTACAAGAGATTGCTTATCAGATAGTGGGTGATGGAATAACCAAAACCCTTAAGGAGCAGAAGAAATCCATCTGACCAACCTTCCCATTGTAATGTGGCACTTTCGATTTGCATGATCTCGGGCATACATTTAAATAAATACAAAACATCACGTATCTAAACCTAGCTACCATGCTAGGTAGATAGTGTGACCCCAACCAGATTGCTAAGAATTTCACTGCCATGGTCAAAATTAGGCAATTCAGTCATGAGGATGATCTATTTGATGATTTCTTTGAGAAAGATGAGAAATTTTCACAAGTTTTGTATTTAGTGTCACTAAATCTAGACCCATAGGACCTCAGAGAATTACACATATACAGAAATAAAAGGTTTGAGCAGGTCCCTTTGGACCTGTTACAAATTGAAGAAGTAAGAGAACCTACTCCCAGCATAAGCCTAGACGAGAGTTCAAATCACAATTCTGATGAAGAATCACAAGAAAAGTCAGCTCAAGGTTCAGAATACTCTGAACATGAATCTGAGAATAAAGAAGGAAGCCTCGAGGCAGACCCTAAACAAGACACAGAAGAAAATCCTGAAGAAATGACCAAAAACGTCTCAACTGAACAAGACATCGAGACTAGTTCCTCGCAGGTTGAAACAGAAAATACCCCAGTCATCAATCTAGAACAAGAGTGGGAAAAATTTAATAAAAAGCTCCAAATGGAGACTGGTCTTGAACGAACATCTAGATTCTAGACTCCACAACTATCACACTCAACAGGTTGTAAATGCATAAGTGATAATACAAGAAATTGTAACTACTCAAGACATTGAATTCATCCTAACACACCTAACTTCTGAAATTATTTTGAAAGTTGAAGAAATATTGCCATTGGACATATTCTATAGTCCTACATGTTAGAGTCGGTCTTGTCAGTCCTCCGTCAGAGATCAAAACTCTTTCTGCATTTCATTTTTAGAAGTCCCGCTCCACTTACTCAGCTGCATTCCGCTAGTGGCAAGCCATAATCTGATGGAAAAGGTCTTGTTAGTCAGTTCCCCTCATGTCTGGCACCTGTTGGCTCAAGTCTTTTGTCAAGGTTCACTAAAGTCCATGACAGTCAATGTTCGATCTTTTAATGGACGAGAGTCATTTTCAGTCATCAGGTCTAGGGATCAGATAAATTGGTCTTCAAACATGTCCAATAAAGCCATGCAGGCTAGAGGGAGGCCCTTACAAAGTTATGATTCAGAGATTTTCATCGCCATGTTGACAGATTACGACTGTTCTTCAAAACTCTGTTTTGAAGAAAATTCAAACAGTGTGTCATTTGTGATAATTTTCAAAAAAGTCTCCAGTTGATTTCTTCAGTTGCAGTCATGGTTTCCTTGGCCAAATGCCATGCCGTGCAACCCCCGCAAAAGTTCCAAAAAATTTCATCATTTTAGCTAAAAGTTCAAAGGGAAAAGTGAAATTCAGTGTTGCATTAAATCAGTGAAAAGTGTCAAAACAAAACATTATAAAAATGGGTTTTGGAGAAGAAAACATCAAACCCATGACTTCAAAGCCTTTATATACAAGTTTCCACAAGAAACAAAGTCATTGTGAACACCAAGGAAGAAAGAAACATTGCAAAGTGAGTGTGAGAGCGCAAGCACATGTTTGGAGTGAGTTTGGAGTCGTTTTCAGGAGCGCGGCGCACACACAGAGGGGCACGACGCACATAGGGAGCGCGGCGCACAGAGCGCAACCCCGCAGTGTGAAGTTAACACGGGTGCAACGCATATACCGAGCGTGGTGCACTAGGTTTGTTGCACGGCGCACACCCACAGAGGCCCGAATTTGTGCCAAACTTGCAACAAATCTCTTTGAAACCCTTCAAATCGATAGGTAGGGTCTATATCTTGGCTTGCTCATCAAATTTTGTGAACATATGGTTGTTCATGGCTATGTATAATTGCAATAAAAAATGCCTAAACCCTACCTCTTAAAAGCATCAAAGCCATTGCTCTAGGGTTGAAAACTTGTTGTGTTGATGCCAAGGCTCCTCTTTCACCTCTCATTTTTTCACTCCTTTCAATTGTTCCCTTTCCCCCTATCCCATTTTTCCCTATTCTCCCTACCCTAAAACATTACTAAACCCATATTCCCTATCCCTCCACTAATTGGTCAATGTAAACCCCAAAACCCTACCCTATAAAATCCCCAAAACCCTCCTACATATCCCTAAACAAAATTTCCCCCCATAACCCCTATTCCCATCATATTATTCCCCTTCCTAACACTCCCTTTTTGCATTGTTCCCCTTGGTGGAAGATCTCACAACAACACCTAATTTCATACCATCATCAAAGGGCAGTCCAAGCACAATACACATACAACAGTCATGGCATCTGAGCTTTCATTGGGGTATGAGATGGAAACACAAAGTGATTCATCCTCGGAAGAACAGGCTCCCCGAAGACATCACAACAGTGGCAAACATGTTATGGATGAGCCAACCACCCTCACTAAATTGCAGGCCTGCCCTCTTGCTATGTCATGTTTCCACCATCTATCATGTTTTGAGTTTTGTCAAAGGGTGGCTAAAGTTAGAGTTCATCATGAGTTGGCCCGTCTTTTTTGCTTCACCTACATGGAGATCACTCTATCTTGGCCGGGGTCACCTTCACACTAACACCCGAAACTGTCTCATTAGCAACCGACATACCGAATGTTGGAGAACCATGGCACAAGAAACAGAAGTTTGATCGGCAACATTATGAGCCTTACATTAAGGCTAGTTGCTTGAGGCAGCTCACAAGAGTCTTTCCATTCCGATATTTGAAAGATGAATATGCTCCACTCATGAAGTTGATCATGAAGTACTTCAGCTGTGAGGGGAGGTTCTCTCGTCTATATGCCTATCACATCAGGTTTCTCATGCACTTTACCAGGGTACGGACGATGAACATCCCATATTTCATTTGCAGGAACATAGAGAGGATGAACATATTCATGCAGCACAAGACCCCTCAGCAGCAACTTAACAGTGTTTATCATTTTGCTCATATTAAGATTTTGGTGGATCATAAGCTGGGATTGCAGGGCATTACTTGGGATGATTTCATCTCCCATGACCTCTTTAGCACTTCACAGGTATTATCAGAGGTTAAGCATGAGGGTGAACCTTCTCATCGGTATGAGCGCCATGAGACTGCTAGTGTGCCGGTTTTCATCACGTATCAGAAAGGCACCAGACATTTGTTTGCAGCGGCAAAGTGAGTGTTATCTCCACTCGAGATGGAAGGGGCCTCGCTTCCTCCATCAGCATCACAAGAACAAGACAAAGGCAAGGAGCCAATACAGGATGAGGGGCCTTCAGGTGAGCCATCAGGTGAACGAGAGACCGAATTCGTTCTCCTTCATGATGATGATACAGATATAGAACCGACCAGTGCACAGCTTAAAGAGATCATCCAGGAGCAACAAGCAGAGATTCAAGCCTTGTTCCTTGATTTAGAAATAGCCAAATGGAACATGAAATATCTGGAGCAGAGGAACAAACAGCTGGAGGATCAGCAAGCCATCATGGAGCTACAAAACATTCATGAGCATCGCCAAGCTGCACAAAGGAGAAGAGTTGAGCTCACGTCATTGGAGCAAGAGATTAATGAGGATCGGGAGGCCAATCTCAAGAGAGTTAACATGAACTTGGAGAGGATGCTGGACAAGGCCGACAAGGACCATGCATTGCTGAGACACATGGCTTTCCACTACATGGCGTGAAACAAAGTGTGCAAGGCCCGACTCAGGAATTTGAAGGTGAAATTGAGGAAGGCAATCAAGAAGAAAAAGAGGCAAAGGGAGCTCGATCGACTTTAGATATTGGCCAAAGCCTCTTTGGCCCAGCATAACACTTGATAAGGAAGCTCCAGCCCAAATTTCAAGAAATTTGGGGCAATTTTGGTCACATGGAAAATTTTTGGTCACAACACAGGGTTTTTCTCCCAGTGGCGTGGCGCTTAGGATTGGGAGCTCAAAATCACAAATGGTTTGCATTTTTGGATTCAGCATGACAAATCATGCCTACTGGTGCATGGATAAGAAATTTGGGCATGATTTGAGTCCCCAGGAGGTCAAAAACACTCAAAAAATGACCTCTCTGCCCCTATTTTGACACATAGGAAGCAGTCTTGGGAGAATGAAGTTTTGGAGGAGAAAATGAGCACCAAATTCAGAAATTCAACTTGGGTTGGAAAGTAGACAGGCCAGGATTTCCCACAAGCACACTTGGGCACAATTTGAACTCCTGCAGGTACCTCAAAATTGCCTCCAAAATGGCGCAATGCATATAGATTTGGGCGCGGCGCATATAGACTCAAAGGCCAAAATCGCGCCCGTTTCGCGAAATTTTGATTCGCGACTTTCTCCAAGTGGGCCCGCTCATTTAAGTTATATTTTTCTTGGAAACTAAGGCAATGTTTAAAAATTATTTTCACCAAAGGTAGGCTCCTATCCAAGTGGCAAAGGAAGGCGAGCAGTGACCCAAGCCATTTGTCATTTCTGTAACACTGCACCTGTAACTAATGGTTGGCTTTCCATTTCCAGTTTGTAATCATTTGAAAAACTCCCCAACTATGGGTTGTTCTATTTCCCAATGGCATAGTCTATTTATTGTATGCAACACTATTTGCAAAGGGTTGGAATTTCTAGGAAACTGTGGGAGAGACACCTAGTCACTCACTGTATATTTTGACAGAGAATTAATGAAAGATTGCAGCTCTGGTTCATGAGATTCCTGTGGCGTGAGTTTAGCAAATGTATCTTCTTTATGTTTCATATGTATTTTGTTATGTTTCATATTTTCATTCACATTCATTTCCAGTGAAAGCTTTCTAAGTAAAAAAGGTAGAATTCAGTGCACTGCTATGCCTTGGGAAAGTTTTCATGTTCTATGTTTTCTTCTGTTGAAAAGGATTCATGTATTTATGCCCTTTTCACACTCTCAAACAATCTCTTCACCTCACATTTTTCAACTCTAATTGCTAGACTTTCCGCCTGTCTTGCCTCACGAAATAACCTGCGTCTTTGAGTTAAATTCTCCACTCATGCTGTTCCTTGGCCCCACACATCCCAGAAAACTCAGTTATTCTTCAAACATCTCCATCATATTTATTTACCTAGCCTAAAATCAGTATCCATTTTTGAGTCATCTCAGACCCTATTGTTTATTTTCCTGAGTGTGACCTGGAGAGAGCCCTCTCCTGTTCTGGTAGGGCTAGCTACCAGACTGAGCGTGGTTTGTGGTTACCCTGAATTTTTCCTTCCTTCAGCCTAAGGCAAATTTAGGTGCTAACATAGTGGCGACTCCACTGGGGAAGAGAAAATGGTTTGCTTGTAGATTGTCTTGCCCCAGTATATATATCAAGTTCAGATCTGATGGTTGATGGTGGATAGCGATCAGACATAAGAAGGCTGAAATCATTCACCTGGCGACTCCATTCACCGAAAAATCCAGCAATCAATCCTTCATGGTGACTCCACTGCAGAGAGATCAGTAGCTTTGAGATTTTCAAAATGGAGCGGGTTGCAAGAAGATATGCTCCTATGAGCCGAGATCACATCCCAGGTTTTGCGAATAAAATGCCCAAGGTGGATTGGCTTCAGAATTTGCCTATGTTCAGAAATGTGGAAGGTAATGACGCTGCTCTTCATCTGGTGAAATTTCACATTCATGTGCATAAACTGAAGATCAATTTTCCTGAAGACTGTTTGATGAAAATGTTTATGGCTACTCTGGAAGACGAAGCCCGATCTTGGTATGAAAGTTTGCCACCTGCTTCCATTTATTGTTTAAAATATTTTCATACGGTATTTTGTGAAAGGTATAAAGAAACATATCCATCCTTGACTTTGGTTTAGAACTGTTGTAGCCATGTTCATTGTTTTATTGAAGATCTTGAGAATTTTTATGGACATGATAATTTTATGGATGATGAGATCCTGGAAGCATTGCATGAAAGCCCATTTCAGCAACACACAGAAAACTTAGAGGATACTAATCAAGATCAACAGGTTGAAGATTGCCATATGGCTGAAAGTGATGAAAGAGAAAGTTTTGTTTCAGATCTGTCCACAAAAGAAGACAGTATGCAGGGAAGTCTAGTTTCAATTTCAGATCGTGATGAAGTCAGGTCAACTACTTCAGATCCAGATTCAAATCATAATGACCAAATATTCCTTGTGTTGAATCCCGTAAAGGATATTTTTGTTGTTGAGATCATAGACATAGTTTTTGATCTAAAAGTTCTCATGTGATCAGAACAAAGCCTTCATGAGGAGGTAATCCAGTCAGTTCATGAAAAACAGAATGAGATCTTTGTGTAAGTAAGTGGTAAATATTCTTTCAATAACTCAGTGATAAATGATAATTTGATTGACATGTCATATGAAGATAATTGTCTGAGCAAAGCATTGTCTCCTTTGTCTGAAGATGAGATAGATCAGCTCTTGAAAGGTCAGGTTACAGCCCAAGCTAAAGCAGATTTGCAGTGCCACTTGGTCAGGAAAATGTCGGTGAAACTTCTTCCTCTTTTGAAAAAGATGATTGTCTTGTAATCAGTTTTGTAGATCAACAAACAAATAATATTTTCTTTCACAAAGATGATAAGGCTGTCATGTTTGACAATCTTGAAGACTATTTTTTGTTTAAGAATGACCTAGATTATGAAGTTGAGAGAGACAATATGCCAGAATTTTTCATGGTCAAGGAGCCTACAACTAGCACTCAGATGGCAGAAGCACATACCTCTCTGTGCATTCCTATCCCTCGGAAATCGATTGCCCTTTCAGATCAAAATGGAGGGAGTACTTGTATTTTTGCAGCTGGATCTCCAGATAAGCCAGTGCTTCAGGATTTTCAAGATCCCTTCAGCATTCTTCTGCAAGCATTAGAAAAGATCAATATTGCCTGGTTCATTATCATAAGCTTTGGTTTCAGTGGTTATTTTGAGTTGCCTATAGGTTCATCGTTCCACCTGCTCGAGAAGAGTAAGAGCAGAAATTTGGTACATAACCATCTGTTGGATTGGTTACATTGGAAAACTCATTATACATGATTGTACATATTTCATCAGTATGCAGATGGTTGTCATCATGATTTCAAATCCTGATGGACTGCTGCCTTTCTTTAAAAGTTGTGTAAATACTTGTTTTAGTTAAGTCAGTCATGAGTCATTTGTCGAGTCAAGTTTCAGTCAATAAATGAGTTAAAGGTTTTGTGTCGATTTGTCATAATAATGGACTCCATAGCCCAATGGATGAAGGCAGTGTCTTCTCTCCCAAAGATCTGTTGTTCTTGGCACCTCCAAGGAGCTACCATCCCCATTGGAGCCAATGTTAGAGTCGGTCTTGTCAGTCCTCCATTAGAGATCAAAACTCTTTCTGCATTTCATTTTTAGGAGTCCCGCTCCACTTACTTAGCTGCATTCCGCTAGGGGCATGCAATAATCTGAAGAAAAAGGTCTTGTTAGTTAGTTCCCCTCATGTTTGGCACCTGCTGGCTCAAGTCTTTTGTCAAGGTTCACTAAAGTCCATGACAGTCAATGTTCGATCTTTTAATGGACAAGAGTCATTTTCAGTCATCAGGTCTAGGGATCTGATAAATTGGTCTTCAAACATGTCCAATAAAGCCATGTAGGCCAGAGGGAGGCCCTTACAAAGTTATGATTCAGAGATTTTCATCGCCATGTTGACAGATTACGACTGCTCTTCAAAACTCTGTTTTTTGAAGAAAAGTCAAATAGTGTGTCATTTGTGATAATTTTCAAAAAAGTCTCCAGTTGATTTCTTCAGGTGCAGTCATGGTTTCCTTGGCCAAATTCCATGTCATGTGACCCCCGCAAAAGTGCCAAAAAATTTCATCATTTTAGCTAAAAGTTCAAAGGGAAAAGTGAAATTCAGTGTTGCATTAAATCAGTGAAAAGTGCCAAAACAAAACATTAGCAAAATGGGTTTTGGAGAAGCAAAAATAAAGCCCATGACTTCAAAGCCTTTATATACAAGTTTCCACAAGAAACAAAGTCATTGTGAACACCAAGGAAGAGAGAAACATTGCAAAGTGAGTGTGAGAGCGCAAGCACACGTTTGGAGTGAGTTTGGAGTCGTTTTTAGGAGCGCGACGCACACAGAGGGGCGTGGCGGACATAGGGAGTGCGGCGCATAGAGTATGACCCCGCAGTGTAAAGTTGACATGGGCCCGATGCATATACCGAGCACGGCGCACACCCATAGAGGCCCGAATTTGTGCCAAACTTGCAACAAATCTCTTTTAAACCCTTCAAATCGACAGGTAGGGTCTATACCTTGGCTTGCTCATCAAATTTTGTGAACATATGGTGGTTCATGGCTATGTATAATTGCAATAAAAAATGCCTAAACCCTACCTCTTGAAAGCTCTAGGGTTGAAAACTTGTTGTGTTGATGCCAAGGCTCCTCTTTCACCTCTCATTTTTTTCACTCCTTTCAATTGTTCCCTTCCCCCCATCCCATTTTTCCCTATTTTCCCTACCCTAAAACATTACGAAACCCATATTCCCTATCCCTCCACTCATTTTTCAATGTAAACCCCAAAACCCTACCCTATAAAATCCTCAAAACCTCCTACATATACCTAAACAAAATTGCCCCCATAACCCCTATTCCCATAATATTATTCCCCTTCCTAACACTCCCTTTTTGCATTGTTCCCCTTGGTGGCAGATCTCACAACAACACCTAGTTTCATACCATCATCAAAGGGAAGTCCAAGCACAGTACACATACAACAGTCATGGCATGTGAGCATTCATCAGAGTATGAGATGGAAACACAAAGTGATTCATCCTCGGAAGAACAGGCTCCCCGGAGACATCACAAAAGTGGCAAACATGTTAGGGATGAGCCAACCAGCCTCACCGAATTGCAGGCTTGCCCTCTTGCTATGTCATGTTTCTAGCATCTATCATGTTTTGAGCTTTGTCAAAGGGTGGCTAATGTTTGAGTTCATCATGAGTTGGCCCGTCTTTTTGTGCTTCACCTACATGGAGATCACTCTATCTTGGCCGGGGTCACCTTCACACTGACACCCGAAACTGTCTCATTAGCAACCAGCATACCGAATGTTGGAGAACCATGGCACAAGAAACAGAAGGTTGATTGGAAGCATTATGAGCCTTACATTAAGGCCAGTTGCTTGAGGCAGCTCACAAGAGTCTTTCCATTCCGATATTTGAAAGATGAATATGCTCCACTCATGAAGTTGATCATGAAGTACTTCAGCTCTGAGGGGAGGTTCTCTCGTCTATATGCCTATCACATCAGGTTTCTCATGCACTTTACCAGGGTACGGATGATGAACATCCCATATTTCATTTGTAGGAACATAGAGAGGATGAACACCTTCATGCAGCACAAGACCCCTCAACAGCAACTTAATAGTGTTTATCATTTTTCTCTTATTAAGATTTTGGTGGATCATCAACTAAGATTGCAGGGCATTACTTGGGATGATTTCATCTCTCGTGACCTCTTTAGCACTTCACAGGTATTATCAAAGGTTAAGCATGAGGGTGAACCTTCTCGTTGGTATGAGCGCCATGAGACTACTAGTGTGCTGGTTTTCATCACGTATCAGAAAGGCACCAGACGTTTGTTTGCAGCGGCAAAGCGAGTGTTATCTCCACCCGGGGTGGAAGGGGCCTCGCTTCCTCCATCAGCATCACAGGAATAGGATAAAGGCAAGGAGCCAATGTAGGATGAGGGGCCTTCAGGTGAGCCATCAAGTGAATGAGAGACCGAATTCGTTCTCCTTCATGATGATGATACAGATACAGAACCGACAAGTGCACAGCTTAAAGAGATCATCCAGGAGCAGCAAGCAGAGATTCAAGCCTTGTCCCTTGATTTGGAAAGAGGCAAATGGAACATGAAATATCTGGAGTAGAGGAACAAACAGCTGGAGGATTAGCAAGCCATCATGGAGCTACAAAACATTCGTGAGCATTGCCAAGCTGCACAAAGGAGAAGAGTTGAACTCACGTCATTGGAGCAAGAGATTAATGAGGATCAGGAGGCCAATCTCGAGAGAGTTAACATGCACTTGGAGAGGCTACTGGACAAGGCCAACATGGACCATGCATTGCTGAGACACATGGCTTTCCACTACATGGCGCGAAACAAAGTGTGCAAGACCCGACTCAGGAATTTGAAGGCGAAATTGAGGAAGGCAATCAAGAAGAAAAAGAGGCAAAGGGAGCTCGATCGACTTCAAATATTGGCTGAAGCCTCTTTGGTCTAGCATAACACTTGATAATGAAGCTCCAGCCCAAATTTCAAGAAATTTGGGGCAATTTTGGTCCCATGGCAAATTTTTGGTCACAACACAAGTTTTTTCTCCCAGTGGCGCGGCGCTTAGGATTGGGAGCTAAAAATCACAAATGGTTTGCATTTTTGGATTCAACATGACAAATCATGCCTGCTGGTGCATGGACAAGAAATTTGGGCATGATTTGAGTCCCCAGGAGGTCAAAAGCACTCAAAAAATGACCTCTCTGCCCCTATTTTGACACACAGGAAGCAGTCTTGGGAGAATGAAGTTTTGGAGGGGAAAATGAGCACCAAATTCAGAAATTCCACTTGGGCTAGAAAGTAGACAGGTCAGGCTTTCCAAAAAGAACACTTGGGAACAATTTGGACTCTTGAAGGTACCTCAAATCGCCTCCAAAGTGGCGCGAAGCATATAGATTTGGGCGCGGCGCATATAGACCCAAAGGCCAAAATCGCGCCCGCTTCGCGAAATTTCGATTCGCGACTTTATCCAAGTTGGCCCACTCATTTACACTATATTTTTCTCGTCAACTAAGGCAATGTTTAAAAAGTATTTTAACCAAAGGTGGGCTCCTATCCAAGTGGCAAAGGAAGGTGAGCAGTCACCCAAGCCATTTGTCATTTCTGTAACACTGCACTTGTAACTAATGGTTGGCTTTCCATTTCCAGTTTGTAATCATTTGAAAAACTCCCCAGCTGTGGGTCATTCTATTTCCCAATGGCATAGTCTATTTATTGTATGCAACACTATTTGCAAAGGGTTGGAATTTCTGGGAAACTGTGGGATAGACTCCAAGTGACTCACTGGATATTTTGACAGAGAATTAATGAAAGATTGCAGCTCTAGTTCATGAGATTCCTGTGGCGTGAGTTTAGCAAATGTATCTTCTTTATGTTTCATATGTATTTCGTTATGTTCCATATTTTCATTCACATTCATTTCCAGAGAAATCTTTCTAAGTAAAAAAGGTAGAATTCAGTGCACTGCTCTGCCTTGGGATAGTTTTCATGTTCTATGTTTTCTTCTGTTGAAAAGGATTCATGTATTTATGCCCTTTTCACACTCTAAAACAATCTCTCCATCTCAAATTTTTTCAACTCTAGTTGCTAGACTTTCCGCCTGTCTTGCCTCACGAAATAACCTGCATCTTTGAGTTAAATTCTCTGCTCATGTTGTTCCTTGGCCCCACACATCTTAGAAAACTCAGTTATTCTTCAAACATCTCCATCATATTTATTCACCTAGCCTAAAATCATTATCCATTTTTGAGTCATCTCAAACCCTATTGTTTATTTTCCTGAGTGTGACTTGGAGAGAGCCCTCTCCTGTTCTGGTAGGGCTAGCTACCAGACTGAGCGTGGTTTGTGGTTACCCTGAATTTTGCCTTCCTTCAGCCTAAGGCAAATTTAGGTGCTAACACTACACATAAGGCTATAGTAAAAAGGAAAAGAAAGAAAAGAAAATTGGATGTATCGGCAACAACAACTCTTGAAAGTGAGCCAATGGATATAGTTTGGAGAGACACCCCCATTGATCCATCATAAAACCTTACAAAGCTATCACAATTTGCAAGAGATTATGCAATTGCAAGAATCGATAAGGCAAAAAAAGTTCGACTGTTACTGAAAGAAAAATAAGAAAGAGTTCAACTGCTTGAACAACAACTCAAGCAAGAAATACAAAGCACCAATAGGCAAGCAAAAATACAACTGGCACAACTTCAACAAAATTTTGAGCAAATGATAGTACAACATCAGACAGACATGGCAGTGAAGAACACAGATTCACCAAATGCAAGCTATATTGGACAAATTCAAAGACAACCCTCAAATAGATGAATTTATGAAAGAGGCACTTGAATTAAATTCTCTTTTGGTACAATAGGAGGAAATATTCTGTCAAAGAATTTCATTGATAAAATCTTATTGTGAATCAAGTGAAAAATTAAACAATTAAGTGATTGATCAAATATTAGAATATGAAGAGCTAAAAAAAAGAATAAAAAAATTCATTTCTTGGCAAGAATTTGAAGAAGGAAAGAAGGCTGATATACCAAAGATCGAGGAGTCCCACAAAGACATCTTATTTATAGATTGGGATGTACTGTTGAAACAAATAGAGAGGGCAGCAGCAAGAGTAGCCAGTACAACAAACAACGTCATTGAGGTTGTCAATTAAAACATCCACACTGCCAATCTTATAAGAGAATGTAGTCTAGAAGTTCTCCTAGACATTAAACAAATGGAAGAATAGTGGAAAGAAACTGCCCAAACAAATGCATAAGCAATCAAGAAACTATTTAAGCTCAATTGGGAAAGATACTGGCAATTTCTGGTAAAACCACTACACTGTTTAACTAATTCTTCTCAAAAGATGGTGCCACCTCTCACTGATGTTGTATTGACGGGGCCATTGAGATCTAGAATTGGCCAACCTCCCCAGGTTAAGCTGATGATAGACATTTGAGAGCTCAAGGACCGGATGAATAGGACCATTCAATTTGGAGAAGCTTCTCATCATTTATTTTTATTTTTAGTTTTTATTTCACTTATTTTGAGAAAGTTTGTTTGAAACCTCCTCAACTTTTTATGTAATAATCTATTTTTGAAACATATGTGTATTATTTAAACATCTCTCATGCATTTAGAGAGGGGTCCAGGATTTTATCAAAAACACTTTGAAAGACATTGCACTTCTATATTTTTGTGAAGGTTTTGATGAAATAATTGGAACATGATCTAATTTTCTTAAATATTGAAGCATACTCTATTGAAATTACACTTCTATACTCTCAGGGTATATTTGATTGGAGGAAAGTTGGATCAATATTGATGATCTCATGAGTAGGACTTTTCATATATGGTACTTTTATCTTATGATCGTGCTTCATCTATGAATTAGCAGTAACATGTCTTTAATTGTCCTATGTATGAAAATATCAGTTATAGTTCTACATTATTACACTTTTGTATGATGTTTAAGCTCTGATTCCTTATTTAATAGATGAACAATTAGTATATGCGATAATTTTTTCTTAATTGTTTTGTCTAACTATTTAGCCGAAACAATTATCATTCACGATTTCATTTTTTTTTAGCAGTTGAATAATATTCATTACCAGTTTCTTTGAGACATCTCTGTAGATAACATATTGTATATTATTTCCCGAGTATATTTATAGTATGATAATAGTATAATAATATGGATGTATATGTTTATTGTTTAGATTAGATCATTTTTAGTTAAAACATTCTTCGTTATATCTTGTATCACCCCAACATCATTATTAAATCAATCCTCTTTAGGAAACTGTTCCCATTATCCCCAGTTAGAGCCACTACACCAAATGGAAAAGGAGTTGCTTGTAAGGTCCAGACCGGGTGGTTATCCCCCATGTTGTCGCAATGAATTTAGAGGCTTCAACATTTTGGCACTAGAAGGAGTGCCAGGGCTATGAATGAAAAGCAAATCTAAATCAAAAAGCCATTCTAAGAGTAAAACTCCCTCACCATCACCTCCAAGTTCATGGTCACATTCCAAATCTCCAAATCCTAAACGTGAAGTTATGAAAAAGTCTTTACAACCCACTAGTGTTTCTCCAAAGAAATCAGATCACCCTTCCTCTGCAGAAACTCCTGAAGTACAATCTTTGATTCATAAGTTACAAGGGATTTCTATGTCTCAAGAAGAATATGAATTATTCCAAGCCATTCTTTCTTCACATTTTCCATCCTCTCAAAGATTAACTAGATCACAGAGTGAAAAATTTGGAATTCCTCCATTTGAATTTCCTCTATTTCCTCCTCGAAGGAAAACTAAGAAATCAGAGTCTGAAACTCATAGTGAGATTCTTTCATCATCACCACAAACTCTCACATTCATTCCATCATCTTCATCACAAACCCAATCATCCACCTCACCATCTGAAATCGTGATTTACATTTGTACAGGAGCAAAATCTTCCTCTACACAATCACCTTCAACCACTGGTGCATATTATTCCGCATAAATATCCATAATGGCCCAAATTCCATGGAAAAATACAGAAGTCGTTTAAATGGTAGGACCATTACATGCATTACCTACTCATCCAAAAAAATGGTTGCCAAAATTCAATCTTGATGATGGTCTTCTTGACGAAGAACACATAAATAACTTCATGGTATCCATAAATCTAAATGGAGTCGTAGAAGAAGACACAATTGTATGATTATTCCCTTATACTTTACAAGGATTAGTAGGGTCCTGGTACTTTTCATTACCATCTAGTTCTATTGGTAATTGGAATGTGTTCCAAGAATTCCTAACCAAGTTTGGAGATGACCGCTCAACATGGAAAATTTTAGGGGCTAATGTTCGCCCAGTGGGCTAATTTTCCATGATTTTTCCACAAAAAAGATTCGCCAATTTCCAATTTTATAAAAGACGATTCGCCCAAATTTTAGAATATAAAATTATTTTACCTTAAAAATTGCCAACATTATAGAGAGACTATATATAAAATAATTATAAATTTGATTAATTTTACAAATATATCAATAAACATTTATAATTTGCATATTAGGGATTAGTGAGATTCGCCAATGTTTTAAACTTCAAGAAAATTTTCCATCCTTAAAATTTTCCTTGCCGCTCAATGGCTACTCTACTAAATGATCTCTCCAACTTGAAAGCTGAACCCAGAGAGCCAATTAAGGACTTCAATTCACATTTTAACAAATTATTAAACAAAATCCAAGTGGCATCCAGGCCAAGTACTGAAGTTCAAAATGAATGGTACATTTTTGCTCTTCCCTCAAATTCAACTATCTTTGTTGATAGAGCTACCAAGCCAACCTTGGCTGAAAACATGAAAGAAGCTATAGTTGTGGAAAAATGAATTTTAGCTTTAGAAAAGAAAAATGCATTAGAAGAAAGAAAATACAAAAAGGTCACTTTTAGGGATGAATTGTTACACAACATTTTTTCATTGTCCTTGTACTCCTCGTCCACTATCCTGGAGGAACTCTACAGTGAACCCTACATGCTTTCCCATCATAAAGAAACTGCTAGTATGTCCCTCTTCATGAGCAGAACAATTCCCATTTGCATAATTTCCCAAAAATATTGCTTTTACCCCAATTTACAAGACCGAAGCTAATGATCCATGTCCTCCTCGTGCCAATATGCAGGGATTAAAACTGTCACTAGCATCGATCGAATTGACTGAGCCCTTTCTCGGTCATGCCGATCCTCTTTTGGAAAGTTTTTTAAATATGGAGTCGAAGCTTCCAGCTCTAGAAGCTTTGTAACGGAAGTCTAGTAAATGGTTGGGCTGGATGGAGTTGAGGAAGTCAATTGGGCTCCTTTCCCCTATTAGGATGGAACAAACTCAAGAGATAATACCTTCTCCCATGATGAGAGGAACCATCTCCCATCCATAAAAGCTATATAAACCTCTCTTTTTCCCAAGAAAAAGCTAGTTGGAGCTTTTAGAATTTGAATGATCAGCAAGACATCTATAGCTTGTAGCTTTCTAGTGTATGTTTGAGGGAGAATAGTGTGTTTTGGTGTGGTTTGAGACTAGAGGGAAAAGGGCCTTAAAACTTCCATTGTTGGGGCCATCCATGAAATGCTAGCAAAAGTGTGGGAACCCAGATACGTCAGAGGAGAGTAGCGACATCAAGGAATTGGTTGTAATCTCTTTCTGATTTATATGAATACAATTATTGATTGATTTCCTACATGAAGTGTTATTTTACATATTTATGGCTTAATGTTCCTTGACCTGTTAAGTACGTTGAATACAATATTGTATGCTATTACATTTGTTGTTTGTTGTTGTTTGCTTGTTTAAGGTATTTGAAGGAAGGAAACAAAAGATAGCTGGAGTGAGGAAGCAAGATCATCAACAAGAAGAATAGTGTTCTAAGAGGTAGGCCCTCTTAATTGATTCTAGCTTAAGGAGATTTTCCATAGATTGTTTGTTTGTGACTAGACCCGCTCTCTCAGGCTAGAGGAATTGTTTGTGTTCGCATTTAGAATTTACCTGCATCACAAATTGGCGACTTCGCTAGGGAGCCAATCCTTATGTTTGGTTGATTGTCATTTTATGGTTTTGTGTGAACTTTTCTAGTATCACCATTTCCCTTTAGTTTTCTTTGCTTTGCCTGGTTTACCTCTCTGACTTTGACATTTACAGTGGCAAGTCTAGTTTTAGCCTTTGAAATTTTTTACTTTTTTCCTTGAATTCCCAGTCAACACGCTTATTTTTCTGATAGTTGCATCGATCAACGTGAGTTTCTTTAAAACAATCACACCAACCCCCTTCTAGTGCTTGTTTTCAGTTAGGTAGTCGCACCGATTCCTGTAGGTGAAGATCATGGTTTCCCCTAGATCATGACCAGTGTGTCTTGCCCTCTTAATTTCTACCTCTTAGCCTGTTTGATGTGTTAAGTCATCCTATCAACGCTAGTTGTAGCTTGGCCATTCGTGCCGATCATGCCAATTAATGCTAGTTGTCAGTTAGGCAGCTGTTCCGACCTATGAGTTAAGAAAAAATCAGAATTTCTCCCATTCCAGTGCCAGTGTGTATTTACCCCCAGACTCTCTTCTTCTGCCCAGAAGTGACTAGAATGATTTTTTTGTTGGTTTTGATTGATTGATTGGCTTGAAGTTTCATTGCTTGATTTTTTGAGTTCTTTGGATGGTTTCTATGACCGTAGGGAATCTAGGTCAATTACCGTTCATTTGTTTGTTTACTCATTATGTCAAGTTTATGATTTGCTACTTCATTTAATCCATCTTTCAATCACAACATCTTCATTGCTTCAGTTTCAATTGAATGAGTGAAAGAGTCTCATTTTTTTCTCTTATTTCGAGTGTCTTTTTTCTCGTTCCGAGCATAGATTACATTGCTTGGTTTGTCAATTGAAATATTTATGTGACTGGTTTGTTTGATTTATGGAAAAAGTCGCCTTTAGTTTCATTTATCGTGCTTTGGATTTGATCAATGCTTGTTTGTTCAAAATTGTGAAAATCGATGCTTGTTTGTTCAAAATTGTGAAAATTTTCATTAAAAGTGCTTTATGTGAAAGATTCATTTTGCATTTTATGAAAAGAAGAACATCATTCTAGTTTATTTAAGCGAAAATATTGCATTAGTAGTGTTATTGAGAAGCTAGAATTGCATCATCAAAGGCATGGAAATGAAATGAAACTTCTTTTGTTGTTAAGGTAAGATTAAGTGCATTTAGGACATGTATTAGTGATAGTTTTCATTCTTTGATTGTTGCATTGATTGTGTGCTCTCTATCCCTCAATTAGTGTTAACTTTCATTGAAGAAAGATCTCTTTTCTCATATAGCTGGATGTAGGAGTTTGTCTGATGACAGCGGTAGGGCCTTGTAACTGAAACCTAATTCAAGATCAACCTTTAAAATATATTGAATTAACCTAAGGAAACATTGAAGCTTAACACTCACATTTAGAGGTCTAGGCTAGAGACGTGTTCTGACATCTTTAAACCTAGCAACTGTCATTCGCTTTGGCACTAGATAGTACTAGTATGGACTTGTGCTCCCTATCCCATCGTGTATATAAAGGGAGACCCCACTAGGTTTACAATCCTTTATCCTTTGGAAGCCAAGTCTACCACCTTGTAAACGTGACACACCAAACACAACATTCAGGGAGATTGCCTGCCTGTACATATCGGTTCGCCGAGAGGTATTATGCAGTTCACGATTACCTGATAAGCCTTTTTACCTAGATTATCTTGAGTAGTCATTTTGGTCTTTTTGACTCTTTAAATTTAAAATATCATCGAGCACTTGGCCTTTCGAGCTCGTTAACTTCAAAAGCGACTAGATTCATATTTTTTCCTTTTCTTGACTCTTAAAACATGAAAAGGAAAATTTTTGTTTCAATGTTTTAAAATTAACTTCCCATGAAATATTCCTGGTTAAAGTTATATTCCTTAGTAATTCTTTAGGGTCGATTCCAATGGAAACTTTTCTAGAATCTACCAGTCAAGGATTCCCCTTGGATGGGAATCCTGGTCCTTTTCCTTCTTTTGGAAACACTGGTGCTCCTTATATGGAAATGTTGTCCCTCATTGTGTTAACCATTGGTTTACCTATCTAGTTGTTTTCGACCTTGGTGGTCCCAAGCATCCCGAGTCCTGCTCAAATGTCTCCTTCATTCGAATCACATCATGATGATTCTAAGGTTGACCCCTCACCTTCTTCCCCCATTTCTTCACCCTCTTCTTCTACTTCGCCTGGTGAGAGTTTCAAATGTAGTAACCAAGAGGCTAAGAACAAGAATAAGAAGTCAGATAAGTGAGAGGAAAACCGTGCATCTATTACTCTAAATGCACTTCCTATCAACAAACCTTTCGATCCTCCATGGAATGTTAGATTCCCTTGCAAGCTGTGTAAGGGTGACCATCTCCTCTGGGACAGTCCTATCATTCCCAAAGTCTTAGAGGTATGGTCTCAAAATCTAGATCGACCATCCCCATCAACCTCTAGAGATCATGTCGATGTTGCACCCTTGTTTAACGATGGTAATAAGAAAGGGAAGATTAGATTCCCTTGTAGTTTATGTGAAGGAGAGCATCTTCTTCACCTTTGTCCTCTTATGAATAGAGCATCCAAAGTTTTGGAACACATTACAACTCCTCAACCCCAACTTGTTGTTGGTTATCAAAGGCTTTCTTCTGACCCTCTCTTGGTTGGTAAAGAGATTGGCTTGAATTCATCTCTTGCCGGTCCTACTCTACTCGAACGTGACTCTCTTGTGTCTGTTCTCGACCAACCATTAGTCGAAAAGAGTGTCCACTTGGCTCCACCTTTAGTAGCTAACTTTGTTCCCAAAGAGAGTAGTGATCATACTAGTCATGTTATTCTCATCTCCTCAAATTCCCATGAATCGAATAGCGACACTCCCATCCCATTTTTTCAGGAGAGTCCTTCTCTGTCTCCTCTAAGGCATGGGGGCAATCATATGATACCCCCACCAAGTAGTTCTTTCATTTCTTTTGATTGGAGTCAATTGACTGCTTTCCGCCTCCCATCTTATGTGCCTTTCCATATTATAGTACAAGCCTATAATATGGCAGTACATGGCACTATATTAGATGAAGGCCCATCTGTTAGGATCATGTCTTCTACTACTTGGTAAGCTTTGGGTTCCCCACAGCTTGTGCTTGTCACCCAGAAGATGTTGGCTTTCAACAGAGGAACCATCAGCCCTTAGTGGTCCTTCCAAAGTTCCCTATTACTTTGGAAGGGAAGACTGTCTATATAGACATGATGGTAGTCCAAGGTCCTTTAGATTTCAATCTTCTCCTTGCACGTGACTATGTTTATGTCATGGGAGCTCTTATCTCTTCGCTTTTCTATGTAGTTTGTTTTCTGCGCGAAGGGAGAATTGTGACTATTGATCAATTTTCGCTCATTGGTCACCAAGCGCCTCCTTTGCAACCATCGTTCCCTATCGGCTCTTGTTCACAAGTAGTACCTTCCCCACCACAGGTCAATTATGTGGCTACCCATTCTGTCTCCACATCTATTGATGATCACACAGATGGTATAGTACATTATGTACTGGGGGCACTAGAGCCCAATTCGTCTATGGTACCAATTGACATGTATTCCTCCCAGAGCATGGTTCTTCTGTTTAGTGAAGACCTCTTAGGATCCATTTTCTCGTATGGTTCATAAACATATGATGAGGATAGTTCTTGGTCTTGTTTCAACCTCAACAAAAAATTGAAACAAAGGGTATGAGGATAGTTCCTGGTCTTGTTTCAACCTCGTTAAAAAATGAAGCAAAGGGTGTGAGGATAGTTCCTGGTCTTGTGTCAACCTCATTAAAAAATGAAACAAGGGATGAGCATAGTTCCTTGTCTTGTGTCAAGCTCGTTAAAAAATGAAACAAGGGGTGTGAGAATAGTTCCTTGTCTTGTATCAAGCTTGTTAAAAAATGAAACAAATGTCTGAGGGTAGTTCTTTTTTTATTTCAACCTCGTTAAAAAATGAAACAACTCCCTTTTCCAAGTCGATTCTTTGATTAAGATCTCGTAAAATCCTAGTCGAGTCTTTCCTGGATCTCAAAAGTGAACTTTCATTCCATCCACCTAGATGAATGAAATGAAGCTCGAGGGGCATGTACCTCATTTGAGTCATTATGCTGGGGGCATGCGCACTTATATCAAGCATAGTTTTTCGTTTCAAGCTTGCGTAAACATGAAATCGAATCCAAGCAGAGTTATCCATGGTTCAAGCTTGTGAAAAAATGAACTCATGCCTGATTTACATCTTGTGATTGCTCTTTCATCAGTTGATTTCTGCTAGATGAGCCTTGGTTATTTCATTCCAGTGCCACCATATCTTTGGTCGATCATATTCATTCACTTGGTTGTTTTTCCTTTCCTGAGGAACCACAACAATGAGTGGTTTTATTAGCTAGACTCTTAACCATTACATGTTTTGAGCAATTCTACCATTCTGGATTTAAGAGATCTGTGGTTTGTATCTTTTGAATCAGTTACCGGAGAATCCACAGTATGAACATTTTTATGCCAACGTTTCAAATCCCAAATGGGATCCATCATCAGGACTTATGAATGATGATAAAAGAAGAGTTGCTTAGAAAGAAATAAATAATAATGAGGATAAATTTAAGTATCAGCACAATGTCGGCTGGAATATTTATTTGTTTATTAATTTTATTAATTTAATTTTAATAAATTACTTTTACTTTTATTTTTATTTTTGCTATTCAGTTTTATATATTAATATTTATTGAAGAGTTAATATATTAATTCATAACCTTAATGATTAAATTAGTGTATTGTAATAATATTTAAAAATTATTTAAATTTTATTTAGAAATAAATAATAATTTTTTTTTTTTTTAATTTCTATATAAATTAATTCATATATTAAACTAATTCATATTAATAAATGTTAATAAATCAATATTTAATAATGTTAATAGATATTAATAGGGTTAAAATATTAATAATACTTAATTAATAACGTTAATAAGAGGAGCGATGGCGCGGAGCTACCGTCGAGGGTTTGGCTAGCATAGCCGCAGGCGCGATCTAGACCGCAGGAGGAGCAGGCTACCGGACACATTGTCGACCAGACTTAGGGCTTCGGGTTTGGGGTTAGATACCCGCCGCAGGGAACACAGGCTCACGAAAGTCTCGCCGACCGGACAGCACAAGAACCGGACAGGAGGAAGCGGCGATCTGGAAGCCTGAACACCCGACAGCTGACAGGGACGGCGGTTATCCAACAGTTGACCGGCATGGAGAATACCGAGGAAATGGAGCTGGTCGATTACTCAGCAGACCCACTCGAAGATTTCACCATTTTTGGAAACCCTAAACTGCTTCCTGCATATATTGTTCCAAGCCCCGCCGTTCAGCAAGCAAATCCGGTAGTTTCCCTACAAGAATCGCCCTCATCGCTCGCATTGGAGGCTCCACCCCTCTCTCCAGGTACCGCTCTCCTCATATCATCCTACGTGCTCGATGATTTCGCTATCAATTTCCCCTCTCCGCCCCACAGCATTGAACCCCCCGCTCCATTGATTACCCGGGCAGAGGTTAATCCCTCTATCACTACAATTGATAGCATTCCTGTCGTCGATTCCGCGGGGGTTCGGGCCGATCAACTCAATCCTGCTGCTCATGCATCGATCCCCTCTGAAGCCGATCAAACAAGTCTCCCTCGGGATAGCAGGCAGATGGGGCAAACTCCCTTGAGTACTGCGGATATCAGGCCCTCGGGCAGTTTCGGCACTCCAGCCATCCACCCCCATCCTTATAAACCCTCAGTGGGGGCCGGGTCATCTAATCCGCTAGTGGATCACCCTACTGCTCCGCGTTCAAAAAAGACTAAGTGTATCAGAGAAGTTGCAAAGGACATTTCGGTTACATTCGGTGATCCCTCCAATTTTGAAGAGTCCATGGCACTGGCCCAAACGACCCTGGTAGGTCACGTGAGGGGACGAATTTTCACGGCTGAACGGTTGAAATCGTGGGTAAAAGAGATTTGGGGCGATATGTTCCCGGAGTTGCCCGAGGTTCAGAGGCATCCCAGAGGCTGGTTCTCTCTCCATTTCACGAAAGAGGAGCATACGAACACCGTCCTGGCTCAGTATTGGCACATCGAATTGGCACCAGTACTTCTGAAAAGATGGAACCCTCTCTTCGACCCGGAGCGGGAGCAGATTGGTGCAGGACCTATCTGGGTTCGTTTGCCTGGGCTACCTCTTCAATACTGGAAGGAGGAGGCATTCATCAAGATTGGAAATGCTCTGGGAACATATCTTGACCATGACCGATCATACAAGGAGTCTAATGACCAGCTCATGGCCAGAATTTTGGTACATTTGGACACCAGGGAAGGACTCGTGGGTAAAATGAACCTGAGATGGGGGAATTGCAGCCGAATGCAGATACTGGACTATGAAGGCATTCCCTTCAGATGCAACTACTGTCACCAAGTTGGTCATGTTTATAAGGATTGCCCATCAATCATCAGTCAGAACAGAGAAACTCATCAAACTCAACCGGACTCGGTCAGGGCATACCCAACTTTGCCGCTTCCTCCAAGGAATCCTGTTCCACCAACAACTCTTCGTTCGCCAAAGTCCAGTATGGAGTCCCGAGGAACTTCTGCAAAAGTGACTGAGCTTTCTATTGACCTGATTGCACCTCCACTGACTCGGGCGCGGGCAGCGGCAGCAGCAGCAAAGGATACGGGTAATATTACTATCTCTCATCCTATCTCATCTACCTCTCCTGTGTTCATTGATTCGATTGCATGTTCTATGGCACATTGTGATATCCCTCCTCCTCCCCTTTCGATCTCATCTGCTCCACCTTCCCTGCCACTCTCCTCTTCTCCTCTCTCGCCCAGATCACCCCGGTCAAATTCATCACACCCCTACTCCCTTCGTCCTCGGGCACCCCGCCCGGGGGCATCAGGATCCATTGCTGGACTGGGGATTGTTCCACTTGATGTTGGATATCACTCCTCCCGGAGCCATAAATCAAACCTCAATAAAGCCATTAGACATGCGGGCACAGAAGTTGCTGCTGGGCGTCAAGCCACCATTTTAGGGGTCCTTAGAGCAACGAACCCCCCCAAGGATGGGCCTCCATGAAGATCATCTCCTTCAATTGTAGGGGGATGGCAAGCGCCCCAAAAAAGCTTGCCCTAAAACGACTTTTTGAGGTCGAGAATCCGGATATCATTATGCTACAAGAAACCCTTGGACCAGCAGAGCAATGCTCTCGCACACTAGCCTCTGTAGGGGCTAAATGGCATTTCATAGCTATGGATGCCATGGGTAGATCGGGGGGTCTGGCGCTCGGTTTAAACCCTAGCTCGATCAAACTGATATCATCCTGGGGCGGACAGGGATTCCTAGGAGCAGACATCATCTCCATCGATCTAGGGATTCCTCTCCGCATAATCAATATATACGGACCTTGTCAACAGAGGGAAGAATTCTGGAGGAAACTGCTCAGCTGCAATCTTCTATCACTCGAGCACACCATCATCGGGGGAGACCTGAACTTCTCCCTGGGCTTTAATGAATCTTGGGGAGAGGCGGCCCAGATCGATCCCATTACAAACTACATGAGCCAATTATTGGATCAGCATGACTTCATTGATACCCCTGTTCAGAAGTTGTAGCCTACTTGGAGAAATAGAAGAACAGGGGAGGCAGCTTTGGCCAGAAGATTGGATAGATTCCTCATGAAAGAACCCCTGATCCAACGGCTGCACTCATTCAAACAGTGGGTTAGTACCGGTGGCATATCAGATCACTCTCCTATAGCACTGGAAATTCGAGGACCAGAACAGAAGCCAAAAGCGCCATATAAATTTAACCATCTGTGGCTACAAGATCCCAGTTTCATCGCTCTGATCACATCCTTCTGGAGGGATCATCCCATTGATAGAGAATCTACAATGGCAAGGGGATTCGTTAAAAACCTTACAGAATTAAAACATTTAGTGATCAATTGGGAAAAAGCGAAAAAGAAGACTGAAGACGAGCAACTTACCAAAGTGGAAGATGAATTGAAAGGCCTACTGGACGAGAGAAACCTTGGTTTCCTTACACAGAATGACAAGGCCCGACTGGTGGATTTGGAAAATCAGAAGAATACAATACTTAAGGGCAGGGAGGAATCTATCAGACTCCGCAGCAGAGCTATTTGGCTGAAGGCTGGAGATGAGAATTCCAGATTTTTCCACAATTTTGCTAAGGGGAGAAAAGTGGCAAATACCATCTGGAACCTCCCCCTCCCTGAGGGAGGTCAAGCTGATACATTCAATAAGCTTTCCAACTTGGGCACCACTCATTTCAGAAATCTATACAGGAGCCCTGGGGGTGCAAATATGGCGGAAATCATCAATGTGGCCACCAAATTCCCAAGATTTGTAGAAGACGAAGATCTAGAGGATCTGGAAGCTCCTGTCACCATGGCAGAATTGGAAAGCACCATTAAATGGTTCAAAAAGGAGAAGAGTCCGGGCCCGGATGGATGGACCATAGAATTTTACTCTGCTTTTTTTGAACTCCTGGGAGAAGATATTCTCAAAGTTGTTGAGGAGAGCAGATCTTCAGGAAGCATCTATCATGCCATAAACTCCACATTTATTGCCCTCATCCCTAAATCTGACAACCCATCATCTTTCGATGACTTCCGTCCCATATCTCTCTGTAATGTGCTCTACAAGATCATATCGAAGATCATAGCTAACCGGATTAAGCCCATACTCTCCAGGCATATATCTCCTCAACAATTTGCCTTTCTCGAAAATCGACAGATACATGAAGCCATTGGATCCGCTCAGGAAGCAATCCACTCCATCTGGACAAAACACCTCAAATGCATCTTGCTGAAAATTGATCTCTCCAAGGCATTTGATCGTGTTAGTTGGCTGTACATCAAAATGATCCTCATTCAAGTCGGTTTTCCTCACTCTCTAATAACCTGGATAATGGCATGCATCACCTCCCCCACCTTCAGTATATTGATCAATGGATCGGCTTCCCACTTCTTTCACTCTGAAAGAGGTCTCCATCAGGGATGCCCACTCTCGCCATTACTTTTTCTCTTGGTAATTGAAGCTCTTAGTAGGCTCCTGATTACTGCTAGCAGGGAGAATTCTATTCGAGGCCTTAAAATATCAGACATCTGCTATATTACACATCTTCTATTTGTAGTAGGACACGATGGCATTCTCTCGCCTGCTCGATCTGTTCTCAAAAGCAACAGGGATGGAAGTAAACCGAGCAAAATCCACCATCACCATGGTTGACACATCTGTAAATGAATCACTCGCTGCTAGAAGGGCTTTTCCTTATATTGAAAATGAGATGAACTCAGACAAATTACAGAAAAACACATATAAAAACCAGAGACACAATATTGGCGGAAAAAGGCTCAAGCCTCATGTTTCTCTCTCACTCTCATTCTTCATTACTCTCATTCATACCTCACAAAAATAATTGAATATAGTGTTACAAATAAATAGATGAGAGACATTGTTCTCAAGATAGTGCGTGCTATCTTAGACACCTTTGGTTGAGATAATTTCTCCTTTGGTTGAGATAATTTCTCACCAGACACACCAATATAGGAGTTACCTAAACTAACTCCTATCTTAGAGGAACAACCCAAGAGTTAGGCACAAATTCCTAACTTGGAATATTTAATTTATTTATTTATTTTTGGATTTATTATTGTTTTATGAGAGAGTCTAACATTCCCCCCCTCAATGATAAATCCAAAAACGAGAACCATCTTCCAAGTTCTCATGTTGATCCTCAAAAACATTGCCTGAAAAAACCGCCAAAACTGGATGCTGGAAAAAAAAAATCAAATCTGAAGAGAACATGAATCAGCTGCATGCTTGATTCATCTCTGAAGGACGCTTGACAACTCCATCATGTGCCAAGCTGCAAAAGGATCCAACCCTTTGTTTGAAAACAGCATCCGGTGTCCACTGACACAATTTTGATGAACGCCCACTGGCGTATTTGTTGATGATGATCGCCCACTGGCTGAAGATGTCGAAAAACAACTCAATGTTGCTTTTGCTATGATGAAAGCTGCTCACTGCTGCTTTGGCTGTCGATCGCCCACTGGCGAATTTGCCGATGCTCACTGCTGATGACAAATGCCCACTGGCTGATGAAGATGCCCACTGGCTACTTCGCTGATGTTGTCGAGAATTTCAGTCTGACAACCACTTGTCAATTTCATTGACATTTCCCCCCTTTGTCAGCTGAAAGGAGAGACAATCTTCTCCAAAATATATTTGAACTCCCCCCCTTCAGGTGTAGGAAAGTTTCATTGTTGTACTCCCTCATTCAACTGCATGAGAGTACCGTCATCTGTTCACTGCTAGCTGCACTATGTAAGATTGTAGTCGGTTGTAGAACTGAGACAACCGTTTGACTGTGGATGACCATTCCCAAGGATCAATCCAGTCATAATGTATCTTCAATCTGCCGGATTTTTGGTGGTTGCGACATTTTGCTGAGGAATGATTGGGCTTGCCACAATGGCAACACGGATGGAGATCAAAACATTGATCTTCCATATGACTAGTTCTTTGACAATGAGAACACTTTGGTTGAACTTCAACTTTAGGTTGCATGCAATTCTGTTTGTCGGCAACTTTCGCAGAACCTGCTGAGGTGAGTGGTTCAAGAAATCCTGCACTCACAAACTTAATTAGCTTGGAATAATCTGGGATTTGTAAGTTGGTGTCATCAGGGACATATCCTAAGCCACGTCTATTCTTGTTATTTTGAATTTCTTCCCAGGGCTTGATGATGGGTTTGGAAGAAATTTGATTTTGATCATGAACAACTTCGACACTTGAAGTTGTTGGGATGAATGACTTATCATCTGGATGATTCAAAGACTTGAAAGTATCACCCTTTTCTTGCAATTCATTCCTTTGAAGTTGGGACTCAAGCTGAAGAAACTCAATGGTTTCATGCGTTTGTTGTAGATGCCGTGAAATATCAGCAAGAGTTTCTTTGCTGACGTGCACCTTGTCTTCCTCACTGGAGATGATCAAACTGTGAAGAATGTTTAACAACTGAATATGCTGCGCCATCAGAACTTTCTCACTTGAAGTCAGGCTCTCTTGTCGAAGATGTCGTGCTTTGAATTGTTGCACTTGATTTTGTTACTTGGATGACAGGATCGCTTGCTTGAATGGCACGCTCGCTTGATTTGTTGCTTATTGTACCGGCTGAGAACACTTGCTAGAAATTTCTGGAATTCACGCTCACTTGCAGGAGATGTGAACTTGTTTCTTATTCGCTTTAGAATGAAAATTCGTGCATTCAATAGAGTCTGCTTAAAAGAAGGGTGTCGAACACTGTCGAAAATGCACCCAAAAAAGCTTACAATGGGTTTAATGACTCACAGAAAACAAGGAATTCACTTGTCTTAATTTGATTAAGTTGAAGAGAATGAACGTGCTTGACTTATGAACAAATCAAAACGTGGGTGTCGGTTTCAACCGAGAATGCACCCGTACAATTCAATTGGAATTTGATTCACAAGTTCTTAAATTTGTTTGCAAGAATGTTGATGTAGACTTTGCTTTGAAACAGTGAAGTTTACAAATTCATTAACTTGATTGAATTTGCTTGTTGAACTCAGACAAATTACAGAAAAACACATATAAAAACCAGAGACACAATATTGGCGGAAAAAGGCTCAAGCCTCATGTTTCTCTCTCACTCTCATTCTTCATTACTCTCATTCATACCTCACAAAAATAATTGAATATAGTGTTACAAATAAATAGATGAGAGACATTGTTCTCAAGATAGTGCGTGCTATCTTAGACACCTTTGGTTGAGATAATTTCTCCTTTGGTTGAGATAATTTCTCACCAGACACACCAATATAGGAGTTACCTAAACTAACTCCTATCTTAGAGGAACAACCCAAGAGTTAGGCACAAATTCCTAACTTGGAATATTTAATTAATTTATTTATTTTTGGATTTATTATTGTTTTATGAGAGAGTCTAACACCTTATGCCCATCAGCCTCTGGATAGAGGACTAAAATATCTTGGGTACTGGCTCAAACCAACAAGTCAGAGGATTGCTGATTGGGTATGGCTCGTGGCGAAGATCGAAAAAAGATTATCATGCTGGTGTCACAGGTATCTCTCTAGGGCAGGGAAATTAATCCTGATAAAAGCTGTTCTGGAAGCTACCCCGGTATTCTGGATGGCTATGGCTTGGATCCCCCGAAACATATTGGCTAAACTTCAACAGTTATGCAATCGATATCTATGGGCAGGGAATCAAGATAAACGAATCTTCGCTTGGATCGGATGGCACAAGATTACCCTGCCCAAAAAGTGGGGAGGGTGGGGGCTGAAGGACCTACCGATATTTGCAAAAGCTCTGGCTGGTAAAATGGGATGGGCTCTCCTTACTTCCCACAGCCTATGGACCAACATCACCTACCATAAGTATATATGGCCTCACAGCATCTTAGACTGGGCAAGATTGCCTTCTTGGAACAAAGTAGGCATATCATCGATCTGGAAAGCTCTTCTGCACTCCTTACCACTCATCAGGGATAACCTTGTCTGGCGCATCAGGGACGGTAACAGTGCAAGAATTGGGATGGATCCTTGGTCCGGCAGTGGGGGCAGACATTCACTCCCACAAGATTTAATCGCACATCTAGCAGCACAAAACATAAAGGTTATCTCGCAGATAGCAGACCCAGCTCAAACTGATATATTTCACCAAGCATGGAAATCGGCAGATCAATTAAACATTCCGAGAAGATGGCACACCATATGGGATGAGTTCAGAGATGCCTTGATGGAAGCACACATCCGCATCTTGGAGGGACCGGATGAATTGATATGGCACCGCGCAGAGCACGGGGTATACACTCCAAAGGAAGGTTATATATACCTCATTGAACACCGAAAACCTGGAGAAATCTCAAATTGGTGGCAAAATATATGGAAATGTACAGCCTCCCCCCGATCGAAATTGTTTAGTTGGTGCATACTAAGGCACAAAGTTCCCACGGGTGAACAGCTGGCGAAGAGAGCTATACACGGACCTACTAGGTGTGTGCTCTGCAAAGAGGATTCGGAATCTACAGATCACATATTCATGAGATGCCGAGCAACAGCAGACCTGTGGCGAAACCTCCGTGCGCATATAAATTACAATGGAGAATGGGAGGGACAGGACGTCATTAAGGCTTGGAATGAATGGGAAAAGAAATACAAAGGATCCAAATTGATAAACCTTCCCATCATAATCAACTGGGCTATTTGGAAAGCTCGAAACCGAGCCATCTTTGATGAAAAGCCCATCCACTGGCCCTTACTAGAAGCTAGCATTGTAGCTACCCTGAAGGAGCTGCCTGATCCCTCCCCTCCGCCTCCTCGACAGCCTGCCCCGCCTCCCCTCATCGACACAAGCACGCCTTGGGCATTTTTTGACGGAGCGGCAAACCAACAAAGCTGCGGGGGTGGAATCATTCTCTATGTATCAGAGACCCATCATTATAACATCAAGGCTGGCCTGGGAGTTGGCACAAACAACTTCGCTGAATTGATTACACTTCGACATCTTCTACACTTTGCATTAAGTCACCATTGCATAAACATCAACATTTATGGAGATTCTCAGATCATTGTTAATTGGATGAATGGCACAGCTATATGTCACATGCACTCTCTCAGCACTATTCTACAAGAAGCTCTCGATCTCAAGGCAACTTTTAACCATATTTCTATCTCTCATATTTACAGGGAGCACAATAAAGGTGCCGATAAACTTTCCAAGGAGGCAGCGCTGATGGATCGAGGACTATGGGAGATTACAGAGGCTATTGATCAGCGGGAGCAAAAATACTATCATCGGCCTTACATAGATCCAGGATACCCAACCCTGGATCAGCAAATAGACAACTAAATATATTTATGTTTTTTGACAGCTCTCTACAGACAATACTGCAATTTTTGGTTTTTTGTTAAGATATATAGCATATATAGAATGAACTGATAAGCATGCCCTGCGAGGTATTGCACAGACAGCTTTTGAAGAACTCTGTTTCTAACAGACTCATATGTAAACTGCTCATTAATGAAATATATATTGATTTTTCCAGAGGGAAAAAAATAACGTTAATAAATATTAATAATATTTAATTAATTAATGATCATTTAATAATTAATTAACCGTAATTAATATTAATAACAATTAATATATCAATTAATTGCTATATGAATTAATTAATAAATTAAGCTAATTAATATAAATAAATGTTAATAATGTTAGAAAATCAATATTAATAATGTTAATAGAAATTAATAGTGTAAAACTATTAATAATACTTAATTAATAATGTTAATAAATATAAATGATATTAAATTAATAATCACCTAATAATTAATTAACAGTAATTAATATTATTAATAATAATTAATATATTAATTAATTGCTATATAGAATTTGTCCAAGCTTAATAATTAATATATTAATTATTATAATTAATATAATAATGAATAATTATTATAATGATGATGATGATGATGATGATGATGATGGTTAACGTCCGCTGAGACCAAATAATGATCTATCGGACCTAAAAAGCAAATTATTTATTTTGATTTAAGATTTTATTCCTATGCTCAAAAAGCTTGGACAGAAGCCTCCCGAGTTCACTATAATTTTGGCATTGTAAAAGGCTAGGAAGGTCAGTATTGTAACAAAGGTTGTGAAATTGAGATCTAATGTGGTTGTATGCAGGGCACTCTAAGAGGAAGTGGTTTTCATCCTCGATGCTCCTATTCTCACAAATATGGCAGATCCTTTCCATCCATGGCGTTTTAGGAACTGCCCAACGGCCAGTTTCACTATGGAGCTCATGAGAATTCGTTCTAATCTTTGCTATATTAATTTTCTTCTTTGAGCTATTATAAGAAGGTCATCAACCCCACCCTTGAAGATCAAAAGTATCTCTCTATTTTAATAATGACTAATTATTAATAATGAATAATTAATATAATAATTATTGAAAATGAATAATTATAATAATAATGAATAATTAATATAATAATTAATTATAATAATGAATAATTATTAATATAAAAATGAATCATTATTATAATAATTAATATTATAATGAATAATTATTATAATAATTAACAATTATAATTAATTAATTGATATAATAATTAATATATTAATTAATTTCTATATAGAAAGTAATATATTAATGTATTTTAATGTTAATTATTATATTTGTTATTATTAAAATAGGGTTACTGACTTTTAATATTAGAATAGGGGAGGGATATCTTACCTCCTAAATGCTATACCTGGGATGTGTTGGCGATCTTGATTTCCCTGATCAAGGGAAGCCAGCTCCCGCTAATCTCCATACCATTGTCTCTGTTCAGATTATGAGGATGCTTGATAATTTCAAGTGCTTCTCTGATCTTTCGTCTCTGATGTTGTTCTTCCCTTGCGATAATTGATGCGCTTTCCAAGCAGATATGGTGCTTAGTCTTTGAGGAGTGCTCTGCCAAGGCTGAAGTACGAGATCTTTCATTCCTAATATCAGCGCCATGTTCCTTGAGCCTTGTCTGGAGGGAGCGACCTGTTTCACCAATGTAGCTTTTTCCACATGAACAATCTATTTTATAGACTCCTTTAAGCTGATGTTTGTCAATATCATCTTTTACAGACCTCAAACCTTGCCTAATAGTTCCAGGTGCTGAGAAATGCGTGATAATGTTTTTCTTCCTTAGGATTTTAGCGATTTTGTCTGTAACTCCATGGATATAAGGTAGAAAAAATTTACCACACTGAGGCTGGTCTTGAGCCTTAGGTTCATGAGATAACAACTTTCTTTCAGCTTTCTCTATGGCTCTTTTAATCTCTTGTTCTTTGTAGCCTATACTCTTAAAGGTTGAAACTAAATGCTTCTTTTCTTCGTTTAGATGCTCTGAGTCAGAAATTCGAAGGGCTCTGATGGCAAGAGTGTTTAGAACACCAAACTTCTGGGCTGGGTGATGGTGGGAATCAGCATGGAGGTAACTTTCTGTGTGGGTTGACTTCCTGAAAACCTTATCCCCTAAAGAGCCATCCTCTTTTCTAATTATTAGAACGTCTAAAAATGGGATTCTCATGTTTTCTTCAAGTTCCATAGTAAATTTTATTTCTGGAGAGATAGAATTTAGGTGAATGAAAAACTTGTCAAGTTCTGCTTTACCATGAGTCCATTTTATATTGGTATCATCGACAAATCACTTCCACCAGGCTGGTTTTAAGGGATATGATTCAAGGGCCTTCTTTTCAAAGTATTCCATGTATAGGTTGGCCACGATTGGCGAAAGGGGTGATCCCATTGCCACACCAGATGTCTGCTCATAAAATATTCCCTGGAAGGTGAACACAGTTGACCTTAAGCAGATTTCAGCCAATTTTGCAGTCCTTGGATCAGTAACATCTTTTATAACTTGAATGGCTTCATCAAGAGGAATCTTGGTGAATAAGGATACCACGTCAAAGCTAACAAGGATGTCATCACGCTCTAACCTCTCATTTTTAATAAGATTTATAAAGTCCTGGGAGTCTTTGATGAAGGAATCAGTGTTTCCGACAAGGGGCTTAAGAAGTTTAGCAACATACTTAGCAAGTTCATAGGTTGGGGAACCAATAGTATTAACTATTGGTCTAAGGGGGACCCCTTGTTTATGGATCTTGGGTAATCCATAGATTCTAGGGATAGTTTCACAAGAAGGGATTAATTTCTTCTTTAATTTATCGTCAAGGTTGGAATCTGAGATGATCTTTTTTACATCCTTCATGATTTTGGGGATGGGATTACTATTCAGCTTCTTATAACTGCCACATTTTAGGTTATCATTCATTTTACATACATAGTATTCTTTATCCAAGATGACCACTGCTCCTCCTTTATCTGCCTTAAGAACCACAATCTTGTCATTGTTCCGCAAGGATTTGAAGGCTTTTTGTTCTTCTTTACTCAAGTTGCTTTTGGGAGTTTTGGCTTTTCTCATGATGAGAGAAAATTCTTGTCTCAATGTTTCTTTATCTTCCAAAGGAAGGTTATTAATCCCATCCTCTATGCTACATATCATCTTTTCAATAGGAAGGTTTTTAGGAGCCACCGCAAACCCCATACCTTTGCTGAGTACATTAATGACTTCAGGATCTAATTCCTGGGAAGACAGATTGACCACTTTTCTTTTTAATTTTGACTCACAAGTGTTTGCTGAAGACCGAATTTTTTCTTTCTGGAAACTTTTGTCTAAGCCTTGACTGCTATTGTCTCCAGTGCCATCTTTGGAACTACCTGAATACTGATTGTGTGCACCTTGATTGCTTCTATCATCTGTGATAATATTTATGCACTCATTGTCTAACCAATTCCCATAGTCGCCCTTGCTAGGCGCATTACCTTTGACCACCACATACTGATTAAAACTGCCCTTTCCACTGTCTAAGCCATGAATCTGCGTACCACCATTGAAACCGCTGACTAAACCATGAGAATTCACTTTGGAATCCTGCGCCCTATCCAACGTACCAACATTGAAACCGCTGACTAAATTGTCATCTGCGTTGTGCGAATCATCATTGTCATCTGTGTTGTGCGAATCATCAATGTCGTGAGTGTTCAACGCATTCTTCTATGCCCTATCCAGTGTGTTGTCGGTGCCTGTGTTATCATTAACATTGTTCAAATCTGGCTTGTGCAAATTATCAGCAATCAAAACCTCATTCTGTTCAATATCATCTACGTTGTGTGAGTTTTTAATGATGTTATTCTTAACGCTGACATTTTGTGAATTATCATTACAGGCACTGATGTTAATGCCTGTGTGATTCACGCTGTCATTCACGAGGTCTTGCACCCTGCCCAGCCCGCTATTGATGCGTCCGTTATCCCAGCTGTTTGGAACGACATTGTGTGTAATATCTCTGCAACCGTTGTTCATATTCATGCCTTCGTTATGCGAATTAACAGAGCTATCGGATTTCTGAAAGATTAATGGTGTTAATACTGCCGAGAAACCTTTTACTGACAATGAGTTATGACTTAGATTTTTATCATTGGTGCTAACCGATATTGAGCCAGATTCAATGGCGGGGTTCAATGTTTTGACTTTATCATGAGATCTGCTTAATAGATTGGACAATTTCTTGCGCTGCCTTGCCTGAGCAATTTGTCCCTCATTATCAGCTTTCAGAGCAGTCCTAGCATCGATAATAGACCAGAGATTTTTGTTGATGCTGTTAGCTAGTTTAAGGTGCATTGAGAGAGCTAAGCGACCAAGATTTTCCAGAGAAGCCCTAACCCTTTTAATTTCTGACTGAATTACAGAGAAGCTTAGTTGAAAAAACGCCTTGCTATTATATCTATTCTGCAATCTATGCTTGACTTGTGCAAATGGAGGAATGAGATTATTGTCCCGACAGTTTTTAAGAAAATAAAGATCCGCAGCTCTTCTTTCTATCCTCACTCTAAATCTTTCGAGTAAAAGGATTTCACTCCAAGCATCCCCTCCGTATAGGGACTAGATTCTGGATTTAAGAGATCTGTGGTTTCCGAAACCAGTTGTTACCCTTTATACCACTCATTCCTCCAGGATGAGTCACCTTTAAGCTCTTTTCTGACTCGTAAAAAATGAAAATATTTTCGAGTATTTTTCCCCTTTTAACTCATTAAAGAGAATAAAAACGGGGGGTCCACTTTCAAGCTCTTTTCCGACTCTTTAAACACGAAAATATTATCAAGATTTTGTCTTTTTGAAATCATTAAAGGTTGCGAAACATCATTTAACCAGTATATGTTTACCCCTTTTCGGGCTGGATTAAACTATTTATGAAAAAGGTACTCCTTGGCTGGCATGGTCAAGCGGTTCTCTCAAGTATTGTTTTCTACCTTTTTAGGCTCGAGAGACACAAATGTACGAAAAGGGACCTTTTGGAGTTTTCTTTTATGTATCTTTTTCAAACTCTCTAAACATGAAAAAGATACCGAGTTACACATTTGTCAGACTCATTAAAAAATTAAACGACATGGGATTCATCACTATGACAGACCGAGCTACTCCTTCCTAGGGCTCGTAAAAACTTACTAGGATGGATCCATCCAAAGGATGGACTTATATTACAAGCATATTCTATCCCCATCAAGCTTATGTAAAAATAACTGGGGTACTCGCCAAAAATGATGGGGGGAAATTGGGAATATTTCATCAGTTGTATTCTGCACTTGAGTTAGCCTGTCGCTCTTGAACATTGACACTCATCTGTTGCTTGTGTCAGGTTTTGGGACATCATCACTCTGTCACTTGCCTCCCTAGGTTTTTGGTTATCCATTTTAAACCTCTAATATGATCTCTACCACATCACCATGACCTTTGATCCTATGATGTCAAATGCTGCCAAACTCCCGAGTCATGTCATCCATATGTTCAAAAGAAGCTTTCCTACCTGTACATTGTTTGATCATCTTTGATTACTCTTGTTCATTGTGTTTCCCATTTTGTGTCGATGATGAAGGATTCTTTATTACCTTCCTTCAGCAGATCGCTTCCTTTCGAATTCATCTCATTATCCAGGAAGTTGATCTAGAAATTCCTTTCCAGTACCTTAGAGCTTGCATGCCCTAATGGCATGGTCTTCACACTCGACAATAGGTTCTCATCATTGGCCTTCAATCGAATGATTTCACGGGTGTTCGACTTCAGTTCCTTATTCACACTCCATGAATTGTGCTGCTAGTACCTTGAGAGACATTGTCATTATTGGTGGTTTCTCTCACGCTTGTTAACGGTTCGCATCATTGGCTGGTAATCAAGCGACTTTCTATCATGGTCGACTTCAACAATTCACCATTTTTGGAACTAGTTGTTACCCTTTATACCATTCATTCCTCCAAGACGAGTCATCTTTAAGCTCTTTTTTGACTTGTAAAAAATGAAAAGATTGTCGAGTATTTTTCCCTTTTTAACTCGTTAAAGAGAATAAAAACGGGGGGTCTGCTTTCAAGATCTTTTCTGACTCTTTAAACACGAAAAGATTGCCGAGATCTTGTCCTTTTGAACTCATCAAATGCTGTGAAATGTCGTTTACCGAGTATATATTTACCCCTTTTTGGGCTGTGATAAACTATTTACGAAAAACGTACTCCTTGGCTGGCATGGTCAAGCGGTTCTCTCAAGTATCGTTTTCTACCATTTTAGGCTCGAGAGACACAAATGTACAAAAAGGGACCTTTTGGACTTTTCTTTTCTGTGTCTTTTTCAAACTCTTTAAACATGAAAAAGATACAAAGTTACACCTTTGTCGAACTCGTTAAAACATTAAACGACATGGGATTCATCACTATGACAGATCGAGCTACTCCTTCCTAGGGCTACAAAAAACTTACTAGAATGGATCCATCTGAAGGATGGACTTATATTATAAGCATATGCTATCCCCGTCAAGCTTGTGTAAAAATAACTAGGGTACTCACCAGAAATGGTGGGGGAAAATTGGGAATATTTCATCAGTTGTATTCGACACTTGAGGCAGCCTATTGCTCTTGAACATTGACACTCATCTACTACTTGTGTTGGGTTTTGGGACATCCTCACTCTGTCACTTGCCTCCCTGGGTTTTGGGTTATCCATTTTAAACCTCTCATATGATCTTTGCCACATCACCATGAATTTTGATCCTATGATGTCAAATACTGCCAAACTCTGGAGTTGTGTCATCCATGTTGTACCTCTGAGTTGATAATAGTCATCTATCAAGCCAGAGCATCTAAGATAATTTTTTTGGGGTTTTGTTTTAATTTGGAAGACCAATGAATGAAACAGGTATAACATTGTAATGCCTAACCTTTTGAATAATCTTAATCCCAAAGCAAAGGGATGCTATAAAACTTCACACAGTGATAAAGCTTGAATAGTGGTGAGAAGAAACAAAAAATAATATGATTATTACAGTTTTCAGACAGAAAATCAAACAATCATAAGTATGAAAACTCTGACCAATGTTCAAAATGTTCAATAGAATATGCTTGTGCTTACAACAAGATGTTGATGATTTATTGATTTAGAGGGAATTAATTAAATAGAGATTCCATTAATCCATTCTCTTTATAGATTATCACTTCAGAATTTTATAGGAATAGATTGAGACATAATTATTCCTACCTAGGTATCTCTGTAAGACATAAGAATATGAAGAAAAAAATAATGTGTATTACTGGAAAAACTTACAGGAAACGCAAACTATGTAAATCTGAATTCAGAATCCTTTGCTTTGTATTAAGGGTCCAAAAAAGATAAGTACATCAAATGTTTACAAATGCTTCATCAAGGTGCAACCTTTCTTCAAGAGTGCAACCCTTCTTCAATGGTCAATCTGGTTCAATGGTGAACAGTGAACCCATAATAACGCGTAAAGGGAGTTATTTATACAATAGTAGAAATAAGAAAATATCCTAAACTATTTAAGGATTTATTCTAGGAAAAGGAAATATCTTCATGCAAGAAGATAGAGACAGCTATTGAACTGCTGCTTGATGTCCCTGTTATTTAGGTTCTGCTAGCTTTGGTCTTTGATATTTTGCCCTTTAAGTTGCTTGTCTATTTGATATTCACTCTGGAAGTCATATTCACTTATGACCTTTCATCCGATACATTTTAATCTGATACTCATTGACCTTATGGACCTGTCAATATCCTTTATTGTGCCTTTTTACTTTTACTGTACATTTCAAGTTTTTACTGTGTATTTCAACAATAAATCATTTAGTTTCTTTATGTCTCAACATCAGGTAGTTTGGATATTGATCATATGTTTGTCTTTAGACTGTATGTTTTATCTGCCTCCTCTATTTTGTCTTTTAACTGTGTAAATTCTCTATTTTAACATTTACTGTGTAAATGATTTCTTCTGCTCTATCTTTGGTTTAGACCTAATTTCTTTTTGTACCGGAAAATCATTTGAATTTATTTCTTGAGAATTTTGAACAAACAAGTTTTTAACTGGTATAAAAACCATTTATCCAATCCCCTGGTCTTCTGCTAATCACCTGCAAAATACAACAATTATTAAGAAAAACATAGATTGATAGGGAGGGCCACAATGGCTTTATTTGAGTTGAAAGGTCTGTGGATGGAGTCCAGAGCATTTTTAGGAGGTAAACAATGGTTAAATCAGTTGTAGAGGGTTAGGGTGGCGCAGAAGGGTTATACAGGATTTACTGTGTAAATAGACGAAATGAGTGAAAGTGAGGGTTTTCACGTTTAAACGAGTAAACAGTTAACATTTTAAAATTTGGTGCAAAGTGAACAGTGGATGGTTTTACTGTATGTGTGGGAGTAGTTTCGGAGGCTCATCGCACCACTTTTGGCTGTGGGGTGGTTTTTCTCCGAGGGCACACAAGTTAACATGGGAATGACACGTAACCAAAAGGGGCCTGAGAAAAACCACGAATCTTGCATGCTCTCAGGCAGGTAAATCTAGGAGATCAGGAGCGCGTGATATTGATGTGGGTCATTGGATCTGGGATCAGATGATCTGACAAATATCGCGCGGTGGAGTTTCACGAAGGACAGTCGGCGGAGGTTAGCAGGGCCAAGGGGTTAATTACAAATAATGGTAATTAATTAATGAACATAACGCGGGTTAAAAGTATTGCGATGGGTTTAATAAAGTGGGACCAAGGTTTTATATGATGGGAGTTTGTTAACCACACCAAGGGTGGTGGGTTAAAAGAGTTTTGTATTGGGAAAAAAATGATTTGCGCAGTTAATTTAAGCAGAGCGGCGGTAAACCAAAACTTAGGCTAAAGGGGGGTTTTATTGGTTTTTATGGGTTGGGCAGAGTTAACTTTTATAAAGAAGAGGGGGGAATAAAAGTTAGAATAAGGGGTATTTGTGGGTTTTTAGGGAAATTACAAGGGGAAAGTGATTTTCTCAAAGGGGTATGGGTTTCGCACTAGGAAAAAAGGGTTTTTAGGTAGGGGAATGAGTTAGGTAAATGTGTGAAACCAAGGGGAAATGGTGAAAATGAAGGGAAAAGGGTATTTTCATAAGAAATTATGGGACAATGGGAAATTAGTAGGTATGTAGTGGGGGATGAAATGAAATGAGGGGAAGTTAACTAAATCAACATGTGAACATCTTTTCACTTTCATAACTGCTCCTACACACTGAAACACATGATCAAGCATGATAAATGTGCTTTATACTTCAATCAACTTTATGCTTCTGCAACCTTTCTTCTACCTACCCATTTACTTACCCTAACATTTTCTCTTCACATAATTGGGTGCATCTAGGCTAGCAGACCCTTTTCTTTCCTTTTTCTTTTGAAAAGAAAACTATCTAATTCTAACCTTATAAGATCTAAGGGCTTAGATTAAACTGATGAGCTCCTTATTATTTTCTACCTAACTACTAATCTACCGAGATTAAATAGTTTGGCTAGACCTTTATTCTCTAATTATGAAAATGAAATTTAAAGCATGAACTAGTCAAGATTAAACTATTTGACTATCATGGGTTGTGGCATTTATGACAATCTGCACACAACCATTATTTTTCATAATAAAGTAAAAATTACTGGCACTTGGACTTGCACACTTCCAGAGTTTATTTCTTTTTGATTTTCTCTCTAACGTAACATTTTATTTTTGCCTTCATTTTTTAGGGCATTTATTCTAACATTTTCTTTGATATGGACATATTTATCAAAATATTTCCTAACATTTTTATTCAATATTCTTTTTGTCCATATCCTAGCTTAACATTTTTTGACTAATTGATTCTAACTTATCAAAACCAAAAAATGCTACAACATTGACTCCAACTGGGGACTACTTTCTATTATAGAATGCAGAGAACCTGCAGATCCATGTGCCTTCTCCTTGGTCTATGGAGTCTTTTGTTGTAAAAAATCACACTGATAGCTTGAAAAGTAAAAGAAACCGGAGTTTTTATAACGGAAGTAATGAAATCTACTTCAACATCTCAGTACTGAATGTAATGTTTGAGAAACCTTCTATTTACAGGATAAGTGGAATATAGCCCCTCAAGATTTTGTAGAACAAAAGTGTTGTTTCCCTTCACTTAAGTAATTTCTAAAGGTCCAAACCACAGGTTGTAAAACTTGCCATGTTTTCCCTTTTCTTCTCTCCTGGAATCCTATCTTAGAACTAGATCACCTTCCTTGAAGTACCTTTCCCTGGATCTTTTGTCATATAGGCTCTTCATCTTATTCTGATACTTTTTCAATTTGTGTTGAACTTCATCTCTGTTTTCATTGAGTTCAATAATATGATTTATTCTCCTTAAAAAATCATCAAGTTCATTTGTTGAATCCTGCCAGAATTTTAAAAAAGGCAAGGCCAAATTGGTAGGGAAGATTTCATATTTCCCATAAACTAATTGGAAAGGAGATTTTCCAGTAGATCTCTTTGGAGTAATTCTATTTTCCCATACTGCATAAATTAAATGAGAGTCCCAGCTCTTTTTATGATCTGTTGAAGTCTTTTTGATTACCTTTACCAGAATTTTATTTGAGGATTCTGCTAGGCCATTACCTTGTGGGTAATATGGAGTTGAATGTTGTAACAAAATATGATATTTCTAGCAAAACTCAATCATTTTAACACTAGAAAAAGTTGTTGCATTATTAGTGACAATTTGAGTTGGGCAACCAAATCTAGATAAGATGTTCTCTTAAATAAATTTGATTACGACTGAATCAGTAGCATTTCTAACTGGAATTTATTCCACCCATTTAGTGAAGTATTTTGTTGCAGTGAGGATCCATCTAGGTTAATTACTTGAAGTGGGATGAATCTCTCCAATAAAATCTAATCCCCATTGGCTAAAAGGTTCTGAGACTATTGATGGAACCAGTGGAAGAGCTGCTAATTTTTGCGTACAAGCAAAAATTTGACAAGGAACACAACTTCTAACCTTTGCTCCTACTTGTAAGGTCAATGTTGGCCAATAAAATCCTCCCCTTAATATTTTATATGCTGTTGCTTTCCAAGCATAATGTCCTTCACAAAATCCTGTATGAAACTGGTCAATGATCCCTTCAGTTTCTGATTCTGTTAAACATAATAACAAAATATTTAGTGGGTCTTTCTAGTACAAATTTGCATTTATGATACAGTACTTGACTACTTTCAGTTTGAGAGTTTTACACTAGATTTTGGAGAATGATGTTGGACATTCAAAATGGATCAAGAAATTTATAATGTCTTGTGCCAATTTGACAATAGAAATTTGTCATCAATGTGTACTGGGTTGATCTGATCTAAAGGTAAAGGTTGTTGTGGATTCTTTTCTTCAAGATGAAGGGAAGGTTCTTGTGGATTCTCCTCTTCAAGATGAAGGGAAGGTTCTTGTGGATTCTTCCCTTGTATCTCTAAAACATAATTGATTCTGAGCACTTTACATTTGGATTCAGCTAGAAGTTTAGCTAATCCTTGGCCTTTTACTAGCTTTGTAGTTTTGATAGTTAGATCAAACTCCAGTATTTGAGTGATCCATCTACCTCTCTTCCCATCAGTGTCTGGTTGGGTTAAAACAATTTTTACAGCACTTCTAGGAATATAAGCAGTAATAGGAGAATGTAGGACATACATCCTGAATGATTTCAGGGCTTGAATAAGGGCATAGGCTTGCTTCTCAATTATGTCATACTTAAGCTTGAAATCTCTCATAACCTTATTGAAAAATGCTATGGGTTGGTCATGGGAATCTTCATTCTTTTTTAGTAGAACAACAACAAGGGTTGTTTCTAAGGCAAAGGAAAAGATATCGAATGGTTTAGTGTAATCAGGGCTGGCCAAGGTGGGAGATTTAGAGATAGCTTTCTTGATATGATCAAATTCATGTATGGAAGAAACAGTCCATTTAACTTCATGATCCTTTCGAAGCATCTCAGTTATATCTTTTACAATCTCAACATAATTTGGGATGAATCTCCTTAAAAAATTAATCTTGCCTAGAAAAGCTTGAATCTCTTTCTTATTTCTAGGTAAGGTCAATGTTTCAATGGAAAACACATGCTTGGGATCAATCACCACTCCTTCTTTTGAAATTATATGGCCAAGCAGTTTTCGTTCTTTGATAGCAAACAAAGACATTTTAGGATTCAATGATATTCCGAATTTTCTACACCTATCGAAAACCTTCATTAAGTGCTTTAGATGTTTCTAATAAGATTTAGAAAAAACAGTTATGTCATAAAGATAAAGGACCACAAATTTATTTACTTGACCCACAAAAGCTACATCCATAGCTCTCTAAAATGTTTCTCCAGCATTGGTTAAACCAAATAATATTCTAGCATACATGAATGTACCCCAAGGTGTAGTAAAGGTCGTCTTCTCTCTCTCTGCCAAATCAACATTTACCTCATTATAGCCTGAAAAAACATCAAGCATAGAAAGTATTTGTGCTCCTGAAACCATTTTATGTAACTAATCCATTTTGGGCAAAGGATAGTTATCCTTTAATGACGCTTTGTTTAAATTTCTAAAGTCCACACAGAGTCTAATTTCTCCATTTTTCTTTCTAACTGGAACTAAATTTACAACCCATTTAGAATATCTAAGAGGGAGAATGATCTCGGCATCTAGAATTTTCTTAATTTCCTTTTCTACAGTTGGTAGAAGAGCTGGATTGATCCTCCTAAGTTTCTGTTGATAAGGAATTGCTTCTAGCTTTAAAGGAATCTTATGTTGTATTAATGAAGTATCGTAGGTTTTTAGATCAGCATAGGTCCATGCAAAAACATCCTTATAATTGTGAAGTAACTTAATATATTGATCTTTGATCTTAGGATCTAGAGATGAACAAATTTTGATGTTTTCAATATCATCATTTTTTCCAATATTAATTTCTTCTATGTCATCTAGTAAAGAAATGGACTGACAGTTTCGAAGGACATCATTTTGATCAAACAATTTTTCTAAAGGAATGAGGCCTCTAGGAATAAAATTGTTAGACAATTGAATAATGTCATGATCAAAAATTTTTGAATTGAAATTTGAAGTATCATCTCCATTTGTGTTTTCATCTATTTCTGTTCTATCTTCATCAAATTGTAGAACTCAAAAGTCATCTATAACTTGCATAAAAGATTTCAAATGTTCATCATCTTCAAATATCTGCCAGTGTTTTATATTGTCTGGGATGGATGGTCTATACTTGACTTGTATTTGATATAGTACATTGGTTTGATCAGGAATTTTAAATGAACTAGAAAAAACAACTAAGGCATCTGCATGAATATTCCGATTTCTTGGAATATAAGTCAAATTAAAAGCATCGAAGAAATTTTCGACTGAATCCCAACTTCATTTTGATAAGACCTAAGTCTAGGATGCTTAGTCTGGTAAATATTTCTCACTTGTTTGACAATAATTTTTGAATCAGTAAAAAAACTTAAGTTTTAAACCTTTAAGATTTTGGCTAATTGAAGTCCCAAAAGGAAAGCTTCATATTTAGCCACATTATTTGTAACTTCGAAGTCAAGTTTGCATGATTGGGTGATATTTTATTTTTCTGGTGAAATTAAAACTATCCCAGCTCCTACTCCATCTTTTGTACAAGAACCATCAAAAAATAGTTTCCATACATCAGTTTGACTTGGTACAGGACTTTCAATTATGTCTTCTATTTTATCTTGAGTTTCATGTATCTGGTTTGAAGAGAGTTGAAAGCAACCAAAATCCTGATCAATTGCATAAATGGGATGGTTCCTTGGCTGGTCTGTTTTACAAACAGTGTGTACAAATCTTACCTCTCTATATAACCTTCATTGTTCTTCCCCATAAACTAGATTAGTTCATAAGGCATATCCATCTGTTATCATATATTTTGGATCAGATATACAACAAGTGGTATCAGAGCACTTTCTTGGGCAAACCGTGGAGAATTTTTTTTTTTCATTTTTGCAGGGATTTTTTGGGTGGCAAATTTGTAGATCAGATCTGTACGTTTTGGTGCTAGATCTGCAGAATATAATTGCATATCTGTATTCCTTGTGAAAAAATACCCAAATTCAAAAAAAAATCAATTGAATCGGAGTCCGGATGAAGGAGATATCGCTGATTTAAAAATCAGTGGGGTTGCAGACAATTTTCAGGACAGTGAGTTGCGGCGCATATCTAGAAGTCCTGGTGCCAGATCTGCAAGATCTAATTGTAGATATGGAATCTTTGTGAAAAAACACGTGATTTCAAAAAAAAAATCAGTCGAATCGGAGTCCGAATGAGGGACATATCGCTGATTTAAAATCAGCTCTTTTTGCAGAAATTTTGGGTGACGGCGGGAGAGTAGCAGCGCAGATCTGAAATTCCAGTGTCTAAATCAGGATTTCTATCACATGGGCAGATGCAGAATGGTTGTTCCATTTCCAAAAACAGGTTATAATAGAGATTCTGAGCAAGATTGACAAAACTGTGACATTTTCAAATTTTCGCCAAGTCAGTGAATTTTTTTTCCAAACCATTCATGGCTTCTGGCAAGGGTCTATATTTTACAGGAAAAGATGATGGTCCTACTATTGAAGAATACATAAATAAATACAAGAGGTTAGTTAGACCCGCTTGGAAATGGTGGGTAGTGCAGAACTTTAGAGATGAGGCAACCACATGGTGGGGATTACTTAACCAAAAGAAGTGTTCCAACCTGCCCGATGAAGAATTTGAAAAGTTACTTTTAGACAGATGGTCTCATGCCAGAAAACAAGATAAGGAGAAACATGTGGGTCTATTTTCTACTGGTATATCCTTATTGCAGGTTCATGGATTGATTCAGAAGGAGAAAATCATTGTGTCTATAAATCCTAGTTGCAAGCATAATCTCATAAATGTCAACTTGGCAAAAAAATTGCAAGTTCCAGCGAAACAAATTGAAAGTACACAGGTTGATGATAAGGATGTTCAAATCTATAAGGATTTGAAGCTTTCTATGGATAAGTATGTGTTTCATGGTGATTTTTATGCTTCAGATATGAATAACATGGATGTTGTTTTGGGATACCCTTGGATGGAATTAGTGGGTACTACCAATATTAATGTGCAGAAGAAATTCCTGAAGCTCTGGTATAAAAAGAAGAAAATTACATTACAGGATATTTCCATTAATAAGCAGGTAGAGTCCAAGGAGGCTGAAGCAGAAGATGTTCAAGGGACTGACACATCAGATGATGAGCCTTTGATGATCAACAATCAAACACAAACAGAAGCTACAGAAGAAAAGGTTACAGGTGATGATACATCAGAGGAGGGCTCAGTAGTTGAAGTCATATTGAAAAAGAAGACACCACAACAGGCACCACAGCAAGGTGAAGTAAAGAAAAAGCCATCGTGGGTTAAAACTTCAACATATCATCACCCACATCACCCAGCAAGACAACAATCAAGATGGCAACCAATTAGCCACATGGACAACAAACCCCGCAGGACAGATCGAGAGGAACAAATATCCACCTACTACACATCCACACAGAAGAGCTACCGTAGTCAACTTCCATCTCAAGTGAGCGAGGCACCAGCAAGATCGAGGGTTCACCTTTCTCTTAGATGGCTAGATGCACGTGCATGGTATCAGTGGACTACTCTTTTGAGTAGATCTTATTATTTGTGTTCTTCACATGTTTCGGGGACGAAACATGCTTAGGGGGTGGAATGTTATATACCTAGGGGGATGTTATATACCTAGGGGGGATAATATGGGGTACCAAGGGAGGTACCCAAGGTAATAATGTAATAATGGGATGGGCCATAGTAATAAATAAGGTGGTTAACCCATGTCATGTAAGGGACCACAAGTAGTTAATAATAATGTAATGGGCCCATGGTATTAGTTGATGGTATGAGGGAACCATGGTAATGACCCATGGTCTTGTATGTATGAGGCCTATATAGAGGTTAGAGACTCCACATGGAGAGATATGAAGAGAAGTATTCTTGTATGAACAGGCATATGGCTTGTGGAGTATTCTCCTTCCTTAAGGAGTGAATGTATGGTGTTGCCCTACCTTAAGGGTTTTTATAATAAAGAAGCGTTTATCTATATTTGATCTTGTTATTCTTGGGTTATTTCTATTATCATAATATCTTTGGATCAGGTCTACAACAGTGATATTTTATTTTTCTGGTGAAATTAAAACTATCCCAGCTCCTACTCCATCTTTTGTACAAGAACCATCAAAAAATAGTTTCCATACATCAGTTTGACTTGGTACAGGACTTTCAATTATGTCTTCTATTTTAACTTGAGTTTCATGTATCTGGTTTGAAGAGAGTTGAAAGCAACCAAAATCCTGATCAATTGCATAAATGGGATGGTTCCTTGGCTGGTCTGTTTTACAAACAGTGTGTACAAATCTTACCTCTCTATATAACCTTCTTTGTTCTTCCCCATAAACTAGATTAGTTCATAAGACATATCCATCTGAAGAGTTTCCCTTAATTTGGCATAGTAAGACCTAGAAAGGAGCATTCCAAATTTTGGAGGAATATCTGTGACAACTATATCAAGCACTAGACTTTTCACTAGACTTTGTGCAAGGGTGACTACTAAATCCTTAATCAATCCTAAGTAGGGCACCCTTTTAGAGTCAAAATGTGTACAAGTCATGATATGATCTAGTTATGTCAAGTTTCAAATGTTCCATGATAATTTTTGGCATGAGGTTATGTGATGCTCCAAAATCAAGCATACAATTATATAACATGGAATCATTTTTCTTAAGATTTACATATAAAGGAGGCACTATTTCATCTATCATATCTGAGCTAGGACCAAAGATAATTGCTGGGTTTTCATATTACAGACTAATGATATCACTTTCAGCATCAACCGAGGTGTTTTGTATCCATTTGGAGACTTGATTTCTATACCTAGGGTTTTTGGAAAGTTTTAAAAGTGGAATTGGGATTTCTTTCTAACTCTTTTTCAACATTAAATGTAGTCAAAGAATTATTATCATTTTGAGCAGTATCAGTTGACTAATTTAATGGTTGAATAACAATTGTTTGAGTTTCAACAGCTTTGGTACGAGGTTCAATTATTGGAGTCTCCTTAGGAGGTCTTCCAAGACCGGGTCTAGGCCTAAGATCATATCTCTTGTTCAACTCTGCAATTAAAAATTCAGAGAAGGCATGGTATTTAGAAACTTGTGAGGATTCTTGATCTTCTTGAACCTAATTTTGTTGTGAAAGAGGAATAATAACTGTTTGATTAGAAGAAGTATCCATGTTATTGATATCTTCAGTAATAGTCATAGTATTTTCATCAGGTTGCTGATCATCTATCAGTAAAGGGGTGGGAACCTGCTGACCATTACTAGGTCTCTGAAGGATTTGTAATTGTGGATTCCTTCTATACTGACCTTGATTTTTATTTTGGGGTCTAGTAACTATTTGTTGAACTGTCCTAGGTTGAGTCTCAATCATGGAAATTCTATTAGATAAATTTCTAAGAAGAGAAGTTATTTCATCTATTTTAGAATCTTCTGATTTAGTCTTAGAAGAACCAGAGGAACTAGAGGCTTCTTGAATAGATTTGAGTTTTCTTTGGGCCTTTTCCTCTTTAAATTTCAAGGAAGTCAAAGCAGCCCTATTTGCTTCCACCTCTATAGCATTTGTTTGCATCTCTTCAAGAGTTCTTGAAGTTCTTTCTTTTAGAATTACAACAAAATCATCGTGAAAGGCTTTAGAAAACCTAGACTTAGCTACTGCTATAGGGGGTTTACAATCAGGGGGCATCTTATGATAAAGTTTATTGAACCTTTTGATAAAATTTGATACAATTTCACAAAAGTTTCTTTTAAGTTCTTCAAATTCAGTTAGAAAGTAAAAAGGATCTTTCTTTACACCCCATTGGTTTTAAAATATGTTTGTAAGCTCTTCCCAATTTCTAATGGAATTTACAGGTAACTGCCTAAACCAAATTCTTACATTTCCTTCAAGTGACTGTACAAACAATCTCATGTAAACATTTTCTTGTTCGATATTCATGTTGTCTACAAAATCTAGAAAATCTTGAAGATGGTCTTCAACTGTGGGACCAGTTTCTCCATTATACCTGGGAAGGTATCTCAAGTATCTAGCTGTGAATGCATCAAGGTTGGTAGGTAAAACTAAAGCTGCATGTCTAGCCTGTACAATAGGTTGGAATGTCATAGTAGAAGGTGTTGTATGAGGTTTTTGTGTGGATGAAGAAGAAGAAGATGAAGAAGAGGTAGAATAAGGTGATTGAGGGGATGTGTGACTATATGGAGGTGAAGAAGGAGGGGATCTCCTGAATATCTTTAATGGAGTCTTAAGAACTAAATTTGGGACCTCTAAATGAATACCCTCTTTTGTTTCAAAGAGTGGATTTGAATATACATAGATGGTCTCTTCAGGTTGTTCAGAAGTAGAAGTTTCAGGTCATTCAAAAGTGGAAGGGAATGAATAAGTGGTAGGGGATATGGAATCTGTGGGTATGTATTCAGGTAAATGAACACCCAAGTCAGACTCAGGTTTAGGTGATCCTGGTGGTAGAGGGAGTTCTTTATGTGTTTCAAAAGAATGAATGAGGAAAGCTGAACCTAAATCAACTCCCCTATCTAATAGTTCAGAAACCCTAGGAGGTATTTGTGTCCTATCAGGATCAGATGGAATATTACTAGAAGGATAAAATGATTATAAATATTCAAACTGCAAGGTAGAAGAAGAAGGAGAAGAATAAGGTTGATATCTCCTTTTAGAACTAGCTTTTCTCAGAAGCTTTTTAGGATCTGACAGAGGATTAACTATGTCAAATTCCGAAAGAGATCTAGTGTGCTTAAAAGGTGCCAGTTTGGGCTAGTGGAGTTGCCAGGGGAAAGATTTTAACCTTTCTATACCTTTAATCACCTTAAAGGAATAGAATGAATATCATTGCCCCAGGAAAACTTAATGAAATTCGATTCCCCAGCAATGATGCTAGACTGATGTTGTACCTTTGAGTTGATAATAGTCATCTATCAAGCCAAAGCATCTAAGATAATTGTTTTGGGGTTTTGTTTTAATTTGGAAGAACAATGAAAGAAATAGAGATAACATTGTAATGCCTAACCTTTTGAATAATATTAATCCCAAAGCAGAGGGATTCTATAAAACTTCACATAGTGATAAAGCTTGAATAGTGGTGAGTAGAAACAAAAAATAATATGATTATTACAGTTTTCAGACAGAAAATTAAACAATCATAAGTATGAAAACCTCTGACTAATGTTCAGAATGTTCAAGAGAATATGCTTATGCTTACAACAAGATGTTGATGATTTATTGATTCAGAAGGAATTAATTAAACAGAGAGTCCATTAATCCATTCTCTTTATAGATTATCACTTCAGAAACTTATAGGAATAGATTGAGGCATAATTATTCCTACCTAGGTATCTTTGTAAGACATAAGAATATGAAGAAAAAAATAATGTGTATTACTAGAAAAGCTTACAGGAAACACAAACTGTGTAAAACTGAATTCAGAATCCTTTTCTTTGTATTAAGGGTCTAGAAAAGATAAGTACATCAAATGTTTACAAATGCTTCATCAAGGTGCAACCTTTATTCAAGAGTGCAACCCTTCTTCAATGGTCAACCTGGTTCAATGGTGAACAGTGAACCCATAATAACTCATAAAGGGAGTTATTTATACAATAGTAGGAATAATAAAATATCCTAAAATGTTTAAGGATTTATTCTAGGAAAAGGAAATATCTTCATGCAAGAAGATAGAGACAACTATTGAACTGCTGCTTGATGTCCCCGTTATTTAGGTTCTGCTGGCTTTGATCTTTGATATTTTTCCCTTTAAGCTACTTTTTTGTTTGATCTTCATGCTGGAAGTCATATTCACTTATGACCTTTCATCTGATACACTTTAATTTGATACTATTTGACCTTATGGACTTGTCAATATCCTTTACTGTGCCTTTTTACTTTTACTATACATTTCAAGTTTTTACTGTGTATTTCAACAGTAAATCATTTAGTTTTTCTATGTCTTAGCATCAGGTAGTTTGATATTTATCATATGTTTGTCTTTTAACTATATGTTTTATCTGCCTCCTCTATTTTGTCTTTTAACTGTGTAAATTGTCTATTTTAACATTTACTGTGTAAATGATTTCTTCTGCTCTATCTTTGGTTTAGACCTGATTTCTGTTTGTACCAGAAAATAATTTGAATTTATTTCTTGAGAATATATAACAAACAAGTTTTTAACTGGTATAAAAATCGTTTATCTAGTCTCCTGGTCTTCTGCTAATCACTTGCAAAATACAACAATTATTAAGAGGTTGACAGGGAGGGCCACAATGGCTTTATTTGAGTTGAAAGGTCTGTGGATGGAGTCCAAAGTGTTTTTGGGAGGTAAACAATGGTTAAATCAGTTGCAGGGGGTTAGGGTGGTGTAGGAGGGTTATACAGGTTTTACTATGTAAATAGACAAAACGAGTGAAAGTGAGGGTTTCCGCGTTTAAACGGGTAAATGGTTAACTTTTTAAAATTTGGCGCAAAGTGAACAGTGGATGGTTTTACCGTATGTGGGGGAGTGATTTCAGAGGCTCATCGCACTACTTTTGGCCGTGGGGTGGTTTTTCTCCAAAGGCACACGAGTTAATGTGGGAATGACATGTAACCAAAAGGGCTCATCGCACCCGAGAAAAACCACAAATCTTGCGTGCTCTCGGGTGGGTAAATCTAGGAGATCAGGAGTGCATGATATTGATGTGGGTCATTGGATCTAGGAGCAGATGATCTGACAACTATCGCGCAGTGGAGTTGCACGAAGGATAGTCGGCGGAGGTTAGCGGGGCCCAGGGGTTAATTATAAATAATGGTAATTAATTAATGAATATAACGCAGGTTAAAAGTATTGCAATGGGCTTAATAAAGTGGGACCATGGTTTTATATGATGGGCGTTTGTTAACCACACCAAGGGTGGTGGGTTAAAAGAGTTTTGTATCGAGAAAAAGATGATTTGCACAATTAATTTAAACAAAGCGGGGGTAAACCAAAACTTAGGCTAAAGGGGGGTTTTATGGATTTTTATGGGTTGGGCAGAGTTAAATTTTATAAAGTGGAGGGAGGAATAAAACTTAGAATAAGGGGTATTTGTGGGTTTTTAGAGAAATTACAAGGGGAAAGTGATTTTCTCAAAGGGGAATGGGTTTCACACTAGGAAAAAGGGGTTTTTAGGTAGGGGAATGAGTTAGGTAAATGTGTGAAACCAAGTGGCAAAGGTGAAAATGAAGGGAAAAGGGTATTTTAATTATGGGATAATGTGAAATTAGTAGGTATGTAGTGTTGGATGAAATGAAATGAGGGGAAGTTAACAAAATCAACTTGTGAACATATTTTCACTTTCATAACTGCTCCTGCACACTGAAACACATGATCAAGCATGATAAATGTGCTTTATGCTTCAATCAACTTTATACTTCTGCAACCTTTGTTCTACCTATCCATTTACTTACCCTAACATTTTCTCTTCACTTAATTGGGTGCATTTTGTGGAGTACTAAAAAAGGTATGTTTTTTATGATTATTTCAGTATCTTTTCAGTAGAACTTGCAAACCATTTTGCATCATGAACTCGGAAAATGATAAAGAATTATAATAAAACATGTGCGATTAATATGCAAGACTAAAACGCTGACAATTGTCATTTCCTTATGCAGGGAGGAGTGAAAACGAGAAGTTGTTGTTCCAAAGGAAAGGACAAGGACGGATTAACCGCTGTCCCTTTGACGGGAGACTGAATGCAAACAAGGCAAAGCAAATCAAAGCGAATCAGCCCAGAAAAGGAGGTGGAGATATCAGCTCGGCGCAAGAGAGAAAATAAATGATTGAGGACTAACGGTTCGGCGGATCCCTCAGGATCCTTGATCCTGAGGGATCACTGTTTTATTTATTTTTGAACTTAGACATCTCTGTCGTCACCCTTATAAAAGGGACAACACTGTTAGCTCGGGGGAAAAGAGTTAGACATGATTATGCTTCTATGTAATTTCTTTTAAGATCAAAACTTTGATCATCGAGTCTCGATAAGAACTGGTATCGTAATTTTGCTTTATGCATTAATACAAACTTGGTGATTACTTCATCTCTGAGTCTGGATTAACTTCAAGCGGTGTACCCCTGGAGGCTAAGGGCTCGGCCGTGGAGGAAACTTGCTCCTATATTATTACGTTGGTTTATGCATGGTTTGCCTATCGTCGTTATTTGGTAATCTGATGTGTTTTATAAGTTTACATCACAAGCTCTGTTATGTTTAATTCATTAATGTTTCCACAGACAAAACTATTGTATTGACTCTGCATCATATTACTGTTCTTTTAAGAGTTGATCTAATATTACTAGTCTTAACAGAATATTGTTACTATTCCATTACAGAGCTTTTGTGTTGTGCACCTGTTCATTCACGTTACAGAATTCATCTTGGGAGTTATGTTCTTTATGATTTTTGGATTTATGAACAATGCTGTTCCATTTTGAAACGCAGTCGTATTCCTTCTAACTGAGAATGATGCTTGGATCAGATTACTGTTTAAGTTTGTTGTGTGTGTATATAGTTTTTAAGCGTTGTTCCATAGTTTATCAGTAATCGGTGCTGTTCTATTGGTGTGTGATGTTCGATTCGCCCTTAAGAGTGAAAGATTGCCGTTTGATTACGTTTGATGCATTTGATTTGATAGATTAAGATTGTTACTGCTTGTGAGACTTAGTTGTTGTTCTATTTCTTAGCTACTATCCTATTTCGGAATTGTTGTTCCATTACAAACTTGCTATTTGATTTCTTATTTTCTGTTCCATTTCTTATCTTCCATTCCATTTACTGTCATTTGTTATTTTGGTGTGAGGAATGATCTCAAGCTGTAGTGAGCATTAGCACTTACTGTCCGGCTCCCAGATCTACGATCCGTTCTCTGATTTCCTTTTCCATCAGTTTCCAAAGGGATGGGTTATCGCTACTGAACCCTTGACTAATAAGTTGCATAGTCGTTTGAAGGTGTGATTTACTCTTTTGAAGAAGTTAAGCTGTAGACAAGCATCCATTTACTCTTGTATTTCTAAACACTGTACTACTAGCATTACTCTGGAAAATGATAGCCTCAGATTGAGACACTCTTTGAAATAACAAAACGCTCCCGGATTGACATATTAATGTGAGGTAATTAGAGATGAAAGAGACCCTTTTTATAGCTCTACATTTTGGCGCCGTTGCAGGGGAAAGAGTGTATCCATTTCTAATTTTTTTTCAGATTAGTGTACGAACCTGTTAGGGAAGAGTTGGATTTTAAAAACGGAAGGTAAGAACCTACGTGCGGAGCATGTAAAATCCCTGCTCCTCTATCCGCTTTCCTAACAGATTTGTTGTTGTTTTGTTTGGATAGAATTTAGTAGTTAATTTGAGTGCATGACTAAGCAGAAAAAGCCAGAAAAAAATTCCAAACCTCTACCCAAGCCAGAAAAAGCTAAGGGGCCAGTGACCCTTGGTCGAACAACCTTCATAGACGAAATCTACAAGAAAGCAGAATCTCAGCCATCAGTAGGACCCAGGAAAATCATTTCTAAACAACCTACTAGTTCCCTTCAGGCCACAGGATCACCATCTGTAGCCTTTGCTGAGGTGCATAGTCAAACTAAAGAGCAGGAATTTCAAGAAATTTAAAATTCTACTCCATAACTATTGCAGGAAGGGAATTTCAACAATCTTTGTCAAGGAGAAGGAGAAACAGGGGAAACTGAGGAACCAAGATCTCCTATTGGAACAACTCAGCCATTAAACAGTCCAGACAAGGGAAGTGCTGCAAAAATCATTGTTGAAGAAACTCAATCTCCTCAAACATCAGGCATTCTCATTATCCCAGAGAGAGGAAGTGCTATTAAAACTATTCCTGTCAAAGCCATTCCCTCTCAACCTAGGAATACCCTCCTAGATATCCCAGAAGGTTATTGGCATATATTTGACCCTATGGCTCAGAACCAGCCAAACACTCAAACCTCTACATTACAATACCCTATAGTAGATTCTGCAGCAAATGCACCTATGAAAGAAATCCCTCTTCAACATATCCCTACATTTCACGGTCTTACATTAGAAGATCCGGATGCATTTTTATTTGAATTTGATGTGTTGTGCAGGGGATATGATTACACCACCGACCCCCAGAAACTGAAACTATTTCCCTCTACATTAAAAGGGGCTGATTTAAGATGGTTTGTGGGATTAGGTGGCAGGTTTATAAATAATTGGGATCAAATGAAATAATCTTTTCTAAAAAAATATCAGGATTATTGCAGGTCTAGAGAACTGAAGGAAGAAATATTCCAGATGATAGCTAGACTAAATGAAACATTAGAGGAGTATGTGGAACGTTTCCAGTATAATCTACAAAGATCTCCTTATGCATCACTACCTTTACCTGATAATGTGTTAAAAACAACATTGATAAGGGGCATGAAGGAACAATGGATTGAAACATTAAACATTATGGGAAAAGGGGATATTTATCAAGAAAATTTTGTTGACATTATCGATTTATGTATCAGGAGCTCGAGAGGCAGCACAAGAGTAAAACCGGCAGAACATGATCGGTTTGTAAGAGATAATAAAATTTCGACAGAAGGAGTAACACGTGTAGAAATTGGAAATTTATTGGAAAATTTTAAAACTGATATACTAGGGACACTGACTACACAACTTGATATTATGCAGGCCAAACAGAAGCAAATGGAGGCAGAAAAGAATTTGGCGATCTTCTGTCCCCGATGCAGGAAAAGACATAGCCACAAGGAGTGTCCACTGGATATAGTCCAAACATGCGCCATCTGTACAAAAGATCACCTTACGGAGAGCTGCCCCTCACTTCCTGGATTGAAAGCGGTATATAAGAAAGCGGAAGAAGAACCAAAATCGATGTATTTTCTCAACCAGCGCTGTCAGTGGTAGCCGAGACAATCTGGTATGTTTCCAGACCCAACTTCTTCTTTTTAGCCTCCGCAGTATAGTGCTAAACAATATAATATGTGGCAAATTCAATCCCAACCCCCGTTTCCAAACTGGTAACCATAATTGTTTCCTTCTTCAAACCCGTGGTTGAATCAGGCAAGCCAATCTGGTTGGCCAAATTTTCCTTATACCCCACCATATTGGCAAAGTAACTCATATCCACCGCAATGGACTCCCCCTACCTCGCAAAGTTCAGTTTGGCAGACAAACTGGCAGAGATTGATGCATCAGCCAGTAGGAACTATTCCGCTCCCTCAACCTACACTGCCAGCCTTGCAACAAAATCCCCAGTCTAATCTGAGACCGCAACCCCCAGCCCAACCCAACCCCAACCCAAATAACAGACCGGTCCAATCTATCCAAATCTTAGAAACACCTGAGATAGGAGCCGATCTAAGGGAGTGTAATGATCTTCAGTTAAGATCTGGCTATATTATTGAAACCGAGGGAGATAAGACAGTTCAGATTGAAGATCAGTTACCCAGAGAACATCTGTCACAACAAGAGGATGTGAATAAACAACAAACTCATAATCAAGCAACCACATCCTCTTCTCCGTTCCCAGAACGATTAGTCATACCTTGACTTATACAATATCATGATTTTGACATTCTGGGAGAATTACAAAATCTGTACATTAAAATTCCATTCCTCCAAGCCATTCAAGACATCCCGATATACGCAAAAACTATCAAAGAATTGTGCATAAAGAAACCAAGGAGGAATATAACAAATAATCCAAGGGTCCAAGTAGTCGGTACTTTATTTGACTTGCTATCAGGGAAAGAAACACCCATTAAATATGAAGACCCAGGAAATCCAATTGTAACTGTCCAAATTTATGGTTAGACCCTGTCCAATGCCTTAGTTGATCTAGGAGCTACAATTAATATCTTAACAACCACTACTTGCCAAAAGCTAGGCATTACATCTGTAGAACCCACCTCTACCTTGCTAGAATTAGCTGACCAATATGTGGTTAGGCCGGAGGGTACTCTACATGATGTCATGGTCTCTGTTGATTCCTGGGAATATCCAACCGATTTCCTGATAATAAATCCTAAAACCCGACTTGATGGACATCCACTGATTTTAGGTAGACCTTGGCTTGCCACTGTCGATGCTTATATTGGCTGCCAGTGAGGAAATATGACCATAACCAAAGGACCAAATATCAAGAATTTAGTTCTATATCCTCCAGCGCAGCCAAGTGTCACAATTATCAAAACTAATAAGCACCCTGTATCATACCTTACTGATAACATTAGATCTCCATTAACTATACAAGAGGCACTTGATTTCAAAGACCAAACAGAAGATGATGCCATTAATAATTTCATTAGTCAAATTGAATCTAGATCCTGCACACAGTGTCACATGATAGAAGTAGCATTTGATAATGAATTAGAAGAAGATCCTCTGAAAGATACACATGATCAAACAATACCTGTTACTTCTGTTGCAAATAGTAAAATTGTGGAAATTGAACCAGGAAAAACCTTAAATATTAATGCCAACCTCACACCTGAACAAGAAATGAAGCTCATCCATTTGTTAAGGAAATATAAAGAAGCATTTGCATGGGATTACCCTGATATGAAAGGAATTGACCCTCAATTATATACACACCACATTTATATAGAAAAGGATGCCAGATCTATTCGTCAACCTCAAAGGAGACTTAATCCTCATCTAAAAGATGTGGTAAAAGCTGAACTTCAAAAAATTTTAGATGTCAATTTTATCTATCCTATCTCTGATAGTAAATGGGTCTCTCTACTTGTGGTGGTACCAAAAAAGAATGGGAAATGGAGAATCTGTGTGGACTACAGGGAGCTAAATAAAGCAACACAAAAAGACCACTTTCCTCTCCCATTCATCGACCAAGTATTAGATACTTTAGTAGGAAATAAATTCTTTTCTTTCCTGGATGGCTTCAGTGGATACAATCAGATTCAGATTGCCCCTAAAGACCAAGACAAAACTACTTTTACTTGTCTTTGGGGAACATTTGCCTACCGAGTTCTACCTTTTGCCCTATGCAATGCTCCTGCCACATTCCAAAGGGCTATCCTTAGCATTTTTGCAGATTTAATAAATGATGGACTTGAAGTATACATGGATGACTTTACATCATATGGAGATGATTTCGATCCAGCATTGGATACCCTAGAAAAAGTCCTACAACGCTGCATTGCTACCAGGCTTTGTTTAAGCCACGAAAAATGTTATATGATGATGACTGAAGGACTTATCCTAGGACACTATATTTCAGTAGCTGGCATTCAGGTAGACCCAGCCAAAATCCAAATACTTTTGCTTATTCCCACTCCTACTACTCAAACAGAGGTACGCAGTTTTCTTGGATTTTCTGGTTATTATAGGCGATTTATAGAACATTATTCGCACATTGATGCACCTCTATATGCACTAACCGGTAACGTTGATTTTCTTTGGACAGAAAAATGTGAACGTGCTTTCAAGGATCTGAAGAAGCTCGTATCCACAGCCCCAATCCTTCGAGGACCAAATTGGGATTTGCCATTCCAGATATCATCTGATGCCTCAGATACAACCATTGGAGCGGTCCTTGGGCAGGAGGAGGATAAAAAACCATATGCAATTTATTACATCAGCAAAAATTTATCCCCTGCTGAATTAAATTACACTGTTACTGAAAAAGAATTCCTAGCTGTAATACATGCTGTCAATAAGTTTAGACATTACATTACTGGATATCCTGTTATCTTGTATACAGATCATTCTGCCATAAAATATCTAGCAAATAAGCCTGTCACAAATGGCAGAATAACTAGATGGATGATTCTATTGCAGGAATTTGATATCACAATCAAGGATTGACCTGGAAAAGAAAATCATGTAGCCGATTTTCTCTCAAGAATGCCAAAGCCAATCGATGCAGCAGCAGTCGAAGATCAATTTCCGGACGAGCATCTGTTTGTTGTTGCTGTTCAAACACCCTGGTATGCTGATGTTGCCAATTACCTAGCAGTAGGTAAACTACCGAAAAATCTAACCCCTAATGAGCGGAAACAGATTGTTCAGAAGAGTGCTCGATTCTCGTGGATTGGGGGCTATTTGTTTCACACAGGGGCAGACATGCATATCAGGAGATGCATTCGAGAAGATGAAATCTTTGACATTTCAAAAACCTGTCATGATGGACCATGTGGTGGACATTTCGCTGAGCGCAGAACTGGACATAAAGTGCTGCAGATAGGGTATTATTGGCCCACGATTTTCAAACACGCAAAGAAATTTGTCCAAGCCTGTGACAATTGCCAGTGAGCAGGACACCTTGGTCAGTCTGATGAGATGCCTCTGAAACCACAGTTAGTCATTGAACCATTCAAGCGATGGGCTCTTGATTTTTTTGGACCAATTAACCCATCATCAAACCAGAAAACGTATATTTTGGTGGCAACAGAATATTTCACCAAGTGGGTTGAAGCAGAAGCATTGCCTAGAGCTACAAAGGAATCTGTCATACAATTCCTGTTTCATCTATTTGTACGCTATGGCCTTCCAAGAGAAATAATTACAGACAGTGGACCACAGTTTGCTGGGAACAGAATAGCTGCAACACTCAACAACTAACATGTCCAGCATAAAATCACTACTCCATACCACCCACAGGCGAATGGACAAGTAGAAAGCAGCAATAAAATAATAGAAGAAATTCTAATGAAAACCATTGCGTCACATAGACGTGATTGGGCTGCCAAACTACCTGAAGCACTGTGGGTTTACAGAACAACATGGAGAAGCACCACTGGTTACTCACCTTATCAATTAGTGTTTGGAAAACAACCCATTTTCCCCATAGAATTTGAAATCCAAACATTATGAACAACACAAGAAGTTGGCTTAGATCTAACCGAGGCACAGATTAATCGATTGCAGCAGATCAATGAGTTGGACAAAATTAGGCTCTCTGCACTTCAAAACACTGCCCTGATCCAATAGCAGCGAGCTAAATGGCATGATGCTCTCATTAAAAATAAAGTCTTCCACGAGGGAGACTGGGCTCTGTTGTACGACTCTAGGTTTCAGAACTTCCCTGGGAAACTCCAGACTCGTTGGTTGGGACCATACAAAATCCAGAAGGTACATGACAATGGGACCCTTACTCTAATTACTATTGACGGTTCTGGATATGCCTTCAAGGCAAATGGCCACCAAGTTCGTCTCTATCGCAAACCACTCACTCGCCAGCAGCTACGCCGAGACTTGGATATGGAGATTTTGGGGGAGGAAGAGAAGTCTTCCTCACCTGCAATTCATTAAGGAATTCATTTCTTTTTACAGTTTGTACATAAGTTCTTTTCTTGAATCATTTTTGTACACATTTTTGAATTAATGTTTTGCTGCCATTTTTTTGCTGTTCCTTTTTCAAAAGAACAACATTTTCTTCTGACTGTTCCTTTTTCAAAAGAGCAAATCCCTTTGGATCAGGCGTCATCTCATTGTAATTTGGATCTTTTTCTTTATTTGCGTGTTTTGCTGTTCCTTTTTCAAAGGAACAACATTTTCGATTTTTGCCGTTCCTTTTCCAAAGGAATGGCATTTGTGTGTTTTTGCTGTTCCTTTTCCAAAGGAACAACATTCTTCATTTTTTCTATTCCTTTTCCAAAGGAATGGCATTTGCTTGTTTTTCCGTTCCTTTTCGAAAGGAACAACATTTCGATTTTTGTTGTTCCTTTTTCAAAGGAACGACATATCTGCGTGTCTTGCTGTTCCTTTTCCAAAGGAACAACATTTTTTATTTCCGCTGTTCCTTTTCAAAAGGAACGACATTTTTGCATGTTTTGTTGTTCCTTTTCCAAAGGAACATTATTTTTTATTTCTGTTGTTCCTTTTCCAAAGGAATGGCATTTCAGTGTGTTTGTTGTTCCTTTTCCAAAGGAACACATTTTTTATTTCTGTTGTTCCTTTTTCAAAGGAACGACATTGGAATGTTCCGTTGTTCCCTTTCCAAAGGAACAACATCTGTGTGTTCTGCTGTTCCTTTTTCAAAGGAATGGCATTTTCTGCTATTTGTGGTCTCTTGTTGGCCCTTTTTCCAAAAGAAACACTTCTTGCATGCTTTTGCTCTCCCTGTGAAACAATTTGTTCCTTTTGCTGATCTAATTGAGGATGCTTATTGCTCCTGTTCTTTCAAGTCTTTTAGAATACAACTATGCACTTATGCAATGCATACAAAATCACAACATATTGAAATCAACCAATCATAAAGTGCTATCTTTATAAGGCTCTGCATTGGTAAGAGGACAAAAGGAAGTACACACTTATTTATCATCTTTTGTTGTCATTGTTCTACTAATTCTGCTATGATTGTTCATCTTTATCATGAAGACCCCTTTTTAATCCTCTTTGATTATTATTTAGGAATAGGAGCAAAGGGTTTATATCTTCCTATTGAGATGTTAAGACTTCTTCCACCATTCCTACTCTTAAGGAGTGTTGAACCACCCCTTGTGTATAAATAAGGGAAAGTACTTTATGAAAAAGAAAGAAAAAAGTAAACATGACTTATAAGTTGTCAAATGCAGGATAGGGGGTCTCATCAAGAGCCAGCCTACCATGATCATGAGGACGAAAGCGAAGTGGCATTCCCACTATGGCCACCACACCAGGGATATGGTCCAAAAGGTATATCAAATAAACAACCCTTGGAACAGGAGGTCTCATCACGAGCCGGCCTGCCCACTTTTCGCTCCTTCCTCATGAATGGCATTATGGTTAACTGGTCACCAAGCCAACATAATGGCCTACATTTTGACATCACACAACATTCCCTAAGTATACATAAAGGATCATGGTTCCATGGGTGAAATAAACAACTCTGCCAAGGTTATGGACACCTGTCGGCAGCAGAGCACTATTAATGGTATTGAAGTCACATTATTTACACCAATAGGTGAGTTATTAACACCCTTCTGTTTCTTATACCTTAGTAATTAATCATATATCATTCCCCGAATTATATAACGCATGTAAATTTATTATCACCAATCATGGCAGAGTAATTGACAATGACCGCAGGAGATTTGTAAAGTACGACAGATGTCTATCCTCCCAGCCTCGCATCATATCACAGCAGCCTCTTATGTAATAAGCGATCTAACTCTATGCCTCGATTTCGGTAAATCGTTGTTTTTGTAAACATGGCATATTGCCATACGCTGTTCCTTTATGACTCTGTTTCAGAGCGGGCGCTACTCCTTTATTTGACAGCTGAGACAGCCTATGACATTTCCGGGGGGGGGAGGTTAACCTCGTTATTCCCTGGATTACATGTCAGCTCACTATTCGGGAAAGTTGTGTACTAGGGTATGGCATGGCTCAATTGCATACTATTTTTATTTTTTCTGCACAAATTGCTGTTCATAAGCCATTTCTATTGCATACTCTATTTTTTTGAACATGTCTTGCGTCTATTAGCCTCTCTATGTTTCAACAACACGAACAACTATCGTTCCATTGAGAGTTTACAGTGAAACCATGGGAGGAAGATCGATTCGGAGGGAACCGCAGGTGTTGACAATCTCTGCTGCTGCCCAGGAAATCCTGGCAAGAGCAAGGTGGCTGACTTATCTCAACCACTTACAGGAGTTTAACGAGACGGTGGCAATTGAATTCCTGCAGAATTTGCAAGAGGATTACTTCACAGTGAGGGGGAGACATATAGCAGTCACCGATGACATAATCGCAGAAGTCTTGGGACTACCAGCCACCGGACCTGTATGAACGTTAAAAAAGGAGAGATTGCAGAAGATTATAGAAATATTCCAGGACGAAGGCCAGAGCCTGGAAATTAGAGGAAAGGGAGTTCTGCCAGCAACGCTAGGAGAGCCCTGGGCAGAATTAGCAAGGACCGTTCAAAGCTAAATCACCTGTGAAGGCAGAAAAGACGTGGTAAGACCAGGACATCTTAAACTCTTAGCTGTACTAAAGCAGAAATGCTCTATAAATTTACCTGCATTTTTGAATTCATTACTTCATGACGTTGCATGGAGCATAAAAAAGGCATAGCATGTAGAGTCAGTTGTTAGTCATCATGGGTTGATTCGGTTAATTGTCGGTCATAGCCTCACCTAGTAGCAGAGCAGCTGGGAAGAGCTAATTGCCATGATAAATGGGGGGTTGACAGCACCATCCCCAAAACGTAAGCATGCCACTAGTACACCAGAGCGTCCAGAAAAACACAGGGAACTAGCAAAACAGAAACATGCCACCAGTATCTGAGCATCCAGAGAAATGAAAGGAATTGGCAAAGCATAAACATACCACCGGTGCACCCAAACGGCTAGAAAAACACAGGAAATCGGTCCGGCTAGCACGGATACGAGGGAGGCTGGAGAAGCTCTAGGAAAACACCAGCCGGCCGGTAGAAATTGAAGATGAGCAACCCTCACGGCCAGAAGGGGAGGCCGAGCAATCTAAAGAAGAAAAAAAAGAAGAGGCCAAGCAATCTGAAGAAGAAGAAGAAGAAGAGGCTGAGCAATCTAAAGAAGAAGAAGAAAATGAAGAAGGAGATGAGCATTCTGAAGAAGAAGCCGAGAAATCCAAGCAGGAGGAGGAAATGGAATAGTAGGAAGGTAGCCCATTGCAGGACCCAGTGGGAGAAGATGAATTGGCCGAAGTCCTGGCCAATATGGGCGAATATGGCCAACCTTCCAGTCCATCAGACCTCCATGACGAAAAGAAACCCCAAGAGGAAAATGCACCTGAAGAATCACATGCAAAGGAGGCAGAAGAAGAGAATCTGCCTATTCATGATAAAGAGACGATAGGAGATACTAAACAAGAAAAATCCGTTCCTAACCAAAAGACACCGGAAGAGATTTTGGAGGAGGCAAGGGCAGAAAGAGAAGTCGCCCAAGAAATGAAAGAACCAGTTAGGGTTCCTGCCCTAGAACAGCCAGAGCAGAATAATGAAGAAACACCCCAGAAGGAAGATCTTGGAACTAGTCACAGTCCAGGCCGGAGTGAACAACCTGTTGTTCCTTCTAAGGAAATTTTGGAAATTAAAGAATTGCAAAAGGAACAGCAGAGATTATTGAATATAATAGTCCAGCTCCACCAGCAGATTAGAATCCTGAAAGCAAGGCAAAGGGTAAAAAGGACTTCAGGAAGGAAAAAGGTGACCACTCCAGCAAAACCCCGCAATGCAAAGGGGCGGAGGACCAGAATTCATCCTGCTGTTCAAAACCCTGTCGAGAACCTGGCTGCTGTTCCAATTAAAAAGGATCAACAACAGACTGATATTCACGTTAAAATAGAAATGGATGACATGATGACCTGTGATAAGGAAATTTAGATGGAGGCACCACTTTCAGGAGTGATAAGGGTTCTGAACTCAAAGCAATGCAATAGGAAAGATCAGGTAAAACTCCCGGCCTCCACTGCTGCATGGAGAAGAGATCCAAAAACAGTAACCCTGCAAAAGGGGTTGAAGCAAGCTTAGCAAGAAGCAGAAAAGCTTAGAGAGAAAACAGTCCCTCGCGAAAAGTATGAAGAGCTACAACAGAAGCTTAGGAACGTCAATCAATCCGAAAGCCAAGCTTTTGAAGGTTGGCGGAAGGAACAAGAGAAAGTCGCAAAGGTAACTCGTAGGCTAGATATTGTTATCAAGCATATGTATACCTTGTGTTATTTATACAATGACGTCTTAGCATGTAGATCCCCTGCCAAGAATTATGCCCTGTTTCTACTGGAACAGTATTTGCAATTAAAAATAAAAGATGTTAAAGCAGGTGCTCCCATACAAATTAACACTGTCAATGATTTTATAGACTGTTGTAAGCACTGCGGGGTAAAAGTCTAGAGACTGCTGTGTGAGTTCTATTTACATAACCTTGTATTAGACCAGGAGACCGAGCTGAACCCTGGCCCTTTTGTTGGAGACATCCAATTGCAGGCGTTCATCTCATTTGGGGTTAATAAAATTAAATGGCTTAAAGCCTATAATACTTTCCAGAGGCGAGAAAACGGCTTAGATTTGTGGGTAAGGGCTGAGCCTAGGAACCCAGTACAGTTGTGGAAAGCACATAGAAACCTCATGAAGACTCCGGGTGTAATTGAAACATTAGGACCCATGCATGAGGCAATCATTCGACAGGGATTAGAATACTTTCATTCTATCAAAGACCTTGCCATTGATGCAGCTAAATTTCGGTATAAAATCTCTAATCCGAATATCCAACTCAGGGAACCGTTTAAGTATAAGAATTTTAAATTAGCTGCCAACTGCTTGCACCTCTATGGCGAAATCATTTTGAGGGCAGGGCCATCCTGGTTAGGATATAGGTTCCGGAATCTAATTATTTGGCACCCTACACCCGGATACCAAGCCTTGTATGAGATTCCCAAGGGTCAGGCAGGCCATTTCTTTGACTACCTAGTTACTCATCATGGCTGTAGGCCTCCACATGAGATTCCATCTTCAGCCTATTCTCTCACTGCCTTGCATGTCAACTACAATGTTTTCATAAGGGCATGAAACAGGGTAAGCAGGGGGGTGTGTGGAGTACTAAAAAAGGTATGTTTTTGATGATTATTTCAGTATCTTTTCAGTAGAACTTGCAAACCTTTTTGCATCATGAACTTGGAAAATGATAAAGAATTATAATAAAACATGTGAGATTAATATGCAAGACTAAAATGTTGACAATTGTCATTTCCTTATGCAGGGAGGAGTGAAAACGAGAAGTTGTCGTTCTGAAGGAAAGGACAAGGACGAGTTAACTGCTGTCCCTTTGATGGGAGACCGAATGCAAACAAGGCAAAGAAAATCATAGCGAATTGACCCAGAAAAGGAGGTGGAGATATCAGCTCGGCGCAGGAGAGAAAAGAAATGACTGAGGACTAATGGTTCGGCAAATCCCTCAGGATCCTTGATCCTGAGGGATCGTTGTTTTATCTATTTTTGCACTTAGACATCTCCGCCGTCACCCTTATAAAAGGGACAACACTGTTAGCTTGGGGGAAAAGAGTTAGACATGATTATGCTTCTATGTAATTTCTTTTAAGATCAAAACTTTGATCATCGAGTCTCGGTAAGAACTGGTATTGTAATTTTGCTTTATGCATTAATACAAACTTGGTGATTACTTCATCTCTGAGTCTGGATTAACTTCAAGCTGTGTACCCCTAGAGGCTAAGGGCCCGGCCTTGGAGGACACTTTCTCCTATATTATTACGTTGGTTTATGCGTGGTTTTCCTATCGTCGTTATATAGTAATCTGATGTGTTTTATAAATTTACATCACACGCTCTGTTATGTTTAATTCATTAAGGTTTCCACAGACAGAACTATTGTATTGACTCTGCATCATATTACTGTTATTTTAGGAGTTGATCTAATATTCTAGTCTTAACAGAATACTGTTACTATTCCATTACAGAGCTTTTGTGTTGTGCACCTGTTCATTAACGTTACGGAATTCATCTTGGGAGTTATGTTCTTTACGATTGTTGGATTTATGAACAATGCTGTTCCATTTTGAAATGCAGTCGTATTCCTTCTAACTGAGATTGATGCTTGGATCAGATTACTATTTAAGTGTGTTGTGTGCGTATATGGTTTTCAAGCATTGTTCCATAGTTTATCAGTAATCGATGTTGTTCCATTGGTGTGTGCTGTTCGATTCACCCTTAAGAGTGAAAGATTGCCATTTGATTACGTTTGATGCATTTGATATGATAGATTAAGATTGTTACTGCTTGTGAGATTTAGTTGTTGTTCTATTTCTTAGCTGCTGTCCTATTTCGGAATTGTTGTTCCATTACAGACTTGCTGTTCGATTTCTTATTTGTTGTTCCATTTCTTATCTGCCGTTCCATTTACTGTCATTTGTTATTTTGGTGTGAGGAACGATCTAAAGCTGTAGTGAGCATTGGCATTTACTTTCCGGCTCCCAGATCTACGATATGTTCTCTGATTTCCTTTTCCATCAGTTTCCAAAAGGATGGGTTATCGCTACTGAACCCTTGACTGATAAGTTGCTTAGTCGTTTGAAGGTGTGATTTACTCTTTTGAAGAAGTTAAGTTGTAGACAAGCATCCATTTACTCTTGTATTTCTGAACACTGTACTACTAGCATTACTCTGGAAAATGATAGCCTCATACTGAGACACTCTTTGAAATAACAAAACACTCTCGGATTGACATATTAATGTGAGGTAATTAGAGGTGAAAGAGACCATTTTTATAGCTCTACACATTTAGGCTAGCAAACCCTTTTATTTCCTTTTTCTTTTGAAAAACAAACTATCTAATTCTAACCTTATAACATCTAAGGGCTTATATTAAACTGATGAGCTCCTTATTGTTTTCTACCTAACTACTAATCTGCCAAGATTAAACAGTTTGGCTAGACATTTATTCTCTAACTATAAACATGAAATTTAAAGCATGAACTAGTTAATATTAAACTATTTGACTATCATGGGTTGTGGCATTTATGACAAGATGTTCACAACCATTATTTTGCATAATAAAGTAAAAATTAGTGGCAATTGAACTTGCACAATTTCAGAGCTTATTGCTTTTTCTTTTCTCTCTAACCTAACATTTTATTTTTCCCTTCATTTTTTAGGGTATATTTTCTAAGATTTTCTTTGATATGGACATATTTATCAAAATATTTCCTAACATTTCTATTCAATATTCTTTTTGTCCATATCCTAGCTTAACATTTTTTGAAAAATATTTTCATTTTTTGACTAATTGATTCTAACTTATCAAAACCAAAAAATGCTACGACAAACCGTATGTTCAAGAGAAGTTTTCCTACCTATGCATTGTCTGATCATCTTGGATTACTCTAGTTCATTGTGTTTCCAGTTTTGTGTCAATCATGAAGGATTCATTATGACCTTCCTTTGGCGGATCACTTCTTGTCGACTTCAGCTCATTATCCAGGATGTTGATCTAGAAACTCCTTTCTAGTATCTTAGATATTTCGTGCCCTAATAGTGAGTTCTTCACACTCGACGACAATTTCTCGTCATTGGCCTTCTATAGAATGATTTCACGAGTGTTCGACTTCAGTTCCTTATTCACACTCCATGAATTGTTTTGCTGGTACCTTGAGAGCCATTGTCATTATTGGTGGTTTCTCTCATGCTTGTTAACAATTTGCATCATTGGCGAGTAATCAAGCCACTTTCTAGCATGTTCAACTTCAACACATCTATTCACATGTTAGAACTTGTAATTTGATCGGGTTGTGTTGAAGCGCAAGACCCTGTGCTTAGAACACAAAAGTCTAGGTTGCAAGGAGTGATGAGTCATCATGACTATATACATGATTCTTTAGACGGATGGCTATGCCCATGCCATGGATCTATTTCATATAATCCCTCTATCGGATGGCTACTTCCATGCCGAGGATCCATACAAATGATCCTTTTCTTGATGGATAGTTGCACCTATACCATGGATTCATGTATTTTTATATGCCTCTCATGTTTATTAGGCATGAATATCAAATTTCAGATATGTATATCTATGCTTTCTTATAGGTTTACCAACGACAGACTCTGGTTCTCCACATCTACGTGTAAAGAATTTCACGCCTCACTCTAGTTCGACCTTCATGCTTTCGGGGGCATCTGTTACACAAAATTTTGTCACTATTCTTGTACTCCCCATCCAAGATCTTGGGGGACCTCTATAGTGAACCCTACATGCTTTCCCATCATGAAGAAACTCCCAGTATGTCCCTCTTCATGAGCAGAACAATTCCCTTTTGCATCATTTCCAAAAAATATTCCTTTTACCCCAGTTTACAAGACCGGTGCTAATGACCCGTGTCCTCCTCGCACCAATATGTAGGGATTAAAATTATCACTAGCGCCGATTGGATCGAATGAGCCCTTTCTCAGTCGCACTGATCCTCTTTTGGAAAGTTTTTTAAATATGGAGCCGAAGCTTCCAGCTCTAGAAGCTTTATAATGAAGTCTGGTAAATGGTTGTTAAGGGATAAATTACCCTATGGTCTTGGGTTGATACCTTAGTAGATCGGAGGTTATTTACACAGAGAAACACTCATTCCATACAGCCATGATGCTAATATAAACAAACTATACGAAAAAGGGGTGCACCTGAGGTCCTTCGTTTGAGAAGATCTAGTTAGGGTCCAAACCCTCTTTTAGTTCCTTTTAGTCCTTCAACCTGCAAAAGCAACAATTCCAGAAAGTACAGCAATATATTGACCAAGTATCATAAAGAAATCATCTTCATAACATAAGGAAAGGCAGTTAGTTATACAATTAAAAACAACCATTCACATATGAATTATAACATTGACATCATGAATATGAAGAAGATTTATATCAGGAACAAGACAAGTGTTTCTTTTATTATAAATAACTAAAGTACAGAAAGGAATGATTTCACCTGATTCGTCCTTTCACAGGCTCCAAGCGGAACCGTCCTCTGCATTTTTCCAGTCTCAAGCCTTCAACAAACTCCTTCCATAACTTACTCCATGATCTCTCAAGTAGAAAGACATCATCACACAAGGAACAAGGGTTTCCTGCAAATGGGGGAAGTGCTGGAAGCACAAGGATCTTCAGACCTGGTCAGGGAAAATCTCAGTAGAGTGATCTTTCTCTCTATTCTCTCCTCCTTAGGCCTTCCCATTGAAGCCTTTTTATACTTCTCCCAAAGTAGTTTTTTAGTTGGGAATTCGTTGGGAATAGTTGGGCCACAGGCACTAATAGGTAATCAGCAGGTAAAACCTGCGATCTCCGCCCGAAATGAAGGAGTTTTAATTTTTTTAAGTGTTTTAAGACATATACGTAGGTTGGGTATACACAGACCCGCGTACACACGCATTTAGATCAATGCAATGTCGCGTATAGGGAGTAAAACACTGTTTTTTGAATATTTGGACTAGGTCTGGAAGGAGGGGTTGCCCTAGGCCATGAGTGCAGCATCACAAAACATCAAGAATGAGGTTTGGAGCTATAATAGATGCCCCCTAATATATGAGGTCATAAGGGGTACATGATGGCTGAAATGTATTAAGCAAGTACATGGAAAGGAAATCTGTCAAAAACTGAGAAGGACTTCACTAGAGTTCAGCCTGCCAAGCCACAAAAGGAGATCAGAAAGAAACACTATCTGAGATGGGTATACCCATGCTCAGAGAAAGTAAAGCATGTCCGCATATCAAGTACAAGTGGATCCACTAAGTATACACATATAAAGAACTGGAAAATACATAATGGATCATCTGATCACGATTGAAAAAGTACATGTCTGAATATCACATATAAGAATGTCAATGATGCTGAAGAATGAACTGGATCACTGATATCAAAGATTGATCACAAAAGGTACCAAATGAACATGATGGAGTAGGATGGTACTACACTACAAACTCAGGTGCCAACATATAGAATGTCGCCATGAATGACTGCAACATATAAGGTAGAGTGGTATCAACTAGCAGCAACAGGAACCACTGTCAAGTGACCCAATGAATGCTGATGCAACCTAAGGTCTTCACTAACCACCGTGGTACATTTTTGCACTATGGGAATAAATGATCTGGAGTCGACCACGTGAGAAATCGTTTGATTATCGATCATTGATGTATACCATTAACAAACGAGAGACTACTCACCGATAATGATAATGAGCGTCAAGGTACCCAGTACAATCTAACAAGTGTGAATATATGAGCTGGAGTCAAACACCCGTTAGAATCTATCAATCAGGAGACAATAATGGTTTCCCACTGTCGATATCGAAGGATCTGCCACTAATGACTGCAAACCCCATGGTACTGCCAAATGGACTCTAGATCTTTGCCCCAGAGAAATGTGTTGTAGTCGATAGGGAAAGATCTGCTAGAAGGAAGGCATTAAGGCATCCTTCATCAATCTAGCGCGAGTGTAACCTGTAGGCCAATAATGTGGAAGGAGTCAGATGAAAAATATGTAGTAACCCGACCGAAGCACATTTCCGGCGTACACAAGATCTAGCTAGCGCATGACAGAAACCCTCTAAACAAACCAATAATGAAAGCTGACACAGAGGCAAGGTATCCACCAATAGGGTCAAATGGAAACCAAGGTATTGCATGAATCCCAATGTGTGATAATGTAAGCTGATATCGAACACAAGGGAAACCACTCAGTCAAAGACCCATGACACTGATTGATCTTAAGCACAAGGTGACCTATCAATAATGAAAATAGGGCCAGGGTGCAGCTCTAGGCCTGTCCTCAGAGCAAGATGTCGTCATCGATAAAGACAAGACCCGCTAGCAAGAAGTCAATGGGGACCTTCTCAAACCGGCACGAGTAAAGGATCAATATAGTTTATGTGATGATAGACATGATACTGACAACCAAGGATGGCTGACTGAAAAATGAGTCAAAAGACACCGTAGAGAGGCCGACTCAGGCTAACTTCCATTGAAAAAAAGCACGACTCAATGTCACCATGTGGCAGCACATGATGACTCTGTATAAGTTCGTCATGCAGGAGGCACAAATGAACCCTCCATATGATTGGAAGAGATAACCAATCAGGGGAGGATTGACTCAATAACAAGGTTAAGGCATGCCTAAGTCAAACTAAATCCCACCCAGACGGAGGAGACTTTGCTTTGAGTGCTTTGTTCAAGGGCGACACGATTGACTCTAGCTACCAACAATAAGTGGAAATATTGTCCCGTTCCCGCTCTTTTTTTGGAATATATAATTTTTTTTTGTCTTTTTCTTTAAGCTGGAAAAAGAATTAAAGAATTCTATAGTACAGTGGAAAGAACGAGTGTCGGTGAAACAGATGATCTAGTTCCTGGGATTGGAACGTTCCTATGCTCAATGGGAGGTGAAAACTGGTCAAAGACACTCAAAGGTGTGTTCCTTCCATGGATCAAGGTGTGTCAAGTTGCAGAAGGCAAGGGAATGCAAGTTTGATTTCGCAGTAGTCATGGTCAAACGTTGGCTTAAACATGAGTCTAAGTGAAGCCGGCTTAAGGCCAAAAGGGTGCAAATGGTCAAAATGCAATGCAGTAGTACAACTCAACAAAAAGGAGCCTCTAGGGTATAAGGCCAGAACGAAGCGAAGCAATAAAGAGGAATGAGTCTTCATCGCATAAGTCATGGTGGGACTATAGAGGACTCCCGAGCCTACTCAGATCGGAGCAGCATGGGCAACAAATGTCAGTAAGGTGCTAACTACGATGCCCATGAAAAGGATGGCTCCACCATCGTGTCATGATTTTTTTTAAAATCGGCGAGTGAAGGTGGTTTACGAACCATAACACAATGGGATCGACCCTATGGCAAGTGTATCGAAAAATGGAGGCTAGTATGCATAATGCAATGGAAAAATGGTGTCCTTAACCTATATGCCAGTGAGAAAACGATACCTGCCATGACGGTTCAGCAGTCATGGAACCATCTCGAAACTGTCGAAAAACGTCCAAAATGTCCTGAAAATTAAACCATTCTCGACATTCCAAGCTCCCAAGTTAAAAGTTACATGAGACCAAAGAAAATCAAGTTTTGAAAAAAAAATTCATTTTCAAAGCTTATAAATAGTTTTTGGACTCACCATTTGAGCTTGAGAGCAAAGGATTGGAGCAAAAGAAGCAAACTTTCCCATACACCAAATTCAACCATTCAGATCCTTTCAAAATCACCAGGTAACCTTTATACTTGTCTTGCATTCAGTTGTGACTAGTTTCAGAATTTTTAATTTAAGTTTTACCGTTGAATATTTTGTCAAAATTTTCACCACGGTGTATACGCAGGTTGGATATATGAAACCCGCGTACATGCGGGCCCTACATGCGACTGTGTGTAAATGGACCTGCGTATACGCTGCGAACATTTCAAACAAAAAAAATTAATGGTTTAAAATCATTTTTTCTTCAGGATGCCAGTCACTTGGCGAGAAAGAGAGCATACCTCATTGGATGATGAGGTCATGAACGATCCCAATGCTTTGGATGCCTTACGGGGATGTGGTTTTCTAAAATTCTTCAAATTGCCAAATATGAAAGCAAACACACGCCTGCTTGAGATGCTCATTCACTATTGGAGCATCAAGGATGATTCATTTATGATTGACCAGATGCCACTTAGGATAGAAGTGGACAACATTTATTTCATCATAGGCCTTTCCCGAAGGGGAGAGGTAGTACATTCCAGGGGCAGGACACGAGGTAGTCTCTCGATCGAGGACTACGTACATATATATTGCCCGGGACATCCAGAGAAGGTTGGAAGTCAGATTCCAATCAAACATGTGGAGAGTCTATTAATGAGAATAATCTTGTTCACTATAGCTAGAGTGAACGGATTAGCTTCTCTGCACTAGGCATCATGGCCAGCCATGAGCTTGGCAGTAGATTGTCTTACCACCGTATTTCACTGGTGCACTCCTCTTCTGGCCAGCTTGAAAAGCCAGCTTACTTCCATCAAGAGAGGGCAGACCAAAGACTTCAGATATGGGACTATTTTGTGTTATTTCTTTTTTGAGAGGATCCCAGCACTAAATCCTAGAGTGCCAGTTTCAGCACCCCACGAGGTCCACGAATGGGCAAGTGGGCTAACTAGATGAAACGTCTAGGAGGTGGGGACGTCCCACGGACTGCATTTGACGATGACTTCTTCTCCTGGTTGGAGGATCAGATCATTGCCATAGATGACTACCCTTATGCTGGGTTGGATTTTTTAGGGGATCCCGATCTAGTATTACCACTGACCGCAGGATGGGGCGATATAGGTAAGTATTTTTATTTTTATGATTTTTTTTGTGATTTTTTCAAATATAATAATGAATTTTGAAAAATATTTTTGAGAGGATTCAAATGATTAATATGATGATCATGTTCCATATATTGGGCCGGTACGACCATATGAGTTCCCATGGCACAGATGTCGCGGCCGAGGGGCCGAAGAGGCAGCTGCAGACACAGAGCGATTGCTACACACAGTCCAGTGACACCTTGTGAGACTCATTTACAGAGTACCGATGGCGGCCGTAGAGGATCATCCTGTAGATATGCAGTGTCATGTGGTTGGCATGCCACGTGATTGGGTTCGCACTCTTAGGCATGTGGCCAATGCAATAGTTACCTATTTAGCCACTCATCCTGAGCCAGGGCATTAGATGTACTAGACATGATTATGGGCATTTGAGTCCCAATTTTGTATATTATTTTTGGATAGACTTATGTACACTCGAGATGTTTTATGATATATATATACAGTTCAACTTTTTGATGCTTGATTTTATTGTGATGAATGATTGATGTGCCAGTCTAATGCTTGATTAGCAATAGAATCAGCTAACCAATTATGAGATCTTGGAATGTGAAAATAATTAATATAAGAAAATGATCTTTGCAACAAACTCACCCTTAAATACTGGCGATATAAACATGGATCCCTCACCCGATAAATGTTATTCAATTGTGACACTATCAATTGTGAATCAAGATAAACTACCAACGAGTCAATTTCATGGGAAATTGCCTCCGATAGTAAATTAATGATGGCAGTATACTCAACCATATTATTTGAAGTGGGACCAATGCATACTCCCCTTGACACCATCAATTGACCATTTGGATAGTAGATTACCCAAGCTACGGAAGCAAGGTTCCGAGTGTGCCGACTAGCACCATCGATGAATCCAAAATAGACCGAGTCATCCATCAACTCCTGCCACAGCAAACCAAAAAGTATCAATATCAAAAACTCTCGATGAGATATGTACAAATATACAAAATGTACAAAGAAGCCATTGCCTAGTTACTACTTAAGCAAAGTACTTCTTTAGGTAGAGCCCGTTTTCGGGCTCCGTCAACTTGTTTCCTTCAAAATCGATTAACTCATACGCCCCTTTTTCTAAAACTCGTTTAATAATGAAGGGACCGTACCACATAGGCTTAAACTTGCCTACCCCCAAGGCGTCTATATCTTGGTCATAGACCAAGACAAGGTCACCTTCAGTAAAGACTCAAGGACGGACAATTTTATCATACTGAGTTTTAACCCTTTTCTTATGAGCCTCATTCACCATGGCGGCATCTTAACGCTACTCATCAAGATGTTCCAAATGAAGGAGGTGCTCTTCGAGACTAGAAGTCTCTGGAAGGAGCTCAACAGCTAACTTAAGGGATGGGATTTCACATTCGATAGGAAAGATAGATTCCATTCCATAAACTAACTGAAAAGGTGTAAAACTAGTAGCAGTATTTATGGAGGTTCGGTATGCCCAAAGAGCCGGATACAACTTAAGATGCCAATTGGACTGATTTTTGTCGATTTTCCATTGCAGGATCGTCTTGAGAGTTTTGTTGACTGCCTCGACCTGTCCATTGGCCTGAGGATAATAAGGAGACGAATGTTCCTGGTGGAAACCCAATTTGAGAGCCAATTCAGACATTAGTTGATTCTGGAAATGACTGCCATGGTCAGTGACAATCTCTCTCGGGATACCGAATCTTGAGATAATCTGATTAAAAAGGAACAATGCTACCGTTTCACTATCATTTTTATAAGTGGGCATGGCCTCGACCCACTTCGTAAAGTAGTCTACAACCACGATAATGTACTTGTGATTCACCGCTGAAGGCAGATTACAAGTTGTAAAATCAATACCCCACTTAGTAAAAGGACCGACAGTGACAACGGGAAAAAGAGGAGCTGGATGTGCGCGCATCTTCCGAGTATAGATTTGACAGGGGTGACAGTGTTTGACCGCTTCAACACAATCTTTGAAGAGCGAAGGCCAAAAATAGCCAGCACGTAAGATACGTTGGGCTGTAGCAAGCCCTAAAAGGTGATCACCACAAGCCCCACTGTGGTAGTTATTGAGCACTAACTCTGCTTCCTCTAGGGTTAAACAACACCGAAGGATTGAATCAACCCCTCTATGGTATAATGTATCACCTATGATAACATAGTTCTTGGCTAGGTGACGTAACTTCCGGCGTTCATCCTTAGAGAAAGTAGAGGGAAACTTTGAAGTCTGGAGATAGAAAATGATATCTCCATTCTAAGGGTTGAGTGAAGAGATGAGGAATAAATGTTCATCAGGAAAACTTTCCTCATAAATAGTATCGTCTCCACAAGGCAGCTCGGAAATTAGCTCGGCGAAAACCATGGATTTCTTAGATTTGGTAGACAAGAATTCGAGATCAAATTCTTGTAAAATGACTATCCATCGATTATATTTGCCCCTAATCACTCACCTACTAAGGACCAATTGAAATGGATTGATCGCCGCTAAGACAAAAGTTTTGCGTAGCAAGATATAATGACGGAGCCGTTGCACAACATGGACAACTGCCAAAGCCAACTTCTCAACCGGAGAATAGAGAAGTTCAGGACCTATCAAGCCTCGGCTCAAATAATAAATCACATGCTCCGTGAGAGCATCATCTTCCTGAACGAGAACCATCCCAATGGTTGATTCTACTGCAGCAAGATATAAAAGGAAGTCCCTACTATAATCCGGTGGACTCAAAAGCGGGGAAGATACTACTGCCTTTTTCAAAGCATCGAACGACCGCTACGCAAAGTCATCCCATATGAATGGAACTCCTTTGCGTAGCAAACACATAAACCCTTTAGTGATATCGGCATAATTCGCTATAAACCGTCTCAAGAAATTAGCTTTCCCTTGAAGACTTGGAAGTTGTCGAATTGAGAACGATGGAGGCAATTGAATTATTGCCTCAACCTTGAAGGGATCAACTCAAATCCCTTCATTTGACACGATGAACCCTAATAACCGACCAGATGTAATCGTGGAAATGCACTTATTGGGATTCAACCGGATCTTATAAAAATGACATCGCTCAAAAACCAATCGAAGGTGACTAGGATGATCAGTTCTCTTTCGAGAATGAGCAGCTAGATCATCCAAGTATGCTTCAATGATATGTTTAATGTCATGGAAAGCATATGACATGGCCCACTAGAAAGTAGCTCCAACATTTTTAAGACCAAAAGGAATCTTTCTGTATGCAAATGTACCCCAAGGACATATAAAAGCTATCTTATGTTGATCTTCAGGACGGATAGAGATTTGATTATAACCGAAAAAACCATCCATGAAGGAAAAAATATCATTACCTGCACACTCGTCAATAATCTGATCAATAAATGGTGTGGGGTAATTATCTTTGGGACAAGATTTATTTAGGTCCCTAAAGTCAATGCAGACTCGGATTGTTCCTTGCTTTTTATCCACAGGGACTGGATTAGAAACCCAATCGGTAAGAGGAACAGGGTATATAAAACCCACCTTGAGCAACTTCTCTACCTTAGCTTTAATGGTTGCTGCTTTCCTAGGATTAACTGGCCAAAGCCTTTGACGAACTGGTTTGGCGTTTTCATACGTCTTGATCTCATGTTGAACTATAGATGGATCAATGCCAGGCATTTCTTCATAAGACCAAGCGAATACATCTCGAAATTCCTTGAAAAGGTCGGTGTAAACTTGAATTTCTTCAGGGGAACATTTGACTCCGATGAAGAGATTCTCAATCATGTTAAGGTTCGTAGAGATGTTTATAGATATCATTTTTGAAATCACCGACATAGTACCTTCAGCATGAAAGTGTGTTGGAGCCAAAGGATTCGATACCGTACAAACATCACTAGTAAAGAGCTCGGAGAACCTAGATTCTACTTCTTGCAATGGAGGAAGAAAATATGAACGATGGTGTAAGTCTTCCCAAGGTCGATCTACACCCATCATTACTTCTAGGATTGCTTCTTTGGAAGGTAAAACCATATCTAATCAGTCCAATGTGGAGGTAGAATCAAGGGTCCAGGCCGGGGCCACATCACCATCTAGCTCCTCCTCAGAAAAAGGAGTAGAGTGGTTATCTGTAGAGTTAACGATAGACTGGTATCTAAGCTCAGCTGCAGACATAGGGAATGCCATTCCATTAACTTATCCTTCAGCTAAGGTGGTCGTAGGTGAAGGCAAGGTCCAAGGGTCCAAAAAATAATGAGTTCGGAAGAACTCTTTTCGAGGAGAATTTTTAGATGAAGAAATGACATTGATTCTAGAGATAGGAGAGGGAAGATCAAAGGTACCCATCAATGAAGAATACATCCCAACTCCTAGATTTTCAGTAGGCAAATGAGGGTTATCCACTAAAGGAATAGTAGAGTCAGAAGTTGCTTGAGGATCGACTGGACAATAATCCAATTGATCAACCCTAACGATTTTCCCTTCATGAGGAAAGCAAATGACATAGAACAGAGTCGAAACAACGACGTCCATTTCGTATACCCAATTCCTTCCTAAGAGGAGATTGTAGTCTAGGTTAGCATCAATGAATTCTACTTCAATATTAACGACCTTCCCCCCAACACATATGGGAAGGGCCGGGATAATCCCATGTGGCCTATGAGAATGTCCATCAAATGCGGTTAGGAGGGTAGGTGAAGGAACAGCCAAAGGCGATCCAATAGCTTTCCAACATGACATCGACATGACGCACGTGGAAGCTCCTTCATCAATAACGGTATGAAAAATGTTAATTTTCTAGTATGTAGACTTTATTTTGAAATCCATATGATGAGGGAGTCACTTTTTGACATTTAACATGTCGAAAGTGAGCACTAAATAGTTAGTTGGATCAACTGCCCCAATCGCCAAGAGTAAAGCACTTCTTTGAGCTAGACACGACTGGAGAACCTCTAAAGCGGACATAGCACATGGACTCTAAGCCAGATCCTCAACAATGGAGTAATTCTAGGCAACCCTAGCATTAGGATTAATAGTCGCGTGTTTAGCGGAACCTTTCGGTATTCGTGGTATAGTCTCAATAGGGGGTCACTCAATATGAAGGTTGGTATTTCGGGGAGCAGTTTTGTCCTTGGAAATTTTTGCTTCGCCATAATCACGTGACCGAGTGGCCACATGGACATTGGAACCCATCATGAAATCATTTGATGATTTTTTCCCTTCCTGGTTGCCCCCTGCTGAGGTACCAGGGTTTGAACTCGCGCCAGCAAGAAGTTGCTACCCTTGGGGAAAAGGGTTTGTTAACACAGCTTGCGAGCTAGAAGTCCCTTGCTGCCCTAACAAGTGCTGAGCGTCTTGAATCTTGGGGCAGAGATGAGTTAAATGGTCTCCACTGCATAACTTGCATGGAAACTTGACTTTCTTTTTAGACTCATTTCTACCACCACCAACATTATTACTAGGATTATTTGCGTCAGTCTTCCCATCTTGACTCTTTTTCTTACCTCGTCCTTTCTTCTTCCCATTGGAATTTTGATCTCCTTTGGGGTTGGTAGATTGGATGACATTAACTGAAGAGGGTTGGGAAGACGAAGGGTTAGACGATGTGACCTAGTTGTTGGAAGCAGTTTGTAAAGACAACTGCTGCAATTGGCTCAACAAGTTCACTGCACTTGTGTCTACCGATCCAACGATACCATCCGCATGAGGACTTAGATTCGACTTGGCTATATCAACCTTAGATCCAGGAGCATCTGGCAAGATTTTTTGTAGGATCCCAAACTGAGAGTAAATCAATTCTAATTGCTAGGCCCTAAAAATAGCTTGCTCCTCAGAATAAACTCCGGACATGGAGACATCCTTAGAGATTTCAGGTTGTAAAGATTTCAAAAACCATTCGAGATGGTATTCCGGAGGAATTTTGGCTTTAATGAGCCTCTTTCTTCGTCTCCATTCCTGAATGTGATCATAAATGTGAGTTGTTGTATCTTGACAAAAAGTGGCCAGAAGTTCAGTTTCAGCATCATAACAGACGGGCAACTAGAAATGATTTAAGAAAATATTAGCTAAGTCGGCGAAAGATGTAAAACTGCCCCCTGGCAACTCTATATACCACTTGGTTGCATTACCAGTCAAGGTGTGTTGAAAAAGTCTCAACCTAATCGAGTCGTCAATAAGGGAGTTTGATGAGCACCACAAATGGAATGTGGTTATGTGGTCTCTCGGGTCTTCACCGCCCTTCCCTTCGAACTTTGGAATGTTCGAAGGGAGTTTGGTTGGGACCGGAGGCCAGGCCAGATTGTATTTGATTGGATCATTTGTTAATTTCATGAGATCTGGCAAGTTCAATGTTGCCAAAAAGGGAAGCTTAGGAGGACCTTGGGGGTTCCACCCGGACTGGGCGGAGTTCCCAAAGTTCTGAAAAGATTGGTCTAGATTTTGGAAGGCACCAGGCTGCCCGAAGTAACCCGCAGAACTAGTTGAACTAAAAGGTAGACCTTGTGATCCAGTAAAACTCGGAGTTTGACCAACTCTGGCTGAAAAACCTCCATAACCGGTGAAGCTCCCTCCTAAAGGATTATAAGGAGTCCATAACCCCTGATAAAGATTCCAAGCAGAAGCTAAGGGAGGAATACTTCGAAATGAACTAACTGTGGAGTACGACATATTCCCTTGTTGGCCTAAAAATGGATTCCCAGTTCCCATGCCACTAACCACAGGGTTAGTCCAACCTTGAAAGGGATTACTGCTTTGTCATTTGGCGGAAAAATGCATATATCCTATCGTCGGGTTGGAATGTGGTATATGACCACTTCCAAAAGGAAAACCCTGAAATGAAGCTAATCCACCCATCATGGATGTGGAGGCACTAAATGGAATTGATGGAATACCCTGTGAATGGGTGCCAAATGGGACGAATCCAGTACTAAAAGAATTGGCTTGGGAATTTCCACTCGTAGAAGGAATGGAGGTAGACCCAACTAAAGATGTGCTAGCAAAAGACCCAAATAAAGATGTAGAGGGGATGGAGATGGTTCCTCCCCCTTGTACTAATGTTGGAGTCTGCATAGTTGTAACACTTGTGGTAGAAGCCATGCTTCTAGTAGTAGCCATCGATGGTAAGTGCGTAATATGACCTGGACTTGATGGTCTATACGTCGAAGACCCAACGTATTGTAATACTTCTGGATAACTAGAAGGTAGGGGGGAATTCAGAGCTGCTAACGACTCTTGAAATTCTTCTACTTCTATGTTATCTTCCAGTCGAAAAAGAACTCTAGAAAGAACTGGAGTGTTCCTCTCTTGTTCCGTGGAAGTACCAGGCCTGTTTTGAACACTAATGTCCCCGTGAGGAGGATCAATTCCCGATGCGTTAGCTGCCACGAGATGAAACCCATTTGCAGTATTACCTCTGCGCCTTCTAGGAGAAGGCTCTAAACTTGGTGGTGAAAGACCATGAAGTCTTCGAGATCGTCTGGGTGATCGGTCAACCACTTTGAATTTTTAATTAAGATCTAATTAAAGACTCAAAAAATTGAAAGCTAGGCTAACTAAGAGCACAGAGCACACACTAAAAAGTCCCTAAAAGATATCAGCTAGTCAAACAAATTTTGAGTATTTCCACTCCGGGTGATGAGGACCGGACACCAAAATACAAGAAAGTGAAGTAAGGGGCCTTCCAAAGATATTCTTGGATAATGACAGCCCAGTCCTACCAGCGAAGGTAACAGAGGAAGTTACACTGACCTCCTAACAATGGCCTGTGTCGGTGCAAGCCCCCAAGCTTCGCAAGGGTGCCCTCTAGTAGTGCCATTGAGAGTGATACAACGTCGACGTCAGGTGCCACGGGATTCCCCTCCACAGCCACCTATGTAGATCCCTAGGAGTAGCAACTAAGGTTACCAACTTGTATCAGAAGCCAGGTGGAACAGTCTTGAGGTTAGATCCGACAAGTAGGAGAGGGGGTATCTCTCTTCCTTATCTTCAAAAACCCTCGTGCTTAACTCCCAAATGCGGAGCTTTCCTGGTCTCCCTAACGCTATTGGATTTTCACTCACTATTCAGACTCCTATGTTTGACAGTTTAAATGGCCTTGGAGATTTTTCTCTCCACTCACCTAATCCAAGGCCCTAAAATATCCTAAAACTTGTTGGTGTGTGTAGCTTGACAATTATAAAAAGTTCTAGTATATTTTAATTAGCGCTTGTTTTTAAATGGGTTGTTCTTAAGTCAAGGGATAAGCGGAAATGAAACTTGTCATGTTTTGATGCAAAAGAAATTAATAAAAACCAAACTATATGCAAATGCACTCGTTTTGTTCTTCGATGAAAGAAATTTCTACTGGGTTCAGAGGAACTTCAAAGAAAGCAACAAATTTTTCTTTTCTTTTCTTTTACTCAAGCTTCACACTCACAAAAGTTAACAAAACTATGGATGTCCTAAAAAGATGTGCAAATTTATCCTAATGCAATGAGTACATGCTGATGCAAGACTTAAGACTACTCTAAATCAAGAAATGAAAGTAACTTGTTTATAGATATGATTTTCCACTTAAAATGTTTAGATGGAATATGAGTTTCTAGTGCTCATTTTCGTCTCTACACTAAAAGCAAGTTTCAAGACAAACAAAAATGCACTTTCATTCACTAAAAGAAACTAAATCAAAAAAAAGTTCAAGAAATCAAAACCAAGCTTTTCAAGAAGTTTTCTTCAAAAGCAAAAGCAAAAACGTCTTTTCAAAAGTGCTCTCAATAAGACTGAAACTTTATGGTTGAAAAATCAGCAAAAAAACACTTTGCAAGCTGACAACACAAAATGGATGAAAAATCAACAAAAAAAATGTGTTTCGAGATGCTCTTAACAATCAAAAGCAGCAATAAGAGCTTGGAAACAAAGACCAAAAGATCAAAAAGACAATTTTCAAGAAAGTGTCAATCAACAACTTTCGGAAAACAAGAAAAGCAGATGGTCACAAAAATGTAGTTTCGACAAGCAAACAAAAAAGTCACCAAAACAATATTTGACACAAAGATTGAGATCAATCTTCCTTCCCTAAGGAATTAGAGCAGCCAAGATTCCAAGAAAGAAATCTTACGTGCCTAAACAAAAACGATGACGCTTGCAAAAACAAATAAGACCAACACTTTCCACAATCAGAGAGAATTTGAAATCAGATACTTGCTGTAATACTAAAGACTGACACAGAAAAGTAACTATTCAGGACTAAATCAGACCAGTAGACAGACCTTTAGAAACAAAAAGATTTGAAAAATCTTGAAAATTTTAAGATATACGCGACTCTATTGATGTACAGCTGTGTGTATATGCGACTGAGCCTAAGGAAACTTGCGTATACGTAGGTTTACTTAAGGAAACATGCATATATATGCTTCTGTAAACTATAAAAACAATGTATATAAAATATTTCAAGAAAAAAGAAAAAACAGTCTGAAGAAACTGACCAAACTTATAATTCAAGTTCCTACAGGAACAGACTACACAGTAACAACAAGCAAACAGACAACTGAGCCCTGATTGGCTTGAATAAACCCAAACTAGGAACAACATTACTGTTGTTGGCTGGATGGAGCTGAGGAAGTTAGTTTGGGATCCTTTCCCCTATTAGGATGGAACAAACTCAAGAGATAAGACCTTCTCCCGTGATGAGAGGAACCATATCCCATCCATCCAGGCTATATAAACCTCTCTTTTTTCCAAGCAAAATCTAGTTGGAGCTTTTAGAATTTGAATGATCAGCAAGCGATCTATAGCTTGTAGCTTTCTAGTGTATGTTTGAGGGAGAACAGTGTGTTTTGGTGTGGTTTGAGACTAGAGGGAAAATGGCCTTAAAACTTCCATTATTGGGGCCATCCATGAAATGCTAGTAGAAGTGTGGGAACCCAGATACATCGGAGGATACTAGTGACATCAAGGCATTGGTTGTAATCTCTTTCTGACTTATATGAATACAAATATTGATTGATTTCCTACATAAAGTTTTGTTTTACATCTTTATGGTTTAATGTTCCTTGAACTGTTAAGTAGGCTGAATACAATATTGTATATATTGTATTCTATTACGTTTGTTGTTTGTTATTGTTTCCTTGTTTCAGGTATTCAAAGGAAGGAAACGAAAGATAGTTGGAGTGAGGAAGTAGGATCATCACCAAGCAGAATAGTGTTCTAAGATGTAGGCCCTCTTAATTGATTCTAGCTTAAGGAGATTTTCCTTAGATTGTTTGTTTGTGACTAGACCCGCTCTCTCGGGCTAGAGGAATATTTTGCATTTGCACTTAGAATTTACCTGCATAACATGAATCCAAGAAGAAAGCACCTAAAAATCCTTTCGATCTTTAAGGTCTAAAAAAGGTACTTAAAACCATGTCCAATGAAATGGTCAACATTAAAAAGCAAGTAGCTGAAACTTCTTCTAGGTAATCCTTTAGACCTTTTAAAAGAAATCCCCCCTCTGATCCTAAACTTCCAAATACAATATCTAATGCTGAACCAAATGTGAATGAAGAAGAAGTATCAATAGCTTAAGAACAAAATGATGACGAAGAGATAGTTGAAGTACATGGAATGTGGGATTTCATTCTTCCTTTGTCAGATAATGAAGAATTAGAAGAAGCTTTACCTGTTGCTACTAGAAGCAAGAGCACTGTTGATTTTCCACAAACAAATCAAAATAGAAATCATCAACTCCTGATATCAAAGATAAAGAAACAGGTAATAAATCTTCTCCCAAATCTACTCAAACATCTCCTCCTCAATCCAATTCTTCACCTCCAGCCAAAACCTTGCTAGTTTTTGATGATATTGAATATAGCATCGTCGAAGACATGAAGAAGACTAAAGATAATATCACGTTTTATGAGATTAGAAAGATAAAACATTAGTAGAAGCTATTGATTAAAGAATTAAAAGCAGTCCCCACTTCTCCTCTTCCTTCTACTGTAATTTCCCAAGATACTCAAGAAATGGGTAGGCCTCCCAGTACTTCATCAGATAAAATGAGTTCAATTGATGTTGCTTTAATTGATGGTAGATCTAAATCTCATACTCCTTTTATTTTGACTTTTGAAATCTTTAATAAGAATGTTCACAATTGTTTAGTTGATTCTGGAGCCTCATCCAACATTTTTCCTAAAACGTTTTGTGCAAAATTGAATGTCGAACCCCAGAAATTTGTTATTCGCATTGTACAGTTAGATTGAACTCAAGTCGAAGTCATAGGAGAAATTAATGCAGTTACCATCAAACTCTCATCAAACTCGAAAGTATGTCAAGTAATTGATGTTCTTGTCACTGATATTCCTGAATTCTACGGCTTAATCCTCAGTAGAGATTGGTTCGAAAAGCTTCATGGCTATTTCGCAACAGACTGGTCTCTTATGTAGCTTCCTTACAACGGTAAGCCAAATTAAAGAAGGGTTGATCGCGAGAAACATTTAAAGTATATCGTGACTGAACTGGAAGGGGAAAATGAGCCCGTTGCATACAGTAGTAATATCCTTGGAAATTATTCAGTTGAATCATTTTTGGGAAATTTTAATGCATAGACTTCACCCGCTTTGGAAAATTCTGTTACATCACAGATTGGAAATTATTCACAAACAGGTTCTTCTAAATGTATCAATTTTGTAGATAAACTTGTAGTTAATTCTTTGTTTTGGAAATTATTTCTCGATGGATCTAAATCAAATGATGGAGTAGGGGCAGTTTTCATATTAGTTAGCCCTGAAGGAGAAAAAACTATGTTGGCATGCAGGCTTGAATTTGAATGCACAAAATAACATTGCTAAGTATGAGGCATTAGTTCAAGGATTGTACAAAGTTATAGGCCTTGATATCAAATACATTCAAGTATTTGGAGATTCAGAAATTGTAATCAAACAAGTAAGGAATACTATTCATTGTCTTTCTGGACATTTAAAACATTATCAATCATTAATCCAGGACCTCACCTCACATTTCCTAGCATTTAACATTTCTCCAGAATTCCAAGACTTCAAAACGAAAGTGTCGATCTTTTAGCTAACATTGCATCTAAACTTATACCACAAGGAGATTATAGTCCTGATCAATTATCTATAGAATTAATTTTTAGATCTTCTATTCCCAATAATATCACCAATTGGCGAGTTTTTAATGACGATCCGGATATTGTAAACTTTTTAACATCCGAAGGCTCATATGATGATAAGATTATAGATGGAGATCAACATGATAACCAGATCAAGTAAAAAACAAGTGTAAATCCCATACCTAAATCTTTAGTTAAGCTAGAAGATCTGTATGATCTTAAGGACATATTCAAGAAACCAACTAACTCAAAGATTCAAAGTTCAACATTGAGGTTTGAATTAGTTAATCTTGGAACTGACCTTAAACCTCAAAATATTAATATAGGTATTGGTCTTGCTCTCGATGAAAGATTAGCTTTCATTCAATTGTTGAGAAGATATAAACACGTTTTTGCTTGGAATTATGATGATCTTATGACATATGATACTTCCATCATTCAATATACCATTCCTATGATATCAAACGAAAAGCTTGTATAGTAGAAGTTGAGAAATATTCATACAAATTTAGAAAATCAAATCAAATCTAAATTAAATAAACTTCTTAAGGAAAAATTAATTTTTCCTATCAGACATTCAAGGTGGGTTTCTAACCTAGTTCCAGTTAGGAAAAATAATGGTGATATTCAAATTTGTATAGACTTTCACAATCTCAACAAAGCCTTTCAGAAGGAAAACTTTCCACTACCTCCTATGGAACAGATACTGTACTCAGTTGCAGGCTCAGATTTAATGTCTTTTCTAGATGGATTTTCAGGTTATAGTCAAATTCTCGTACATCCAGATGATTGACTAAAGACCACATTCAGAACCAAATGGGGAACATATGCCATTTGGATTAATCAATGTTGGTGCAACATTTCATAGAGTCATGGATATAGCTTTCAAAGGTTTGGTGGATAAAAGAATGGTCATTTATTGAGATGATATAACTATATATTCAAAAAGGCACAGTAATCATTTAATGGACTTAAGATAAATCTTTGAACGGTGTAAAAGATATGTAATTTCTCTAAATCCAAAGAAATATTTCTTTACTTTAAGTGAGGGTAAACTTCTTGGATCTATTGTATCTAAAGATGGTATTCACATAGATCTTGATAGAATAAGAGAAATTTTCTGAAATCTCTTTGCCTCACAACAAAAAATCCATGCAATCTTGCCTAGGCCAGATAAATTTTGTTAAAAGATTTGTCCCTTACTTTTCACAAATTATTCTACCCTTGCAATCTATGATCAAGAAAAATATGTTTTTAAATGGGACATACTAAACATGAAGCTTTCAATCTTATCAAACAAGCAATTATAAATTCTCCCACTTTAGCAACTCCAAATTTTTCTAATCATTTTATTTTATATATTTTTCTTTCGAAACATCATATGCAACGATTTTGACACAAGTCAATGATGAGAAAGTTGAAGCACGGATTTCTTTCTTTAGCTCCAATTTGCAAGGTGCTAATTGAATTACTCAGATGTTGAAAAGAAGGCTTTTGTTGTTTTCAAATCAATAAAAATTTCAAAACTTTTCTTCTTAAAACTCACACTAAAGTAATAGTTCCATTCTCATATGTGAGAAATTTACTAATGAAAAGAGAATTAGGTGAGAAAAGAGGAAATTTGGTAACAACGCTGCAAGAATATGACATTGAAATTAGACCATCTAAAATTGTTAGAGGTCAAGGTTTTTGCAGAATGTTAGTTGGAGAATCCAACTTACTAGCACCAGAAGATTCAGGTGATGATATACAAATATATGAGGTAAGCCTCAATGATACTGAATCTAAATATGTTGATATCATCTTTTATTTGAAAAATGGATATGCCCCTATGCAACTTAGTTGCAAAAGAAAAAGGGCTTTGAGATTAAAAGCTAAGCAATATGAAATCACCAATTATGTTTTGTTCAGGAAGAATTATGATTCTATTTTACTTAGGTACCTTGAAAAATCTGAGGCAAACAAGGTTCTGCAGGAACTACATGATGGACTAGCTGGTGGACATTTTGGAGGAGACACAACAACACATAAAATCCTACATGTTGGCTATTATTGGCCAACCTTATTCAAAGATGCACACAAATATGTAAGGAAGTGATATTTTTTTCAAAAACCTGTTGGAAGACAAAGGAAACCTACATTTCCATTACAACCAGTCAACATTAAACAACCATTTGAGCAATGGGTACTAGACATAATAGGTGACATCATTCCTCACTCTTCAAAGAAACATAGATATATCCTTACAACAACTGATTACTTCAATAAGTGAGTGGAAGAAATTCCACTAAAGGTAGCCAATTATGAAAACATTATTGAATTTATTGATCAATTTATTATCACCAAATTTGGTTTACCAACTGCCCTCATGTTTGACAATGCATCCTATTTCACGAGCAATGCTATGACAGAATTTGCTCTCAAAAGAGGTTTTAAACTTAAGTATTATGCTAACTAATATCCTCGGGGAAATGGTTTAGCTGAACCAACCAATAAAAAGCTCATAAGAATCATTAAACAAACTATTGATCAGAGTCAAAGAAACTGGCATAAATATTTAACATTTTCTCTATGGGCGGACCGGATAACACAGAAGGCCTCAATAGGAACTTCTCCCTTTAATCTAGTCTATGGGAAAGAAGTTGTCCTTCCTACCCATGTAGCTATTCCCTCTTTAGCCCTAGTTCAATTTATTAAAGAAAATCCTTCCTATTCTATGCAATTAAGGCAATCACAAATCCTCAAACTCGAAGAAGAAAGAGAGAAAGCCAAAATCATACATGCACATCATCAATAGTTAGTTAAATCTTCCTTTGATGCAAATTCTATTAGTCCTAAATCTTTTCAACTTGGAGACCTTGTATTGAAGTGGGATAAAGCACACGAGGAAAAAGGTTAGCATACCAAATTCCAAAGAATGCGACTTGGCCCATTTCAAATTACAAAACAAATCAGCCCATCAACGTTTCTATTGCAAGATTTATCAGGCAAGAGAGATTTTATGCCTGTGAATGGGTAGTTTTGAAGAAATATTTTTCATAGAAGATAACCTCTTCTATCCCTTGTACATTATCGCCTTTACTTTTCCTAGGAAAATAAAAGTTAAATAGTATTTACTTTTGGACTTATAATAAAAAAATCTCTTCAAATATTTTGATTTTTCACTTATATAAGTAGAGATTGTTAAGGAAATAAAAATAACATTTGAAAATAATATAGGTTCTATCTCTCTGAAATTTTTTGTTTCCACCAAAATTATTTATTCTTTATGAAACCCCAACTTTATAAAGAGACTGTTGTTCTATTATCAGTCAAGAAAAGTATTTCTAACAAAGTAAAGACTCTCTGTAGATAAGCATCTTTAACTCTATAATTTTCATTCAAAAACTCTTAAGGAGTCAAAGATTCTCGCCATCCAATAAACTTTTCTCTTTTTAGAGTGTAATTCTGAAATATACTAAAACTTAAAAGATAAGACGTCTCATCAAGAGCTGACATACCATGTTCATAGGGAAGTAATACACTGACAATACCAATACTTCATATCAAAATAGGTAATGGCTCGAGATTATTTTAATCAAAAGATAAGGGGTCTCATCACGGGCCAACTTGTTCAGTTGAATTATAACTAGTGAATGGCATTGTCACTATTTGGCCACCAAACCAAGGCAATGACTTCTAAGTAATAAAAAGAAAAAAGTCTAGAAAAAATAAACTGTTTAAAAAATAAAAAGAAGAAAATAAGTATATGATTATGAATTTATATCTAAAAAATGCACCCTTATTTGGATGGGATACTGAATCATTGATGTTAAAAGGTAACCCTAGCGAGGCTATGGACGCCTGCTGGTAGCAGAGGCTCTAGCTGTGACAAATGAGTACACCTAAAAGCTAATCTGTGAGAGCCCCCTACTTTATCTTTAAACTAAGTAAAGACTGATATAGACAAAGGAATTTTCATTTTGAAGAGGATATCAAATGAATTGTAATTAGGTGAGTTTGTTTTCTTATTCAAAGAAATGTTACTTATCTTAAATTTCATGTCATTCCTATTTCCTGAACTATCTTTATTTTGAAAGTATTAGAAATTTCAAAAAACTATAAGAGATAATTGGTTCTTCCAGTGAATTTCCAATTTTTGTATTGTTCAACACCCCCCCCATTTATTGATTTAATAATTAATATTTTATTAAAAAACAGGGACGCTTTTAAAAATTCTCCAAAAAACTTAGCGAATAAGAGCTTTCCTTTTGTAAAGCATTTGGAATAAAACTTTGGATAAACTAAGATATCAAACCAAGTCGTTTCATGATAACACATTCCCGCTTTATTGCAAATCATAGGATCTGATAATAACAAGGGTTAGTCATGAGGCAAAATCCACGAGATGCGATAAGAGAAATCCCCGTAAAATACCTAAAGATAGCATTTAGCTTCTATAATACTTAAGCTTTAACTATTCTTCAAAAGTATTTATCGCAATCGCATCACGATTCTTAAAAGAGCACAAACATACAAACCACAAGAAAATGTGAAATGCAATGTAATCCGGACCCGATGGAATATTAAAACTATTATAAAACTACATTCGGGTCCAACATATCATAATGCCGCTCATCGCACATCGCAAAATATTAAAGAAAATTTGAATTTCTCTATTCATAATCTTCGATATTGCGATTTGCGATCTTCCTGAGATTTGTGATTTGCGATATTTGCGCTTTGCGATTTGTGATATTCCGATTCAATGCAATCACAAAAATCGATATTATACGAACATTCAAACCAATCGAAAATATTAGTTTGAAACATGAGATGTAGCATTTTGACAAGACATACAGAAAATCTTGTGTAAGCCTTAATGTATAGTTAATGAGATTTAAAGGCATTTATTCTTTTAACGGCTCGAGATGATAGATATCTTTCTTATTTGTGTTCGAAATAAAATCTCCATACTTACATGCTTTTAGAATTTATTGTGTTAATCATGATTTTTCTTGCATTTACCGCTCTACGTTTTTATCCTCTTTTCTCCATTTTCTTAAATTTCAAGAAGTTTTTGAAGAACACAACACTCACATAAATGGTTAAGAAAGGAAAAAATACCATAGATGATATTGCACCTGAGCAATTAAACATGCTACCACTATTCTCCAATACCACTTGAAACAAAGATGGCAAGACTACATCTTGGGAGGCGATGTACAATTTACTAGAGGGAGCAAACTCAAGGCCCCTAAAAATTAAGGCAACAATAGATGCCACGGCTCCATCCGATGCTTCTTACTTTGAAGCAACATGTTGTTTTATACACATGATTGCTACAAGACCAAAAATATTACCATACACAGATATGGTAAGATGGATTATTGATGAAGTAGATGTTTTAGATAGAACGTTTAGAAACTCCAGGCAAGACATTATGGGATCATTCAAATCAGACAATTTGAGCCAAATGTACCATCTGCCATAGCCACAGAAGATCTATGACAAAGATTTTATCAAGAATTTTTCTAAAGAGAATGAAGATCCAATGGACATTATGCAGAATTGGAGGTCTAGCTCCAACAAGTTTAGATGGGAGAAAACTAGTATGTACCCCATCGCACCTCTGTCAGCCCCATACAATTTTGCAGCTGCAATGTTGTGTAGGCTATTCGGAAAAGCTGATACCACCAAATTTTCCATTGAATGGGTTCCCTTGATTGATGCAATTGTAAATTCTACCATTTTTAACTGGAGTACTATTTTGTCAGATAATTTAGCCATGGCCATTAGAGAATACAGGCGTAATAGAATTGTCTCCACTTGGGTTATCCCTCCCTTTTACATGAGTGCTTATATCATGGATGTTTTTGCTCACATTTTCTAAACAGGGGCTAGAAATGGACTTTAAAGGATCCTACACCCATCCATTTTTATCATAAAATACTATGGGAATCATAGTTTGGGTCCCATTTTTATAAGATTTTTCATGGCATCATGGTGCCTATTTATCAAACCATTTTTAATAAGAAATCCCCTAGGCTTTCAAAGGAAGAAAATATAGACATCTTGATGGTGTAAAGATGGTTTGGTGAGGAACTATTCCCTTATGTAAGAGTTTTTGGGAGTATTACAACTCCCCATGTTCTCCCATACTATGTTTTGAATAAGCTACTGGCACGAGAGATTGCTTATCAGACAGTGGGTGATGGAATGACCAAAACCTTTAAGGAGCAGAAGAAATCCATCTAGCCAACCTTCCCATTACAATGTGGCACTTTCACGTTGCATGATCTCAGGAATGCATCTAAAGAAATACAGAACATCATGAATCTAACCTATCTACCGTGCCAGGTAGATAGTATGAACCCAACCAGATTGCTAAGAATTTCACTGCCATGGTCAAAATCAGGCAATTCAGTCATGAGGATGATTCGTTTGATGATTTCTTTGAGTAAGTTGAATTTTTTTCACAAGTTTTGCATTTAGCATTACCAAATCTAGACCCAGAGGACCTCAGAGAATTCCACATATATAGAAATAAAAGGCTTGAACATGTCCCTTTGGACCTGTTACAAATTGAAGAAGTAAGAGAACCTACTCCCAGCGTAAGCCTGGAGGAGAGTTCCAAGCACAATTCTAATGAAGAATCACAAGAAAAGTTAGCTCAAGGTTCAAAAGAATCTGAACATGAATATGAGAATAAAGAAGGAAGCCTTGAGGCAGACCCTGAATAGGATACAGAATAAAATCCTGAAGAAACGACCAAGAAGGTCTCAACTGAACAAGACATGGAGACTTGTTCCCTGCAGGTTGAAATGGAAAAGACCCCAGTCATCAATCTAGAACAAGAGTGGGAGAAATTTAATAAAAATATCTAAACAAAGATTTCCCTTGAAGGAACATCTGTATTCTAGACTCCACAACACATTCAATAGGTTGTAAATCTAGAAGCGACAATACAATAAATTGTAACTACTAAGGACATTGAAGTCATCCCGACACACTCAATGTTATGAAACCAGCTCACAAAAAGATAGAAAAGATAGTTGAACACCTTAGAATTCAGCCTCTTTGAGGGGGAAACCTCCTTTACATTACACAAATGAACAATTCTTGGATGATACAAATGACAATACCTCCTTTCTATATATAGGAGTCTAAGGAGTCATAATATAATTAGAGCCGACCTAACAAGAATAATGTAAGGGCACAATAATAACAATGGTGGGCTTCTATGGGGCACAATAGTAACAATATGGGTACAAAAATATAATAAGGGGGTTGTAATAATAACAATAAGCGGTTACACTAGTAGTATAGGGGCCTAACATGCCCCTCTCCTTCAAAAAGTGTTGTCCTCAACGCTTGAGTAGTTCTTGATGCTTTTGTAGAATATTCTTGTCCTCTCATGTGGAATCTTCAGCGGGTAAGTTCTTCCACTTGATGAGATACTCTGAAATTGATCGATTTCATAGCTGTCGGGTTCTTGTTTCTATGACTGCTCTAGGTTCCAATATGATTTTTCCTTCCTTTTCAAGTTCTGGCAATATTGTTTGAATTGTGATCTTCTGCAACTTTTGAATGAGTGGCCACACTTCTTCGTCCTTCTTCCATTCATCCCTTCCTTCATTTATCCAATATGGTTGGATAATAGAAATAGCACAAAACAATGCTTCCACATCATCATCCTTTCTTGAGAGTGCATTTGCAACAAAATTTTGCTTCCCTTTTCTATAGATGATGTCAAACTCATAACCCAATATATTTGTGACCCATTTTTTCTGTTATTCTATAGATAATATTTGTTCTAAGAAGTATTTAAGACTATCATGATCCATTTTTACCTTGAAGTGTCTTCCCATTGGGTAAGGTCGCCATTTCTTAAGTTCATGTAGTATTGCCAACATTTCCTTCTCATAAACAACTTGCTTGAGATGTAGCTGTAAAAATACCCAATCACCTACACCAAAACATTTTTCACTGCGATGTTGATCTACCAGTTGTTTCATTCGATTCTGCACCAAAGTGGCATTATCCTTTAAAAGTTGGAGAACTTGTTGTTGATGCTCGATCTGATCTTTCACTACTTGAACTTTTTTCTTCTTGATATGCCCTTCTAGCTTTAGGGTTTGAGGAGTCGTAATTTCTTCCAATGCTTTACAAGATATGGTCAGATTCATTTCTTGATGCTCGATGCGATCTTTCACTTCTTGAAAATTTTTCTTCTTAATATGTCCTTTTATCTTGATAATTTGAGGAGTGGTAATTCTGGCCAATTCATTACAAGATATGGTTGGATTCATCTCTTCTTTCTCGATGTGATCTCTCACTTCTTTAACCTTTTTCTTCTTGATATGTCCTTCTATCTTGAGAGTTTGAGGAGTGGTAATTCTTGCCAATTCTTTACAAGATATGGTCAGATTCATTTCTTCTTTCTCCAGGGTTGGTTCCTGGTGTATATACTCTTCTTTTGATGTTTCTTGATCCTTTTCTTCCTCCTCTTCATAATCTATGTAAAATAATTTCTTCTCAGCACACTTATGACCTTTAGTGCATTTTCTATCACAACTGTAACAAAGCCCTTTTTCTCTTTTTTATTCCAATTGTTGTGGTGTCACCCTTGTAGGTTGTGGAAGGCTAGGAGAAGAAAAAATTCCATAATTATAGTCATGAGTGGTTAGATTCCTTGTTTCCATAATTTCGTTTTCAATTTTTCTTGCCCACTTGAATGCCTTCTCCAATGAATCAGGTTCCCAAAGACGAAGTTCATGTTGAATGTTATCCTTTAAAGTACCTATGAAGACATCAATCCTTTGCTTCTCTGGAATATCATTTACCCTTTTATTAAATTTTTGAAATTCCTCAATGTGTTCTTCCATTGAACAATTTTTTTTGAGATTTATCAATTGGCTAAACAAGGTGTTTCTCTTTGTATCCTCATAATATGCTATCATTTCCTTCGTTAAAATTGACCACGTAACAAGTGGTTTACAAGAACAAAGCCCTTTATACCATAAAAATTGATCCGGTTCTAAGTATAAAGATGCAATACATACCTTTTGTAACAATGTTACACCATGTAGATCAAAATATTTCTCCATCTGTAGTATCCAATTTACCGGATCCTTGCCATCAAACTTCCTCATCTCTCTTTTTCTTGGTTTTAGGAGCTCGATCTTGAAACCATTGTAACTCTGTAATTTTAGATCTTCTAGTTCTGAAATTGTGACCTGCAGTAGCCCTCTGTGTCCTTTTTCCACATCTACCAGTCTGATCCAAATTGGATTCTCCAGTGAAGAGTTATGCCAAATCTCCCACAATGACCTGATTATAGACTAGTTCAGCAGAGCAAACTTGTACGACGTGCCACGTGTCCCTGTTTCGACCTTTGGATCTGAAAAATATCTACAAGAAACTACAGTCCGTCCTCTTTCTATACCTTCTTACAAATTTCAATCCGATGATCAGAGAGAAATTTATAATGATTTTCCCTAGGTCACCTGTTTGGAATGTAATTCAGGAGTCTGCAAAAAGACCAACTTCCTCAGATCATATCTCCGCAAATATAGCATGAAAAGATTTGAAATTCATATTCGAGATTTAGTGTGATTTCTTCTCAAATGGGTTTTTCCTTTTGCTTCTGAAACGTCGTAGAAAAAGTTTATAGAAAAAATTCCACGATGACCTGTTTGGAGCAGCGAAACCCTAGAATCCAAAGCTCTGATACCAAATGTTATGAAACTAGCTCACAAAAAGATAGAAAAGATAGTTGAACGCCTTAGAATTCAACCTCTTCGAGGGGGAAACCTCCTTTACATTACACAAATGAATAATTATTGGATGATACAAATGACAAGACCTCCTTTCTATATATAGGAGTTTAAGGAGTCATAATATAATCAGAGCCGACCTAACAATAATAATGTAAGGGCACAATAATAACAATGGTGGGCTTCTATGGGGCACAATAGTAACAATATGGGTACAACAATATAATAAGGGGGTTGTACTAATAACAATAAGGGGTTACACTAGTAGTATAGGGGCCTAACACTCAACTTCTAAAATTGTTTTGAAAGTTGAAGCAATACCGCCATTGGACATATTCTATAGTCCTACAGATAAGGTTGTAGTAAAAAGGAAAAGAAAGAAAACAAAATTGGATGTATCGGCAACAACAACTCTTGAAAGTGAGCCAATGGAGATAGTGTGGAGAGACACCCCCATTGATCCATCAGAAAACCTTACAAAGCTATCGCAATTTGTAGGAGCTTATTCAACTTCAACAATTGATAAAGCAGAAAAAGTGTGACTGTTACTAAAAGAAAAAGAAGGAAGAGCTCAACTGCTTGAACAACAACTTGAGAAAGAAAGATAAAGCACCAATAGGAAAGTGGAAATACAACTTTCACAACTTCAACAAAATTTTGAGCAAATGACAGTACAACATCAAACAAACATGGTAGCGAAGAACACAAAGATTCACCAAATGCAATCTATATTGGACAAATTCAAAGATAGTCCTCAAATAGATGAATTTATGAAAGAGGCACTTGAATTAAATTCTCTTTTGGTACATCAACAGGAAATATTCTGTCAAAAAATTTCATTGATCAAACCTTATTGTGAATCAAGCGACAAATTAAACAATCAAGTGATTGATCAAAGATTAGAATATGAAGAGCTAAACAAAAGAATAACATAATTCATTTCTTGGCAAGAATATAAAGAAGGAAAGAAGGCCGATCTACCAAAGATTGAGGGGTCCCACAAAGACATATTATTTACAGATTGGGGCATACAATTAAAACAAACAGAGAGGGAAACAACAAGAGCAGCTAGCACAATAAACAACATCATTAAGGTTGTAAATGAAAACCCCCACACTGCCAATCTTATCAGAGAATGCAGTCCAGAAGTTCTCTTGGACGTTAAAAAATTGGAAGAACAATGGAAAGAAATTTTCCAAACAAATGCAGAAGCAATCAAGCAACTGTCTAAGATCGATTGGGAAACATACTAGTGGTTTCTAGTAAAACCACACAGTCATTGGATGACTCTATGTTGTTTAACTAATTCTGCTCAAAAGATGGTGCCACCTCTCATTGATGTTGTATTCATGGGGAAATTGAGATCCAGAATTGGCCAACCTCCCCAGGTTAAGCCAATGATAGACATTTGCAAGATTAAGGACCAAAATGGCTGAATAGGACCATTCAATTTGGAGAAGCTTGTCATAATTCATTTTTATTTTTAGTTTCTATTTCACTTATTCTAAGGTTGTTTGAAACCTCCTCAAATTTTTATGTAATAATCTATTTTTCAAACATATGTGTATTATTTAAACCTCTCTCATGCATTTAGAGAGGGGTCCAGGATTTTATCAAAAACACTTTGCAAGACATTGCACTTCTGTATTTTTGTGAAGGTTTTGATGAAATAATTGGAACAGGATCTAATTTTCTTGAATATTGAAGCATACTCTGCTGAAATTACACTTATGTACTCTTAGGGCATATTTGATTGGAGGAAAGTGGATCAATATTGCTGATCTCATGAGCAGGACTTTTCATATATGGTACTTTTATCTTATGATCATGTTTCATCTATAAATTAACAATAGCTTGTCTTTAATTGTCCAATGTATGAAAATCTCAATTATAGTTCTACATTATTGCACTTTTATATGATGTTTTAGCTCAGATTCCTTATTGAATACATGAAAAATTACTATATGTGATGATTTTTTCTCAATTGTTTTGTCTAACTATTTAGCCAAAACAATTATCATTCACGATTTCATTTCTATTAGCAGTTGAATAATATTCATTACCAGTTGCTTTGAGGCATCTTTGTAGATTGCATATCTTATATTATTTCCTGGGCATATTTATAATATGATAATGTTATAATAAGATGGATGCATATGTTTATTGTTTAGATTAGATCATTTTTAGTTAAAACATTCTTAATTATATCTTATATCACCCCAACATCATTATTATATCAATCCTCTCTCGGAAACTGGTCCCATTATCCCCAGTCGGAGGCACTACACCAAACGGAAAAGGCGTTGCCTCTAAGGTCTGAACCGGGTGGTTATCCCCCATGTTGTCGCAGCGAATTTTGAGTCTTAAACACAGTGTTGGACCTACCAACATTCAAGGGAATCTCCCTAGTAAGAAGTCCCAACTAGACCTCAGACTGTTTGGAGTAGGAGTCCCAGCAGTGGGTGGTAATGTAGTGCCTTGACTATGGTAGAGGTCAGAGATAAGTACGATGACTTTGGTCAGAAACAGATGTGTGACATTGTAGTGATTCAAGTGAGATGCATGGGGGCTCTAACACAAAAAGGGGAAAAGGAAGTGTATCCCTTAAAAGTCTGTAATAATACGCAACCTAAAAGGAATACACAAGTGGAATGACATCTCATGCTGGAAAGCGAAATAGTCCACAAACCAAAGTGACGGGTTAATCCAACAACAAACCTTCAACAATATTCATACAATTTCATACAAAATAGTTCATAAGAAAATGTGTAAGTTAAACAACATACATTACTAAAGAAACCATAATATTCCAACTACAATAACAACATATGCCTTATCTCTTGCCAACATCCAGCGGATCTCCCCAGTACAAAGTCCCAACTAGACCTCCCACTGTTTGGTGAAGGAGTCCCATCCGGTATGATGGCCTAGTTGCCATTATCTTAAATTTTTTCCTTATCTCTTTCTTATTAGCATGAGAGAGTGGTTTTCTTTATCCTCGAACAATGAGGTTCACATGCCTGGTGAATGCTAGTGTTACTTGTGTCAAGGTTCTTTCATAGCTGAGAGAGAGGGTGGGAGTGAGTCTCAATTCAGATGGGAGGAAGTCCCAACTCTGTTAGAGAAACACAACACAACAGGACATGCACAGATTCTAGAAGAGAAATCCATACGGATGTGGCAGTCACAAAACACAAAGGAAGATAGCACATACAACACCCAACAGGCAGTCCGCACGAGTGCGATGGTCGTTATAGCAGCTTTCGTGAAAGGTTATGTCTGATTTCTAGGAGGTAACCAATGTGGGAAGGACAATGTTAAAAACTTATACAACACATTTTCATAAATATATGTATTAGAACAACTAAATGAGTTCAATTGTTCAACACAGGTTAAAGAAGCATGTATTACAAGTGTTCAAGATTAATTCGTACAAACAGTTACAACACGTGAGAAAACATGCTAGCTTGTGAGAAAGTGTCTAAATTAAGAAAAAGTTCCAAGACACATCAATACACCATACATCACTAACCCCATAGGCAGGGCATTAGAGCCACTACTCGTTCCTCAAAGAAAAGAATAAGACTCTCAAGGCTATGTGGGAGGAGCCAAGGTGAAAAGTCCTTTGCATCTACAAATGAGGGGGTATTTATAGCCAAGGGTGAAAATTGACCTTGTGACTGTTTGACTTCCATCGTGATTGATTGACTTCCATGAATTTACAGATTACATGACTCTTCAGACTACAAGTGGGTCTCTTGGACTTCCACGTTACATTACATTGATTGACAATAGTACAATCCATAGTAGTGATTTGGCCGACATGACTCATGACACGGCTAGACATGATAAAGTTGGTATGTTCATGCTGCAACTGGTGTGCATGTCGAGTTGTAGTATTGTCGAGTGATGGATGTCCTCTTGGTGTATCACAACTTCCCCTCTACATGGCAAACTGTGCGAAGTCCCCGATGGTCATTGGGTTCGCTTGATGTTCCATGTGCACATTGCTCCTTTTCTTGTACTTTTTCATTCTTGACATGTTCGTATGTTCGTGAAAATATCTCCTTGCATGTTCGCTCATCCATTCATCAGAACATGTTGTCGTTTGTCTGTTTGCAAACACATCTTCGCATGGTCGTCCATTCACAAAAACATCTCTTCGCATGCATCATTTGTTTGTCTGTTTGTGAACATGTCCTTTTGCATGCACTCTCCTTGTTCATCCCATTTGTGTCGCATCATGTTTGTTCATGTACCTATAGCTGCAGTCACTCATGATGAAATGACATCAAATCCATAAACCTCCTAGTCTACCATGATGCATGGTCATTCACTTTCGGATGCAGGTGCCCGGGAGAGAGGACAATGCTACGAAACTTCTCTAGACAAGTTTCAAGCATGGATGTGAGCTCTGGGCACTGCTCGTGAAAATTGCATAGAGGTCACTGGGGGACTGAGATGTACAATCTGAATCAACAGTGAATGTCCCCAGGATCTTGCTCGGTTGGAGGGAAGATCTGTGCAAGTTCTGGAGGGAAGCAGTTCGGGCAGCAAAGGGCCTCGGTAAAAAAAATTGCGTAATTCCTGTAGGGAGCTGGCTGTAGGCTTCAGGAGGCTTGGCAAAAAAAACTACACAATTCCTGGAGGGAGTTGGCAGTAAGCTATGGGAAGGCTTGGAAGCAAAAGCTGTGCAATTCCTGGAGGGAGCTGGAAGCAGGGTTTGCTGGAGACAAAAAATGCATAGATTATGGGAGGCTGACCTGCTGGGCACCTCTGCGGAGTTTCAGAGTTGAGCAGGATGCTAGGCTACTGATGGGCTTGCTTTGAAATCTACGCAGTTTTCTAGGTTAGTAGTCGGCCAACTATCTAGGTGAATGGCTAGAAAAACTACTCAATTATTAAGGGGCGACAGGGATGGATACTTGGTGTCCGTTTGGCCTGTCTGCGCAGTTTTCTCAGTTGGTGGAGTGGGAAAGGTCTGTAGATTTTGCACAATTTTTGAGGGGAGTGAGTCCTGAGGTCACTGCTTGGTCAAACTCTCCAATTGACCAACAGGAGGATTGCTTGATCAGCTTGTGGGCAGTGCATATTGCAATGGCTTGTTGGACACTTCTGCACTGTTCTGGGTGACATTTAGTCAAGTCGATTGTAGGGTGAAGGTCTGACTGTTAGAGGGTGATCCAATCGCCAGAACTTAAAAAAAAAATGACTAAGTGTGTGAACACGTGAATTTGTGCATACACGAATTTTATGAACATATACTCAATGTAACTTGATGACAAGACACCTCAAACCATCAAGAAAACATATGCTCAACCTAATTGCCCTACGGTGCAAGCGACAAGCGCGATGCTTGTGATGGATCGTTGAATGACCACGATGACACCTGCATGATAGTGTATACAACTTCGTGTGTGAGTGTGATGAGTGTTTACATAGCAAATAAAACATGTACACATGAAGCTAAAACCTTGTGCAAGATGAGAACATAGTTTCAAGTGTGACATTGTGACCAACATGCAAAAGTTGTATGTTGAACGATTAAGAAAAGAGGGTGCAAAGAATCACATGAGCCCATGGGATGAGCCCGAGTGCTTGAAAAGATCAAGTAAAAATTCAAGGGAGGATCCGAAATTGGATATGGGCCAAAATTTTGGAGGGTATTGTAGCCACTACAACATAATCTTATGGAGAGATTCTCCCTCTGAATGGGAGTCCACTTCAGTCATATTAATTCATGTCATCAACTTGTCTATATATCATCATGCATCAGAAAATCTATTAGACCATGAAGTCAAAGATATATCACATATCCATCATGGTCATATATGTTAGCATCAACTACTTCACCATGACATCAATCTTTAATCAAGGGTTAGTGTCAAATAGCTAATAGGAGCATACTTCAAGAATCATGATCATAAGCATTACTTCTTTGTCACATAACTCAATCCATAGGGAATTAATTTTTACCATATACATCAAAACATAACCATGGCCAACAAAATATCCTGAGTATCAATCTCATTGTTATACTTATATCATCATGGTTTCCATGCTTTTCACAAATATGTAGTATCAAGTTACCCTCTAATAGAATCAAGGTGCTAACCTTATTTATGGGATCAAGATATCAAAAATGATATATGCTAGAAAAACATCAATTATACAACTATATCAAACATAAAAATTAATTAGCCTCATAGAATCAAGAAGTTCATTATGTCTAGAAGTAAGATCACTTGTTCAATACCAAATGTACCATTTCATCATAAGAACTATGAATCCAAATCACTTTCATATGCATGCATGAACCATTTTATAAGGAGACATTCTCATCATACCTTATGGCTTGCTAATATTATAGCTAAAACATAACATTTAAACATTATACCATGCATACCTTGTAGTATTCAAATACCTGTGCAACGTTTCATTTGACATAGGTAGCTTGTAGCACTTAGTCATCTTTTCCATCAGGTGTCTCTTTACCTTTTCTAGCTCTAGATTTTATTTCCTACATTTCAAATGATCCTCAAGAAGGATCCTTTTATTACATCTCATCAAGGAGGTTAGAAATGTCCAAATATTCAAATATAGATGCAATAATTATAAGCATTGATCAAAACAATAATCATATCTATAAGTATAGACAAAATTAAATACATAAAGGAGAATCATAAGTCAAGAAATACTTATCTTCAATGAGAGGTGACCGTCTCCCAACTTTCAAGAGCCATCAATGTCTATTGTCTACATAACAATGTTGTCTTCAATCAAATTTATCAAAAACTAGGCATACTAGAGACTATACCATCTAGGGCTTCATCAAACTGGTCACAAGTGCTTGACCATATTTACTTTGACCATGCCAGGTTTTCAAGATTTCATATCTCAAATATTTTCCATAAACCAAGGTTTCTCTCAAACCCTAACCTCATAATATCCATCAAACCCTAATACAAAAATTGCCTAAGGTTTTCTTCAAACCCTAGAATTCTTTTAGCTCTCCTCCATCTTCTCTTGCTTCCATCAAAGATGTCTCCATGGGGGTGATCTCCATGACTTTTCTTCATCCTAGCTTTGATTCCATGTTAATTTTTCTTAGGGCTATATTTTCCTTTGCTTTGATAATTGCATTACATCATTAACACATTAAGTTCACCCATAACATCATAACATTATTCCGATTTACATAATTATTCAACAACATATGAAACTATGTAGAAAGAAAAATATCATCATCATCAATGCAATGGAACATAAAGGAACAATATAAGAAAACCATTCACACATAGAGACACCGGGATTGGTCATAGACGAGGGAAAACCCATTATGGGGAAAGCCTTTGCAAATTCTTCTCCTTAGATTGTCATCAAATGATTCAGAAAAAGAGAGTACAATGATCCATATCTTCATTTATGCAACTAACCAGCAAAAGCAACTACAACATCCATAAATTAACCTAGAAAAGATTATACTAAAAAATCTTCTTCTGAAGGTTGTAATGAATTATCACTATTTTTAGTCAACAACCGAACCTTGCGGTCACTGAGCGAAATATTCAAAAGACCGAGATTTCATATTTTAGGCCTTGGTTGATGGAGGAGAAGATATGTGAGTGACTATAGCTTTCCCAGTCGCTCCCTTAAGCCTCACATGTGAGCGTCTAAGGTCAGATCTAGACTGCGAAAACCTTAAACCCCCAATCGCAAGGATGGAGAGTTTTTTGTGCAACTAAAAGGTTTCAGTCACACAAATGAGCTTTTTTGTGTGCGACTGGGGTCGACTTCATCGTGTTGTGCCTCTGACTGGGGCCCAAAACCCTAAATTAGAGATGCAATCTTTGGATCTTGTAATTTCACCTCAGAGTGAACATGTTCCTTCACATATGAGGCTCGGACCTGTGTGAGCCAAAAACTAAGATAGAAGAGTGTCTCATCATTGTGTCTAAATGAGGTAGAGGGGACTTGTATTTATATCCTTCCAAGAGGGTCCACTTTTCTTTAGGCCTGACCTAATCAAATATGCACATGTGATTTTTTATTCATAAATGCACTTTCCCTTATCCGATTTGAGTGATCTTTAGGTCGATTTTTGTCCTCTTAAAAAAATGGAATTAAATGAAAACATTATCTCCATTAAATGAGTTGTCCAAAGTGGAATTTTTCTACAGTTACATATTGTTAACAGTTTTGAGGCATCAAGCAATTTTTTTGGAGGTAAAACTTTGCTACTTTAGTGTGCATCTTTTCATGTTATTCTACACACAAAGATCTTTCCAACGACCCAAGAACCATGCCAATCAGAGTCTGTATGTGAAATTTATGCTACTCAAAAGTTGACCTTCCTATTTTCACCACCAAGGTTTGAGAGGATGTCGTGTCATCCCTCATTATTCATGGAAAAGGGGCTATCCACGTGATCATGATTGTTATAGACATATTTGGGCACTGCAACCCCAAACTCATATTTCCATAAACTAAGGGCTCCTTAAGTCCCTAAAAGTGTTGTTTCACACCCTAAAGGATCATGGTCAACTGATTACATCATTTCCCAAAAGTTCCACCTGAAAAACTACTCAGAACTGGCCAAAACTGGACCATATAGACTACTCCTTGGGCAAGGTGTGATTCATACTGACTGTCTAACTGGCCAGGTGAAATGCATACTCAAATGGCCTTCTGTGGGGTGTGATGAGTGAGAATAGACAAGTGGCAGAGACAGTTTGCAAGGTGGATGATCACGGAATCTTCCAGAAACTTCTCCTGTGACACTTGCCTCTCTGAATTCACCCAGGGATGAGTAAGAGATCATGAAATATCCAAGTGGAACCAAGAACTATCAGTGGAATGAAACTAATAAAATACCCAGAGCTGACTCACACCCTTGCAAGACATCTATAAATGGATCCCTCATCTGAGAGATCTAGAGGCTGGAATTTTGTATTTTGTAAGGAAGTGTTGTTGGTTTGTTGGTGAGAAGAGACATTGCATTGTTGGGTGATTTGATTTTTCATGAGGTGAAGAGGACTTCTACAACTGGGAGGATGATGCTGGATCAGGCAGCTAGGTTGTAATCCTCTCTTACATTACTATTAATAAAGTTCTTTGAGTTTTCCTCCATATGATCTTGTATTTGTGAATCTTATTGTTTATAAATGCAATTGTATGGTCAATGTGTTTCTGATTCTGCATTGTTTATGATGTTTTAGATAGAGATGCTTTGATAGTTTGCTGTTACTTTGACTCTACAGGTACTCTTTGAAGCGGGACAAGTAGGAAAGGAGTGGCAAATTCTATCAAGGAAAGGAGAAATCAAGCTAGGATCAAAGCGGAAGATCCAGGTTGGTCCTCTTTTCTTCTCTTCCATCTATCACACTTAAAGGAACTCTTGAAAAGCTTTCATTGTTTTTTTCTAAGATAGCTACCCATCTTAGTGGGACTAGCAGTTCGAATCGACACTAGTTTTCCCTAAAACAGTGATGTAAAATACTCTAGAAGAGTTGAAATTGTAACTTTGGTTAAGAGTTGAAGTAGTTAAACTTAACCACTAGTAGGCTATTGGGTTGTGTTATAACCAAGCCACTAGGACTAAGAAGAATTCCATTATTTCGAGTGCATTTGTTCCATAGATAAGAAAAAAAAACCCAAGAGTGATAGGAGGTAGAGCACATAGAGAGTATTTGTGCATTGTAGCAGCCCATAGGCCACATGCCATACTTCTTTGTACATGTAACCATATTTCTAGACAGAGAAAGAGAGCATAGTAGCCTCACCTTCCAGCTGGGTTTTCTCTCGAAAAGGTTTCCCAAAGCATATCTTGTGTCTTATGTGTGTTTTTATGAGCTTTATTTTTTTGTTCTCTATTTTCTGTATAATTCACATTCACATGTACACACTAATTTCAGTAAATTCTACAAATCTAGAAATTTAATAAAACTGTAATAGTTTAGAATTTCATATTTTTATTATAATATTATCAGATCTGTTGTGAAGAACTATCCAGTGAAATTTCCACGGTATTTTACGGATAATATTTACCAAATTCAACAACAACACCAAAAAATACCTTGTTTGGTAAAGAAAAGTGAGGAGGAGAAGGTACAAAAAGGGTAGTAGGTTCCTCCTATGGGATTTGAGGTGTCTTATGATCAATATAGGTTGGAAGAGAAAAATCAACTAGGGATTCATATTCAAATTGTTTCAAATATATTAGAACCAAACAATGAAACTTCTTACTCATGAAATCCCAATCCACATCCTCTTTGGAAAAATCATAGAGAAGGTGAAGAAACTGATCAATAAAATCCTCTAATCATTCATCATATTTCATTCTAAGTTGATTGATCGTTTTATATACATCTTGATAATCGTACCTGAAAAAAGCTTCATGAAGCTCCTTAACTAGTAGCTCAAATGAATAAATAAAAGTAGTTGGTAATGTATGACACCAATGCTTGACATGACCTTGAAGTGTGAGGGTGAACAATCTGGCCATGACATCCTTACAATGTATTCCATTAGAAATAAAAAAATTAGTTCCGACTCAACATCAAATTTAGAATGAGACAAGTCATGAATAATTTATGTAAGGATTGTAAGATCAATTTCTTTGGAAAACCATCTCGGGATTATGATTTGGGGATGAGCCATTTCAAATTAAGATTCAAATTTGACTCAATGGGATTATCTTGTCATTTGGCTCTCCTTCTAGCGCCAGAATGTTGACAGTGTTGGAAACCACCTACATACAGGGGGTCTCCCCAATATGATGTCCCAACTAGACCTCATATCATTTGGGATAGAATCCCCATATAGGAATTAGACCTAGCCACCATTATATTGATCTTATAGACTTTCCTTGGCTATAATTATCAACACAAGAGAGTATGCACATAACTTTGTGATAAGCAAGTGAGTTAAATTTATGAAACACCAATTGCAATGCATACAAAGAACTTTCATATGGGAAAAGAGAGAGTGGGCATTTTGAAGAAAAGCAATAGTACTATTATAATAAAGACACACATGAGCATAGGAAGAATTGTTAATTAACCTACAAAATAATTCACATAGTAACAATGATCATGAAAGAAAGTAACATTGAGCCCACGGGGCTTTGGATTGACGGTGAATGGGTGCGCTGTCAAGGCACTCCTTGCGATAGGTCACTGGTTCAATTCCTTGTGGGTACTTAGTTTAGTCTTAACCTAGAAAGAAAGAAAGTAACATTGCACATTCAACAAGATATATTCCAAAGCCAACAAAATAGTTCATTTTATTTAGTATGTATGAACACAAAATATACCGTAAAAATTAAAATAATAGTATTATAACATTCATGATACATGCATGAAAGTGTGTCGACACTAAGATCTTCAAGATATTAATTCACAAGTTCCAATTACACAATTACATTGACGCAATACTAGCCCCAATAGTTTAACATTAAGTCACCACTTGATTCTACAAAGAATGATCTTCTCTCCTATACCAAGCTTGAGAATCCAAGGTGAAAATTCCTTTTTCTTGAGCTATGAGGGATTATTTATAACAAATGAGGTGAATATTCACCTCCCATATGATTCTTGACCTACCCATGATTCTTGAGCTCCCATATGAAATTTTTACTTCTACATGACCTTGGACCTCCTAGTTACTCTTCATGTTCCATGTGTGAGCCTCGGGCTTCCACACATTTTTTACATTTTCATATTTTGAAAAATACAATAATTACATTCCACCAATGTGGAAAAATACAATGGAGCAAGATATACTCTTATGTTCAGATTTTAGAAGTTACAATTTGGTGACTATGACATAAAAGTTCATTGTAATGTATCAATGCCAAGTTCCTCTCTTTGTGGCTATGCATTCATTTTTTCATAATAGATCTAACTTGTACTTCATCTTCATTTTAATTAAAGAGGAGGCTCAAAAAATTGTGTAGTTTTCCACTGTAAGGGCCAAGAGATGACTCCAATATCCACTAATACTGCACAATGCACAATACAAGGTAGGGTTGATCAAGGATTGCACATTGATAAAGTGTAAGAAGAAAGGGTTGGGTGATTGTGCTCTAGGGAGGCATAATGCACAATGTGAAGGGAGTTGTCCTCAAGATGAGCATAGAGGGAAAGTGTAAGAAGAAAGAGGCTCATGACTGAGGCTTGAATGTGCACAATTCACTCATCATTTGGTTAAAGGTTAAAGGTTTTCATAACTTGTGCATGACGTGAGGACAAGAAAGAATCCCAAATTTGATTAAGTATGAGATTAGTGGAACAAAGAGGACAACAAGAGAATGAAAAACATGTCCTAAACATGATCTCAAACACATATGAAAAGAATATGCGTAATACCCAAATCAAACATGAAAACAATGAAATGAAAATAAAGTGACACTTATCTCCAAGTGCGACATTTAGGGTGCATATTCTTTATGACACAAGTGTTAACTGCAACCAAAAGGTGCATTATTCCATGGGATTGTGTCCAACACATGTTATTAGGATAGATAGCATCAAATGATGCAAGAGAGTGTGTTGAAGCTACCTATAGAAGGTATGCCAAAATTCTCTTAGGAAATGTGAACGCAAGCGAAAGAAGCACATGAAGAGTGAAAGAGACACATGCGAAAGCAAATGAAAACACAAGAAATACAAAAATAATGAAATCAAGCAAAAGTGACACTTGAAAAATATAGATGAATAAAAAAGACACATTTAAGAGAAAAAGAAATCAAAAGAAACACTTGCAAAAGAAAAAGTGATTGTTGAGAAACTCACTCGGAAGATACTGCATTTGCAACCATGAGTGAGAGAAAGCTCCTTGTGCTCCAAAAGTGTGAAGAGCTCAAAGAAAATAATAAATGTGAATTTGAGATATGCACTTGACTCTTTATATAGGGACAATACACATGCAATTAAGGTTTGGATTTGTGGGTGTGCGTAGTGCATGTCAAGAAACTAGGAGTCAAGAGTGAATTAACTGCCACTAAGAGGTGTGACAATACTGACTTGAAGAGGTACACTCTCAGTATCAATGAGGACTATGTAATCACTATTTGTAGAATATTCCCTTATAGTTTCATTGGAAATTATGCCATTACTGTCAGTGGGAACTTCACAATCATTGTTGGTAAGGACTTTGCAGCCATTGTGAGCAAGGAATGCACAGTGACTGTAAGAAAGAATTGCGCAATGACTGTGGGAAAGGATTGCATAGTGATTGGGAGTAATGATTTCACATTGAATGTGAGAAATATTTGTGCAACACTGTCACTATGAAGTGAAATTATCATATCTTTAAAGTGTTCTTATGAAGACATGAAGATCTAGGCATGTGAAAGCAAGTAGTTGTGACACTTAAAATTCCTAAAGGACGACTTGAAAACTTAAACAACATGACCGAGCATGACATTCATCGATTTAAAAGAAATATGTCATGATCATAAGGAGGCTCCAAAATTTAGAGGTAGGTAAAATTTTGGAGGGCATTGTAGCAACTACAACAACATCTCATCCAAAGCATATAGAATCTACATCAAGGAATATCATCATATTGAAGTGAGCATAGATTTCATATTTAATGAAAGTGTTGAATACAATAATTCCAAGGACACACCCATTGACTTTGATTAAGAAGAATGACTTATCTTCCCCAATGAAGAGAATCTGGAACAAGACAATACTCCAGAATCTACAACTAGTAATCATGAAGAACTAGAAGGACCAAGCGAACATGTACAACATATCATCATTCAATAAAATTTAAGAAGAACAACTTGGTTAAGATAAACTCTACAAGTAGTTGAAGGTTGTACAACAAAAAAAGGAACATTTAGATAAAGAAAGAAACCTAAGAGATATTCAGGATATTCAACATATATGAAAAAACTAATTGAAGTAGAACTTACCTCTTATAAAAAGGCAGTTGAACATCAAGTATGCAAGAATGAAATGTTATAAGAGTACCAATCAATAATGAAGAATGATATTTGGGAAATTTTTCCTAGACTAAAGGATAAATAGGTTGTGACTTCCAAGTGGGTCTACAAAATCAAGCATGTAGGTGATGGGAGTATTAACAAATATAAGGTTAGATTTGTGGCTAGAGGATTCTCTCAATAAGAAGGAATTGATTATGAAGAAAAAATTTCCCCAATAGCCAGGTACACTACAATTAGATCTCTCATCCCTATTACAGCTACTATGGGATGGAACGTACATCAAATGGATGTAAAAACAAATTTTCTAAATGGCACAATTGATGAAGAAGTCTACATTGAGAAACCTCAAGGATTTGAAGTGCATGGAAAAGAAACTCATGTTTGCAGGTCAAAGAAGGCTCTATATGGCTTAAAACAATCCCTTAGAGCATGGTATTCCGAAGTCAATGCTTATCTATTAAGACCTAGTTTCTTCAAAAACATTGCAGATCCAAATCTCTACATCAAGGTGGTAAAGAATGAGCCCATGATCATATTAATTTATGTGGATGGATTATTGATAACATGTGTGGAGCATCATATTTTTGATCAAGGAAAATATGTGATCAAGATTTTACAAAAATTTGGAATGATGGATAGTAAACCTATGACAATACATATGATTACCTATTTGAAGAAGATGTGTTCAGACGCAAGTTTTGTTGATACAACATCCTACCATCAGCTAATTAGTTCTTTGATGTAACTCATGAATGCTCAACTAGATATATGGTTTGCAATGAACACTCTTAGCCAGTTTCAGATGGAGGCTAGTGTTAATTTATAAAAATAAGGTAAAATTACACCTTGGATAGCTCATATGATAGACATTATGATTGCATTGAATTCCTCTTTATGGGAGGACCAAAATCGATCTAAATATCACCTCATTTGGATAAGTAAAAGTTGGTTTTTGAATTTATGAACCCTCTTATGTATATTGGATTAGGTAGGCCCTACACAAATGTACAATTGGATAGGTCAACCGCAACATCAAATGGACGCTCATGGAAGCCTATAAATATAAGAGACCTCAAACTCATTTGAACATCATAATCATCAAGCATCTTCTTCTCTATTCTTATATTGTTTAGCTCGCACATGTTCGTCAAAGGAATCTTGCTTAGGGTCCACAGTTTCAGGTCTGAGGCTCGCACGAATTAGGGTTTCTATTTTCTGGTCACATGCTCTCCATAGGTCAGATATGATTATAGTTTCATGCTCATAGTGTCTTTTAGTGTGACTTGGAAGCCACAATCACTCGCATATCATATTGAAGGATGTGACTGAGGCCCTGAGATCATATCTGGGAAGATCTTACCACAACCGCATGCACACAATGCCTCTGGGAGCGACTAGGGAATCATAGTCGCTCACATGACATCTAAAAGGGAGAAACCTAGGGTTTGAATTAGTTCTAGACTATAGTCACATGCACATGGTGGCTCAAGGAGAAACTACTACATCATAGCTTCTCGCATAACATCTTGCAGGGAGAGACCAAGGATTTGAGTCTATTCGCTCCATAGCCACACGCTTGTAGTATCTCTGGGAGCGACTGGGAGTCAAAGTTGCTCATTCACAGTGCATCAGAGAGTGACTGGGAGGTCACAGTCGCTCGTAGAATTTGTTGATGGGTGTGACCAAGGTTTTGAGCTAGGTTTTGACAGTTAACCATAGTTAACCACAATTGTCTGAAGGCTAGAAGGTTTCTCTCTACAATACAATGATTATGGATGTGTGTTTCTGATTTGTATTGGTTAAATTTGTGCTGAAATATTATGTATTGGGTTCATTGTACTCTCTTCTGAAACATTTTATGATAGTCTAATAAGAAGAAGATTTGAAAGTATTTTCCCCCTTGTGGTTTTTTCCCCAATCTTTGACCAATATGGTCTCTCTTGTGGTTGTGCTATTGTCTCCTTTGTCATTGCATATATTTTTCTATATTTAGTTACTATATATGATTGGAAACATTGCTAATACTTGGATGCATTGCTTAATGAATAATTGAATTGGGCTGAAGTAACTGAAACAACATAGAAAAATCTGAAAAATTAACATGGCATCAAAGCTAAGGTGAAGGACAAGCCCAAAAGGAGACAAGAATTGAAGCCATCTTCCTTGGAAAGTTGAAGGAGCTTATCTAGTCAAATTCAATATGTCTTCCTCTACCTTCAAGGAGCATGAAAAGTTGGGTGACTCATCAAACTTTGTTGCATGGAAAGTCAAGTTGGATATCATAGATGATAACAATGATGTGTTGGAATACATTCAAGGAAGAATGTCCGAGCCTCCAGAAAATGCTTCCACTTCCCTCAAAAATCGGTACAAGAAAGGCGAGTCCAAATAAAAGAAAATTATAGTTGATTTTTTACAAGATCATTTAATTGCATATGTTGGGAATTTAAGGAAGTTTAAAGACATGTATGATAAGATGGATGACATGTATGAAATCAACAATTTGAATGAGATCATCACTTTGAAAGATCAACTCAAAGACACCAATATGAACAAAGGAGAACCTATAAAACCCTATATCATGAGGATATCTCACCTTAGAGATCAATTGCAAAGAGTTGGGAAAAATGTGCTTGACAAGGAATTGGTGATTATGACTCTTAGAGGTCTACATCCTATTTGGGAAACCTTCATTACTACGATAAGAAACAATAATGTCCTCTCATCATTTGATCAAATTGTTGGAAATATTACTCAAGAATAATCAAGGATGGTATTAAGAGGAAGAATTCAAAATCATGAAGAGGGAGAGCCCATTGCATACATCACTCATGACAAAAAGAAGAAGAAAGGAAAAGGAGGTCCATCAAGAAAGCCTCCTCCTCAAAATGCAAAAATAAGTAATGATAGAACATCATCTCATATTGAATGCTATAATTTTCACAACAAGGGTCATTATGCACAAGTTTTTCCCAAGAAGCTAAAAGGACCACGTTACAACACTAAAAACAACAACAAATATAATAATCAAATAAGAAAAGATGATAGAAGAAATAACCGCGTTAGAAGATATGAAAAAAGAAGAAGAGATACCTCAAGTGATCGTGAAGAAGATCATCCTCAAAATATGTCAATATTTCCCAGGTATGAAAGTAATGCTCTCAATAAATCTGAATACATTCTTATTTCTTCCCTTACTATTTATTCTCCTCGAGATTCGTGGGATATTTGGTTGGTTGACAGTGGGGCCACTCATAATTTCTTTGGATATAAGGAAGTTCCCTCTAATCTAGTAGAGAGGGAGACTAAGTTGAAGATTATTCTTGGAGACAACTCTACTCATCCAGTGAAAGGTTTTGGGTCCATAAAATTTCATTTGAATTCTGGGGAATCAGTTGTGTTGCATGATGTTATGTATGTGCCAGGATTAATGAATGATTTGGTATCTATATCTGCAATGGAGGATAAAGGGATGAGGGTTGCCTTCATCGAGGGAAAATTTCTATATTGGTATGTTAGTTCACTTATGAGAGATGCATTCACATTAGGATCAAGATTTGAAGGAATCTATAGAGTCACTGTAAGGCGACTTCTAGAATTGGTTTATAAAACCAATCATCTAAGTGAGTTGTGGCACCAAATATTGGCTCATATACATTATGATGATCTTCTGAAATTGAAGAAGTTGGTATCACGTATTCTTGATGTTCAAGCCCATCATGATGGAGTATGTCTAGGTTGTGTAAGTGGAAAGAAAACAAGGGGACCATTCCCCTCTAGTGAGAACAAGACAAATAACATCCTCCATCTCATTCCCTCTAATATATGTGGTATGATTCCTATGCATTCTATTGGTGGTCATCTCTACTACATCACCTTCATTAATGACTTCTCAAGAAATAAATGGATATACTAGTTGAAGCACAAGGATGAAGCCTTTGAAATGTTCTAGGTTGTGTGAGTGGAAAGAAAACAAGGGGACCATTCCCCTCTAGTGAGAACATGACAAATAACATCCTCCATCTCATTCCCTCTGATATATGTGGTATGATTCCTGCGCATTCTATTGGTGGTCATCTTTACTACATCACCTTCATTAATGACTTCTCAAGAAATACATGGATATACTACTTGAAGCACAAGGATGAAGCCTTTGAAATGTTCAAGTAAATCAAAGATTTGATTGAAACTCAAATAGGGAAGAGAATCAAAATACTCAAGTCCCACAAAGGTGGGAAATACATGTCAAAAGAGTTCATAGAATTTTTCAAGAAAGAAGGGATCAATAATGAAACAATTGTGCCATATACACCCGAAAAAGTGGATTAGCAGAAAGGAAGAACATATCTTTATTAGGAGTTGCATGTGACATGCTCCATGATCAAAAGGTGCCAAAGTTCCTTTAGGGAGAAGCTACAGATGTTGTTATAAATGTTCAAAACAGGTTTCCTCATCAAGCATTAGAAAACAAGGCCCCCAAAGAAGTGTTTGCAGGTGTCAAGCCCGAAATTAGAGATCTTCGTATCTTTGGATGCCCCGTATATTTTCATGTGCTGAAGGAAAAAAGGAACAAGTTGAAAGCTACAGGAAGAAAAAGTATGTTTGTTGGTTATTGTGAAAATTCTAAATCATATAGAATATATATTCTTAGTCAAGGAAGGTTGAAATTAGCAAGAATGTAACATTCGATGAAGATGTTTCTCTTGGAAAAAAAGAAACCTTCCTCCACCTCCTCCAAAAAATAGGAATGATGACAAGGATATTCTAGATGGTCCTTTCATGCTAGAGACCAAGACTGATATTGTTGAAGATCCCATGGAGCCTATGGATCCCTTAGGTCCTCCTCCAAGTGAGCCTCCTACTACGAAGATACCACTTTGGCTCTGTGACACTTTACAGGATGTTGAAAGACATATTCCCATTTGAATATCATTTAGAGAAAGGAAGCAACCATTCGGGTACTAGGGATATGTTCCAACCACGAGCACTATGATTCAAGCTGAACCTTCCACATTCGAAGAAGTCATAAAATAAAAATATTGGAAAGATTCTATGGTCGAGGAATATGAATCAATTATGAAGAATGATGTATGGGATGTTGTGTCGAGACCAAATGGAAAATATGTGGTGACTGTAGAAATTTTGCAAATTCTCTACAAATCTCGCTCTGATACCATGTAGAAAATCTGAAAATTCTCTACAAATCTTGCTTCGATACCATGTAGAAAATTTGCTATGTAGGTTAACCCAATAATGCAATATAAATCAAATAAGAATATTATAACCTACTTCTACTATCAATTTGTAGAAGATTGACGATCAAGATGAACAATATAACCAGAAGAAGAAGAATCAATACACAATACACATGAAAATACTTTGGGAAAAGCGTCAGCTAAAAACCCCACTATCTGTATTATCATACAAGGTGGAAATACATAGGAATTATATAAAGCATTAGCTCTCACAGCTAGCCAGCTCTTAGTACAATCCTCACAAATGCTCACAGGAAATCCTGGCTTCTCTCAAGCATTCCTCTCTGCCCTCCAAGCTCCTATTTCCTTGCATTGTTCCTCTGGGATGATTCTCACCTCACCAAGTGGAACACTTATGATCTCACACAATGTCAGAACTGCACAATCCTCAAGGAATGGTTCCTTCTGCATGCATGATTTTTATTTATAGGAAAACACATGCAACCGATAGTACATTGTCCTTGACATTTAACTCAACTGGGTCTTTCTTAGAGTAGACAAGCATGAGTTTCTGATGAGGGAATATTCAGTTAACTGGAGTACACTAGTTGAGTGCATGCATGCATCAACTGACTGTTAACTCTCTATTAGTTCCTCAAACAGTTTAGAACTAATTTAACTAGACTCAACTTAGTAAACTGAGTTAACTAATTACAACTCAAATATAACTCAATTTTATCTCCTTAATTTAAGGGATAACTCTTGCATGACTTCAGAAAGACTTCTAACTTGAATTTCTCCAACTAATTAAGTCAAAATAACTTAATTAATTATTTCCAAGTAGCTATTAAGACTGAATTCGATTTTAATTCACAATTTAATTCAAGGACAAATTAAATTGGAATATTCTTGTTTCCACATTTCAACACTCCCTCTGAACAAGAAAGGGATTATACTGCAACAACATGATCCTCCCATCATCAGCAGCTTGCTTCACCCTGTAAAGCCAACAGGAACTCACAACTGACTTGTTCCTCAGTCTCGGAACCACGTCCCAAACACTGTTACGAACTATGGAGTCATACTCCTCCACCATAGCATCAACCCAAATTGGCTGCTACACTACAACCTCAAAGGAAGATGGCTTGGTCTCAACACATTCCCCAACAAGGGCCATGTATCCAGTGTACCTCTCTGGTGACCTCCTCTGTCTGCGCTAAGAAAATGGTGCTCCCACATTCTCCCTCGCATCCTCCAACAATTTGCTAGCTTCTCTTGTGCTCTTCCTTCCATATCTGGAAGACTCTACTTGAATAGATGTCTCCACTCCTGGAACCTCTATATGTGGCTACTTTGCATCAGTCTGAGGCTCCTCCTCCTTAGGAACCAACAGTTCCTCCACAGCCTGTAGTTGGAGCTCCCTCTCAAGGGAAACTTGCATGGCCTTCCACCCATCAAACCTAAGATCTCTACGAACCTCTCTCCTCCAACTAGTATGAAAGTACACTCGATAGTTGTGAGGTGTATCAGTGTAACCCAAAAATATCCCCAACTTTGTTGTCGGCTAAAGCTTCTTCCGTGCATCCTTTGTCACATGGAAATATGCCAATGAGCCAAAGATCCTGAAGTGACCCACATCTTGTCTCTTACCGGAGAAAGTTTCCTCTAGTGTCTTCATCCCAAGTATGCGATGCAGGCTTCTATTCTACAAATAGACTGTTGTGTTGCATGCCTTAGCCCACAAGTGAAGTGGCAGGCCTTGGTCATGCAGCATTTCCCGTGCTGCCGCTACAATAGTTCTATTCTTCCTCTCAGAAACCCCATTCTGTTGTGGGTTATGAGGTGCTGTCAACTCTCGTTTAATTCCTTCCACTGTACAGAAGTCCTTAAACTCTTGAGAGACATATTCTCCACCGTTTTCGCTTCTCAAGGCCTTGATCTTCTTCTCTGACTCTTTCTCAACCAAAGCTTTGAACTCACAAAACTGTGTGAAGGTTTGGTCCTTCTTCTGCATGAAATAAATCTAGCATTTACGAGAATAATAATCAATGAAAATCAAATAATACCTTTGCTTCATTGTGGATTCCGTCGAGAATGGTCCACACACATCAGTATGAACGCACTCTAAGATAGCCTTTGCTCGACTTTCTTGATCATGAAAGGAAGACTTGGTGTACTTTCCCAAGGTACAATCTTTGCATGTGTCAACTTGCTCAAGTTTACCTTTGGGAAGTCATGTAGATATCTACTACATTATCTTCAAAGCCCATGATGCAAATGGCCCAACTGCTTATGCCACAACTCGCTAATGTCTTGGCTTTGCACCAATTCTGCTTTCGTACTCAATGCTGCACAATCATCTACCTCTAGTTTATAAAGATTCTTCACCCAAATTCCTATCCTCTTGGTTTGACCCATGGCTATGTGTCTTAAGAACACCTTTCCTTTACTGAAGACAACATCGTAGCCTTTGTCCTCCAACATCGTGACCAATACCAAGTTCTTCTTCAGTCCAGGCACATACATCACATCTGACAAGGTGAGAGGATCTCCATGCTCCCTCTGAAAAGCAATCGTGCCCACTCCTGAAACACTCTACCTTCCATCATCACCCACTTTTATGTGCATCTTGAGGTCTTTCTCCTCCAAGGAACTGAATAAAATTTTATCACTGATCATGTGGAATGAAGCTCCACTGTCAAGATACCAAACACAACCCATCACCGATGACACCATGCATGTGATGAGGGTAAAGTCCATTTCGAACTGAGAGTCTAATGCCTCACCTTTCGATCCTTCTGAGGATCCCTTCTTGGACTTCTTTGATGGGCAATTGTCCCATCTCGTGACAGTTAAAGCATCTCACTTTAGACTTGCCACCCTTCTTCCCTCCATGAGAAGAATTCGATTTGGAATGGGAAGACTTCCCCTTCCGTTTCCTTGCCTTACTTGCTAAGGCCAGATTTTCTTCATCATCATCCTTGGATGAAGAACCAACTCGTGTGCTCCACCTGATCTCCTCCTGCATGAGATCCAACCACAGTCATTCCCAATCCGGTAGTTTCTCCCTTCCATTCACAGAGTCCTGGTAGCTATTCCAACTTTTTAGAAGGCCAAGGAGAGCGTGGCTCACCATATCATCATCGAAAGTAATTATTCCCACACTACCAAGCTCATCTCTGCAGGTGGTGAGCTTGTTCAAATATGTGGAAATAGTATCACCCTTCTCCATCTTGATTCTTCAAAGCTTATCCTTGAACGCCAATTTCCTTGGTCGCTACTATTCTGGTAGAGGTCCTTCAATGTCTTCCACATTGAAAATGGAGTATCCTTCCCATGGAGACTCAAGACAATATGTTCTTGAACTCTCTCAAGGATGATCCATCTTGCCTTCACCACACACTTCTTCCACTCAACCAACTCTTGTGCATTAGTTGAAGCTGGCTTTTGGATTTCTTGATCAATGAATTCCTTCAAGCCATTGTCTTCTAACACAACCTCCATTCTATCTTTCCATGCTATGTAATTCAAGCTACCTTCCAAGGCATACTTTTGTCTCAAGCCATAGAACTCCATTGGCCAACCTTGAAGTATGATAAGAATTCGATTTGCACCTACAACCCCAAACTTCAAACTTCAAATTCTCTTCTCAGTATATTGTTAACAGCTTTGATAAACATAACTCTAATACCATGTAGAAATTCTACAAATTCTCTACAAATCTTGCTCTCATACCATGTAGAAAATCTGAAAATTCTTTACAAATCTCGCTCCGATACCATGTAGAAAATCTGCTATGTAGGTTAACCCAATAATGCAATATAAATCAAAGCAGAATACTATAACCTACTTCTACTATCAATTTGCAGAAGCTTAAAGATTGAGCTGAACAATATAACCAGAAGAAGAAGAATAAATACACAATACACATGAAACTACTTTGGGGAAATACTCAACTAAAAACCCCACTATTTGTATTGTCATACAAGGTGGAAATACATAGGAATTATACAAAGCCTTAGCTCTCACAACTAGGTAGCTCTTAGTACAATCCTCAAAAGAAATCTTGGCTTCTCTCAAGCCTTCCTCTTTTCCCTCCAAGCTCCTATTTCCTTGCGTTGTTCCTCTGGGATGATTCTCACCTCACCAAGTGGAACACTTCTGATCTCACACACTGTCAGAACTGCACAATCCTTGAGGAATGATTCCTTTTTCATGTATGAGTTTTATTTATAGGAAAAAACATGCAACTGATAGTACATTATCCTTGACATTTAACTCAACTGGGTCTTTCTCAGAATAGACATGCATGAGTTTCTAATGAGGGAATCTTCAGTTAACTGGAGTACACTAGTTGAGTGCATGCATGCATCAACTGACTTTTAACTCTCTATTAGTTCCTCAAATAGTTTGGAACTAATTTAACTAGACTTAACTTAGTAAAATGAGTTAACTAATTACAACTCAAATATAACTCAATCTTATCTCCTTAATTTAAGGCTCATCTCCTTAATTTAAGGGATAACTCTTGCATGACTTGAGAAAGAATTCTAACTTGAATTTCTCCAACTAATTAAGTCAAAATAACTTAATTAATTATTTCCAAGTAGCTGTTAAGACTAAATTCGATTTTAATTCACAATTTAATTCAAGGACAAATTAAATTGGAATATTCTTATTGCCACATTTCAACAGTGACTTCAAAGTGGCTATTCAAGATCAAGGATGGAGTTGATGGTAGAATTGAGAAATATAAGGCAAGGTTTGTGGCTCAAGGATTCTCATAGAAAGAGGGAGAATACTATGATGATATATTTTCACCTGTGTCTCGATACACAACCATCCACTTGATAGTAGCCTTTGTCACAAGTCAAGGATGGACTTTTCATCCTAGCGACCCCCGGATTTAAGCCACTTTTTCAAGCCCAGAGCCTAGGCCACTGCCCAGAATGGGATGATAGCTTAGAATGAAGAGATGTATAGGGAAAAAATGATGCAAAAGAAATAAGTTGATCAAGACCTTAACCAGACCCATACTAGCCATGACAGGCATTTCAACAAACATATTGCGAACATGTAACCTACAAGTGTAAACAATAGAATTAAATGATTATGCAGATTATATAAACAAAATGAAAGACCACCTATACAATAGTGGTAGCTACAAAAAGCTAGAAAAAAACCCCATCTCCAAAATCTCAAACCTCGTAAAGAAAGCCATTAAAGAAACAAACCTTGATGATAAAATAAAAAAGAGATTGACTCCTAACAGCGAAATCACCCCCAGAATCTATGGAGCCCCTAAAATTCATAAAAAAGATGTCCCCCTTAGACCCATAGTCAACACCATAGGGTCTCCCACTTATGAGTTAGCCAAGTACGTCGCGAGCATTCTATCCCCTCTAGTAGGTAAGACTAGCTCTTACATAAAAGACTCCAATCAATTTGTAAATCACATAAAAAACACCAAGCTAGAACCTGGAGACAAAATCGTGAGTTTTGACGTAGTCCAGCTCTTCACCAAAATTCCCCTAGATGAAGCTATCCAGGTAGTTAAAGATGTAGCAGATCCCCAGACCGCTAAATTAGCCGAAATCTGTCTCCGCTCAACCTTCTTCTCCTTCCAGGGCGAAATATTTGAACAAACTTCAGGTGTTGCTATGGGCTCACCGCTCTCACCTATCGTGGCTAATCTTTTCATGGAAAAATTTGAGAAAAAGGCTCTAGACTCATATCCACTAAAACCCAAATCATGGGTTAGGTTTGTGGATGATACCAGTGTCAATTGGCCTCATGGCGAGAAAGAGCTAAACAAGTTCCTGGATCACCTCAATAGCTTGTCTGAAGACATCAAATTCACCATGGAGGTTGAAGAAAATAATTGCATTCCTTTCTTAGACATTCTCCTCATTAGAAGGAAGGATGGTTCCATTGGTCACAAAGTGTTTAGAAAAAAAGCCCATACGGATAACTACCTTCATGCCGACTCTCATCACCACCCCGCCCAAAAAATGGGGGTTCTACAAACCCTCTTCACTAGAGCTTATAGAATCTCTGATAAAAACCATGCCGATGAAGAAATTTCCTACCTTAAAAGAACCTTTGCCAACCTAGGGTACAGCAATGAAAACATATACAAAGCCATTCAAAAAGCAAATCCTGATAACAATAAAAACAAAACAAATGAAAACCCAACCTCCAATACCTGCCTTCCTTACATCCAAGGGGTCACTGACAAAATAGCCAAAATCCTCAATAAGAAAAATATAAAAACTGCTTTCAAACCCTTGTCTACCATTAAGCAAAGAATGAGATCTGTTAAGGATAACCAAGAGCTATTTCAGCAAAAAGGAGTTTATATCATCAAATGTTCGTGTGGGGATCAATACATAGGAGAAACTGGTAGATCGGTTAGGATTAGACTCAAAGAGCATAGTGCAGACATTCGCAACGAAAGAACCAAGTCCTCAGCCCTAGCTGAGCATGTAGGTAAAACTAATCATCATATTTGCTTAGAAGACACCAAAGTCATTGCTAATGTAGAACACCAATTCAAGCGTAAAGTTAGGGAAGCTATTGAAATCATTAAACATCCTAAAAACCTTAATAGGGATGGTGGCATGGAAATTAGCAAAAATTGGAACCCCGTGCTAACCCCAGCTAATAATCTTAATAACAATGTTAGAAATTCCTAACCTGCCATCATAATAATAATATTAACCTGCTGCTCTTGAGAATCCAAGACAAGTTGAATCCTAAAAAAAAAAAAAAAAAAAAAAAAAAAAAAAAAAAAAAAAAAATTTTTTTTTTTTTACTATAATATAATTAAAAATAATCATCTAACAAAGGGGATAAAAAGCATTAAGGGGTACAAATAATAGAAACATTACATAACATTAATATTAATTAAATAATAAAGCTAACATTAACCTCATCAAATATAAAACAATTATAAACTATAATAGATATAATAAACTTGTATAAAAGAACATTAGTAAATATCTTAATAATAACATATATAATAATATAGAGGAGAAACTATCAATAAACAAACATCTATAAATAATGAATATATTAATAAGTATACATAGTATAGCATTAATAAATATCTTAATAAATATAAATTAGGGTAGATAATAATAGGTATATATAGAAGGGCTTTAGCTAAAACCATAGCAAATTCCTTTAATAATAAAATAGATCATAAGAGCAAAACAATAACATAGAACTAGAATAACATTAACAATAATAAAATAATTAATATAAACAATAAAAGCATTTAATATTAAAATACTAATAATGATAATACTAAATAATCTAAGAATTAATTTATAAAAAGACACAATAAATAAACTTTATAACAAGGATTATAAAATCTCTTTTTAATCAATTAAAAATAGCATCATAAAGATCAACAAGCATACAGCATAAAGTTAATTATGAAGCATAATGATAAAATAAAACTAAATATAAAATTGTAATATTAATATAAAAATTAAAAATAATTACAAAGAGTTATTAAATAATTAATTAAAAAACTTAAAAGATAATAATAAACTAAAACATTAGTAAACATCTTAGTAATATTAATATGAAAATTAAAAATAATTACAAAAAGTTATTAAATAATAAATAATTAATTATAAAATCAAAAAACTTAAAGATAATAAAAAAATTAAAACATCAATAAAGATAAAGAGTCGGCCATTGGTCTTCACAACCTAGGTTTTTCATATTTATACCGTGTATCTCCTTCTTTTCTCCTCACATTTTGTCCTGATGATGAGTCTAGTTTCAGACTCGAAACGTCGACTAAAAAACATGAACACTGTGGAAAATCCGAACTCCATTCAAAAATCACACCACAGTAATCTGCAAACGAAAATAGAATTAAGTGTAGGGATCTCATACTTATATGAGAATCACTATGAGCCAATTTTCCCTCATGCCAGTTTCTACATTATCATCTATTAGGTCATAAACACATTATCCATTCAATTACAATTAAAAAAATGCTGAGAGCCATACATAGTTGTTGTCACAAAATCTACATCTAACCAACATAATAGGAACATAAATACCATAAACATATCAACCATCAAAATCCATATATACGTCAATACATTTTCACATGAAAATCAAGGGAATGAATTTCTCATTAATGAATGAAATAAACTGACCAAAGATGGGACTACCATGTTCCACCCAACCATAGAATGGCTAAGCCAAATCTCTCTTCATCCTTTCACCCCCATTCCATATTCTAAGCATGAATGTGGGATCTCATAGAACACATCAGTCAAAACTCAACCAGGGCTTCTAGAGGCCATCCACCTCAACCTATCAAATAGTGATTCCACCTCATGGTCGGAAATCACAAAACCATCATTAGATTGGTCTCCATCCAAGCCTTCTAGGGATTCTAGAGCGTTTTTCCAACCAAGGCTTCCAAAACTAGTAACTCAACCCACAACTTATACAGGGCTTCTAGAGCATTTTTCCAACCAAGGCTTCCGGAACTAGTAACTCAACCCACCAAGCGCTTCCAGAGCATTTTTCCAACCAAGTCTTCCAGGACTAATAACTCAACCCAAGTTGTAGAGGGCTTCTAGAGCATTTGTTCAACCAGGGCTCCCAGGACTACTAACTCAACCCAAGCTAAGGAAACATGAAAAACAACCAAGAAAAAAAAATGAAAGTAAACCCACAATCACCATGTCTATCCAAGAAATGGCAAGGCTAGGGAATCCACTGCCAATCCAGGAAATCCTCTGTGCCAATGACATATCACAACCAAGAAACCACATGCATACCAAAAATAGTGAAGAAATCATACATGCAACACGGTACCTGTAAGAAAATTAGATGTATCTGCTAATGTCGATGGCTTCTTGCCATTTCCTACTCTTCCTTTGTCTTCTTGCTACAAGAATCCAAGTATGTGTTGGGAACGGGATCCCCCAAGGATATTGTTGTGGCTAAAATTCCATGTTTTGGGTCAATTTTGTAATAAAATTGTAAAGTCTATGCATTTTGTGGCTGCGGAGCACGAAGGTGTCATGATTCATAAAGGGTTGTCCACCCTTATTTTTGTAACGTGTAAAGTCAGTTGTTTGTATAAAAAGGAGCTAAGTAAGTAAGCTCTCAGTAGTTCTAAGTATTTAGAGAAGAATGATGTGACGAGTCTTGGTTGAGAAGTCTAAGTCTTTGGGTCTTAGCATAGGTAGAGGCTCTGCAACTGAGTGCGCAGAGGCATAGGGTGGAAGTCCACAACTAAGTGCATGGACCATTGTAGCTGTGTGCGCAGGGCAGACAGAGTCTGTAATAGTCTGAAGATATCAATAATGAGAAGGTTCTGCAAATCCTGTGTATTTATTTCTTGTTAATGCATCTGGTTATATTGTGTTTTGGGTTTCATTTATAATGTTCATGTGATGCGCGAATATATGTGATTATATTGGTTAATTGAATGCAAGTAAGAATATATGTTTACGAGATGCTAACTATGATTGTTTAGTAAGATAAGTAAAACACTTAACATAACTTGGGAACTTGTACCATACACTGTCATAGCAAAGAAAAAGTACCTGGACTGTAGGTTAAGGTTGTGTGAAGGTCAATCGTACACCTTCGCAGAGGTACTGACGGGCAGAATAAAGGGCTAGACTGATAGAACCCTAAAGCTTAGTGACCTGCATGAAAGTAGGAACAAAGGGTATAAACTGACATCATTACCATCTCAGGGTGCGGAAACTTGGTTCCACCATCCCCCCTACTGCTTCGGGTGAGATTTCGGTCCACACTCTGCGGGCTGATGCTGAAAGGGCCAGTAGCATAGGGATTTGTTTGGATAACTAACACTGAACTTGGGTCAGGCCCCACTCAACCAACAAATGGTTCTGTTGTGGGGATGCAGAGTTCAGATAGAATTTCACCATGTGTCGATCAGGGCATGGAAGGACCCTGCGCAGACATGGTATGACTTGCCTTACTTGGAAATGAACGACGCCATTGATGCAGTACTTGATCGCTAGCCAACAGAGTGGTGCACTACATCAGACTTGGTGGTGGGGGTGAGCAAGTTCGCCGTGCAGTGTAAAAAGGAGGAGGCCAAGCTCAATATGGCTCAGCTAGCTGGAAAGAGGAAGAAGGAGGTCAATGACAAGGCCTAGGTGGAGCACAATACCACTCAACAGACAGAAAATAAGACAAGAGAAACGAAGCAGGGCTTTGACAAAGGTGCGAAGTCGCCTTCACCTGACACAGAGGAGGAAGTAGGCAGAGTAGCACGACGTGAACCCAAAGGTGACATTCACCCGCATCAAGTGTCCAAGGGAACAAGTGAAAGGAGGGTCGAGGAAGAAATCCAAGGCCACTAAGACGTCACTGGACCCAATCACCCTCACAGAGGGCGATTTGCATGACATTGGAGACACGGTGTGGGATGTCACTGCGGAGGCACTATGAAAGTTTGAATAACAATAGAAGCTACTATTGGGATCCATCTGGACAGGTCTACAGGAGCTGCAGACCTGTGCATCACAGGCTGGCACGATGTCCACTAGCCTCGCTATCAGCACTTCAGAAGCTACCGAAATGTTGTGTGTGAAGGTCTCCAGCACAATAGTGCTGCCAGATGGAGCACTAACCATGGAGAATGAAGATGTCATGCCCACTATAAGTGCCCTCAAGGTAGTGGGGTTGAACTTGGCAACACTCCCTGACGAGGCACTCCACCTATTGTAGGATGGAGTGATCACAGAGTTGAGGGCCCGCGAACACTGTGCTCTACAGGTGATCAGTGAGCAGAGGATTAATAATGAACAGATGGCCCTACAACAAGACTTTTCCATCGGTGTCGTGACCGAGGTGACTGACCAAAACAAGCGTATAATACAGGTTGTCGAGGAGGCATGCCGAATGGTCCCAGAGTTGGCCATTCTTGAGGAAGAACTAGTCGAGGTGCACGTTCGCAAGCTTACTACAAGGGTGTGTGACGCTTGCACAAAGATGGCTAGGATTCAGCTGGAGCTGAACCTACAGATTACAGAATTATAGTTGAAGGCCGAGCCTACAACTCCGCCAGAAGTAAAGGAGTAGCATGCAACTGCTCTCACAGAGGCAACAATAGCAGTAGACAGTGCAGTAGCAGACTTCACCCAAATTTTTGAACAATCATTCGAGGTCCTAACGAGCTTGTAGGAGGACCCTAATGTACAATGGATGGAGATAGAAGCACGAGAACTACAACAACTTTATGAAAAAGTAAAAGGTACAATGCGAACCGTCGCTTTCACACAGAGACTGGCAAAGTTGCAGGAGGCCAAGCAGTTCAAAGAACAGGTAGATGCAGTGCAACACAAGGAAGCAGTGCTAAAGGCGCGCTTGTAGCCCTAGTTGGATGAGGCTTATGCGGTCACAACCTCTATTGAAGGAAAGCTCGCAAACCTGCAAGAAACTCAGCAGAAGATTCAGGCTAACAGTTCAGGACCAGCGACCGAGCAGTTGGTAGAAGAATCGAAGCAGGCGGATGCACAGTGCACTACCAAGGTTGCGGTCATATAGGTCGAGCTGGGAGGTCTTTGCGCCAAGATCTTTGCCTCTGTAGATTGACTCGAGAATGAGTCACCATGTTTGTGTTGGAGGCTTGTTGGGAACGAGATCCCCCAAGGATAGTTTTGGGGCTAAAAGCCCATGTTTTGGGTCAATTTTGTAATAAAATTGTAAAGTCTCCACATTTTGTGGTCGTGAAGCATGAAGGTGTCATGAGTCATAAAGGGTTATCTGCCCTTATGTTTGTAAAGTGTAAAGTCGGCTGTAAAGATCCACCCATGGTCCGCGAACCATGGGATTGTATAAAAAGGACCTAAGTAAGATCTAAGTAGTTCTAAGTCTTTATAGAAGAATAAAGTGACGAGTCTTATTATAGAAGTCTATTTTTTCGGGTCTTAGCGTAGGTAGAGGCTCTGCGGCTGAGTGCGTAGAGGCCTAGGGTGGAAGTCCGCAGTTGAGTGCGCAGACCCCTGTAGCTATGTGCACAGGGAAGATAGAGTCTGTAATAGTATGAAGATATCAATAAAGAGAAGTTTCTACAAATCCTGTGTATTTATTTCCTGTTAATGCATATGATTATATTGCATTTTGGGTTTCATTTATAATGTTCATGTGATGTGTGAATATATGTGATTATATTGGTTAATTGAACGCAAGTAAGAATATTTGTTTACGCAGTGCTAACTCTGATTGTTTAGAAAGATAAGTAAAACACTTAAGATAACTTGGGAACCTGTACCATACGATGTCAAAGCAGCGTGAAAGTACCTGGACCGCAGGTTAAGGCTGTGTGAAGGTCAATCATACACCTTCGCAGAGGTACTAACAGGTGGAATAAAGGGCTAGACTAACAGAGCCCTAAAGCTTAGTGACCTGTGCGAAAGTAGGAACAGAGGGTATAAACCAACATCAAGACCATCTCAGGGTGTGGAAAATTGGTTCCAACATCCCCCCATACTACTTCAGGCAAGGCTTCGGTCCACGCTCTGTGAGTTGATGCCGAAAGGGCCAGTAGTGTAGGGATTTGTTTGGCTAACTAACGCTGAACTTGGGTCAGGCCCCACACAACCAACAGTATGCCACACCCTCCAAGAGGGCTCCAAGGAAACTCTATCCAAGAGAATGAGAGAGAGAGAATAATGAGAGAGCTCCAACATTGAACTCACAAAAGGTTACCAACTGATCCTCATAAGCTTTTTTTATGGATGAAGCCTCTATTTTCTTCATTTTCCCTTATTTTCCTTCATTTTCCTCCTCACATGCAACATGTGACCTTTCACCTCATTTTTCTCCAAATTTCTATTATTTTCATAAATAAATGTGCCAAAAATGTTTTTTTCCCTTTAATGCCTTAGCCATTGCCTTTTCCAATTTCCTTAGCCATAAACAACCAAATAAACACCTCCTAGGATGTCTTTCCCAACATTCAGCTTGGTATAAGTGTCCCATGGACCGTGGTTATTGTTTTTAACTTTTATTACATGGAATTTTCACCAGGGTTGCTACAGAACCCTCCCCCTTGGGGGCACCATGCTCGATGTTCAATCACACATATATCTCATCAACCTACTGAAAGAAGACATACTACTCATGGATATTTGTAACATAGCTTGATGCAGTATTTACAACGAAAGATCTGATCAAGAGAAAAACATCATGACAACATGACAACATATCCCATAGTGGAGCTTTATAACATAGCTCATTACAGTATTTTCATCCATACATAGGTGTACACATAGAAAAATTATCAATGTATATACATACACAAAACACATGCCAAATCATATACCAAGACATATATCAAAACATGTGCTAAACTCCATGTATAATCATATATCAAAACATCATATAGCATATATTGAACCATGATAAAGCATATATCAACCACCATAAGGAAAATAAAATACCATCATATAGCATATACCAAACCACCATAATGAAAATACAAAACCATCATAAAGCATATACCAAACCACCATAAAGCATATATACCAAACCACCTTATCAAGTTTCTTTGCCTCAATCGGTAAATAAGGAAGGATACATAGCCTGCATTTGATCCACCATCTCCCATGTGGATTCATCGGGCCCAAAGTGCTTCCATTGCACTTCAACTTTCTTGATTGCTCAATTCTGGAGCATGAGGACCTTTTTCTGCAATATATAATGAGGCTACCCTTGGAATTCTCCATTTGGTTCCACTTGCAATAAAGACCAGTCAATCACATGATCAACATCCTTAACATACTACTTAGGAAAAGATACAAGGAAAACATCATGGAATTTCACTGTCAAAGGTGTGAAATTCAATAGACTACTAGCTCAATCCTCTCAATGATGCTAAAGGGTCCACAAAACCTGGTGCCAGCTTTGAAAATGAGCCAATTCGTAAGGAACTCTTCTTCAGTTTGATGCACAAGTACACCTATTCCCCAACCTGGAACTCCTTGAACAACTTGTTCCTATATAATAACTCTTATTCCTATCCCGTGATGCCTTGACATTCTTCTTGATCACCTGCATTTCTTGTTCCATGTTTGTCAACATATATGGTCCAATCAATACCCTGCTAACCATATCGCTCCAACAGATAGGAGTGTTACAACTATGCCCATACAATCCCTCAAAAGGACTCATCCTCAATGACTCCTGATAATTGTTGTTGTATGCAAACTCTACGAAAGGGAGATACTCTTCCCACTTCCGCTACTGATGCATCACATACATCCTCAACATGTCCTCTAATATCCTGTTGACCCTCTCTATCTGTCCATCTTTCTGTGGATGATAAGCTGTGTTGAAGGCCAACTTTGTGCCAAAACCTGCAAATAGCTCCTTCCAAAACTTGGAAGTTGACTTCACATCCCTGTCTGACACAATATTCTTTGGAGCACCATGTAGTCTAACCACATCTCGGATGAATAACTAGGCTTCATCACTAGTTGAGAATGTAGAATTCACCAGAATGAAGTGCGAAACCTTTGTTAACCTGTCCACAATGATCATGATGGAATTGTTAGACTATGGTATGTTCTATGCTTGGATCAGTTTACTTCAAATATTTTTATTAGCCATTATTTAGTAATCACATAAACATAAAGTAAAGTGCAGATAGAACGTTAAACGATCGAAAGAAAACAAGCCAAGACAAGAGACACAAGATGTGGCGGCTAGCCAGGGACAAACCCCAATGCAGGGAAAACCTTTGACCAATTATTCTTTAATCTTCAATAGTTCAGCATAGAGAAATAGTACAATTTCGAATTCTATAATTTTATAATAGCATTAGCAAACCCTAAATCAACAAAGTCGAACTTGGTCAAAACAACCCCAGATTGACTTCTAGTCAACTTCAAGAACTCAGTCTTCAATAGTTATCTTTAGCAACCCAAAACAGTCCACAATACTCAATCAAATAGTAGTCAAAGTTCAACAATCTGCGGTTAGCCCTAACCAATCAACGCTAGTAAATGTTCAGGTCAACGCAACCCCAAAAAGTCAGCACAGGTCAGTCCTTGGTCAATTCTTGGTCAACGCTCCATAAAACAGCCCAGCACTTGGTCAACATAGCCCTAGAACAATCAATTCCGCCAAAAAAATCAACGCTACCCTAAATCAGTCAACACTTCCCTAATTCGTCCTTCTTCTTGCACGTGTGAGAGAAGCTGCTCCTTTGCTAGCCCAATGAGATGAGGAGAGAGAAGATGAGTTGAGATGAGATGAGTTGATAATGAATCACCTCACTTGTACTTATATGATTTGTTGGGCATGTGTGCCACACATTTTGCTGCTGGCCGACCTTGACAATTTGTCAAGTAAATACAAATAAATTCATATCTCCATAAATACTTGTTGGAATCGGATGATCTTTAGATCAATCCTACACCTCTCGACAAGAGGAATCTAGGAAAACTATCAGCGGCCATAAATAAGGTGACCCACATGGAGTTTGGCCCTAGTTTCCAATTTTAACACTCCCTCTCAACTAGGGATAACTGCATCTACTGATCCATCTGTCCATTGGTACTATCCATGCCATTAAATGCAATGCCTTGCACTGATTGGCTCTGCTATGCTTTGATTTTCTCCACTTTGTTTAAATATGAAGAAGAAGAAATGATCGAGGATGTATCATACCATCCTCCACTGACCTGAAGTCAGTCTTAGAGTGTGTCATACCACTCTCACTGATCCCAGATTAGTATCATTGATTCGAGATCAATGGAGGTCATCCTAGCACAGGGATTACGGTAGATACAACGATGTGTCCATCAATAGTACTACTAATGGTCCCTAACCCCATTTCCCTACTCATTGATCAGATGAGAGGTACTTGTTGGAAATACTGGGGGGGTGAATCAATATTCCTTTTGAATTGTTACTTTTACTAGTTATATCACTTATATTAAGAACACAAAATGAACAATAGGAATAAATTCTTTTATTAATATAATATTTACAATAAATCAAGTAGAATATATATAAGGCTCCAACCTGTTTCCCAGCACCAACTTGGTCTTTTTTGAGGCTCCAACCTCTAGGGAACCAACCCTATCTTCTCAAGGCACCAACCTTGTGTTTAGGTACACCAACTCCAAGGACACCAATCCTTCCGATTTTGAGGCACCAACCCCAAGGGCTATAACCCTATCTTTTTAAGGCACCAACCTTGGATTTAGGAGCACCAACTCCAAGGACATCAATCCTTCCAATTCTAAGGCACCAACCCCAAGGGATTCGACCCTATCTTGTCAAGGCACCAACCTTGGATTTAGAAGCATGAACTCCAAGGACACCAATCCTTCCAATTTTGAGGCACCAACCCCAAGGGCTCTAACCCTATAGTTTTTCTTTGTCAAGAAATTTTTTGATTGTATTACACTTCTACCAAAATCTTCTTCATTGTGTTATGTCAATCTACAGCTTCACTGCTACATCAACGACAACCTATCTTCATATGAAGGAGTCTTCACAATTCTTCATATTGCCCAAACATAGTTTGCAAAGTTACCTTATGATGATTTCAAATAGAAATTATGATCTACAATAGTCTCCACACAAATTCAATGCATCTACAATGAACTGCACTAAGATCTACACAAAAACAACTCTTTGTTTCAAGCCTTGGTTCTCACTGCCACAGCAATTTCTTCAGAAGTGACTTCTTTAGGAGTAGCTACTTCAGGAGTGACTTCTTTAGAGGAGTGACTGTTGCAGTTTCATATTGTGCATTCAATTAAAAACAACCCTTTTCATACTTAGATAATCTTCTTAGATCCACAGAGCATCCTTTTGAATTGTTATCTCAATCATTGTCAAACACAGGTCTGAGCTTTTCAATAATTAACCCAGTCAAAAGAATGTTCGACCTTTGGCTTCCTTCTTCGCTTGCTCGACCTTTTGGCTTCCACTTTTGTTCACTCCACCTTTGGCTTCCATTTTCACTCGCTCATTCATGTTCACGAGTTGTGAACTATCCTTCTTCTCTGTGATAGATGCCCGAAATCCATTCCCTGAAGTGAAGTGTTTCAACTTGTATATATATGAGTTTTGTCGATAACCAAAAGACACGTTCATTGGGAGGAGAGGCCGACTTATGAGTTTTCACATTAAAAGATTTTATCGAAGAGGCCCTTTCTTTTAATATTCATCCAAGGCTATACCCACATGGAGGTCCCACATTAATCGCAATCGAAAATTTCAAAGGTTTGCACATAACATAGTGATTCCACTATTGCTGACGAAGCAGATGCGATATGAGCTTAAGAAGTTGTTAATAAAACCGTCAGGTCCACAAACTTATCGCAATTGGTGGTTTGAGATCCCTTAGAAACTAGTGATATTGCAGATGCGATATTGTACAATGTCATGTTATAGTGGTGCAGCGGGTCCGCAATATGATATCACAATCAGAGGTTTTACAATGACAATATGAAACTTACAATTCAACTTATGCAATATTACATTAGGGTTGTTACCATACACTAATCGGGTCTGCATATTATATCGCAATCAGAGTTTTAATGTGACAAGCCTTGACAACTTGCGACACAAAGGTTCTGATACGACATATGCGATGTTAATTAGGGCGTGTTGTAATTGTAGGAATTTACAGGGTAAGTTCCTCAGAAAGAATACCAAAAGGACACCGCTCACAACTAGATCTCAAATCAATACACCAGTATTTTTGACGTGGTTAAAACCCTCAAAGTGCAAGGAGGGAAACAGTCCACGGCCTGTCCCAATGTGGGTACTACAGGCAATTTATTAATCAAAGAATGAAAATTTACATAAGCTTCTCTCATGCACGGATTACCCAAACAATGACCCTCCATGCGCTTTAAATAGAACTCATGGACCAATCGGGTGTCAAGCCACGGATCAAGTGTCGGTAATACCGAGGTGAGAGTGAACCATCGGATCACTACATATCGTGACCGTCGGATTGTAAGTTACAAAATGTACAACGGTAAAGAAACACACTTTACCTAACTCTATACTAGACCAAGTTGAACTTAACTATATCCTATGTGTCGGAATATTCTAACATCCCCCCTTAAGAACAACTTGGGATAGGATTGAAGGATTTACAAATATGACACAATAGGAGAAGGAAGGAGGCACTAGAGCCTATCCCCCCTTAGTGACAACTTCCTGAACTCCAAGCATATATCGAAGTTTAGTGAACTTCGCCTCTGTGAGAGCCTTTGTGAAGATGTCTGCAACCTGATCATCTGTTGGACAATATTGCACTTCAAGAACATGGTCATGAATGAGCTTTCTGATGAAGTGCATGTGTAGTTCAATGTGTTTGCTGCGCTGATGCTGGACTGGATCTTTGCATAGCTGAATGGCACTTTGATTATCACACCAAAGTGTGGTTGGATGCTGCTGCTCAAAGCCAAACTCTGATAGGATCTGACGAAGCCACAAGGCTTCCTTACTAGCTTCCACAGCACCACGATACTCTGCTTCTGCTGACGAAAGAGAAATGGCAGCCTGTTTCTTACAAGCCCATGTAATAGGTCCTGAACCAAGAGTGAAGACATAACCGGCAGTAGACTTCCGATCATCAGGGTCACCAGCCCAATCAGAATCAGTGAAACCAACTAACAGAGGAGCTGCTTTGGCACTGTAATGAATCCCAAACTGTACTGTACCTCGAACATAACGAAGTATTCTTTTAGCTGCTTTCTAATGACTTTCACGGGGGTTTTGCATAAAACGAGCAACAAGGCCAACAGCAAAGGAAAGATCAGGACGAGTATGGGTTAAATACAAGAGTTTTCCGACAAGTTGACGGTATAAGGTAGCATCAACTTCAGGAGAAGTACAAGAGACTGAAAGTTTGACTCCAGACTGAAAGGGAGAAGGGGCTGGCTTACAGTCTTCCATGTGAAAATGACGAAGAATATCACAAGCATACTTGGACTGGGAAAGGAAAATACCCTCTTGGGATTGCAAGACTTGAAGACCGAGAAAATAGTGTAAGTATCCTAAGTCTGTCATTTCAAATTTCTTTTTAAGGCTGGACTTCACATGGTTTATAAGGTTGGGATCACTACCAGTAAGAATAAGATCATCAACATAAAGAACAAGGATGATAAGAGAGTTGCCCACTTTCTTGGTGTAGACAGTATTGTCAGAATGACACCTAGAAAAGCCAGATTCTAAAAGAAAGCTATCCATTTTGGCATACCAAGCCCGAGGAGCTTGCTTGAGGCCATAAAGGGATTTCTTAAGTCGACAAACAAGGCTGGAGTCTGTTTGTATGAAGCCAATGGGTTGTTCCATATAGATTTCTTCCTACAAGTCCCATGCAAGAAGGCAGATTTAACATCCATCTGATGGACTTCCCATTTTAAAGAGGCAGCAAGGGAAAGAACAAGGCGGATAGAGTTCATTTTGGCAACAGGGGAGAAGGTTTCAGTGTAGTCAATGCCTTCAACCTGTGAAAAGCCCTTAGCAACGAGACGAGCTTTATGTTTATCAACTTTCCCATCTGGTCCATACTTGGTTCTGTAAACCCATTTACATCTAACAAGTTTGCGTCCCTTTGGTAGAGGAACAAGATCCCATGTATCATTTGTCATCAATGAATGATATTCTTCATTCATAGCTGCTTCCCAATGTGGATGGCCTGAAGCTTCTGTAAAAGTGTCAGGATCATGATTTACTGGAGCTTGAGCCAGTAAAGAAGAGGCTCTTTCAAACTGAGAACGTGTACGTCGCTGATCTGTAGGATCACCGGCAAGATCACCTGCTGCATCCCGAGTAGCACGGACCCATCTTGGAAGTTGAGGATCCTGAGAAGGTGGGGGAGGATTATCATCCTCGCTTTCATCATCTGAAGAAGAAATGTTTTCAAAGGTAGAAGAGATAGGAAGAGGTGGCACATCTGCCGGACTAGGCTCGCAGGCCGATTTATTTTCATCAAATTTTACATCTCTTCTAATGATAACATTTTTGGACTTAAATGGAATAAGTCTATAACCTTTTACATCTTCAGAATATCCAACAAAAGTACATTTCTCACTCTTAGGTTCTAAAGCTTTATGCTTTTCATCTGGAATATGGGCCCATGCTTCACTTCCAAACACACGAAAGTGACTTACATCTGGTTTAATGGAACTCCAAGCTTCTTCTGGAGTGATATTCTCTAGAACCTTAGTAGGAGTGTGATTGATTATATAATTTTCACAATTAATTGCTTCGGCCCAAAAACTAAGACTGAGTCCTTTAGATTGCAGCATACAATTAGCCATTTCCTTTAAGGTGTGATTTTTCCTTTCAGCTACACCATTTTGTTGTGGAGTGTATGGAACAGTATGTTGCATTTGAATTCCATTTTCGGTGCAAAAGTTGATGAATGTGTTTTTAACATATTCTCCACCATTATCAGTTCTTAGCTTAAGAATTTGATGTCCAGATTGTTTTTCAACAAAGGCTTTGAAGGCCAAAAAAGTGTTAAATACTTCGCTCTTGAGTTTTAAGAAGTATACCCAAGTGCGTCTGGAGAAATCATCAATGAAAGTTAAGAAGTACTTGCAGCCAGAGAATGAAGCAACAGGAAGAGGACCACATAAATCACTGTGCACAAGCTGTAAAGGGGCTGAGGCGTGCCAAGAGGCACGTTTGTCAAAACTGTCCCGATGATGTTTTCCGAGTACACATCCGGAACAAACACCATCTCTGCAAGATACCATAGGAAGACCTGTAACCATATTTTCTTTACATAGATGCTGAAGGGAGCGATAGTTTAAGTGACCAAATCGCTCATGCCAAAGTTTGCTCACTTCATCATTATGAGCAACAAATACTGAGGGAAGATTTGATGACCCAAAGTTGTGAAACTTATACAACCTTTTGGAATCATCAGCAAGACCAGTAGCTAGAATCTGTTTGGGATCTTTTAGATCCTTGATTACAACATCATGAGGTGAAAATTCAACAATTTTACCTTCACCTGAATGAGTTATCTGATAGACAGATAGAAGGTTGCAGGATAAGGTTGGAACACATAATACATCATTAAACTGACCATTGTCTAGATGAACAGTTCCAGTCCCTACAACATTAAGAGATCTAACATCACCAATATATATATTTTTGGTGTTACAATCATTTAAAGAAGAAAACATGGCTTGGTTTTTGGCCATGTGACAAGAGGCTCCAGAATCAATGAGCCACTCATGAGAATGAGAAGAAGAAGAAGATACATTTAATGCATAACCAGACTGAGATGATTGACAATGACATGCAGAAAGTGCCATTCCGGAAGTTGAAGTTGAAGTAGGCTCCACATGGATGTTATGTTTCTTCATTGCGGCTTCCAAGGCTTCCATCTTCTTAAAGCATTTAGATTCTAAGTGGTCGTCTCGATTACAAAAGTTACAATGTCTATCAGTCTTCTTCCATTTGTTTTTATTGGTCTTATCATTTGGCTGAAATGATCTTTCATTTTGAGGCTGAGATGGTTTAGGACCATTCTTTTGAGGATATGACTTCTTAAGATTCTTTGAATTTGGTTGCTGCTGGGCGGCTAACGCTTTCGTGGAAGAGTTTCCAAGATTAAGAAGACCAAGGTGTAAGAGTTTTTCTTGTTCTCTTATTAAGGAATCACAAAAGGAGTCAAAGGAAGGGGCCTTGTAGTCTTGTCCTTGACAAATGAAAGCTTCCCTTGTAGAATGGAAAGTGGAAACAAATACAGAGTAGGCTAGTCCCAACTTAGTAAGGATGGAATAAATAAGGTTACCATCTTCTTTCTTAACTTTAACACCTTCCAAGAGATATCTAAGGGTCTTGAATTTGGACAAGAAATCTTCAATGCAAGAAAAATTATTAGGATCCAAAGTAAGCAGCTCATTTTCAAGTTGATGGGCTCTAATTTCATTTTTAATCCCAAAAACTTTAGCAAGTTTTTCTAATGCTTCATGAGGAGTCTCAAGTTCTGCAATGTGGAATCTAAGATCAGGAGAAATAGACATCCCTATCAAACCACGTGCTTGATCTTGTCTATTTTCCCATTTTGCCGCCTTGTCTTCATCTTTTGGTTTCTTCTCTTGGTCTGTGGCTATTCTGAAGAGACCTTTACTTCTAAGTAAATCTTCGATGTAGGCTACCCATTGGAAGTAGTTAGTGCTGTCAAGAATGACTTGGCATGGACTTTCCATTTTTTTTTAAAAAAAAACTGAAGCTGAAGATGCTGAAAGTAAGTGTTCCAATGGATAGATCTTGAAAAAATAGGCGGTTTTAAAAAAAACGGCTCTGAAAAAGGCTTCCGGATGAAGAAGTTATGGCTTTTTGAAAAAAAATTGTTGACGTTGCCGGCAAAGTGCGCGAATGAAAAAAATCCGCCCCCACAAAATGGAGACTTGAACCCAAGACCTCTACTCTCTTAAAATAGCTTTGAACCAATTGATCTATACAAAAAATTTGAGAGAGAGAGAGAGAGAGGGGGGGGGGGCCTTGGTTTGCGTGCTTGCCTTGAGAAAGCTCTTTTTCCCTACAAAATACAAAACACAAAACCCAACACGAATATGCAAAGAAAAACGAACCTTGCGGCTCGAAGTTAGCTTTAGCCAAAAAACTAGAAATTTAAAAAAAATCTCAAAGTTAGCTTTAGCCGAAATACTAAATATTTTTCTCAATGTTTCTGATTTTCCGAGATCACACTAAGGTGCAGGGAAAAGAGCATACGAAGGAGAAAAATCCTTACTTTCTGTTTCTGATTTGCCCAGATCGCACAGAGTCGCAGGGAAAAGAGCATACCCAGAAATGAAAGGTATAGATCCGGTTAAAAAAAAGGCTAAATAAACTGAGACCGAAATAAGCAGAGAGAAAATAACAGTAAACTGCAAAAAACACTGTATACCTCCCGATCTGAAAAATGACGCAGCTAGGGCTACCGGAAACCTTTTCGCGTGAAACGAAAGGGGTTCCTCACTGGAACAGATGCTCCGAACACAACAGAGCAGTCCTCTCGGCCCGAAAGTAGTCAGAAACAGCAGATCTAGGAAACGACAGCCGCATGCAGTTCTACCGGCTTCAGATTTGGATCACCAACGGACGCGGCCCTCAAATAGCTCTGATACCATGTAGGAATTTACAGGGTAAGTTCCTCAGAAAGAATACCAAAAGGACACCGCTCACAACCAGATCTCAAATCAATACACCAGTATTTTTGACGTGGTTAAAACCCTCAAAGTGCAAGGAGGGAAACAGTGCACGGCCTGTCCCAACGTGGGTACTACAGGCAATTTATTAATCAAAGAATGAAAATTTACATAAGCTTCTCTCATGCACGGATTACCCGAAAAATGACCCTCCATGCGCTTTAAATAGAACTCATGGACCAATTGGGTGTCAAGCCACGGATCAAGTGTCGGTAATACCGAGGTGAGAGTGAACCGTCGGATCACTACATATCGTGACCGTCGGATTGTAAGTTACAAAATGTACAACGGTAAAGAAACACACTTTACCTAACTCTAACCTAACTCTATACTAGACCAAGTTGAACTTAACTATATCCTATGTGTCGGAATATCCTAACAGTAATGGGACCATCGGGTCCACAATTTATATCACAATCTATGGTTTGCGGGACTTCGACTGGCACATAGATTAAAATGGCCTTAACCCCCACAGTTGACTGTGCTCTAAGAGTTGAATATGAGATCGATGGCTAGGATTGAGCGCATGACTTCAGCCATGATCAAGGAAATTTGTACTCTCCTACCCCCGCAGTTGCTAATCATTGTCGATCTAATAGATATATCGATATGATGATCCAGATCTATTCCTTCACCATTAATATCCATCGATCTAATGGATCTATTGATCTAATGATCCAGATCAATTTCCATGATTCACCTTCCACAAGCACTTGGTTTTGATCTCCGCCGTTCATTTCTTGACTCCATTATATTGCAATCAGGGGTTTGAGCAGTGTTTACATAACTTAATATAATATAGCCAATGATAATGTGACAATATAATTTATCTGATAAAGCACCGATATCTTAACTCCTCCCTATAAAATTCTTCTAATAAATTGCTTCTCTTCTCTTACCAGTTTTCTGTTCCTGTGATTTTCATTGGCTACTTGTTAATGACTTTCGACAGCTCTTCTTCCAATAGCTCTTCCTTTGACTTCTGGTAGCTCTACTCCTCCAACGTAATGTTCCTATTTATTCTTCTGATAGCACTTACCCTTGGGCATATGCGATAACCTACTTCTCTTGCTCTGATAACTTGCTTCTTTGATGGATTTCAATAAACTCTTCATCTTACTCTTTGGCTTCACGATGGTTTCTCCTCTTAATTTTTCTCCTTGTTATGAAACCATCTCACAAAAGATAGAAAAGATAGATCAACACCTTAGAAATAAACCTCTTCGAGGGGGCAACCTCCTTTACATTACACAAATGAACAATTCTTGGATGATACAAATGACAAGACCTCATTTCTATATATAGAAGTCTATGGGTCATAATATAATCAGAGCCGACATAACAATAATAATGTAAGGGCACAATAATAACAATAGTGGGCTTCTTTGAGGCACAATAATAACAATATGGGTACTACATGGGCAAAAAAATATAATAAGGGGATTGTACTAATAACAATAAGGGGTTACACTAGTAGTATAGGGACCTAACATGCCCCTCTCCTTCAAAATGTGTTGTCCTCAACGCTTGAGTAGTTATTGATGCTTATTTATAAATTTTTTTCCTCCAATGTGGAATCTTCAGCAGGTAAGTTCTTCCACTTGATGAGATACTCTAAAATTGATCTATTTCATAGCTGTTGATTTCTCAATTCTATGACTGCTTCAGGTTCCAATATGATTTTTCCTTCATTGTCAAGTTCTCGTGATACTGTTTGAACTAGGATCTTCTACAACTTTTGAATGAGTTCCCACTCCTTTGGGCATATGGATATCTGTAAGCCTTGATGTTTGGAGGAACACTTCATGGAATCAAATGAATAGCATGATCATGATCATGAATAGGTGGGAGGCCTTTGGGAGTCTCAAATATCTTGGAATGATTGTCCAAAACGTTTTGGAGATTTGGAGAAATACATGATTTCGATGTGGGATCCTCTAGTGAAAATAATTGTGCAATTACACCTCATTGTTCTTTATTTAGAAGCTTTGTCATGATGTTAGAGTTGATTATCTTTCCCAGTTTCCCTTCGATACCCCTCATTTCAACTTCATTTCCTTCCCAAAAAAATTTCAAGAAAAGTTCTTGAAAATTAAAAGCTATTGTACCTAAAGATCGTAGCCATTGGACCCCTAGTAAAACATCAGAACCACCCATTGGTATGGAAAGCATTAGGCTATTCACTACATATTCTCCCATGTGATGGCATCCAATATCTTTCCTCCTTGGTTCCACTATTTCTATTATGTCTCTATTCAATCCTTGGATCCTCCATGAGCAGTATTATGATCAATGGGCATCAATGGGCAACCACACATGTCACAAGAATTTGCCATCACAAACACTTCCATATTGACATCAATGAGAACCTAGATTAACAGTACTTCTCATGAGTCCTAGACTACTTGGATAGGATTCCTTAATAAGAGAACTAATCATCCTTTCCATAGGAGAACGAATCATCCTGTCCAACAGTCACCATGGGAGAACTAATCATCCTGGCCCACAGGAGATCTAATCATCCTATCCCACAGTTGCCATGGGGTGTCATAGGGGAAGGTTGAACACCTATACATAGCGCACCACCAGGGGAGGGCGAGTCACCTTGTGGTCGCATGTTGCTCCAAGAAGTAACTCGCACCCCCATGGAGCTCCCAGAGCTCATTGTATGCATCATATATGACCCTCATAAGAGGGTCTATCAACAACACCAAGTCATTCTCGAAAAGTCAAGAATTTGATCTTTCCCAGGGGCTTTGTCAAAATGTCAGTGACCTACTCATCTGTACCGATATGTTGGAGCCTTATTACTCCCTGCTGCACCATATCCTGGATATAGTGGTACCTGATATCGATATGCTTGGAGTGATCATGAAATACGGGATTCTCTGATAAACAAATCCCACTTTGGTTGTCGCATAGGATCACGGTAGTATCCAATGTAAATCCAAACAACTCATTGAAGATCTTTCGTAACTAGATCGCCTCACAATATGCCATACTAACAACAATGTACTCTTCCTAGGTAGTGCTCAAAGCCATTGACTTTTTCTTCCTGCTCATCCAGGATATCAAGGCAGATCCCAAAGAGAAACAACACCTAGAAGTGCTCTTTTGGTCCACCACACTGCTTGCCCAATCAACATCAGTATATCCATGTAGTCTCACATTTCCACTGGTGTATCTCAACCCATGAGTGATTGTGCCATGAAGATATCTCAACAGATTCTTGGTACTAATCCAATGTGTGTGGTGAGACTCAACCATATGCTGACTCAATGTGTTGACTGCAAAATGTATATCCGAACAGGAGTTCACCAAGAACATCAATGCTTCGACGAGTTGACTATACTCGGTAGCATTTTGTAAAACAGGTTCAGAAGCACTACCGCTTAACTTCTTGAAGTCAAGCTCCATTAGGGTAGTCACGGCTTGCAGTCTACTATACCGAATCTCTCCAATATATTTGCCACATATTTTCCTTGAGATAGGAAAGTCTCCCTTATTTTCTGCCAAACTTGCAGCCCTAGGAAATAGTGCATCAATCCTAGGTCCTTCATCTCAAACTCAAAAATCCAACTCCCTCTTACATTTGTGAATGAGAGGGTCTTCACCTGTCAGAAAGAGGTCATCAATGTACAACACCAGTATGAGAGGTTTTTCATCTTCAACCTTAAAGTAAAGGTTAGGGTCAGCTTCACTCCTAGTGAATCCTAGTTTCATCAAGTAGCTATTGATCCTCTCATACCACTCTCAGTGTGCTTGCTTCAACCCATAGAGGGATTTCTTCAACCTGCACACATGAGATTCCCGATCATGATCTCAAATCCTTCAGGTTGCTCCACATAGACTTCCTCTTTGATTGAACCATGCAAGAATGCGATCTTGACATCCATCTGATGTATGTTCCATCGTTACGAAGCAGCAAGGGCTATGATTGAGCAAATGGTGGTATATCGGGCAACAGGTGAAAATATCTCGTCATAGTCTATAACTTCTTTCTGAGAGAAGCCACAAGCGACAAAACTAGCCTTGTACTTTTGAGCAGTTCCATTAGCTCCATGCTTTATCTTGTAAAGCCATTTTGAAGTGACAACAGCTTTGTCCTGGGGTCTAGGGACCACATCCCAGGCATCATTCTTCATGATGGAATCATATTCCTAAATCATAGAATCCTTCCAGACTTGACGCTTAACAACTTCTGCAAATGATGAAGGCTCATTTTGGATGATCGTGCTCATGATGGTCAAGTATCCCTGATACCTGGCTGACTTCTTACTTTCCCAGAATGTCCCTTTCGGTGCAATGTGTCCTTCAGCATCATCAAGTGTCCCCCTAAGCCATGAAGGCCTCTTCCTAGAAGAAGAAGGCTCTTGTGGAGGGGGATCAATAGGATCCATAGGTTCTTCCACATCGCGCATCGTCTCATCTTCCTTTTCTTCCAATTTCCTGGTGTCGACTTCTTTAGATTCCTTTAGAGTAGGAAGATTGTCAACTTTTCTAAGAGCCATATCTTTGTCAAATGTGAAATCATGGCTAATCTCGACTTCCCTTTGACCAACCACATAGATTTTATAGCCCTTAGTATTTTCACTATAGCCCATGAAAATTCATTTCTTTCAAGATGCACCCAATTTATTCCTTTTCTCTTTCAGCACATGAAAATATACAGGACTTCCAAAAATTCTAAAATGAGATACATCAGGTTTCTTACTAGTGAACATCTCTTCAAGAGTCTTGGAACCCAATGCTTGATGAGGGCATTGGTTTTGCATATATATGGCAGTATTCGCAGCTTCATCCCATAGAAACTTCGAAATTCTTTAATCATGGAGCATACACACGGACATATTCCACAATTGTACGATTCTTCCTTTCCACCACACCATTTTTCTCAGGAGTATATGTTGTTGTAGTCTCCCTCTTAATGCCAGTCTCTTTGGAAAATTCATGGAACTCATTGGATTCATACTCAGTCCCATTATTAGTCCTTAAGGTCTTGATCTTCTTTTCGGTTTGATTCTCAATCAAGGCTTTGAAGTGACGAAACCAAGAGAACACTTCATCCTTATTTTTCAAGAAGTATATCCAAGTCTCACGAGAATAATCATCTGTAAAAGTGAGGTAATATAAATATCCTCCCAAGGAGTTCAAAGGCATCATACCAAATATGTCTGAGTGAACCAAATGCAATATATTGGAGGTCTTGCTTTGGCTTGAGGGGAATGGTCCCCTTTTGAGGTTTCCTTCGGCACATCCCAAACATACACCTTCTTGCTCTAATTTGAACTCAGTCATCCTGGTCCCCATTTTTCCCACATCAGGTAGAGCTTTATAATGAAGGTTAGCAAAACTCTGATGCCATAGTTCAGACTAAAGAGATGTTTCACAAGACATGACACCCAACGAACTTCCTCCAACCTGATATAATGAATCAACTCGAACCCCAAGAGTCAAAGAATCTTTAAAGTTATTTTTCCATACACGTACCTTACCATCAATGAAGGCCACCTTGTAGCCTTTGTCTTCCATTGCCGAAATGGAAACCAGGTTCTTTTTGAGATCAGGTACATATAAGACTTCTTGCAAATGAATTGTATTTCCCTGATTCAATTAAAGAGTAACATTCCCTATGCCTTTCATGGGATATTTTGAGTTGTCCCTGTTAAACTCACATGGACAGCAAGACAGATATGAAAGATAAATCAGTGAGTACATTTTTTATTAACAATAGATATACATTTATAGTACAAATATGTGACTCTTGGGTTTCAGATCCCAAGGTCTCTTGGACTCCTTTTGTCCATTCGACTTCCACACTAACCCACTTAGGATTAGGTGTCCAACATTCCCCCCCTTAATCCGAAGGGTTATGTATGAGTCCAAGAAGAGATCTGTAATACAAAATGTGCAAAAATGCATGGCAGCACTAGGCTGAATGTGCTCTATGAAATGTTGGTATAAAGGGCGGTGGTTTAAGGATGACCACCAACACTGGAACGCTTAGTGCAGTTCCCAGAACTCTTCCAAAACTGGCAAGAAACTGAAGTTTTCTGCTAGAGGAAGTGATCCTATTGTTTTAAAGAGGGAAACCTTCAACCATAAAAGGGAGGTCTCACCCCGCATAAAAGGTAAAACTTCAACCTGAAAAGGGAAGTCTCAACCTGTGATGGTTTAAGGATGACCAACAACTCTGGAATGCTTAATGCAATTCCTGAAACTCTTCCAAAACTGGCAAGAAGCTGGAGTCTTCTGCTAGAGGAAGTGTTCTTAATCTGTGATGGTTTAAGGATGACCAACAACTCTGCGATTCCTGGAACTCTTCCAAAACTGGCAAGAAGCTGGAGTCTTCTGCTAGAGGAAGTGTCCCAGATTGCCAACTGAAGGCATGTTCAGGCATCTTTGTCTCTGGCTACAACTCTGAAACTGGTGTGGCAGGTTGTGGCTCAGGCTCGCTTGTTGTGACTTTGAAGCTTGTAGATGACCATCATTTCCCCCCCTGTCAGATACAAGGTGAGAAGATGGAGAAAACTCAACTGCAAGATTTTTCAATACTTTGGAACAAGTTCTGATATGTGTTTGGAATATCTTCTTGGTTGTTGATGCCCATTGCCAAGAAGCGATCCATCCAAGATGAATCTTTGTTCTTGCAGGACGTTTGTTTTTGAAGCATCTGTTTGAAGAATGAGTGGTTTTATGACAGTGCTTACATGGATGAAGATCAAAACAGTGATCTTTCAAATGGCCAACTCGGTCACAGTGTTGGCATTTCACAATCTGTTGTTGTTTTTGTTGCTGCTGCTGTTGCTGTGGAAAAGGGGCAGGGTCTGGAACAGCTGAAGCTGAACTGTCATGAGAAGTAGATGAGCTGTCATGAATGAATCCAGCGCTGTGAAAATGAATGGGCTTTGAGTAGTCTGGAATATGAAAGGACAAGTCCTTATCATATCCAAGACCAGTTCTGTGCTTGTTGTGGACAAGCTGTTCCCAAGGTCTGATGATGGGCTTGGGAAGTGCAGACTGAGTTTCTGCATCTGCATATACAACTGCTGCTTTATTTGAATGAACTGTAACATTATTAACATGCTGCTGATGGGTGGTTGTCTCAATGTTCTGAACAAAAACAGGTTCAGAATGGTGTCTATTTTGATGTAGCTCTTCTTGCTGTAGCTGTGATTCAAGCTGCAAAAAATCGATCTTTTCTTGTACATTTTGCAAACAACTATGAATATCGGTGAGAAAATACTTGCTGATTTTGACTGTATTATTCATACTAGAGAGTATTAGATTGTCCACTAACTCTAATATTGCACCGATTGGAGCCATTTCTAACCTCAAAAGATAGTAAAACAATGAGGAAAAGATGGACACCAAATAAACTTATGGCAACAACTTCAAATCAATCAGCTTGCAATACTGTGTACAAGAATACTCTCCAGCAAAGTATCTTACCAACGTACATATGAATAAGACTTAACTCTTTGACCACATACAAAATTCCAACTCTACTATATTCTTGTTGACAACACAAGCATCATACATTATTCCCACTCAGCACCTAATACATGACTCGGGTTTGTACATGATATAAGGCTCACAATCATTGTACTATTGTAACCAAATTTCTTCAAATCATTTGAGAACAGGGTTGATAAGAATTTCGAAGACAGAATTAGAAGGAAGAATATGCAGGAACCTGGGACTGCTTCTCTATTGACTTCCTCTGCAACAATATTCAACTCCGAAAATGAAGGTAGCCTACCAACAACACGGTTTCTTCAATAAGCTGCCATAGGACCTTGGTCTAATCTGAACATGAAATAATTTGTGTTGTGTTTTAACTTTTTCTCTCTGAATTTTTCTGCAAGAAGGCAGGCATTTGTATTCGAATCATCTCCACCAATGACAACAAGACCATCTAAATCAAACCTAATGCTTCTGGGGCTTGTTGAAGTTTATCCCGGATCATCAATCTTGATGAAAAACCCTGAACTTACTGATGCGCAAATCAAGCTACAGCGCAAGCTGGATGTCTTTGACACTTGGTTTCTCTCCCAGCAATTATGAATCCAATTGAATCTGATGAAGAAGGTGTATCACTATTCGAAGAAGAAGAGTAACATAACAAGGCACCTAAGGTTATATAAGCAAAAAAATCCTGCCAAGCTTGCCGTCTTAGCCGGTAGAGCGTCTTCTCGTGGGTTCGCTTCCCAATCTTAGGAAACTATGCTGGAAGCGATAAAAATACTGTGTCCAACTGATTAAATTGTTCTGGATTAAAAACTCTAGAATAAACGGTTCGTCTGAAAAAGCTTCATAAAAGATCCGACACTATCCAACAGAAGAGACACCAAAATGATCGAATTCTCTCCGTATCGCCAGGAAAAGCTGATTCTAGTTTTCAAATCAAAATTCCCAATCCATTTTCCCTCCAGCAAAATCCACCCTCCATCGCAAAATTTGTATGCCTTGTACAGACAGATTTCAACATTCAAATACTGTTTGGCATAGAGTTATTACTGTCATTTCAGCACTATGCGGCAGTATCCTCTAATCCAGGACTGTTCGATTGATCTTTGGACTCCCTTAATTATGCTACAGATTATTTAAATGCAGCAAATGAACCGCCTGGCAGACTTCTAGTTTGGAATTAGGCAGTAAATAGTTATTTAATTATATAGGCGTACAATGTGATTTCGTTTCATTTTTTAGAGAACCCTTCCGGTTACCGCTATTTAAGACTGCCATGTTTAGAAAATCTTATTTGATTGAAGAGAAGACAACATTCTCTGCGCTATTTCTTTCTTCTTGTGTGTTAATCATCTGTTGCCCTACTTCTTAGACAAATGCCGTTCATTCTTGTTTGTTCTTCTATGCAGTGCATTGTGCACATTCCAGAGGTCTTCTATGCAATAATTGTTCACATCAGCACTGTATGGCTCAACAATGGGGACTGTTACTGAGACGCATGCTTAGAGGCTGTTATTGTTTCAGTAACCGTCGGTAAGAAAAAGAGCTAACTCGACAGAGGCAGAACAGGCTTGGCAGAGACGCAGGACAGAGGCAGTCAAGTTTAATGGCTATTCAAGCACATTCAGTATTGCAGGTGAGAATAATCAGGTGAATTGTCAGGTAGTAGAGGCACTTTTCTTAGAAGAACAGTGCAGAATGGCAGAGACATAATGCGAATATGATGGACAGAGGCGTTTTTCTTAGAAGAACAGTGCAAAATGGCAGAGACATAATGCGAATATGATGGACAGAGAGCGTTTTTCTGCGCTATTTCCCAATACCATTCGACCAGCTTTCTCCATTGCCCGAAGCAAACATTCATGCACATCAATCAGTCAATAAAGTGGAGCATACATACCAGTTCACTTGTTCAAACGTTTTGTATATAATGCAAATTGCTCCACAATCTCTGCACCATCTGTATCGCAACACTTGTCATAACTGTCATACATAAAATACAACGATTCATGTGCTTATGCTACAACCTCTTTAATCACACGGTTTCCACAATTCACAGGAGCACACATGCCATCCATCATATCATTTCCAAAGCCATGTTCTGAGACAGTTTTTAATGTGGGGCAGCGTTCACTGTCAGGCAAAAACACTCGACCAATTTCACAAGAAAAAACCAAATCATTCTACATAGGTTGAGCAGCAGCGACAGATAAGTTAGTTCCGGGAACATATCTCAGAAGTGTGGTGACAGAATTAATTCCTTCGGACAAAAATGGGATACACACAAGGAATAATTTGAGAAGCAAATTCAGACCAACGTTCAAATGGAGAGTGCACAAGGATTCATTAATTGAAATAAAATGGCCAACACCCCAGAAGAAATATCAATTCCAATTCATATCAAAAACCACAAAAATTAGTGGCTCAAGTATGAGCAGGACCAGCAATCGCCCGCTCTGATACCATGTTAAACTCACATGGACAGCAAGACAGATATGAAAGATAAATCAGTGAGTACATTTTTTATTAACAATAGATATACATTTATAGTACAAATATGTGACTCTTGGGTTTCAGATCCCAAGGTCTCTTGGACTCCTTTTGTCCATTCGACTTCCACACTAACCCACTTAGGATTAGGTGTCCAACAGTCCCCAAGAACAATTTCTAGGTTGGTCTCTTTCTTTATTAGATTAAAGAGAGCTTCTTTGTAATGAGTGAAGTTCCTTGAGGCACCACTATCAATAAGCCAATTTCCTAGTGAGTCCCGGGGAGTAGTAGTACAGAGGGCCACTGGTAGATACTATTCATCTTGCTCATTGTTAACAAAATTAGATTCATACCTAGAGTTTCTTGCATTCTTGAAGGGTTGACCTTTTCCTTGATTTCTAGCATTCCTCTTCCCTCTGCCATTGGACCTTGAATGTGATTTTGATCATCATCATGGTGTGAGTCCCTTTTATCAGGGCACTCCCTCACATAGTGGCCCATTTTGTTGCAATTGTAACATCGTCCTTTTCTTCCACATTTTGGTCTGGCCTTTCCTTTGGATTTAGACTCGGAATGGTTTCTTCTTTTATCATGAGAAGAAAAGGTAGATGGATTGCCTTTAAGTGTGGGCATTTCTTGCTCTTCCATTATTGTTTCTTCTTGAATGCATCTTGCCATGAATTCCTCAAATCTAGGTATTACATTATTGTTGAGAAGAGTAGTCCTAAATATATACCATTCAGGTGGCAGACCTCCAAGAGTTGTGATAGTCATTTCCCTGTCAGGAACTACTTCCCCAATAGATAGGAGATCATTCTTGATCTTGGTGATCCTTAAGAAATATGCTTTCACACTCTCATCTTTTCCCTTCTTAATTTCCTTCAACTTATTTCTAAGGAACAAAACTTGATTTGCATCATTAACTTTAAATAAACTCACCAGTCTATCGTAGATTTCCTTGGAGGTGGTCAACTTGGAAACATAGGCCACTAGGCGCTTGTCGATAGAGTCCTGGATGATCTTCTTTGCTTTGACTTATCCCCTGGTCCACTTGTTCCTTACAACAATGGATGCATTTGATGGAGGCTCAACAATTCTGCCTCTCACATGGTCTAACACTTCCTACTCTTCTAATGTTAGATTGAGAGACATCTTCCATATGTGATAGTCATACTTCTCACAGAGTTTGTCTTCAATGGGGAAGTGTGTTGAGGACCACATGAATTATTTAAGATTGCTCCAATAGCCTTTGGTGATTTCTCTAGCACTTTCTCTTACTTGGGCTTTGTCTTCACCTCACCTCTGATACCATGTTAAATTATGGTATATTCTATGCTTAGAGAAGTTTACTTCAAATATTTTTATTAGCCATTGTTTAGTAATCACATAAACATAAAGTAAAGTGCAAATAGAACATTAAACGATCGACATAAAACAAGCCAAGACAAGAGACACAAGATGTAACGGCTAGCCAGGGACAAACCCCAATGTGGGGAAACCCTTTGATCAATTCTTCTTTAATCTTCAATAGTTAAATAGAGAGAAATAGTACAATTTAGAATTCTATAATTTTATAACAACAGCAGTAAACCCTAAATCATAAAAGTCAAACTTGGTCAAAACAACCCTGAATTGACTTCTAGTCAACTTCAAGAACCCGGTCTTCAACAACTATCTTCAGTAGCCCAAAATAGTCTGCAATAATTAGTCAAACAACAGTCAATGTTCAACAATCTATGGTTAGCCCTAACCAATCAACGCTAGTCAACTTTTAGGTCAACGTCGATCAACGCAGCCCCCAAAAAGTCAGTGCAGGTCAGTCCTTGGTCAAAACTCCATAAAACATCCCGACACTTGGTCAACATAGCCCTAGAATAGTCAACGGTGCTCAGAAAGTCAACACTGCCCTAAATCAGTCAACATTGCCCTAATTCAGTCAATGCTACCCTAATTCATCCTTCTTCTTGCACGTGTGAGAGAAGCTGCTCCTTTGCTGGCTCAATAAGATGAGGAGAGAGAATATGAGTTGAGATGGGATGAGTTGATAATGAATCAACCTTACTTGTACTTATATGATTTGTTGGGCATGTGTGCCACACGTTTAGCTGTTGGACGACCTTGACAATTTGTCAAGTAAATACAAATAAATTCATATCTCCATAAATACTTGTCGGAATCGGATTATCTTTACATAAATCCTATACCTCTCGACAAGAGGAATCTAGGAAAAATATCAACTGCCATAAATAATATGACCCACATGGAGTTTGGCCCTAGTTGCCAATTTTAAAAAGAATCATGATGCTTCACTGTCTTTGGAAACCCTATGATGAAATCCATGGAAATAACCTCCCATTTCCACTCTAGAATCATGATCAACTGTATCGGTCCACCTGGATGTTTAAACTCTACTTTTACTCACTAACAGTTGAAACACCTCACCACAAACTCTGTTACATCCCTCTTCAAATTCAAACAATAATAATATCTCTTCAATGTTGTTAGTGTCTTATGATAACTTGGGTGACTTGAAGATGGTTTCGCATGAAACTCCCTCAAGATCACCTTCTTGAGTTTACTGCTATCCCATACATATATCTGGTCTCGGAACCTGACCAATCCATCTATTGTAAGATGATAGTCCATGCCCTGTGCACCTACACCTATACCTGTAGTTGTACATGTACTTCCACCTATACCTGTACCACTACATGTACCTGTACCTGTACTTATACCTGTACTATCATCTTGCTGCAACCTGTGCACAATCTCCATATACCTAACATCCTGTTGTCTTACCTGTGAGATTGTATCCTATAAGTCTGACCCATAAGAGATCACAACTTCCAAATGTTGTACATGTACCTATCTATTGAGAGCATCTACCACCCTGTTCTCTTTACCTTTGACGTACTCGATCTCAAAATTAAACTCATTGATTGTGGCCAACCATCTAGCCTACCTGGCATTTAGATTGGACTGGTCAAACAAATGCCTCAACCCATTGTGATCACTCATAAGTACAAATCTCTTGCCAAGAAGATAGTGTCTCCACATTTTCAATGCATGTATGATCGTTGCTAAATCAAGGTCATGTGTTGGGTAGTTCTACTCGTGCTCGTTTAGTTTCCAGGACTCTTAGCATACTACCTGTCCATCTTGCATAAGGAATCCACCAAGTCCTCTCTTGCAAGCATCTGTGCATACCACAACCTCTTTGTCTAGATCCGCAATCTATAGTACTGGTGATGCAGGATCATCTAGACCCAGCCAGCAATGTGATGGAATGGTCACATGTTGTGGCTTCACAGGGTGAATTTCATTACTGTGTGTTAAAATCCAGTTTACTGAGGAAGCCGATTTCACAAATAATTAGTTATTATTGTAATAAGTTTGTCTATCTTATTGATAAGATTTGTTATAACAGGTGTGTGTGAGCACCAATAAATAGGAGAGTTTATTTGTTAGAATCTTTAAAATTAGAAGATTATGTACCGATTTGTTAGAGAGTTAAGGAGAGAAAGTTGTAATAAACAAAGAGATTGTGCTTCGTGAAAGGAGAGTTTTTTTATATGGAGTGTGAGTTTTGGAACTGGAAAAAAAGCTCATTTTAGATGCGACTGTGTAAGATAAATTATATACAGAGTTCATTCTTATGTAATAGAGGCGATTGCGAAACTCTGTTCTTTTGTGTATTGTGTATAACATAAATATCGTGTGTCTTTTTATATGATGTGTCGTGGAATTTGAATACCAATTTGGTGTAACATTTGATAAATTGATGTGAAGGTTTTCAGATTGTTTTTTATATGGCCATGGCATGACTGCTCGACTTTCCTCCGTGCAGTTCTTAGCAACTGCACATCTTCGTCGACCATAGGTCCCCATTCCCAGAATAATTCTATCACGCATCAGCCCCATTCTACTATTCATCATCCCCAAATCGTTGCAGCCACTCAAAGAAAACCATTCATCTATAGGACATCAAACTTGCGGTGGATGCGGAATTTCTGACCAGACTCGAATTAATACATATGTTGGCTTTGAAATGTGCATCAGCTTGGCGAATTCGCATAGGCGATGTGGAGTCGAGGAACAGTTAAGCGATGTTAAACTCTGGATGTCGATTTGGATCGGATAGGAAGTTTGGCGCTGGAAGTGAAAACACCTTGCAAAAGATCTGATTGATGATCTCCGATAAATCGGATCGGAGCAACTGAATTGCCAAGAATCGTGGCATTAAATTATGTGATTGTCAATTTTGACTGAATTGCGTCAGAAGCGTTGTAAATAGATATATATCTATTATACAAACGGGGTGAACGCCGATAGCAATAAGTGTAGTCGTATTGAATCAGAATTGTTTGATAATGTGTTCAGCGCTATCATAAAGGGGTTTGTTTTTATTCCTCAAAAAGATTTTGGTTCAAGTAGTACCCCAGTCAGGTAAGGTTGTTTGATGGGCGAAGCACTGAGCTTTCATCCAAATGTTCCTGGTCTTTGGACATAAAGTGAATTTGGTGATAATCAGCACGTCTGTCATGGTTAGGTGTGCGATATACACACGTTACTCCTCCATTATTATTTTCTGGATACTCCATGAGGCTGGGATGGTTTGGGCAATTGCTTTTCAGGAAGGAACCCTCAATCGAACACGTGACGACGTTCACAGTTCGCTGGCTTCTTGTATCGCTACGTGATTCATGCAATTACGTTAGCATTTCGGATATTCGTTCGATCACTTGCAGTGAGAGAACTTCTAGAAACTGCGTCTGTTGCGTCGGTACTGATTGTGACACCAGTGATACTGGTTTCGTGCACCCATTGCGCTGAAGCATCCAGATGCTATCCGGTATCACATCCACGGGATTTAAATTGAGCGGTGTTCGATCGTTCAATCGCAGAGCAAAAGAAAAGGCGCAGTTTCAAAAGGTGTATTGGATCAGAGGTGTCAAAACTATAAGTGCGGCAATTTCTTAATGGAGCGAAACCATTTCTGATTGTGGTATAATTATGGCTTGGAAGGGCAGTTCGATTTGGAACAGAGGTTTTGAAATCCTCTTCAGTTAATATCAATTTGTGAAACCTGTGTATGTATCGAACCTTGAATAAAAGGATTGAATCGAAAGCTCGATTCGAATCAATGTTAGAACCTCAGTTTGATGAGTCGGTCTCATGGAGGGCACCATTGGTTTAAGGGGAATCTCACTGTTGGTGTGAAAAAAAATTTGTGAAATTGCCAGGATTTGTAGTTTTTGTTGAGATGTATTTTATATGCATTAGTCAGAGTGTGATTCTGGGTTTGCAGGGATTTCCCTGCGTCAATTTTTGGTATCAGAGCTTGGCTCTGTTGAAACTGAATAAGTTTGTTTTCTGAATGAAGTTTAGTACGAGATTGCAGCTGTGAGGAAATCCATTCAAAGCAGAGGTGACAGCATCAAAAAGAGTGAAGACTGCAGCAATATAACTCAAGAAAGTTGTGAGAGAAGAATCAGATGCGTTCTTAAAAGCAGAAGTGGCAGTGAACCTGAAGAATCCAACAAGAGATTGGACAGAGAGGACAATTGAAGTTTCTTCGAAAGAGAGGGTGAGAGATTGCAGAAGCCTAGAGAGAGCAAAGGTGTTGCTCAGGAGAAGATTCTAGATAGTGGATCGTGCTTACCAAAAGACTGAGTGAGGAGAGCTTAGTGAGGTAAGATTGCAGTAAGGAGGACTTACTGTTGCAGAGGCTTGATGCAGAGGTGCAAAGAGCTCATGGAAAGAGAGGAGCAGGAAATGACTACAGATAGTCATAGCAGAAGTTCACAAGGGAGCCACAGCAGAAAGGAAGATGCCAAAGCAAATGGCATGAGGATGAGTCAAGAAGAGTTTGACCGAGAGAAAGCTGAGATAGATTTCCAGATTGGAGTATTGATGAAGATGCTACGGAAAAGTGTTTGTACCATGAGGAAAAGAGTAAAGTGGCCAAGGCTACGAGAAAGGAGAAATAAACAAGTGAAGTCAGAGATAGTAGAAGAATTGAGAAAGATTGAGCAGATATTGAGTGCTCAAGAGGAATCAGAGAAACTCAGAGAAGCAGAGGTAGAATTGGAAGTCTCCATTTGCAAACCAGAACAAGGTGAAATGTTGGGAGAAGAAGATAATGAGAGGTTAGCTGAAGATCTCATGGACTATTGGCAGAGTCCAGAACAATTCGAAAATATGTTGACAAAGGAAGCGGATAAGGCAATGAAGCCTTGTGATTTTGATTCTTATAGTTTGTGTATGTTTGCAGGAAGTGCAGAGGGTGATGGACAGCCTGATGAAGTTGTCACCAGGAATGATGCTCTTGAGGTAAAGTGTGATGAAGAATCCTTTTTAGAGGAAGAAGGTGTTGATCATTTGCAACAGAAGGAGTTCATAGATGAAATCCTGTTTGGTATGAAACAATCAGATGAGGTTGATATAGATCAGCAGTCTAAAGACAATTCCATGGTGGGACTACAAAAAGGTAAACCAATGAATTTGTTTAATGGAATTAATGAAAGATGCTTGCAATATGATGATGTAGAAAACAGGTCAACTCAGGAGGATTTCCAAGAAAAGAATGAAGCTGAGAAGGAAAATTGTGATGATCTACTGGAGAGATTTCACAAGGAGATAGAATTCTTGGAAATATTACTCGAGGAACCTAAAGGAGAAACAAAGCTTACAGAACCTGATGGAGGAAAAGATGCCGAAGACAGCATTAATAAATATGATGCTGAAATCAGAGAAATTGAGCAGCGATTATATGAAGGTGAGATGAAAGATCAGAAGCATCAAGGGAGTTATGTCCTCAAAGGCATGAAGGAGACAGAAATATTAACTCAGCAAGATGAAGATGGAAGTAATCAGAAATTTGGAAGGAATGATCAGCTACATGAGAGTGAATTTGAGGAAGGTATCAAATTGCAGAAGTATAGAAGCTGGCAGTGGAATGAAGAACCAAAAATTGATCTGGCAGTACAAAGAAAGATAAGTGAAGAACGAAATTACAGATGGAGACTGAAGAAAAGGGTGAAGTGGAAGCTATTGCAATGGAGGTGGAATAGCAAGCTGATGAATGAGTTCAGGAAACTAGAACAGATTCATATTGATTTGAAGTCACCGCAAGAAGGATCAGCTGAAATCCAAAAGATCTATGGTGGAGGATTGGTGCTTGAAGCATCAAAAGAAAATCGAAGGTATTGTATTTTTAAAACTAAAGGTTGTTGTGTGTTTGCAGGTCACATTGACTTAAGGAAAGATAAACAGTTATTGAAGACTGTTGAAGGAATGACTACTCATAGTCATATGCAGACTAAGGAGGATGGCAAAAGAATTTTTGAATTCAAGGGATACACTGAGTCATTGAAGATCATTGATATTGAAGAAAGCCAGAGTGCAGGAGGATTAAAGACAAATATTGCAAACAACGCAGTTAGTAAAGATGATACAAAACTTTTGAGAGAACTTCCAGATAAGATAGCAGATTTGTATAAGTCAAATCTTTTGATGAGGAAGCCAGCAAGGAATGAAGAATTGCAAATTAAAGTAAGTAAAACAGCAGCAAGGTATGTGAAAAGGACAGCAGTAGATAGTGAGGTATTGCAGCACAAAGGCAGAAGACTTGAGGAACAAACAACAACAGCAGTAATCAAGGACAGACTATCAAACCAAGTATGGGATCCAGGAGGACACAGGCATGAAGTGCATGATCGGGAGATCATGGTTAATTTAAACTTTGGGAGTCTGATGCAGGAGCATCTAGACCCAGCCAGCAATGTGATGGAATGGTCACATGTTGTGGCTTCACAGGGTGAATTTCATTACTGTGTGTTAAAATCCAGTTTACTGAGGAAGCCGATTTCACAAATAATTAGTTATTATTGTAATAAGTGTGTCTATCTTATTGATAAGATTTGTTATAACAGGTGTGTGTGAGCACCAATAAATAGGAGAGTTTATTTGTTAGAATCTTTAAAATTAGAAGATTATGTACCGATTTGTTCGAGAGTTAAGGAGAGAAAGTTGTAATAAACAAAGAGATTGTGCTTCGTGAAAGGAGAGTTTTTTTATAGGGAGTGTGAGTTTTGGCGCTGGAAAAAAAGCTCATTTTAGATGCGACTGTGTAAGATAAATTATATACAGAGTTCATTCTTATGTAATAGAGGCGATTGCGAAACTCTGTTCTTTTGTGTATTGTGTATAACATAAATATCGTGTGTCTTTTTATATGATGTGTCGTGGAATTTGAATACCGATTTGGTTTAACATTTGATAAATTGATGTGAAGGTTTTCAGATTGTTTTTTATATGGCCATGGCAAGACTGCTCGACTTTCCTCCGTGCAGTTCTTAGCAACTGCACATCTTCGTCGACCATAGGTCCCCATTCCCAGAATAATTCTATCACGCATCAGCCCCATTCTACTATTCATCATCCCCAAATCGTTGCAGCCACTCAAAGAAAACCATTCATCTATAGGACATCAAACTTGCAGTGGATGCGGAATTTCTGACCAGACTCGAATTAATACATATGTTGGCTTTGAAATGTGCATCGGCTTGGCGAATTCGCATAGGCGATGTGGAGTCGAGGAACAGTTAAGCGATGTTAAACTCTGGATGCCGATTTGGATCGGATAGGAAGTTTGGCGCTGGAAGTGAAAACACCTTGCAAAAGATCCGATTGATGATCTCCGATAAATCGGATCGGAGCAACTGAATTGCCAAGAATCGTGGAATTAAATTATGTGATTGTCAATTTTGACGGAATTGCGTCGGAAGCGTTGTAAATAGATATATATCTATTATACAAACGGGGTGAACGCCGATAGCAATAAGTGTAGTCGTATTGAATCAGAATGGTTTGATAATGTGTTTAGCGCTATCATAAAGGGGTTTGTTTTTATTCCTCAAAAAAAAATTTGGTTCAAGTAGTACCCCAGTCAAGTAAGGTCGTTTGATGGGCGAAGCACTGAGATTTCATCCAAATGTTCCTGGTCTTTGGACATAAAGTGAATTTGGTGATAATCAGCACGTCTGTCGTGGTTAGGTGTGCGATATACACATGTTACTCCTCCATTATTATTTTCTGGATGCTCCATGAGGCTGGGATGGTTTGGGCAATTGCTTTTCAGGAAGGAACCCTCAATCGAACACGTGACGGCATTCACAGTTCGCTGGCTTCTTGTATCGCTACGTGATTCATGCAATTACATTAGCATTTCGGATATTCGTTCGATCACTTGCAATGAGAGAACTTCTAGAAACTGCGTATGTTGTGTCGGTATTGATTATGACACCAGTGATACTGGTTTCGTGCACCCATTGTGCTGAAGCATCCAGATGCTATCCGGTATCACATCCACAGGATTTAAATTGAGCGGTGTTTGATCGTTCAATCGCAGAGCAAAAGAAAAGGCACAGTTTCAAAAGGTGTATTGGATCAGAGGTGTCAAAACTATAAGTGCGGCAATTTATTAATGGAGCGAAACCATTTCTGATTGTGGTATAATTATGGCTTGGAAGGGGCAGTTCAATTTGGAACAGAGGTTTTGAAATCCTCTTCAGTTAATATCAATTTGTGAAACCTGTGTATGTATCGAACCTTGAATAAAAGGATTGAATCGAAAGCTCGATTCGAATCAATGTTAGAACCTCAGTTTGATGAGTCGGTCTCATGGAGGGCGCCATTGGTTTAAGGGGAATCTCACTGTTGGTGTGTAAAAATGTTTGTGAAATTGCCAGGATTTGTAGTTTTTGCTGAGATGTATTTTATATGCATTAGTCATAGTGTGATTCTGGGTTTGCAGGGATTTCCCTGCGTCAATTGGCGCATGCGTCAACAACTTCTTAAGTTGCTCAAAGTTATCTTCACACTCCTCAGTCCATTGAACTTCTTACCTTTCCTTGACAAGGATGTAATGGGATAAGAAATCTACAAGAATTTCTTGGTGAACCTCCTATAATATCCTGCCAGAACCAAGAAAGATCTCATCTCTTCCCCACTCTTAAGATCTACGCACTCCATGATGACCCTTATCGTCTCTAAATCTACTATAATTCCTTCCTTGGAGACAACATTTCCCAAGTAGTGCACCCTAGTCTGAAAGAAACTACACTTTTTAAGCTTAGCATACAACTGATGCTCCCTCAACAACCTCAACACTGCTACTAAATTCTCAACATGCTCTTCCTCATTTTTAGAATATACCAGTATATCATCAATGAACATAATAACAAACTTACCAAATATGGACACAACAACCTATTCACCAAACACATGAATGTAGCTGGAGCATTAGTTAAGCCAAATGGAACAACAAAAAACTCATAATGCCCATACCTAGTCCTAAATGCAGTCTTGTAAATGTCCTCCTCTTTGATGCCTACCTGATGATATCCATATCTCAAGTCAATATTCTAGAACACTACTGCTCCCTTTGGCTAATTGAACAAGTCATCAATCATCAGCAAAGGGTACCTGTTCTTGATAATCACTTTGTTCAACTTCCTATAATCAATGCATAACCTGGGAGTGCCATCTTTCTTATTTACAAAAAATACTGGTGCGCCCCATGGTGATACACTTAGCCTAATGTATCCCTTGTCCAAAATTTCCTTCAACTGCAATTTTAACTCAATCAAATCAAGTGTGGTCATCCTGTAAGGTGCTTTAGATGTTGGAGATGCCCCTGGCACTAACTCAATAGAAACATCTACCTCCCTGTGAGGTGGCAACTCTGTAATTTCCTCAGGAAATACATCCCGAAAATGTAGCAAAACTGGGTACTCATTCAACACATTTGCATCCTCAGCTTCCTTACCCTTATCACTAGAAGTGTGTATTGAAAATATCTTGCACCCCTTCCTGCGGCTATGCTTTGCTTGCATAGCTGTCACCATCCTAATTTATGTGGCTTTCTTCTTACCCTGTAAGACTCTTAGTTCTCCATTATCATCAACACACTCAATAGCTTTATTATAGTAGCTAACCTTGGTTCTATGTAGATACAACCAATCCATGCCCAATAACATATTGTATGAACCCAACGGTAATATATTTAAATGTGATGCTATAGGCATACCATTTAAGTCAAATGTGCAAGGTCTTACCCAATGATCCACTCACTTCTTTGTACTTGTAGCCAACTGCACTAACCAAGACTTTTCATGAAACTCCTTATTCAAACCACACTTATCCACCAAGTCAAGACTAACATAGCTATAATCAAATCCAGGGTCAATCAAAATAGAAATAACTTGATCACAAAGCTTATCATCCATATCAATGATAGATGCCTGGGTTTTTGCTTGCCTGCTGTCCACAACTGCATAGATACGAGGAATACTCTAGCCTACATCTCCAACAATCTGTGCCTCCTGTGTGCTGTATATCTGAGGTCTACCACCCTGATTCTGTGGATAATCTTTCCTGCAATGATCTTTTCCACAAGTCCAACATTCTATAGGCTTACAACCTCCATCCTTATTCTTTTCTTTAGATCAATATCCCTTTCCTCTATCTGATGCATTGAACCCCTTAGGTGGTGCAACATTCTCCTTGTTATCAATACCATGTGGTCTTGCTCGGTTTTTATCCCATTTTCCTTTGTTCTTTACACTACCTCTCCAACTTAGCTTAGTTTCAGTGTTGCGATTCAATTGTTCATAGCAATGCTTTAGCTATCGAATGGCCTCCTCTAATGATCTAGGCTCATCGAATTCAATACTATCTTTGAATGCAACCAGTAGTCCACTAATTAATCTCTTAAACTTAGTCTTCTCCTCCTTGAGGTAAGGCACAAATCTCAATAGTTCTGAAAACTTACTAGTGTAATCATCATCTATCATGGATCCCATCTTTAGTTCATAGAATTTTTAAATACTTTTTCTTGAATAGCCACTCAAATTCACTCCAAGTCAGATCTTCCTCAGCTCATAACTACCCTTATCAAGCTAAGCTCTAGTTCTACATACAATATGGAGTTCAATTTATGTCCCTGACATTCTTCACATCTTCCCACCAGATGTCTGCTTTACCTTTAAGACTGAAGGTAGCCACTCTAGCTTTCATGTTCTCTAAGTAGTCATGAAACTTGAAGAACTTATTCGTACCAAGTAACCAAGCCTCTGCATCATGTGTTATCTTTACCTATCCATCAAAATGAGGTGGATTTTATTTCTTAAACTCATCCATCAAGTAGCCCCTATCACTCCTCCTGAACGGATGATAACAATGACGATCATAGTGCCTATCTGAATCAGAACTAGAATCACACCTATGTCTATCCCTTCTCTTCTCTGGAGTGTCCAACAATCTACCATATCATATTGTGTCATATCTATCTAATCGGTGACCTCCATGTGATCTACTTCCATATGCCCCATTAGTTTTGTCCTCCTACTCATGACTAATCCGAAGTGGTCCTTTCCACTACAAATCTGAAAATTTTTGGAGTATCACTGCATTTACCTCTGCTAGCTTTTCCTCTGTCTATATGATTTTGTCATTATTTTCCTTAAAACTGCTTATCTCATCCTTTAAAATTATCAGTGTTACTGCTAAATCGGAAGAGTTCCCAACACCATACTACTCTTCGGATTCGTAGGGAGAGTCTCTGTAGTCAACCATCTTTTTAGCCATCTAATATTTCTTCTTGCAAGGCATAACATGTCAGATAAATCAAATCATAATAAATAAACTTACCTTAGTATAGCTTGGGGAGGATACCTTGTCTGCAATATCACAGAATCAGTGTGATACATGTATAATATAATCATAACAGTGTATTGACAGACTCAAGTAAATGTATCAACTCATAAACATCACTCTAACTAGGGTCCAATCCTCAATGCAAGGCCATATCAACAATGCATACTATGACCTCATGCATGACAAAAACCATCACTCCATTATAGACATTGCCACATGCAACCAATAATATGCATATGCAATGCCAAATCAATTAGACCTATGCATAAACGCATGTAGTCAAATGTAAGAAATCAAATATTGTAATCAACCTACAAGACCGATACATGTAATCCAAATATTTAAGAATGTAACCTAACATAAAAGGGTGTAAGTAGGCGCCATAAAATCAACATGTAAGCAAGATATAATCCATACACAGTATGTACAAATTTCACCTGTAGAACAAACCAATATATGCAATGCTCTAAAGCATAATACTTGTTCTACTTCTACAAAACATTAAGTGGAAGCATAATCGAATTGATGAGCAACATCAAGTAGAAACATGCATAACTGATCAAGAGAAATAATCACACATAACACAAGATACATCCAGGGGAAAGCACAAGCATAAAACCCCAACCATGTATTATCAATCAAGTGGAAATCCTTTTCACAATACAAAAAGAATTATCTCTCAAGCTCTTCAGTTCTCAATGAACTATGAAGATATGTCTCATGAACCAACCAAGGCCTGTTTATATAGGCTTTACCTATGGTCCTTACATAGTTTTCTTAGGAAATAATAACAAAAGCATATGTTATTAATTCCAACATACCAAAATTAACCAATGGTACAACTACGCAATCCTTGAGGACACTAGTTCCTCAACCATGCAAAAACTACTTACTAGAAATAGTCAAGCATCTGATAGTACATTGTCCCACATCTAATCTCAACTGGGTCTCTAACAAAACTGACATGCAAAAATTATCCATGAGTGAATCCTCAGTTATCTAAAATAATAGTTGTCACATGCATGCAAGCATTAACAAACTATATTTTATTATTTTAACAACTTGTTAAAATAATCTAACTGGACTTGACTAGTTAGAACTAAGTCAACTGAATCTCTCATTATAGAACTCATACTTATTCCCTCAATCAGTGGAGGAAACTCATGTGCATGCTCACAAAGACTTCAAATTTGAATTCCCTTAACTAATTAACTCAACTGGATTAATTAATTAATATTTCCAATTGCTGTTAAGACCAAAATTAATTTTACTTCCTATAAATAGTCTAGGGACTGCTATAAATAGGAAGGGACCCAAAAATGCTATTTTTAGAACTTTTTATTTTTAACAGTTTCACCTCTCACCCAATGTGGCCAATGACCTCGCTGGCCAAACTGTTATTTTTAGACATGCTATTTTTAGCACATTCTAAATTTAACATTTCTTGTTGCACATTTGTCAACACTCCCTCTCAACAAGGCTTTCTCTCGAACCTGATCCTGTAACTCTGGAATGTTTTGCATGCAACACATCTACACGGTCCACTTGCTCCAACAACACTTGGAACAAAAACACTTCCAACTGACCACTCTGTTGAGCTAGGAACATACTTTGATGTTGAAGCTCTACCTGCTGCTGACAAGTGCTTCCTCTCTGACATCTGTGCTACTACAACATCTCCATGCATCTTGCACCATTGCACACCTCTCTATGCCACCTAGCACAGTGCAAAACACTTGTGCCTCTCGCATTGCTGCAGCCTGCTAGCTATCTGTTGTCTTGGGATTCCCTGCACTGTCACTCTCTTTTCCACTCCATTCGCATCTGTCTCTACCAAATCAGTCAGTTCCTACTACTCCACATCGGGACTCCCATAGCAAGGTCTCATCCAAGAGGTTGGGTACCTTAAGGATCTTTCCCCTCCTCCTTGGGATGATCAATCCACATCACCCCACCTCCTACCTGGAGGTATGGCTGCATGTGATCCCTCTACCCACCTGGCTCAAAGTTTCCCCCTACTGGAGGTCTCTGCATGAGTAGATGTCTCCACTCGATCTCCACTCAGCTTCCCCTATTGTGGCTGCTCCACAACCTCCTAAAGTTGCTGCACTAGTCGTGGCTCCTCCACAATCGTCTGAGACTTCTTCTGGCTCTACATGTTGAGAGGTAATATACCCTCCCTCTCAACCACCAAGTGTCCATCAGTTGCCTTGCTACTCAAGGCTTTGCATGCATCTTGAACCTCAAGAGCAAATAGGTTCTTGACCTGTGAACCAATCTGCTTCACTTGTCTAGTGATGATGTGTCTAAGGAAAACCTTTCCCTTACTGAAGACTACATCATACTCTGTCTTCCAGCATCGCGATCGACACCAAGTTTCTCTTTAGTCCTAGGACATACTTGACATCGATCAAGGTAAGGCGAGATCCATGCTCCCTCTGAAAAATAACTATGCCTACACCTGAGACACTATACTTATCATCATTACCCATCGCTATGAGTATCTAGAGATCTTTCTCCTCCAAAGTACTGAACAAACTCTTGTTGCTGGTCATGTGGAAAGAAGCTCCACTGTCAAGAAACCAACCATTTCCCACCATGGATGAAACCATGCATGCGAAGAGTGTGAAATCCAACTCAAACTGTGAAGCAAGTGCCTCACCTTCAGATCCTTCCCCGGATCCCTTCTTGGATTTCCTCCGTGGACAATTTGCAGTATAATGGCCCACCTCATGACAATGAAAGCATCGCACTTTCGATTTGTCAACCTTCTTCCCATCATTGGAAGAACTGGATTCGGAAAGAGAAACCTTCTCCTTCCCCCTCTTTTCCTTACTCGCTAAGGCACAGTTCTCCTCATCATGCATAGATGAAGAACTGTCTCTGGTGCTCTGTCTGATCTCCTCCTGCGTCAAATCCGACCATAGTCATTCCCAATCTGGAAGTTTCTCCCTTCCATTCACCGAGTCCTGGTAGCTATGCCAGCTCTTAGGAAGGCCAACTATGATCAAGATTCGACATCCTATGTGACCTCAAAGAAGTGGAATTGACAAAAAATTACACACAATCATCCAACATCATCAACAAAACCCTTAGAAGACAAGTCAGCCACTCAGCAAACTTGTCCTTGGGTCCCACTGTTGTTCTGGACCTCCTAGGCCATAGTCACTCTCATGCTATAGGAAAGGTAGCGACCAAAACCCAAAGTCACTCTCATACGTCTGCTTTCCAGTGACTCTGGACCAGAATGTCCAGTTCTGTGCCAGTAACCCCGGGATTTAAGCCACTTTTCTAGGCCTAAATCCCAGAGTGGAATGATAGCTTAGAATCAACAAATATATAGAGAAACAATGATGCAAAAGTAATAAGTTTATCATGATCTTAGCCAAACTCCTATTAGCCATGACAGTCATTTCATCAAACATATCGCGAACATGTAACCTATATGTGTAAAAAACAAAATTAAGTGTAGGGATCACATACTTATATGAGAATTGCTATGCACCATTGTTCCCTCATGTCATTTGCTACATTATCATCTATTAGGTCATATACACATTATCCATTCAAGTACAAGTAAAACCATGTTGAGAGCTATACATAGCTGCTGTCAGAAAATGTACATATAACCAGCATAATAGGAACATAAATACCATAAACATATCAACCATCAAGATCCATATATACATCAATACATTTTCATATGAAAATCAAGGGAATGAATTTCTCATTAATGAATGCAATAAACCAACCGGAGATGGGACTAACATATTCCACCTGACCATAGAATGGTTGAGCCAAATCTCTCTTCATCTGTTCATTCCCGTTCCATATTCCAAGTATGAATGTGGGATCTCATAGAACACATCAATAAAAACTCATCCAGGGCCTCCAGAGGTCATCCACCTCGACCCATCAAACAGTGATTCAACCTCACAAACAAATATCACAAAACGATCATCAGATTGGTCTCCATCCGAGCCTTCCAGGGCTTCTAGAGAATTTGTCCAACCAAGGCTTCTAGAACTAATACTTCAACCCACAACTTATACAGGGCTTCCAAAGTGTTTGTCCAACCAAGGCTTCCAGGACTAGTAACTCAACCCAAGTTGTTAGAGGGCTTCGAGAGCGTTTTTTCAACCAGGGCTCCCAGGACTAATAACTCAACCCAAACTAAGGAAACATGAGAACCAACCAAGAACAAACAATGAAATTAAACCCACAATCACCATGGCTATCCAAGAAATGGAAAGGCTAGGCAATCCACTGTCAATCTAGGAAATCCTCGTGCCAATGACACATCACAACCAAGAAACCACATGCATATGCCATGCATGCCAAAAATAGTGAAGAAATCATATATGCAAGTCACTACCTGCAAGAAAATTAGATGTAGCTACTAATTCCAATGCCTTGTTGCACTTTCCCACTCTTCCTTTTCCTTCTTGCTCCAAGAATCCAAGTATGCCACACCCTCCAAGAGTGCTCCAAGAAAACTCTAAGTATCCAAGAGTATGAGAGAGAGAGAGACAGAATAATGAGAGAGCTCCAACATTGAACTGACAAAAGGTTACCAACTAATCCTCAAAAGCCTTTTTTATGGATGAGGCCTCTATTTTCTTCATTTTCCTCCTCACATGCAACCTGTGACCTTTCACCTCATTTTTATCCTAATTTCCATTATTTTCATAAATAAATGTGCCAAAAATACCTTTTTTCCTTTTAATGCCTTAGTCATTACCTTTGCCAATTTCCTTAGTTATAAACAACCAAATGAACACCCCCCAGGATGTCTTGCCCAACATTCAGCTTGGAATAAGTGTTCCAATGACCGTGGTTATTGTTTTTAACTTTTATTACATCGAATTTTCACCATGGCTATTATAGATTCTGTTAGTGCCTAGATTTACCTCGGGCTGAAAAGGTAGGATCCAGGGCCAACATCAAACCACGCTAAGCCTGGTAGCTAGCCCTACCAGGTCAGGAAAGGGCTCTCTCCAAGTCAATATCAACAAATAATGATCTATGGAGCTTGAGATGATTGAAATATCTTCTGATTTTAGGCTAGGTATATGTGCAAGAAATTTTGATTTGATAAAACGATTATTTGTTGGCTCAAAGGGAAAGGCACATTTTGGGGTTGCGGGGATTGAGGCTCAGTTCTGCAGAGATCTTGATGGGGCAAGGTAGGCAATCGTTTTGGCACTTAAATTTCAGTGAGATGGAAGGAAAATATAGGTGAGGGGTTGAAGAGGGCAAGGGTAATCATGGATCCTCCTCAAACAGCTGAAAAAATCAAACAACTAAAGCAAACTTCAAGTAGAGCATTGCACTTTCAATGAATTCTACTTACACTCTTGTTTGTTTAGTTCAGAAGAAATAAGATAGATAATGGAATACATAAACAAAGTTCACATTACAAAGAGAAGCACTGTACCAATACAATTTGCCACATGAATCCCAAAGAGTGTTACAAATCCTGGTCTCAATTCCTTATCCAAAATACTGAAAATGAATGTACAATGAAGCTCAAGGCTTTCTCAAGAGTCCAACCATGCTAATGGCTGAAAAACAACATAATATAGACAAACATAGCTCATATTTTCCTCTAGGGGTCGAGCTCACATGTTTAGGAGCTCATCCAACTGATTCTAAACTGAGAACTAGAAACTAGGCAACATAACAACATGCCTCTAGAAACAAGGAAACTGATTCATTTAGTTTCAAACAACCTCTAAACTGATGAATCTACCTCTACAAGTGAAAATCCAACATATTTACATCATGATCCATCAATATACATCAAATTACATCATAAATTTTCCATTAGGAAACTAAAAAATTCAAACTAGGCAAAGCTGGGCGAAAAACAGAGCAAAACTTGGTCAAACTAGCAATTTTTCTTCTATGCGCCGCCCTTGATTCTCTATGCATAGCGCCTGTTTGGACCAACTTTTGGAGGCCTTCCTGATGTCAAAATAAGCTCCAGGTGTTCTTGCTGGAAAGGTCTACCTGTCTACTTTCCAACCCAAGTGGAATTTTTCAATTTGGCCTCCATTTGCCCATCCACAAGTCCATTCTCCCAACATTGCTTCATGTGTGTCAAAATAGGGGCAGTGAGGTCATTTTTTGAGTGTTTTTTGACCTTTTGAGGGCTCAAAACCTGCCCAAATTTCTTGGCCATAGGTAGAAAAGTGTAATTTTGCATGAAAAATCCAAAAATGCTGAGTTTTTGAGATTTGGAGGCCTCTAGAAAAAGCGAGCGCCATGTGGCGCGGCACATAGGGCAGAAAAACCTGTTTTTTGTGCCAAAAATTTACAAAAATGAAAAAATTGCTCCAAATTTCTTGAAATTTGGGCTGAGTCTTCTCTATCAAGTGATGTGATGGGCCAAGGAAGCCTCAGCCATGATTTGAAGTCCTTCATCCTCTTTTTGCCTCTTTGATGCTCTCTCTAGCTTTGCTTTCAAATTCTTGATTCTCGCTTGGCACACCAAGTTCCGGGACAAGTAATGATATGACAAGTTTCTAAGCATATTCTTCTCATTTATTACCTTCTCCAACTTCCTCTCCAAGTGGATATTGACTCTTTCAAGCCATGACTCCCTATAGGCATTGATCTCTTGCTCCAAGGAAGTGAACTCCACCCTCCTCCTTCGAGCACTTTGGCGGTTTTGCCAAATGTTTTGTAACTCCATAACCACCTGCTGATCCTCAAACTACTTGTTCCTCTGCTCCAAATACTATATAGTCCACTGGTATCCATCCAAGTTGGTGGACAAGGCATCAATGTCCGCCTGCTGCTCCTTGATGATCTCTCTAAGGTTTTCACTTTGTGGGCCCATGTCAGTATCATCACCCTCAATGAGGATGAAATCAGTCTCTCGCTCACCTGATGGTCCTTCCTCCTGTAGAGGCCTCTTGCCTCAGTCCTGAACCTATTGTGCTGATGGAGGAAGCGATGCCCCTTCCACCCTGGGTGGAGATAACACTCGCTTTGTTGCTGCAAACAACCGTCTAGTGCCTCTCTGATAGGAGATAAACACCAGCATACTAGCGGTCTCATGGCCCTGTTGATAAGAAGGTCCACCTGTCTCATGCCCAACCTCTGAAGGTCCCTGTGAAGCTCTGAAAACCTCACGAGAGATGAAGTCATCCCAAGCGATGCCCTGTAAACCAAGCTGATGAACGACCACAATTTTGATGAGAGAAAAATGATAAACACTGTTGAACTTCTGGTGAGGGGTCTTGTGCTGCACAAGAGTGGTCATCTTCTCTATGTTTTGGCATATGAAATAAGGAATGTTCATCATCCATACCCGATTAAAATGCATCAGCAGCCTGATGTGATAAGCATACAAGCGGGGGAACCAGCCCTCACAGGTGAAATACTTCATGATGAGTTTCATTAAAGGAGCATACTCATCCTTGAGAAACTGAAAAGGAAATACTCTCTTGAGCTGTCTCAAAAAACCGGGTTTGATATATGGTTCATAGTGCTGTCGGTCAATTTTCTACCTCTTATTCCATGGTTCTCCAATGTTTGGTATGCCGGTTGCCAATGAAATGGTTTCTGGTGTTAATGTGAAAGTAACATCAACAAGAGTGGCTTGATCACCATGTAAATCGAACACAAATAAGCAGGCCAACTCATGATGAAACTGAATATTAGCAACCTTCTCGCAAAATTCATAACATGACTGATGCTGGAAACAAAAGATGGCAAGAGAGCAGGCCTTCAACTCGGCAAGAGTGGTAGGTTCTTCTCTGATATGTCTGCCACCTCTATGAGGCCTCCTAGGTGCATATCCCTCTATGGGTGAGTCACTTTGGGTCTCCTCTTCATAATCATATGAAGGATCAGATGCCATAGCTGCTGATAGACAAATTGGCTTGGAGAATAGGTGCTGATGTGTCAAACTGTGTTGGACTGCCTTTGATGATTATTTGACCTCTGCTACCAAGGGAAAACAGTGAAACAGGGGACTGTTAGGAGAGGGAAAAATAATTGGAATTTAGGGACTGTTGGGATAGAGTTAGTTGGGGAATATGGGATATTTTGGGAGTTTTTGTAAAGGGTTAGGGTTTTGGATTTTACAATTAGGATTTTGGGGAAGGGAACTTGGGATAGGGGATTAGTGAATTTAGGGGGGTGGGGGAACTTACGGAACAATGAAATCAAGGGATAAATGGGATAAGGAGTAATGGAGGGATGATGAACTTGGTAGCAAAATAGTTTTTCAAACCCTAGGTAGCAATTTTCTCTAAATAGTAGGGTTTGATTGTTTTTTACAAGCACCATAAAACACACACCATCAAACCATCATCAAACTTTGATGGAAAACAGATTTGAAGATTCTACCTACTTGTATCAAGACCGATTGATGCAATTTGGGGTGATTGGAGCGAGTTTGGAAGTTTTTCGGGCTCTTTGGATGTATGCATCACGCAGCACGCCCAATGCGTCGTGCCTTTGTAAAAATGAACTGAGCACTGAGGCCCAGTGCGTCGCGCCAATTGTATGCACCATGCCTCCTACCTAGTGTGCTGCGCCAGCAATCTTACAACGATTTTCACCCAATTTCTCACTTTCTCACCAAAATTGCTCTGTCTTGCTTCTCTTTTGCAAATGAACTTGTCAAATGAAGGAATAGCTTATAAACAAAGAGCTTTTGAAATTTTGGCTCATGAAACCCACTTTCATAATGTTTTGGATTTGACTTTATTTCTAAACTCTATTTTTTGGACGTTTCACTGCTTTTTCGCTTTGTGATGAATTTAATTACTTGAGCTTTGCTTGTTTTTGCAGGTGTTGGAGCTTCTGGGGATAAGGAAAGAAACCAAGGTGCAGATGAAGAAATTTACAATGCGGGAAACAAAATTTTTATGATTTTCTACAATATAAACTAAATACTCTGTTTTTTTTCCCAAAACAAAGTTTTGAGGAAAAAACACATTTTCAAATGCTTGGTGATAAAATTGATTGATGTTGCAACCTCCTCATGGCCTGCTGGTAATTATTGGACACTTTAACACATTTTTTGACGAAACCCTAATGAAACCCTAGACCTAAGTGACAATGAAACCCTAAAGACAACTTTTGCAATTTTTGAGATAAAAACAAGACTGTATATGCTTTTTTAATGAGTAAACATGAGCCAGCAGGTAAATGACATGAGGGAAACTGTAGGAGAAGCCACTACCATCAGATGATCCATGCTCCTAATGGAATGTAGCTGACTGAGCGAGACACCTAATATGCAATGCAACAAGAGAATTTGATCTCTGACGGAGGGATGAAGATACCGACACTAACAGATTCAATATCACTTTATTCGATAAATGATGCAGAGAGGAGCAATCAAAATCCATCACCTAATGAAAGATGAACAGATTTCATATATTCTCACCAAAGCTTTACTGAAATGGAAGTTCTTGGTCTTTAAAGAGAAGCTTGGAATGATGGATGTGACCCCACCTGATAACGACCAATGCTGATCGAGGACATTGAGCCAACTCTTCCCCCTTTTTGAGATCCCAGGATGAGGAATTGAGATAGAGGGCTCCTGGGGTTGATGGATCCCTAGACAATAGGGTATCACCCCTATCTGTTACCCACAGGGTTGAGATGTTCCTCCCCTATCTACATAGGGTTGGATATGCTTCTCCCCTATCTATTCTATGTAGAGTATACCAGAATTGGCATCATACCCACAAGTCAAGCTTGTTGAAAATACTGCTCCCCGTTTGGCCAACAGGTTGAGGGTTTACTTGGGGTTTATAACCCAAGTCGATTATGATGCAGGTGTTCTACCTCATGACTCTTGAGGGTATTTATGCAAATATCGACAGACAATAGGATTGGGTTGAGATTTTCTCCCCTTTGTGCTTCTGGGTTGATAATATGCTCCCCAATGTGATTCTAGGGTTGAGATGTGCTCCCCTATGTGTTTGATATCCTATTTCTTGATATGGGGTTGAGATATGTGACTCCCCCATGAGATAGAGGGTGGAAGATAATGCTCCCCAATTCTTCTTTTTTTAGATTCGAGTATTTTTAAGTAGATAGATTTGAGTAGAGATGGTCATGACATGATGACATGATGACATGATGATGTGATGGTCAACAAAAGAATATTGGCAGGTGGAATTATTCCTAGTTGAGAGGTAGTGTTAATTTATGAGACTAGGGTAAAATTCCACCTTGTATATCTCATATGACATAGATTATGATTGCATTGAATTACTCTTTTCGAGAGGACCAAAATCAACCTAAAGATCACCTTGGATTACATTGGATTAGATGTACAATTGGACAAGTCAGCCTCAACATCAAATGGACCCTCATGGAAGCCTGTAAAGATAAGAGATCTCAATCTCATTTGAACATCATAATCATCAAGGAATCTTCTTATCTATTCATCTATTGTTTGGCTCGCACAGATTCGATGGAGGAAGCTTGCTTAGGGTCTAAAGTTTCAAGTTTGAGGCTTGAACATATGATTTACGATAACATGGCCATGGAAAACTACTATATCTAATAAAAATATCTCGCTCATCAAAGTAAATGGGTCAACATTATGGAGCTGATTCACTTGTTGAACAACTTTTCCAACTGGTTCCTGCACAAGTGCTTTGTCCTTGAGACGCTTCTTTGGATGGAGCCTCTAACATGTGGCTCTCTGATGTCTATCTCTATTGCAATGGTTGCAAAACTTATTCTTCCTCCAGTCCTTCTTAACCTTCTTCCTCCCTTGATGTGGAGAAGGCATTTCACGTCTAGTCCTCTTTCTTGCTGTTATTCTCTTTGAGCACTTAGAAACTATATGTTTATACAAGCCACAAAAAAAATGTGGTTTTTTATGCCAAAAATTATTTTCATCCTTAACAATGTGCTTGTAATAAAAATGAGGATTAGCATAATAAGACTTTTTATACCTCTCTTGCCTGTCTTTGGTGCAATCTTGGTGATGAGATATTGCCTTAGCTCTTCCTCTGCAACGTGCATTGTCATGGGAAGATTGTGATGTGTTCCCATCATCCTCTTTCCTTGATGGTTTTGATAATTTCTTGGAAGATTTTGATACCTTCGAACACTCTCCTTCAATGTATCCTGATCCTACAAATCGAGGTATTTTGACAACCTCCAATGGTTGAGTCATTGCTTGGTTATTAACACAAAGTCCTCCTCCTTTATATCCCATCTTGGTAAGGAGACTCATGCCAGTTCCTGAGATACGTACCTCCACGGTTCCAACAGAAATAACATCATGTGAAAATTAAAATAAATAATTGTTTACCTCAACTATTGACTCAGAAACAGGTGTTGATGGATTCATTAAGCCTTCGTTGCGCTTCAAATCTTTCAGGGCCTCTTCCATGGCTCGTAATTGAAGTTGCAATCTTTGCTTCTCATATTCTTCTTCGTGTAGAAGTCCCTTGAATTCAACATTCTCAACTTGAAGGATTTCATTGATCTCCTCATTTGAATTATGAGAAGAATATGAAGAAGTATATTCATTTGAAGATGGAGATGGAGGATCATCCTCTATTGTCTCTTTCTCTTGTACCTCTTTTGTCATTTTCTCCTCATAATATACATACATTATATCTACCATGTGTGCCATGTGAGGAGGTCCTTGTAGAGATATTTGTTTTTCTCCATTTCTCTTCTTGTTTCACGTTCAATCTCTGGTTATCATTCACACTCACAATTCACATCAGTAAGAAGATCACTATAATACCAAACTTGATCCAAGTTCTCTCAACTACCCAAATTAACCAAGATATTTTACTTCTATGATGTTAGCAGAATTTCTTGTGAAAGAGTATGAAAAAAAACATGTATATACTTTAAAGAAGAGATAAAATAAATACAATCATCAAATCAAAAAACACACACAAGTTGATAACAAATTTCACACAGTGTGGGTTACGTCTCTAGGCCCATTATCAAGAGTGGGGAGGCGACTTCATTAATTTCTGCAAGATGATGATGAATACATGATGTGTTCTTTGTCAATGCAAGGAAGAACTCCCTTAACTAGAGTGGCATGTCTCTCCATGAGACGCTCTTCTATAAGCACTCTCACTCATAAAGGCTCTCCATTAGCATGAAAAGATATCAAACTCTCACATGAAGTGGCATACAAGAATCCTCCAACATAGTAGCAAACAAGGATCTCAACATCAAAGCATCATACTAACAAAAATCAAAAGAAGACATGACATCAGTGCATCTTATACCTCCACATCTAGGGATGGATTGAAAATGCACAAATCTGCTTAATAAATGGACTGCATGATTGAATTCCCGGTGAAAAATCATGAAATATGACTATAAAATTGACCCCTTTCTAACTCGGCCAAATTTGGGCTCCCCAAGAATCTTAAAGATTCTTCAAAGATTATATTCTATGCTCTAACTAAAATTTGACTACTTAGATGAAAAAATAATCACACCATCATGTTCCTTGTAAAAACCTGAGAACAATGAGTATAAAGTCAGAATGGTTCTGAAACTTTCATTTTCGGGCCTAAAGGGAATCTTTTAGATTCCTCAAGATTTCACAAAGATCCTCTTTTTTCAGATTGACTGAAATTTTGCTGCCCAGATGAGGAAACTTATTACACCATTAAACTCCTTGCAAAAAATTGAGAAAATGAGTACAAAGTCAACAAAATTCTGATGCCTTAAAAAATTGGTCCCCAAAGAATCTCCAAGACTCTTCAATGATTTTTCATGGGAATATTCTAGGGGAATATTCTTGTCTCAAAAATAATTCCCAGTGAACCCCTCCTGGTTCCTCAACTCATTGCTCCCTCTCAGCTTCGTCTGCTTGGCGAGTGAGAAGTCAGGTTTTTAAAATATGTTTCTAGACAAAGATTACAAGGTAAATCTCATTGGATTTTTGGCAATGTTGCTAAGTTTGTATGGCGGATATCCTAGGGTCAAACCCACGGGCCTCCCCCATTTAATTGTCGCTTTGTTTTTATTTTTTATTTGCATTGCCGGTTGGTAGGTTGGCCACCCGATTGGTGTGGGTTCAAACCCTACCAACCCATTATAATGTGTGGTCATTGTGTGTTATATGGCCAATGAGCCATTACATATAATATATGGGGGTTGGTAGCCCACCACCTCATAATTTTTTTATTTTTTTATTTTAAAATAGCGTGGTAAGAAAATGTTGATCGAAATTTTGGGGTCACTTGGAAAATTTAAGTAGGCCACAATTTCGCTAGTTTAGGATGCTAGAAAACATTGCCGCAAAGCGCAAAATTGTTGCCTTGTTAAATACCAACAAATTTAGTGGCACCTCTAGATTTAGCGAAGCTCCAAATTTATTTTTCACTCTACTAACTCTAGCCAAGGGGCCTGTTTGGTCAATTTAGTGTGTTCTAAATTGCTATTTAAAATGTCAATCCGGGATTCGTAAACTGACGAAGTGAAGTGTACTATATGTACAAGATAACCATTTCCTTAGTCTTTTGTCGTTTTTGAGTTTTTTAGTTTGTTTTTGGATTTATCTTTCCCTAATGTGTGATGGCGAAAATGAAAGTTAAGTATGGATGGTAATGGTGATTTCTACAATGATTTTCCCAAACTTAAAAATGTTAAAAAAGAAAGCTTTAAAACAACTGTAATGAAATCAATTCTTAAGAGGAAGTAAATGTATCAAAGAACGAACTAATGACAATGGACCAGTATCCTTGCTGTTGTATGAAAAAAAGAAAGTAAAAACTGAACTTAAAGCAACTCAAAAACTAAAAGCAAAGCAACTAATTCACACTACTTCAACTCTTCTGATCCTTTACCCTTCATCTCAATCTACCTTGTGGGAAGCAATCATGAACAAGTTAAGCAATATGATATCTAAATGGCAAGAAATTAAATTGCATAAAGGAAACTAATCACACTACTTCAACTCTTCTGATCCTTTACCCTTCAGCTCAATCTACCTTATGGGAAGCAATCATGAACAAGTCAAGCAATATGATATCTAAATTGCAACAAATTAAATTGCATAAAGGAAACTAATCATTCTACTTCAACTCTTCCGATCCTTTACCCTTCAGCTCAATCTACCTTATGGGAAGCAATCATGAATAAGTTAAGCAATATGATAACTAAATCACACTACAATAAGTAATATTCTGATTCCTTACTAATAGAGTCACTTGACTATAGAAAGAAACCATAAACAGATGAGTAGTATGATGTCTAAGTAGCAGAAAAATAAATAAGAAAAACACAATTTGAAAAAGGACAATGCTGGAATTAAACTTCAGAAAATGAAAATTAGCAGGAAGGACAAGATGATCTCATATGTCAATAGTTATCAAAAAGATGAAAATTTGCCCGGGCTGCCTAAGAAAACCTGTAGAAAATCATTGATCAGCTGACAGCTATAAGAAAACATAAATGAAAATGTAAACAACAGTGAATTAAAAACATCAAAATAGCGTGTTATATACAAGCTAATGATTATGAAAATAGAAACATAATAAAACCAAATGAAAACTATGCAGGGCTTTAGTGCGCAGGGGCCCTCTGCCACCTCAGCCAGTCAATGAACAGTCACAAAAATGAGCTCAGGAAAGTAGTCTTCTCATGTATTAAAGCAGCAGCAAAATATGTAAAACAGAGTGCAGTGGGGTGATAATAACAACAGTTCAAAAATTACATCTCCAAAAGCTTCTACACAGCGTTTATCAACGCATTATTTATAATGAAAAAGTGTTGTAACTAACTAACTAAATCCTATGCTGTCAACTTTGTTGCCAGAGACACGTAGATCTCCTCAGCCCGATATCTAGCGTAACGGTCATCATGTCCATTAAATCTTCGGAGTGGTAGCTGTTGGATTTAGGTTATGGGGTTTATCTCCAGGTGTGCTGAGGACTGTGCCATGTAAACTTTCACGTGCTCAAAACAGAGACATGCCACCACTAAATTCCTTGGTTAGCTCTGCCTTTAACCCTTGTTGACCGTGACCTTTTATGGATGGTTTGGCTGATCTGAAGGGACACGTTCCATGTACCCGTCACCTGTAGCTTGCCCATGTGGATCGTTTCTTCATAGGACACTTGTAGCATAGCCTTTAAAAAAATGGCTACGGAATCCTGTGATGGCTGCGGAAACCTGTGCTGGCTGCGGAAACTGACAAGTTTCCGTAGCTGCCTGAACAAAAATCTAAACCAAACAACAGTCATAAGCATAGTTAGAAAACCATGTCAGAAGCTCTTTTTAGACTATAATGCAATGATTTAACAGCTTGGTGGATGAAGTAAGTGGAAAAATAAGGCTGAGAGGGTGTATAGGAAGGTGCAGGTTTGAGGCTCAACAGGACCTAGTTGACCAAAACTTTGATTAGCCTTAACATTCACATACGATGTCAAATTAAGGTGCCATTTGCACCATTGGAAATCTTGTGACGAGTTCGTTGATCTAACCATAGTTTTGATGCAATCCAAGGAATTTTATTTTTGAGCCCTTCTTGAGCCCTCTTTGGTTCTTGAACATTTCTAGAGCCACCTAGATCACCCAATAAGGATCCACTCATCACATCTCATTACGAGGTTACAAGGATCCAAATACTCAAATATATATGTAGGAAATATAAGTAATAATCAAAGAAATAAACTCAAACAGGGATAGAATCACAAAGAGGTGACATAAATATAAAAGGTACTTATCTTAATGAGAGGTGAGGTCTCCCTCTTGAACCAACCTTCAAGTAGCATGTTTGTCCATTGACCATATAACATTGATGCCTTCAATTTTCCAACCAACTTCAACAATAAGCAAAGGACTAATTGATACTTCTCATCTAGGGCTACATCAAATCTGTCATAAGTGCTAGAACATATTCACACTCATCATGCTAGGATTTCTAGATTGCATATCTCAAGTCTCCATAAACTAGGGTTTCTCTCAAACCCTAACATCATAATATCTATGAAACCCTAATACACAAATTGTTGAGATATTAGTGTTGTCATTAATGGCAATAAAGATTGAATACAACATATGAATTGAATATATATACAGACATAATAGAAGAAGTGGACCCAAGGAGGAAAGATATTAGAACCCTTTCGAAAGAGAAAGAGAAAGAGTAAAGAGAAGAAGCTATTGGAAAGCTATCGGAATCCATTAGAATCCATCATGAAGCCAAAGAGTGAAATGAAGAAGTCATCGGAAGCCATCTCGAATCAAAGAGTAGCCATAAAAAATCGCAGGAATGAGAACCCATAAGAAAGCCAAGCTAAGAAGCGATACAAGGAAGAAAATAACGATAACGAAGGAACATCAAAGAAACCATATCGGCACTTTATTATGTCTTACCACTCAAAAACCTTGATCTCCGATATCTGATTTGAATGGGACCTCCGATATGCGAACCCGATTGATCTTATTATAACGACTCTAATGTAATATCGCATCCACCTGCATTGCAAGTTTTGAAGCCTTGTCACATTAAAATCTCCGATTGCGATATGAGATGCGGACCCGATTGTTCCATTATAACATGCCTTAATGCAATATCGCATCCACTACATTGCACATCTTGAATCCTTTTCACACCAAAACCTCTGATTGTGATATTTATTGCAGACCTGACTTCTCCATTATAACTTGACTTAATATAATATCACATCTGCCATATCGAAAGTTTCAAAGGAATGATATCATAAAACCCCCGATTGTGATTTGGCTGTGGACCCAATCTTTTATAATAATAGGTTTAATATAATGTTGCATTTGTCAATGGTCAGGGCTTGATGCAAACCCGATTGGAAGTATCAAAAAGAGCTTATTGGAATATCGCATCCATCAGAAGTAGGGGCATCAGCAATGTTGAATCGAAAGAAAGAACACATGCACAACCTGAAAAACCTCTGATGTTCATGAGGTTTTGATTGTGGGATTAAGGTGATGATGTGGTAGGTGGGACCACCAACCATCAAGTGTAATGTGGCTTTAGCTATGTTACTATGTGGCTTCCATAAATAACAAGTCTATGGTTGAATATCATTAAAACACCCCTTTGATATATTTCTAATGTGCCACCTCATGCACAAGTCGGCCTTTCCTCTAATGAATGTGTTTTTTTGTTTATTGGCAAAACTCATATATATATATATATATATATATATATATATATATATATATATATATACAAGTTAAATGCTTCATTTCAAGTGTGAGTCTTGGGGATTATTACAGAAAAGAAGAGATAGTTCACAACTCATGAACTTAAAAAGGAGGACAGAAGATGGAGAGATTGATCGCTGGACAGATGAAATCATAAAATCTTGGACATATGAGACATTTGTCGAGTTTGGGTAAAGTATTTTTCTATATACAAGTTAAATGCTTCATTTCAAGTGTGAGTCTTGGGGATTATTACAGAAAAGAAGAGATAGTTCACAACTCGTGAACTTAAAAAGGAGGACAGAAGATGGAGAGATTGATCGCTGGACAGATGAAATCATAAAATCTTGGACATATGAGACATTTGTCGAGTTTGGGTAAAGTATTTTTCTATGGACAAGCACATTCAAAAGGATCAAACTAGGTGAAGCGGACATCAATGAGTAACACAAAGTTACAATGAATGTGCGAAGGAGCAGATATTTTGTAGCTCGGTAGGAGTGTAGAACATAAGAGAGTTTCTGTGAAGGAGATCAATGGAAGAACTAATACATTAAGGTGTGAAGGAAGCCTAAGATCATCAATAAGGGAAGGTAATGCAACATCAGGATATGGATTTGGCTGTACTTAATTGAAGAAAACAGACGTGTGAAGAGAAGAACAAAGTTGTGAATCATCTATCTTGAGAAATCCGAGGGGTTGGAGCCTCTAAAACAAAAAATATAGGGTTGGTGCCCTAGAGATCAGAGCCTCACAAAGTCCAAGTTGGTGCTTGGAAACAGGTTGGAGCTTGAAAGATAAAAGGGTTGATGCTCGCAATTATCATTGTACATAGTTTTTTGTAAAAGAGGATTGGTGTCCTCAATTATTTATAATAAAATTCTTATTATTTACTTCTCTATGTGTAATTGTGAAGAATCTTAACTGGTAAATTTAACAATTGAAAAGAAATACTGGTTCACCCCAATCTTAGTGTTTCCAACAATTTGTATCAGAACCTTCTTCTTCATAATCAACCTAACATCTGGAAGAAGGATTCTTGAGCCATAATGAAGAATCATGATGCAGGAAAAATACCTCAATTTCATGGAACAAACTTTGGTTTTTGAAAGGGTACAATGAAATTCTATTTAATGTCTCTTGGACCTGAAGTATGGAAATCAATTACCGATGGGTATATTTTTCCAACCATTCTACCGATAGATCAAGATGGACAGAAAGCCTATATAGCAAATTCGAAATCACTAAATTCCATAACAAGTGGAATTACTGATTCAGAATCTACAAAAGTTATGAACTATAATTTTTCCAAGGAAGTATGGGACAAACTTATTGGTATCTATGATGGATACTCCAAGGTCAGAAAGGAAAAACTCCAAACGTATAGAAGACAATTTCAAATCCTTAATATGGATGAAGAAGAGGATATTGTAGCATATTTCCTCTAGGTAGCTGAAGTTGTCAACTCACTCAAAGGCCTAGGTGAAACCGTTGAAGAAAGCACAATTGTCCAAAAGGTTTTGAGATCACTTCCAGAATGTTTTGAATCCAAAGTCAGTGCCATAGAGGAATTGAAGGATTTAGATAATCTAAAAATGGATGAGCTTCATGGGATCCTAATTGCATATGAAATGAGAAAAGGAACCCCCAGTTCCAAGGAAGTTGCATTCAAAGCTTCAAGGTTATCAAAGAAATGAAGAAAATATAATAATAAAGTGATCAATTTGACATTGAAGCTAAGCTAGCCCAATTCTTAAAGAAGCTAAGGAAAGGGTCCAAGCTCAAAGGTAAGTATCCTCTCATTTGTTTTAAATGTGGAATAATAGGAGATTATGTTGTGAAATGCCCTCATAAGCATGACAGTGATGTTGAAGATGAGTATAGAAAGAAGAAATTCAAAAACAAAGGGCTTAATAAGAAGAACTTCTTCTCCAAACAAGATGACTCTGATGAAGAATAATTCTTTAGTATCAAGAAGAAATCAGCGAAATATATCTCTCTACTCAGAGGAGATGATGATGATGAGTTCGATAAGGAAGATAATTGTGATGAAGACAATGAAGTATTATTTATGGAATTTAAGAATAAATATGATTCTGATAAAGAAGAAGAAGGAAATGTGGATGAGCTACTAATAAGTGCCATTGAAGAAAATGATAAATTCTGAAATAAGGTCATTTTGTTGGGTGAGGAGCCTAATTATGTTATGGATTCAAAGGTTTCAGTCAGATGTATACCCCAGGAAGATTGTACACCCCTCCACGTGGGGTGGGGGGGGGAGGGTGTGCGGGGGGGTACTTGTCCCTCCTGTGGGGGTCCAAGGGGGCTAATCCCCCCCGGCTGGGGGGTCAGGGGGCCAGTGGTCCCCTGGTAGGGGTTCAAGGGCAACGTCCCCGAAGCTAAAAACATATGTACAATTGCCTTGTAAAAGTATAGTAATTTCTAGTCAATCTGGGCCATTCATTAGGCGGATGATCTGACGGTAGAAGTTATGTTTAATTTAGGGTTTTTTTCCCTAGAAGGCAACCCCTCACCATATATGAGGGAATTGTATTGCGTCTCTGTATATCTGTATTCTGAGTGAAGAGAGAGGATATTGAGAGTGAAGAGGGAGTTACAATAGATATGTTGTAGGTTGTATCTCTTCAATTTGCTGGATAATATAAAAAGAAGGACTGGTTGTTTTCTCCGTGGATGTAGCCCAAACTGGGTGAACCACGTATATTTGTGTCTCTCTTGTTTTATGTGTTTTTTGTGTTTAATGTGTTCCATTGATCTGTAATATATAATTTTCTAACAACTGGTATTAGAGTCGAAGGTCTATTTGGCTGACAAACTCACAAGAGAGAAGGGTTCCTGGTTCGAGTGGGAGCAATGGCGGAAGATGGTAGGTTTAGGGTCGAAAAATTCAATGGCCAAAACTACCAGCTGTGGAAGATGTAGATGGAAGATTATCTGTATTAGAGAGATATATACCTACCATTGAGCAGAAAGACAAAGAAGCTGACGAGTATGAAATACACAAAATGGAATATTCTCGACAGAAAGGCACTTGGAACAATACGGCTGTGCCTAGCAGCGTCAGTAGCATTTAACATTTCAAAGAAAACGACAATAGAGGGTTTAATGTCGACATTGGCCAAACTATATGAAAATCCATCGGCCTCAAATAAGGTATTTCTTATGAAGCGTTTATTTAATATGAAGATGTTAGAAGGTGGATCTGTTGCTGATCATTTAAATGATTTTAATACAGTTTCAAGTCAGTTAAGTTCTGTAGGGGTAGATTTTGATGATGAAGTTAGGGCTCTTTTATTTTTGTGCTCATTTCCAGAAAGCTGGAATGGTTTAGTTATGGCCATTAGTAACTCTGTCTCTAGATCTAGTACTTCAAAGTTTGATGATGTTGTCGGTGAAATCCTTAGCGAGGAAATGCGATGGAAAAGCTTCGATGAGACATCAGGTAATGCTTTGGCTGTAGAGGCTAGGGGAAGAAAAATGAAAAGAGGGAAGAGCCCAAGATATCGCAGTAAGTTAAGAAAAGGTAGATCCAAGTCCAGATCAGGGATAGTGTGCTGGAAAAGCGGGAAGAAAGGACACATGAAGAAAGACTGCAAGCCTCAGAAGGGAAAAGAAGGAGACACGTAGCAAGAAACTAATCATGAAGTGAATGTAACAGGTGATGTGTTGCAAGATGCTTTGATTCTTTCATTAGAAAATGTTATTGATGCCTGGGTGGTAGATTCAGGGGCCTCATTCCATGCCACACCTGATAGGAAACATTTTTATGATTATGTTCAAGGAGATTTTGGACAGGTTCGATTGGGTGATGATAAACCCTGTAAAATCATTGGAATGGGTACAGTGTTCATAAAATAGCAAAATGGAAATCAATGGCTATTGAAGGAGGTAAGGCATGTTCCAGATCTAAAGAAAAATCTGATTTCAATAGGGAAGTTGGGAGGTGAAGGTTGCATAACTACTTTCACAGATAAAACCTCGAAGGTCACTAAAGGATCCCTGGTGATAACGAAAGGAGGAAAGGTTGGTACATTGTATTTATGCAATGGTATTTCTAATTTTGTTAATGCTTTAACCTCTACATGAGAAGATATGCCATTGTGGCATCATAGGCTCGGGCACATGAGTGAGAAGGGGATGCAGATTCTTCACTCAAGAAATTTGTTGCCAGGTTTGAAGCATATTGATTTAAAATTCTGTGAGAATTGTGTTTATGGAAAACAGAAGAGAGTTAGATTTCGTAGAGTTGGGAAAGAAAAGAAGAGTGAAAAATTAGAGCTTGTGCATACAAATGTATGGGGACCTTCTCAGGTATCATCTCGTGGTGGCTCTCATTATTATGTTACTTTTATTGATGATGCAACCAGAAAAACCTGGATTTATTGTATTCGAAATAAATCTGATGTATTTCATACTTTCAAGAAATGGAAAGCTTTGGTTGAAAATGAGATAGGAAAAAGGTTGAAGTGTCTCAGATTAGATAATGGAGGTGAATATTGCAGTAAAGAGTTTGATAGGTACTGTTCAGAGAATGGAATTTGTAGAGAGAAGACAGTTCCAGGAACACCACAAGAAAATTGTGTGTCAGAAAGGATGAACAAGACAATCATGGAGCGTGCAAGGTGCATGAGATTGCATGCAGGGTTTCCTTTACAATTTTGGGTAGATGTTGTAGATACTATTGTTTATCTAATAAACAGAGGGCCTTCAAGTTCCTTGGATGGTGGTATTCCAGAGGAGGCATGGACAAGTAAAAAGGTAAACTACTCTTTTTTAAATAATTTTGGTTGTGAAGCCTTTGTCCACTTAATAAAGAAAATAGAACAAAGCTTGAGGCAACATCAAAGAAATGTACCTTTATTGGATATGGTGTTAATGATTTTGGTTATCGCTTTTATGATGTTAAATTATGGTATGTTCTATGCTTATAACAGTTTACTTCTTTTTCTTAGCAATCACATGTACATAAAGTAAAGTGCAGATAGAACATTAAACGATCGACAGAAAACAAGCCAAGACAAGAGACACAAGATGTGGTGGCTATCCAGGGACAAACCCCACAATGTGTGGGGAAACCCTTTGATCAAATCTTCTTTTATCTTCAATAATTCAGCAGAGAGAAATAGTACAATAAATCTGATTCATATCAGCAGTAGCAAACCCTAGATCAGTAGCATCAGCATTAGCAGCTTCATTATCAAACTAGGGCAGATGATATCTTGCAAACCGTTCATCGGATTGACTTCATTCCACCACCAAAAGTTGCAGCTTTTAAAGGAGTTTCAGATGAACCTACAACACAGTTCCAAAGAGGAGATCTTCTAGGCCACGCAAGTCAATCTTTACTTCTACAGTTGCAGCTTCAAATTCAACAGCTTCCGGCTTCACATGTGTGAGAGAGAGAGACCCATTTCAGTGCAGTAGAGAAGAGACTCATATCTGCGCAGTAGAGAGAGAGAGATGTGATGAGATGAGTGAGTCCAAATGAGGAAAAGTCCTCTTATATTTATACACAACGTTGGTGGGTGAATAGATGCGACTGTTGGGTTTCTGAGCCTACATGAGTTGTAGGTCGGCTTGATAATAATTCCATAATCAAAATAAATTCATATCTCCATGAATACTTATTAGAATTGGATGATCTTTATATCAATCCTACACCTCTTGATGAGAGGAATTTAATAAAAATATTATTAGCCATGAATAAGATGACCCACATGAATTTTTGCCCTGGTTTCCAATTTTAACACTCCCTCTCAACCATGGATAACTTCATCTGCAATCTGTCTATCGGTCGTTACTATTCATCCATCAAATGCACTGCCTTGTACAGCCTGACCCTTGCCCTGATCTGCTCTATTTTTCTTGTTCTGCTTTGTCTTGTTCTGGCCTGCACTGATCTGTACTATTTTGTTCTGTTCTGCGCTGCTCTTGCATTGTTCTGTTCTACTCTGCTTTTGTCTGAATTATGAAGAAGAAGAAATGATCGAGGATGTATCATACTGACTCAAAGTCAGTCTCAGAGTATGTACCACTGGTCCCAGACCAGTCTCAGCCAACCCAAAGTCAGTGTCATAGTGAGTACAACTCCAATGGTCCCAGACCAATATCATCCTCCACTGACTCAAAGTCAGTCTCAGAGTATGTACCACTGATCCCAGACCAGTCTCAACCGACCCGAAGTCAGCTTCATAGTATGGTACAACTCCTACCACTGGTCCCAGACCAGTATCATTGATCCCAGATCAATGGAGGTCATCCTAGCGTAGGGAGTACGGTAGTTACAACGATGCGTCCATCGGTACTACTATGGTCCCTAACTTCATTTCCCTGCTCATTGATCAGATGAGAGGTACTTCCCATGAGTCCCAGACTGCATGGGTAGGATGCCTCGACAGGAGAACTTATCAATCCTGTCCTCACAGGAGAACATATCAACCCTGCTACAATTTCCATGGAGAACACATTAATCCAGGCCTCACAGGAGAACACATCAATCCTGCTACAATTTCCATGGAGAACACATCAATCCAGGCCTCACAGGAGAACACATCAATCCTGCTACAATTGCCATGGAGAACACATCAATCCAGGCTGCCATGGAGAACACATCAATCCAGGCCTCACAGGAGAACTAATCATCCTACTACACAGGAGAGCGAATCATCCTGTTCCACAAGAGAGAGAATCATCTTGTTCCAGTGTGCACCACCATGGGAGGGTGAGTCACCCTGTGGTCATAGGTTGCTCCAGTAGCAACCGAAAGCCCTCAGAGCTCCCAGAGCTCAATGTATGCAACATGCAGGACCCTTGTACAAGGGTTTCTTGCCGACTCCAAGTCGTTTGGGAAAATCACAGATTAGGTCTTTCCTCGGGGCTTTGACAAGGTGTATCAACCTGTACATCATCTTAATGTGATGGAGCTTTCTTGCTCATCGACTTACCATATCCCAGATGATGTCTATCTGCTGGAGCAATTGACGAATATGGGATTCCTCAATAATCGAATCCCACCTCTGGTTGTTACAGAGAATCACAGTGGTATCCAATGTAAATCCAAATAGCTCACTGAAGAGCTTTCGCAACCAGATTGCCTCACACGAGGTTATGCTAGCAACAATATATCCTGCTTCAGTGGTGCTCAAATCCACCGACTTCTGCTTCCTGCTCATCCAAGATATCGAAGCAGATCCCAAGGTGAAACAGTACCTGGAAGTGCTCTTACGGTCCACCACACTGCCTGCCCAATCAACATCAGTATATCCAAGTAGTCTCACATCTCCGCAATGTATCTTAATCCATGAGAGATTATGTCATGAAGACATCTCAAAAGATTCCTGGCATCAATCCAGTGAGGCTCAACCAAATATGAGCTCATAATGCTAACTGCAAAACATATGTTCGGACGGAGGTTCACCAAGAACATCAATGCGAATGAGTTTTTGAAACTCAGAGGCATTTCCAAAGTCTGGTCCGACATCACTACCATATAAATTCTAAAAGTTAAGATCCTCGAGGTAGTCACAGGCTTGCAGTCCATCATACCGAATCTTTCCCATATATTTACCACATATTTTCCTTGAGATAGGAAAATTTCTGTTGGCTTCTGCCACACTTCAAGTCCTTGGTCCTTCATTTCAAATTCAGAAGCCATCTCCCTCTTACATTTGTGAATGAGAGGGTTTGCACCTGTTAGAAAGAGGTCATCCACATACAACACCAGTATGAGAGGCTTGTCATCTTCAACCTTAAAGTAAAGGTTAGGATCAGCTTCACTCCTAGTGAATCCCAGCTTCATCAAGTAGCTATCGATCCTCTCATACCATGCTCGGGATGCTTGCTTCAGCCCATAGAGAGCCTTCTTCAACCTGCATACATGAGATTTTCAATCATAAATCTCAAGTCCTTCAGGTTGCTCCACATAGACCTCTTCTTTGATAGAACCATGCAAGAACGCGGTCTTAACATCCATCTGATTTAGGTTCCATCCTTGTGAAGCCAGAAGGGCTATGATCAAGCGGATGGTCATATGTCTGGCAACAACTGCAAATATCATAGTCTATACCTCCCTTCTAGGATAAACCACGAGCAACAAAATGAACCTTATACTTTTCCATACTTCCATTTGCTGCATGCTTTATCTTGTAAAGCCATTTTGAAGTAACAATTGTCTTGTCCAGGGTCTGGGAACTACTTCCCAGACATCATTCTCCATAATAGACTCATATTCTATGGTCATAGCATCCTTCCATAGTTAATGCTTGATGACATCTGAGAATGATGAAGGTTCATTTTGTATGATCGTGCTCATGATGGTCAGGTATCCCTGATACCTGTTAAGTTTCTTACTTTGATGGAAGGTTCCTCAGGGTGCAGCATGTCCTTGAGCATCATAAAGTATCCCCTAAGCCATGAAGGCCTCTTCCTAGAAGAGGAAGGCTCATGTGGATGAGGATCAATCAGATCCATGGGTTCTTCTACATCAGGGATTGATTCATCATCCTTTTCTTTCGGTTCCCTGGTGTCGGCTTCTTGAGAGCTACTCAAAGTCAGCAGATTGTCCACCTTGTTGAGAGCCATATCTTTGTCAAAGGTGACATCATGACTAATCACGACTTCCCTTTGACTGGTGGTGAACACTTCTTCAGGAGTTTAGGAACCCAATGCTTGATGAGGGCATCGATTTTGTACATATACGGCGGTGATTGTAGTTTCAGCCCATAGAAACTTTGGAAGTCTTTGATCATGTAGCATGGCCCAGACAGCTTCCATCATCATGTGGTTCTTCCTTCCCACCACACCATTCTTCTCAGGAGTATGTGGTGTAGTAGTCTCCCTCTTAATGCCAACCTCAGGTATGCCTGAGTAAACCAATTGTAATATATCGGAGGTCTTGCTTTGGCTTGAGGGGAATGGTCCCCTTTTTAGCTTTCCTTCGGCACATCCTAGACATACACCTTCTTTCTCTACTTGGAATTCAGGCATCCCTGTTACCATTAGTCTTACATCGAGTATAGCTTTATAATGAAGGGGGGAAACCTCTAATGCCAAAGTTCGAACTGAAGAGATGTGTCCTAAGACATGACACCTAGCAGACTTCCATCGACCTGATATAATGAATCAACACTAAACCCAAGAGTAAAGGCATATTTAACATTATTTTTCCATATACGTACCTTGCCATCATTGAAGGTTACCTTGTAGCCTTTGTCTTCCGTTGCCGAGATGGACACTAGGTTATTTTTGAGGTCAGGTGCATTTAATACATCCTAGAATTTCTAGCCTTCTTAAATGCTTGTCCTCTTCCTTGATTCCAAGCTCTCCTCTTATCTTTGCTATTGAATTTGTCATTCCTTTGATTGCCATCAGAGGGATTTTGATCATCGTCCCAGTGTGAGTCCTTTCTATCAAGGCACTCCCTTGAATAGTGACCTGCTTTATCGCAGATGTAGCATCATCCTTTTTACCACCCTTAGGTTCAACCTTTCCTTTTGATTTAGTACTGGAATTATTTCTTTTCTTAGCATGAGAAGAAAAGGTAGCAGGAGGATCTTTAGGCATGGGCATTTCTTGCTCTTCTTCCCTTGTTTCTTCTTGAATGCATCTAGCCATTAATTCCTCGAAACCAGGAATTACATTATAGTTCAGAAGAGTAGTCCTGAACACGTACCATTCAGATGGTAATCCTCCAAGAGTTGTGAGTGCCATTTCTCTATCAGTAATAGTTTCCCCAATAGATAGGAGATCGTTCTTGATCTCAGTGATTCTTAAGAAGTATGCTTGCATACTTTCATCTTTACCCTTCTTGATTTCCCTCAGCTTATTTCTAAGAAACAAAACTTGATTTGCATCATTAACTTTAAATAAACTCACCAGTCTATCGTAGATTTCCTTGGAGGTGTCCAATTCAGAGATGTAGGCCACCAAGTGCTTGTCGATAGAGTCCCGGATGATCTTCTATTGTTTTGACTTCTCCATTTTTTCATTTGTTCCAGGCAACAATGGATGCATTTGATGGAGGCTCAACAATATTGCCTCTCACATGATCCAACACTCCTTGATTCTCAAGGGTTAGATCGATAGAAATCTTCCATCCGTGATAGTCAGCTTTCTCACAGATCTTGTCTTCGGCAGGAAAGAGTGTTGAGGCCCCATAGTTCTTTTAGGATAGCCTTGCCAATCTTCTCTTAGATGATTGCTCTTGCTCTTGCTCGGGCTTTGTCTTCACCTCAGCTCCAATACCATGTTAAATTATGGTATGTTCTATGCTTATAACAATTTACTTCTTTTTCTTAGCAATCACATGTACATAAATTAAAGTGCAGATAGAACATTAAACGATCGACAGAAAACAAGCCAAGACAAGAGACACAAGATGTGGTGGCTAGCCAGGGACAAACCCCACAATCTGTGGGGAAACCCTTTGATCAAATCTTCTTTTATCTTCAATAATTCAGCAGAGAGAAATAGTACAATAAATCTGATTCATATCATCAGTAGCAAACCCTAGATCAGTAGCATCAGCATTAGCGGCTTCATTATCAAACTAGGGAAAACGATATCTTGCAAACCGTTTGTCGGATTGACTTCATTCCACCACCAAAAGTTGCGGCTTTTAAAGGAGGTTCAGATGAACCTATAGCGCAGTTCCAAAGAGAAGATCTTCTAGTCCATGCAAGTCAATATTTACTTCTGCAGTTGCAGCTTCAAATTCAACAGCTTCCGGCTTCACATGTGTGAGAGAGAGAGACCCATTTCAGCGCAGTAGAGAAGAGTCTCATATCTACGCAGTAGAGAGAGAGATGTGATGAGATGAGTGAGTCCAAATGAGGAAAATTCCTCTTATATTTATACACAACTTTGGTGGGTGAATAGATGCGACTGTTGGGCTTCTGAGCCTACATGAGTTGTAGGTCGGCTTGATAATAATTCCATAATCAAAATAAATTCATATCTCCATGAATACTTATCGGAATTGGATGATCTTTATATCAATCCTACACCTCTCGACGAGAGGAATTTAATAAAAATATTATTAGCCATGAATAAGATGACCCACATGAAGTTTTGCCCTGGTTGCCAATTTTAACATATGATTATGAAAAAACACAAAATCATTAGAAGCAGAGATGTTATATTCAATGAAAAGGTTTTGTATAAGGATCAGCTACAAGAAAATAAATAGGAAAAAGAAAACAGAGAATACACAGTGCTTGACGATATCACAGTAAAAGTGATGGTGCCTGAAAATCATAATGATCAATAGCCAAAACAACAATCAAAACATCAACAAGCACTTCAAACACCTAAAAGTGGTGTTAGAAGATATACCAGGATAAGTAGACCCTCTAAACGATACTCTCCTTCATTATATTATGTATTGTTGACTGATTCTGGTGAACCAAAATGTTATGAAGAAGCAGTGCAAGTAGAAACCAAGAAGAAGTGGGAGCAAGTCATGAAAGAAGAGATGGACTCCTGAAGCTAAAAACAAAAGTAAAATTGCCTTGTAAAAGTATAGTAATTTCTAGTTAATCTGGGCCATTCATTAGGTGGATGATCTGACGGTAGAAGTTATGTTTAATTTAGGGTTTTTTTCCCTAGAAGGCAACCTCTCACTATATATGAGGGATTTGTATTACATCTATGTATATCTGTATTCTGAGTGAAGAAGAGAGAGGAGATTGAGAGTGAAGAGGGAGTTACATCGGATATGTTGTAGGTTGTATCTCTTCATTTTGCTAGATAATATAAAAAGAAGGACTAACTGTTTTCTTTGTGGATGTAGCCCAAACTGGGTGAACCACGTATATATATGTCTCTCTTGTTTTATGCATTTTCTATGTTTATATTTCTGCAATATTTTAATTGTTCCATTGCTTTGTAATATATAATTTTCTAACACATTTCTCTCAAAATCGAAAACAAGGACACAAAAAGGAAGGAGGAGTTCTTGAACAATAAACTAAAAGAAAAAGAAGAAATTTTTGGAAAACGAGAAGCTGGAGTTGTTTCCCTAAGAAATGAATTGGATCAAGTTAAAAGGAGTTGGGAAAGCTCTAAATCTCTTGATAATATTCATAATACACAAAGACCTCAGCGTGACAAGTCTAGGATTGGCTTCAAAGGGGAATCATCTAGTATAAAGGAAAGTGGAAAAACTCAAGAAAGTTATGCTGACATCCTGAACAATCATCCAAAAGAAGAGAAGCCATCCCACCAGGAGCAAAGGTCCACCTTTAACCATCCAAGAAATGAAGGAAGGCTACCTCCAAGGAAGAATACGACATCAAGTCAAGGCTATCTTAACAGGTATCAAACAATCTTTCTTGGTCATTGTTTTCATTGTAAAAACTTTGGTCATCAAGCTAGGCATTGCAAAGCTAATAAGGACAATGATTTAAGATATAAGATTGATTATCAAAGCAAGCCATGTAGCCTAAAAACAAAGGGAAAGATCAATACTTACAATTCATTTGATCCTTTGGTTAAGTATGATCATGTTTGCTCAAAATGCAATGACTATGGCCATGATACACAAAATTGTGCATCCAAAAGTGAAGAATCTACTTCTAAATGTGGTATAGCTTTATGTGCACATAGTGATGAAAACCAATGTTTTGTGGAAAGTGTGTACTCAAGACAAATGAAAGGTGATGAAAATAAGTTTATCACAATAAATAAAAAGGATGGAAATATATCCTTTGGAATTGGATCTACTAAGACTGTGGGAAAATGGATTGTTGCACTTGTTAATGGAAAAGGAAAAGCTCAAAATGCATTACTGGTGGATGGACTCAAACACAATTTTTTAAATATGTCAACCATATTTGTGACCAAGGACATAATGTTGTCTTCAGTTCTAAAAATTGTGAGATAAGGAATTCCTCCTCTGGAAAACTTGCGGAAAAAGGAGTTAGAACACCTGATAATGTATATATCTTGAGTAAAATTCAAGATAGATTCTATATAAGTTGAGTAAATGAAAACTAGTTGTGGCACAAATGATTGGGGCATCTACGCTTTGATAACCTAGTCAATACAGAAAAAATAAATAAAGAGACATTCCAAAAATTGTTAAGCCAAATCAAGTCATGTGTGGTCCATGCCAACATGGAAATAAAACTAGAACCTACTTCAAGACTAAGGAGATGTCAACATAAAAACCTCTCAAGATCATACATGCTGAATTATATGGACCAACTAGAACTCCAACTCTACAAGGTGAAAGGTACTTTGCTCTATTTATTGATGAATATACTAGAATGATGTGGTTATATTGTATAAAGTTTAAATATGAAGCATTTGAGTGTTTTAAGAATTTCAAATCCCTTGTGGAAAATCAAAAAGAATAAAAAATCAAGTGTCTTAGAATAGATAGAGGAGGAGAATTTACTCCCAAGGAATTCAGTGATTTATGTAATATACATGGAATCAAAAGAGAACTTTCCATAGCTAGAACTCCTAAACAAAATGGAGTAGTGGAAAGAAGAAACATAACTGAGTAACAAATGGAAAGAACACAGTTACTAGCAGCTGATTTACAAGCTAAATTTTGGAGAGATGGAGTTTGTGCATTAGTGTATACTTTGATTGAAATTAAACAAAATAGATGGTTTTCTATCTGTGGAAAAGATGGAAAGGAAACCTAGAATAGGTATATCTACCCAATGATCGTAATAATAACCCAGAATGTATGAAATTATGGTTATGATCTATTTAGCTTGATCAGGGAAGATTGAGGAGGGGTATGGAGGATTCTTCTTTGGAAATTGGGCATTTTATGGGAAGAAGATATATAAAATATTGGCTCTTCTAGAAAAATCAAGCTTCTTATAGAGTTCTATGAGGGCTTCTAAGGAAAATGAGGTATTTTTTTCCACATGGGGAGCTAGCATCATCTGGTTAATAGATTTGGCAGTGATTGAAAAAAGGATCTCACCAGATGGGGTCATAATGGCTCTTTGGCTGGGAACATAGTAGGCTTGGCATTTCCTGGTGAATTCAGGGGCATGGAAGGTCAGAGGGAAAATAGAGTGAGGAAGATTTTACTCCCAGAGTCCAATTTCATATGTTTTATCAGCATGTTTATCCTCCAGCAAAAAATAAAGCTCTAACAATTCACAGTCGCACTGTGCCTCACTGATTCTATAAACCCTATTAGCTAATGGAATATGGTCTAAGTCTATAGATGGAGGGATTAATGGATTAACATGGTTTTCTTGGTTCTTTCTCTTTGGAGGCATAATTAGATTAGTGAACAATTAATGGTGATGGAAGGAAAAGCTTACCAAGAACAAATTTCAGGTTGTGAGCCATTAAGGGAGGGGAGACAAAATGCTGACAATTTGATCTCGCTTCAAAAAATATTTTGAAACTAGTGGCTTTGCAGAGAAAACCTAAGAATTATAGATAATAAGTAATTGAAAGGGACAATGAAGATGGTTTAGGGTTTTTAAGGAAGGATTGGCAAGTTCCATTGGAGGTTGGCGCGCGACCGTTGAAGTCGAATGGTTACCCGGGAAGGAAAAATTGAATGTCCAACAGTAATTTTCCAGGAAGACATTTAATTGGATAATGGTAAGGAGATGTAGCATGACAGGAGTTGTGGATGTGTCTGGTAGGGTCAATGGTAAAGGGATGAAGGGTGAAAACAATTTTCAGAGGTGGTAGGAGGTAGTAAATGGTATAGGATGGGGGGATGCAAAACGCAGAGAGGATACCATGTAATGATGGGGCCCGACAGAGAATACCACCTTTTCGGACCCCCCCCGACAGTAAAGCTAGGATGGAGAGGGGGGGGGTGAAAACAAATGGATGATCCTAAAGAGAAAAGAATCCTGATGCCTTTGACTATGGCCCTTTTAACCATAAACGACAAAAAAGATTTTTTGTCCACATGCGCCTCTTTGATAATGCTTGAAACTTAAGATAATACTTTGGATAGAAATTTCAAGAATTTTTATTATCCCATCATGCCTTTCTTTTACAATGTCGCTGAGAATTAGGGTAAAGGGAACATAAATATATTTATAAAACCAAACTATTTATGCCTACCCTTTAACTAAGCTAACATTTTTATATTTCTAAAGGGGTGCATTTAGACTAGAAAACCCATAATTATTTTCTTTTATGGAAAATCAAAAACTACTTAAATGCTATCACTTATTTCTTCTATTGATTTAGATTAAACAGTTGAACCAATGTCATTTTATACCTAACTACTGATTTACCAAGATTAAACTATTTGGAAAATCTTTATTCTCTAATCTAATTTACAAAAATTCAAACATTTTTGACCATGAGTATGATTAAACAAATAAATAGTCATTGTGGCATTTTAAACAAGCTGCACACAACCTTTATTTATCAATCATGAATAAAACTATCTATTAATAGTGGCATTTAAATTTGCAGCACTTTCATTATTATTTTATTTTTGTTTTTCTTTCTTTGATGGGTTTCTATCTTTTATTCCTTTTTCAATGTTTTTTGTTTTCCTTTTTCTTTTGTTTATACCCTTTTCATTTTTGTTTTGGAAATCATTTGCAGATTGACAATTATTTACAATATGATATTTATGAGATAAAACACTCAATCACCTTGAGATCCTATAAATTATAGGACCGTAACAGGTCTAAAACCCAAAAGGGGACCACTGGGTCAGTGATCTTATTTTGGTTGATAAATACCTTATTCCTATCAAGATCCATGGGAAAGTGGGTATATGTTACTTTTACAATGTCAAACTTGATGGTGAACTTTTACCTTCTCTTGTGAAAGAGAGCTTCCTCACCTTCTTTGATAGAAACTAAAATTCACTTATCATGCATAGTAGTGTAGTTGCATTCCATATTGTATGGGAATTCTAATATAAATAATATCATCTTTCACTTAGATTAAATTGCATTTAGAATGTATTTTATTTTCTATATGGATTTATAGTTTCATATAAAACATGGATGATACCCTATGCCCAGTGCACATGATCTGAAACAAGTTGATTGCAATGTGTGATTAGAGGTCTGGGATCCCAAGGATTGTTGGAGTTCTCATGAACTCCTCATTCGAGCATATGAGTAATTCACTCTATGGTGAGCTCATATCCCAGTTAGAGCTAGATGTTACCCACCAAAATGGGTAAACCTATAGGAGAAACATTTTTCTCCTATTCTTTACATCTAATTGACCAACCATGCATCCTCTGAAAACCACCACTAGCCAATGATGTGCCATTATATCTTCTCCACTTGCATAAATCATATACCTTCTCACCCATTCAATAAGAGCACGTGGATAAAGGTGGGTTTCCAATTAAACAATGTACTTTATTCATTTTTGCAATCTAGTGCTTATGCTTGTTTGTATTCTGAAATTTGACATGGATTATGGGGTAAACTCGAAAAAGGAGGGGTTTTGACTGTGATCTTGTTCTCTCACCTTAAATGGGGGGTTAATATTCAACACAAGTCCACTGAGACCTCCCCTAATGACCCAATAGGTATAGGAGGGGCACTACTATGGAATCCCTAATTGAGATCGTGTTGCTCCATCTATCCCTATTCCATACTTGCCATTTTTCATCTTACAATATAAGCCCATACTCCACCTCCATTCTTCGTGTTCAACTAACCATTGGTTATCTAGGATTTGACACTCATACATCCTCATACCTGAATAGGGCTCAAAACGTTTCCTTTAGGGGTTGATGTAGCTAAAAGAAAAGAAAAGATCATATCATGGCCACAAAATAAAATAAAAGAATATCAAAATGCAAAAGATGGTCAGGACATACGTATTAAAATGTGGGCAAAATCTTAGCATGAGCTCTACCTCACTCATTATGGCCATCACCCAATTCCTGAGTACATGTTGTTCCTTTACATCATAAAAGGAACCCTTACATGTCCTAACCCCAATGAACAATTAAACACCTCATCGTTAAGGGGTAATACAAGTATTACACATCATTCAAAGCAAGCTCTAACCCTTTGAGCTACAAGAAGTAATACAAATAAAAATCAAGAAAAAACAAAAGGAACACAAGAGGGGTGGACAAAAAAAGGTTGAGTTTATAACTTGTGCATCCATGATTTCTCCCTTCTCACATCTATACACTAAGGATGTCAATCCCCATCACCCTAGTCCTTTTGACCATGGCACTTGGCCATGAAGTCTTCTCCCCTCCATACCATCATTATAATTCATTAACACCTATCAATTGAAGGGTGGACTAAGGAAATGATACTTCCCCTTGGAGGTTAGAAACAAATAATAAGGTTTTCCTTTAGATTCTCATACCTAGGGAGGAAACACCATTGCGAGTTCAAGGCCCTAATCTTGGAAGGAAATTCTTATTTGAAGTTTTAAATAACCCATTGCATTCAAACTTTGTTCACTTAGATGCAATAATCATCATTGTCTCAGATGATTGGTTTCTTTCACTATAATTTATGTTGTGATTATCAAGTGGTTAAACATCCCATGACCTAGGCACCTTACCCACAAGTACTTAGGCCCCAAAGAAGTATATTGGCATCCACAGGTGAAGCATTAAGAGCCTTGGGTCTCCAAAAAACAACAACACATCATACCTACCCTTGGGAACCTCTTACACCTAGGATGTCCTGCCACTTTGCACTACATTTGATGATTCTTTAGGATGATACACCGAACCAAGCATGCCCCTAGGCTAGCTTTAACACCTTACGATGGATGTTTGATCTGTATATGAAATTGCTTGAGGTTTATACAAAATTTCAAGTGATAAAATTTGAGTTTAAGTCTCTTATGTCAAATTCATAAACACATAAACATCAATTAAAACTTTAGAATTTTCAGAATAATGCAGACAATATCACCATAAAAGAAAACACAAAACAACAAGTGATGAAGGAGTTCACCCCTCCTAGGCTACGTCTCCTAGTCCATCTTCCAGTGGTTGGGCCTATATCATTATGCTCATAAAATAGTGATTAAATCAAGTTTCAGTGCTCAAATGGCTTCAATAATAGTTTGAATGGCTTCAGAGCTATCAAAAACCCCTATCTAGCCTATTTCTGCTCCCAAAAATGCCAAAATCTGAGAAAGTTATGATCTCCCCAAGTTTTTGTGTTATTCGTTCGACAAAATGAACCTGTCTGCAAACTGTCCTACATTTCACCCCAAAATCACTAACGAAACGACAATTGCACTAACCACTAACACAATTTGTGGCCTCGTTAAATTTTCCATTAGCCCCTTATTCCAAAAATATTCGTTACGTGGCGCCCATGCGACCACATTAGGGGCCTCTATCTGGCCCTTGTCTCCTCTGTGCCCTCGGTCACATTGAGGTAATATGACCCTAGTCTAGCCCCTATGACTTAGCTCTCAGTTCTCGGCAGAGGTCATATGCGCTATGGTAAAGAGCGTTGAGGGTTGGTGCTTAAACACGTTGGCTCCCAGTCATGCACTTGATCATATGTTTATGTCACGGACTAGTGCTAAGTTTATGTGGGTTGGCTAGGGCCTAGCCCTTGGCCCCCTGCACATGGTCTCGTGGCACTGGGGTAGAGCATACCAAATGAGCCAATATCCAAACTTAAATAACATTTTATTTGTATGTAAGAACACGAAACACGTGTGCTTTGTTGGTGATGTTCATGGTTAATTGGTGCAAGGTCACAAGTTCAAATCCCTGGGGTGCCATTCCGGCTTTAAAAAACTTTTGGTGGCCACTAGGATGCCACATGGTAGCATCTGGTTGGGCTATGTGGCAACCTCTAGTTGGTCCACTTCAAACCAGATAACCAATAAAATTGCACCATCCTTGCACACAATCATCTACCACGTGTTGATCCACCATTGTGAAATGGATTCCATTCAACATGCCATGTCAGCCAGCCGAGTCAGTTGTATGGATTGTTGACTATGCAAGCCTGCATAAAAAAAAATCGTTGTTTCCACAAACGAACAGATCATGTTTCCAGGATCATACAACGTCCATTTTTTGTGAATTGAATTGTGCCAGATTCAAATCAACGATATCTACACAGTTGTTCAGGTTTCAATCCATTCCAACAAATTTGATTTTTGAGCATATTTTTGATCCACTTGATCAATGGTAGTTGATTTAGGGCCCTGTTGATGCCTCGAAAATTGCTACATCAACATCAGGGAAAACCACCCGATCTGGACCTTGAAAGCATCTCCTTTTCCGTTTGGTGTGGTGGCTTCGACTAGATATAATGGGACTAGTTTCCCAATGATATGTAAGTGGGATGGATAAGTGATTGATTTTTTAGATATCTAATGGGAATGATGGATGATCTATTCTAAAATGAAACAATATAAAAGTAACTATTCTATCCCGGGACGTTTTTCTCCTATTGCAATTTTTTATGGTTCTTATCGACAAATAGGCATATAGATGACTCTACTCATAAATAAAAATATTCATTCATATGATAATTACTTTGTTCAATTAGTTGAACAAAGTAATAATTAAAATATTATCACACTAATCTCTATATATTACTGACACACATATATATGAAAGATAACAACTCTTAAACATTCAATAGTGATAAGTCAAAGAATTGTTGTAGGAGCATATACATATATCGATAATAGAAAAATTAAATAAATGCTGATTCACATAAAAGCATGAAGCAAAAACACAGATAGTAGTACCGTATGCATTTGAGTCTCCTTCGATATGAATTGCATTTAGATCCTACCTTTTAACTTTGGAATACTTTCACAAGAAGCAATAGTGCATATCACATAAAAGTATTCTTTATCAAAACTCAAAATTCAGGTCCAGTTTTTATAAAAATAAATATATCGGAAGCACAGCAGTGCAACTTCCAATCCAAGTCTTAATACAAAAATTTGAGGACCCTTCTAAAAACATGAAAGGGTCTATAAATATTACTTAAAATAACAAACTATGAAATAAATATGCTATGCGCTGGTATAACCAAATCACAAAAATGTGAAAATCTTCTCGAAATAGGCATGCTGCAGTTGGTCAAAAATGGTTCACTGTATTGGCTGATCATCTTGTGATTGGAGTTGACAAATGGCGAGCATCGGCTGAAGTTCTGGTGGATGACTCATGCGTGAGTGTAACTGAGCAGTGTATGTGGCATCATTAAGTTCGGGAATCATGTGGCCTATTGCATCGGTGAGGCATTTCATTGCTGTGCACTGACTATATGGTTTTAATACCTGCGATCAATATTTCCCTCTGCTCCAGCTCATGTTTCCATGTCTGTTCTAATGCTTTCACTGGTGGAAGTTTCCTTGGAGAACACTCTATTATTAAATTTGACAAATAAACACTGTTATTAATTAACTCAACCATGTTGCTTGTTGCCGATCTGCATCTTGACGTTGCTCTTTCTACCTTCATTAGCTGAGATTTCCATTCAATAAATAGAATTTCTTTATGCGATTCTAGAATTTGTGGTAGATTAGCAGCTTTTCCCTCTTTAGATTCTTGTCAGGAGAGAAAATTTGTTAATCTTTCATCTACCTTTTCTAATTCCAGTCTCGCATCAACTAATTTGTCAACCATGGATGATGAAATTTCACACAGAGGAAGAACTACTGAGATATTATGACATAATAGGCTCAATTGACTAGACAATGTCCTGGTAAGTTGTAGAGACTCCGATCTGAATTCTCCCACTTGAGGATATTCCTTGAATCTTTCTATTTGAACTGTTAGTTGAGCGATTTGTTCTTCCTTTGATTTATTTAGTTGTTCATTTAATAACTACAACTTACTCAATGCTTGGGATAACTCCTGTTGCTTATGAATTGCTTGCTCATCAATCCTCTGTTTTTCTTTGAGCAATTGCTCATTCAACTGATCATTTAGCTGCTTCTAGACTGCTAATTTTTGTTCCAGCTATTCTATCTTCTGTTGTTTCTCTTGTGCCTATGCTTATAGCAAGTTGATTGCTTGGTCCTTTTCTTTTAGCAAATTACTAACCTCCGATGCTTTATCCATTGTGGCCACTGTGTATGCTCCAGCATACTGAGAAAGTTTGGTGAGGTCTTCGGAAGGATTAACTTCCTCTCTCCATACCACATTCGTTATCTCCATTTGTGAAGTCAAAAGAGGAGATTGATCAATTTTCCTCTTTTTCCTTTGTCTTTTGATTACAGCCCTATGTTTAGGGCTGTAGAAGACATCTAATGGTGGTATCTCTTCTATGTTTAAAACAATTTCATCAGAGGGATTTTCAAGGATTATTTCTACATCCTTATGAATTATGGGTGGGCCGCTTTTTCCTTCAGTCGGAACTGTGTTGATGACAGATTTCTGATGAGTGGTCACCTCAGGTGTACTCAATCCTTGAATGTGTTGGAAATAATACTGATAGGGAGGATGAATCAGTATTATCAATTTAACAATTTTTCATTTCCATAACCAAATTGATATACGCTACTTCTGTTAGTGAAAACTGCATATATGCGCAACTGTAGTTAAGGAAACTAGCGTATAACTTGCAAACTTATAATTTAATTTATTATTCAGATGTTGATCATTAATCTGTGCATCAGAACCATATAAATAGTAACCAGGTACAGTAAAACAGAGCTGACAGTCACACACAAGAACACAAGATATAAGGTGGAAACCTAATGTGGGTGAAAACCACCTACTGCAATTCGTCTCTATCTTCTTTTAATAAGAAACTTCTTTTTACAATGTTTATGTATTGGTGCAGTCTTATACCAATACGCAGGATTCTACCTGCAGAAGGCTGCAACTTTCTCTCGTTCTCCAGATTCTCCTGGAAGGGAGCTACAACCCCCTTAGCTCTTGTACTAGCTGATGTACTAGTACATAGGTACTGGCCTACAGAAGGCTACAACCTTCTATTTTCTTCCAGGACCACGTTTCATAAATTTTCAGACTGGATCCATCAATAGCATCAATCAAACATCAAAACATATCTGCATCAATCAATCTCCCTTGCACTAACCAAAACTAAATCAAACATTCACTCTAAATGTTGTAACTAGAATACAGTAATAGTAGCCAGAAACCAATCCTGAACCCAGAACACGGCAGCAATAAACAGAAGTAGCTAAAACATGAGACATACGCTACTTCAATATGTAGAACCTGCATGCATATGTTGTTATATTATGGAAAACTTGCGTATACGCAATTTTCAATTACCGAACCAGCGTGTATACACGCCTTTAATATGCGGAGCCTGCGTACAGATCTATAAAAGATAATTTATCCTTTTCAACTATTTAGACATCAGTTATACCTAGATCATCAGATTTATAGATGAAGTCATGCGCCAAAAATAACAGATCAAAATCACAAAAAGATACTTCTCTTCAAGCCTTAAGATCTTGATACATCAATAGAACTTATCCTTCTCCTTGCGCTTAGGTTCCTCCTTAATTCAGATCCAGCTATGCACCGTAACCCAATGACCAGTATTCTAGATCTTGTTCTTCATAAGATATTCAATCCTTGAGTGCCTTTGCCTAATGATCTCCTTCCCCTTTTATAGTCTTAGGCATTACTCAATACCATGGTCCAAAACCACTTAGAACCAATACCTGGGTCCAAATACCTGGGTTCAACACTTCAGACAAGATACCATGGTCCAAAACCATAGGTCTGATTACCAAGGACCAAAAACCAAGTTTTCCAAAGTGTACGCGCTTTTATGTGCATGAAAGTGCGTGTATACACATATGCATATTTTGGTCTGTGAATCCACGTGTATAGGCGACTTGGTCAACGGGAATCTGCGTATACCTCCTTTTTTTCCTTTATTCTGAGAGCTTGTGATCCTGAACTATCATCTGAGTGATTTGCCGAGTGAGTTGCCATCAAGGACAATACCTGTGCCATAGTGCCAAGCCTGTGTCATAAAGCCAACAATCTCCCCCTTTGGACTTGATGGCAACCCCAAGTCACTCTCCCCTTTTGTCATCAAGGACAAAGGGTTATGCTCCCCCTGAGTACATGCTAAAATCTCTGCTCTGCTGTGCTGTCCATGCTCCCCCTGGCTATAAGAAAGGTCTGCAAAAAGATGTTCTACAAGAAAGAACATGACTCTATACATCATATATGACCTTCCTATCACCAAAGACTCATACATACATCCATATCCCAACCAAGTGGGGATATACGAAAACTAACTCATCCACCCAACCAAGTGGGGATATACCAAAAGTTTATACATGATAAAACAAGAACATTACATCATCCATCCCAAGCATAGTGGGGAAACAAAATTGGTCGTTACATGACCTTGAAACTAAAAGAAATACATGACATAGAGACCAAAAATCTAAGACAAGACTATGATAGTCATCAATAACCAGCATCTGTCAATCACCTTCCAAACCAGCAACCATGATCTCCTTCTGCACCTGTTCCACCTGAATAAAAAAAAAACTGTGAAATTGTACCAAGATCTTCTAAGGTAATGCCAACAATGCACTATTAGAAGTATATGCTCCCCCTGATCCTGTGGCAGGTGATCAGACCCATATCAGACTCTTTTTATCCTGAGTCTGTCCCACTGATATTCTTCAAACCAACATATACGCGACTGTATCTACAAAAACCGGTGTATGTACACGAATGATCTTCATGAAACTCGCGTACACCCACTTTTCTCTAAAACAGATAAGTGTCAACAGCAAGATGATGCATCAACTACTCCCAACTTCTGTCTGAGGTATTCAAATGTCTCCCTGGGCAGTGGTTTGGTGAATATATCAGTAACCTATTCCTTGGATGGAACATACTCCAATTTGACTTTTTGTTCAAGCACTTGTTCCCGAAGAAAATGATATTTGATAGGTATGTGCTTGGTCTTGGAATGCATGATAGGATTCTTTGAAATGCTTATTGCACTTATATTATCACATAGAATGGAGATGGGTGGAGTACAAGTGATTTGAATGTCTTGCAATGTTTGCATCATCCAAAGGAGTTATGTGCAACAAGATACAGCAGCCACATATTCTGCTTCAGCTGTAGATAAAGCAATTGAACTTTGTTTCTTGCTGAACCAAGACACTAATCTGGAACCCATAAAGAATGCACCACCACTAGTGCTTTTTCTGTCATCCATCCTTCTTTCCCAATCTACATCTGTACATGCATGAAGTGTGAGATCGGTATCTCTAGGATACCATAAGACATAGTTTTGAGTTCCTTGAAGATATTTGAAAATTCTTTTAACTGCCTGTAGATGTGCTTCCTTTGGATTTGCCTGAAATCTTCTAACTATTCCCACTGCATGCATGATGTCTGGTCGAGTACCTGTTAGATAGAGCAAACTACCAATCATGGATCTATAGGTTGGTTGATGTACTGCCGTTGATTCATCATTTGCGCTGAGGCTGCATCTTGTTACCATAGGGGTACATACTGGTTTCAAATATTCCATGCCATATTTCTTCAAGATCTGCTTGAGGTACTTGGTTTGTGTTAGAAAGATATCGTCTTTGTTTTGTTGAACTTGTAAACCAAGAAAGCATGTGAGCTCACCAAGCAGGGACATCTCAAATTCTTTCTGCATCACCAAAGCAAAGTTTTGACTCATGGCTTCTTCATTGCTACCAAAGATGATATCATCAACATACACAACAAGTATTATCAATTTATCATTGTCTATTTTTATATATAGATTGCTATCTGCTGATCCTTTTGAAAATCCTTGTTGATGGAGGTATTTGTCTAGACGATAATACCAAGCCCTTGGAGCTTGTTTAAGACCATAGAGAGCCTTTTTGAGTCTGCATACAATCTTTGGATCATTTCCAAGGATAAATCCATCTGCTCAATATACACTTCTTCTTCCAAGTCTCCATTTAGAAAGGCAGATTTCACATCCATTTGATATACTTTGAACTTCTGAAAGCTAGAAAGAGCAAGGAAAATTCTTATAGCTTCAAGTCTAGCAACCGGTGCAAAAGTTTCTTCAAAGTCTATACCTTCTTGTTGAGCATACCCTTTACAAACAAGTCTGGCCTTGTTTCTAATAACATCTCCTTTTTCATTCAACTTGCTTTTGAATATCCATTTGGTCCCAATGACATTCTTATCATTTAGGTCTAGGAACCAATTCCCAAGTGTTATTCTTTTCAATCTGCTCAAGTTCTTCATTCATGGCCTTGACCCAACATTCATCTTTGCATGCTTCAATTATAATTCGTGGTTCGATAGAGAGGAGCAATGTTAGATAGCTTGAAGCTTCTGTAATAGTTCTTCTTGTTTGTACACCTGCCTCTTTCTGCCCCAAAATTTGAGTCTTTGGATGGTTCTTCTGGACGTACCTAGATGGAGTCTTTTCTTCTACCCTTATTTGTTCTTCTGGTGCCTCATAAGTTTCTTCTTCATCATTAGTATGATTTGAAGTTGAAGGATAGTCCTCATCATCTTCAAAATCTTCAGTTTTTATCTGTTTTGGATAGTTTCCCGCTTCATCAATCACCACATCAATACTTTCAACAATTTTACCAAGTCTTTTATTGTAACACTTATATCCTTTACTTCGAGAAGAGTAACCAAGGAGAATGCCTTCATTTACTCTAGGTTCAAACTTGCCAAGCTTTTCATCAGTCCTTTTGATGCAACATTTGCTTCCAAAAACTTTGAAGTATTTTATAGTAGGAGTCTTACCATACCAAATTTCATGAGGAGTTTGAGTGTTGTTTACCCGGACGTTTGTTTTGTTGAGAATAGTAATGACAGCAAATGCAGCTTCATCCCAGAAGGTTGCAGGAGTTCTAGACTCATCAAGCATAGCACGAGCCATTTCTTGAACCATTCTATTCATCCTTTCTACCACTCCATTGTGCTGAGGAGTCCTTGCAGTAGAAAATTCCCTTCTTATTCCATGTTCTTCACAAAAGTTGAAAAATTCATCCGAGGTAAATTCCCCTCCTCGATCAGACCTGAGACATTTTATTTTGTGATCTGGTTCATTTTCAACCAAGGCTTTGAAAGCTTTTAACTTTTCGAAAGCTTCATCTTTATGCTTCAGAAGTTCTATCCAACACATCCTGGAAAAATCGTCAATGAACAATATAAAATATTCTTCTCCTCGAGGTGACCTTTTCCTTGATGGACCACATAAATTAGTATGGACAAGTTCAAGTGGCTTACTAGCTGATCCTTCCTTCTCAAGGAAATGTGTTCTGGTTTGCTTACCAAACTGACATGGTTTGGATATTGTATTGTCTGGAATTCTGATGTTAGGAAGATCGCAAACAACCTAATATTTGCATGCTTTCCTTGTCTGAGGGAAGCTCAGATGCCCCAATCTGCTGTGCCATAGCCAGTGTTCATCATTTTTGCTTAGATAGCATTGTTGTTGTCCTCCCTTGAGTATGTATAAATTATTTGGAGTTCTTATGCCTTTGATCACTTTTTTCTCCTGTATCAAGCTCACGAACAATACATCCATTTGATCGAAATACTACCTCATTTCCTTGATCACACATTTGACTAACACTCAATAGACTATGCTTTAAGCCATCAACATACATAACATTTCCAGCTTTGACCTTTTCTTTTAAAAGAATAGAGCCTTTACCTTTTATGAGTGCAGGGGTGTCATTTGCAAATGAGACCTTCCTTTCCTTTTCTAAGGCACTATATGACTGAAGTTTTTCTTTATCACCTGTCATATGTTTCGAGCATCCACTGTCGATGTACCACTGATTTTATTGTCCTTCTGCATATAAGGCTATACCACATCTTTCTGTTTGCGGTTCTTTCTTTCTCCATGTTTTGGGACCCAATGACGCTTGCTCCTTCTGAGAATTTTGCCGAAACTTACTCCTATATTCAAAATCTTCATGACCGAAGTTGTTACAAATAGAGCATTCTATTTCATTTTCAAGAGCAAAAAAGTTATTAAAGGTCCTCTTCATGATCCCAATCATACTCATTTGATTTTGTGTTTCCCTAGTCATGATGGTCTTGTACGCAACACATTGAGCAGCTTTGTGTCCAAAGTTATGACATGAGAAACATTGGCCATTAAATAAATTCCTGCGATTATCAAATCTACTGACCATGTGATTATAGTTTCCATTGACATTCATTCTTGAAGCAAATTGGGAATGATTTCCCTGTGGTTGGTTGTAGCTTCTGTTCATCCTTGAATTAGATTGACCCTGATTTACCTGGTGATCCGCTTTATGCCTTTGCTGACGATTGTCAACCTATTCACTTTTCCTTGCTACTTCAAGATAACTTTTGGAGGTGGATAGAGGCGACAGCGCTAGGGTTTGGAGGTTCCAACCCATTGTTTGCATGAACAGTGAAAACCATCACTGAACTCGCTGAGCCACCGCCACTGAAAGAGATTGTGCTAAGACAACGTCACCTTGATGTTGCTCCATCTGCTATTTTTATTTCCCACGACAACAGTGTTTTGACATGACTTCCAACCACAGACTAGCATCCTCAGACCTCTTTTGTCGTCGACCCTCTGTGCCTGACAATAAGCGGCTGAGGCATTTTGAACCTACTCTCCTGTGCCTTTCGACCTCCACCTCCAGTGAACAGATAGCCAAGTTGTGCGGGAGCAGAAGAAAATTTACTGCCTCTGGTCTCTAGGGTATATTCACTGTGCGGGGGCGAGGTGGCTAAACCTAGCTGCCTTTGCCCCCGGTTTCACCTCTGCTTCATTGGATGGGCCCGGATGGGCTCGATGGTGTTTTTTGTTGGTCTATTGCTAGCCTAACCTTAGCTTTTTTGGAGCGTTGAGGGAACGTGGGTGTGGAGGTTTGTCTCCGCACTTTGTTTCGTGCCACTGCAACACAGATAGGTGTGATGGGGTTTTTGCAGACTGTTGTGGATTAAGGGCAGCTGCTTTTACATCTGGTTTGTCTGTTTCAGGAGGAGAGTTTTTTAGGGGGCGGGGAAGGAGTGGATACCCTTGCTGCTATCTTCCTCATTTAGTGCCTCTCTTTCTTGTCCGGGCCACCAGGTTTAGAGCTTCATGTCTCGATTTCTCTCCTCAGGAGTTTTTTTTTCTGCTTGTGGTGCTTCGGTGTCAGGTCTGAGTTGTGCGGCTGTCTGCTACCTCTATCTTGGTGCTGCTCCACTGCTCTCTTTCATTATTTTTTGTAATGGGTATGAGTTCCCTCTACAGGACTACTTCTGCAGGTTTTCTAGGGTTAACATACCCATTTTATGTGCTTTCTGCCCTGTCCAAGGGTTTTTTCTAGAATAATTCTTTTGAAGTATTGTTATGTAAGTGGCTCTGCCCACATTTCTGCATATGCTTTCAGCATCTACAACATGTAATCTTCTGATCAATGAAAATTATGATTTTTCTCCATGGGAAAAAAAACTTTTGGAGGTGGATGGCTTATGCACTTGAGATGCTTCTTCCATATATCCAAGACCTGTTTTTACTAGAGGAGAACACTCCACTTTGATAATCTCATCTAAAGTTTCAGATCCTTTAGCAAAGATTAAGAGCTTTTGTTTTCTCAATATCTTTTATAAGTCCCACAATTTCACATTCTATCTTTTCATTGTATTTTTCCATTTTTAGCAAGTTGGAATGTCAGAGTATCTATAATCATACTCTTTTATTCTAAACAGATTTTTAAGTTTAGAAATTTCTTCATAGAGATCATCTTCATTTATAGCATCCAAGAAATCATCATCTTCAAAAGCCATCAAAAGTCTATAATCATTACCATGTTCATCTTCATCACTATTTGAAAGTCCATCGTTGTCTTCATGTGTATAATAGCTCTTCTTACTTACGCTCTATTTTCTATTCCATTTAACCGGTTCCTTACCTTTATCAAGCTTATCTTTATGAGGACATTTGGCTGCATAGTGACCGACTCTTCCACAAGCAAAGCATTTGAAAGGTAACTTACCTCTGAATCTTCCAGAGCCCCGTTGAAGGTTCCTGACAAAATTTGATTCTTCCTCTCCTTCTGACATATGTCCTGACTCATTGTATTCTCCTTTTCCTAAATCTTTGAATGCGACTTCTCTCATGTCTAATGGACCCCCTTGTCTCATTTCGAAAGTAGTTAGGATTTCGTGCAGCTGTGACATAGTAATACTTTGAAGATTCTACTTTTCTTCTATGGCAGAAACTTTTGATTCAAACTTAGAAGACAAGGATCTTAGAACCTTTTCAACTAAAGTGACTTCTTTTATTTCTTCACCCAGATTTTTCATGTGATTAACAATCTCATCTATATGTAGGAAATAATTAGCTACACTTTCATCATTGTGCATTTTGAGAATTTCATATTGAATTCTGAGAGATTTTAGTTTTTCACGTTTTACCTGATCATCTCCTTCATAGCTTAGAACGATCTTGTCCCATATTTCTTTGGCTGTTTTGAGCTGTATAACCTTGACGAATTCTGATTGTGATAGACTCCCCAATAGAGTATTGACAACCTTTGCATTTGTTTCATACTACTTTTTACCTGCCGTATCTGTAGGAGTTGCTGCTGGAAATGTGTATCCTCTTTCTACGATATCCCAAACTTCTGTTCCAAGATATTGAAGATAGGGTTGATTCTTACCTTCCAATAGACGAAATTGCTCCCATCAAAAATTGGTGGCTGGATGGATGCCTCTTTTTTGTAGTTGCTCATGATGATAGATCTCCCTTCAAGTGATCAAGCTTCTTCTGAAGGACCTGCTCTAATACCAGTTGTTGGAAATAATATTGAGAGGGGGGGGGTGAATCAATATTATCAATTTAACAATTTTTCATTTCCATAACCAAATTGATATACGCTACTTCTGTTAGTGAAAACTGTGTATATACACAATTGTAGTTAAGGAAGCTAGCGTATAACCTGTAGACTTATAATTTAATTTATTCTTCAGATGTTGATCATTAACCTGTGCATCAGAACCATATAAACAGTGACCAGGTACAATAAAACAGAGCAGACAGTCACACACAAGAACACAAGATATAAAGTGGAAACCCAATGTGGGTGAAAACCACCTGCTGCAATTCGTCTCTATCTTCTTTTAATAAGAAACTTCTTTTTACAATGTTTCTATACTTGTGCAGTCTTATACCAGTACGCAGGATTCTACCTGCAGAAGGCTATAACCTTCTCTCATTCTCCAGATTCTCCTGGAAGGGAGCTCCAACCCCCTTAGCTCTTGTACTAGCTGGTGTACTAGTACGTAGGTGCTAGCCTACAGAAGGCTACAACCTTCTCTTTTCTTCCAAGCACCACATTTCATAAATTTTCAAACTGGATCCATCAATAGCATCAATCAAACATCAAAATATATCTGCATCAATCAATATCCCTTGCACTATCCAAAACTGAATCAAACAATCACTTCTCTGAATGTTGTAACCAGAATATAGTAATAGTAACCAGAAACCAATCCTGAACCCAGAACACTGCAGCAATAAATAGAAGTAGCTAAAACATGAGACATACGCTACTTCAATATGTAGAACCTGTGTGAATACATTGTTATATTATGGAAAACCTGCGTATACGTGATTTTCAATTACCGAACCAACATGTATACGCGCCTTTGATATGCGAAACCTGCGTACATATCTATAGAAGATAATTTATCCTTTTCAACTATTTAGACATCAGTTATACCTAGATCATCAGATTTATAGATCAAGTCATGCACCAAAAATAATAGATCAAAATCCCACAAAGATACTTCTCTTCAAGCCTTAAGATCTTGACACATCAATAGAACTTATCCTTCTCCTTGCGCTTAGGTTCCTCCTTGATTCAAATCCAGCTATGCACCATAACTCAATGACCAGTATTCTAGATCTTGTTATTCATAAGATATTCAATCCTTGAGTGCCTTTGCTTAATGATCTCCTTCCCCTTTTATAGTCTTAGGCCTTACTCAATACCATGGTCCAAAACCACTTAGAACCAATACCTGGGTTCAACACTTCGGACGAGATACCATGGTCCAAAACCATAGGTCCGAATATCAAGGACCAAAAACCAAGTTTTCCAAACTATACGCGCTTTTCTGTGCATGAAAGTGTGTGTATATGCATACACGTCTTTTGGTCTATGAATCCGCGTGTATACACAACTTGATCAACAGGAACCTGCGTATACCTTTTTTTCCTTTATTCTGAGAGCCTGTGATCCTGAACTGTCATCTGAGTGATTTGCCGAGTGACTTGCTATCAAGGACAATACCTGTGCCATAGTGCTAAGCCTATGTCATAATGCCAACATAACACTCTCAGTATTACTAATGATGGAATCAAATTTCTGTCATTCCTTGATTAGTTTAGGATCAACAAAAATACTTGAATCAAGGGGTCTGCTACTTGTTTCTTGTCTCTGCCCCTGCTCTGGTAACTTTCCTTTTTCGGGAACTTCTCCATTACAGGAGTATTATCAGCAGCTTTATGTTCACTTTGACTCTATGGAAAACTATTGGGGTTGTAGCTAATAGATCCAAAGGCAGAGTTTGCAACCTCTGGGCTCTAAGCCTATTGAATTTTTCTAACCCCTCTTCTCCATATTTGATACAAGCCAATCCTTTAACCTGATGAAATATTTCGGCTGAAGCAAACAAATCATCAAAGTCATCGACTTCATGATCAAATCTAGTAAGTTTAGCTTGAGAGGTAACATTATAAGCAACCTTCCTTGGGTCAAATTTCCTATTCGGAATGGTGGCAAGATTTAGCATCTGAATCTTCTCTGCCTCTTTCTCTGCATGTCTATAATCATGTAAGGTAAAAATTCCACACCGTAGGGGGAATGTAGGCCACATATGTTTCTTGGAATCCCTCAGGGTTTTTGATGTTCCTTCCACTGTTATCTGATATGCCAACCCTTGGGCTAATAGTTTGTCAGGAACATATAGAGGAAGAACATGGGGTTTGGTAAGACTACCGAAAAGCCTTACATAAGTGAATTTCTCCTCTTCGAACCAGCTACCCACTACTGTTAGGTCAATTGCTGCTTCCTAAGATATCCTAGGGGTAGGCTTATTGAAGATAGAATAATATATAGGTAGGACAAAACCATTGCAAATTCTGTACAAGTGATTCTTATAGTGGGCCTTCCACAACTATTTGTGATAGATATGAATAAGATTAGGATCTTGGGAAGTCCACTTCCATCCGAGTACAGGGTATTCAGAATTAAAACAAATAATATCAAGAATATATGCACTGTAGTAAAAAGGAGGAATGATACGAGAAGTTGTATATGCTTTCCTTCTGTATTCTAGTATCTCAATGGCTATTTTGTCAGATAGAATATTTTCCCAATCCATAACATAACCATTAATCACAGCTTCCATTAACGGGACCATATCTATAGTAAATTTAGCAGAATCGTGTTGTCCCCTAGTCTACACATCATAGCGCCAGCATAGCAATAAGGAGAAGCTAATGAGTCAACAAAATACTTACTCGATGACTCATGCTTATGTTTATCTGGGAAATGCCTTCAATTTCTGATTGGGTCCAAGTCCAAGTCATTTTCTTTTGCAAATGCTTCCAGGAATGCCTTGTTGTAGCACTTCTCGGGTGGAGGTAGATGGTACATTTTCCTGAGATCTTCAGGTTTAAATGACCCGAATATTTTTCCATCAGTCATGGAAAATGTTCGATCTGAAGTTGGGATTTTCTCGATGACCCATTTAACCACATTAGTGTATGGCAAAATTTTGGCCCACGCTGCTATCTTGTGAAGGTATGAACAAGCCAGTTCTTTGAGAGTTCCTTCTGACTTGCTGGTGGAATCAGCTATGGCTTCCTCTTCCAATTCTTCGGGATCCTCTGCCTCTATCAAATTGTAGATGCTTTCCTAGCTCACATTTCCCAGACCAAGGCATGTTGCATCTGATATTAGTCCCTTCTTGCTCAGTTCTAGTTCTTAGCTACAAGAGTTGCCTTGGCCTTCTTATATTTCTTCCTCATCTTCTTCGGATTCATGAGTTCAAAGAAACTCTGCATACACAATTACAAACCGTAACAAAGGGATATTGCCGCTAAAAGCCAATATGAAAATGAACAAAATTAAGGTAGTTAACATATGATAAGTCGGATGTAGTTAAGAACCACCACGAGTGAAATCTTTGAAGGATTTTACTCTTAACTGTGAAATTAATAACCGTTCGAGCCACCAATTGTGATGAATAAATACCATAAATACCCGTCTCATTGAGCATATATTGAATGATTATCTTAAGCGTGTCTTTGGATTTCCCCAATCGGTGATCAGTGATAAATCGCAAATCACAATTGGGAGTTTCAAAAGGGCGAGGCTTCATCACTTAAAATAAATATCTCCAATTGCGATAAGGTGATATTCTAATACAGCGGGATATGTTTTCATTGAATTGGTTTGATTTATTAATTTTTAAAAGACTTATGCATGCGAACCATGTCGCGAATGTTTTCTCCTTGAGATGTACACCTTATTTATTGATCGCAATCGAGGTTTTCAACTTGTGCTTTAGCTCTTTGTCATATGATACCTCTAATTGCCGATTATGATTACCCTTATCGGATCGGGGGATTTGATGAGGATCTTTTCGATGTATCCCTTTGTCATTGTGATACGCGATCTCTAATCGCTTTATCGCAATGTAGAATTACTTATAACATTTTTCAAAGGAACACTTTATACTTTATTCAAAAGGCTTTATAAAATGAATTAATTACATTGGGCCTTTTGATAAAAGTTTTCTTATAATGAGGTTAATACCAGTTTTATTTATCAAATCAAAAATCTTACTAAGTTTATTTTAAAAAGGGACCCATTTCTTATTCAAAATTTTGTGTAAAAGTTTTATAGAAATGGGGGGTTATTGTAAAGCACAACAATTGATGATTCACTGGGAGAAATAATTATCTCTGAGAAAGTATTGTAATATTTTAACCTTCTTAATCTGAAAACCTTAGTGGATAGAGAAAATCTAATATAACTAGGTAATCATAAACTCTGAATATAATGAAAACTATTTTTGTTTTCTCTTTCTCATCTCAAAATTACATACATTCTAAGTTTACATAAACCTTGATTGGTTGATAATGATAAAACAAGAGACTTCTTCAACTTATCTTATATAATTACTCTCTTGTCACAGGTAGAGCCACTACTGCCAGCAAATGTCTATAGTCTCAACAGGGTTACCTTTTAACCATTTAATCATTCATTGTCCCATCCATTTCAGAGTATAATTTAAAAGAATGAATTCAAAAGATATTTTTCCACATATTTTGTATTGCATTTTATTTTTCCCTTATTTCTTTATTTTGTGAGATATAAAGCCATTGTCCTAGTTTGGTGGCCAGCTGTTGACAATTCCATTCACTAGTTGTAATTTAACTGAACAAATTGGCTCGCGATGAGACCCTTTGTCTTATAATTATAAGCCATTACCCTGTTTTGGTATGTAGTGTTGGTAATGTCAGTTGAACTAGTCCCCTATGATCATGGTAAGCAGGGTCATGATGAGACCTCTTATCTCTTATATAAGATATATTTTAGAATTACACTCTGAAAAATCATAAACTTTGATGGATGGGGTGAATAATTTTCTCCCTAAGAGAACATGGATGACAATTTTAAGAGTTGAAGATGCTAAGGTTGGATCAGTCTTTGCTTTCTATTGGTAACCTTTTTTAGGCTTTAAAACTCAGAATGATTTATAGTATTTTCAATTTTTGAGAAGATTTTACAAAAATAAAAAAGGTTTTCAAAGTTTAATTATACCTAATTTCCTAGAACTTTCTTCTTTTCCTTCAAGGCTTCCATCTATCAAAAGTAAATATTAACACTATTTTTCTTTTAAGTAACCTTTTCAAAATAGTAAAAACCAATAGAGGGCTATTTACAACTTTATTTTTCAAGAAAGAAACTAAACTAATTATTCACACAAATATAGCTGAAAATTGAATATTTACAGAGTAAGAAGGGGTTACCTCCTCAAGTGAAGAATTTTTTCAAAATAAGCCCATTGACAGGAAGAGAATCTCTCTTTCTTGATAGATCTTGCAATATGAATGTTGATGGGCCTATCTTCTTGCTGATTTGAAATGGTCCGAGCCACATTTTCTGAAATTTAGTGTGTTTTCCTTTATCCTCGTGGGCTTTGTCCCATTTCAAAACAAGATCACCAACTTGTAAAAGTTTTGAGCTAGTGGAAGTTGTATCAAAAGAAGACTTAATAATTTGTTGATGCTTCACATGTGTAGTTCGGGCTTTCTCTCTTTCTTCTTCTAATTTCAGGATCTGATTATGTCTCAATTGGATAGAAGATGAGGGATTTTCTTCAATAAACTGCACTAAGGCTAGTGATGGAAGTACTAAGTTTGCTGGTATGACAGCCTCTTTTCCATACACCAGATTGAATGGAGAAGTGCCTATTGAGGCCTTCTATGTTATACGATCTACCCATAATGCAAATATCAAAGACTTATGCCAATTTTTATGATTTTAATCAATAGTTCTCTTAATTATTTTGATAAGATTTTTATTGGTGGATTCTGCTAAACCATTGCCCTGAGGTTAGTAGTTTGCAAAATATTTCAATTTGAATCCTCTTTTGATAGAAAATTCAAGTTTGGAATTACCAGAGAAATAAGATGCATTATAAAAAATAAGAGCGTTTGGAACACCAAACCTGGTAATGATGAACTGGTCTATGAATTCAATGAGTGCCTCAGAGTTTTTTGTCTTCAAAGGAATTGCTTCTACCCACTTAGTAAAGTAATTAGTAGCTGTAAGGATATACCTGTGCTGTTTGGATGAATGTGGAATAATTTCTCCAATGATATCCAATACCCATTGTTCAAAAGGCTGCTCAATGTTGATTGGTCACAAAGGAAAAGCTGGCTTTCTTTGTCTTCCACTGGCAGTTTGACATGTTCTACATTTCCTTACATACTCATGAGTATCTTTAAATAAGGTGGGCCAATAATACCCAACATGAATAATTTTGTGAGCTGTTGTATTGGCTCCAAAATGTCCTTCTGTTGGCCCATCATGTAATTCTTGCAAGACCTTTTGCGCTTCAGGTTTTCTAAGCATCTTAACAAAATCAAATCATAATTCTGTCTAAACAACACATCATCAGCGATCAAGAAGTTTTTTTCTTTTAGTCTTATGGTGCGTTTATTTTTATAGGAAATATTATAAGGTGCATATCCATTTTTCAAATAGAATATCAAATCTACATATTGGGATTCATGATTGATGGTACTTATCTCATTGATTTCTTCAATATTCTTGGTACCTTCATGTTCCTGAATATTAAAAGCTCCTGCTAACAACCTGAAAAAACCTTGGCCTTTGACAATCTTTTCTGGTCTAGTGTCTAAATCATATTCTTGTAATGCCATGACCTAGTTTGCCCTTTTTTCTCCAAATTCCCTTTGAACTAGTAACTGTCTTACTACTGGAAAATGGACTATTACTTTTGTATGAGTCTTTAAGAGAAAGGGTCTAAAGTGTTTAATGGCCTTGAATACAGCAAAGGCTTGTTTTTCAACTTCTGAGTAATTAAGCTCAGCACCTTGAAGATTTGAACTATAAAATAATATTGGTGCTTCCAAGTTTTGATCATTGATTTGTGTCAGTACTGTTGCTTAAGATGAATCAGATGCTAGAATATATAAAATAAAATGATTCGAAAAATTGGGAGTGTTTTAACACAGGAGAATTTATGATTGATTGATTGATTGAATCAAAATCCTCCTTTTCTATAGGCCCCCATTTAAACACTGAATTTTTCTTTATTATGACTTGTAATGGTAAAACAATCTATGAAAAATATAGAACAAATCTTTTTACAAAATTTATTTGACCTAAAAATGATTGCATTGATTTTTTATTATGTGGAAATGGAATATCAGAAATCTCTTTGATTCTATCTGAATCGATATAAATACTATCTTTTGAAACAATGAACGCCATGAGTTTACCTTGGTCAAGAGCAAAAAATGACTTCTTAGGATTTAGTGAAATCCCATACCTTTTACAGTGTTCAAAGATTTGTTTTAGATCATGTAAATGATTTTCTCTTTTCTTAGAGAAGACAGTAACCAAATAGACAACCACTGATTTATTAATTAGACCTTTGAATGCTATATCCATTGCTCTTTGGAAGGTAGCTCCAACATTAATTAAACCGAAATGCATTTTTTGATAGGCATAAGTTCCCCACTTAGTTCTGAAAGTAGTCTTGAGTCTGTCATCGGGGTGCACCAAAATTTGGTTATACCCTGAAAAGATATCTAAGAAAGGCATTAATTTAGAACCAGCTATTGAATGCAGATTTTGCTCCATTGTTGGTAGTAGGAAGTTATCCTTTTGACTTGCCTTATTAAGATTTCTGAAATCAATGCAAATTATAATGTCACCATTCTTCTTTCTCAAGGGTACCAAATTGGATACCCACTTTGAAGGTCTAACAGGAAAAATTATCTTAGCCTTCAAGAGTTTGTTTAACTCAGCTTTTATCTAAATTTCAAGGTTCGGATGAATTTTCATTAATTTTTGTTGCACTGGTTTTTCTTCAGATATCATTGGAATTGTATGTTGTATGATAGAAGTATCATATGTTTTCAAGTCATCATAATTCCAAGTGAAGACATTTTTATATCTATTCAATAATATGATAAATGAAAATATTTCTTCTAAAGTAAGTCCTAATCCTAGATTGATATTTTGTGGCTTGTCCTCTGTCCCAAGATTTATTAATTCAAATCTTAAAGTAGAATTTTGAAGCTTTGAATTAGTAACTTGTTTAAACCTATCTTTGATGTCATAAAGGTCTTCAATTTTGACCACTGGTTTAGGTATTGAATTTTCTTCAAGTTTTTCCTTCATTTGAAGATCATGCTCACTTTCATCAATAATTTGATCATCATAGGACTTATTAGAAGTTAAAAAATTTAAAATTTTGTCGTCATGATTGAATACTCGCTAGTTAGTGACATTAGCGGGAACCGATGGTCTGAAAATTAACTCTACTGAAAATCTATCGGGACTGTAATCTTCAGATGGAAGGAGTTTAGAAGCAACATTGGCCAGTAAATTTGTTGCTGCGTTCTGAAATCTCAGAATGGGAGAAATATTGAATGCTAGAAAATGAGTTACAAGGTCTTGTACCAAGGATTGATAATGTTTAAGGTGACTAGAAAGGCAATGTATAGTATTACTGACTTGTTTTATAACAATTTCAGAGTCACCGAACACTTTCAAATATTGAACCTTAAGACCTATTGCTTTGTAGAGTCCTTGAATCAAGGCTTCATATTCAGCAGTATTATTTGTGCACTCAAATTCGAATCTACATGATAGCATAGTCTTTTCTCCTTCAGAACTAACTAAAATAGATCCTGCTCCTGCACCTTCATTAGATTTAGACCCATCAAAATATAATTACCAAAATAAAGGTTTATCTACAGTTTTATTTACAATTTCCTCAGCAATTCTAACACACCTTGATGTATCTGTTTGGAAAAAAATTTCAATTTGAGATGTGAAATTATTAACTGAGAAAGGTGATTATTGAGCACTAAAATTACCAAAGAATGATTCAGATTAGTTACCAAGAATATTATTGTTGAATGCTATAGGATAATTTTCTTGTTCAAACTCTGTTACAGTATGAGTCATATGTTTCTCCTGATCAATCTTGATCTAATTTGGCTTCCCTTTATAGGGAAGCCATAAAGGGAAGCCACATGTGAGACCAATCGGTAGAAATGTAACCATGAAGTTTCTCAGACCAATCTTTATTTAAAATCAAACCATAAAACTTAGGAATATCAACAATTAATATATCAATTCTCTGAACCACTCTTGGATCAACTGATAACCTAATGGTAACTGAGTTGATTTCTCCCAATACTTAGACCTTAGTTATATCTAACTGGACACATGCACTTCAGACTTTTGGGGTTCAATATTCAGTTTAGAACTGTTATGAAACCAGCTCAAGAAAAGATAGAAAAGATAGATCAACGCCTTAGAATTCAGCCTCTTCGAGGGGGCAACCTCCTTTACATTACATAAATGAACAATTCTTGGATGATACAAATAAAAATACCTCCTTTCTATATATAGGAGTCTAAGGGGTCATAACATAATCAGAGCCGACATAACAATAATAATGAAAGGGCACAATAATAACAATAGTGGGCTTCTATGGGGCACAATAGTAACAATATGGGCACTACATGGGTATATCAATATAATAAGTGGGTTGTACTAATAACAATAAGGGGTTACACTAGTATTATAGGGGCCTAACATGCCCCTCTCCTTCAAAAAGCGTTGTCCTCAATGCTTGAGTAGTTCTTGATGCTTCTGTATAAAATTCTTGTCCTCCCATGTGGAATCTTCAGCGGGTAAGTTCTTCCACTTGATGAGATACTCTGAAATTGATCGATTTTGTAGCTGTCGGGTTCTTGTTTTTGTGACTACTCCAAGTTCTAATATGATTTTTCCTTCCTCTTCAATTTCTGGCAATATTGTTTGAATTGGGATCTTTTGCAACTTTTGAATAAGTGGCCATACTTCTTCGTCCTTCTTCCATTCATCCCTTGCTTCGTTTATCCAATCTGGTTGGATAATAGAAATAGCACAAAACAATGCTTCCACATCCTCATCCTTTCTTGAGAGTGCATCTGCCACCACATTTTGCTTCCCTTTTTGTAGATGATTTCAAAGTCATAACCCAACATCTTTGTGACCCACTTTTGTTTCTCTCCAGAGAATAATCTTTGTTCTAAAAAGTATTTAAGGCTATCATGATCCGTTTTTACCTTGAAGTGTCTTCGCATTAGGTAGGGTCGCCATTTCTTAAGTGCATGGAGTATTGCCAACATTTCCTTCTCATAAATAGCTTTGTGTAAAAACTTTCCCTTGATTGGACGACTTTCAAAAGCAATGGGTCTTTCATCTTGCATTAAAACAACACCAATTCCATTTCCTGAAGCATCACATTCAACAATAAAGATTTTTGTGAAGTCCAGTGTAGCTAAGACCGGTGCTTGGCACATTGCCTCTTTAAGATGTTCGAATGCCTTTGTTGCTTCTGGGGTCCATCAAAATGCATCTTTCTTCAATAATGTTGTTATAGGTGCTGCTATTCTCCCATAATTCTTAGCAAACTTGCGATAATACCCTGTCAACATGAGAAATCCTCACAGATGCTTTATGGATGTGGGAATTTTCCATTCCTTAATGGATTTAATTTTGCTAGGGTCTACCTTAACTCCTTCATGAGATACAATATGACCCAGATATTCCACCTCTTGTACTCCAAAGAAACATTTGGATCTTTTTGCATATAATTATTTCTCCTCCAATAGTTGTAGCACCTTGTCAACATGTTCAACATGATCCTTCCAAGACTTGCTGTAGATTAGTATATCATCAAAAAATACTAACACAAATTTTCTAAGGAATGGTTTGAAAATTGAATTCATCAAACCTTGAAATGTTGAAGGTGCACTGGTAAGGCCAAAAGGCATGACCAAAAATTCATAATGACCCTCATGAGTTCTAAATGTTGTTTTCGGAATGTCTTCAATCATCATTCTGATTTGATGATATCCTGAACGAAGATCCAACTTGATGAAGTAAATTGATCCATGCAATTCATCCAGTAATTCATCAATAACAGGAATGGGAAACTTATCTTTAATAGTGAGCTTGTTGAGCTCCCTATAATCCAGACACATGCGCCATGATCCATCCTTCTTGTGCACCAATACGACTAGAGTAGAGAAAGAACTTTGATTTGGTTGAATTATACCAGCCTCTAGCATGTCTGCAACCATACGTTCAATTTCACTCTTTTGGGCATAGGGATATCTGTACGGCCTAATGTTTGGAGGAACACTTCTTGGAATCAGATGAATAGCATGATCATGATCATGAATAGGTGGGAGACCTTTGGGAGTCTCAAATACCTTGGAATGATTGTCCAAGACTTTTTGGAGATCTGGAGAAATAGATTATTCTACTGTGGACACATCTTGCGAACATAATTGTGCAATTACACCTCTTTGTTCCTTTTTTAGAAGCTTTGTCATACCGTTAGAGCTAATTATCTTTCCCAGTTTCCCTGCAATACCCCTTAATTCAACTTCCTTTCCTTCCACAAAAAATTTCATGAAAAGTTCTTGAAAATTAAAAGCTATTGTACCCAAGGATTGTAGCCATTGGACTCCTAGTACAACATCAACACCTCTGATTGGAATGGAAATCATTGGGCTAGTCAATACATATTCTCCCATGGATAGATTGATATTATGGCACTTTCCCGAGCAATTTATTGTTCCTCCATTTGCAACCATCACTTGACACTCTGGTGCTGGATATAAGAAGCAATTCAATTCTCTTGCTACCTTGCAATGAATAAAATTGTGGGTACTTCCTGAATCAATCAACACTATTACCTTTTTCTTCTTGATTTGTCCTTCTATCTTGATGGTTTGAGGAGTGGTAATTCCCGCCAATGCATTACAAGATATGGTCGGATTCATTTCTTCTTTATCTAGGCTTTGTTCCTGGAGTATATCCTCTTCTTTTGACCTTTCTTGCTCCTTTTCTTCTTCCTCTTCACAATCTATGTAGAATAATTTCTTCGCAGCACACTTATGACCTTTAGTGTATTTGCTATCACAACTGTAACAAAGCCATTTTGCTCTTTTTTCTTCCAATTGTTGTGGTTTCAACCTTATAGGTTGTGGAAGACTAGCAGCAACAACACTTCCGTCTTTATAGTTGTGAGTGGTATGCTTCCCGGTTGCCATAATTTTGCTTTCCATTTTTCTTGCTAACCTGAATGCCTTCTCTAATGAATCAGGTTCCCAAAGGCGAACATCATGTTGGATATTATCCTTTAAAGACCCTATGAACACATCAATCCTATGCTCCTCTAGAATATCTTTTACCCTTATGTTCAATTTTTGGAACTCCTCAATGTGCTCCAATATTGAACCCTTTTGTTTGAGACTTATCAATTGGCTAAAAAAAGTATTGCTTTTTGTATCCTCATAATGTGCTATCAATTCTTCCGTAAAAATTTCCCAAGTGATAAATTGTTTAGAGAGCAAAGCCATTGATACCATACAAACTAATTTAGTTCCAAATATAAAGTTGCAATACGTACCTTTTGTGTGTTTTGCACATTATTGAGATCGAAAAATTGCTCCATTTGTAATATCCATGTTGCGGGATCCTTGCCATCAAACTTCCTCATATCGATTTTTGGAATATGGTGGGTCTTTAATCCAACATTAGAGTCTATGGAATCATGATTAACATTTCTTTTGTTCTCGTCATGAGTTTCCTTTACTACCCTTTCACCATTAGTGACTCTTTCTTGTAGCAACTTATTCATATTTATCTTCAATTCTTCCATGTCTCTCTTCAAATCTATATTCAAATCATCCATCTTAGCTTCCACGTCATTCATCTTAGCTTCTACACCTTTCTTTAAACAATCCATCTTATCTTCTATGCCTTTCTTTAAACCATCCATCTTAGATTCTGTTCCTTTTTGTGCAAGGGACAGTTGTTGCACTTGGTCTTGTAATTTTGATATTTCATGTTGCATTTCTTCCTCTTCTTCATGAGTCATGCTAGAGCCTTCAGGTTCCTTACTAGGTGTTTGCATTTTCTTTCCTCAGGGCATCAGTTACCGATAATAATGCTCTACTATGCCCTTTGAATTCCTTCAAAATAAATTTTCAAACCAAGCTTAAGCAAAAATTTAAGAAAATCTACACACCTTTTTTCACTTTGTAGGAGCTCGATATTTTCTATGATGTATCTCTTTACTTTCCAATCATCTAGATCTAAATTTGTGACCTGCAGTAGCCCTCTATGTCCTCTTTCCAATGCCACAAGTCTGACCCAAATTGGATTCTCCAAGGAAGAGTTATGCAAAATCTCCCACAGTGACTTGATTATAGACTAGTTCAGTAGAGCGAACTTGTACAATGTGCCACGAGTCACTGTTTCGACCTTTGGATCTGAAAAATGCATACAAGAAACTACAGTCCATCCTCTTTCTGTACCTTCTTAAGAAATTTCAATCTGATCCCCAGAGAAAAATTTATGACGCTTTTCCCCAGGTCACCTGTTTGGAATGTAATTCAGGAGTCTGCAAAAAGACCAACTTCCTCAGATCATATCTCCGCAAATATAGTGCGAACAGCTCTGAAATTTGGACCCGAGGTTCAGCACGATTTCTTCTAAAATGGGTTTTTTTTTGCAACTTCTGAAACGTCGCAAAAAAAAAGTTATAGCGAAAATGCCACGATGACCTGTTTGGAGCAGCGAAACCCTAGAATCCAAAGCTCTGATACCAAATGTTATAAAACCAGCTCAAGAAAAGATAGAAAAGATAGATCAACGCCTTAGAATTCAGCCTCTTCGAGGGGGGAACCTCCTTTACATTACATAAATGAACAATTCTTGGATGATACAAATGAAAAGACCTCCTTTCTATATATAGGAGTCTAAGGGGTCATAACATAATCAGAGCTGACATAACAATAGTAATGTAAGGGCACAATAATAAAAATAGTGGGCTTCTATGGGGCACAATAGTAACAATATGGGCACTACATGGGTATATCAATATAATAAGTGGGTTGTACTAATAACAATAAGGGGTTACACTAGTATTATAGGGGCCTAACAAGAACAAACTGAAGCTGACATTATATTCGATGAAGCCCCTAAATCTATCAAGCAAGTGTGCAGATTTCTATTATAAATCTCATAGGTCAAGAGAAAATGAGGAGTATGGGAATTTGATCTATCTCCAATTAGAATAGCATCAGTAGCTTCTACTCTACCAGCTGGTGGCTTACCTATCTCATTAGAAGCTTTAGACAATACAGCATTCGGAAGAGGAGAAGAAGGTACTGCATCTAATTCTTTGAGCAGCAATTTTTGTTAATGTTTGAGTTTACTAAGCTCAAACATAGTGATATTTGCTTTCATTTTCTTCATGTCTTTAACAATGTTGTAATCCATAGAGTTTGTAACTACTAATGTTTTAGATGTTGAAGGTGGATTGGAAGCTGGTGGTAGATTTTGAGTAGGCATCGCTGTAGACTTCTTTGTGAGAACCCTTTCTTTAGTGGTAGTACCCATATTCTTTTTCTTTTGAGTTGGTTGAATAGGTTCAGGAGTTCCTTTACTCCTGGTACTTATTGGAAAATCCTCCTGTTCATTTTCAGTATCAGAATTGGGCAAAGTGAAGTCCCACATCCCATGACATTCGGTGGCTTCCTCTTCTTTGGTTTCTTCAGATGATAAGACTGTATCTTCTTCTTCATCATTCTTGGGATCTAACTCTGCGTTGGATATAGCATTAAGGTGTTTTGATTCTGGTTTCTTAAAGTTTCTAAATGGCTTCTTAGTTGAGGTCTCAGCTACTTGTTTCTTGATTTCTATCATTTCATTTGACATAGTTTTTAGAACCTTTTGAAGACCTTCCATATCGTATGGGTCTTTAGCCATTTTCTTCTTTGAATCATCTTTAAAGTAACTTTTTTAGATTTTCTATCTTCAATAGCAGCTTTCTCTTCTAAGGCGATGATACGTTTTTCCACAGCAATTGCCTCTTTCATATTCTTTGCTAAAGTAGGCTTTGCAGCTCTATCCACAAAGATAGCTATGTTTGAAGGTAAGGCTGATATGTACCATTCACTTCTAACCTGTTCACTAGGTTTTGAGGCAGTAGGAATCTTATTTAAGAGTTTATTAAATCGTGAATTAAACTCTTTTATAGGCTCTCTAGATTCCATTTTAAGATTTGAGAGATCGTTGATTAAGGTTGCTACAGATCTATCATCACCATATTTAGTTAAGAACTTCTCTTGGAAAATATTCCAACTAGTAATGGATCCTGATGGTAACGAAAAGTACCAAGACCCGGCTGATCCTTGTAGGGTATACGGGAAAAGCCTGACAACCACATCTTCTTCAGTAACTCCTTTTAAATTGATTGACAACATAAAATTGTTTATGTGTTCATCTGCCTGAACGCCTGCATCTGGATTGAATTTTGGCAACCATTTCTCAGGATGAGCTGGCAATGGGTTCAAAGGTGCAGGCATTGTGACTGCACCAGGATTGTTCCATGGGTTCTGTGCCATTGTTGAGCTACTAATGGATGATAGCACAGATGAAGTTCCAGATGGTTGGGAAGGAGTGGATATTGAAGTTCCAGATGGTTGAGAAGTAGATGTTGAAGTTCCAGTACCCTATTGAATGACAATCTGGAGTGGGGGAGTGGATGGTTGACTTTACAATGGAGAAGATGAAATGGATGATGATGATGAGAAAGTTTCACTATTAGACCCTTCAGTTGTCTTCCTTGCTCTTTTTCTTTTAGGCAAAGGTAATTCAGTAGGTTCAATACCAAGCTTTTCACTCTGAAGTCTGGTGAGGGGATGAGAAGGAATGAATTGCGAAGTCACACTGCCTTGAGATAACTCAGATTTCTGTGGTGATATTGAGAATCCTTGAAGTTTATGAATCAAAGACTGTACTTCAAGAGATTCTAGAGTTGATTTATCTGAGATGTTTTGGGGTTGAGTAGTGGTTGTTGTTTCCTCAAATTCTCGCTTAGAAAATGGAGATTTAGCATGCGAGGGAGAAGTCAGAGGTGAGGTGGAGGGAGATTTACTCTCAAAATGGATTATAGATTTGGATTTTCTCACCATTCACAGTTCAACCCTCCTTCTAGCACCAAAAATGTTGATGCCTCAAAAATCACTACATCAACATCGGGGAAAACCAACCAGTCCGGACCTTGAAAGCAACTCTTTTTCCATTTGGTGTGGTGGCTCCAACTGGATATAATGGGACCAGTTTACCAATGATATGTAAGTGGGATGGATAAGTGATAGATTTTTTAAATATCTAATTTGAATGATGGATAATCTATTCTAAAATGCAACAATATAAAAGTAACTAATCTATCCCGGGACGTTTTTCTCCTAGTGCAATTTTTTATGGTTCTTATCAACAAATAGGCATATAGATGACTCTACTCATAAATAAAAATATTCATTCATATGATAATTAGTATGTTCAAGTAGTTGAACAAAGTATTAATTAAAATGTCATCACACTAATCTTTATATATTACTAACACACATATATATGAAAGATAACAACTCTTAAATATTCAATAGTGATAAGTCAAAGAATTGTTGTAGGAGAATATACATATATCAATAATAGAAAAATTAAATAAATGTTGATTCACATAAAAGCATGAAGCAAAAACACAGATAGTAGTACCGTATGCATTTGAGTCTCCTCCGATATGAATCGCATTCAGATCTTGCCTTTTAACTTGGGAATACTTTCACAAGAAGCAATAGTGCATATCACATAAAAGCATTCTTCATCAAAACTCAAAATTCAGGTCCAGTTTTTATAAAAATAAATATATCGGAAGCACAGTAGTGCAACTTCCGATCCAAGTCTTAATACAAAAATTTGAGGACCCTTTCTAAAAACATGAAAGGGTCTATAAATACTACTTAAACTAACAAACTATGAAATAAATATGCTATGCGCTAGTATAACCAAATCACAAAAATGTGAAAATCTTCTCAAAATAGGCATGCTGCAGTCGATCAAAAATGGTTCACTATATTGGCTAATCATCTTGTGATTGGAGCTGACAAATGGAAAGCATCGGCTAAAGTTTTGGTGGATGACTCATGCGTGAATGTAACTGAGCAGTGTATGTGGCATTATTAAGTTCAGGACTCATGTGGTGAATTGCATCGGTGAGGCATTTCATCGCTGCCCGCTGACTATATGGTTTGACAAGGAAAAACCAAAAGATTTCCCATGTTAAACTTTGAATACCTGCGATCAATCTTTCCCTCTTCTCCAGCTCCTATTTCCATGTCTGTTCTAATGCTTTCACTAGTGGAAGTTTCCCTGGAGAACACTCTATTATTAAATTTGACAAATAAATATTGTTATTAATTAACTCAACCATGTTTCTTGTTGCCGATCTACATCTTGACGTTGCTCTCTCTACCTTCATTAGCTGAGATTACCATTTAGTAAATAGAATTTCTTTATGCGATTCTAGAATTTGTGGTAGATTAGCAGCTTTTCCCTCTTTAGATTCTTGCCAGGAGAGAAAATTTGTTAATTTTTCATCTGCCTTTTCTAATTCCAGTCTTGCATCAACTAATTTGTCAACCATGGATGATGAAATTTCACATAGAGGAAGAACTAGTGAGATATTATGACATAATAGGCTCAACTGACTAGACAATGTCCTGGTAATTTGTAGAGCCTTTAATCTGAATTTTCCCACTTGGGGATATTCTTTGAATCTTTCTATCTGAACCGTTAGTTGAGCAATTGTTCTTCCTTCGATTTATTCATCTGTTCATTTAATAATTGCAACTTACTCAATGCTTGGGATAACTCCTGTTGCTTATGAATTGCTTGCTCATCAATCCTCTGTTTTTCTTTGAGCAATTGCTCATTCAACTGATCATTTAGCTGCTTCTGGACTGCTAATTGTTGTTCCAGCTGTTCTATCTTCTATTGTTTCTCCTGTGCCTATGCTTCTAGCAAACTGATTGCTTGGTCCTTTTCTTTTAGCAAATTACTAACCTCCGATGCTTTATCCATTGTAGCCGCTATGTATGCTCTAGCATACTGAAAAATTTTGGTGAGGTCTTCAGAAGGATTAACTTCCTCTCTCCATACTACATTCATTATCTCCATTTTTGAAGTCAAAAGAGGAGATTGATCAATTTTCCTCTTTTTCCTTTGTCTTTTGATTACAGCCCTATGCTTAGGGCTGTAGAAGACATCTAATGGTGGTGTCTCTTCTATGTTTAAAACAATTTCATCGGAGGTATTTTCAGGGATTATTTCTACATCCTTATGAATTATGGGTGGGCTACTTGTTCCTTCAGTCGGAACTCTGTTGACGACTTATTTTTGACGAGTGGTCACCTCAGGTGTACTCAATCCTTGAATTCTCTCAGTATTACTAATGTTGGAATCAAATTGTTTCCATTCCTTGATTAGTTTAGGATCAACAAAAATACTTGAATCAAGGGGTGGACTACTTGTTTCTTATCTCTGCTCCTACTCTGGCAACTTTTCCTTTTCGGGAACTTCCTCCACTACAGGAGTATAATCAACATCTTTCTATTCACTTTGACTCTGTGGTTGAACTTTTGGGGTTGTAGCCAATAGATCCAAAGGTAGAGTTTGCAACCTCTAGGCTCTAATCCTATCGAATTTTTCTAACCCCTCTTCTCCATATTTGGCACGAGCCAATCCTTTAACCTGATGAAATATTTTGGCTGAAGCAAACAAATCATCAAAGTCATCGGCTTCATGATCAAATCCAGTAAGTTTTGCTTGAGAGGTAATATTATAAGCAACCTTCCTTGGGTCAAATTGCCTATTCAGAATGGTGGCAAGATTTAGCATCTGAAACTTCTCTGCCTCTTTCTCTGCATGTCTATAATCATGTAAGGTAAAATTGCCACACCATAGGGGGAATGTAGACCACATATTCTTCTTGGAATCCCTCAAGGTTTTTGACATTCCTTCAACCATTATCTGATATGCCAACTCTCGGGCTAATAATTTGTCAGGAACATATAGAGGAAGAACATGGGGTTTGGTAAGACTACCAAAAAGCCTTACATAAGTGAATTTCTCCTCTCCGAACCAGCTACCCACTGCTGTTAGGTCAATTGCTGCTTCCTGAGATATCCTAGGGGCAGGCTTATTGAAGATAGAATAATATACAGGTAGGAAAAAACCATTGCAAATTCTATACAAGTGATTCTTATAGTGGACCTTCCACAACTATTTGTGATAGATATGAATAGGATTAGGATCTTGGGAAGTCCACTTCCATCCGAGTACAAGGTATTCAGAATTAAAACAAATAATATCAAGAATATATGCACTGTAGTAAAAAGGAGGAATGATCCGGGAAGTTGTATATGCTTTCCTTCTGTATTCTAGTATCTCAGTGGCTATTCTATCAAATAGAATATTTGCCCAATCCATAACATAACCATTAATTGTAGCTTCCATTAACGGGACCATATCTATAGTAAATTTTGCAGAATCATGTTGTCCCCATAGTCTACACATCATAGCGCCAGTGTAGCAATAAGGAGAAGCTAATGAGTCAACAAAATACTTACCCGATGACTCGTGCTTATATTTCTCTGGGAAATGCCTCCAATGTCTGATTGGGTCTGACTCCAAGTCATTTTCTTTTGCAAATTCTTCCAGGAATGCCTTGTTGTAGCACTTTTTGGGCAGAGGTAGATGGTACATTTGCCTAAGATCTTCAGGTTTAAATGACCCAAATATTTTTCCATCAGCGGTGGAAAATGTTCTGTCTAAAGTTGGGATTTTATCGACGACCCCTCTAACCACATCAGTGTATGGAAAAATTTTGGCCCACGTTGTTATTCTGTGAAGGTATGAACATGCCAGTTCTTTGAGAGTTCCTTTTGACTTGTTGGTGGAATCGATTGTGGCTTCCTCTTCCAATTCTTCGGGCTCCTCTACCTCTATCAAATTGTAGATGCTTTCCCAGCTCGCATTTCCTAGACCGAGGCATGTTGTATCTGATATTAGTCTCTTCTTGCTCGGTTCTAGTCCTTTAGCTACAGGAGTTGCCTTGTCCTTCTTAGGTTTCTTCCCCATCTTCTCCAAATTCATGAATCCAAAGAAACTCTGAATAGATAATTACAAACCGTAACACGGGGATATTGCCGCTGAAAGCCAATATGAAAATGAACAAAATTAAGGCAGTTAACATATCATAAGTTGGATGTAGTTAAGAACCACCATGAGTGAAATCTTTGAAGGATTTTACTCTTAACTGTGAAATTAATCACTGTTCGAGCCGCCAATCGTGATAAATAAATACCATAAATACCCATCTCATCGAGCATATATTAAATGATTATCTTAAGTGTGTCTTTGGATTTATCCGATCAATGATCGGTGATAAATCACAAATCGCAATCGGGAGTTTCAAAAGGGTGAGGCTTCATCACTTAAGACGAATATCTCTGATTGCGATAAGGTGATATTCTAATACGGCGGGATATATTTTCATTGAATTGGTTTGATATATTAATTTTTAAAAGACTTATGCATGAAAACCATGTCGCGAATGTTTTCTCCTTGAGATGCACGCCTTATTTATTGATCGCAATCGAGGTTTTCGACTTGTGCTTTAGCTCTTTGTCATATGATACCTCAAATTGCTGATTTCGATTACCTTTATCGGATCGAAGGATTTGATGAGGATCTTACCGATGTATCCCTTTGTCATTGCGATACGCGATCTCCGATCACTTTATCGCAATGTAGAATTACTTATAACATTTTTCAAAGGAACACTTTATACTTTATTCAAAAGGCTTTATAAAATGAATTACTTACATCGGGCCTTTTGATAAATGTTTTCTTATAATGAGTTTAATACCAGTTTTATTTATCAAATCACAAACCTTACTAAGTTTATTTTAAAAAGGGACCCATTTCTTATTCAAAATTTTGTGTAAAAGTTTTTTAGAAATGGGGGGCTGTTGTACAGCACAACAGGACCAAATGAGGATATTTTCCCCTTCAAAGACTTGGGAGGGCTGGTAGCACCTAGAAGCTCTCAAAGTTAGAGCAAAGATGGACACCTCTTCACATTTGGAGACCCAGGAGGCCCCTTTGTGGCACCCTAGGTAGATTTTGGGGACCATAGAGATCCATTAAGAAATATTTGAGGGACACCCTCAAGTGATGATTTTTAAATACTTCTACATCACACTTGGCACTCTAGTGCATTAATTCTTGGCACTTGGAACATCTTCTATGGATGACACCAGAATAAAAGGCCTCACAGCTCACAAGTATGGGATTTATTTTACTTTTATGTTGAGAGCTAGTGCGTTGGATTGTAACCCAATGCATCATGATTTTACTTGTCAGTTAGGGGATTTTTCCTCATATAAATAGAGGGTAGTATCATTTTTTATTCATCATCATCTCTTGAACTATTCAACCCTCGAAGCGATTTTTACCTATTTTTCTTGGTAAAGATGTGATCTATTAGATGACTATCATTCATTTGAATTATTTTCTTGACTTTGGAAAAGTTTTGGATCAATAAAGAATTTTTCATGGATATTGTGTTGTAAGCAAGCTTGTTTATTGAAATTTTTCGTATTTTATGTCTAGTGTATGGAATAAATTGATGATCTTGGATTCTTCTATTATGCCTTAATTTATTGAAATCAATTGCATAGAATTTAGATCTCACTATTGTATGCATTACTCATGTATGATATGTGAATGGAAACTCCCTTGGTGTATCATTATTATAGCTCTCCCAAGTGACCTTCATCCCTCACAAAGACAATAGTTAGGGTTTGTTCTAAGGCATCAAATTTCATTACTCCTTTGAAAGTTATAGATTATCTCAAACAACATTAGACTTCATCCACCGAAAGACTAGTAATTGGCCTTGTCTAGTTCGTGATCTAGTCATTTTTATCCATAAAATTTAAATTTCTCAATCTCCTTAATTAAACGCTCTTAAGGCCAAGCGATTGTTGGCTTGAAGGGGCTTAACCCAGGTTCAACATTAATTAGCCAAAAAAATCCCTACACTACTGGGCCTTTCGGCATTAGCGAGCGGAGCGCAGATCGAAGTCTCACCTGCAGTAATATGGGGGGATGCAAGAACCGAGTTTCCACACCCTAAGATGGTTGTGATGTCATTTGGTTCCCTCTATCGCTACCTTCGTGCAGGGTGCTTCGCTCTAGGGCTTGCAAGACGAGACCTCTATTTCATCCTTCCGTACCTCTGCAAAAGGGTACGATTGACCTTCGTGTAGCCCTAACCTGCTGCTTAGGTACTTTCGCACTGCTAGAGCGGCGTGCCATACAAGTTCACCAATTAATCTAAGTGACTTTCTTATCTTATCAAATAATTATAGTTAACATCGCATAACCAGATATTCATAAATGCGTTCAATTATTCAATGTAATTGTGGTCTTTCAAGCATCATATAAGCATAATAAAGGAAATTCATACATAACACATCAAGATGAAATAATAGAACAAAGACCCAGGAATTGCTGAATATTTCTCTTTATTGATATCTTTCAAGTGTTTACAAACTGTATCCACCCTGCGCACAAAGCTGCAGGGGTCCATGCACTCAGTTGTGGACTTCTACCCTAGGCCTCTGCACACTCAACTGTAGAGCCTCTACCTACGCTACAACCCAAGACTTAGACTTCTTGCTCCAAAGCTATGAGTCTCTTACATAATTCATCATTCTATGTTCTAAGACTACTTAGAGCTTAACTCTTTTTATACAATCCCATGGTCCGCGAACCATGAGTAGATCTCTTACAGCTGACTTTACTTTACAAAACTAAGGGTGGAATACCCTTTATGACACATAACACCTTCGTGCTTCGTGACCACAAAATGCAGAGACTTTACTATTTTATTACAAAAAATAACTCAAACATGGGCTTTTAGCCCCAAAACTGCTCTTGGGGGATCCTGCTCCCAACAGGCCCCCAACACAATCATCGTGACTCACCCTCGAGTCACTCGGTAGGTGCGGAGATATTTACGCAAAGCCCATCTAGCTCCACCCGTATGACCGCTACCTCAGCCATGCACTGAGCTATCACCTACTTCGCCTCTTCCACTATCTTCTCGGTCACTGTTCCTGCGTTGTTAGCCTAAAGCTTTTGTTGCGTCATTTGCAAGGTTGCAAGCTTGCCTTCAATATTTTCTGTGACTGTGTAAACTTCCTCAAGCCAATTCTTTATTCATGCCTTCAACACTGCTTCCTTGTGCAGTGTTACGTCCACCTATTCCTTTAGCTGCTTGGATTCCTGCAACTTGGCTAGCCTCTATGTCAGTGCGACGGTTCACACTGTGCCCTTAACTTCATCGTAGCGTTGTTGTAGCTTACACATTTCCATATATAGCCTCTATACATTTGGGTCCTTGTGCAAGCTTATCAGGACCTCAAATGATTACTCGAACAACTGCATGCAGTCTGCTACTGCACCTTCCACTGCCGCAACTGCTTCTGTGATAGCGGTCACCCGTTGTTCCTTTACCTCTGGTGGTGTTGAAGGCTGGGCCCTCAACTATAGCTCTGTAATCTGCAAGTTCAACTCCAACTGAACCCGCGCCATCTCAGTCCGAGTGTTGCACACCCCTCTAGCTAATTTGCGGATGCGGACCTCAACTAGCTCTTCCTCTAGAATGGCCAACTCTGGGACCATTTTGCATGCCTCCTCAACGACCTGCATAATCTTCTTGCTCTGATTGGTTGCCTCAATTTCAATGGCGATGATAGCATTTCTTTGTAGGGCCATCTGTTCATTGTTAATCTGTTCTTCGTTGATTACCTGGAGGGCGCAGGGCTCTCGGGCCCTCATTTCTATCATCTTTTCATGAACAGTGACTGTAACAGTCACTTTCCAACCAACCTACACGATTTCTCCCTGGGTATTGAAACTCCCTCTGCATTGTCACAGACCTAGTGACACTTCCTTACTTCGCACCATCTTCCAATCGCACAACTCCCCAACCCGCGCAATGTAGTTTATAGTTTCATGCCTCCTTTCAGCTGCCTAGAGCGCTAAGACTGTGATACCTTCATTTAGTCACATGGTTGGATCGCCAGTCTATGGTGTTATATACCTAGGGGGGATAATATGGGGTACAAAGGGAGGTACCCAAGGGAATAATGTAATAATGGGATGGGCCATAGTAATAAATAAGGTGGTTAACCCGTATCATGTAAGGGACCACAAGTAGTTAGTAATAATGTAATGGGTCCATGGTATTAGATAGATGGTATTAAGGGAACCATGGTAATGACCCATGGTATTGTATATATGAGGCCTATATAGAGGCTAGAGACTCCACATTGAGAGATGTCAAGGAATATGGTATGAACAGGCATATGGCTTGTGGAGTTTTCTCCTTCCTTAAGGAGTGAATGTATGGTGTTGCCATACCTTAAGGGTTTGATTAATAAAGTGAAGCATTTCTATATTCAAATCTTGTTATTCTTGGGTTTATTTATATTATCATATATTTTTGGGTTAGATCTATAACATATGGCTTCAAGTGACTACCATTCACCTTTCTCGGGAAGGGTTCTCCATTCAATTTGACTAGTTGTACCGCTCCTCCGTCAATAATTTCTTTAATAACATAAGGCCCTAACCAGTGCATCCTGAATTTTCCGGGAAATTTATCAAACTTTCTATCATATAGAAAAACTAGGTCATTTACCTTAAATGTGTGCAGTTTGATGTGTCGATCATGCCATGCCTTTTCACGCTACTTTTGGTGACCCAGATTTAAACAAGAATGCAACAAATTACAGATATAACCATACATACAAAGATGCAACAGAAATAATACTTCATTTCATTACTGTAAAATATTGAAATATGCTTACAAACAGAAATGGAAATAAACTAGCTAGGGCAATGGTAGCTTATCTCTGAGAAGATATGTGGTGGGTACATGCCTCTGAACTAACTTACAATGAGGGTCAAGGGCCTTTTTATTATTGAACAATAAGAGAAAACCCTAAACAACCAAAACCCTAACTCGAGGAGATGTAACACCAAGAGTTTATGGGCCCCGTTGGGGTGAGTTGGACAACCAACTTTCCAGGGTCGCAACTTGGTCATATTATCTCCATTTGAAGCACATGATAACCCATTGGAAATATCTCTCTAAGGACTATGATGGAAAATATGATTTTAGATGAGGACCCGAAAAACTGCTAAAAATAGTAAATGGTGCTACAATTAAGGAAACTGAAAAACTGAATGAAACAATGGTGGGGGTCCAAGTGGAATTGGTGGGTGGCCACCAATATCCACCTGTATCATTCCTCCCCCTTAGGAAGCAATGGTACCCATTGCGTTGAGTTCCTCCATGAGATGAGGAAACTTCTGCTGAACTTGGTCCCTAATGAGCCACTCTCCCTGGTGAAGGAGTTGACCTGCTTTGACAACTCGATACAATTGGATCTGTTGTTGGTGAGTGTGCTTGATCTATGTGTCCATGATCCGATCAGTCGCAGCTTGTTCCATGCAATCTGGATTTAACTCTTTTGGTTTGAGTTGTTCTGCAATGTCAGATGTGTCTAGCAATAGTGGAAAGTATGGCCGAAGGCAGTCCACATTGAACATTGGGTGCAGGCAAAGGAATGGGGGAATGCTGAGCTCAAATGCATTGTCTCCCATAGCCTTGGTAATGGTGTAAGGACCATATCGGAGTGGTCTGAGTTTCTGATAGGCTCTAGTAAGGTGTTCCTTTTACAAATGCAACTAGACTTTGTCGCCCACCTGAAACTTGTGTGGCACCCAATGTTGTTCATGTCGCTACTTGTACTTGGCATTTGATTTCTCCATAATGTCATTAATGTGCTCAATGAAGTTGTTTTCCTTATCTATTTTGGTGTGGACATGAGTCAAATCTTCCTGAGTAGTTACAAATGGCATGGCCACATCAATGGGACATAGTGGTTGGAATCCTAAGCCCACCTGAAAAGGGTTGTGGCTAGTCGATCTGTGGAGAGCCCGGTTATAACTATGTTGAACATAAGGGAGGCTCTTATCACATGTGCATGGATGCTTTGAGTTGTACATGCACAGAATGTGTACGATCATCCTATTGACAACCTCTGTCTGACCATTAGTTTGGGGATGGAAGGTTGTGGACTTAGTGAGTTTTGTGTCCAGCATCGACCAGAGACTAGACCAAAATGTACTGAGGAACCAGTTGTCCCGATCTGAGATGATAGACTGTGGGATCCCAAAGTGTACCCACACTCGTTCAAAGAAGAGTTTAGCAATGGCTTCTGCTGTGATATTCTTCTTGCAGGCCTCCATAATGGCCATCTTCGAGAACCTATCGATGACCATGAAAACTCAATCGTTTTCACGCTTAGTAGAAGGAAGGCCCGACATGTAATCCATGGAGATGGATTCCTAAGGTCGACTAGGGGTTGGTGGCAGGGTATAGAGGCCTTGCTTCTTGATGTTCGGTTTGGCAATGGCACAGGCATTGCAGGATCTGATGTACTTCCCGACATCCTGTCGAAGATTCGGCCAATAGAAATACTTTTGCAGTACTGTCACCGAGAGTGTGCCTCCAAAATCATCTTGGCACGCTCGCTTGAAGGAAAAAAAAGGTGACCCAAGTGGCATAATAGGGCATCTTTGAGGTGAAAATCTGGAACATGCTAACCCTCCAAGAGTGTCTGAATTTTGGGTCACTTTTGTAGAGAAGTGGCCAATCTGAAGTCTCGTGCCCACAAGAGTTGAGCATGGTGGCTAATGCTATGATCAATGTTCGACTGAGGAAATCTACAACATTATTTTTGTTGCACTTCTTATACTTGATAATAAATGGAATTGTTGCAGGTATGTGGACCACTTCTGATGGCAATCATTTTGCAATTTCCCTTGTGTTTGTATGAACTGCAGGGGCCGGTGGTCTGTGTGGATGACGGTTTCCTTCCCCAAAATGTAATGCTTCCATTGTTGGCAGGCCTACACAATGGAACACATCTCTTTGTCATAAGTGGGATACTTCTGGATTGTGTCTGAAAGTGTCTCACTGTGATAAGCCACTGGATGCCCGTGTTGAGTAAGGACTTCCCTAATAGCATAGTCAGAGGCATCCGTCTCGATCTCAAATGGTTGTTGCAAGTCTGGTAATGCGAGCACAAGTGTCAAGAAGAGGTGATTTTTCAACTTTGTAAATGCCTTCTGTTGAGATTCAGAACAAAATAATTTTGCTTTCGCTCCTCCCTTTCTAACTTGTCTCAAGGGCCAAGTGATATGATAGAATCCCAACACGAACCTACGGAAGAAGTTGGCAAGACCCAGAAAGCTATGGAGCTCTGTCAGAGTGGTTAGAGATGGCTAATCCTGAATGACTTGGATCTTGGTTGGATCCACATGCACCCCCCATTCATCAATAATGTATCCTAGATACTGAACCTGGGTCATTCCAAAAGTGAATTTCTCCAAATTGGCACATAACTTATGTTGCCACAGTGTTTGGAGAACCTGTCGGATGTGGTGGAGGTGCTCTTCCCAACTCTGGCTGAAGATTAGGATGTCAGCCAAGTATACCACTAAAAATGAGTTGTTGAATGGCTATAAGATGTCATCCATTAGCCTCATGAAGGTTGCAGGAGCATTTGTCAACCCGAAAGGCATAACCAACCATTCGAAAAGGCCCTCCTTCGCTTTGAAGGCAATCTTCCACACATCAAAGGGTTCGATTGGTACCTGGTGATATTCTGACTTCAAATCAATCTTGCTGAAATATTTTCCCCTTTCAGTTGGTCTAGGAGGTCATCAATCTATGGGATTGGGTACCTATTCCAAACAGTGATCTTGTTCAGTGCTCGATAGTCAATACAAAGTCTCCAACTGCCATCCTTCTTTTGTACCAACATGATCAGGCTCCCACAAGGCGATGAACTCAGACGGATGTGACCTTTCTACAACAACTCCTAAATTTTCCTCTTGATTTCATCATTCTCCAGACTGCCGATAGATTGGTCCATTGGAAAGCAGCGCACCTGGGGTCAGATCGATGGAGTGCTTGACCTAACATTGTAGAGGAACCCTTGCGAGGGAGGTGAAGATGTCCTCGTACTCCATCACGACCTTGTCCATCTGTAGTTGTCGCGTGGAGGGGCCCTGCCTAGATTTCATGGCCACCGTCTTCTTCTTTCCTTGAGGGTGTATCATCAGGAAAACAAATTTCCCAGTTTTGGAAATGAGCTTACTGCATTGTTTTGCAGTAACCAAAGAGATGGCGGTAGGCAGTGCTACCTCCGGTATCCTGTACAACTTATTTCCCAAAGTAACAATAACATCATGAGGCCTTGATTCATAAACAGCATGTTTCTTCCACAAGTATGGTTGGCCTAACAATACATCACAAACATCAAGGGGAGAAACATCACACAATACCTCATCCGTGAAGGGCTTGATGTTGTATGGAAGGCGACATTGTTGGCTCACGCGAAGATCCCATCCTTGGTGAAGCCACCCGATGGTGTATGGTTGTGGATATGCAATGGTCGGTAAGCCTAGCCACTTCATGACCTTTGCCGAAATTAGGTTCTTTTGGCTTCCGCTGTCAACAATAAACTATAGCAGGGAGCCCTTTACCCACATCTAGGAGTGGAAGAGGCGCTCTTCCTCCTCTGGATCTTTGGGTTCCACTTTCTGAATCTTCGTGGTGGCAACTGTAGTGTTGGGCTCCGCATTGATAATCTGCTTCTCTTTCTCATTCCCCTTGTCGGGTTCTAACTCAGAGTCGAAACATGCATCTGATTCTGAAACCCTTAGCTCGGCCACTAGTGACTGCTTAGCTTGAAATGCACTTGTGTTGTGAGTGGAGCTCTTATGGAACTCACACCACTTTCTTGTGTCCTTTTTCAGCTTCCAGGCGCTATTCTTTGCTTGCAGCTTTGGCAGGTTGTCTTGGGCCACCCTGCCTTGGCTTTGTCCTTTTTTTTGTGATTTGGGGGCACTTTTTCCTTGCTTCAGATTCGCAAATCCAAAGTCTCGCTTCTTCTATTCAAACTTTTCTCGATCTTGACGACATATCAGTATGTCGTGCCGAGCAAGGAGATGTTCAGGAATTCTATTTTGTCCTACATGTGCCTATGTAGGCAGCCGCGGTACTTGAGTACCAAATGATGCTTCTAATCCTTGATAATCAACTTTTTGTGAAGGGTATGGAAAATATTGGTGAACTTCTGCACATTTTGGTCCCTTCCCTGCCACAGCGTGGTCCACTTTATGTGTTGATCCTCATAGCTTCCGACATGGTAGTACTGCCCCTTGATTGTAGCCCAGAATAAATTCCAAGTGGGTGTGGCTGAAAAAAGTGAGCCCATACTTTCATCCTTCTGCTCGCAATAGGTTTCCCACCAGTCCTTGACATGGTGGGCAGCTTTGAGAAGAGCGAAAGTAATCTTTTCCCGACCGGAAAAATCATGAACAAAAAAATACCCTTCTATCAGATTTAACCATTTATCTATGGTGTCTGCATCTATCTGACCCTCAAATATGGGAATGTCAAAGTTAACTTGTACCTTAAAGGATGTGGTGCTTCCAGAGTAGCTTCTGGAAGTAGATGTGTCACCCCTGGGTAGCTGCTGAAGGATCTGGGCAAAGTTGTCCATCATCGCGTTCCTTGTCACTCAAGGGCCTCTTTGAGCAAGATTTTGATAGGATCACCTGCCCCCTCATCTTCTTTTCATCCTCCATGGGAGGCCATCGAGATTTGCGAGGCTATTCTTGCAAAGGTTTGACCAGTTCCAGCCCTAACTCCTTATATCCTGACTTCGTTGGGGACATGCAAAGAAAGACAGAGAAAGAGTAGACCGCTCTCATACCACTGAACTGTATTTAAACAAAAACACAACAAATTATAGATATAACCATACATACAGAGATGAAACAAAAATAATACTTCATTTCATTACTGTAAAATACTGAAATATGCTTACAAACAGAAATGGAAATAAACTAACTAAGGCGATGGTAGCTTATCTCTGAGAAGAGATATGGTGGCTACATGCCTCTGAACTACCTTACAATGAGGCTCAAGGGCATTTTTATTATTGAACAATAAGAGAAAACCCTAAACAACTAAAACCCTAACCCGAGGATATGTAGCACCAAGAGTTTATGGGCCCCGTTGGGGTGAGTTGGACAGCCAACTTCCTAGGGTCGCGACTTGGTCATATTATCTTTGTTTGACATGCATGATAACCTGTTGGAAATATCTCTCCAATGACTATGACTGAAAATATGATTTTAGATAATAAAAAATCGTTGACTAGTAGATTCCCAAAAAAACGTCGTTTAGGGCCTCAAAATGGCTTTGGAAGATGAGGTTCCAAAAAACTGTTAAAAATAGTAAATTGTGCTGCAATTAAGGAAACTGAAAAATTTAAAGAAACAATGGTGGGGGTCCAAAGGGCCTCAAAATGGCTTCGGAAGATGAGGACTCGAAAAACTACTAAAAATAGTAAAATGTGCTACAATTAAGGAAACTGAAAAACTGAAAGAAACAATGGTGGGGGTCCAAGTGGAAATGGCGGGTGGCCACCAATATCCACCTAAATTATTTGGACCTGTTGGTGAAATCCAGCTAAAAATATTTCTTCCTCCAATTCATCCAACTGTGAGAGCCTCTCTTCTAGTGCTCCGCGATCCGTCATACCTGTGAGCACTGCTATGTGCAGGCTAGACACAGTATATTCCATGGGTGATCTGATATTCACCCTATGAGTGACATCATTTTGAGATTTATTAAACTAAGGTATTACAGACTCATGTGCTGGTGTGTGTTCTGTGTTATTGAAGCAACGGATCGATCAGATTGCCAATACACCGACAATAAAATGGAAAGACAGCAGAGAAATATAGTAAGAAAACGCAAAGACACAAGCAATTTTAATAAGGAGTTCACCCTATTCTCCAAGGCTACATCTCCAGTCCAGCTTTCAGTGGTGGCCTTGTTTTATTGTGCCTTTGAGCAGAGAATTACAATACAGGGACTCAATATGAGTTCTCTTGAAGCAGATTTGCTTGGCAGGGTAGTTCTTGGATTCCCCAAGCCACTGGAGTGCATAAACTCTTCTTCTTCCTACCAGCTTTGTGACCTTCTAGTCTACAGTGGAATGAGCCAAATTTGATGCTCAGTCCAAACAGATTCCTCTATGGGATGGCTTGAATCTTCAAGCTCTCTGGTGCTCGATGCTGCCACTAGTCAGCTTGGCTCTCTGTCTCTTATGCTTTGCTTTACTGTTCTCTGTGTTCAGTCCTCCTCTCTGGGTTCACTGTTCCACTTCTTCGTCTCTCGACTCTTGCTATCTAACTTCACTGATTTGACTATCTCTGTTCATGTCTTTATCCATTCGTTTCCCATGCCGGTTTGGTTCCTCTTTCGCTTCTGTCTCTTCACCTTTTGCAGCTACGCCTGGAGTTCCCTGTTTGGCGTCATCATCAGCTCGCAGGGAGTGGCCACATGTCCTCCTCTAAACGGCGCCAGCCTGCTTCGTCGGTTTGTTTCTTCAGTTACGTCATGGATGAATATTTCCTCCACCGTGGCGGTCACACAGATTCCAAATCCCTTCTAAAACGCGGCGTATTCCCTTGTCGATTCCGCTTCCTCCGTTGAGCGTGATCTCATCTATCCAATCTGAGCCCTCTATATCTGACACCATATGCACGTTTCTCACAGTTGACCAACTTGACCAATAGTGCGCGATCAACAACGGTTTTCTCTCACCTCTGCCTGCCATGCGTCGATCGGTGTATGGAATCGCTACACTCTCGTCCAAAACCTCTTACCGTTCAAGGGTGCCCCACTCAATACCACGCGATTTCCAGAGCGAGGGTCCTGCCTTTGTACTTTAGCGCTTTTACCTTTTCCGTCCGTGGTTCTCCGGTTCCCAATGAAACCGAGTGCTCGAGCTTCCTCCATTTTGGCCCTCTTCGCCCAACCGCATCAAAATCCACCTCCGCTTCCCGATTCGAGGCTTCCAGGGGCTACTTTGACCTCCCGCACAGTCTCCATGGGCCTTGGTCAGCGCGCTTTGACTGAGGTCCTCGTCGTTCCACGATGGCTGCCATTGCCACTGTTTCAGGGTGTTTTTGATCGTTGTTTTAGATTCTTTAGAGATTTATTCTGACCTGATACAGTCATGGTTCTTTGACAGTCTTCTATGGATCCAATTCAGATCATGGCCTTCCCACTGAAAAAGATTTTGGACCACCAAAAGTTGGTTTTCAAGCATCGACTAAGTGAGGGTATTTCTTCTTCACTTGTCCAATCTCAATCCACTTTGCGCTACTCGACTTTGAACCTTTGAGCCCAATCCTGAGGTATTCGACATCCCCCCTACACATTTTCCTTACCTTCTTGTCCAACACTGTGTCTTCCTACAATTCATTAAGATATTCAGGTAGCAGGTCATCAATAGAAGGCAATTGACTCTACTATCCAGGGTCCTTAATCATTGAAGGTTCAAACAATCTCAAGCAATCTGCATTTACGACTAAGTGGATGTGCATGTAAGCTGGTAGATCAAGGTGAAAAGCATTTTCACCAATCTTCTCAAGTATCCTAAAGGGTCCATACCTGATAGGCTTTAGCTTTTTAGCTTCACCTTGCATCCTATCCTTGCTGACATACAGCCAGACTTGGTCTCCAACTTGAAAACTATGCTCCATCCGATGCTTGTCATGCATAGCCTTATACATCGCTTGGCTCCTTTCCACTTGTTCCTGTACTGCCTAGTGCATCTGCTGGATCTGTTCAATGAACCTAGTTGCCTTTTCCACATCACTGTGTCCATCAACCATGGTATCTTTACCAAAGACAAAATCCAAAGGAGCCCTTGGTGTGAAACCAAAATAGGTCTCAAAAAGAGATATCTGTGTAGAAGAGTGTTTGCCTCTATTGTAAGCATGTTTCACATAACACAAGTGTTCATCCCAAAGCTTAGGATGTTTCTGCAATAACCTCTCAGTAACTGGATCACTGTCCTGTTAACTACTTCCGTCTGGCCATCTCTTTGTGGATGAAAAGTTGTGCTTTTCTTTAACTTGGTGTCCATCAGTTCCCACAGACTCGACCAAAACTTCCCCACAAATCAGGTGTCTCGATCAGATACAATGGAAGTGGGTAATCCAAAATGAACCCATACATGTTCAAAGAATAATTTTGCAGTCTATTCACCTATAATCTGTTTAGTACAAGGTATCAAAATACGCATTTTGCTAAACCTATCCACAACAACATATAAATAATCATGACCTTTCCTAAACTTAGGCATCCCTCCAACGAAATCCATGGAAACACTTTCCCAAGGGTGATAAGGAACTGTCAATGGAATGTACAAGCCTAGTTTTCTGTTGTTGGGCTTGCTTTTAGCACACATGTCACACCCTCTTACATATCTAGAAACTATCTCATTTATTTTTGGCCAATAGCAGAATCTTTGTAGCTGTGCAACTTTTTTACTTACCCTGAAGTGACCTGATATTAGAAAATTATGTGCTTCCCTAATTATCTTTATCCTCTCAGTTTGTGGAATGCAGAGTTTCCACAATGATATAAGAGTCAGTCCTTCACCTGATAGTCCAATTCTTCTACTCTTTTGCCTTGAATAAAAGTTGCATATACATCTTTAAAGTCCATATCCTGAGCATATTGTTTTATGTAGCTTTCATGTAGCACAAAATTATGCTTAAGTATGGTAGATGCATTTATAATGGGTCTAGATAACATGTCTGCAACCTTTTTATGTATGTCCTTTTTATATCTAATGACTAAATGAAATTGTTGTAGAAAAACCATCCATCTATAATGTCTTGATTGCTGCAACTTAGTTTGGGAGTGTAGATATTGAAGTGGCTGATGATCAGTATGTATTACTATCTCTTTGCCCATTAAGTAATGTTTCCACTTTTTCACACTCTGAACTAATGCATACAATTCTTTATCATATGTAGGATGGTTAACTACTACAGGATTAAAAGTCTCAGAATGATAACATATGGGTTTATCGTGCTGTGTCAACACTGCTCCCATGGCATAGTCACTGGCATCAGTTTGGATCTCAAATGGTCTTTGTAAATCTAATAATGCTAGTATAGGTGATGTACTAATTCTCTCTTTCAAGGTGTCAAAGGCTTTCTGATGTTTGCCTTCCCACTGAAACACCTTATTCAATCATGTTAAAGCATGTAAGGGAGTTGCAATTGAGGAAAAGTTAGAAATGAACTTCCTCCAATATTGTGCTGCTCCTAAGAAGCTTCTCACTTCTGTAGCAGACCTTGGTTTAGGCCAGTTCACAATGATTGCCACTTTAGAGGGATCTATTGTTAATTCACCTCCCCCTACTATATGACCCAAGTAGTTTAGAGATGTTTTGCCAAATTCACATTTTGAGAGTTTAACATAAATTTTTTCTCTTTTCAAAACATCTAATGTCTTCTTAACATGCTTTAAATGTTTTTCCCATGTTTTGCTAAAAATCATAATGTCATCCAGATACACAATAACAAAATCATCAAGAAAAGGTCTGAGTGCATCATTGATTAATCTCCTGAAAGTAGCAGGAGCATTAGTTAAGCCAAAAGGCATAACCATCCATTCATACAATCCCTGCTTTATTTTGAAAGTAGTCTTCCATGCATCTTGCTCTGCAACTCTGACCTGATGGTATCCATTATGCAAATTCAGCGTGGTGAAATAAACAGCTTCTTTCAATTGATCTAAAAGATCATCTATGCAAGGAAGGGGATAATGATTCTTGATTGTTATCTTATTTAGTGCTTGGTAATCAATGCACATTCTCCAAGAGCCATCTTTCTTTCTCACCAAAACAATTGGTGACCCACATGGTGATGTGCTAGGCCTAATGAAGCCCTTCTCGAGCAACTCCTACACCTGCTTCTTGATTTCAACATTCTCTAAAGCAGACAACCTGTACATCCCAATGTTAGGCAAAGGAACATCCTGCTACAAAATAATATCATGTACTATTCCCTTTTTGGGTGGCAGACCTTTAGGTTCTATATCAGGTTGTTGTTCAATATTACAGCCCTCAAATACATTGGCTTTATCAAGTTTATTTTCCTTTACAACCATCAGTAAGAATTGTTTGCATGAATTTATCATTCTTTTCCTCTGTCCTGAGTTTATGAGAGTATAATTATTCTTGAGCTTATGAGCTATTACAAAGTATTCGATTCCATCTTGAACAAGTAGATACTTGTTCTCAACTCTATAGAAAATAGCCTTTCTATCATACAAGTAAGGACTTCCTAAAACAATTCCACATATATCCAAAGGAATTGTGTCTAACTCAACCTCATCTACAAATGCTGACCCAAAAGAAAACTTGAGTTTGCACTGTCTAGTCACTTGTAGTTGTGCTTTATCATTCAACCATCCTAATGGGTATGGTTTCTTGTGAGGTGTAGTTGCTAATCCCAATTTCTTTACAATTTCTTCAAAAATTAGATTTACTTGTGAGCCACTATCAAACAAAGTATCAATCTTTTGATTTTTGGAAATAACTCGAATATGGAAAAGCTCATGTCTTTTGATCTCATTTTCTTCATCAATAAAAGATTGAGCAGAATTACTAGTAGAGGCTTTAGAATTCTTATCTTTTATACCTGTGGATGCTATAGTTGTTTCATCTCCCGAGTCTGACCCCAAATCTTTCTGAATAGCTACAACTATCTTCTTCTCCTTGCCCTCGGACTTCGTAGGTCTCAGATCTGGATGCAGAATCCAACAATGCTCATCATCATGCCCATCCTTTTTACAGTGAGTGCATCAAGCTTTGGCTTTCTATGCAGTGTTAGCCTTCCTTGCTTTCCACTTTTGCTTTCTTTTCTCCTTTCTCTTTCTTACAGTGGGTTGGGATGGTCCCCCAACTTCTGGATTTCCATTCTTTCCTCTAGCTTCTAGATGAGTAGCTTGTACAGATACCTCATCTATACTAGTGGGATTAAACATGAGGATGGTAGGCCTCATGTAGTTGTGTAGACCACCAATGTACTTCAAAAGAGTCTATGATGAGTCTAATGATATACCCAACATCAATGCTCTCTTTCTGAATTCTTGCGTATACCCTTGCACACTTTGCCCCCTCAACTGTCAAAGAGTTTGCCAACTCATATTGGCTTGTTGCATGTAGTCCAATGGATAGAATTGCTTTTTGATTGCAAAAACAAAGTCACTCTAAACAGAGATGGTCTTACCATGTCTTTTCATATCAGCTTGGGTTCTGCCTTCCCACCAAACCAAGGCAGTGCCTCCTAGGCATAGGCTTGCCAACTGAATCTTACTCTTGTCTGAGTTTATGTTTTGTACCATACAATACACATCAATTTGTCTAATCCAATTGTCCAACTTTTCAACATTTATCTCTCCATCATATATAGGCAAATCAAATTTAACATCTAGTTTAATCAAAGATGCTTTCTTATTATGCACAGGGCTATTAGGAGGTGTGAGAAAGCTTTCCTCTTTCCCCTTTCCTTTGGAGTGGTCATGGCAGTGAGACTCATCTTCTTCTTTATCTTGCTTAGAACCTGATGAATCTTCAATCTTATGCTTTCTAAAGTCTCTATACATTTCTTCTACCATAGACTTTATAGCTAGGAAAATTTCTATGAATTGAGGTTCTGGCCCTACAGAACCTTCTTCTAACATTGTCTTATGAGAATAGACTCTCCCAATTTCAGGATTAGTTTCCACCAACTCTCCTTCTGCTAATTTGAGCTTTGATCTTGTGAGCATTCACAAATAAACCAATACAAGCTTATCTAACCTTACAGCCTAGTGCTCTCTAACCACTTGATCTGATATTCACCCTATGAGTGACATCAGTTTGAGACTTATTAAACTAAGGTATTATAGACTCATGTGCCTGTGTGTGTTCTATGTTATTGAAGCAACGGATCGATCAGATTTCCAATACACAGACAATAAAATGGAAAGACAGCAGATAAATACAGTAGGCAAACACAAAGACACAAGCAATTTTAATAAGGAGTTCACCCTATTCTCCAGGGCTACATCTCTGGTCCAGATTTCAGTGGTGGTCATGTTTTATTGTGCCTTTGAGCAGAGAATTACAATATAGGGACTCAATATGAGTTCTCCTGAAGCAGATTTTCTTGGCAGGGTGGTTCTTAGATTCCCCAAGCCACTGGAGTGCATAGATTCTTCTTCTTCCTACCAGCTCTGTGACCTTCTGGTCTACAACAGAATGAGACAAATGTGATGCTCAGTCCGGACAGATTCCTTTATGGGATGGCTTGAATATTCAAGCTCTCTGGTACGATGCTACCACTGGTCAACTCAACCCTTTGTCTCTTCTGCTTTGCTTTACTGTTCTTTGTGTTCAGTCCTCCTCTCTGGGTTCACTGCTCCACTTCTTCGTCTCTCGACTCTTGTTGTCTAACTTTGCTGATTTGACTGTCTCTATTCATGGCTTTAGCCATTCCTTTCCCATGCCGGTTCAGTTCCTCTTTTGCCTCTATCTCTTCACCTTCTGCAGTTGCGCTTGGAGTTCCCTATTTGGCATCATCATCAGCTCGCAGGGAGTGGCTACATGTCCTCCTCTAAATGGTGCCAGCCTGCTTCATTGGTTTTTTTCTTCAGTCACGTCGTGGATGAATCTTTCCTCCACTGTGGCAATCACACGGATTCCAAATCCCTTCTAAAACGTGGCGTATTCCCTTGTCGATTCCGCTTCCTCCATCAAGCATGATCTCAACTGTCTAATCTGAGCCCTCCAGATCTGACGCCATATGCACAGTTGACCTGCTCGACCGATAGCACGCTATCAATGACGGTTTTCTCTCACCCCCACCTGCCACACGTTGATTGGTGTATGGAATTTCTCCGCTCTCATCCAAAACCTCTTACTGTTCAAGGGCGTCCCGATCAATACCGCCGGTTTCTAGAGTGCGGGTCCCGCCTTTGTACTTTAGTACTTTTACCTTTTCCGCCCGTGGTTCTCTAGTTCCCAACGCGACTGAGTGCTCGGGCTTCCTCCATTTTGGCCCTGTTTAACCAACGATGCGCGATTAGCACTAGCCACTAATCGCGCATCAAAATCCACCTCTGTTTCCCGATCCGAGGCTCCCAGGGGCTACTTTGACCTCCCGCGCAGTCTCCATGGGCCTCGATCAGCACACTTTGACCAAGGTCCTCGTCATTCCACGCTAGTTTCCATTGCCACTAGTTCAGGGTGTTTTTGATCACTGTTTTGGATTCTTTAGAGATTTGTTTCGACCTGGTACAATCATGGTTCTTTGACAGTCTTCTATGAATCCAATTCAGATCAATGGGCATCACCACTTCAACACCATAAACAAGCCTAAAAGGGGTTTGTCCAGTCAACTTCTTGCATTTCGTTCGATAAGCCCACAGTACTTTAGGTATGCATACATCCCAATCACTTCGTTGAGCATTACAAACCTTGGTCAGCATGTTTTCGAGCACTTCGTTGAACGCTTCCACGGTCCTATTAGCCTACGAGTGATAAGGTGTGCTCTTCTAGTGGTATACCTAAAATTCCTTCCTTAGCGCATTGATCATCTCATTCAAGAAGTGCGTACCATGATCACTCATCAAGATCTTCGGACAGCCAAATCGTGTCAATACATGCTCAAATAGGAACTTCGCAACAGTCACGTCGTGCAATCTTTCATAGACTGTGCCTTCGCCCAACGAGTCAAATACTCTGTCGCGGTGATAATGTACCTTGATCCCATCTTTCCTTGAGGCTGAAGGGGTTCCACGAAATCTATCACCCATTTCTCAAAGGGTTGCAATGTCATCTGTGGATTCAAAGGCATCTCATCCCTCTGCGATGGCCTACCAGTCCTTTGACATACATTGCATGCCTTGCAATATGCTTTTGAGTCCTGATGAAGGGTTGGCCACCATAACCCTGCATGTAGAATCTTCTGTGTGGTTGCTCTTCCTGCATAATGTCCTCCCACGACGTCCCCATGAGTGTCCACGAGGATGCTGCTTCGTTCAAACTCAGGTACATATTGTTGCAATATCTCATCAGCCCCCATATTGTACAGATGCCTATCAATGACAAAGAAATCTACCGCGTGCACCACTAATTCCTTCTTTTTTTGGACAACGTATCCTTATGGAGCAGTTCCTATTGTCAGGAAGTGTATTATATCCTCAAAATGACCATCCGTGATGTGCACTGCAAATAGTTGCACATCAGGAAATCCTTCTTCCAAGTTAGTGGGTTCCTCCCCTGTTTCGCTGCATGACAGATGGTCTGATCCAGTGTTCAATTGTCCAGGCTTCAAATAAACTTCAAAATCATACTCCTGGAACAATAAGAGCCACCTGTAGATTCTCCCCCCCAACACATGCTTATTTACTAGGTACTTCAACGTGGAGTGATCTGTATACATCTTAAAATGGCTTCCCAGCAAGTAGTGCCTATACTTCTGGAGCGCATACACCATAGCTAGCCCTTCGCGCTTAGTGGTGGAATAGTTCTTCTCCTCTTGGGACAATCTTCGGCTTGTGAACGCAATAAGGTGGTCCGAGCCTTCTCTGCCAACCTGTGTTAATACTGCTCCCAACGCTATACATGACGCATCGAAATGCACATGAAACTCTTTCTTCCAGTCTGGGAAGACTAGAATTGGTGTAGTAACCATCTTTTCTTTTAATATATCCAAGCTCTTCTTATAGTCATCGTTCCAGCAGAACATGATAGCCTTCTTCAACAATTTCTCCATAGGCGCGGTGATCTAGGCATAGTCTTTGATAAACTTTTTGTAATATATTGTATGTCCTAGGCTAGCATGCAACTGTTTCACACTCCTAGGCACTTCCAAGTTCAGTATCACCACAATATTCGCGAGGTCTACCATCAGTCCCTATCTGCAAACCACATGCCCCAATAGGTTCCCAAAAGGAACAAAAAACAAACACTTCTTGAGATTGAACGTGATCTGGTATCTTCAACAGGTATCCAGCATTACATGCAAGCTTGCTAGATGGCGTTTAACCAACCCAAACACGGTCCATTCATCAAAATATACTTCCAGGAACTTATGAATAAATTCCTTGAATGCAGCCACAACTACGCGTGAGAAGATCGCAGGCGCGTTATTTAATCCAAACGGCATCATAGTGTACTAAAAACAACCCCACTCAGTCGCGAAGGTTGTCTTGCTCCTATCTTCCGGCATGATTTTGATCTGGTGGTACCCTAAGAACCCATCAGTGAAGGAATATGCTTCTTGGCCACCTACATTGTCCAACACTTCATCAGTGAACAGAATCGGGAAACGATCATGCACGCAAGCATTATTCAACTTTCTGAGATCCACACATATCCTTATTTCATCCTTCTACTTCTTCTCTTGTACCACCATTGGGTTTATCCAGTCGGATTCTTATACAGGATCAATGATACCTACCACGAGCATCCTGTCTAGCTCTAAGCTGACCTTCTCCTTATATCTCGGATTGAGACAATAAGGTCTTTTCTTAACCAGCTTCGCATTGAGTTTCAATGTAATCTTCATCATAACTAGGTCCCCGATTATCCCCTTCAGATCTGTAAACTTGGTAGGGAATAAATCTTGATATTCATGGAGCAATTCAGTGACCTTATCTACCATCACGTCATCCCAATAATCTCCAACCTTCACAAATTTGGGCTCTGCCTCAGTACCAATGTTTACTTGTTTCGTTTTCAATGGCACGGTTATATCAGGGTTCTCAATCTGCAGTCCTTTAACCTCACAGTGGCCTTCAGTTTCTGGAATATTAATCTTCTGTGGATCCTCATCCTCTTCTTTAGTAGTTACAATATAACATTCTAGTGCGTGACTCAACTGAATAGCACATTTAGGCTAAATCAGGTCTAAAGGATCCTGAGGTACCCTAAAGATTGTTGCTTTCACCTCTTGTAGCGCTTCATCAATACTGTCAAACCCGTCCTAAAAACTGAATGCCATCATGAATCCTTCGCACAGGATATCCCATTTTCCTGTCCCATGGCAGAGCTCTATTTCTACGTACCAATTCATCGGGACCACATCCAAGGTATGACAGAACAAGTGCACCGACTCAGGTTGGGGCTTTTCTCCATAAGCCTGGGTCCATTTGGCCAAATGCGAGTGCAGATCATCCTGCCCATCATACTTGTCTTTCATTCACATCTTAGGCTTCCCAAATCATGTTCTCAACATCCTTCTACATTCACTTCAATCATCAAAGCTTCCCTTACGCATACCCCCCTATCTTACGAGCGTAGCACGGAGTGCCCAGTCCAATGCCTGGAAGTGCTACTTTTCTAGTACCTCCCTTTCAAATGCATCCAAAAATATATCTACCTCATTCAGGCCATCATAAGTAGGCAGATTTCTTACCTCTAACGACACACAATGTAGCGATCGGGTCATCATGTTGCAATTCAATGTAGTTACTTCATGTAACTGATTCTACTAGCATTCTATTTCTTCATCAAAGTCCAAAGTGTAGGAACTCTCGCGATCCCATGTAATTCATACATCCGCTATTGGGTTCACCCAATCTTGGTCTCGTGCTATTATCTTATAGATACAATCCACATCATCATCGCTCTCATAATTGCAAACTAGTTCAGTATAGCGCAATCCTTCAATAGGATCGAGGGGTACTATTACGCGCAGCGATTTCTTCTCAAAGATCATCTTCGCTTCTTCAAATTGATTACCCCGTTCATATCTTTAGCCCAGTCAACTCCCAAGAGCACAGGATTGGGATTGTTGTCATCCACTATCTCTATTACTTCAAAGTTAGCTAGCGCGCTCGTACCTTCAATGCCCACAGTCACCGCCTACAGTCGTCCCATGGGGATGATGTTCTGTTGATTTGCCATTCTTAGCTGAATCAGAGACCATTGCAGCGTAGGTCTCCCCATCCATTCCCAAGTTTGTTTCGGTAGGACATTCACATCTGACCCCAAGTCCAAAATAACCTGATCCATTTCATACTCTCCTATCTGCACTGTCAGTCTCATCTCTCATCCCGTTCTTATTTTATTCTTGCCAATATTTCATACTACACACGGCTCACCTGGAGCAGTTCCAACACATCTATTGATGAGCTCTTGCAACCCTTTCACAGCCTTACTGTCACATAGTAACTTCATACAGGTCTCCATGAAAGTTGTGAGCATAAAGGGGTCGATCTCTTGCTCAGGATTGTCCTTGCTTCCTGAGGTGGAGGCCTCAGCGAAGCTCTTCTTTGCTTCCATGAAGGTTTCATGTGCGGGCTCTAAATCAAAATCAGTTTCCTTCACTGGATCTTTGCGAACCCATGTACCGTCTTCTGGCTATTTCCCCTTGTCATATCCTGTCGTGATTCCACTTCTGAGCACTATATTTACATTTGGATCCTCTTCGCGCAGCTCAGATATCATCATTTGCAAGTTCTGAGTCGACATAGGTGGTAGCGACCCTTTGTCAAGTATCCTTGCTATCAATGTAGGAAATTCTTCCATTTCATGATCAAATAGCGTGCAATACTTTCACGACAAACGCGTTGTATTAGTGCAATTGTGGGCATAGTGTCTTGGTCCTTTGCAATTGTAGAAAATCAACTATCCTTGACCTCTACTAGGTCCTCCTCTGTCTTGGCCTCCTCCACACCCCTGAAATCCTGTCCATGTCATCCCTGCGCTCTGGTCAAGGGGTCACGTTTCGACCTGAACCCTATATGCGAGAGTTCTATCCATCATCAATTCATAGCTCCTGCAACTATGCTCATCATGCCCTACCGACCTACAAAAGTTGTAGAACAGCTATTGCGGTGTCTGTACAACCTTTTGTAGCAAGTGAGAATTATTTGTGGCATGTTTTCCGGCTACCTGATAGATAGTGCACCATAATGTAGGCCCCGCGTTAGGTCATGCTTAAGCTTCTGGCCTTAAAGGAATTGGTCCTCCTCCTGCAATATAGTTCGCAAAGACTAGGCAATGGTCTTTATCATGCCTTTGGCTCTTGCATTTCAAGCACCATACCTCCTCACGCACCTCTGGTCGAACCGTCCTGTCTTACTTCATACTTTGCATCTCAAGGCATAGATTCTTCAGCTATGCATGGATCTACTGAACCCCTAGGTTTGGATCTCGCATCGAAGTTTCATGTGGTCTCATCACAATCTCCAAGGCCTCCGCCTGGGTTGTTATCTTCTGCAGTGACATCGTAGCCCTTAAGTGTGGTAGTAGTGAAGCCAAAAACTAGTCGCATTGTTGTCTGTCTGTCAAATTCATGATGGCCTCACGTATTGTTCACTTCAACCTCTGATCTAGTTCCCAAGGTGTCTCGCCTAGTTGCATCACAATCTCTTTGAATCCCACAATCGACTGCGCCTCAAATTTAGCCTACTAAATTCTCTATTCAGTGCTGCCTGGATGTTTGCCACTCCAGCATTCAGGTTATCATTAGAGTACTTAATATACCAGGTTAGCACGTGATCTTGCAGAGCACTAACCAGTGTCACCTTCTTTATATGATCATCTGTAACAACTTGAGCTTCCCATACAACCCTCACAACGAACCAGAATTGGTCCAGGTCCTCATTTACCAAGCCTTTGAACAAAGGCAGCTTCACTACATTTGCCATACTAAATTGTAGTGGAGGGGTGGTACGAGTCAAGTTGGAGGCGATGGTGGTGAAGTTTGAGGTGGTGTGAGCAGAGGTGGTATTTGCGGGAATACTTGTCTTATAAATTAAATAGCACTTCGTGGAGAAACCTTCGCTATCTCTTCCTCATCATCTCGCGGAGGTGAAATCAACAAACCATTTTTTCCTTCGTTCTTGTAAGTTTTTCCACTTCGCGTAGTCCTGAACATCAAGGCACCTGCATAACCTATTTTTCTAACAATAGCATTTTAATCCAAGTATTCAAAGATTTTCCGTACTTACCTCGCAGTCCTTTGAAAAAGCGTCACTACACCTCACTGTAGTTGACTGAGGTGTCGACCGTGAATTCAGTCACAAATCATCCTATGACGTAGTTGAGCCAATGATCGACAGCACGAGAAATCTTGTCCTTAGATGCTTCTAATTTTTGTATTAGCTCCGAGGTCCAAACAATAGGACCACCAAGTTTCCACCTTCCTTGGCTATCTGCTAGCTTCACGATCCACTCACATAGCTCAATTGGGAAGGAGTAGAAAAAGATCTTGTGGATCTCTGTGTACATGTATCTGTCTAGCCACTATTCCTTTGTCAGTCGTAGGTTTCTATTCTCTTGTGCCATGAATTTTTGGATCTTCCTATCCAACCAGTCTCTGATCTCATTTTTAGTTGGATTCCAGTGATACGACATCACACATCTATTATGCAGATTCTGGTCCCAACAACGGAACCATTTGTTGGCTTGAGGGGACCTGACCAGGTTCAATGTTAATTAGCCAAACAAATCCCTACACGACTGGCCCTTTCAGCATCAGCCCGCAGAGCAGAGACCGAAGTCTCACCCAAAGCAGTATGGGGGGATGTTGGAACCAAGTTTCTGCACCTTGAGATGGTTGTGATGTCGTTTGATTCCCTCTATCCCTGCCTTCACGCAGGGTGCTTCGCTCTAGGGCTTGCAAGACGAGCCCTCTACTCCATCCTTCTGTACCTTCGCGAAAGGGTACAATTGACCTTCACGCAGCCCTAACCTGTTGCTCAGGTACTTTCGCACTGCTAGAGAAGTGTGTCATACAAGTTCCCCAATTAATCTAAGTGACTTGCTTATCTTATCAAACAGTTACAGTTAACACCGTGTAACTAGATATTCGTAAATGCATTCAATTATTCAATGTAATTGCAGTATTTCACGCATCAGATAAGCATAATAAAGGAAATTCATACATAACACATCAAGATGAAATAACAGAACAAAGACCCAGGAATTTCCGAATATTTCTCTTTATTGATATCTTTCAAGTGTTTACAAACTCTATCTGCCCTACACACATAGCTGCAAGGTTCTGCGCACTCAGTTGCAGACTTCTACCCTAGGCCTTTGCGCACTCAGCTTCAAATCCTCTACCTACACTACAACCCAAGACTTAGACTTCTTGCTCAAAAGCTATGACTCTCTTACATCATTCATCATTCTATGTTCTAAAACTACTTAGAGCCTAGCTCTTTTTATACAATCCCATTGTCCACGGACCATGGGTAGATCTCTTACAGCCAACTTTACTTTACAAAACTAAGGGTAGACTAACCTTTATGACACATAACACCTTCACGCTCCGTGACCACAAAATGCAGAGAATTTACTATTTTATTACAAAATTTAACTCAAACATGGGCTTTTAGCCCCAAAACTGCCCTTGGGGGATCTCGCTCCCAATAGTGACCCAACTAGGGTTTAGAGAAAATTAACTAGGAAGATGAAATTTTGATATTGGAAGGTGTCATCACTCCATAATTTCCTCAGGTTTTGGAGAGAAACTCGAAGGTAACCACAAAATCACTTGCAAAGATGGTGATCTAACCCTTCTAACTTCAGAGAGGGTGATTTAGATTTATGTTCTAAGATATTAGGCTAGTTATTGAGTTCTGAGATTGGTTTTTCAAATATTTGATTGAAAATTGTAGGGAAACACCATTGGGCATGGAGTCATGAGTCTTAGGGTGATTAAATACAAAAATAACAGAGTAGCTGTAACAGGGCAGAATAGGCAAACTTTTGAGTCTTTTAAGTATTTATGGAGTGTTTAGGATGAAAATGATATAATTTCAATTAAATATAGAGCATGTTGAGATTAATTCTATACTTAACATTAGAGTGAAAACATTAATATTGTTTACAATATAGAGAAGAGTACATTTAAGTAAATTCGACCCTTTATCTTCTAGAAACAATAGAGATTGAAAACATATGGAGAACTGAGAAAATAACAATTTCACATGAGAAAGTACATCCCCAAATGGTTTAACATGGGAATCCTGTAACAAAACTTCTCTGTATGATTGCAAATTGATCACTTCATTACATCTTACATCAAAATGTGGCTCATTTCTTCATACAGGTTCCAACCTTTTCTAAGTCCTTTTACTAAGTATTTATAGAAACTCTTTACATCTCAGATCAGACTTCAAAATAAAATAGATTTACAAAATAATATATGTTAAAGACACAAATATTTTAGATATAGAACAAGAATATTATGTAAATATGGTAAAATTTGTTGCGTTGTTGAGACTTTGAAGGAATTTGGTGCTAACTGTGGCTATTATTGTGTCTAGGTATGAACAATTTATCCACCCATTTTCTACATTAATGTATCAATCCGAGTGCATATTATTTTCAAGGAAACACGCAAGGTATATGCAGGGGCAAGGTTACAGTCTGTCATTGACCAAGGGTTCATGATTACCAATCAAAACATTGCTGAAACAGAAATCAAACTCAACTACGGAACTTAAAAATGTATTCACAGTTATCTAAGGAATCTGAAATAGTAAACAAGAAATAAACACAACGATAAAAAATACACACAGAACAAGGAAACACGCAGCACCTGATCAGAAGAGCGGGCCCAGCTCTCTGATCAGGGCTGTGTTACTCACAGCGAATGATAGATCAGCAAAAAGGTTTGTATCTTATTAATCTGAATAATTTTGTTACAATACAATGAAGGTTCTGACTAACCCTTGATACAGGAATGACCCATCTTTTATATAATACAAAGGAGAATAACATCTCTCCCCAAAACCTGGCAACTATATGCCCAAAGATATACATCAGTTTCATCACAGCACTAGCGCCGAGAAAGCAAGAACATGAATGATCCAAAAATAGGTTGAGAACAGCTACAAATCAATTATGTTGTTTCATCGTGGGCGATCAACTGCTGTAATATGCCGTGCGGTCAACACCTACGCTCCATAATCTGCGGGCATCACATGTTTTAGTGGTTTGGATAGGTAAAACCCTCATGACTCTACTTCATTAATTAAATATTGTAGGAATTTACAGGGTAAGTTCCTCAGACAGAACACCAAAGGACACCGCTCACAACCAGATCGCAAATCAATACACCAGTATTTTTGACATGGTTAAAACCCTCAAAGAGGGAAACATTCCACGGCCTGATCCAACGCGGCCACTTCAGGCAATTTATTAATAAAAGAATGCAAATTTACATAAGCTTCTCTCATAGACGGATTACCCTAGAAATGACCCTCCATGCGCTTTAAATAGAAATCATGGGCCAATCAGGTGTCAAGCCACGGATCAAGTGTCGGTAATACCGAGGAGAGAATGAACCGTCGAATCACTACATATCGTGACCGTCGGATTGTAAGTTACAAAATGTACAAGGTAAAGAAACACACTTTACCTAACTCTATACCTAACTCTATACTAGACCAAGTTGTACTTAACTATTTCCTATGTGTCGGAATATCCTAACAAATATCCCAAGAGACAATAAAGGGGAATTACCTCATAGTTTTAAATAGTAAAGATATGCGAATGAATACAAAAGGGATGAAAAGAGGACTGGAAATGCAGGGAAAAGATAAGCCAATTTGGTGCCCAACATCTCCCCCCAACTAGCCTTCTGCACACCCTTGTGCAGCTCACCATCTCAACGGGTCTAGGTTGGATAGGCTGTGTTCTTCTTGAAGCCGAGTGAGATCATATTCCTTGGCCATTTATGTTCCTGGGACCTTAAACCCCTCTGAGAGGAGAACTTCCTTCACCAATAATTTGGTACATTATAGGCTAGGGTGTAGTGTTTTGCTGGCAACCATAGGACAGGGTACTGAAATCGAATTCCCATCCACCAGACCCCACATGTTTGGATGCACACCACATATCTTGGCACCCTGCTGAGTGCTCATGCAAAATTTGGTGCTCCAAATGGCTCAGTTCTAGACAGATGTGGGTGACGTCATCCATGTTTTTTGACAACTATCCAGGGCCTTAGCTTGAAACGTGACCAATTGTTTGACACAGAGATCGATGCACCACTTTTGTGTCCTCAACATCCATTCCTTATTTCCCATAATTTCCAAAAATGTAGTGTGCTTATTATACATATTCACTAATCTCTCGAGTTCTCCTCTTACCATAAAAGGCTTCGTGGCCTGATTTGACTCAAATGTGTCAGAAGCCTTCTACCAGCTTATCTGATTAAAAGTGTAAGAGGTGAGGTCCCTTAAATGAATGTCTCCCACATAAGGAACCAAATTAAATTCTCCCTCAACACACAAGAGATACCCATGCATGTAAAGCTCGCACATCAAATGCTAAGTTGGCACATCAAGGGCTCTCAATATCTGGAGGAATTGTACACCGTCCTCAATCTTGTGACTAATTTATTTATGGATTCTTTCCAAACAAAAGAAAAGAAAGTGTTCATGCAAAAATAAAGAGTAAGTGTAAGTGAGAGGGCAACATGCCATCACTTCCTGTGCTAAATGGAGCATCTTCTCTTTATCGGTTTTTAACTCTGCTACTTTACTTTCCAGCTACTCCACCTTGATTTGCTGCTTTGCATGCCTCAATTGCATTATATCAATGCGCTCCACATATTCAAAGATTGTTGTGGATGCTCATTCTTGGGATTTCTTCGCTTCATTCCAATATCGTGTTGCAGTGGATTTCCAAGTTTGTACCTCAGCCGACAAAGAAAACTCACGGCCTTCAAACAAATATTCTATTGGGTCTGTCTGAGTGGCAACAGAAGTTGTTGCCACTTCATCTACCTATGTCCCTGCTTCGGCTGTCGTGGTTTCGAGCTTCTTAGCCCGCTGCTTTTATTTCTTCACTTGTTTCTTCAATCGGTGCATTTGTTTCCTCAGCCTCTTAACCTCTGTTTTGAGCCAAAACGTTTCTTTGAATTAAAGCTGATATTTCTGCTTCATAGGTAGCCTTCATTGTTCACACAATTCTACCCATTCTTGTTTCACCACCACCTCATCTGGTACTGCAGCCAGTTCGACGGGTGGTGGATTACTCGAGGGAGTATCCATAGGGTTAATCGACGGGGCTTCCTTGCTTGGTTTCTCTTCCTAGGGAGTAGCCACTTCCTTACTATCTCCTGCCTCGTCCTATTGTGAAGCTATCTCGATAGGTGGTGGGCTCACTTGATGGATGTCCATCGGTGGTTCAGCCAAACTTTCCCTTCCAGGTTCCCTCGTTTCAAAAACATCTGCCTCTTCCTCTATTCTGGGTTCTTGAGAAAGGTCTCTGTGGGGATCTGCGGCCAACAAGCCTATGGCAGCTGGTCCCTTCTTTGACCCATCATACTTCAAAATCAGAAAAACGACCACATCCTCTTCTATGTGTCAAGCAGAGTAAGACACTCGTGCCCCTTTTGGAATGGAGAAGTAAGAGGAAAATTGAAAGAATTTTCCTACCTGATCTATCTCAGCCCTAGTTGTGATCTCGGGCTCTTTCCCTCTGTCTGCAATGTCTCTGCTCTAGGTTAAAATCCCTGCCTGTGCAGTCCCCTGTTCTGAGGTTGACACTGGTTCTTGTGGAATAGCGTCAATCCCAACATTTAATTCCTCTGTGGTCTCTAGGGTAAGATAGGCTGATGGTGTTTCTTGTGGGACACCACCTTCCATGTCTAGCAGTTCTTGAACAAACGATGTTGGCATTGTTTCTTCCAACACTACATTGATACAGATGGGTTCTTGCATAATCACATCAATTCCATCCATTATACCCATAGCCTCTTCTTCCGTTGGCCCCAAGGTTCTTGCAGCTTTGGGCCCTTCTCGTTCCGGTTCGTCTTCCTCCATTGGTTCTACAGTTGAGGGTGTTTCTTGTGGGACACCCTTGGCCGCAATATTAACAAATTCCTCCACCTCAGCTTAATGTGGTCCCTCTTTACTTATTATAGTGTTGCTGATTTGCTCCACTGGTTCCATGGTCAAGGCTAGTTCTTGAGGGACAGCCTCGGTCATGGTGCTAGTGGCCCTTTCTATATTGGCCTCTTGCTGCAACACTTCTTCTTCCATCGATTCTGTGGTCGAGGCTGGTTCTTGTGGAGCAGCCTCAACTGTCCTCCCTGGTTCACGCTCATAATTTTGTTCCAGCCCCTCGGGTTCCATCTCCATTTCCTTTGGTTCCTCTTGATCTATGTATTCATCCTCTGCTTTAGTTCCTTCCTCCATTGCTTCCGGCTTTTCTTCTCTAGCGGCTCTAGCCGCCGCTATTTCTTCTTGTGTAGAATCCCGGAATGTTTCCCACGGGATTTGAAATTGACCGATTGCATGCATGACCAATAGCTGGACCAAACCATGGTTGGTAATGATAGCTGCCACTTGTCGCGAATGCTGAGTAGAGTGCGCCATCAACTGGAGACTTCTTAATAGGAAGAAAGGCATATTCAATGAGAAGGCTTCCACTTGTGGGAACCAAAGGTGAGCCAATATTCTGAAATGGTATTTAAACATGGTGGTATACCTCCCCTCATAGGTTATGTATCTTATTACAAAACCTGCTACCTCACCCCATGGGTGTGGTAATGAATTTCGGTCATACCCACGGCCTTTCTGAACAACATTTTCTCCAACCTGCAAGAATGCTTCGGGGAACTCCGGAAGGGCGCTTCTTTGTAAAAACGATTTTTTCCCCTACTAGGGTAGCCCGCTGACCTCTGCAATGGTTTCTTCTGTAATAGGGATTTCTATCCCCTGAACTTGAGAGCTTCGTTCCTCTAAATTGAGTGAAAATTCAATCGCAATTGCCTCGTTAAATCCTTGCAATCTGTCGAAATAGATGTTCCACCCTGCATTTTCGAAAACCTATCATACTTCCGGATTGTTTCTGACCATTTTTGTGCCCTCCGGCTCATGGTGCACAGCCAACCCACTCATCACTGTAAGAACTAGATCAACATTATCGATACAGTCGACTGGTAGGGGAGAGTAACAGCAACCCAACTGATGATGGAAATATTGTTAGCATGGTGGCCGCGGGGTAAAAGAATGATAATAATGGCTGGTACACCTCGAAAAACACATCAAATAATGGCAGGGTGTTGTAGTACAAGTGAATGATTATGGTAATTGAATACAACGTACTAAGGAAATGACCGGTAAAGTTCTTGGCGTACGATTTCAAATTCCAATGCGTAGGAATCATGATTACAAAATCGCACAATTTTGGTTTCCATTCTCATTGGATTTGGTAATGATGTGATATGATTACGATTTTAGGTACGTTGTCATTTCTTTATGATGGGACCTCCCCCAACTTAAATACGGTCGTCTGTGGCACGTGCTAGTCTCTTCTTTGGAATATTTTAATTAAATCTGTAAGAGTCAATGAAGGCATACCTGGCGACCTACCTAGTGGTGGAATAACAACAAAGATAACCAGCGGAGTAACAACAATGACATAGTAACAACGCTGACAGAGTAACAACACCAATGGAGTAACAACACGACGGAGTAACAACACAACAGAGTAATAGTAGCTACGAAGTAACAACACCAATGGAGAAACATCAACGGCGGAGTAACAACAATGGCGGAGTAACAGCACCGGCAGAGTAACAACACCGATGGAGTAACAACAATAGTGAAGTAATAGCACCGACAAAGTAACAACAACAGTGGAGTGACAACACCGGCAGAGTAACAGCACTAGCGAATTAATAACAACAGCAGAGTAACAGAACTATGGAGTAACAACACCGCCGGAGTAACAACTACAGTGGAGTAACAGCACCAGCGGAGTAATAGCAACAATGGAGTAACAGCATCGGCGGAGTAACAACAACGACTGTTACTTGAAAAATTTCTTTGTTTCTCCTTGTTATAATTCAGTTCTTATTCCTGCAAAAAGACAAACAAGTAAGTAGTAACAACATATATTTATTATTATTATTATTATTATTATTATTATTATTATTATTATTTTATTTTTTTTTAGCAAAAGGCAGAGGGAGCATTCTCTGCATCAACAACCATCAAACTAGATGCATCAGAAAGATGTTTTATGAAGGCATCTTTAGAAGTTGGATGGTGGTATAACTTCATATTATGATCATTCACTAGGAATGAAGTACGATTTTCATCTACTGTAACCAATCTGACTGTGCCATTGCCGAATACAACATCCACTTCATAAGGTCCCATCCAACTAATGTGAAGCTTTCCTTTAAAATATTTGAACCGGGAATCATATAACAATGCTTAGTCCCCTGTATGAAACACCTTATTATTGATAAATTTATTGTACCATTTCATTCTCTGCTGTTGGACAGCAATGGTTCTCTGAACAGCTACTGAACGAATCTTGTCTAACTCATTGAGCTATTCTAGCCGATGTTTCTGGGCCTCTGATAAGTCTAATCCCACTTCTGAAGGTGTTCTAAGCGTACTGATCTTGAATTCAACTGGAAACAAGGGGGATTTCCCATAGACTAGCTCAAATGGTGAAAACCCAGTTGTATTCCGCCATGTCGTCCTATACACCCAAAGAGCTTCTGGAGGTTTCTGTGACCAATCCCAGTGATGATTTGCTACAATTTTTGTCAAGATATTTTCCAATACCTTGTTTGTGCTTTCTACCTATCCATTCGCTTGGGGATGATAAGGAGTTGTCACTCTGTGTTTAACCCCATATTTCTGCATGAGCCTCTCTATCATGTGGGATGTGAACTGTGCTCCTCCATGTGAAACAATTTATCTCGGGGTACCATATTAGGAAAAAATCTCTTCAAAAGGAAAATCTGCCACCGCCTGTTCTATTGCTTTCATAACCGCTCTGGCTTCCACCCACTTAGTCACATAATCAATACAGACTAGGATGTGAACCTTCTGATGGGAAGGTGGGTTGATGGGTCCAACAAAATCGATGGCCCACTTCTTAAAAGGTTCAAGGACTATCTAGGGTTGTAATGGCATTTCATCTAATTTCCCAAGTTGTCCCACCCATTGATAGCTGTCACATCTTCAAACATAATCTCTAGCATCATGAGAGATAGAAGGCCAATATTATCCCATTTGCAACACCTTGTGGCCTATTCTTTTATCTGTAAAATGTCCTCCACAAGGTCCACTATGGGCGACCTTCAATATCTCATAGATATCATCCTCTAATACACAGCGTTGAATCTGTTGATCAACCCCTGTATAAAAGAGGTATCCTACCATCCATGAATATTGGGTACTATGATGAATAATTTTCCATTGATCCTTATATGACAAATGACGAGGTACCTTCCCTATAGCAAGATAGTTAGCAATATCTGCATACCACGAAGTGTTAGCAGAAATTGCAAAAAGATATTCATCTAGAAAGCTATCTTCGATAGGTGTACCTTCGGCACTATTTTCTAATCTAGACAAAAAATCAGCAACCACGTTGTCCTTCCCTGGTTTATCTGCTATGGTAATATCAAATTCTTGAAGTAGCAAAATCCATCTAGTAATACGACCAGGAGTAACAGGTTTATTCATCATATACCTGATGGCTGCATGATTCGTGTGTATAAAGGTGGGGTAACCAGTGATATAGTGATGAAACTTGTTGATGGCGTAGATGACAACCAGGAATTCTTTTTCATTCACTGTGTAGTTTAACTTAGCAAGAGCCAAGTTCTTACTAACATAGTAAACTGCATATGGTACCTTATCCACTTGCTGCCCCAAAACTGCCCAAACTGCTATATGGGAAGCATCAGCATGAATATGGAATGGTAATGCCCAATTTGGTCCTCTAAGGATCAGAGCACTACAGACCAGTTCCTTGATCTTCACAAAGGTTGCATCACAGTCATCTGTCCACACAAAGTCTGCATCTTTTGTCAGTAATTGAAAAGGAGGATGTGTTGTTTTAGCAAAATTTTCTATAAAGCGCCTGTAATAACCAGCACAACCAATAAAGATATGCACCTGAGTGGGTGTTCTGGGTATTGGAAAATGTTGTATTACCTTTATCTTGGTTGGGTCCATCCGGATTCCTACAGCCGAAAGCAAGTGTCCCAAGACTATTCCTTCATTCATCATCATATGGCATTTTTCCGTACTTAAGGAGACATGCGCCTGCTTGCATCTTTCAAGAACTTTTTCTAGCTTCCCCAAGGCTTCTTCGAATGAATCCCCATATGCCGTGAAATCGTCCATATAAATTTCAACACTATCATCCATCAAATCTGAAAAAATCCCTGAAATTGCCCTCTGAAATGTTGCAGGTTGTTATGAATATAATTCATAAGAATTAGATAAATAAAATAAATATAAATATTAAATAATTAAATATTATTTAGGTTAAATAGTCATTAAATTAAGTGAAAAGGCATGTCTAAAAAGACATGCCCTTTCACAAAAGGTCACCTACTGAGGTATAAAAGCAGGGCCTCATTGTACATTCAAATCATCTTATACAATTTTATATATATAATAAATAATTATTATTAAATACTTGTGTGTATTTTAACATATTAAGCCTACAAGCTATCAGTTTTCCTACTTCAGCATAGTTTTTATGCTACAGTGGTATCAGAGCCATGGCACACGATGTAATCATGTGGGCCTTTGAACGTAGTTCTTCGCACAATGTGCCATTACATTCACACCTTGATTACATTGAACAGCTTAGTATTCAAGAAGCATTTCAGCGTTTAGAAAAATCATGTGCAGAAGTTAAAGTATGTATAAAGGAAATCAATAATAAAGAGGATGATTTCAAGTTTAAGAAACCCCAGCAGATTATTGACAGAGAAGATGATTACAGGAAGAGGAGGCTTAACAGAATTATTTCCCCCGATAGAAACGATGCCTTCGCCATGGGCGACAAGACCCCCGATGTTGTCGTTCGGACTTATGCAGATATTATGCGGGAAGAGACTCTCAAGAGGGAAAAGGAAGAAACCATAAGGCTTATGACTCAGCCTGCCCAAAAGCGGAGGAATCGATGGGACCAAGCTCAAGACTAGGAGAATGTTGCCAAGAAGGTCAAAACTTCCTCAGACTGGGATGCCCCCAATGCCACTCCTAGCATTAACAGGTGGGATGCTACGCCTACTCCAGGAAGGGTGACTAGTGATGTGACGCCAGGAATTTCCAGGCGAAACAAATGGGATGAGACGCTCACTCCTGGTAGGCTTGCAGATGTTGATGCAACTCCTGTAGGAGGTATTACGTTGGGCGCAACACCTGCAGGTATGACATGGGATGCCACCCCAAGCTTGCTAGAGTGGTGACTCCTACACCCAAGAAGACGAGGTCACAATGGGATGAGACTCCAGCAAGCATGGGGAGTTCCACACCATTGCCAAGGGCAACACCATCAGCATTTACATCTGGTGTCACTCCCATGGGTGGAGTTGATATGCCCACGTTGACACCGACTGTGATCAATCTACGAGGGGTTATTACGCCAGAACAATATAATTTGCTCAGGTGGGAGAAAGACATTGAAGAGAGGAATAGGCCATTGACTGACGACGCAAAACAAAGGGTATATGCAGGTGGAGTAGTTCATGAAGTTGACAACTTGTGGAACAAGGAGGATGAATATCTGCTCACAATAGACATATTCCTCCCACCTCCCCTTTTCATCATTGGCGACCTTGAAGCCGAACAGAATGCAAGGGATAGATACCATGACGTCATTGAGGAAGACACCATAGTTGAACCCATCGATGCTGACATTCACGATGTTGATGTTGTTGACAACGACATCATCAATGCTCAGTATGAGGGTCTTGATGTTGATAATGGCGACGACCATGGAATCGCATTTAATTTCATCTTTGACGACAACTTTGAAATCGAATTCTTTCCTCCATTTGTCGAGGAGATGGAGGAGGAGGCAGTGGATGCGATCGATCCTGAGGATCTGCTAAACATTGAGAGAATGGTGCGCGGATGGCTATCACCCACGTTCCCGATCCCTGGAATAGGAGAAGAAGAAGCAGTTCTCTGCATGTACTACCAGCATTCAATTGAAGAGGCCACCGAAGCCACTCACTTCCCATACTTCTCCCACATTTTCCACAGAGATTGTATTGTATAGTGGCTCACGCCATGCATTCATGGCTCCCGGCATCATCTCTGTCCCACTTGTCGTTGCTCGGTCTACACTTCCTCACCTTGCGCTCAAAATTTTCGTTCTGCTGTCATTGTTAGTGAAAGCAGAGAGGTATGTGTTGGACAGTTCCAGGAAGGGCGACGTTTGTTTCTTGGCCATCCACTTCCGGATTGTCTTTCCCGTGCAGGGAAGGTGGCCCAATCTTTCGCCGCATGCATCTAGATTGCTGAAACGATTTTTTTCAGCATTAAAATATGTTCCTCGTTCTGTAGAGAATAAGTTCAATACTCTGCCGAGTTTTTGGGAGTAGTTACCGTCAAACGCTATGACTTTCCGGGGTTTATGTTTCCAATATAGATAATAACTATATATCATATATAGTATATAATAATATTTCAAAAACAAATTAAATCATTCATATGATTAAATTAATATATATATATATATTATATATATATATATATATATATATATATATATATATATATCTATATATATATAGAAAAAAAAAAAAAAAACATAATTACTATATTAAAAAAAAACACTAAAGTAATAAAAATAAAAATAAAAATAAAAAAATAAAAAATAATATATATAGATATATATAGGGTTATTAAGCGAAGTATAGACGCTGAGCCACCAGAGACCTTCCGCCTCACATATGCCAAGACGACAACCACTGCAAAGATAGTTGCCAGCAATATAGCTTTGAGGACAAAGCTTCCAAAGGAAGAGGCTATGTTATGAATATAATTCATAACAATTAGATAAATAAAATAAATATTAATATTAAATAATTAAATATTATTTAAGTTAAATAGTCATTAAATTAAGTGAAAAGGCATGTCTAAAAAGACATGCCCTTTCACAAATGGTCCCCTGCTGAGGTATAAAAAGCAGGGCCTCATTGTACATTCAAATCATCTTATACAATTTTATATATATATAATAAATAATTATTATTAAATACTTGTGTGTATTTTAACATATTAAGCCTACAAGCTATGAGTTTTCCTACTTCAACATAGTTTTTATGCTACAGTGGTATAAGAGCCATGGCACACGATACAATCATGCACCGCATAATGTGCCATTACATTCACATCTTGATTACATTGAACAGCTTAGTATTCAAAAAGCATTTCAGCATTTAGAAAAATCATGTGCAGCCGTTCGAACTTATGTAGATATATCCAACTCTAGAGGTTCAAGTGATTTGAATAAGGTAAGTATGAGCAAGGGCCTTATAAATCCTATCATTGTTGTTGCCGAAGATAGGGTCTTCCCAAAAAGGAGAGTTAATCATCTCCAACTACTCCTTTTCATGCAAGGGCGACAAGACCCCTGATGCTGCCGTTCGAACTTATGTAGATATTATGCGGGAAGAGACTCTCAAGAGGGAAAAGGAAGAAACCCTAAGGCTTATTGCGAAGAAGCACTAGGAAGAGACCGAACAGAAGGTAAAGGAGAGAGATGGGGTCAGTTAGGCACTGATGACTCAGCCTGCCCAGAAGCGGAGGAATTGATGTCGAAGAAGCACCAGGAAGAGACCGAACAGAAGGTAAAGGAGAGAGATGGGGTCAGTTAGGCACTGATGACTCAGCCTGCCCAGAAGCGGAGGAATTGATGGGACCAAGCTCAAGACCATGAGAATGCTGCCAAGAAGGCCAAAACTTTCTCAGACTAGGATGCCCCCGATGCCACTCCTAGCATTAACAGGTGGGATGCTACGCCTACTCCAGGAAGGGTGATCAGTGATGTGATGCCAGGCATTTTGAGGCAAAACAAATGGGATGAGACGCCCACTCCTGGTAGGCTTGCAGATGCTGATGCAACTCCTGTAGGAGGTATTACGTCGGGCGCAACACCTGCAGGTATGACATGGGATGCCACCCCCAAGCTTGCTGGAGCGGCGACTCCTACACCCAAGAAGACGAGGTCATGATGGGATGAGACTCCGGCAAGCATGGGGAGTGCCACATTGTTGTCAGGGGCAACACCATCGGCATTTACATCTGGTGTCACTCCCATGGGTGGAGTTGATCTGCCCACGCCGACACCGACTGCGATCAATCTGCGAGGGGCTATTACGCCAGAACAATATAATTTGCTCAGGTGGGAGAAAGACATTGAAGAGAGGAATACGCAATTGACTGAAGACGCAGAACAAAGGGTATATGCAGGTGGAGGAGTTCATGAAGTTGACAACTCGTGGAACAAGGAGGATGAATATCTGCTCACAATAGACATATTCCCCCCACCTCCCCTTTTCATCATTGGCGACCTCGAAGCCAAACAGAATGCAAGGGATAGATACCATGACATCATTGAGGAAGACACCACAGTTGAACCCATCGATGCTGACATTCATGATGTTGATGTCGTTGACAACGACATCATCGATGCTCAGTATGAAGGTCTTGACGTTGATAACGGCGACGACCTTGGAATCGCATTTAATTTCATCTTTGACAACAACTTTGAAATCGAATTCTTTCCTCCATTTGTCGAGGAGATGGAGGAGGAGGCAGTGGATGCGATCGATCCTAAGGATCTGCTAAACACTGAGAGAATGATGCGCGGATGGCTATCACCCATGTTCCTTATCCCTGGAATAGGAGAAAAAGAAGCAGTTCTCTATGTGTACTACCAGCATTCAATTGAAGAGGCCACCGAAGTCACTCACTTCCCATACTGCTCCCACATTTTCCACAGAGATTGTATTTTATAGTGGCTCACGCCGCACATTCGTGGCTCCCGGCATCGTCTCTGTCCCGCTTGCCGTTGCTCGGTCTACACTTCCTCACCTTGTGCTCAAAATTTTCGTTCTGCTGCCATTGTCAGTGAAAGAGGAGAGGTATGTGTTGGACAGTTCCCGGAAGGGCGACGTTTGTTTCTTGGCCATCCACTTCCGGATTGTGTTTCCCGTGCAGGGAAGGTAGCCCAATCTTTCGCCGCATGCATCTAGATTGCTGAAACGATTTTTGTCAGCATTAAAATACGTTCCTCGTTCTGTAGAGAATAGGTTCAATACTCTGCCGGGTTTTTGGGAGTAGTTACCGTCCAACGCTGTGATGTTCCGGGGTTGACGTTTCCAATATAGATAATAACTATATATCATATAGTATATAATAATATTCAAAAACAAATTAAATCATTCATATGATTAAATTAATATATATATATATATAAATAAATATAAAGAAAAAAACATAATTATTATATTAAAAAAAAACACTGAAGTTATAAAAATATATATATATATATATATGGTTATTAAGTGAAGTATAGACGCTAAGCCACCAGAGACCTTCCGCCTCACATATGCCAAGACGACAACCACTGCAAAGACAGTTGCTAGCAATATAGCTTTGAGGACAAAGCTTCTGAAGGAAGAGGCTATGTTATGAATATAATTCATAACAATTAGATAAATAAAATAAATATTAATATTAAATAATTAAATATTATTTAAGTTAAATAGTCATTAAATTAAGTGAAAAGGCATGTCTAAAAAGACATGCCCTTTCACGAATGGTCGCCTGCTGAGGTATAAAAGCAGCGCTTCATTGTACATTCAAATCATCTTATACAATTTTATATATATAATAAATAATTATTATTAAATACCTGTGTGTATTTTAACATATTAAGCCTACAAGCTATCAGTTTTCCTACTTCAGCATAGTTTTTTTGCTACACAGGTGCATTACAAAGACCAAATGGGAGGACTCTGTATGCGAACGTTCCCCAAGGGCATGTAAATGTGGTCTTATCCTAATCTTCTAGAGCTATCTGGATCTGGTTGTACCCACTAAATCCATCCAGGAAGGAGAAAAACTTCTTCCCTGCTAATGTTTCCAAGACTTGGTCAATGAATTGTAATGGAAAATGGTCTTTCTGAGTTGCCTTATTTAATTCTCTGTAGTCCATGCATATTCACCATTTACTATTTTTCTTAGGGACCATTACCAATAGAGAAACCCATTGGTTGTTTGAAATGGGGTAGATAAATCCCACGTCTAGTAACTTTTGGAGCTCTTCCTTAACAATGTTTTTCAAAGCAAGGTTCACTCTTCTCTGGGGTTGCCTCATAGGACGACAGTCCTCCTTAATGTATATGTGATGGGTGCACGGATTAGTAGGAATTCCCTTCATATCTGAGTAGTCCCAGGTGAAGGCTTCTTTGTGTTTCCAAAGAACATCCAAGAGTTGTTTTCCCTGGGAATCCAACAAAACTATATTGATATTCACGGCTTTTCCCGGTTCTATTTCCACGGAAATACTGTCATGGGGCGTGGCTGTAGGTAGCTCATTGAATCCATCTGCTATTCCAATACTTTCCTGAGTCTCATAGCTCAAGACAGACTCCAAGATTTGCTAATTCAAAGTTGAAACATAACAAAGATCTCTGATAAAGGTAGTAATTGCGTCATCTTCTATTTCAGCTTTCAACTGGAGGGCCTGCCCAATAGTGAGAACTGGTCTTAACTCCTGATTTTCTGATTTAGAGTCTTTCTTGTATAAAGATTTCTTGTGGCCCGTTGTTTTTGTTGATGAGTTAGGTTCTGCAGGAGGATATAACACTAGATTCTTAGTGTTTTTCCCATTTGAAATGATCATATGTCTAGACCGACACCCAATATAAGTGTCTGTGGTTTCCAGCCACAGTCTTCCCAGAATCAGGGGAAGGCCTCCAGCTGGAGATTGCATTTGGAGTACTAGGAAGTCCACAGGGTAGTGCCATGAATCATCTGAAATCGTGATATCTTCTAACTTCCCTACTGGTTTCACTGTAGATCAATCTGTGAGTTCTAACACTGTAGGTGTGTGTTTCAAGTTACGAAGTCCTAATGCATGCATGGTTTCAGCAGTGATGACATTTATGGCAGCACCCAAATCTACCAAGACATTTGGAATTTCTACCCCATTAATTTTCATGGTAAAAATTGGGTTCCTAGATTCCCATACTTTACAGGCATGGACCTTCCCATCATGAACTCTGATAGCTTCCCCATTACGTGAATGGTGAGAAGGTCTCTTGATTTCTTTTTAGGATTCTTAGCACAATATTACCTAAGAGTTTTCGCATATATAGGTACGTCCCTCATAGCTTGTAACAGGGGATTCTTGACAAATAAATTCTATAACTCCCCTAATAGGTCAAACTTAGCTTGAGGGGTTGGTTTACTCACAGCCAACTATTCTCGATAGGGCAGTTTAGCTTGGTGTTTTCGAGTAACTGGTGGTTGAGGGGGTGTATGATTTTTGTTGACTCGGTTTGGTTCCTCTTCAACCACTTCTGGTTCTTTCTTGTCACTGTCAATCTGTTCAATGATAACTAGTGAGGGTTGAGCATCTACTGTCCACCCAGGTCGTAAATGCATCTCATAGAATTCTGCGGTAGATATGTTATATGAAGGTAGGTTGACGGTGTCAACTTGCTGAGCCCCTTTATTGTTAGGATTCAGATTGGGTTGGATAGGGAGTTGGGGACAAATAGGCTGATTACTAGGAGGCACATTAGAGGGAAACTGAAGTTGTTGTTGTGGCATTTATTGGGGAAACTAACCAAGAGGAGAAGGTCCGCACTAGTTCGGAGCCCACGAGGAACTTGAACTAGCTTGAGGAGCCCATTGCTGCCAAGGTGGAAACTGGTATTGGGGTCACATGGGCGGATAAGGCATAGTCTGGGGACCCATATTAAAATTGCTCAAATATTGAGATGGATCCGAAAAAATACCTTGATTTCCCATTGATGGTTGAGGTTTCCATGGCTTTTTAGGTCCCATAAAGTACAACTGCTCCATCTCTTTTCCTGTCCCTTGAAAAACCACTTTTAGTTCTGGTAAGGATAGGCATGAATTTGTCACATGCTTCAATTCATAGATTACACACTCCTCTACAGAGTTTAATGGACATTCCCTCTGTGGGTGTTTCTTCTTGCATGTGGGGAAAAATATGGCCATAGTTCTTTCCAATTCTAGTTGTTTCAGTTTTACTTGCAGTGTGTCTATCTGTTCAGACAAGGTACTCAGGATATCAGTCCTCAGGCTGTCCGACAGATTCCCAATTTCTGCTTTTGTAACACCTCCACCAGATACCTTCATTGATCGAATCCCTTGTTTATTTCCTAAAAATCCTCTTGAGCACTGGATACTCAACTCACAGATGGTATCAAAGTCCTCCTTTGATATATCTCCCTTTCTTACTATATTCAACAATTCCAAAGAGCCTTCTTGGAAGGCCCAGAGAAGGATAATTTTCATAATGTCCTTATACAAGTCAGAGTGACCTGATCTCTGCAATGTGTATTTAAATTGTCCCACACAGTCTTCCATATTTTCGTCCTCTTTCTGTGTAAATTTAAAAAGCTCTTCTTTAATATCCCATGATTTACAGTAGTCTTGGTATTTCTCCAAGAAAGCAGTTCTCATCTCCTCCCGTGTGATGATAGACCTTACCCCAAGACCCATAAACACCACTGCAGGGCTGTCCCTTTTAGCGTAGCAGGGAAGATTTTCAATTTCTAAGCATCCATTCTGTAATCATACCCTCAACACACAATGTCAAATTCAAACAAAAACGTGTCAGGGTCTTCTAAATTAAGCCCATGGAAACTAGGTAAAGTTGTTAAAGGAATGGGCTTTGTTGATTCACCAGTCCCTAAATCCCCAAGTAGGAAGTCAATAGTAGAGGTTGTAGGGGCCATGAATATCCTCCAATACTCACTAGGGATTTTAGCAAGCTCCACAGGAAAGGCTTTTATCACAGGGGTTCGAGTTGCCTTAACAATGCTTCCTCTATCCTTTGGTGATAGAAATGCCTCTACAATCTCTTCCTCCCTATCACAGTGGCTGGACCCTTCGGATCTCCTCTCTGCAACTCCTTCTTCCCTACTGGGATGGACCATTCCTTTGGATGCTTTAGTAGTAAATTCTTCTTCTTCTGATACAAGCAACGGGATCCCTTTAACAGGTGCATTGTTGCTTGTCTCTCCGGCTATTGGAAGGGTCTGTTGTATTGAATCAGCAGGGGGTGTTGTGAACAACACTGGTTGATCTACAGATTGTCCCTCAAATTTTGTCTGTGCACCTGGCCTCACGGCTGCACGGGAAGACACCTCTGACTCAGCTTTTGCAATGATTTGCTGGATATAGGTGTTCCTTCCCAAATCATGTCCTCCCTTCTTTGGGGCTCTCCCTCTGCCCCTTTTATTTGGCTCTCTGTTCATACAAGTTGGTGTGACGACAGATGTTGCGATCAAACCACAATGCTCAAGGCCTGGAGTAGGGCATCAAAAGACCATTCCCTCCCCAGGACAAGAGATCACATTGAAAAGAGGGCAGTTAATGGAAAAAAAGAAAAGAAAATAGGAACCTAGGGTTCAGGGCCTGGAGCAGGGCGTCAAAAGACTCCTCCCTCCCCGGGACAAGAACCCAATCAAGAAAATAACACACACACAAGAAAACCTAACACTTCAAGACCTGAAGTAGGGCATCAGAGGACCCCTCCCTCCCCAGGGCGAGAGATTGGGTTTCTCGAAATCGAAACAACAAAAATGCTAGGGAAATCTAAGCTCAGGGCCTAGAGCAGGGCATCAAAGGACTCCTCCCTCCCCAAGGCAAGAGATCAACCCTAAAAAAGCAAGAAAAAAATAAAAGCGCGAAACAAATGAAATAACTATGCTCAGGACCTGGAGCAGAGTGAGAAAGCTCGTTCTCTCCCCAAGATGAGAGAATGACCCTCTGGTTAATACAGATCATGTCTTACACCTCGTTAGCCTCCCTGGAAATGGCGCCAAAATGTTGGTTTCTAGGTATGAACAATTTATCCACCCCTTTTCCTACATTAATGTATCAATCCAGGTGCATATTCTTTTCAAGGCAACACGCAAGGTATATGCAGGGGCAAGGTTACATTCTATCATTGACCAAGGTTTCGTGATTACCAATCAAAACATTGTTGAAATAAAATCAAACTCAACTACGGAACTTAAAAAGGTATTCACATTTATCTAAGGAATCTGCAACAACAAACAAGAAATAAGCACAACGATAAATAATACACACAGAACAAGGAAACACATAGCACCTAATCAAAAGAGTAGGCCCAGATCTCTTATCAGGGCTGCATTACTCACAGTGAACGATAGATCAGCAAAAATGGTTGTATCTTATTAATCTAAATAATGTTGTTACAATATAATGTAGGGTTTGACTAACCCTTGATACAGGAATGACCCGTCTTTTATATAATACAAAGGAGAATAACATCTCTCCCCAAAACCTAGCAAGTATATGCCCAAATATATACATTATTTTCATCACAGCACTAGCGCCGAGAAAGCAAGAACAGGAATGATCCAAAAACGGGTTAAGAACAGTTGCAAAGCAGTTATGCTGTTTCGTCGTGGTTAATCAGCTGCTGTGAATTGCGAAACTGCTGTGATATGCCATGCAGTCAACACCTACACTCCATAATCTGCGGTCATCACATGTTTTAGTGGTTCACATAGGTAAAACCCTCATGACTCTACTTCATTAATTAAATATCCAAAGAGATGATAAAGGGGAATTACCTCATAGTTTTACACAGTAAACATATGCGAATGAATACAAAAGGGATGAAAAGAGGAGCGGAAATGTAGGGAAAAGATAGGCCAATTTGGTGCCCAACAGCTATTTTGCTAAAAATGTTGTTCCTCTGCTGCCGAAATTTCAGAGCTTTAGTTGTACTTACTCGATCAACTCTAGCAATTGGTCCCACATTTCTTCATTTGGGATAGAAAAACTTATCATGTTTCCAAACCTTTCATTCACTTCAGTGTAAATGTCAAGCATTGGATTATTGACAAAAAGGTGATGAATCTCACGCTAAATATTTAAATCAAATTGTATGCCCTCTATAAATGCTTCTCCAATAATAACTCCTTTGGCCTTTAAAAACTTTGAAGCAACAACAACTATCTTACATAGTTTTTCCTAGTAATTTTCTAATGGAATCAATTTTCCATTAGAATTTCACATAGTAGGTAGACCCTTTTCCTGTAGTAGTGTGAACTTTTTGTTGAATCTTTTGACTTGCAACTCGACCTCCTTACATTTTTTCTCTAGTTGTATCATCAAATCCTTTTTCGTTAAAATTCTTTTAACCTCCACTAATTTTGTTATCTTGTCTGGAATGTTTAGGTCCTGTAATTCATCCTTGGTCTTGGAGTTTAACAACTTATTAATCTTTTGTGCCTCTTATGGTCTGTGCTTGAAATCTTCTTTAATATTTTGTATTGCTGACTTAACTGTTTTCATGATTTCTTCCTACTCAAAAGTGATTTGAATTGATGGCCACATATCTGTTATATTATCATTTATATTCTACCAAATGTTATTTTTAGCCTCTGCCAACATCTGAATATTAAAATATTGGTCTTCATATTTCTGAATTTTTTGAATGATCTTGAAGTTCTTCTGCACTTCTACAAATAGGTATTATCATCTCTCATTTTATTCTCCTCCATTCGAACAAATGTTACTGATAACTTCTCTTTCTTTCCCTTAATCGATGATAATTCTTCCAAATTTTTTTAACAGTGTTTCCATGTCCTACTACATTTTCTGTATCTGTGCATTATGCTCAACAACTATTGTAAATAATTTTTCCTTTTCCATTTCTATGCTAGAAACTTCTTTTACCTTGAGGATGTTCTATGGATGGTAGCTTCAATTGCTTTCTTAATGCTTGAATATCTGCCTCTTTTCTATTTATAAGCTCTTCTGTTGCCTTGATATTATCAAGGTCATGTCCTAGCTTTATTATCAAATCTTCTAGAGATTTGATTATGTTGTCTTTAGCAAATGAGAACATCTTCTCAATCTTCAGCTGAGAATGTATGGTGTTCAAGGATGATTGTAATTTGGAAATAATCATGGCTAAACTGGTGATTGTGGAAAAGGTCAGCTTCCATGTTTGCTTGTGTAAATCGATTTGATCGATTTCATGTATCTTCTTTGTATCAATTGAGAAAATGGAGGCTTTGTAGTGTTTGGCACTCTTGGTAGTTGGCACTAAAGGTTCCATTAAGGCCAATTGGAATTGTCCTTTCTCTGAGTTGAATGCAAAGAGAAATCTATGTTGTTGTTTTTTTGTCTGCTTCCAAAATTCTGAGTAAGTTGAAACCTTTAAAGCTTCGTTTTTCAACTTTATCTCCCTGTACCTTGAAACTATACTCTGCTCAGTTGAAATTTGAGAACTAGAAGATATTGGAGAGTGAACTATTGATTTTATGGTAGGTGACTAAATTATTTCTTCTTCTTGAGGAAAAGGATTGACAATATTTCCTGTCAAAACTACCATGGCCGACTATTGTGTATCTCTTTCTTCTGGAGATTCATCATGGATAGTAATCACCGGATGATCAACTTGAGCATCTAATTTTTTAGTATTATTTGGGTCCTTATTTTTCCTTTTAAAAACAATAAATTTTTCACCTTGTATTTTAGAGTTCGTAGGGGACATGTCCTTTCTCCCCCTTTTGACCTATTTCTCCTTAGGAATAGGTGTCTGCATGGACGACTAACTAACCAGGTGTTCTTGAACTTCTTGTAAAGTGCCCTCTGTCCATTCCTCTTGGTTAGCATATTGTTCAATTTTGGGCCTTGTTGTATGTGCATAGGAAGTACTCTTTTGTTCCAATCTAAGTTTTGAAATGATGCCCAAAGGATCATAAGACCAAGAGAAACTAGGCTTCAATTTCATTTGACTTAAAATAGCTTATACCTCCTTTGTTGCAGCTTTGGTGTTGACAAGATAAGGAGCTATACTAGCTTTTAGCTTGAACTGTGATTTATTTTTGTAGGATACAAAGTGAAGGTCATCCATGTTCAGCATTTGTCTAGTGTATTCTAATGCAAATATTATGACTGGTACAAACACTGGTAACCTGTAAGGAGGTAACTATGATCCATATATCATAATTTTAGTATAATTATGGTATAAATACTAGTCTCCAACTTTTTATTTCTATGATAAGTGAAATATATTCTTTATCTCTGGTAAAATCCTTAGGATCACATCACTGCAAAGCAAGAATAATGAGGTATGCAGAAACTTATCCACGAAATCAGTGTAAGTATACTCCTCTGAGTTATTTCTAACCAGAGAAGTCCAATGAATCACTAACAAAGGATTGCCCTCTTTATCTATATTCTGTAAAGGAAATTTGAACCTGTCTGACTAATGAAATAGCATAAGATAAACCAATACTAGCTTATATTTAAAAACACCTTCGACTTTGAAATTCACAAATTGATCATGCATTGCATTGGAAAAAAATAAATTGTAATTGAAAAGAATGGATGGATTTTTTCACACTGCAAATATTGACAAAAATCCTAGAACTATTTCATCTACCCATTGATAATTATAATGCCCAAGCAGTCGGGTTACCATAGAATTTACTTTTTTGGACATTTCTGGGAATATCAAGACTGGGCATGGGGGATTGATCTGGGGTAATTTAGCATTTTTAGGAAGGAAATATTAGAAGATTTGCGCTCTCTGAGGGAAATTCAGGTTTTTGTATAATTCCATCAATACATCAGCTAAGAAAGGATGATGGGAGGCTTGGTATTCAAGTTGCGGGGCCTAGAAAATACTTTGAGGGGAAATGGAGAAAATGACTTCGTTATTTTGGGAAATAACAAATTTTTGGCTTGGAAAGTATTGGAGATGGAACCAAGTGGAGAATTAAGGGAAAACGTGAGTTTGGGGGAAAATAAATTGAGGAAGAAGGGATTCCCAAACATTCAGATCATCACTTTTTTCAAGGAAATTTTGTTTTGCTTAGTTGTGCTGGTCATAAAGGTCGAATTCACATTGGGTCTCGGAAATTTTGTAATGGGTGTCGATCAAAGGGGATTTATCAAAATCAGGGACAGGATGAATCATGGGCTTTTGCTCTAAAATTTTCTCCTTTCCTTTGCGTGTCGACATGCTGGAAATGGAACAATTGGAAGGAGGAAAAGACCGTATCATAACACGCTTGATAGAAAAATCGTAAGAACAAGGTTACCCAGGTGAAAATCGGTCGATTTCATGGAGGAAAAATTATTGTAGAAAGTCGATAGTTGGTGACAACTTGATCTTCGACTGAAAAAATGAATGGTGTGGTGAAAGAAATGAATTTGCAGGCTTCTAGGGTATTTATAGCAATTTGATCAGTTGCATAACGGAAAATTTAACGTTATGGAGCGAGGGTAGATTTATTGAGAAAACATATAAACAATAGAAAATTAAATGAAATAATGTTCACTATGAATTCACGGAAAATATTTGAATTTTGAACGACTATTCGACGTGGAGGGGGTGACATGGCAAGACAGATGGTGGGAGTAGAGTGGCGAAGGTAATGGATCGCTGATGAGAGGTGAGTGGCAGATGAGAAGACAGGTGACGGGAGTTGAATGGCGGAGGTAATAGGTAGTTTGCGGGAATGGAGAGATGGTATTTTGGGTGGGGGGGGGGGTGTAGGTCGTAAACGATATCGGGAGGGGACCCCCCAAAATGCACCATATGTTTCCACATCAGCAGGCTTACCCCTCCGTCATAGATCTTGGTGGAGATGGTCCTGACCGTTGGTCTTAGCGCACTATTTAAAAACAAATGACAAATGAAATTTGTCATATTATTTGATACATAATACATTATAAAACATTATAACCAAAGTTTGAAACATGCTATATAAAATTGACATTTTCAAATTTAAAGTGGCATTTTGATAAGCTCTCTATAGGGGCTTATTTTTTCTATTTTCTAATTTTTTTATTTCTTTTCTTTTGTTTTCACACACACACAGATATATATATATATATATATATATATATATATATATATATATATATATATATATATATATATATATATATATATATATATAGATTTCCCCTATTTATTTCTTGTTCCTTTTTCTTTCTCTTTCTTTTTCTTTTTATCTTTTTTCTTTATATCATATTTTTTTTATTTTTTCTTCTTTTTCTTTGAACTTCTGAAAATAATTTGTAGAATGTAATAATTATTTACAACATCTCATGGGATAAAATCAACTGATCCTATAAATTATATGACCCTAGCAGTGGCTCCAATGGGGATGGCATCCTCCCTGTGAGGCACCAAGAACATTGTGATTTAGTAGCCTTTGTCCTTGTTTTGTAACTGAATTGATTAGTTGTTGTTGTTATTATAAAGATTGGAAGAAACTAATCATAAGCTTAGGGCCTTCTCTACGGGCTTCAACTCCTCATGTCAGCCACCCTCATTTGCAATAAAAGATAAAATGATATTTACAATGACATGTATGAAAACTTATCTATCCTTGAGTGAAATAGTTCTTGAGGAACTTGCCATTAACATGCCCTCCAGGAAATGTTTCTATAGTGATATCTTCCAATAAAAATGCATGAGTTCCATAGAAAACTTCAATTCTGTAAGGGCCTTTCCACAAACTATCAAACTTCCCATGTTTCCCTTTCTCTTCATTCTTAGCATTCCACTTTAAAACAATACCATCTTGCTGAAAATGATCTGCTTTAATCCTCCTGCCATGGATTTTCTTGATTTTAACTTGAATGACCTATGTATTGTTGTAAACCTCTTCTCTAGTTCGTTGTAAATGTATCAATTGATTGATCCTTATTTGAGCATCATTTGGTTCTGATTCCTCTTCCTGCAACAATTTCAGCATTGGAATTCCTAGGGAAATGGGAAAAATTGCATCTACTCCATAAACCAATTGGAAAGGTGACATTCCAATTGATTTCTTTGTGCTTATTCTATCAGCCCATAGGGCATTTATCAATTTCTTGTGCCAAGATTTCTTGTTTTCTTGCAGTAGTTTCTTTATGATGTTCACTAATGACTTGTTAGAAGATTCATCTAACCCATTTCCCTAGGGATAATAGGCAATAGAATGACCTAACACTATGTGATACTTGTTACAAAAATCAATCATCCTTTTTTATTTAAAAGCTACAACATTATCTGTAATAATTTTGTGGGGACAACCAAACCTGGAGAGAATATGGTCTTCAATGAACTGAATGATGACAGAATATGTAGCTTGTCTAGTTGGGACTGCTTCTATCCATTTGGTGAAGTAGTTTTTTGTTGTTAGGATCCACTTACGTTGAGGTAAAGAGATTAGGTGGATTTCTCCAATAAAATCCAAACCCCACTGCTATAAAGGCACCTCCACTGAGATATGCATGAGGGGTAGAGGTAGGAGTTTTCTCTTGCCTTCAAAAAATTGACATTGAAGTTGAAACTTTTTTATGAACATTTACAAACAAGGTAAGCCATTAAAAACTAGCTCTCACGATTTTGTTGGTAGTGGCCTTCCAGTATAAATGTCCTCCAAGGTCACCTTAATGAAACTCCACCATGAATTTATCTTCTTCATCCTTTAAAAAATAATTTAGTAAAATACCTCCAACATCCTTCCAATATAAATCTTGATTCAAAGTGAAAAACTTTACAGCTTTTAGTTTAAGAAATCTAGCCTTGCTTTTGGTCAAACCAGCAGGAGCTTGTAAATTCTGCAAAACATACATAATTAAGGAATTTAGACTTCTGTGATCCATAGCATTGTTTAGATAATCTTCGGCAAAATCACATAACCAATCTTTTGTCGACGCGTTTCGAACCAACCAGTGTGGTTCATCGTCAGGACAAGTTGAATAACCAATCCGGCTTATGCTTGATTAAATAGCGTGTGCAGAGACTCCAACAGCTAAAATGCTAACGGCTAATATTTTTGACTTAAGGATTTTGGTCAAACCACTAAATTAGTTAATTAATATTTCTAGAAATAGCTAAAATAGGTAAATAAAGGAATTCATTTGTTAATTAAAAATAAATAGATATATTATTATTCTTATATAGTATAATATTAGTATTTTAATTATAATGGTCAATATATCTCATAATATATATTAAATAATCTATAATTATTATTATTCCAATATTATTTAAATACAAGTGAATGGTAATAAATCCCTATTATTTTTATAATTTAGTTACACTAGGTAATGGTAAGTTAGATCCTCACTATTTAGTTAATTAAAATATATCATATTTATTATTTAAATATAATGGTTTATTAAAATAATAAGTTATATAAAATAATATATGTTTATTAAATAATCTATATCTATTTAATAATTTATAATTCCAAACAAATTGTTAAAACATTATTATTCCTAGAATTTAGTTATATTAGGTAAATACCATAATTTAGGGTAAAGTCCAATAGTATAACTAATATTATTGGTACATCATAATTTATCCTTTAAACCTAATGGTCAAATAATCAATATTCGTTCAATATTTTTTATTCCAATAAAAATATTAAAGGTAACTAAGCCCTTAGGTAAATATATTATTATCTATAGGGTTGATAAAGTCCATGTTTTTTACTAATAGTAAAACTAATATTACCTAATGGTCAAATTTCTATTAATAATCAATATTATTCAATATTTAATTATTACAAAAAATACTAAAGTTAACTATGTCATTAGGAAATTATATTATTCTTTATAAGGTTTAAAAAGGGGGGTTTTTTAGATATTAGTTAAAGGGAAACTCAATTCTAAGGTTAAAATAGAAATAATTATAAATGTATATGAAATTATGGAAGAAATTTAATTATAACATGCCCAATAGTATCGTAAACAGGTTAAGGATAATATAATAATTAGCCTGAAACTAATTCCTAACCTATTATAGATTTAAACACTCATAGTAATCGGACAAACCAGCCAAAAGAAAGATTAAAGGAGGGGGAAGACAGAAACCCTAAGACAAAACAAAAAGGGGAAGGAGGAGGCTAGGAAGATAAGGCTGGGACCCAGCAACTGCTAATCTTCCAGCCATCATCCCTATTAAGATTGTTCGGCCTTTTCTCGATCTCCAGGGCCTCTCTAAATTTGCGATGGTGAAACTGCGCAATTTTGGCAATGACTTGAGCCTTCTCTATACATACATGATGCATAGTCTTCCCCGCATGCTCAGCCAGGGCCGAGGACTTGGTCCTACCATGTCTTAAGTCAGCTGAATGCTCGCTAATCCGCTGATTGATAGAGCGACCAGTCTCACCAATATAAGGGGTCCCACAGGAACAAGGAATGACATAGACGCCCTTCATGTCCTTAGGGTCAATCGGGCCTTTCACGGACCTGAGGGAGCCACAGATAGTATTGAGAGGTCTAAAAGTTGCAGGAACACCATACTTCTTCAGAATCCTCGCAATCCTTTCCGTGGTTCCTTGAATGTAAGGAAGGTTCACACCCATGATATGATCAATAGGAACCCTTTGGATTGAAGGCTCCTTCTTGGCCCTGAGGAAGGCTTTTTGACCGAGGTGCCTATTGTAACCATTCTTCTCAAATACTTCTAGGAGGTGAGCTTTCTCTGTTTCCAGGCTCTCCTCATCCGAAATTCTAACAGCACGGGTGGCAAGCGTGCTAAGAACCCCTAACTTCTGAGCGGGGAAATGATGCGAAGAAGCATGCAAGTATTGCTCAGTATGCGTCTTCTTTCTATACACCTGATGAGAAAAGGAACCATCCACCTTCTTAGAGATGAGAACATCCAAGAACGGAAGACAGCCATTATCTTCTTTTTCCATCGTGAATTTAATGGCGGCGGATTGGTTATTGAGGTGACTGAAGAAACGATCCAGCTCGTCAGGACCATGAGACCAGACAACCCCCGTGTCATCAACGAATCTTTTCCAAAGCTTTGGTAAGAGGTGAGAGGAGGCCAAAGCCTTAGACTCAAACTCCTCCATGAAGAGATTAGCCATGACCAGGGACAAGGGGGAGCCCATGGAAACTCCGCAAGTCTGCTCATAGAATTCTCCCTCGAAGCTGAAAAAGGTAGAGGTAAGGCAAAGCTCAACTAACTTAGCCGTATCAGGGTCAGTTAGCTTAATAATTACCTTCATGGCCTCATTGATAGGAATGCAAGTATAAAGAGAGACCACGTCGAAACTTACCAAAATGTCCTCGGGCTCAAGATTAATTTTCTTAAGATCCTCAATAAATGAAGCTGAGTCTTTTACAAAGGACTCAGTCTGCCCAACCAAGGGTCTCAACTTTGCAGCGAGGAACTTAGCCAGGAGGTAAGTCGGACCACCGATGGTATTGACAATGGGTCTCAGGGGGACCCCATCCTTATGGATCATGCGAATAAGCATAATATTAGTATAAACAATTGTGATCATAGGAATAAAGCTGTAATATTTAATAGTAATAAGGATAAAGTCGATACTCCTAATTGTGATTTTATTAAAATATATAGTAATAATAGTAGTCGTGGTAATAAAGTATTGGATGGGATGGATAGCCTTTTGTGTAAGACTGATATCAAAGGTATGTCGATGGGAAATTCGAGTTCCCTACCTAAGGACACTAAGGTAGTGAATCTGTCGAGTTTTTCCTTTCCGCCTGCGGTTTTTAATCTCTTAGGGAAAGGTCTTAACTTTGCCTTAGCTCCCAGAAAAATCCCGATTGAGGACATCATTTGCGATGTAGAATATGGCATTAAGAACCTTCCTGAGAAGATTAAAGACACGATTAGGCAGGATTGTGCCGTTACCCTGAGGAGGGCTAAGCCTCCCCGTAGCAATATCAGCAAGGCTGAGTTTGAGGCTCTGAAGAGCTTGAACGGAAATCGTGATGTCGTGGTCTTAAAAGCTGATAAAGGCGGGGCTGCCGTTATCATGGATAGAAAGGATTACAGAAATAAGATGCTTGACCATCCCTGTAATAGTGGGAGTTATAAGAAGCTTTCGAAGAATCCCCTCAAAAAGGTTTCCAGAGCGGTCGCTCTTGCGATCAAGTCGTGCAATTCCACGATTCCTCTAGCCCAGAAACTTATTGAGGGTAACCTCATCACTCCGAGGATTTATGGTCTTCCAAAAATCCATAAGGATGGGGTCCCCCTGAGACCCATTGTCAATACCATCGGTGGTCTAACTTACCTCCTGGCTAAGTTCCTCGCTGCAAAGTTGAGACCCTTGGTTGGGCAGACTGAGTCCTTTATAAAAGACTCAGCTTCGTTTATTGAGGATCTTAAGAAAATTAATCTTGAGCCCGAGGACATTTTGGTAAGTTTCAACGTGGTCTCTCTTTATACTTGCATTCCTATCAATGAGGCCATGAAGGTAATTATTAAGCTAATTGACCCTGATACGGCTAAGTTAGTTGAGCTTTGCCTTACCTCTACCTTTTTCAGCTTCGAGGGTGAATTCTATGAGCAGACTTGCGGAGTTGCCATGGGCTCCCCCTTGTCCCCGGTCGTGGCTAATCTCTTCATGGAGGAGTTTGAGTCTAAGGCTTTTGCCTCCTCTCACCTCTTACCAAAGCTTTGGAAAAGATTCGTTGATGACATGGGGGTTGTCTGGTCTCATGGTCCTGACGAGCTGGATCGTTTCTTCAGTCACCTCAATAACCAATCCGCCACCATTAAATTCACGATGGAAAAAGAAGATAATGGTTGTCTTCCGTTCTTGGATGTTCTCATCTCTAAGAAGGTGGATGGTTCTTTTTCTCATCAGGTGTATAGAAAGAAGATGCATACTGAGCAATACTTGCATGCTTCTTCGCATCATTTCCCCGCTCAGAAGTTAGGGGTTCTTAGCACGCTTGCCACCCGTGCTGTTAGAATTTCGGATGAGGAGAGCCTGGAAACAGAGAAAGCTCACCTCCTAGAAGTCTTTGAGAAGAATGGTTACAATAGGCACCTCGGTTAAAAAGCCTTCCTCAGGGCCAAGAAGGAGCCTTCAATCCAAAGGGTTCCTATTGATCATATCATGGGTGTGAACCTTCCTTACATTCAAGGAACCACGGACAGGATTGCGAGGATTCTGAAGAAGTATGGTGTTCCTGCAACTTTTAGACCTCTCAATACTATCCGTGGCTCCCTCAGGTCCGTGAAAGACCCGATTGACCCTAAGGACATGAAGGGCGTCTATGTCATTCCTTGTTCCTGTGGGACCCCTTATATTGGTGAGACTGGTCGCTCTATCAATCAGCGGATTAGCGAGCATTCAGCTGACTTAAGACATGGTAGGACCAAGTCCTCGGCCCTGGCTGAGCATGCGGGGAAGACTATGCGTCATGTATGTATAGAGAAGGCTCAAGTCATTGCCAAAATTGCGCAGTTTCACCATCGCAAATTTAGAGAGGCCCTGGAGATCGAGAAAAGGCCGAACAATCTTAATAGGGATGATGGCTGGAAGATTAGCAGTTGCTGGGTCCCAGCCTTATCTTCCTAGCCTCCTCCTTCCCCTTTTTGTTTTGTCTTAGGGTTTCTGTCTTCCCCCTCCTTTAATCTTTCTTTTGGCTGGTTTGTCTGATTACTATGGAGTGTTTAAATCTATAATAGGTTAGGAATTAGTTTCAGGCTAATTATTATATTACCCTTAACCTGTTTGTGATACTATTGGGCATGTTATAATTAAATTTCTTCCATAATTTCATATACATTTATAATTATTTCTATTTTAATCCTTAGAATTAAGTTTCCCTTTAAATAATATCTAAAAAACCCCCCTTTTTAAACCTTATAAAGAATAATATAATTTCCTAATGACATAGTTAACTTTAATATTTTTTGTAATAAATAAATATTGAATAATATTGATTATTAATAGAAATTTGACCATTAGGTAATTTTAGTTTTACTATTAGTAAAAACCATGACTTTATCAACCCTATAGATAATAATATATTTACCTAAGGGCTTAGTTACCTTTAATATTTTTATTGGAATAAAAAATATTGAACGAATATTGACCATTAGGTTTAAAGGATAAATTATGATGTACCAATAATATTAGTTATACTATTGGACTTTACCCAAATTATGGTATTTACCTAATATAACCAAATTCTAGGTATAATAATGTTTTAACAATTTGTTTGGAATTATATATTATTAAATAGATATAGATTATTTAATAAACATATATTATTTTATATAACTTATTAGTTTAATAAACCATTATATTTAAATAATAAATATGATATATTTTAATTAACTAAATAGTGAGGATCTAACTTACCATTACCTAGTGTAACTAAATTATAAAAATAATAGGGATTTATTACCATTCACTTGTATTTAAATAATATTGGAATAATAATAATTATAGATTATTTAATATATATTATGAGATATAATGACCATTATAATTAAAATACTAATATTATACTATATAAGAATAATAATATATCTATTTATTTTTAATTAACAAATGAATTCCTTTATTTACCTATTTTAGCTATTTCTAGAAATATTAATTAACTAATTTAGTGGTTTGACCAGGATCCTTAAGTCAAAAATATTAGCCGTTAGCATTTTAGCTGTTGGAGTCTCTGCACACGCTATTTAATCAAGCATAAGCCGGATTGGTTCTTCAACTTGTCCTGACGATGAACCACACTGGTTGGTTCGAAACGCGTCGACAAAAGATTGGTTATGTGATTTTGCCGAAGATTATCTAAACAACATACATAATATCTGCATACCAGGGGGAAGTAAGAAAATTTTCTGATACATGTGGAGTTGCCATATCTTATTGTTCACTTAGAGCAGCTACAAAATTTATGTCCAATGCATGAAAATTTGACTCAGCCATCAGTTTGGCTAGTCCTTGACCTTTGATGAGTTTAGTAGGATTTATCTCTATGTCATGTTCTAAAATTACTGCAATCCATTTTCCTCTTTTCCCATCTATATCAGTCTGAGTGAGGATATCTTTCACCACTGCACATGGAACAAAAGAAATTATGTGAGAACGTAGAATATACACTTTGAAGTCATTCGGTGCATTTACTAAAGAAAAAACTTGTTTTTCCATGATATTGTACTTCAAGGAGGCATCTCTTAAAGCTCTACTGGAAAATGCTATAGGTTGTTCATGTCCCTCCTTGTTTTTCTGCAACAAAACAACTACAATAGTGTGCTCTGATGCAAAATAAAAAATCATGAAACCTTTAGTAAAATCGGGGCTAATTAAAACAGGAGCACATGTCAAAGCTACTTTCACTTCATTGAAATATTTTTTTGCCTCACTATTCCATTTTATTTTAGCATCCTTCTTCAACATGTTTGTGATTTCTCTCAATATCTCTGCTAGGTTTGGGATGAATCTTCTCAGGAAATGTATCCTGCCAATGAAAGACTGAACTTCCTTTTTTTTCATGGGAGGATCAATCTTCATTATGGCTTCAACTTTGCTGGGGTCTATTCTAATACCATCCTTTGAAATAATGTGACCAAGTAGATTTCCTTCCTCTAAACCAAAAAGAGTATTTTTGGGGTTCAAGGAAATGCCATGTTTCCTACATTTCTCAAAAACTATCCTTAAGTGAAGCAGGTGATCTTCGTCTCTTTTGGAAAATACAATAATGTCATCTAGATAAATCACAATAAAACTATCCTTCTCATCTGCAAAATCAATATCCATTTCTCTAGAAAGTGGCCCTTGCATTCATAAGGCCAAAGGGCATCTTTACATACATAAGGGTTCCCCAAGGTGTTGTGAAAGTTGTTTTATGTTGATCATCAGGATGCACCAAAATTTGGTTATATCCTGAAAAACCGTTGAGCAAAGAAATTATGCTAGAACCAACTACTTTCTATAAAATATGATCCATTTTAGGTAGATGGTAGTTATCTTTGAGTGACACTTTGTTCATATTCCTGAAATCTACACACAGTCTTATTTCTCATGTCTTTTTCCTTGTTGGCACTAGATTTGACACCCATTTTGAAAATCTTAAAGGCACAATTATTTTGGCATAAAAACCTTTTTTAACCTCTTTTTCTATCAACAATAACATAATTGGATTTACCCTCAGTTTCTTCTTGAAATGTTTTTGGTCCTCTATGATGGGAATGGTATGTTGTAAAATACTAGTATCATATGCCTTTAGATCTTCATAACCCCAAGCAAACACATCATAATATTCTTGTACTATATCAATGTACTTATGATTTTCATTGGGAGGTAAGGATTTAAACAACTTTACAATCTTTGGAGTTTCCTCAGTACCTATATTACATTCTTCAACCTCAACTCCTACAGGTTCTATCTTTGGCTTTTTAGCTACATCATTAAAATCAAACAACTCTTCTAATGGTACAAAACCCCCTGGCAAGACATTTTCTTTCAATTGTAGGACCTCAAGCTCTTCTAGCTTTTCATCAGTCTCATTCAACACTATTTCATTCATATCATTATCTACGTTGCTATCTTAATCAACATGTACACTCTCAAAACCTTATTTTAACTGTAAAAAAGTTTCTACCTTCTTATCACTACCGAAAACTTGCTAATATCTAACGTTATCTGGGATAGTTAGACTATGCTTCACTTCCACCTCAAATTTTTTATTAGGATGGAAAGGCATATTACAAGTGATGGCTAAAGTATCCAATGCATCAGCTAAGATATTCTGACCCTTAGGAACCAGAGGTAACTAATACTCTGGGAAGCACTGCAAAAAGTCTAAAACATTATTCCTTAGGCCCTTAGTCTAGGGTGTTTAGCCGAGTACTAACCTTTAATTTGATTAATGATGAGTTCAGAATCACCATGTATAGAAATCCTTTTAACTCTCAACCTTTTCAAAAGTTGTAGTCCTAAAATCAATGCTTCATACTCAACTATATTATTTGCGCATTGGAAATTGAGCTTGTAATAATATCCCTTTGTTATACGTGTTTGTGAATTTTAGACCCAAGCACCTGCCCCTTCTCCTTCCTTTCTCACTACCCCATCAAAATCCATGTTCCAAAGGGCTTCACCCTCTTCATCTTCCTCACTAGGATCTAATTTCAGCTCCTCTGTTTTTCTCAATTCAGTTTTCAAGTTTGACACTTCCTATTATGCACATATATCATTATATAGAATGAAGGAATCAATATCTGAATGCACATAATACAGGAGATAATTATTTGGTTTGTCTTAACTGATTACCATATATTTCATTAATGATTCCATACTCAACCTTCTACGTTGACCAAAAATAGGAATTATATCATATTTCATGTCCATCTGCAAGGTACCCTGTAGTTTTTCTCCCCATGATCTTGATAACAACATTCAACATTTGGGAGATATGTCTGCCACTACAATGTCCATTACCAGACTCTTTACTAGGATTTGAGCCAGAGTCACACATAAATCCTTGATGAGACCTAAGCATCTTAATTTTCGAGAACCAAAATAATATAAATCCTTGTTGGGTCTTGTTATATCTAATCCTATCTTTTCCATAATGACTCTAGCCATAAGATTGTGTGAAGCACCAAAATCAAGCATTGCATTGTGTAGAATGTAGTCATGGATGTTCAAACTGACATAGAAGGGTGGCACACTACCATCTTGAGACTTCCCTTCAACTTCAGGTCCAAACAATAATTTAGTTGGTCACCAGTTAAGTTTACCATGTTTGTTCCCTCCCCTATCTTTAGTGCCTTCATGACTTGAGATCTATATGCGTTCTTGTTAATCAATTCCATCAAAGGAATAGAAATTTTGACCTTGGTTGATTCATTTTCAATGCTGAAAGATGTTTGAGGTTTATCAACTTCCTTAATACTTACATCCTTTTTTTGAGAAGTCTCCCTTTGAGAATCATCCTTTGCCTAGTTGGTGGAAGGGGCATCACTCTGAATCTTCTTGGGAGAATTTCCTGCAGCCTTCTTACTTCTCAAATTGTATTGTTTGTGTACCTCCATGATAGAATTTTGGTATCCTTTTTTATAATCATCTGACTCTTCAGGGATGACTTATGGCTGTGATAACAAGAATAGATCATGTTCTTCCTTAGTTAAGAAAATATTTTCAATTTCTCCTTCCCCAATTAGATATATCTTATTTTCTTCAAGGTCCTCAGCTATCTCAACTCATTCATCTGCATAATTCTTCTGGAATGGAGGTATAATTTGTTTTTGATTAGTTAGGCATCTTTGACCTCTCTGCTTAATTTGGGGTGGATTCTTCTTAAAATTAGGATTTCTGATTTGAGTACCCCCTTGAGTTTCTCTTGGTGGAGCCTTGTCAGTTAAACTTATCCTCTCCATCATTCTTTCCATGGTTTGAATTAAGGTGTCTAACTTTTCATCCGATGAAGAAGAAGAAGGTTCTTCTTTGATTGTGACTCTTCTCTCAGCCTTTAACCTTTCTTTCTTAGCCCACAAATTTTCTTCCACACTAACAACATTCCTTTGCATTTCCTCTAGGGTAATAGGATTTCTCTCCCTCAATTGATAAGACATATCTTCATCAAAACCATATGGAAATTTGATCAAAGCGAACCCTTGTGGAGGTTTTATTGTTGTTGGAATAGAATTGTAAATGTTGTTGAACCTAGTGCAGTAATATTGAACTGTTTCACCAGGAGCTCTCTTTATACTCTCATATTCAGCCAAGATTTGAAGAGAATTCTTCTTTACTTCCCACCTTGTGAGAACACTTTGATGAAATTGTGGGAGATTTGCATCACTAGCTACTGGAAATTCCCTGAACCATTTCTTAACTTCTCCTATCAAACTTTGTGTAAAGAGACTCATTTTCATATCATCTTCATCAACTTCTTGCAAATCTGAATAATCATTAATTTTGTCTATGTGTTGTTGTGTTGTGATTGGCCATGTTCCATAAAATTGAGGTATACAACTCTGATAATCTTGTGGTGTGACATGAAGTTGTCTAGGCAAGACAAGAGGGGCATATTGAGCTGCAATGACTGGTAAATGGGAGGAAGATGTAACTATAATTGATGTGGATGTTGAGGGTGGTAAAGAAAGTGGGATTATGATCTAAGTTGGTATAGAGGTAGTAAAGACAGTAGATGAAATAGCGATAGTGGAAATAAGAGAAACCACTAGATGGGTTGGTGATGAGGTCGAAAAAGAAGAATTGGTTGATTGACCAGTAAATGATTTCTGAGAAACTAGGTTTAATCCAGTCACCAAATCTTCAAGATTATGAAATTGTTTTATAACATCTTCATCAGAATCTGAAATTTCAGGTTGATGTGTTGAGATATAAGGTTTCAAAACATTTTCATCAAAAACTGTCTCAGGGAAAAAAAAAATTGACTTGGTTCATAAAAGAATGTGCTCAAAAGGTAAGCAAATTCAATAGCCTCAATAGTTATGAAACTTTCAGGGAGGGAATCAAATTTGGGCAATGGATTATTGCTTGCTTGGCTCTCAGTAAAACTCTTCTTCCTAATAAGTTTCTCAGGATTATTTACAAGTTTAGGTGGGTTAGGATATGGATGGAATCTAGTGTAGATCTTTCTAGGAGCCAGATCTTCAATATATTATTTACAGATAGATGTATGTACACAATCTCAGTGGAAAAAACAACCTTATGTTGAGAAATGGCAACAGGAAATTCCAGTTTAATTTGTCCTTGAATTAAACTGAGAATTAAAATCGAATTATATTCTCATAGCAACCTATAAATAGTTAATTAAGTTTAATTAACTTAATTAGCTTAGGAATTTTAAGTTGGAAGTCTTTCTATAGTCATGTATATGTTCTCCCTGTTAGTGTCAGTGTTGTCTACCTGTCACCAGTGATCAAATATGCTTTTACCAAGTCTGTCAGGAGTCTCAAGGTCAAATTTTATCATGTCACTAGGTTTTCAGAGCAAAATTTGGTCATTGGCTAGTTTGTCTAGGAATGTCTCCATTATTTTGGAAAAATCATACGTTTTGGTCACTTACTTCACTCAGATGAATGAATCATAATAAAAAGGATGTTTTCATTATATCATTCATCATCATTACCATTACACTCAATCTCATGTCTTCATTAAGTCATTAGGGTTTCAAGGTCCATCCTCATTCAATGTGTAATTCCAGCATTAACTGAATCATGATTAGCAACTTTTTGTATAAGTTTGATGATTTTTTATAAGTTCTTCATGGTTGAAATCTCAAGGTTCCAGAAGAGGAAGTCCCACTCTTCAAAAAGATAAAGATCAACTTAGGTTTCAACTCTCTAAAGTGGCTTAGTTTTAAAGGTGAAAAATTATGTTTTGGAAAGGTATGTGGGGCCCATTTTTATTCAGAAATGTAACATATTTTGCCTATAAAAACCCAAAAGGTCCCAAACTCATTTCATTTACTTCATATTCTTATTTTTTCATCTAGCTCTCCCCTCCATTAGTGGAAAAACATGGGTTTTTTTGGGCAAATTTGGTCAAAACCTGGTGGCGTTATGCTTCCAGACACTACACTGCGCTTCCAGAGACTGCGCTGCACTTGTGCCAAAGCAGCTCTAAACCCTTCAAAACTCACCCAAATTTGATTTTGAAGCTTGAAAAATTATTTATTTCTATCTTAAGCTTGTTCCTAAGTAAGTATAACTCTTTTTGTTACCTTTACCTTTGGCAAGATGAATTCAAATGCAAGTTCTCTTCATCTAGGGTTTAGGTGAAATTTTCATGTTGCAAGCTAGTGTAACTGATGGTTTTGTTAGTTTTGATATTGTAAACATGTAAATATTCCACCTCACACCTCTGTACATGTTTAAAATACCTTTTGATTCACTAAATAACCTATAAATCATTAAATTCACTCACCTTTACCTAAACCCTAGCTCATACCTAGCATTTTGAGAAGATTTCCTAGTAGGTCTGTTTTTCAATTTCTCTTAGAAAATTCTTTCCCTCATTTCACTCCATTTAAGCTTCATAAGTTGCTTGTAGCCCCTATTCATCTCCTAAAAAATTCTCTACCATCATTTCCTTTCTTTAAACCCCTCATTTCATCATTTCACTCATTCCTAATTGTTTTTCCATTTTCCGATTATCTAGGGTTTCTACCATCATGGAGGGAGATTCTTCACCACAGAAGAAAAAAACCATAAAGGATGAAAAATACTCATATATGAGCCTACCAATTGCAATTAAATCAACTCATCGCCCTTCATCAAGAAATGCTTTGAAGATGTAAATTGTTTAGAGTTTTGTAAAAGGTTATGTGAAGTAGGTTTCCATGAACAGTTGAATGATTGGATTGCCACTCATTTGAAAGGGGAAAGGGCCATCATAGCAGGGGTTGAGTTTACATTTTTAGTGGCTTCCATTTCACTTGCTACAGGGATACTTGATCATGGAGAATACTGGTTCAAAGGTATGAATTTGGACCTTGAACATTACAGGTATTTCTTGAAAACACCCTACAGGGAGACCGTTACACACATCATCCCATTTAGGTACTTGTTGGAGAAGTATTCACCATTAATGAAGGTTGTCATGAAGTTTTTCACCTATGAGGGAAGGTTTTCTAGATTGTATGCATATCACATTCGGTTTCTAATGCACTTCACAGCTCAAAAACCTCTCAATATGTGCAATTATATATGTAGACACCTTGTTAAAATGTCTGAGAAGGTACAAGTGAAAGACAAAGAACACTACCCTAGTCCTTTTCATCATAGCTTGATTAATATTGTAGTTCTCCATTAACTTGCGGAGAAGAACATGACATGGGATTCTTTCATAGAAACAGCTTTGCAATGGCATGAGACTGATGTTTTAGTTCAACATCAAAACATACCAACACAGTAGATGGAGGTAGGATCATCAGGCCAATCAGTGAAGGTCCCTAAGGCACCTAGACCTGAGGTGACTAGAATGTATCAAAGAGGAAAAAGGCTTGTGTTTACTTCTCATGTTGAGAAAAGGTCCAAGCCTTCTACATTAGCAAAACAGGGATCACATGTACGAGATGAAGGCTTAATTGAGCATGAATTTGAATTGGTGGAATTAGAAACAACAAATGAGCCTTCAAACATGCAGCAAATCATCAAAGAGAAGGATTCTCAGATCAAATAACTCATGGACAACCTGACAAGAGCAAGGTTTTGTATCTCCTTCCTAGAAAAAGAAAACAGTCAGCTTAAAGTTAGACAACTCATGATGGAGAAAGTGCAAACTAAATTGTTGCAGCAAGTAGGTAAAGGCAAAGCAGTGTTGGAGCCTAGTGAACCTGAGGGAACTAGAAAACAAGGCAGGAAAAAGAGGCCAAGGACCAAGGGACTCAAAAAGGCATTGAAGGAGGAGGAAGGACACAGTTTCCTAGATGAAGACCTAGACATGGAGGATAGAATTGCCTCGGAGATTAATGAGGATAGAGAGTATTGACTAGATAAGGTCAATGACCACTTAGAAAAACTTCTTGACAAAACCAACAGAGATAACCAGCTACTAAGGAATATGGTACATCACTATCAAACCAAAAACATGATATGTAACATCAATCTCAAGCAGTTGGAAAACAAGCTAAAGGAAACCTTAAAGGACAAAAATGAGAGGGATAACTTGGAGATGCTTGCTAAAGCATCCATAAGGGCTTGACATACATCATTTTGCAGCTCATGACCAATTTTGAAGGATTTCTAAGCATTTTTGGTTTTTTGACTATTTTGGTGCCAAATTAAGAAAATTGGCTGGCACTACGCTTTTTCCTCAGGCCTCCAAATGACAAATGGTTTTCAGTTTTGGAAATATAATGGACTCCTCTCAAAAAAAAATTCATCATATTTCTTAGAGAGGACCCAAATTTTGAGAAAAAGGAGAAAAGGGGGTCAAAAATCAACATTCTACCCCTCTTTTTGACAGGCATTGTGCTTCTAGAGACACCTTGGGAGAATAAGTTTTTGAAGGGCTTCCCATGGGTCATTTTCGAAAATTCAAAGTTTTCTGGAAACTAGACAGGAAACTATAGTTGACCATTCTTTCAAATATCAATTTGGACCCCAGGAAGGCACTTTAAAGTGGGCTCACAGTTGGCATTGTGCTTCTACAAATTTCTGTGTTTTTCATTTAAATTTCACTCTGTAATTTCGTAGTTTTCAGTTTGACTTGTTCAAAGTCAAAAATCATGATGTAATTGAAGTAGTTAGAGGTTAGATGATGTAATAATGAATTAATTAGACATGATAGGTCGTTTTTATGGTTTATTAGACCTCATTAAGGAAGCAAAATCCAAAACAAAGTCTAAAAGAAGTGTTCATATTTGACCTTGTCACTCTCACCTGTTGGTTGAGAAAATCTTGAAAACAGTTCCACCACCTAGGAATTCGAGTCCTGAAGGTGGGGAAATGGTTAAATTGAGTCTATATGCATCATTTCTCATTCAGAGAGAAGGGTGGGACTTTTGTGGAGAAGGATTGTATCTTATGTTCTCTTCAACTAATACAGGATCAGTTGCAGCTATATTTCAGGAACTCTAGTTCAGTGAGTCTATGGTGTTGTTTCCTTTTCCTATCAGTTTCTAATGGATAAGTCATATCTCTTTACATGCTTTATCTTCTTCCTATGAATTTCCTTGCAGTTATATAGACATAAATCTTGAATTTAAGCTTTGTTTATGTGGAAATCATAATTGTGTTTGTTTTCCTCTAAAGCTAATGAATTCATGCTTTCACATGCTCATTAGGTTCTCTTAAACTCACAAATATACACTACACTGAAAAACACTATAAGTGCATTATAACACATTGATATCTAGCTCTTATTTATACTTGTCACTGCATACTTGAAGCCTTGACCTAATTACCTGCTCTAAACCCTAGTATAGTAAACCTAAAAACCCTAAATTCACAAATACTCAACCAAAACTTATATATCTAGCCTAAAACCTTGCTCTTTACAAATATTCATTGACAAATCCTTTGAGAGATCCCTCTCTAGTTCAGTAGGGCTATCTTCTAAGCTGAAACTGGTACGAGGTTACCTCTTTCGATCTCCTCCTCAACCTAGGAAATTATAGGGGATAACACTCCCTAAGTTTTAGGGGTCCAGTATGAGTTTAAATTGAGTTGGAAATTAGATCACTCAATTTACTGAGTTAAGTTCAGTTAAATTAGTTCCAAACTATTTGAGGAACTAATAGAGGACTAATAGTCAGTTGGTGCACTAATGCATCCACTAGTGCTACTCCAATTAACTGAATATTCCCTCATGAGAAACTCATGCATGTAAGTTCAGAGAAAGACCCAGTTGAGACTAGGGTGTAGGGACAGTGTACTATCAGCGGTATTATTTACTGGAGTGTAAATATCATGCCTGCATTAGATATTGATCCTATGTTTGGATTGCACAGTTTTGGAAGCATGAATTCCCTTTAAATACAGGATATTCATCCTAGGAATTATGCAAGATATTAGGGGCTTGGAGAGCTGCAGAATTGGCTAAGTGTTGGCCAAGAGGTAGCTTTCAATATGAGAGAGTTGAGCATACTTGTGAATAATTGTTCGAGTGAGAAAAATATTTGTATCTTCACTCATATTTCTGATATATGCAATACAGATAGTGGGGTTTTGAGCAGTGGCTTTCCCCATATATATCTTGTGTTATCTGCCATTGATTTATCTTCTTCTTGTTCATATTGTTTTCATTGATCTATTGGCTTCCACTGGTTGAAAGTAGAAATATATTCTTGTCCTGTGCTTTAGTAAATAGCATGAGCTTGTGAATCTACATGGTATTAGAGCTGAGAACAACATACTAGAGGAGATTTCAAAGTTTTGAGTTTTGGGTTATAGGTGAAATTCGAATTTGCAATACATACTTTAGGATCGGCAGATGGTGTTCTACATTTTATGGCTCGAGTATGCCTTGGAAGGCAACTCGAATTTTATAGCCTGGAGGGAGAGAATGGAGATTGTTCTAGAGGATAATGGGTTGAAGGAATTCGTTGATGAAGAAATTCCTAAGCCAACAACATCAGATGCACAAAATTTGGTTGAATGGAAGAAGTGTGTGGCACAGGCAAGGCAGATAATCCTTTAGGGAGTTCGAGACCACATTGTCTCAAGTCTCCATGGCAAGGAAACTCTGTATGCTATGTGGAAACTCTGTATCGGAACAACAATGACCAAAGGAATTTTGCACTAAAGGACAAACTTCGAAAAATCAAAATGGAGAAAGGCAAGACGATTCCAAAATACTTGAACAAGTTCACTCAATGTCGTGATGAACTTGGAAGTGTTGGAATCACGGTTTCCGAGGATGATATGGTGAGGCTTTCTCTTTTAAGACTCCCAAAGACTTGGCATAGTTATCAAGTCTTTGTCAATGGTCAAGAGAAGCTGCCAAATTAGGAATGATTGTGGTCGGATTTGATGTAGGAGGAGATTAGGAGGAACACCAGGGATGGTTCTTCATCAAAGATTGATGATGAAGAGAATTGTGCCTTAGCGATTAAAGCAAAGAAAGGGAAAGGTAAAGCTTCCCATTCCAAATTGGATTCTTATGATGGAGGTAAGAAGAAAGACATGATGAAAGTTAAGTCCTTTCATTTTCATGAGCTAGGCCATTTTGCTACAAATTGTCCAGTCAAGAAGTCCAAGAATAAGTCCTCAAGAGGAGCAGTGGGTGAGGCTTTGGCCTCTCAATTGAATTAGAATTTTCCCTTATTTCATGCATGGTGTCATAAATTATGGGAAGTGTATGGTACTTAGATAGTGGAGCTTCATTCCACATGATTGGTGACAAATATTTATTTAGTGACCTGGAGGAGAAAGATCTCCAGATGCATATCAAGATGGGTGATGACAGGAAGTATAGTGTTACTGGATTGGGCACAATTACTTTTCAGAGGGAGCATGGGGCTCCACTCACCTTGAAGAATGTTATGTATGTGCCCGGGCTGAAGAAGAACTTGGTATCTGTTGCCATGCTTGAGGATAGAGGCTATGATGTGATCTTCTCGAAAGGAAAGTTGTTCCTTCGACACATAGCCACGGGTCAAGTAAAGAAGATAGGGATTCGAGTGAAGAATATTTATAATTTGGAGGTAAAGGAGTGTGTTGCTTTGGCCACAAAAGTAGAAAGGTAGCAGAGCCGAGACGTTAGCGAGTTGTGGCACAAGTGATTGGGCCACTTGCATCATGGGTCTTTGAAGATATTGCAATAGATCTCTAGCAGTCTTCCCAAAGGTACGCTTGAGCAAGTTGATACATGCAATGGGTGTACTTTGGGAAAATACACCAAGTCTTCCTTTCACAACAGAGATAGTCAAGTAGAGGCTATTCTAGAGTGAGTCCATTAAGATGTGTGTGGACCATTCTCGACAGCATCCATGGCCAGACACACTTATTATGTTATATTTTTTTATGACTATTCTCGTAAATGTTGGATATTTTTCATGCAGAAAAAACATCAAACCTTCACAAAGTTTTGTGAGTTTAAAGCATTGGTGGAGAAAGAGTCGGGCAAGAAGGTTAAAGATCTACGGAGTGATATCGGTGGTGAGTATGTCTCAAACGAGTTTAAGAAATTTTTTGCAGCGAAAGGGATTAAACGGGAGTTGATGGCACCCCATAACCCTCAGCAAAAATGGGTGGCCAAGAAGAATAACATAAGAATAGTAGGGGAAGCGAGGGTGATGTTGCATGATCAGGTCATACCACTTCACTTGTGGGTTGAGGCATGCAACACAATGATTTATGTTCATAATTGTAGCCCACATCATATACTTGAGATGAAGACACTAGAGGAGGTTTATTCTAGTAAGAGGCCAGATGTTGGTCACTTCAGGATTTTTGGGTCATCGGTATATTTCCATGTTACCAAAGATGCACGGAAGAAGTTTGAGCCTACAAAAAAATTGGGGATATTTATGGGGTACACTGATACACTTCACAACTATCGGGTGTACTTGTCGACCTGTAGGATGATAATGGTTTGCAAGGATGTCAAATTCAGTGAGGAGAAGGCCATGTGAGTTTCCCTTGAGAGGGAGCTTGAGCTACATGCAGATGAGGATATTTTAGCTCCTAAGGTTGAGGAGACTCAGATTGATGTGGAGCAACCACATGTACAAGATCCGGGCGTGGATACATCCACTCAGGAAGCGTCTTCTAGAGAGGGAAGAAAGCGCACCAGAGAGGTTGATAGATTGTTGGATGATGCACGGGAGAATGTGGGAGCACCCACTTCTTAACGTAGGCAGAGGAGGCCACCTGAGAGGTACACTAGATACATGGCTCTTATGGGAAAATGTGTTGTGACAAAGCCATCTTCCTTTAAGGAAGTAGTGCAGCAGTCGGTTTGGGTTGATGCCATGGTGGAGGAGTATGACTCCATACTTTGTAACAGTGTTTGGGATGTGGTCTAGAGACCGGAGGACAAGTTAGTGGTGAGCTCCCGTTGGCTTTACAAGGTAAAGCAAGCTGCAAATGGTAGTGTGGAGAAGCAGAAGGCTAAATTTATGGCCCATGGATTTTCGCAGATAGAGGGGATTGACTATGATGAAACGTTTTCTCCTATTGCAAGGTACTCTTCAATCATATCTATATTGCCACTATTAGCATAGATGGGTTGGAAGATACATCAAATGGATGTGAAGATATCTTTCCTTAATGGCATGATTGAGGAAGAAGTGTACATAGAGAATCCTGAAGGTTTTGAGACCTTTGATCGTGAGTCACATGTGTGTCAGCTCAAGAGAGTGTTGTATGGGCTGAAGAAATCACCCCGTGCTTAGTACACCAGGATAGATAGCTACTTCATCGAGTTGGGCTTCATGAAGAGTGAAGTGGACGCGAACCTGTACCACATAGTGGTGGAAGGTAAACTATTGATCATTGTACTTTATGTTGATGATCTCATACTGATAGGTGATGATCAGCTAAACAAGTCTTGCAAGGAGGACCTTGCAAGAGAGTTTGAGATGAAGGACATGGGGCTCATGCATTACTTTCTCGACATGGAGGTATGGTAGGGAGATGGGGAGTTTTTTATGTCTCAGGGTAAGTATGCCAATGAGATACTCAACAAATTCTGCATGGAGAGCAACAAACCCATGGAGACTCCTCTAGAAGGTAACTAGAGGAAGGAGGATGCTACATCAGGGGAAGTAGTGGAAGCTATTGTTTACAGGAAGCTTGTGGGTTCACTCATGTACTTGGTGAACACACGACCTGATATATGCTATGCAGTTAACCAACTTAGTCAAGCGATGGTTAGGCCTACCAATATATATTGGAAGGCAACAAAGCATGTGTTGAGATACATCAAGGGCACTTCTCAGTATGGATTAGGTAATGACGGATAGAGGGAATGAAGCTTCAAGGCTTCACTAATGCAGATTGGGGAGGGAGTCCATTTGACCAGAAGAGCACATCAAGAGGGATCCTCAGCATTGGGTCAGCGACAATTTATTGGTACAGCAGGAAACAGAGATCGGTTGCAGTCATTTCAGCGAAGGCAGAGTACATGGCTACGAGTCAGGAAACATGTGAGGCCATATGGATGAGGAAGATCCTGGTTTGCTTGTTTGGTCAACAGATGGATCCAACTATGATTTACTATGATAATCAGAGTTGTATAAAACACCCTGGAAATCTAGTTTTTCATGATCGGTCCAAGCATATTGATATTTGATATCATCATCTCAGAGATTGTGTATTGAGATAGATTATGTTGTTAGAGTACATTCCCACAGAGGAGCAAGATGCTGACATTTTTACAAAGGCATTGTCAATATGTAAATTCGAGATTCACAGAGACAGGATCGGGGTAGCTGATAATCCCTTTCTTGTTGAGAGGGAGTGTTGAGAAATGGAAACAAGAAATTCCAGTTTAATTTTTCCTTGAATTAAACTGAGAATTAAAATCATATTCTATTCTCATAACAACTTGTAAATAGTTAATTAAGTTTCATTAACTTAATTAGCTTAGGAATTTCCAGTCGGAAGTCTTTTTGTAGTCATGTATATGTTCTCCCTAGGTTTTATGGGTCCAATATGAGTTTAAATTGAGCCGCAAATTAGTTCACGCATTTTACTGAGTTAAGTTCAGTTAAATTAATTCCAAAGCATTTGAGTAACTAATAGAGGACTAACAGTCAGTTGGTTCACTAATGAATTCGCTAGTGGTACTCCAGTTAACTGAATATTCCCTCATGAGAAACTCATGCATGCCAGTTTAGAGAAAGACCCAGTTGAGACTAGAGTGCAAGGACAATGTACTATCAGTGGTTATATTTACTGGAGTGTAAATATCATGCATGCATCAGAAATTGATCCTATGTTTGGATTACGCAGTTTTGGAAGCATGAATTCCCTTTAAATACAGGCTATTCATCCTAGGAATTACGCAAGAGATTAGGGGCTTGGAGAGCTGTAGAATTGGCTAAGTGTTGGCCAAGAGATAGCTTGTGAGCTGAGAGAGTTAAGCAAACTTGTGCAGAATTTTTCTAGTGAGAACGATCTTTGTATCTTCGCTCATATTTCTGATAATATGAAATATAGATAGTGGGGTTTTGGGTAGTGGCTTTCCCCAAATACATCTTGTGTTATGTGCCATTTATTTATCTTCTTCTTGTTCATATTATTTTCATCGCTTTATTGGCTTTCGCTGGTTGAAAGTAGAAGTAGATTTTTGTCTTATGCTTTAGTAAATTGCATGAGCTTGTGAATCTATAGGATTTTCTACACCTTAATAACATTTATCTCACAGTTACACACTAGAAACAACTTTGAGCTTTTAAAAAAAGTATTTATCAGGGAAACAATATAGCTTATATCAGGTTTTGTCCCCAGTATGGTCGCCAGAATGTTATCACTCCGTAATTTCCCAAGGCTGTGGAGAGAAACTAGAGGTAACCACAAAACCACTTGCAAAGTTGGGATCTAGCCCTTCCAGCTTCAAAGAGGGATCTCTCTTTTTTATTTAGATTTTTGTTTTAAGATATTAGGCTAGTTATTGAGTTATGAGATTGGTTTTTCAAATATTTGGTTGAAAATTGTAGGGAAAGACCATTGGGCATGGAGTCATGAGTCTTAGGGTGATCAAATACAAAAATAACAGAGCAGTTGTAACAGGGCAAGATAGGAAAACTTTTGGATTTTTAAGTATTTATGGAGTGTTCAGGATGAAAATGATTTAATTTCAATTAAATATAGAGCATGCTAACATGAATTATATACTTAACATCAAATTGAAAACATTAATATTGTTTACAAGCCAAACCAGAGTACATTTAACCAAATTTGGCCCTTTATCTTCTTGAAACAATAGAGACTGAAAACATATGGAAAACTGAGAAAATAACAATTTCACATGAGAAAGTACATCACCAAATGGTTTGACATGGGAATCCTGGAACAAAACTTCTTTGTATTATTGCAAATTGATCACTTCAGTACAACTTACATCAAAATATGGCTTCTTTCTTCATACAAGTTCCAACCTTTTCTAAGTCCTTTTACTAAGTATTTATAGAAACTATTTACATCTCAGATCAAACTTCAAAATAAAATAGATTTACAAAATAATATCTATTAAAGACACATATATTTTAGATATAGAAGAAGAAGATTAGGAAAATCTAGTGAAATTTGTTGCATTGTTGAGGCTTTGAAGGAATCTGGTGCGGACTGTGGCTATTTTACTACAAATGTTGTTCCTCTGCTGCCAAATTTTCAGGGTTTCAGTTGTACTTACTCGATCAACTCTAGAAACCGATCCCACCTTTCTTCATTTGGGATAGGAAAGCTTATCATGTTTCTAAACCTTTTGTCCACTTCAGTGTAAATCTAAAAAGTTGGCTTATTGACAAAAAGGTGATGAATCTCATGCTGAATATTTAAATCAAACTATAGGCCCTCTATAAATGTTTCTCCACTAATAATTTCTTTGGCCTTTACAAACTTTGAAGAAACAACAGCTATGTTACACAGTTGTTCCTAGTAATTTTCTAATGAAATCAATTTGTGATTAGAATTCCTCAAAGTAGGTAGACACATTTCTTGCAGTAGTGTGAACTTTTTGTTGAATCTTTTGACTTGCAACTCGAGCTCCTTACATTTTTTCTCTAGTTGTATCATTAAATTTATTTTCATTAGAACTCTTTTAACCTCCAATACTGTTGTTGTCCTATCTGGAATGTTTAGGTCCTCTAATTCATCCTTGGTCTTAGAGTTTAACAACTTAATAATATTTTGTGCCTCTTCTGGTCTGTGCTCCAAATCTTCTTTATTATTTTGTATTGCCGACTTAACTCTTTCCATGAATTATTCCTACTCAAAAGTGATTTGAATTTATGGCCACATATTTGTTATATTAGCATTTATATTCTACAAAATGTTATTTTTGGCCTCTGTCAACATCTGAATAATAAAAGTTTGGTATTTATATTTCTGAATTTGTTGAATGAGCTTGAAGTTCTTCTGCACTTTTGTTAAATAGGTATTACCATATCTAATTTTATTCTCCTCCATTCAAACAAATGTTGTTGATAACTTCTCTTTCTTTGCCTTAATTGATGATAATTCTTCCAAATCTTTAGTAAGCTCTTCTGTAGAATCTAAAGATGTTGCCTTTACTAAAGTCTCTACTATTGTACCTGTGCCTAATGTAGATGTCCCTACTGCTTCCCACTGTTCTTTTTCTCTTAACAGTGTTTCCATGTCCTACTCCATTTTCTGTATCTGTGCATTATGCTCAACAACAATTATAAATATCTTTTCCTTTTCCATTTCTATGCTAGCAACTTCTTTATCTTGAGGATATTTTGTGGATGGTAGCTTCATTTTTTTTTAATGCTTGAATATCTACCTCTTTTCTCTTTATAAGCTCTTTTGTTGCCTTGATATTAGCAGGGTCATGTCCTAGCCTTATTATCAAATCTTCTAAAGAGTTGATTTTGTTGTCGTTAGCAAAGGATGACATACTCTCAATCTTCAACTAAGAATGCATGTTTTTCAACAATGACAATAATTTGGAAACCGTCATGGATGAACTGGTGATTATTGAAAATATCAGCTCCCCTGTTTGCTTGTTTAAATTGATTTGATGAATTTCATGTATCTTCTTTGTATCAATTGAGAAAATGAAGGCTTTGTAGTCTTCAACACTCCTGGGAGCTGGCACTAAAGGTTCCATGAAGGCCATTTGGAACTGTCCTTTCTCTGAGATGAATGTAGAGAGAAATCTATGTTGTTTTTTTGTTGTCTGCTTCCAAAATTCTACCTAAGTTGAAACCTTTAAAGCTTCATTTTTCAACTTTATCTCCTTGTACCTTGAAAATATACTCTACTGAGTTGAAATTTGAGAACTAGAAGATACTGGAGACTAACTATTCGTTCTACAATAGGTGACTGAATTGTTTCTTCTGCTTGAGGAAAAGTATTGACAGGAGTTCCTGTCAAAACTACCGTGGTCGGCTATTGTGTATCTCTTTCTTCTGGAGATTCATCCAGGATAGTAATCATCGGAGGATCAACTTGAGGGTCTGATTTTGTAGTATTATTTGAGTCCTTTTTCCTTTTAAAAAGCAATAAATTATGCACCTTTTGTTTCAAACTTAGTAGGGGACATGTCCCCTCTCTCCCCCTTTTGACCTCCTTCTCCTTAGGAATAGGTATCTACATGAATGACTAACTAACCAGTCGTTCTTTAGCTTCTTGTGTTGGACACAGATTGTCATTGATGTCAATATGGCAATATTCGAGGAGCAGATAGAGACGAGAGGAGCAAATATACCACAAATAACACTATCAGGTGCCATCGAGAACCGTATAGGCCACAAAAGCTTATCAGATGCTAGTGATTACACTATCGGAAGCTTATCGGGCCTGTAAAGCCCATATATGCATTTAATACATTATCGAAGCAGAAACCATATAAATATGAATTAACGTAAACAGAGGCGGAATACTATGAATCCCCGGCAAATACACTATCAAGGTTACGCAGATGGACGACAGATACAGCACGACGGGTAGATCCAACGGTCGTGGGCGATAAAGATGCACGCAGGTTAACGAGCGGGAGGGCCAAAGTAAAAGGCAGTAAGCGGTTTCCCCGCACCGCTCACAGGAAAAGGTGGCTTATGTACGAGATGGCGCAATACTGTAATAAAGCGCCGCATGGCAGATGGGACAGCGGGGAAACAACTTTCCCCGCGGTCTATCGCGTGCACAAGTTCGCGGGGCGGGAGCTACGAACACCGTCAAATCTTGTGGTGGATGATCGAACGACTGGGATAATCGCACACATTTCGGGGTTGATGTGACAGAGAAAGCCGTAGGCCTGGGATTTTTGTTAAAGCTTAGGGTTATGAGGAAATGGTCCTATGGCCGCTTTAACTCTGCACTCGAGCTAAAAACGAAAAACCCTTATATGTGATTTTAAACAAAGGACCCTAGGAAAGAAGAGAAATGAGGATGAACGAGGTGAAGGGTGACTTAAACAGGGTCTTGAGAGAAAAACAAAGATAAAGGGGTTTAAAAGAGAATGAAGGAGAATGAAGGGGAGATGAAACCAACTGTTGCGAACCTCTTGAAAGCAGAACTAGCACTGCCAAACCTGCTTCTTACCCATCAAAAGATTAATCTTATAGCAGAGCTAACAGTCACAACGATCAAGGAGGGAAGCTGAAAGATCAAGCGAGTCAGAGGAAATGACAGCGACTGAGGAGGAAGCCTAAGAGATGATGTAAGCAGAAACGAATGGACAAAGGCATGGGAATGTATAAAACAGTAGAAATAGAGAATTGTTGGTGCGGTTATGGTGGTGAAGAACCCGAGGGTGAGATAATAGAAGTAGTAGAGGCAAAAGAGGCAGAAAAAGCAGTGGAGGCTGTAGAGGCAGTAGAAGCAATAGAGGCAGGAGAGCAGGAGTGAGACAACCTCAGCTGAATAGAGTGCAGCAGCATACCTATTTATACCAAGGTTGGGTTGGAGCCCAAGAGGTTGGAGCCTCAAAACTGAACAAGACTGAAGTCATTGGGGTAGGTGCTCCTAAGTGCAGAACCACTGCAAAACAGAGTTGGTGCTCTGGAGGTTGGAGCCTCACTGAAGTCCAAGTTGGAGCTTGGAAACTATTCAAAATCATATTTATACTTATATTGTATTTATTTCTTTGCACTATCTTGAGTTTTAATAAAATCATTAAATTCAGCTATTGATTTTTGTGCTCTGTGTATACATATACATATCTATATAGGTTGTTGGAAATCACTAGAACAATTAAAAAAAAAAAAAATAGTAAGAAATACTGATTCACCCCCCCCCCCCTCAGTATTTCCAACAATTGGTATCAGAGCAGGCTTCTTCATACTAGCCTAACAGCTTGAAGAAGGATCTGCAACCATGATTAGAAACCACGAAGCATCAGGAAGACCTCCTTTGTTCGATGGCACTAACTTTGGTTTCTGGAAGAAAAGAATGACTTACTACTTAATGTCTCTTGGACCTGAAGTCTAACATTTTGTTCAAAATGAATACAAAACTACTTCCACTCTTCCAATAGACCAAGACGAGAGGAAAGCCTACATCGCAAATGCAGAGGCCATGAACTCCATCACTAGTGGAATCACTGATTCCAAGTTTACAAAATCATGCACTGTACCTCGGCCAAAGAAATGTGGGAGAAGCTAGTTGGCTTGTACGATGGAGACTCAAAAGTCAAAAAGGCAAAGCTTCAAACTCACAGAAGACAATTTGAAAGTTTTAGGATGGAAGATGAAGAAGATATTGTAGCATACCTCCTCCAAGTCGCTAAAGTGGTAAATTCCTTGAAAGGATTGGACGAAAAAGTTGAAGAAAGTACCATTGTTCAAAAGGTATTAAGGTCTCTTCCAGACAAGTTTGACTCCAAAATAAGTGCTATAGAAGAAGCAAAGGATCTATATACCCTCAAAATGGATGAACTCCATGGAATTCTCACTGCCTATGAAATGAGGAAAGGTGGCCCAAGCTCCAAAGATGCAACATTCAAGGCCTCAAGGTCAAAGAAGGGGAAAGAAAGGAATGACTGTAGTGATGAGTCAGATGTGGAATCCGAATTGGCTCAATTTGTATGAAAGCTGGAGAAAGGATCTAAGCTTAAAGGCAAGTATCCTCTTATCTGTTTTAAATGTGGTAAAATAGGTCATTATGCAGCAAAATGTTCTCATAAACATGACAGTGATGATGAAGGAAATTATAAAATAATGGCACATAAAATGAAAGGGTTCAATAAGAAAAACTTCTTCTCCAAGCAAGATGAGTCTAATGAGGATGAGTTTATGGTCATCAAAAGGAAATCAGATGAGGAAAGCGATCATGATGAAAGCCAAGAAGCATTATTCATGGCACTCGCAGATGATGATGACTCAGGGCTGGAAGGAAATGTAGATGAACTGTTAATAAGTTCCATTGAAGAGAATGAGAAACTACGGAACAAAATCATTTCTCTCAAAGTGGAAAATGAGGAATAAGAAGGAGAGAAGATCTCTTGGAAGCAAAGCTTAAAGAAAAGGAAGAGACTTGTGAAGAACGCGAGACCAAAATAGTGTCTCTAAGAAAGGAGTTGGAGCAAATTAAAAAGGGCTGTAAAAGCTCTCAAATACTTGAGACTATTCTGAAAAATCAAAAACCTCAACATGACAAGTCTGGAATAGGTTCCAAAGGAGAATCCTCAAGCACTAAGAATAATGCAAGAAGCTATGCCGATGCACTTTCCTACAATCCAAAATATGAAAAGTGCACCCCAGATCCCAAGAATGAAGAGAGAATTACTCCAAAGAAGAATGTGGAGTCGAATCATGGACACTACAGCAAATATAAACATGTACTCCACCAAGGGCCCATCACAAATCCAAAGAACGAGGGAGGAGTAATTCCCAGGAAGGAAATCGACTCAAACCATGGTTTGCTTCAACAAGTACAAAACCATCTTTCTTGGACATTACTTTCACTGTAAAAACTTCAATCATCAAGCCAGACATTGTATGGCTCGCAGAAGTGAAAAGAAAGCTAAAGGATATAATAATCAACTCATTTGCCCCCAAAAGGTAGGGATAAATCAAAACCTTTAATTATTTTGACCCCTTGACCAAATTTGATCTAATTTGCTCTTTCTGCTACAATAATGGGCACTATGAACAAGACTTCCCACTCAAAGGAAGAAAGACGAGTAGCATGAACTCCAGCATGGACAAATGCGGCCTGGCTCTATATGCTCAAAATAATGGAAACCAGTGGTTTATAGATAGTGAGTGCTCCAGACACATGACAGGAGACAGAAGGAAGTTTTTCTCACTGAGAAAAAAGGAATGGAATGTGTCCTTTGGAAGCGGATTTGGCAGAATTGCAGGAAAAGGAACAGTTACTCTAATCAATGGAAAAGGAAAAGGTCAAGATGCTCTGCTAGTTGATGGACTCAAACACAACCTCTTGAGTGTCAGCCAAATCTGTGATCAAGGACATAAGGTTGTTTTCAGCACCAAAGACTGTGAAATAAGGAACTCTGCCTCAGGGAAACTTGTGGCAAAAGGGGTGAGGACACCAGACAACATTTACATTCTAAACAAGATTCAAGAAAATAAATGCTACCTGAGTTAGACAAATGAGAGTTGGTTGTGGCACAAGCAACTTGGACATACAAGCTTCGAAAATCTGATCAATATCAGCAAGATCAAAGCTGTACGAGACATCCCAAGGCTGTTCAAACCAAATCAAGCAGTATGTGGTCCATGTCAACATGGAAAGCAGACCAGAATCAGCCACAAGACAAAGGAACACTCTACATCGAAGCCCTTAGAGATCATCCATGCTGATGTATGTGGGCCAACTAGAAATCAAGCACTCCAAGGAGAAAGGTACTTTGTGTTATTTGTTGATGATTATACTAGAATGATGTGGATATATTTCATAAAGTATAAATTTGAAACTTTTGAGTGTTTCAAGAATGTAAAAGCCCTTGTATAAAATGAAAAAGATTCAAAAATTAAGTGCCTCAGAACATACAAAGGAGGAGAATTCACATCAAACGAGTTTAGTGAGTTCTGTAATATTCATGGAATTAAAAGGGAATTCTCGACTGCCAGAACACCTCAACAAAATGGGGTAGTTGAAAGAAGAAACTGAACGGTCCAAGAAATGGAAAGAACTATGCTATTAGCAGCAGACTTACATCCTAGATTCTGGAGAGAAGTAGTAGGGACAGCTGTCTACACACTGAATCGAACTCAATTAAGACCAAATTGTGATAAAACTCCTTATGAGCTATGGAAAGGAAGACCTGCTTCAGTGAAGTACTTCAAGATCTTTGGAAGCAAGTGCTTCATAAAAATAAATGATGGTTCACCAGGAAAGTTTGATTGTCGGGTTGATGAAGGGATATTTCTTGGATACTCTACACGGAGCAAGGCTTACAAGTGCTACAATTATCGACTGAAGAAAATAGTGGAAAGAATTGATGTAAAGGTTGATGAATATCTTCCAGTAAAGGAAATTGAAGAACATGAAGATGACTTTCTCATTGAAGAAGAAGAACCTAAATAAGAATAAATAGATGAGGAAGAAGAAGAAGACGAAGAGGAAAGACAACCACCTAATACCCCTTCTAAGACAAAGTATGTCCAAAGACACCATCCAGAAGAGCATATCATTGGCGATAAAGATGAAGGTGTGCAGACCTGAAGAAGGATAAAAATTACACCAAAGAGAAAAGTCATTGCCCTCCTATCTATGATAGAATCAGAAACATTTGCAGAAGCAAGTAAGGATCCTCATTGGGTAAAAGCCATGGAAGAAGAAATGACCCAAATTGAGAAGAACAAGACATGGGAGCTGGTACCTTGTCCAAAGGACAAAAACATAATAGGAACGAAACGGGTGTTCAAAAATAAAATGAATGAGGAAAGACAGGTTATTAGAAACAAGGCAAGACATGTCTGCAAAGGTTATTCACAAATTAAAGGAATTGACTTTGAAGAGACATTTGCACCAGTGGCCGTATGGAAGCTATCAGGATGTTCTTGGCATTTTCTTGCTCAAAAGGATTCAAAATCTATCAAATGAACGTGAAATCAGCATTTCTAAATGGGGAACTCAAGGAGGAAGTCTACATGGAGTAGCCAGAAGGTTTTGATCTAACAGCAGGAAAGGACTTAGTTTGTAAGTTGAAAAAGGCTTTATATGGGTTGAAACAAGCTCCTAGAGCTTGGTATGCAAGAATGGATCACTATCTACAACAACAAGGCTTCAAAAAGGGAGTGGCTGGAAGCAATCTATACATAAAGACAGATCAAGGTAAGTTACTAGTTGCTCTTGTTTATGTTGATGATCAGATTTTTGCTAGTAATAATGATGAAATGAGCCATGAATTTTCTCAAAACATGTCAAAAGAGTTTGAGATGTCAATGATAGGAGAGTTGTCCCACTTCCTTGGACTTCAAATATCTCAAACTAGAGCAAGATTGTGTATATCTCAAACCAAATATCTAAAAGACATGCTCAAAAAATATGGAATGGAGGATTGTGCACCCATGAGCACACCTATGACCACAAATTGCAAACTGAGCAAAGATGATGACTCCCCTCTAGTAGATGCAACTCATTACAAGTCAATGATTGGATCCCTACTATACTTAACAGCTACACAACTAGACATAATGCAAGCAGTAGGAATGGTGGGAAGATTTCAATCTGCTCCCAAACAATCCCATTTATTAGTTGTAAAAAGAATTCTCAGATATCTAAAGGGAACTTCTGATTTCGGTCTTTGGTACCCAAAGGACTCAACACTAACTATAACTGCATACACCGATACTGATTGGGCTGGAAGTATAGATGATCGGAAAAGCACTAGTGGAAATGCATTATTCCTAGGAGACTATTTGGTATCCTGGCTTAGCAAAAAATAGTCATCCATATCATTATCCATAGCCGAAGCTGAGTATATTGCTGCAGAAAACTATTGTTCTCAGATACTATGGATGAAGGAAGCTCTAAAAGATCTCGACATATGTACAAATCAACCAATTTCCATCTATTGTGACAACACAAGTGCTATCAGTCTCAGCAAAAATCCTGTGATGCACTCAAGAACCAAACACATACAAATCAAGTATCATTTTCTCCATGAACAAGTAGCTGAAAAAAACATCGTCCTGGAATATATCAGTACTAAGGAGCAGATAACTGATATTTTCACAAAACCTCTTCCTCAAGAAGCATTCGAACATCTGCGTCAAAAGATGGGGTTTATTTCTTTATCATCACTCAAGTTCATTCATAAAGATGTAGCAGGATAGGGGGAGCAGTTTGACAGGGGGAGTCCATATGCATCCCTTTGCCATTGATGTCAAAGGGGGATAAAGCAGAAGAATATTGCCATCAATAACAAAGGGGGAGATTGTTGGACACAGATTGTCATTGATGTCAATATGGCAATATTCTAGGAGCAGATAGAGATGAGAGGAGCAAATATACCATAGATAACGCTATCAGGTGCCATCAGGAGTCGTATAGGCCACAAAAGCTTATCGGATGCTAGCGATTACACTATCAGAAGCTTATCGGGCCTGTAAAGCCCATATATGCGTTTAATACATTATCGGAGGAGAAATCATATAAATATGCATTAACGTAAACGGAGGTGGAATACTATGAATCCCCGGCAAATACACTATTAGAGTTGCGCAGATGGACGGCAGATACAGCACCACGGGCAGATCCAACGGTCGCGGGCAATAAAGATGCACGCAAGTTAACGAGCAGGAGGGCTGTACTAAAAGGCGGTAAGCAGTTTCCCCGAACTGCTCACAGGAAAAGGTGGCTTACGTACGAGATGGAACGATCCTGTAATAAAGCACCGCGTGGCAAATAGGACGGCTGGGAAACAGCTTCCCCCGCGGGCTATCGTGTGCGCAAGTTCACGGGGTGGGAGCTGTGAACACCGTCAGATCTTGTGGCGTATGATTGAACGGCTAGGATAATCGCGCACGTTTCGGGGTTGATGTGATAGAGAAAGTTGCGGGCCCAGGATTTTTTTTAAAGCTTAGGGTTATGAGGAAATGGTCATATGGCTGCTTTAACTCTGCACTCAGGCTAAAAACGAAAAACCCTTATATGTGATTTTAAACAAAGGACCCCGGGAAAGAAGAGAAATGAGGATGAACGAGGTGAAGGGTGACTTAAACAGGGTCTTGAGAGAAAAACATAGATAAAGGGGTTTAAAAGAGAATGAAGGAGAATGAAGGGGAGATGAAACCAACTGCTGCGAACCTCTTGAAAGCACAACCAGCACTGCCAAACCTGCTTCTTACCCATCAAAAGCTTAATCTTATAGCAGAGCTAACAGTCACAACGATCAAGGAGGGAAGCTGAAAGATCAAGCGAGTCAGAGGAAACGACAGCGACTGAGGAGGAAGCCTAAGAGACGGTGTAAGTGGAAACGAATGGACAAAGGCATGGGAATGTATAAAACAGTAGAAACAAAGAACTGTTGGTGCGGTTATGGTGGTGAAGAACCCGAGGGTGAGATAGTAGAAGCAGCAGAGGCAAAAGAGGCAGAAAAATTAGCGGAGGCTGTAGAGGCAGCAGAAGCAGTAGAGGAAGGAGATCAGGAGTGAGACAACCTCAGCTGAATAGAGTGCAACAACATACCTGTTTATACCAAGGTTGGGTTGGAGCCCAAGAGGTTGGAGCCTCAGAACTGAACAGGACTGAAGTCATTGGGGTAGGTGCTCCTAAGTGCAAAACCACTGCAAAACAGAGTTGGTGCTCTGGAGGTTGGAGCCTCACTAAAGTCCAAGTTGGAGCTTGGCAACTACTCACAATCAGATTTATACTTATATTTTATTTATTTCTTTGCACTGTCTTGAGTTTTAATAAAAGCATTAAATTCAGCTGTTGATTTTTGTGTTCTGTGTATACATATACATATCTATATAGGTTGTTGGCAATCACTAGAACAAATAAAAAAAATAATTAAATAGTAAGAAATACTGATTCACCCCCCCCCCCCAACCCCCCCGTCTCAGTATTTCCAACATGCTGTAAAGTTCCCTTTGTACATTCCTCTTGGTTAACATTTTTTTCAATTTCGAGCCTTGGTGTATGTGCATAGGAAGTACTCTTCTATTCTAATCTAAGTTTTGAAATGATGCCCAGAGGATCATACGACCAAGAGAAACTAGGCATAAATTTCATTTGACTTAAAATAACTTCTACCTCCTTTGTTGCAACTTTGGTGTTGACAATATAAGGACCTGTATTAGCTTTTAGCTTGAACTGTTCTTTCTATTTGTAGGATACAAACCGCAAATCATCCATGTTCATCATTTGTCTAGTGTATTCTAATGTAAATATTCTGACTAGTACAAACAATGGTAACCTGTAAGGAGGTAACTATGATCCATATATCCTAATTTCAGTATAATTCTGGTATAAATACCAATCTCAACTTTTGATTACTCTAACAAGTGAAATATCTTCTTTATCTCTGGTGAAATCCTCAGTATCACATCACTGCAAAGCAAGCATAATGAGGTATGTAGAAACTTATCAACGAAATCAATGTAAGTATACTCCTCTGACTTATTTCTAACCAGAGAAGTCCACTGAATCACGGACAAAGGATTTCCCTTTTATCTGTCTGCTGTAAATGAAATTTGAACCTATATGACTGATGAAATAAAATAAGATAAACCAATATTGACTGATATTTGAAAACACCTCCAGCTTTGAAATTCACAAATTGATCACGCATTACATTGGACATAAATTGACTGTGATTGAAAAGAATGGATGGCTTTTTGCCCACTGCAAAAATTGACAGAAATCCTAGAACTATTTCATCTACCCATTGATCATTATAATACCCAAGCAGTCAGGTTACCATAGAATTTACTTGTTTGAACATTTCTGGGAAGATCAAGACAAGGTAGGGGGGATTGGTCTGGGGTAATTCAGCATTTTCAGGAAGGAAACATTCGAAGATTTGTGCTCTCTGAGGGAAATTTAGGTTTTTGTATAAATCCATCAATACATTAGCTGAGAAAGGATGATGGGAGGCTTGGTATTCAAGTTGCAGGGCCTGGCAAATACTTTGAGGGAAAATGGAGAAAATGACTTCGTTATTTTGGGAAAGCACAACTTTTTGGCTTGGCAAGTATCGAAGATTGCACCGAGTGGAGAATTCAAAGAAAAAGTGAGTTTGGGGGAAAATAAACTGAGGAAGAAGGGATTCCCAAATGTTCAGATCATCACTTTTGTCAAGGAATTTTTATTTTCCCAATTGTGCAAGTTTGTAAAGGTTGAATTCACACTAGGTCTTGGAAATTTTGTACTGGGTGTCGATCAGAGGGGATTTATCAAAATCAAGGATAGGGGGAGTCATGGGATTTTGATCCTTTCTGTGTCGACATGTTTGAAATCGAGCAATAGAAAGGCAAAAAAAACCATATCAGAACATGCTTGATAGAAAAATCCTAAGAACAAGGTTACTCGGCTGAAAATGGGTCGATTTTGGAGAGGAAAAACAACTGTAGAAGGTTGACAGTTGGTGGCAGCTTCATCTTCGACCGTCAGAATGAATGGTGTGGTGAAAGAAATGAATTTGCAGGCTTCTAAGGGTTTTTATAACAATTCGATCGGTTACATAACATAAAAGTTAATATCATGGAGCAGGGGCAGATTTATTGAGAAAATGGATAAACAAAAGGAAATTAAATGAAACGTTCCATATGGAATTGGCGGCAAATATTTAAACGTTGAACAGCTAGTTGATGTGGAGGGGGTGACATGGAAAGATAGATGGTGGGAGTGGAGTGGTGGAGGTAATGGATAGTTGGAGGGAGGTCAGTGGTGGATAAGAAGACAAGTGGCGAGAATTGAATGGTGGAGGTAACAGGTAGTTGGCGAGAATGGAGCGACGTTATTTCAGGGAGGGGGACGTGCATGTGGTAAATAGTATCAGGAGGGGACCCCCCGAAATGTACCAAACTTCTCCACGTCGGCCCAAGTGGTTTGGACGGAAACATTTTTCAGCGCCACCCCCACCCCCCCTTATGTCAACCATCGAGAATGCGGGGGGGGGCAATTACCCCTCCATCATAGATCTTGGCAGAGATGATCCTGGCTGTTGGCCTCAATGCATTATTTAACAACAAATGACAAATGAAATTTGTCGTATTATTTAATACATAATATGTTATAAAATATTATAACTAAAGTTTGAAACATGCTATATAAAATTTGACATTTTCGAGTTTAAAGTGGCATTTTGATTGGCTCGCTATAGAGCTTATTTTTTCTATTTTCTAATTCTTTTATTTATTTTCTATTGTTTTCACACACACACACACACACACACATATATATATATAGATATTGTTTTCCCCTATTTATTTCTTTTTCCTTTTTCTTTCTCTTTTTTTTTCTTTTTCTCGTTTTTCTTTATATCATATTTTTTCATTTTTTCTTCTTTTTCTTTGAACTTCTGAAAATAATTTGCAAAATCTAATAACTATTTACAACATCTCATGGGAGAAAATCAACAGATAATCATCAATTGATCCTATAAATTATAGGACTCTAACATAAGGTCTCAACATCAAAGGTTTTAGTGGTGTCTCAAAATCATTTCCTTTGGTGCCCATTCTTTCCATTTTCATCCACAATTTTTCTTTCCCTTGGATAAAACCCTAGTTTGATTATAGCTTCAACTTGAGGGCTTGTTCAAGGTTTCATGTGTTTACCTGAAAAAATCAAACCAAGCCAAATAAAAGGCTAAAGAAGTGAATAGCATAATAAATTGAAAAAAGAAACTACTTCATTATGTCGCCCCCCTTCAAAGTCCTATGAGCAAAGTTCTTATCTAAAAAAAATGAACTTATAAAAAAATAAAAGATAGGAAAATTTGTATAGGCCAAAGTAGTAATAGTTAGTTCTCACAAGGATTTGCAAATAAAAGAAGACTCTTAGCAACAATTTAATCTGCTAGTTGGACTAGAATTACATTGTCAACATTATATCTGACTTTGGAAGTTAAACCATATGTTTTTCTTACATCCACTTTCACACACACACACTTAGAGGACTTGAAAAATATCTTTAGTTTTAGCCCTAAGACATGAAACAAGAGTAAAGGTTTTTTCTTAGCTTTTCAAGTAATTTGGTAACATTTTCTAAATTATTTGCGTTAATTTATCTTATCTTTGTTAACATTTAAATATTAGTTGAATTGTACATGTCATTAACGGTTTGCAACTAGGCATTGATAATCTTATCATCCAACACCGATAATTACATGGTGTTTCTTCATCATCTCTAAATGTATACCTTAACAATATTTGGAGAATAATTTTTAATATACAAAGTTTTGCTAACACGTACAAGAAAATTCTCCTAAACTTGTTCATATTTAAAAAAAATATTTGATGTAAAATTGAATTAGTTGGTCAAATTAACACAACTAGCTTCAATTATTAGATTTCGAAGAGTTTCAAAAGTGCTTTCAACACTATTATTTAATTGGTCTTTTAGGAAAAGGGTGCAAATATTATGTCCACTTTTAATTATTTTATTTTTGACCTCATCAAAGTGGATAAACATTGTTGGGATACCGCTTGTATTCTCCCATGGTTTTCAAGAGCACATGGAATTGCAATTGATGGATTAGAGGCCTCTTTGTCCTATAGAAAGAAGACATTCTACCTTATTTGACATATTTGGAGATAATAACTTTTTTTTGTCAATCATATTGTGTGTTTCAGTTTTTTTTTTTTCTTTGTTAATATTATGTTATATATAAACGAAATCTTGCAAGAATCCAGTTCTCTCAAGTGGTCTAGGTTAGTTCAAAGATGTTGGAAGGTACATTTTACTTTCCAAGTTTATTTTTCTTAGATAAAATTGTATTTAATACTAATTAAGAATATCACAATATTTTTCTCAATATTATTGTTTTATTTATGCTAATGCCTTCATTTGATCTAGCCATTTTACTATTATTGGATTAACCCCATTGAGAGAATGTTTTTGTGTTTTGATTTAGGTTGTTACTTACTTTGAAATAATGGAGAAAGTTGTTGTATCGTTTAGATTTTCTTTATTTAGGCTTTAGATCTTATTTCTTAGGAGGTTGGTAATCTCCCTAACTACACGTATTGTATAGGATATGTAATGTTTGATTCTTCATTCAATGAAAGTGTAGCGTTGTTTGGTAGCCTCAGAGGATCCTCACTTAAGAGCTACTAAATTCATTCATTAACAATTTTGTCTTCATAATTTCAAATTGGTATCAGAGTAGTGATCTATGAAGCTATTGTTGGGTTTATGAAAGAGGTATAGTAATGTGATCTATTGCATGTGGCTGGCTAATCAGATAATTCTGGCCACATTGTGAAGTTGGAATTGTGGATGTGAAGGTATTGTATCTTTGGGAGCAGTGTTTAAGCGGTAAGGCCATGACCCTGGAGCTCTGTGAAGATAGATCTAACCTGGAGATCTGCATGAATCATTGTTGTGGTGCTTATTTTCCATATCAGGGTTATTTTTTTGTTACCAATGTTGAGGTCATTTACCTATTCATGGAACTGAGAGATTATGTATCTCTTGTCTCGATTGCAGATTGCATGCTCTGTGAAGAGCATTTTGAGACTGCACACCCTATGAAAGCTGGATCGACCAGCATGTGGGAGAATCTTTCAACTACATGCTCTGGAGAAGAATAAACGGTGTTGTGTGGAGCGTGTGGACAAAATTGTTGTGTGAGCAGTGGAGCATGCTAATGAGTCAGCGTTGACAACAACGTTGAAGGTGGGTCACACCATATATTACACCATGAAAACTGATAAGCCTAATAAATTATATGGATCAAATTATGTTAATTGGAAATTCACGGTGCAGAATCTGATGGAAAGATATGGTGTTTTGACAATCATAAAGGGAGAGGAAGCAAAACCAAGTGTTGTTGCAGGTGTGACAACTGCATCGATTCAAGATTGGGAAAAGTAGGAGAAGAAAGAAAAGGTATTATTAAGGATGTCTGTTAAAGATAATATAACTCCTCATATTTGTGATTTTTAGGCCTCTAATGAAACCTGGAATACACTAAAGGAGTTGTATGAGACAAAAAATACAAATCAGGTCATTTTCCTGAAAAGTAAGCTTCTTTATATTAAAACAAAAGAAAATGAATCAGTTAGTGCTTTTGTTTCAAGAATCAAAGACTTGAAAGATAAGCTGGGAGACATAGGAGAATTGGCACCTAGTACTGATCTTGTAATTATTGGAAATACTGGGGGGGGGGGGGGGGGGTGAAATAGTATTTCTTTTTCATTTGTTGTTTTACCAGTTAAAACGTTTATATTCAGAACACAAGATGAACAACAAAAATAAATTATTTTATTAATATAATCTTTACAATTAAATAGATACAATATATATATATATATAATTCCAATCTATTTCTAAGCACCAACTTGGACTTTTGTGAGGTTCCAACCTCCAGAGCACCAACTCTGTTTTGTCAAGGCACCAACCTTGGACTTAGGAGCACCAACTCCCAGGACACCAATCCTTCTAGTTCTGAGGCACCAACCACAAGGACACCAATCCTTCCAGTTTCTGAGGCACCAATCCTAAAGACACCAATCCTTCCAACTTCTGAGGCACTAACCCCAAGGGCTCCAACCCAATCTTGTCAAGGCATGTTTGATAGTAATGTTCTACTCTCAGAACTCTTCTTTACTGAGTTTTGTCTGTTTACAGCTTCACTGTAGTATCCATGCTACAACATCAATAGAAACCAATCTTCTTATGAAGGAGTCTTTACAACTCTTCATACTGTCCACACAGAGTCTTCAATAGCCATCATGATCTCTGATAATGTATCCACGTAGCTTTAGTGATTCTACTATTAACGACACTAAGCTCTGCACAAGAACCAACTTTCTGTTCAATCATATGTTCTAACTATCACAGTAAATGCTTCAGCATGACTACTTCTCTGTTGGCTACTTCTCCCTTCAAACAATGTCAGACAAAATTTTATTTATTATATCACATAATTGTTCTTCAGACTGCATTGTGTACCTGATTAATTCATCACAGGTCTGAGTCTTTCACAGGGTAACACAATCAATAGAGATGCACGTCCTTTGAATGCCTCCTGTCCTTTTGGACCTTCAGCCCTTTTCTATTTTTCTGGACCTACAATTGCCTCTGTTTCTTCCAGTTTTTCAACAACAGCAGCATAAAGGCAATTCTTTGTTTTCTTATACTAATATGCTTGACCTTTGGCTTCCCTTTCACTCGCTTGAACTTCTGCTTCCTCTATGCTCGCTCAACCTTTTGGATTCCTCCTTTAATTGCTTGATCTTCGGCTTCCTGATCTCTAGCTTCCTCTGTCTCTTCATGTTCGCAAATGCTCATTAGACACGTTCAGGAGGAAGAGCGGCTGAAATGCAAATAAATATTACTTATTAAAAATATCAGAGAGGTCCTTTTCCTTTAATAATATTCATACATTAAACTTCATTGTTTACAGAGGATTTCATTGGAGAGACAGTACCAACATGGAGGCCCCACATGCCATGTCACAATCGCAATCGCAATCGCAATCGTTCAGGACCACTAAACTATCGGAAACATTAATTTATGCTTTTGGCCTTAAAAACCCCGAAAAACACATTTATCGGAATACACAGGAATACATAGGAAAACTGACCGAATGCTTAAGGTCGGCCTTCAAATACATTACGCCCACATCTATAACTTCATCGGGTCTGCTCCTCCACAAATTTATCGCAATCGGCAGTTTTGCACACAACATGGCCAATTCCCCTTCTGTCGACGGGACGGATGTGACATTGAATGAATTGTTTTTAATGAATCCATCGGGTCCATATATATATCACAATCGGGGCTTTATAGAGTGGCAAGGCTTTACAATATATGTGATATGTGATGAATGCGATAATATGTTAAATCATATTGCAATGTTGTAGTCGGGTCCGCGTTATTATCGCAATCACAGTTTTAATGTGACACAGGATTTAAACTTTGTGATACATAACTCCCAACACGACAGATGTGATATACCATTAGGGCACAATATAATAGGATAATCGGGTCTGCATATGTATCGCAATCGGCATTTTAATGTGGAAAAACTTTAACAAGGGTTGCAATATTACAACGGACGTGATATTACAATAGGGCATGTTATAACATTGCGGTGGGTCTATATATGTATATTGCAGTCGGGGGTTTTAGGGGTGATAGCCCTTCATAACTTGTGACTACCGCGGATGCGATATAACAATAGGGCATTTTATAATGGTGCAGTAGGTCCGTGTATTTATAGAATATATATATATATATATATATATATACTCCTCTGCTCCTCTGATCGGTCTTCCCTTTGGATTTTGAAAGTTCTTCTTTGGCATATATGGTTCGTGTATTTATATAATATATATATACTCCTCTGCTCCTCTGATCGATCTTCACTTTGGATTCCAATAGTTCTTCTTTGGCATATATGGTTTGTGTATTTATATAATATATATATACTCCTTTGCTCCTCTGATCAGTCTTCCCTTCGAATTCCGATAGTTCTTCTTTGGCATTTATTACATGCGATGCTCCTCCATTAACTGCTCTTTTGATGACTTCTTCCTCATTGCAGGACTTCTTGGGCATATAATACATGTGATATTCCAAATATGGATCCTCTTGCTATAATGTCTTCCTTTGGCTTTGTAATGTCTTTCAATGAACTTCTCTGATACCTTCATACCTTGATGGCTTTTGTCTTTTCCGATGTACCTCTCTTGCTCTCATATTCTACAATACTCTTAAGCATACGCGATAGCTTTGATATGCCTCCTTTGTTAACTCCTCCATTAACAAACTCTTACTCATGGCTTGGCTTTCCTGATGGCCTTGCTCCTTGGATTCATATCATCATTTAGTATCCTAGGATATTGCTATATAGACATACTCATGTTACTTCATAGATCTGCTCTACTTGGCTTCACATCATTGTTTACTGTCCAGAATATCGCCATATTGACATCAATGAAAACCTAGGTTAACAATCGCCCCCTTTGTTATTGATGGCAATATTCTTCTTCTCTCCCCCTTTGACATCAATGGCAAAGGAGTGCACAAGGACTCCCCCTGTCGAACTGCTTCTCTTCTTGAATAGTAGATCTTCATGGGTCTGTTACTCCCCCTATCATAGTGCTCTTCTTTTTACTCAAGATAGAAGGATTGATGCTTTATCATCAATTAGCACATTATCCCCTCTTCATGTCTCAGAACTACTTTATCATGGCTTCAATAATGCTTAAAGATGCTCCACTTCAATGCTTTCAAACAGATTGCAAATAGCCACACACCAAGTGTCCAAGTCCAAGTTTTTATGCTTCAATCCATATTTTGTTGTCTCCACAGTGAGAATTAAGGGGCCTTCATAGTATAATTAAGAAAATGCCACTGAAATTGCTATCTTTCTTCAAATCCAAGTTCCTTTGTATCTCTATGCTTCTCCTTAAGTTACTGAGCTATATTCCACTACACAACATTCTCCTTTCTATAGTATTTTTGAAGAGCCATCTTTTCCTTGTGTTCTTGTAAAGATTTCTGCAAGTTATCTCCACTAGTTGATTTTTATATCCAATCTGTGACAGTCTTTCAAATTATTTATGCTGATTTGCATCTTTTTTCAATGCTTTAGTTTTGGTTAGATGCTGCCAACTTCTCTTGCTTCATGCTCCATTTCAAATGTATCTATTTGTTTGAAGGTTTCCTCTATTTGTGTCCATAATCTTCCTGTTCTCACATCAAATCCCTGAGTCGAGACATTTAACATCTGTAATATCAGCACCATAGTTATTTTCCCTATTTCTCTAGTATTAGATGACCTTCTCTGTTGCTCCATTTACTATTTATTGATTAAGTGGAAATCATCCTCAACAACAGTCCAAAGAATGGTTACAAGATCATGTTCTTCAATGGAGTACTCCTAAGAAATGATCTTTATCAAAGAATGATTGTTAATATAGCTCAATAAGGATTTCATAAAGACTCTTTCACTAATAGCTTCTGCAATAATGATCAAGAATCACCGGCTCCCCCTAACTGTATGCATCATCACTTTTGGCAGAGTCTTCCCATCAAATGCTTACATTGTCAAAATTCAGGCCAATAACATGTGTTGTTGGCTGGAGAGTTCAAGGGACTTTCGGATTGTATTTGCTTCCTTCTCCATACTTGTGTAACTTTCTTATTTTGCATGGTTCTAGCTTGTGTAAGAGCCCAAGTTAAGTTACAATCACGTGCCATATGACCAATGTTATGACACTTGAAGCATTCTACATTGTTCATGAATAAGAATTCATGATTTCTTCCTACAAAATTGTTCCTTGGAGATTGTTGGGGACCATAATATCTATCTTTATGATATGGTTGGGGACCATAACATCTATCTTTATGATATGCTTTACAATATTTTGCCATGTGACCAAAGTTTGTACAATAATAACAATAAACAAGAAATAAAATTTGGTACCTGGGAGATGGATATTTCCTTGATGTACTTCTGAAGTCCTTTTGTCTTGAGATCCTTTGATGATAACCATTGCTTCTAGAATCCTTGACATTATCTACATTTCTTCTTGGAGCAGGATTTTTTCCATTGTTTCCTTGATTTTTCTCCTTGCCTTTGTTGGAACTGGGAGCATCACCATTTCTTTATGGCTTCTTCACATCCTTTTTGTTTGAAGCATTATCATTATTGTTTTAGGGTTCAGCTACATACTCGAGACCTGATTTATCAAATGGACATCTTTGATGGCTGAGCATGTCATCCAAAGCTTGAGAGCTCTTCAAGGTTTTGTTCATCCCTTCAACCTTTTTCCTGAGGAAGACAATCTCTTCTTCCAATCTTTCACACTCATATTTCTTCTTAGTAAGTTGTTTCTCAATTTCTTCCTTGATATGAGCAGCTTCATTTGCTTCTATTTTAAGGGAGATGATATCTGACTTCATTTTGAAGATTTCTTCATTTTCCTTTGCTAGACTGCTCTCCATTTCTTCCTTGATCCTTGTAGCTTTACATGTTTTGGCCTTGAGAAGTTTGATGTTAGATTTTAATTTGAAGATTTCTTCATCCTTTTCTTTTAGTTGAAATATCATGGTGTTTCTCTCCTTTTCTGCTTCATCGACCTATTCTTCTATGATTGCAAATGCTTCCATTGTCTTCTCAGCTCCTTGTGCTAACTTTCTTGCTTCTTGTAGTTGACTTGACAAGCTATCTTCCCGTTTCTTTGCTTTATCCAATTGATTTTTCATGGATATGACTTCTTCATGATGCTTTCTTTTTTTTTTATGAAATTCCTTCTTAAGCTTGGAAAGCTCTTCATCCCTTTCCTGTATTTGAAGCTAGACAAGGTCAACTTTCTCCCTTGTTTGGTCTTGGTCACCAGCTAGTGCTTTCTTCTTAAGTTCATTTTTATCCTTTTTCAAATTGATAATCTCTTCCATGGTAGCTGTAAGTTGAGCAAGGAGATCTTCTACAAAATCTTTTTCATCCTCTTCATCTTCTAGATCTTCTTTAGCCTTGATCTCATCATTCTCATTTTCAACTTCTATGACGAGTTCTGGATTTCCTTCTTGATTTCCATCATCTTCTTGACTGATGATCATGGTCAATGCTCCTTTTGAGTGAAGGTCATGAATTTTTTCCCATATACTCTTTGCCGATGAATAATTTCCTAAATTGTTCTTTATAAAATCAAGTAGCCCATTCAAGATTCCCTTCATTGCTTTTTCATTGTACTCCTTGGATTCTCCATCCATCATGTTATCAACAATTACTGATTTCCAGATTTCAATGCTGTGAGTCTTTAAGAAATTCCTCATTCTTGCTTCCCATATATTAAAGTTCCCATTGAACCATGGAGCCTCCTCAAATTGATTGTCTTCTATTTTATTGGTAGTGGGAGACACATCCTTAGGAGGATTGGAGACTTTCTTCCTTGACTTTGCAATTGTGTTATAAAGATCAACCTTCAAGTTGTTAGGCTTTGAATGAAGGTACTGGCTCTGATACCAATTATTGGAAATACTGAGGGGGGGAGGTGAATCAGTATTTCTTTTTCAATTATTACTTTACCAGTTAAAACATTTATATTCAGAACACAAGATGAACAACAAGAATAAATTCTTTTATTATTATAATCTTTACAATAAAATAGATACAATATATATATAATTCCAATCTGTTTCCAAGCACCAACTTGGACTTTTGTGAGGTTCCAACCTCTAGAGCACCAACTCTGTTTTGTCAAGGCACCAACCTTGGACTTAGGAGCACCAACTCCCAAGAGATCAATCCTTCCAATTCTAAGGACACCAATCCTTCTAGTTTTTTAGGCACCAATCCCAAGGACACCAATCCTTCCAAATTTTGAGGTAATAACCCCAAGGGCTTCGACCCAATCTTGCTAAGGTATGTTTGATAGTAATGTTCTGCTCTCAGAACTCTTCTTTACTGAGTTTTGTCTGTTTACAGCTTCACTGTAGTCTCCATGCTACAGCATCAATGGCAACCAGTCTTATTATGAAGGAGTCTTTACAACTCTTCATACTTTCCACACAGAGTCTGCAACAGCCATCATGATCTCTGATAATGTCCCCACACAACTTTAGTGAGTCTACTATTAGTTCCACTAAGCTCTACACAAGAACCAACTTTCTGTTCAAGCATCTGTTCTAACTGTCACAGTAAATGCTTCAACATGACTACTTCTCTGCTGGTTACTTCTCCCTTCAAACAATGTCAGATAAAACTTTATTTATTACATCACAGAATTGTTCTTCAGACTGCATTGTGTAGCTGATTAATTCATCACAGGTCTGAGTCTTTCACATGGTAACACGATCAACAGAGATGCTCGTCCTTCGAATGCCTCCTGTCCTGTTGGACAATCGACCCTTTTCTGTTCTGCTGGACCTATGGCTACCTCTGTTTCTTCCATTTTTTCAACAACAATAGCGTAAAAGGCAATTCTCTGTTTTCTTATACTGATACGCCTAGCCTTTGGCTTCCCTTTTGCTCGGATGAACTTCTACTTCCTCTGTGCTCGCTTGACCTTTTGGCTTCCTCCTTTGATTGCTTGATCTTCAACTTCCCAATCTCTGGCTTCCTCTGTCTCTTCGTGTTCACCAACACTCATTGGACACGTTCAGGAGGAAGAGCATCCGAAATACAAAGAAATATTGCTTATTAAAAATATCAGATAGGTCCTTTTCCTTTAATAATATTCATACATTAGACTTCATTGTTTACGGAGGATTTCATTGGAGAGACAATACCAACAGGGAGGCCCCACATTCCACGTCACAATCGCAGTCGCAATCGCAATCATTCAAGCCCACTAAACTATCGGAAATGTTAATTTATGCTTTTGGCCTTAAAAACCCTGGGCAACACATTTATCAGAATACACAGGAATACACGGAAAAACCTGACCAAATGCTTAAGGCCGGACTTCAAATACATTACGCCTGCATCTATAACTTCATTGAGTCCGCTCCTCCACAACTTTATCGCAATCGGTAGTTTTGCACATAACATGGCCAATTCCCCTTCTGTCGACGGGACGGATGTGACATTCAATGAATTGTTTTTAATGAATCCATCGGGTCCATATATATATCGCAATCGGTGCTTTATAGAGTGGCAAGTCTTTACAATATATGCGATATGGATGCAATAATATGTTAAATCATATTGCAATGGTGTAGTCGGGTCCGTGTTATTATCGCAATCACAGTTTTAACATGACACGGGCTTTAAACTCTACAATACATAACTCCCAACATGACGAACGTGATATACCATTAGGGCGCTATATAATAGGATCATCGGGTCTACATACGTATCACAATCGGCATTTTAATGTGGCAAAACTCTAACAAGGCTTGCAATATTGCGATGGACGCGATATTACAATAGGGCATGTTATAATGTTGCAATGGGTCTGCATATGTATATCACAGTCGGGGGTTTTGGGGGTGACATCCCTTCATAACTTGCGATTACTGCAGATGCGATATAACAATAGGGCATTTTATAATGGTGCAATGGGTCCGTGTATTTATAGAATATATATATATATATACTCCTCTGCTCCTCTCATCGGTCTTCCCTTTGGATTCCGATAGTTCTTCTTTGGCATATATGGTCCGTGTATTTATAATATATATATATATATATATATATATATATATATATATATATATATATATATATATATATATATATATATATACTCCTCTGCTCCTCTGATCGGTCTTCCCTTTGGATTCTGATAGTTCTTCTTTGGCATATATGGTCTGTGTATTTATATAATATATATATACTCCTCTGCTCCTCTGATTGGTCTTCCCTTTGGATTCTGATAGTTCTTCTTTGGAATATATTACATGCGATGCTCCTCTGTTAACTACTCTTTTGATGACTTCTTCCTCTTTGCGGGACTTCTTGGGCATATAATACATGCAATATTCCCGATATGGCTCCTCTTTCTCCAATAGGACTTCTTGGGCATATAATACATGCGATATTCTCGATATGGCTCCTCTTGCTCCAATTTCTTCCTTTGGCTTTGCAATGTCTTTCAATGAACTTCTCTGATACCTTCATACCTTGATGGCTTCTGCCTTTTCCGATATGCCTCTCTTGGTGTGATATTCTACAATACTCTTAAGCATAAGTGATAGCTTTGATATGCCTCCTTTGTTAACTCCTCCATTAACAGACTCTTACTCATGGCTTGGCTTTCCTGATGGCCTTGCTCCTTGGCTTCATATCATCATTTAGTATCCTAGGATATTTCTATATAGACATACTCCTATTGCTTCATGGATCTACTCTACTTGGCTGCACATCATCGTTATTGTCTAAAATATTGCCATATTGACATCAATGACAACCTAGGTTAATAGTAACAATCACTTTAAATGGAATTTTAGGGGACTATAAAATGTTTGTTATAGGTCTTACACCAAGGCAGAAAGCTCCCACTTTTGAGGAATTGACAGGTATACTGATGCAGGAAGAAGAGTGGCACGGGAATTTGAAGCCTCAAAATCCAGACTTAGCACTTGTCATGAAGAAGAAATTATTCAAAGGAAATCAGGGAGAAGGAAATAAAAGTGGAAGCCCATTTCAGAGAAAGCCATCTCCAAAGCCAAATCAAGGTATGTCACCTACTACAAATGATTCTAAAATTAAATATTTTTATTGTGGTAGAAGTGAGCATCTTGCCAGAGATTTCTACGAGAAGAAAAGTGATGAAGCGAGGAATAAGCACATAAGACATTCATGACACTTTGCAGGAGAAGCCCTGAATTCTGATCTTAAGAATATTAAGTTGTTTATGCCTAATGTTGTGTTGTCTGTTAACACTGATGATGCCAATGAATGGTTTGTGGATTCTGGAGCTTCAATCCATATGACATGCAATAAGGATTGGTATGTGAATTTCAATGAAATAAGTAACGGTGGAAACATTTATCTTAGAGATGATAGTGCACATTAGATCAAGGTATATGGAGATATTCTAGTGACTTTAACAAATGGCAATGTCAGGTGCATTCATAATGTTATGTACATGCCCAAGATCAAGAAAAATATTATCTGTGTCCACAATCACAAATCATAATCTAAAAGTTGAATTCTTCAAAATACATTACACAATAAAGGACTTGTTGGATCACTGCAAAATGGTTTCTTCAGGAGTCAGAGTTGGAGGCTTGTGCAAACTTCTTTCACCAGCAAGAGTCATCAACCACTGACTTCTAAAACTGTGTCAATAGAAAGTCTTTGTTACCAGAGGTATGGTCATATTAATTTTCATGATTTTTTATTGTTGCAGAAACAAAGAATGGTTGAAGGACTCCCTATGTTAAAGAATGAGTATGTTGCTTGTGAAGGATGTGCATTAGGAAAAATTCACAGAGATGAATTCCCTATTCTGATAGGAGAAGAGTGATGTATTAGAACTTGTTCATCTTGATGTTTGTGGACCAATGCAGACAAGATCCCTAGGAGGAGCTTATTATTTTTTGTTATTTATTGATGATTACACAAGGTGCACTAGGGTGTACTTCCTTATGAGAAAGAGTGATGTTTTTGAATGATTCAAAGAAATAAAAAACATGGTAGAGAAGAAGACATGGAAGTTCATAAAGATCCTCCCATTTAGATCAAGGGAGAGAGTACAGGTTGAGGAAATTCATCAAGTACTGTAAGGATCATGGAATAGTGCAACAATTTAGTGTACCCTACACTCCACAGTAGAACGATGTTGCATAAAAGAAAAACAAAACATTGGTGCAGTGTGCTCAGAGTATGATTAAAGGTGAGAATCTCTCAAATATCTTTTGGGCTAAGGCCATTAGCAATATTTTTTATTTAAAGAATAGAAGGCCAACAAGGTATCTTGATCCCAAGGCCCCATTCCAAGCCTTGTATGGTTTTAAACCAATAGTTCATCATTTGAGGGTATTTGGGTGTAAATCCTGTGCACATATTCCTAAAGACAATAAAAATAAGCGTGATGCTAAAGCCATCAAATGTAATTTTGTAGGATATTGTTCATAATTTAAAGCATATAAAATATTTGATCCATCTCCTCACAAAGTATTTGCGAGTAGAGATGTAATTTTCTATGAACAAGCAGATGAAGGCAACAATGACAATAGTTATGAAAGGTGGCACATACTTCCTGAAGTTAAAGACAATAAAGAAAAAGTAGAAGATAGTAAGCAACAAAAGCTTGAGGAGGAATCCAGTGATATGGACACCACCAGTAGTTATAGCTCACCTAAAGGTGGAGAAGTGCCTTCAAAGAACAAGGATGAAGACAATGAAGTGTCAAGGAGAGCTACTCGATAGATTCGCCTACCCGAAAGGTACAAGTATTATGCTCTCATCAGTAGTGTTTTGAATGTCATAGAACCCATGAGTTTTAACGAAGTTGATGAATATGAAGAGTGGAGAAAATTAATGAAGGAAGAATATAATTCTATAATTAAAAATAAAACCTGGGAATTGAGTGAATTTCCTAAAGATAAGAGCACATTGGATATAAATGGTTATACAAATGCAAGTTTAAAGCAAATGGAAGTATAGATAAATATAAAGCTAGATTGGTGGCAAAATGGTACTCACAGAAAGAGGGTATTGACTATGTAGAAACATTTTCACATGTAGCTAAACTAAATACTATTATATTGTTAATTGCATTAGCTACAAAGTATAATTGGAACTTACACCAACTAGATGTAAAATTTGTTTTTATGAATGGCGATTTAAAGGAGGAGGTGTATTTGACACAACCTGAAGGATTTGTGAAAAAGGGGCAGGAACATTTAGTTTGCAGATTAAATACAACTTTGTATAGGTTGAAGCAAGCACCCAGGTCATGCTATGAGAAGATAGATCCCTTCTTTCTTCAATAAGGTTCTATGAGGAGCCAGAGTGATCCAAATCTAGATACAAAATTTGATGCCAAGGGGCATGTTGTATTGATTTCCTTATATGTTGATGATTTAATTATTTATGAATTCTAATAAACTAATTAATGGAATTAAGGTGCAGATGAAAAAAGTATTTGAGATGAAATATCTTGGTGAGTTACATTATTGTTTAGGTCTAGAAGTTCAGAGAGATTCTAGTCAAACTTTTCTATCTCAAGGTAAATATGTCATAGAATTTCTTAAGAAGTTCAAAATGGATCAGTGCAAAGTTGATTTTTTTGCAATGCAACAAAATGTGAAACTTCACAGTGATGATGGTTCAAAGGAGGTTGATGGTATATTTTATAGACAATTGATTGGAAGCTTGAATTATCTTACTACAACCAGACCTATCATAGCATACTCTGTTAGTGTGTTAATTTATTTTATGGCGAGACCTCTAGAAAATCATTCGAAAGCAACACAAGGTGTACTCAAATATCTTAAAGGAACAATTGATTTTGGCATTAAGTATACTGATTCATTTGATGTTGAGTTGACAAGTTACTCAGATTCAGATCATGCTAGCAATCCGAAGGATAGGAGATCCACTATAGGTTAGGATTTTAGTATTGGATCCTGTTATTACTATGTAACTTCCCTAGGCTCTAGAGAGAAACACGGAGGTAACTACAAAACCAGTTGCAAAGTTGGGATATAGCCCTTCCATCTTCAGAGAGGGATCTCTATTTCTGATTTAGATTTATGTTTTAAATATTAGAATAGTTATTTAGTTCTGAGGTTGGTTTTCAAAGATTTGGTTGAAAATTGTAGGAAACGTTCATTGGGCATGGAATCATGAGTCTTTGGGTGATCAAATGCAAAAATTACAGAGTCGTTGTAATAGGGCAGGATAGGCAAACTTTTGGATATTTTAAAGTATTTGTGGAGTGTATAAGATGGATATGATTTAAGTTCAATTACATATAGAGCATGATGGGATGAATTCTATACTTAACATCAGAATGAAAACATTGATATTGCTTACAATCCAGAGAAGAGTACACTTAAGCAAATTCAACCCTTTATCTTCTTGAAACAATAGAAACTCAAAACATACGGAAACCTAAGAAAATAACAATTTCACATGAGAAAGTACATCAGCATTTCCTTGACACAGGAATCTTGGAACTAAAACTCTCTGTACTTTTGCAAATTGGTCACTTCAATACAATGCACATCTTACATCAAAATATAGCTCATTTATTCATACAGATTCCAACCCTAGTTAAAACTTACTACAATATGCTTATAGATTTTTTGCTAAACTACTTTTGGATTCCTAAAAGGAATTCATTAAAAGAATATATTCTAACAAAATTACAAATTTCTCTAAAACAAAACTAAAAAATAAAAACCCTGGACAAATTCGGCTATCTGTTGAAATTTTTGAGGGAATATGTTGCCACCGGTGCTCCTTTTCCGATCCTTCCTTCTGCTTTTGTGCCAAAAATGTAGGTCTTTGGTTTATGCTTGCTCGACCAACTCCAGTAGTTGGTCCCACCTTTCTTCATGTGGGATTGAAAAATTCACCATGCTCCTAAATTTTTCATCCACCTCAGTGTAAATTTGGAAAGTTGGCCTATTTACAAACAAATGATGAATTTTGTGTTGTATATTCAAATCATGTTGCAGGCCTTGTAGGAAAGATTCTCCACTGATGATTCCCTTTGCTTTTGCAAACTTTGATACATCTGCAACAATGTTGCACAATTGTTCTTGATAATTCTCTAATGGAATCAATTTTCCATTAGAGTTTCTGAGCTCTGGAAGTCCCTTTTCCTACAATACAGAATTGAATCTCTTTACCTATAGCTCTAGCTCTTTCTATTTGTTCTCCAACTGCACCATAAGATTATTTTTAGTCAAAACTCTTTTGACTTCGATCAATTTTTATGTTTTGTCCTGGATATTGAGCTCCTCTAGTTCTTCTCTAGTTTTAGAGTTCAACATCCTGATAATTTTGTGTGCATCTTCTGTTCTATGCTCAATATCAGCTCTTGTCTGCTCCACTACTTCCTTCACTCTTCGTACCAATTCCTCCTATTCAAAGATGATTTGAATGGAGGGCCATAAGTTTGTAATGTTATTATTGATGTTATTCCAAATGTTCCTCTTTGCTTCTCCTAACATTTGAATAATTATGGACTGGTCCTCGTACTTATGAATTTGTCAAATAAGTTTGAAGTTCTTCTATACTTCTTCCAAGTATGCAATATTTTCCTTTGTTTTTCTTTCCTCCATCTTGGTTAGAGTTGTTGTCAGTTTCTCTACTTCTCTATTTGTTAATGACAATTCCCCCAAAACTTGAGTTAGCCTTTCTGAGGAATCTGAAACTAATGTCTGTGACAGAGGTTGAATTATAGTATATGTTGTTGATGTTCCTGATGATGAACATGCTATTGTTCATGTTGCTTCCCATTTTTCCTTTTCCTTTACCAGTGCCTCCATATCTTGTTCCATTTTTTGTATTTGAGCATTCTAATCCACCACTAAAGTAAACAACTTTTCTTTCTCCAGCTCCAAACGTGTGACTTCTTTGGTTTGGGGGTGTTCTATAGTTGGGAGTTTGAGTTGTTTTCTAAGAGCCTGAATGTCGTCATTCTTGCTTTTGATCACTTCCTCTGCTGCCTTGAAATCAATAGGACCATATCCTATTTTAATAACTAATTATTCCAATGTTCTGATTCTGATATCTTGAGCTACGAATGCACATTGTTCAATGAAGCCTGCAATTTTGAAGCAACCATGGCAGATTTTATCAAAGTAGAATAAATCATCTCTCCTACCTGCTTATCAAAATTGATCTGATCAATTGCATGGACTTGTTTAGAGTCAACTAAAAATATTGAGGCCTTATAATCTTCAGCACCCCTGGGGGTTGAAACCTTGGGCTCCAAGAAGGCCATTTGAAATTTCCCCTTTTCTGAATCAAAAGTAGACAATAGCCTGTGTTGAGTAGTGGTAGTTTGTTTCCAGAACATTGAGTATGTTGAAGCTTTAAGAGCTTCATTCTTTAGTTTAATCTCTCTATACCTAGCAAAAATACTTGGTTGTGGTGGAGCCTGAGAAGTAGAAGAAACATGAGACTGAGTTATCTCTTCTATATAGGGGAGTGAGGTGGTAGGAGTGCTTGTCAAAACTAAAGTTGTATGCTTCAGTGTATCCCTTTCTTCTAAAGATTCTTCCTGAATGTTGATCACCTGAGGATTATCTCTACTATCAGTTTTGGTTGTGGTATGTTGATCCTTATTCATTCTCTTAAAAACAAGAAAATCTGCACCTTTTGTCTCTGAGTTGGTAGGTGACATACTTTCCCTTGGCCTCTTTCTTTCTTTATCTTTAGGGATGGGAGTCTGTAATGATCACTGACTAACCAACTGTTATTCAACTTCCTGCAAAGCGTTCTCTACCCATTCCTCTTGGTTTGTATATTGTTCTATCTTTGGCCTTGGTGTATGAGGATATTGAGTACTTTTTTGTTCAACCCTTAGCTTAGAGATTACTCCCAAGGGGTCATAGGACCATGTAAAACTGAGCTTAAATTTCATTTGTTTCAAGACTGTCTCTACCTCCTTTGTTGCTTCTCTGGTGTTCACAATGTAAGGGCCCACTTGTCATTTTAATTTGAAATGTGATTTTTTCTTGTTAGATACAAAATGCAACTCATCCATATTGAGCATTTGTCTAGCATACTCTAAAGCAAATATTCTTACTGGTACAAAAACTAGTAGGTGATATGGAGGGAGTTCACACCCATAAATATCGATCTCTATGTAGTTCTGGTATAAGTACCACTCACCAACCTTTGACTGTTCTGAAAGGTGTAAGACCTTCTTGATTTCTAGAGATATACTTGGTATGATGTCATTGCATAACAAACATAGAGAAGTGTGAAGAAACTGGTCCACAAAATTTGTATAGGTGTATTCCTCTAAATTCCTCTTTATCAGTGAAATCTAATGGATAACTAACAAAGGGTTACCTTACTCATCTATCTTCTGTAATTGGAATTTGAATTTGTTTGCCTGATAATATAACATGAGATACACTAACATTAACTGATACTTGAGTACTCCTTCAACTTTGAATTTCATAAACTGATCATGGATGGCATCATATAAGAATTGATTGTAATTAAACAAAATGGAAGGCTTTTGTCCCACTGAGAAAAATGAAAAGAATCCTAAAACTACTTCATCTACCCATTGGTTTAAATTATAACCGAGTAGTTGAGTGACCATTGAAATTCTTGTTTTGACATTTATGGGAAAATGGAAACAGGGTATAGGGGGGTTTGTTCTGGGTAACTCATCATTTTCAGGGAGGAAACACTCGAAATTATCATCTCTTTAGGGAAATGTAAGTTGTTTGTATAATTTCATCAACGAGTCATAGGAAAAGGGATGCAGGGAGGCCTGGGGATTTATTTGTAAAGCCTGACAAATGCTTTCAAGAGATATAGAGAAAATAATTTCATTGTTCTAAGCAATCACTACCTTCTTGCTAGGAAGGTATCAAAGGTGACACCAAGTTGAGAACACAAGGAAGAAATGGGTTTGGGGGAAAAAGAATTGGGGGAGAAAGGATTCCCACATGCTCAGATCATCGTTGTGGTTGAGGTATTTCTGTTTTTCCCAATTGTGAAGTTCATATAGATCAAACTCATAATCAATCTCAGAAATCTTGAATTGGGTGTCAATCAAAGGTGTTTTGTCAAAGTCTGGGACTGGGGGAATCATAGGGATCTCTTAAACCATCTTTCCTTTTCCATTTTGCATAGACATATTGAACTAAGGACAATCAAGAAATAAGTCACCCAGTTTATAAATTGAATGTATTATGTTGTGACAACGATTGACAAATAGTGTCTGCTCATTGTAAATTCACCTTGACTCTACCTGCACATAGAATAAGATCATGAAAGGGAAGAAACATCGGCTATTGTGGTGGTTTATAAAGGGAATGGAGAGGGATCATAACAAAATAATAACCATTTCAGGCGCGAGGGAAACATTAATTTGGAAACAGATCAATTTAGTGGGAAGGAGTAAATGCACAACATTCAATTGGTCGGTAAATTTGAACGTTGAATGGTCGGATGGTACGCAAGGGTGTTGACGTGGAGAGGGATGAGGTGGCGGTGACCTGGAGGATGGAGGAAGGATAAGTGGCGTGGGGAATAGGTGGAGGTGACGTGCAGAATCATGAAGGAGAGGCTGGTTTTCGAGGGGGAGGGCAGGTGAGCGGTAAGTTGTTTTAGGAGCGGACCCCCCAAAAATGTTGAGGGATTGACACGTCGCCTTAGGGGGTTTGGGCGGAATCCTCTTTTCGGGACCCCCCCCCCCTTCTGTTAATCGTCGAGAGTGTCGAGGGGTCCAAAAAGTTCCTTCCATCATTGATCCTGGCAGAGATCTCCATCATCGATACATGTGCACTTATTATAACAAAACGACAAATAATGTCATATCATGTCGAAAACATTATAACCAAAGTTTTTTCAAATAAGTGAAACTTTCTGAATAAATTCTAAAAGTAGCATTTTAAGTGGCTCACTATAGGCGGGCTTTATTATATATTTTTTTAATCTTTAATTCTTTTATTCCCCTTTTTATTTTCTTTTTCTTTTCATTTTTTTTCCGCTTTTCAACACAAAAAACTTGAAATGATAAAATAAATATTTATAATATCCTAGTGGGATAAATACTTATTCAAAATACAAGGCTCCTATATTTATAGGACCTTGACATTGGCTCCAATGGAGATGACATCCTCCCTGTGAGGTGTCAAGAACACTGTAGATCAATGGCTTTCTCCATTGGGCAAATATGTTTATCACCAAACTGAGACTAATCTCTGTAAATTGAAAGATCAAAAGAAATATAGCAGCGACTCATCTGAACTTAGGGCCTTCAATTCAAGCTTCAATTCCTGATGAAAATCCACCCACACTTGCAATATTTAAAATAGTAAAATGATATATATATATATATATATATATATATATATATATATATATACAGTGATGTGTTTGTTACATGTAGACTTCAAGTGAAATAGTTCTTGTGCCTCCTGCCATTAACATGCCCTCCAGGCAGTGTTTCTCTAGTGAGATCTTCCAAAAAAAATGTATGAGTTGCTCAGATAGCTGCAATCCTGTAAGGTTCTTTTCACAAACTGCCAAACTTCCCATGTTTCCCTTTCTCTTCGTTCCTGGTATCCCACTTTAAAACAATATCGTCTAGCTGAAAATCATCTGCTTTAATCCTCCTATCATGAATTCTCTTAATTTTATCTTGAATGACATGTGTATTGCTATAAACCTCTTCTCTAATCTGTTGCAAATGCATCATGTTGGGTCCCTATAATACTAGTCATTACCCCATTACTATTGTAGTTGTATCCCTTATTAATATTGTTGTGCCCCTATTGTCCCCATATTGTTATTATTGTGCCCCATAGAATCCCTCTATTGTTATTTTTGTGGCTTTATATTATTATTGTTAGGTCGGTTGGGTTATATTGTGACTCCTTAGACTCCTATATATAGAAAGGAGGTTTTTTCATTTGAATCATCCAAGAATTGCTCATTTGTGTAATGTAAAGGAGGTTGCCCCCTCGAAGAGGCTAAATTCTAAGGCGTTGATCTCTCTTTTCTATCTTTTTGTGAGTTGGTTTCATAACATTTGGTATCAGAGCTTTGGATTCTAGGGTTTCGCTACTCCAAACAGGTCATCGTGGCACTTTCGCTATAACTTTTTTTCTACAATGTTTCAGAAGATAAAAAAAAACCCTTTTGAGAAGAAATCGCGCTGAATCTCGGGTCCAAATTTCAGAGCTTTTTGCACTATATTTGCGGAGATATGATCTAAGGAAGTTGGTTTTTTCGTAGACTCCTAAATTACATTCCAAACAGGTGACCTGGGGAAAATCGGCATAACTTTCTCTCTGAGCATCGGATTGAAAATTCATAAGAAGGTATAGAAATAAGACAGACTATAGTTTCTTGTATATATTTTTCAAAGCCAAAGGTCAAAACAGTGACTCGTGGTACGTCGTACAAGTTCGCTCTACTGAACTAGTCTATAATCAGGTCATCTTGGGAGATTGTGCATAACTCTTCCTTGGAGAATCCAAGTTGGATCCGACTAGTGGCATTGGAAAGAGGACACAGAGGACTACTATAGGTCACAATTTCATAACTAGATGATCTGAAATTGCAGAGATACATCAGATTCAATATCAAGCTTCTACAAAGTGAAAAAAGGTGTGTAGTTTTTTTTTTTTTTTTGCATAAGCTTGGTTTGAAAAATTAGTTTGAATCAGTAATTGATGCCTCGAGGAAAGAAAATGCAAACACCTAGTAAGCAACCTGAACTCTCTAGCATAACTCATGAAGAAGAAGAAGAAATGCAACATGATATATCAAAATTACGAGACCAAGTGCAACAAGTGTCACTTGCACAATATGCAACAGAATCTAAGATGAATGGTTTAAGGAAAGATGTAGAAGCTAAGATGGATTGTTTAAAGAAAGGCGTAGAAGCTAAGATGGATGGCATGGAAGCTAAGATGAATGGCATGGACGCTAAAATTGATGGCATGGATGATAAGATGGAAGAATTGAAGATAAATATGAATAAGTTGCTACAAGAAATGGTCACTAATGGTGAAAGGGTAGTAAAGGAAACTCATGATGAGAACAAAAGAAATGTTAATCATGATTCCATAAACTCTAATGTTGGATCGAAGACCCACCATATTCCAAAAATCGATATGAGGAAGTTTGATGGCAAGGATCCCGCAACATGGATATTACAGATGGAGCAATTTTTCGATCTCAATAATGTGCAAAACACACAAAAGGTACGTATTGCAACTTTATATTTGGAACCAAATCAGTTTGTATGGTATCAATGGCTTTTCTCTCGTAAACAAATTATCACTTGGGCAATTTTTACGAAAGAATTAACAACACATTATGAGGATACAAAAAGCAACTCTTCTTTTAGCCAATTGATAAGTCTCAAACAAAAGGGTTCAATAATGGAGCACATTGAGGAGTTCCAAAAATTGAACATAAGGGTAAAAAATATTCCAGAGGAGCATAGGATTGATGTGTTCATAGGGACTTTAAAGGATAAATATCCAACATGATGTTCGCCTTTGGGAACCTGATTCATTAGAGAAGGCATTCAAGTTAGCAAGAAAAATGGAAAGCAAAATTATGGCAACCAGGAAACATACCACTCACAACTATAAAGATGGAAGTGTTGTTGCCCCTAGTCTTCCACAACCTATAAGGTTGACACCACAAAAATTGGAAGAAAAAATAGCAAAAGGGCTTTGTTATAGTTGTGATAGAAAATACACTAAATGTCATAAGTGTGCTGAGAAGAAATTATTCTACGTAGATTGTGAAGAGGAAGAAGAAAAGGAGCAAGAAAGGTCAAAAGAAGAGGATATACTCCAGGAACAAAGCCTAGATAAAGAAGAAATGAATCCGACCATATCTTGTAATGCATTGGCGGGAATTACCACTCCTCAAACCATCAAGATAGAAGGACAAATCAAGAAGAAAAAGGTAATAGTGTTGATTGATTCAGGAAGTACCCACAATTTTATTCATTGTAAGGTAGAAAAAGAATTGAATTGATTCTTATATCCAGCACCAGAGTGTCAAGTGATGGTTGCAAATGGAGGAACAATAAATTGCTCTGGAAAGTTCCATAATATCAAGCTATCCATGGGAGAATATGTATTGACTAGCCCAATGCTTTCCATTCCAATGGGAGGTGCTGATGTTGTACTAGGAGTCCAATGGCTACAATCCTTGGGTAAAATAGCTTTTAATTTTCAGGAACTTCTCATGAAATTTCTGTGGAAGAAAAGGAAGTTGAATTAAGGGGTATTGCAGGGAAACCGAGAAAGATAATCAACTCCAACGGTATGACAAATCTTCTAAAAAAGGATCAAAGAGGTGTAATTGCACAATTATGTTCGCTAGATGTTTCCACGTTGGAATCATCTATTTCTCTAGATCTCCAAAAAGTATTGGACAATCATTCCAAGGTATTTGAGACTCCCAAAGGTCTCCCACCTATTCGTGATCATGATCATGCTATTCATCTGATTCCAGGAAGTGTTCCTCCAAACATCAGGCCGTACAGATATCCCTATGCCCAAAAGAGTGAAATTGAACGTATGGTTGCAGAAATGCTAGAGGCTAGTATAATTCAACCGAGTCAAAGTTCTTTCTCTGCTCCAGTAGTATTGGTGCACAAGAAGGATGGATCATGGGGCATGTGTCCAGATTATAGGGAGCTCAGCAAGCTCACTATTAAAGATAAGTTTCCCATTCCTGTCATTGATGAATTACTGGATGAGTTGCATGGATCAATTTACTTCACCAAGTTGGATCTTCGTTCAGGATATCATCAAATCAGAATGAACACTGAATACATTCCGAAAACAGCATTTAAAACTCATGAGGGTCATTATGAATTTTTGGTCATGCCTTTTGGCCTTACCAATGCACCTTCAACATTTCAAGGTTTGATGAATTCCATTTTCAAACCATTCCTTAGAAAATTTGTGTTAGTATTTTTTGATGATATACTAATCTACAGCAAGTCTTGGAAGGATCATGTTGAACATGTTAACAAGGTGCTACAACTATTGGAGGAGAAACAATTATATGCAAAAAGATCCAAATGTTTCTTTGGAGTACAAGAGGTGGAATATCTGGGTCATATTGTATCTCATGAAGGAGTTAACGTGGACCCTACCAAAATTAAAGCCATTAAGGAATGGAAAATCCCCACATCCATAAAGCATCTACGAGGATTTCTCGGGTTGACAGGCTATTATCGCAAGTTTGTTAAGAATTATGGGAGAATAGCAGCACCTCTAACAACATTATTGAAGAAAAATGCATTTTCATGGACTCCAGAAGCAACAAAGGCCTTCAAGCATCTTAAAGAGGCAATGTGCCAAGCACCGGTCTTAGCTACACCAGACTTCACAAAAACCTTTATTGTGGAATGTGATGCTTCAGGAAATGGAATTGGTGTTGTTTTAATGCAAGATGAAAGACCCATTTCTTTTGAAAGTCGTCCAATCAAGGGAAAGTTTTTACACAAAGCTATTTATGAGAAGGAAATGTTGGCAATACTCCATGCACTTAGGAAATGGCGACCCTACCTAATGGGAAGACACTTCAAGGTAAAAACGGATCATGATAGTCTTAAATACTTTTTAGAGCAAAGATTATCCTCTGAAGAGCAACAAAAATGGGTCACAAAGATGTTGGGTTATGACTTTGAAATCATCTACAAAAAAGGGAAGCAAAATGTGGTGGCAGATGCACTTTCAAGAAAGGACGAGGATGTGGAAGCATTGTTGTGCTCCATTTCTATTATCCAACCAAATTGGATAAACAAAGCAAGGGAGGAATGGAAGAACGACGAAGAAGTGTGGGCACTTATTCGAAAGTTACAACAAGACTCCAGTACGTCTGATACATTTAGCTGGCAAAATGATTCATTATGGTACAAAGATCGCTTATACCTCTGTAAGAATTCCCAGCTAAAACAAAAGATTCTTATGGAATTACACACTTCTCCATTAGGAGGGCACTCAGGATTTTTAAAAACTTACCACAGGGTTAAGAAGGAATTTTTTTGGGAGGGCCTTAAATCAGATATTCAAAAGTTTGTGGCAGAATGTTTGGTTTGCCAACAAAATGAAGTTGAAACAATTAAGACACCGGGTCTATTACAACCTTTATCCATTCCAAACCAACGTTGGGAGGAGGTTTCAATGGATTTTATCACAGGTTTACCCAAGTCTGAGGGAAAGAGTGTCATCATGGTGGTAGTTGACAGACTTACCAAGTATGAACACTTTTGTGCATTATCACATCCATTTAAAACCAATACATTTTCTACTGCATTTATGGAAACAATTCAAAAGCTACATGGAAACCCAAAGATTATTGTAAGTGACAGAGATCCCATTTTCACTGGAAATTTTTTGATAGAATTATTTTCTTGTCTTGGTACTCAGTTAGCTCATAGCTCATCTTATCATCCTCAATCTGATGGGAAAACTGAGATAGTAATAAAATGTTTGGAAGGATATCTTCGTTACTTTGTATCTGATAAACAGACACAATGGGTCAAATGGTTGCCTCTGGCTGAATGGTGGTATAACACTTCCTTCCATATAGTAACAAAAATGACCCCATTTATGGCACTTTATGGATATCAGCCACCATCCATCACATCATATTTAAGAGAAAATTCTAAGGTTCAAGCAGTGGAACATCACATCGAACATCAACAACAAGTCCTCCAACTCTTAAAGGATAACCTCGTGTTGGCACAGAATAGAATGAAACGACATGCAGATTCAACATCGCAGCGAAAGAAGTTTTGATGTAGGTGATTGGGTATTCCTATGGCTACAACCATATAAGAAAATGTCCCTCAAGCAAGCTAAGAAGGATAATAAATTATCACCAAAGTATTATGGTCCGTACAAGGTGTTGCAAAAGATTGGTGCTATGGCATACAAATTGGAGCTTCCTGCAGCTTCTCGATTGCACCCAGTTTTCCATGTTTCATGTTTAAAGAAGGTTATAGGTGACAAGCTCTCAGTTCAAACAATATTGCTAGAACTTGACGAGGAAGGAAAAATTATATTGGAACCAGAAGCAGTCATAGAAACAAGAACTCGACAATTATGAAATCAATCAATTTCAGAGTATCTTATCAAGTGGAAGAACTTATCCGCTGAAGATTCCACATGGGAGGATGAGAATTTTATACAGAAGCATCCAGAACTACTCAAGCGTTGAGGACAACACTTTTTTGAAGGAGAGGGGCATGTTGGGTCCCTATAATACTAGTGATTACCCCATTACTATTGTAGTTGTATCCCTTATGAATATTGTTGTGCCCCTATTGTCATTATTGTGCCCCATAGAATCCCTCTATTGTTATTTTTATGGCTTTATATTATTATTTTTAGGTCGGTTGGGTTATATTGTGACTCCTTAGACTCCTATATATAGAAAGGAGGTTTTGTCATTTGAATCATCCAAGAATTGCTCATTTGTGTAATGTAAAGGAGGTTTCCCCCTCGAAGAGGCTGAATTCTAAGGCGTTGATCTCTCTTTTCTATATTTTTGTGAGCTGGTTTCATAACACATCAATTGATTGATTCTTCTCTAGTCATATTTTGGTTATGCTTCCTCTTAATGCAATAATTTCTGCACTGGAATTCCCAAGGAAACAGGAAAAACTGCATCTACTCCATAAACCAATTCAAAATGTGACATTCCAATTGATTTCTTTATGCTTATCCTATCAGCCCATAGGGAATTTTCAATTTCTTGTGCCAGCACTTCTTGTTTTCTTGCAGTAGTTTCTTTATGATGTTTACTAATGACTTGTTAGAAGATTTTGCTAACCCATTTCCATGGGGATAATAGGTGGTAGAATGACCTATCACTATATGATACTTGTTACAAAGATCAATCATCCTTTTTGATTTAAAAGAAACAACATTATCTGTAATAATTTTGTGGGGACAACCAAACCTAGAGAGAATATGGTCTTCAATAAACTGAATGATGACAAAATATGTAGCTTGTCTGGTTGGGATAGCTTCTATCCATTTGGTGAAGTAGCCTGTTGCTGTTAGGATCCACTTGTGTTGAGCTAAAGAGATTAGATGGATTTCTCTAATAAAATTCAAACCCCACTGCTAGAAAGACACCTCCACTGGGATAGGCTTGAGGGGTAGAGGTAGGAGTTTTCTCTTACCTTCAAAAATTTGACATTGATGACATGTTGAAACTTTTTTATGAACATCTGCAAACAAGGTAGGCAAGTAAAAATAAACTCTCAAGATTTTGTTGCCAGTGGCTTTCCAATATAAATGTCCTCCACAGTGATCTTGATGAAATTCCTCCAGGACTTTAGTGGCTTCATCCTTTAATAAACAATTCAAAAAAATACCTCCAACATCCTTCCAATATAAAGCTTGACTCAAAATGCAGAACTGTAGAGATTTTAGTTTAAGATATCTAGCCCTAGTTTTGGTCAAACCAGCAAGACCTTATAACTTCTGCAAAACATACACAATATTTACATACCAGGGGGAAGTAAGAAAATTTTCTAATACATGTGGAGTTGCCATATCTTGTTGTTCATCTAGAGCAACTACAAAATTTATGTCTAGTGCATGAAAATTTGACTCAATCATCAGTTTGGACTAGTCCTTGACCTTTGATGAGTTTAGTAGGCTTTACCTTAATGTCATATTCTAAAATCACTACAATCCATTTTCTTCTTTTCCCATTTGGAGTAGTTTGAGTGAGGATATATTTTACCACTGCACTTGGAACGAAAACAATTATGTGGTAATGTATAATATACACTCTGAAGTTGTTCAAACCCTGTACTAAAGAAAAAGCTTGTTTTTCCATGATAATGTACTTCAAGAAGACATCTCATAAAGATCTCCTAAACAATGTCATAGGTTGTTCATGTCCCTCCTTGTTTTTCTGCAACAATACTGCTACAATAGTGTGTTCTAATGCAAAAAGGAAAAACATGAAATCTTTAGTAAAATTAGTTCTAATTAAAATAACAACACATGTCAAAACTACTTCCACCTCACTAAAATATTTTTTAGCCTAACTATTCCACTTTATCTCAATATCATTTTTCAGTATGTTTGTGATTGCTCTCAAAATCTCAGCCAGGTTTGCGATGAATCTTCTCAGAAAATTTATCCTACCAATAAAAGACTGAATTTATTTTTTATTCCTGGGAGGATCAATCTTCATTATGGCTTCAACTCTGTTGGGGTGTATTATGATACCATCCTTTAAAAAAATGTGACCAAGTAGTTTTCCTTCCTCTAAACCAAAAAGATACTTTTTGGGGTTCAAAGAAATACCATATTTCCTACATTTCTTAAAAACTAATTTTAAGTGAAGCAGGTGATCTTCATCTATTTTGGAGAATATAGTAATGTCATCTAGATAATCAAAATAAATATATCCTTCCCATCCGCGAAAGCAATATCCATTACTCCCTGGAAAGTGGCCCCTGCATTCATAAGGCCAAAGGGCATCTTCACATACATAAAGGTTCCCCAAGGTGTTGTGAATGTTGTTTTATGTTGATCATCAGGATGTACTAGAATTTGGTTATATCCTGAAAAACCATCAAGCAAAGAAATTCTACTGGAACCAACTACTTTCTGTAAAATATAATCCATTTTAGGTAGAGGGTAGTTATCCTTCAGAGACGCTTTGTTCATATTCCTGAAATCCACACATAACCTTATTTCTCATGTCTTTTTCCTTGTTGGCATTAGATTTGACACCCATTTTGAAAATATTAAAAACACAATGATTTTGGCATCAAAACATTTTTTAACCTCTTTTTCTATCAAGGGTAACAGAACTGGATTTACCCCCCTTAGTTTCTGCTTGAAAGGTTTTTGGTCCTCTCTTATGGGAATGGTATGTTGTATAACACTGATATCATATGCCTTTAAATCTTCATGACCCCAAGCAAACACATCAAAATATTGTTTTAGTAGATCAATGTACTTCTGTTTTTCTTTAGGAAGTAAAGACTTGGATAGCTTTACAATCTTCGGATTTTCCTCAGTACCTATATCACAGTCTTCAACCTCGGCTCCCACAGGTTCTATACTTTTCCTTTTAGCTACATCATCTAAATTAAATAGCTCTTCTAATGGCACCAAACCCCTTGACAACACATTGTCTTTCAATTATAGGACCTCAAGCTCTTATCTATTTTCATCAATCTCGTTCAACACTATTTCATTTATATCATTGTCTACATCATCAGCTGTATCAATATGTACATTCTCAAATTCTTCTTTTAACTGCAAAAGAAATTCTATCTGCTTATCGCTACCAAAACCCTGCCAAAATCTAACATTATCTGGGACAACTGACCTATGCTTCACTTCAACCTCATATTTTTTATTGGGATGAAAAGGCATCTTACTAGTATTGGCTGAGGTACCCAATGCATCAGCTAAGATATTTTGACCTCTAGGAATCAGAGACAATTGATACTCTGGGAAACACTGCAGAAAATCTAAGACAACATTTATGTAAGTCCGTAATCTAGGGTGTTTAGCCAAGTACTCACCTTTGATTTGATTAATGATGAGTTTAGAATCACCATGTACACAAATCCTTTTAGCTCATGACCTCTTCAAAAGTTGCAGCCCTAAAATCAATGCTTCATACTCAACTATATTATTGGTGCATTGGAAATTGAGCTTGTAAGAATATCCCTTTGCTATACATTTTTGTGAGTTTCAGACCCAAACACCTGCCTCTGCTCCTTCCTTGCTCACTGCCTCATCAAAATCCATGTTCCATAGGGCTTCACCCTCTTTATCTTCCTTTCCAGCATCTAATTTCATCTCCTTTTTTTTCTCAATTCAGTTTCCAAGTCTAACACTTCCTCTTCTACACATATGTCATTATATAGAATGAAGGAATCTATATATGAATGCACAGAATACAGGGGGTTGTTGTTTGGTTTGTCTTGGCTGCTTACCATATATTTCATTAATGCTTCCTTGTACAACCTTCTCTGTTGACAAAAAACAGGAATAGTAACATATGTCATGTTCATATGCAAAGTACCCTATAACTTTGCTCCCCATGATCTTGATAACAACATTCCATATTTGGGAGGTATATCTGCCACTACAATATCCAACACCACACTCTTTGCTGGGATTTGGGCCAGAGTCACACATAAATCCTTGATGAGACCTAAGCATCTTACTTTGCTAGAATCAAAAGAATATAAATCTGTGTAGGGTCTTGTTATATCTAATCCTAGTTTTCCCATGATGACTCTAGGAATTGTGAAAATTCCTACACTCGAAGGAACCCCTACAGCAGCAAATATGAATCTACTTCACCTACTTGATTTTTAAATTACATTAATCAAGTTATTCTTCTGAATACTGAAGAAAATTACTTTTACAACCTACACTAATTAAATATTTAATCTCATCAAATAGAAAACAGAGCACAGAACAAGATGCATAGGACACACTTATTTTTTAACACAATAGTCCTTGGAAAAACCCAATTTGGGAAAACCGGTGCAAAAACTTTGAGGGTTTTATTATTATGTAGGATAAATATCTGAATACAAATCTAGGATGCTCATCTAGAAATCCTTAACACAGAAAATATTGGTGTAAAATCTAAGTGAGTTTTACCTCACTTCACCGGGCAGAATTTTGGCTGATCCAACACAGGATTGGCTAACCCTACCTATTTCTGCATTGGCCCTATGTCAGCTTTGCGTCACCTTCTCTTCCCTCTACGTCAGCTCTCCCGGTTGTTCCTGGCAGTTCCGGCAGTTTGGATTCTGCGTGATAAGCATCTTATATGCATCAATTCTCCTAGCTACTGTGTTGCCTCTGCATCAACACTCTTGGCTATTTCGACAGTTCTTGGCAGTTTCAGTTGTTTTGACAGTTCCGGATTCTGCATGATTGGTAGCTTTTCTGTGTCAGCTCTCTTGGCTACTACGTTGCCTCTCTCCAAGCTCTCTTCGCCTCTCTGTTCTGTATTTTCTGAAAAGTCCTTCTCTCGGATTCTTTCTGCCCCTTAGCTGCAAGATCTCCCCAATCGATTTTCCTCCTGAGAACTTCTCACCATAGAAAATCGATTTGCTCAATCTCTCTCTATGTGTTTCCAAATGAACCCCAAGTCTCCATTTTATACTTTTCCCGTTGAGTCTTCAACGGCCGAGATTAAGTCTCTAATCAACGGCTACGATTAAAACATGACTTTTTCCGCCTTCTAGATCATTTTCACCCATATTTTGATTAACACCCATTAATATTTTAATTTCCCTAAGTTTAGACTTAGGAACTCCATTAAAAATATTAATTATTTTAATAAAATACAATCCAGGTGGAATTTCACCAAACGATTTCTGGGTTCTTTAAAACTCATGTACCTTAGCCTCTCCACCAATTTTCAAAGCTAGAGCACTTCTGATGCTACCAAAAACTAACACTCCATATTAGCGAGGAAAGTGCTCTAGCAACAATGTCCACCTACATGTTGCTCTGTTTCTTAAGCACCACCTTTCTTCACTGTTGCTGCCACCAACACTGTGCTATTGTTGTTACTGTACTGCTGCCCATGAGACTACCACTGCCACTACTGCATCTGTACTACAGCTCCCTCTCAAACATTGCATCTGTTATGCTGCCAACACCGCATCCGTACTGCAACTCAATTGCTGAGAGAAGCAACTGAAAAACATCCAAAATTAGTTGAACTTAATTGTGTTCGGCATAATCAAATGAATGTTGGAACTTGACTGCTAGTAGTTTCTAACCCTCTAAATCTTTTGCGTTGTTGTTGATTTCTGCATTGTACCAACTGCACTATTTCCAACCTTGCTCTGCATTGATCAGTTTCTAGCCCCAAACTACTACGTCCTCCAAACAATCCACTGCATCATCTGACACTAAGTCCATCTCGCTACTGGTGAATCTCGAGCTCTTGTAGCAAGGAATTGATTCAAGAGGTGGACACCTCAAGGATCCTTCCCACATGTAGTCCTCCTGACTACAACTCAATATCGCCCCATCTTCCTCCTGGAGATGCGTGGGCACTCATGGCATACTCTTCCTCGTCTATGTTCACAGCTACAACCTTTGGATCATGCTTCTCATCCTTATCATTTTGCTTCAAAGGACACTGAGATGCAAAGTGACCTATCTCGCCACATCTGAAACATTTGACCTTCGAAATGTCCTTCTTCCGCTTCTGCGTCTGCTATCCCTTCGATGCTAGAGTTGCTTTCTCCTCCTCCTCCTTGGTCTCCATGCCACTCCCACTGCTACCATTGAGGTTGACCTTCACTAGGTCCATCCTTAACTCCTCTTGTTGAAGAGCCACCCACATCTCCTCCCATGAAGGTAGTCTTTCCCTGCCCAATATACTTTGGACGAAGACTTGCCATTCATCTGAGACTCCATTCAAGGCTATCCTCACCATCGCGGTTGAATGAGGAGTGGACCCCAATGTAGCAAGCTGGTCTCTAGTGTCCTGAAGACGTTGGAGATAGAGGTTCACCCCTTCTCCTTTTTGCATCAAAGTCTGCTGCAATTTCTACTCTAAATACATCTTTCATTGTTCGGAAGAGCCTTCATACAGTGACAACAAGGCTTCCCACATCTCTTGGGTTGTATCCTTGCCCTGGAAGTGTGAGACCACATGATCTCGAACTCCATCGAGATTCAGCCTCTTTGCCTTCCCCTGCTCGGCCTTGTACTTCTTTCTTTGATCGTTGTCAGCAAGAACAACTACAAAACTTTTGACATAGGCCTCGAGATCATATTCCTCCAGAACAACTAAGATTATGGTCTTCCATATGACATAGTTGGAGGCTCCATCCAACCTGTCTTGATCATTGAGCCCATGCAATGCCATCTCGCCCAACTGTCGAACTGACTCCTCTAGCCACTACTTAGGACAGCGGCCCATCAAGTGAGAAATTCAAACTTTCTGGCGAAAAGTTCTCTGAAGAGAAAATTCCCCTACTACGTGTCTTCGTTCTTTTCCAACGGATTTCTACCCCGACAGAAACTGTGCCTTCAAGCACTGCCCTGAGGCTCTGTGTCACTCCCTCTGCCTCTGCAATCTCACGATTCAGAAATCGTACCTCTCTGTCGACTCGCTCAGAGAGAGATTTCCACGGAATCTCTACTTCCCCGCAAGGACTGCATAATCCTTTCAAGTGGATTCGAATTGTTGCCAAGTGCAGTGTTTGACCTCACTGCGCAACACTTGATCTGCTCTTTCCTGTTTCAAAATCACTGCTCTGATACCATGTGAAAATTCCTACACTCGAAGGAAACTCTACTGCAACAAATTTGAACCTACTTCACCTACTTGATTTTTAAATTACATTCATCAAGTTATTCTTCTGAATATTGAAGCAAATTACTTCTGAAGCCTACACTAATTAAATATTTGATCTCATGAAACAGAAAATAAAGCAAATAACAAGATACATAGGACACACTTATTATTGGACATAATAGTCCCCGGAAAAACCCAATTTGGGAAAACCGATGCAGCAGCTATGAGGGTTTTATTATTATGCAAGAGAAATACCTGAATACAAATCTAGGATGTTCATCTAGCAATCCTTTACAAAGAAAATACTGGAGGAAAATCTGAGTGAGTTTTACCTCACTTCACCCCGACAGAATTCTGGATGATCTGGGACAAGATTGGTTAACCCCAACTATTTCTACACTGGCCCTGCATCAACTCTACATCACCTTCTCTGTCCTCTGCGTTAGCTATCCCCGACTGTTCCGGCAGTGATGGATTTTGCGTGAAAGACAGATTTTCTGCATCATCTCTCCCAACCACTGCATTACCTCTGCGTCAGCTCTTCCAGTTGTTCCAACAGTTCCCGACAGTTCCGGCAGTTTCGGATATTCCAACAACTCTAGATTCTGCGTGACAAGAAGTTTTTCTATGTCCGCTCTCCCGGCCACTGCGTTTCCTGTTTGCAAGCTCTCTCTGCCTCTCTATTCTATATTTTCTGGAAAATTCTCCTAGATTCTCTCTGCCCCTCAGCTACAAGATCTCCCCAATCGATTTTCCTCCTAAGAACTTCTCACCTTACAAAATCGATTTCCTCAATCTCTCATTGTGTGTTTCCAAATGAACCCCAATCCTCCATTTTATACTTTCCTGTTGAGTCTTTAACGGCCGAGACTAAGTCTCTAATCAACGGCTAAAACTAAAACATGACTTATTCCACCTTCTAGATCATTCTCACCCATATTTTGATTTATACCCATTAATATTTTAATTTCCCTAAGTTTAGACTTAGCAACTCCATTAAAAAATATCAATTATATAATAAAATACAATGCATGTGGAATTTCACCAAACGGTTTATGGGTTCTTTAGAACTCATGTGTCTTAGCCTCTCCACCAATTTGCAAGGCTAAAGCACTTCCAATGTTGCTAAAAACTAACAGGCATAAGATTGTGTGAAGCACCATAATCAAGCATGGAATAGTGTAGAATGTAGTCACGGATGTCCAAACTGACATAGAAGGGTGGCACATTACCATCCTGAGACTTCCCTTCAACTTCAGGTCCAAACAATAATTTAGGTTGTTCATTAGTTAAGTTGATTGTGTCTATTACCGCGCCTATTTTTAGTGGCTTCATGAGTTGAGATCTATATGCATTCTTGTTAATCAATTTTGTCAAAGGAATAGAAATTTTGACCTTGGCTAATTCATTTTCAATACTGAAAGATGTATGAGGTTTATCTACATCTTTGATACTTACATCAAGTTTTTGAGAAGTATCCCTTTGAGAATCATCTTTTTTCTGGCTAGTGGAAGGAACATCCCTTTGAATCTTCTTCGAAGGGTTTTCGACAGTCTTCTAACTTCTCAAATTGTATTGTTTGTGTACCTCCATGCTAGCATTTTGGTATCCCTTTGAATAATCATTTGACTCTCCATGGATTACTTTTGCGTGTGATAACAAGAATAGATCGTGTTCCTCCTTAGTTAAGAAAATATTGTCTATTTCTCCTTCTCCAAATAAGTTTATTTGATTCCCTTCGGGGTCCTCTGCGATCCCAACTTCTTCATCTACATAATTTTCCTAGAATGGAGGTCTAATTTAATGTTGATCAGTTCAGCCTCTTTGCTCTCTTTGTTTGATTTGGGGTGATTTTCTCCTAAATTAGGATTTTTGATTTGAGGACCCCCTTGAGTTTCTCTTGGTCGAACCCTGTCAATTAAACTTATCATTTCCATCATTCTTTCCATGGTTTTAACTAAAGTGTCTAACTTTACATTTGATGAAGAAGACAAAGGTTCTTCTTTGATTGTGACTCTTCTCTCAGCGTTTAACCTTCTCTCTTAGCCAATAAATTTGCTTCCACACTAATAGCATTTCTTTGCATTTCGTCTGGGGTAGCAGGCTTTCTTTCCCTAAGTTGATAAGACATATCTGCATGAAAACCATCTGAAAATTTGATCGGAGCAAGCTCTAGACGAGATTGTATTGTTGCTGGAATAGAATTGCAAATGTTATTGAACCTAGTGCATTAATCTTGAACTGTTTCACCAAGAGCTCTCTTTATACTCTCATATTCAGCCAAGATTTGTAGAGGATTCTTCTTTACTTCCCATCGCGTGAGGAAACTTCGATGAAGTTGTGGGAGATGTGCAATACTCGTTGTTGGCAATGCCTTGAACCATTTCCTAACCTCTCCTGTAAAACTTTGTGCAAAGAGTCTCATTTTCACATCATCTTCGACAACTTCTTGTAAATCTATATAGTCATTCATTTTGTCTATGTGATGTTGTGTCGTGATTGGCCCAGTGCCATCAAATTGAGGTATATGGCTCTAATAAACTTGTGGCATGGCATGAAGTTGTCCTGGTAAGAAAAGAGGGGCATAATGTGTTTCCATGACTGGTAAATGGGAAGAAGATGAAACTACAGTTGATGCAGATATTAAGGGTGGTAAAGAAGGTGGGATTATGATCTGCTGAGTTGGTATAGAAGTAGTAGGGACGGTAGATGAAATAGGGACAGTGGTAATAAGAGAACCCACTAGAGGGGTTGGTGATAAGGCAGAAGAAGAAAAAACAATTGATTGATCAGTAAATGATTTCTGAGTAGCTTGATTCAATTCAATCACCAAATCTTCAAATTTATTAAACTATTTTATAACATCTTCATCAAAATATGAAATGGCAGATTGATGTGTTGAGATATAAGGTTTCAAAATATTTTCATCAAAAACTGTCTCAGGGACAAAGCTTTCTGACATGGTTCGGAAAAGACTGTGCTCAAAATGTAAGTCAAATTCAATATCCTCTACAGTTATGAAACTTTCAGGGAAAAAATTAACTTTGGGCAAAGCATTATTGCTTGTTTGGCTCTCAGTGAAACTCTTCTTCCTAATAAGTTTCTCAGGATGATTTACAATTTTAGGTGGGTTAGGATCTAGATGGGATCTAGTCTAGATCTTTCTAGGAGCCAGAGCTTTAATAGATTATTTACAGATAGATATATGTACAAAATATGGGTGGAAAAATAGCCTTAATAGCATTTATTTCACAGTCACACTGGAAATAGCTTTAAGCTTTGAAAGGAATATTTACCAGGGATAAAATAGTGTGTATGAGGTTTGTTCCCCAGTATGGTCACCAGAATGTTATTACTCTGTAATTTCCCTAGGTTGTGGAGAGAAACCTAGAAGTAAACACAAAAGCACTTGCAAAGTTGGGATCTAGCACTTCTAGCTTCAGAGAGGGATCTCTCTTTCTGATTTAGATTTATGTTTTAAGATATTATGCTAGTTATTGAGTTCTAATGTTGGTTTTTCAAAGATTTGGTTGAAAATTGCAAGGAAAGTTCATTGGAGATGGAATCATGAGTTTTTGGGTGATCAAACACAAAAATGACAATGCAGTTGTAATAGGGAAAGAGAGGCAAACTTTTGGATCTTTTAAAGTATTTATGGAGTGTATAAGATGGATATGATTTAAGTTCAATAAAATATAAAGCGTGTTGGGATGAATTCTATACTTAACATCAGAATGAAAACATTGATATTGCTTACAAGTCAACGTAGAGTACACTTACGTGAATTTAGCCCTTTATCTTCTTGAAACAATAGAGACTGAAAACATATGGAAACTGAGAAAATAACAATTTCACATGAGAAAGTACATCACCATTTGCTTGACACAGGAGTCTTGGAACTAAAACTCTCTGTATTATTACAAATTGATCAGTTCAATACAACGCACAACTTACATCAAAATATAGTTCATTTCTTCATACAAATTCCAACCCTTGTTAAGCCTTATTAGAATATACTTTTAGATTTTCTACTAAACTACTTTCGGATTCCAAAAAGGAATTCATTACAAAAGATATTCTAACCAAATTACATATTTCTCTAAGACAAAACTAAAAAATAGAAGCCTTGGACAAATTTCGCTGTCTGTTGAAATTTTTGAGGTAATATGTTGCCACATGTGCTCCTTTTCCGATCCTTCTACTTTTGTGCCAAAAATGTAGGTCTTCGTTTTATGCTTGATTGACCAACTCCAGTATTTTGTCCCACCTTTCTTCATGTGGGATTGAAAAATTCACCATGCTCCTAAATTTTTCATCCACCTCAGTGTAAATTTGGAAAGTTGGCCTATTTACAAATAAATGATGAATTTTGTGTTGTATATTCAAATCATGTTACATGCCTTGTAGGAAAGGTTCTCCACTGATGATTCCCTTGCATTTTGCAAACTTTGATACATCTGCAACGATGTTGCACAGTTGTTCTTGATAATTCTCTAATGGAATCAATTTGCCATTAGAGTTTCTAAGCTCTGGAAGTCCCTTTTCCTATAGTACATAAAACTTTCTATTGAATCTCTTTACCTGTAGCTATAGCTCTTTGTATTTGTTCTCCAACTGCACCCTCAGATTCTTTTTAGTCAAAACTCTTTTGACTTCCATCACTTTTTCTGTTCTGTCCTGGATATTGAGCTCCTTCGGTTCTTCTCTGGTTTTAGAGTTCAATATCCTGATAATTTTATGTGCTTCTTCTAGTCTATGCTCAATATCATCTCTTGTCTGCTCTATTGTTGCCTTTACTCTTCGTACCAATTCCTCATGTTCAAAGATGACTTGAATGGAGGACCATAAATCTGTAATCTTAGCATTGATGTTATGCCAAATGCTTCTCTTTGGTTCTCCTAACATTTGAATAATGATGGGCTGGCCGTCATACTTCTGAATTTGTTGAAAAGTTTGAAGTTCTTCTACATTTCTGCCAACTATGCATTATCTGCCTTTATTTTTCTTTCCTCCATCTTGGTCAGAGTTGTTGTCATTTTCTCTACTTCTTTGTTTGTTAATGACAATTCCCCCAAAGCTTGGGTTAGCCTTTCTGAGGAATCGGACACTGATGTTTGTGACAAGGGTTGCATTATAGCTTTTGTTGATGTTCATTAGGGGAGTTTTGAGGTCTAAAATGGGTCTCATAAGGAAATTATAAAATAATAGTGGAAATAATAAAATAAGATTAGATTACAATATCACATTTAGGGGGAAAAGAGAACTATTTTTTCAACTCGTACTTTCAAGGTATCTCCCTATGTGTTTACTCAAATTTCAAGCGACAACACTCATTAGATGCAAAATTTGATTTCTCATCCAAGGAGTACCCATGCTGCATATTTTTGATGGACCCTCCTACACGAAAAATGAGAAATACATTAAAAACGTGATTGCAATCACGTTTTTCATATATTTCTCAATTTTCGTGTAGAATAGTCCATCAAAAGTATGCAACATGGGTACTCTTTAGATGAGAAATTAAATTTTGCATCAAACGAGTACTCCCACTCGAAATTTGAGTAACAACTTAGGGAGAGAAGTTGAAAATATGAGTTGGAAAAATAGTTTTATTTTTCATCTTTATACTTTTTACTCCAAAAATGGTGAATCATCCCCCATGGTTGACATCATCATCTTGAATCCTATTGGTTCTTATAAAGTTTATTTTGGATGTACATTTTTCTTAGGAGGCCCATCTTAGACATCAAAAGTCCCCTAATGCCTGCTGATGTATCTGTTGCTTCCCATTTTTCCTTTTTCTTTACCAGTGTCTCCATATCTTGTTCCATTTTTTGTATTTGAGCATTCTGCTCCACCACTAAAGTAAACAATTTTTTTTCTCCATCTCCAAACTTGTGACTTCTTTGGTCTAAGGGTGTTCTATAGTTGGGAGTTTGAGTTGCTTTCTAAGAGCCTGAATGTCATCATTATTGTTTTTTATCACTTCCTTTGCTGCCTTGACGTCACTAGGATCATATCCTAGTTTAATAACTAATTCTTCCAACATTCTGATTCTGGTATCTTTAGCCATAAAGGACATCCTCTCAATCTTGAGGTGTGAGTGCACATTGTTCAATGAAGCCTGCAATTTTGAAGCAGTAATGGAAGCACTGGTCAATGTAGAATAAATCATTTCTCCTGCCTGCTTATGCAAATCAATTTGATCGATTACATGGACTTGTTTAGTATCAACTGAAAATATTGAGGCCTTATAATCTCAACACCACTGGGGGCTACAACCTTGGGCTCCAAGAAGGCCACTTGAAATTGCCCATTTTCTGAATCAAAAGCAGATAATAGTCTGTGCTGAGTAGTGGTAGTTTGTTTCCAGAACTCTGAGTATGTTGAAGCTTGAAGAGCTTCATTCTTTAGTTTAATCTATTTGTACCTAGCAAAAAATACTTGGCTGCGGTGGAGCCTGAGAAGTAGAAGAAACACGAGATTGAATTATCTATTCCATATAGGGGAGTGAGGTGGTAGGAATGTCTGTCAAAACTAAAGTTGTCTGCTCATGTGTATCCCTTTCTTGTGAAGATTCTTCCTAAATGTTAGATCACCTAAGGATTAGCTCTACTATTAGTTTTGGTCGTGGTCTGTTGATCCTTCTTCCTTCTCTTAAAAACAAGAAAATTTGCAGCTTGTATCTCTGAGTTGGTAGGTGACATATTTTCCCTTGGCCTCTTGCTTTCTTTATCTTTAGGATTGGACTATGTAATGATCACTAACTAGCCAACTATTCTTCAGCCTCCTGCAAAGCGTTTTCTACCCATTCCTCTTGGTTTGCATATTGTTTTACCTTTGTCCTTAGTGTGTGAGGATATGGAGAACTTTTTTGTTCAACCCTTAGCTTAGAGATTACTACCAAGGGATCACAGGACCATGTAAAACTGAGTTTGAACTTCCTCTGTTTAAGGATTGTCTCCGCCTCCTTTGTTGTTGCTCTGGTGTTCACAATGTAAGGGCCCACTTGTGCTTTTAGTTTGAACTGTGAATTTTTCTTGTTAGATACAAAATACAACTCATCCATATTGAGGATATGCCTAGCATGCTCTAAAGAAAATATTCTTACTAGTACAAAAACTGGTAGGTGATATGGAGGGAGTTCACACCCATAAATCTTGATCCCTGTGTAGTTTTGGTATAAGTACCAATATCCAACCTTTGATTGTTCTAAAAGGAGTAAGGCCTTCTTGATTTCTGGAGATATCCTTGGTATGATGTCACTACATAACAAACATAGAGAAGTGTGAAGAAACTGGTCCACAAAATTTGTATAGGCCTATTCCTCTGAATTCCTCCTGTTTAGTGAAGTCCAATGGATTATTGACAAAGGGTTACCCTGCCCGTCCATCTTCTGCAATTGGAATTTGAATATGTTTGTCTGATAATATAACATGAGATACACTAACACTAATTAATACTTGAATACTCCTTCAGCTTTGAATTTCATAAACTGATGATGGATGGCATCAGATAAGAATAGATTGTAATTAAACAAAATTGGAGCCTTTTGTCCCACTGAGAAAACTGACAAGAATCATAAAACTACTTCATCTACCCAATGGTCTAAATTATAACCAAGTAGTCGAGTGACCATTGAAATTACCTGTATTGACATTTCTGGGAAAATGGAAACAGGGTATGGGGGAGTTGTTCTGGTTAACTCAACATTTTCAGGGAGGAAACACTCAAAAATATCAGCTCTCTGGGGAAATGTAAGTTGTTTGTATAATTCCATCAATGAGTCAGAGGAAAAGGTATGCAGATAGGCTTTGGGATTTATTTGTAAATCTTGATAAATGCTTTCAAGAGATATAGAGAAAATAATTTCGTTGTTCTGAGCAATGAGTCTCAAAAGTCTTGAATTGGGTGTCAATCAAAGGTGTTGTCAAGGTCTAGGATTGGGGGAATCATAGGGCTCTCTTCAACCATATTTCCTTTTCCCTTCTGCATAAATATTTTGAAATGAGGACGATCAAGAAACAAGTCATTGGTTTTACAAATTGAAAGTATTATGTTGTGACAATGATTGACAAACAGTGCCTGCTCACTATAAATTCACCCTGCAACTACCTTTACATAGAATAAAATCATGAAAGGGAAGAAACGTCGGCTACTATGGTGGTTTATAGAGGGAATGGTGAGGGATCGTAATAGAACAATAATCATTTCAGGTGCAGGGGAAACATTAATTTGGAAAGAGATCAATTTACAGGGAAGGGGTAAATGCACAACATTCAGTTGGTGAGTAAATTTGAACATTGAACAGTCAGATGGTACGGAAGAGTGTTGACGTGAGGAGGGATGAGGTGGCGGTGACTTCGAGGATGAAGGATAAGTGTAGCAGGGGAATAGGTGGAGGTGACGGCCAAAAGCGTGAAGGAGAGGGTGGTTTTCAGGGGGGCTATGAGCGGTAAGTTGTTTTAGGAGGGGACTCCTTGAAAAGACCGAGGAATTGACACATCACCTTAGGGGGCTTGGGTGGAATCCACTTTTCGGGACCCACCTCCCTTCCGTTAGTCATCGAGAGTGTCGGGGGGTCTGAAAAGTTCCTCCTGTCATTGACCCTGGCAGAGGAGATCACCATAGTCTATACATGTGCACTTATTATAACAAAATGACAAATAATGTCATCATGCCAAAAACATTATAACCAAAGTTTTTTCAAATATTTGAAATTTTATGAATAAATTCTAAAAGCAACATTTTCACTGGCTCGCTATAGGCGGCCTTTATATATATATATATATATATATATATATATATATATATATATATATAGATATTAATCTTCTATTTTTTGATTCCCCTTTTTATTTTCTTTTTCTTTTCATTTATTTTATTTTCAACATAACCAACTTGAAATGATAAAATAAATATTTACAATATCCCAATGGGATAAATACTTATTCAAAATACAAGACTCCTATATTTATAGGACCCTCATAGATCCGAGATTGTTTCATGGAGTAGCAAGAAGCAACCTACTATATCTTTGTCATCCACTGAGGCAGAGTATAAAGATTTGTGTTCAACAACTTGTGAAGTTGTTTGGTTGAGGAGAGTTCTTCAAGATGTTGGAGAAGAACAAAAAAAGGCTACAATGATTAAATGTGATAATCATAGCTCAATCAAGTTGGCAAATAATCCAATTTATCATGCAAAAACAAAGCATGTCGATGCTCAGTTTCATTTTGTTAGAGAGAAAATACAGTCTAAAAAAATTATTCTTGAATATTGTATTACTAGTGAAAATGTTGTTGATATTTTCACTAAGCCCCTTGAGAATATGAAATTTGAATTGTTCAAGGAGATATTAGGTGCGGAAATAAATTCTTTCTCCATTAAGTTCAAGACTTGGAAATAATGGAAAGAGGTGTTGTATTGTTTAGATTGTCTTTATTAAGGCTTTAGATCCTACTTCTTAGGAGGTTGTTCATCTTCCTAACTAAGCTTATTTGTATAAGATATATAATGTTTGATTCTTCATTCAATGAAAGTGCAGCGCTGTTTGGCAGCCTCAAGGGCTCCTCACCTGAGAGCTACAAGATTCATTCATTAACAATTTTGTCTTCCTAATTTCAAATTACTGTTCCTCCATTACTCAATATTTTGTGTTGATGCAATGGACAGGCTATAAGCTTACCATTTACAGATTAAGCTTAATCAGGATTCATATCAACAAAAACATAAAATTTGAGAGTTTTGATGACTAAGTTTACAGACTAGAAAATACAAAATACTTACCTAGAGTCATTAGGAGAGATAACCCTCAGGATTGACACTCTGAGAAATTGTAGGAGTTATTAGTCAAGCATTGATTTACATGTCATGAGATAAACCTTGGAAAGACAAATGATTTAAAAACAAAACTGTAAATACCTACGCCCGCTAAATGTGTATTGCAGCACCCCTTTGTGCATTTGTGATTGCACGTACTCAAGTTGAAAAAATTGGCCCATACATGAGATCTTGATAATAAATTTCACATCAAAATACAATGGTATTAAAGGAAAGATAATTTTAGCATAGTAGATAATTATACTAAAATAATATCCAATCTAGAGTTGTCACAAAGAGGTCAGCATAATAAAACATGGAATCCTCATGTTTCTTCAATATTGAGTCGGAGCGGTAATTACACTTGCTGATGCCGAAGTGATAAGCTTCTATTGATATGGATATGGAATTTAATAACAAGAGAGATGAAGCATCATTTTGAACATTTACAAGCCAGTAATATATTTCTCAATCAATGTTTACAAGGGCTAACACTCTTGATTCCATTCACTATGCTCGTATGCATGCCCTATTACTTGAATTTGTGGTAATAACCATAGTGCTGCAATAAATAATAATATAGATGAATGCCAAGAATTATACATACACATTCAACTCCATAAAAATGATACTACATTCTCCTTCTCAACGGGAGGGTCGTATTGGTATCCCATGTTGAAATTACTAGTACATGATGTCTGGCCCATTTAGTGACTATGATATGCCTGAAGCCCGGCCAGGTCTTTCATGTTCTTTACTTTGTGTACATATTTCTTTACTTGTCATTATGTAAATAATTTCCTGGTGAAAGCCATCTCGATCTTCCATCATTACTTTCTACACGATGATCTCGACCATTTGGTGCAGTGCTCTGTAAAAGTGGAGAACTTGTGGAGCTACCTCTATCATTAGAAGTCCTCAAAACTTCCCTGGCTGAATGATGTGCTTCATTTCCTGTAAGAAAATTCTTAGAAACATAACCATGTCCAGCATGAAACCGGATTCTCTATATTGAATTCTAGAGTCTGGAAAGGTACCAAAATCAGAAATTTTCCAGGTAAAACTAAAAGAAAACACAGGACTTCCACATCTATACGAGCCATATAAGATCAAATTTATCATGAAAATTCACCTTACCCCTCGACGTTCTATGTTCATGTACATCTCCATTATGAGCTGTGAAAAATGGCGTCAAGAAGTTCTTGTCTATGGCAGTAAAAGATGCAGTGCTGCGCCATATTAATCCCCAATTTTGTAAGAACTACTTCAAAGTGTATGCAAGTAGCTGAAAATATTGAAACAGCTAGTCTAGTCAATGGTCATGAATTAATTATTTAAAAAAAAATTGCCACACCTCTTTCGCAATTCTTTGAGTTTCATTTTCAGTTTCTGGCCAGAGCTTGAGGTAGAAGCCTCATCTGGAGCTCTATAATCACTTTCTTCATCTGAACTCTGCACAAGATGAAGCATGTCACAAGCTGACAATTATATTAAAATAGACAAGGGCAGAATAAATGCAAGATGGAAAAAAACATGGAATTAGAGGGGAAAAATAGTAAAATTCAAGGAAATGAGCTCCTAATTTTAAAAAATGTAGATTTTGATGGATCCCTGAAAATAAAACAATCATGTCTGAATCTGATATAGAGTACTGAAATAAAGTTGACGATAATTTGCCTACATGTCAGTCTTCAACACAAGCAAATTTGAACCAAAACATTTTAAAAAACCAATTTATTGAGTAGAACAAATCTAATAAACTATGAAGGTCTAAAATTTCAAAAAGTGAAGTATCATAGCTGTAAGAGGCTACGGATTGTTGGTTTAGAAAAGCCATGCAGGTGCCTTCCTATTAATACAGGTAAACAAAGTTGTAACGTCCAGTTATAGGAGCTGTGGAAAGCTTGTAGATGTCTTTGGAAGGATGGGACCAGAGGAATGATTATTAGAAGCCATATGAAAGCAGCTGGTCCATTTGGATAAACTGTGTGAACGAGGGATCTCAATCAGCGTTTCTAAAACTGGCTGAACTGGAACCAGAACTGTCCAATTCGGTGGGTCAGACCTCCATATGCATTGATGTGGCTGTCAACCTAGTTCAGTGGCTGTTTCCCTGCGAAACTGATCCAAACTAGCTGGTTCCATACCAAAATAGTTATCTGGATATTCCATTACTGAACCAGCTGTCAGAATGAACCAAACCATCAACTGCAATAAATGTACTCTTCTCAGGTGGGTCAAGGAAAAACAGATCACCAGGTGGGTCAAGGAAAAACAGATCACCGAGACTCTTGATTGCCAGATCTGTTTTTCTCTCACAATACTAAAAAGATCAATTGAGAGAGAATAGTTAGCATCAAAATATTTTTTTGATATTCCAAAAACACATTATATATACACTGAATTCCCAAGCTACATGTCAGAATCAATATAGATAATAACATCCAGATTTATTGAGCAAGTTGGTTTTCAAATAATCACAGTACAACTGAACCCAGATGAGGTGTTCGAGGAGTGCCAGGTGGGAGGGCACATGGCAACTGTCCCACCAAGCATTAATAGGTGAGGACATGACCATATGCCCTCCCCGATGATAATTAAGGTTTGTAAGGTAGCTGCACAGCATCTAGTGTGACATTCCATCAACACGATGCCGAACCAGGCTGAAACTCATGGCAGAATGAATGCGCCAAGTGGAGATCTCGAGAAGGTACAAGTTCTGGTATTGTTGGTATGTTGCTGCCATAAGCCATTTTCTCTGCCTATCCTCCCACAAAAGACATTTATGATCTGCAAGGGGGTATTTCAGAGTTGAGAGGTGGCATACCACGTACAAAGCCCCTGTTTACACAAGATGCTATGTTGGATATACTGAGGGGGGTGAATCAATATTTCACTTCAATTAGTTAACTTTTTAATTATCAGAGCATTAAACAACATTAGCATCAGATCAAAACATAAATCAACAACACCATTCAACAATGCACATCATCAAAGACAACACACAAGATTTTAAGTGGAAACCCTTCTGGAAGAAAAACCACTAAACACTTTTAATATAGGTCTCTTCAAAATTACAAGCTCCAACTTCTAAGATTCTCTAGCAACAATCGGAAGGAGGCTCCAACCCCCTTGATTTATCAATGCCAACTGAAAGGATGCTCCAATGCCTTGATTTACCAGCTTCAACCGGAAGGACACTCCAACGCCCTAGTTTTATCCTAAGCTGCCGAATTCGGCATAGGAAGGGCCAGTGTTCTTGGATCCGCAGATCTGAACCAGAACCGGATCCGGATCCGCCAAAATCCGGATCTTGAATTTTCGAAAACGGCTCATGCTCTGAGAAAACAGATCCCGAGTCAGGTTGTTGGATCTGCCGAAATCAAATGAAGTAAAATTACATAAAGTTACAAACCCAATTTTTATTTTAGGTTTTTGTCTTTCTTGAAGTGTGGTCACGCCCAGGCAGCCTTCAATATGCACCCCCGAGCCCCCTGCTTCACATAGCAACGCAGCGACTCGTTGGAAGTTGGAACACGTGAAGAACATAGCGATAGAGAAACTGGTTACTGCAAGGAACCCGTCACCGGTCTGAACTTGAAAGGAAGTTTGTCCTTGGAACACGCAGAAGGTTGTCAACTTGTCGCTGGTTAGAACTTGAAAGAAACACACAAAACTTAGAAGTTTGTCGCCGCCAAGAACTTGAAAGGAATGAACACTCAGAAAGTGAAAAAGGTAATCATTATACCCACCCTAGTTCTCTTCTGATGTCATTTCTATGTTTTTACTGGGGGCATCGACAACGGTGTCAGCGATTTCTTTTCTTCCTTTTTTTGTGTTCCATCTTCACTTTATTATGCTTTTGTTTACTATCGGTTTATTATACTAGGTTGGGTGCTTAGATGTGAGGGTTTGATTGTTTGTTTAGGGATAGTGGATTTTAGGTTGTCAAGGTTCAGAATACAAGATGGGGACAAACTCAAGATTGTCAGTGTGTAAAATCTAGAGAACTCAAACCTCAATCCCTGCCTTGTTTTCCATTTTCTGTATTGGGTGTGAGAATGTGGTATTTAATTTTATATTCTTTACAAAACTAACATAAACTTTTATACAAGTGATTTCTTTTCATGTGTCCATGGAGAGAGGGTAATTCCCAGTCTTCATATAAAGTATTTGAAATGTATTTCTTCTTAAATTTTAATGTATTTTATTTTTTATGTATTTAATTGTGTATTTTAACTTTTAATTGTTTATTAATAATATATTATAATTTTAATTTTATATGCAGTAACCTATATACCATTATCATTATGGAACCATCACAGCATGAGCATAGTGAAGGGGAAATCATCAAAACAGACAGAAAATGTCCTCTATGGCAGTATGTAGAGATTATTGGAAAAAATTCAGGAGATGGTTCATTTAAATGGAAGTGCAATGAATGCCAAGATATCAAAAATGGCTCATATACTAGAATGAAGGCCCATCTCATTGGTCAAACTAACATAGGGGTACAAGTATGCACCAGGCCAAAAAATGCAAATGGAAAACCTAGCCAAGGTTTGAGTCCCGGAAAAATGAAATTCTATGCATCTTTGAAAAAGGTTTTTGATAGGAAACTTGCGAAGGGAAAACACCATGTGAAAAGCTCTACAACTAGGTCTCCATTGCCATCTAGACATGTTGTCACAACTAATATAAGGCCCACTCTAGGCCCTCTTGAAGCAACTATCAATAATCAAGGTAGAGACATAACCGATGAACATGTAGCTCGTTGCATCTATGCAAATGGGCTAGCATTCAATTTGGTGCATTCCCCATATTAGCAACAAATGATTAAGGTAGTTAATGAAGCGCCAAAAGGGTACAAAAGTTTGGGATATGAAACGTTTCGCACTACTTTGTTGGCATCAGAGAGACAATCCGTGGATAGACAACTACAGACAATCTGGGATACATGGGCAGAAAAAGGGGTGTCCATAATTTTTGATGGATGGAGAGACCAAAGAAACCATCTATTAATTAATGTTGTCGTACTATACCCCCAAGGGGTAACGTTTTTGAAAGTTGTTGATTGGAGTGGAATAGAGAAAGATGCATCTTTCATATCCAAATTTTTTATTGATGCAATAGAAAGTGTAGGGCCACATAATGTTGTCCAAGTCATTACGGACAACGCACAGGTTTGTAAAGCTGCAGGTTTGATTGTGGAGGGTCGATATGATCACATCTTTTGGAATCCATGTGCAGTACATTCATTGAACCTTATGCTTCTTAAGATTGGTGAGATTGAATGGATTAATGAAATATATGTAGCAGCAAAACAAATCCAAATGTTCATAACCAATCATTCAATGTCCCAGGCCATATATCGAGGTTTTGCAAAGTTTGAGCTATTAAGGTACTCTTTTTTTAATCAATATGTATTAGAAATTCTTAATTTTAATTACAAATTTATATATGATTTCTCATTCGAGATTTGACTTTTTGAAACTTGTTGTTTGCTAAAACTCGTTTTCCCTCCCACATTCTTGTCATAAAGAAGCTTGTGGAGGTAAGACAAGCATTACAAGCAATGGTCATTGACCCTCTTTGGGAATCATGTAGGACTTCCACTTCTAATAGAGGAAAAAAAATCAAGTCCATCATTCTTGACGATGCATCGTGGAACAAGGTTCAATACCTTATGCAATTTACTGAATCAATCTTGACCTTGATTAGGACATTTGACACAGATACACCTTGCTTGGGGGAAGTTTATGAAAACATTGATAGTATGTTGGAGAAGATAAGGGAAATTATCAAGGCAAATGAAAATGACCCTTTTGAAACATTCTATTATGAAGTGAAGGACACAATTATATAAAGGTGGAACAAAATGACCACACCATTACACCTTTTGGCCTATGCATTGCACCCTAAATATTATCATTCCAAAATTGTCTTTACCTAGTAGAACATCGCCAAACAAGGATTCTGAAGTAGTATAAAGATACAAGACATCTTTGAAGAAACTTTATAGAGATATGGGAATTGCAATGGAAGTACGCCAATAATTTGGCGGATTGTATAATCTACTAGTAGCTTTTCAGATCCAATAGTTATGGATGATCGAGAGCATCTTGATCCTATTACTTGGTGGGGCTTCCATGGTGGAGATGGCATTCATCTCTCCACTCTAGCCACTAGGTTGTTATCACAGGTTGTTAGTTCCTCATCAGCGGAGAGGAATTGGAGTACATATGGCTTCATCCATTCAGGGAAGCGAAATACGTTGGGAGCAGCAAAGGCTGAGGATCTTATGTATGTTCATTCCAACTTTTGTATCCTATCACATAAAAAAGGTTTGAGCAAGATGTGGGATGTGGAGCCTAATATCCCTGACTTGAACCTGACACTGAATACCATGAATCACCTCAACCTACTTGAGGATATTGTTCCACCACTAGTCCAGCCTACTGATGCAACCTATATTCCAGGTCTCCCATCATCTATTCATGATGTAGAGTTGCAATATGCAAAAGATAATGCAGATCCATTTGAGGATATGTAAATATATTTACTATTATCATTCACGATATTATCCCTTTTGTTACTTTGTATGAGGGAGGATGCATCATTTCAATGTTTCACTCTGTTGAGAAATCCAAAGGATGGCAATTAATCGAATTCTCTTATTATGAAGTTATCTTGTAATGTTTTCATTATTTTTATTTGTTCTTTAGAATTATCTTTTCTTATCATCAAAACTAATGCCATGCAACAAATAGAAGAGAACACAAGATGTAGGCACACTGTTAGGGAAAAACCCCACTCTCGGGGAAAACCCAGTCAAAGTTATTCCTTTAGTAGATTCAAGATGAGATGACAAAGAACCTTACAACATTAACTCGAGACCACTATTGGAAATAATACTGAGAGGGGGGGTGAATCAGTGTTATCAGATCAATAATTTAATTTTCAAAACTGATTTGTATACGCTACTTCAGCTTAGTGAACTAGTGTGTATACGCAACTGTACTTAATGCAACCAGCGTATATGCAGAGATCTTTTGATTTACCCAAATTATCATGCATTGAACTTTAACCAGTATATCAGGAATTCATTAGACAGTGCAGTAAAAACAGAATAAAGCATCACACATAAGAAACACACATGAACACCAAGATATAAGGTGGAAACCCAATGTGGGTGAAAACCACCTGCTACAGTTGTCTTTGTTTTCTTTTAATAATAAGAAAAATTCTGTTTACAATTTTTGTACTGGTGCAGTCTTATACCAGTACGCAGGCTTCTACCTGCAGAAGGCTACAACCTTCTCTCGTTCTCCAACTTCTACTAGAAGGGAGCTACAACCCCCTAGCTCTTGTACTAGCTTATATGTTTACTAGTACGTAGGTGCCAGCCAACAAAAGGCTGCAACCTTCTCTTTTCTTCCAAGGACAACATTTCATAGATTTTCAGACTGAATCCATCAACAACATCAATCAATCATCAAATATATCTGCATCAACCAATCTCCTTTTGAATCAACCACAACCGAATCGATCAACCACTTTGACAACCCATTAATCTGATCATTCTGAATGTTGTCGCCAGAATACAGTAACTAGAACCCAGAACACTGGAACAGCAAATAGAAGCAACTAAAACATATTTTATAAGGTATACGCTACTTCCATGTGTCGAACCTGCATCCATACGCACTTTCCTCAAAGCGAACCAGCATATAGATTTGTAAATCAAATTTATGATGTATACGCTACTTTGATATGCAGAACTAGCGTGTATACGCTCCTTTTCTAAAGTGAACCTGCGTACAGATCTGTAAATGATGATTTAAACATTACAACTATTCCAGACTTTAGTGATACCCAGATTATCATATTTACAGACTACAACATGCACCAGTTATTCAGATACATGATCAAACCACATAAAGATAATTCACTTCAAGCCTTAAGATCATGATACATCATTAGATCTTATCCTTCATCATCAACTAAGATTCATCTTTGGTTCAGATCCAGCGATGCACCATAACCCAATAACCTGCATACTAGATCTCACACTTCATTAGATATTCGATACTTGCACACCTTGGCCTAATGATCTTCTCCTCCTTTTATAGTTTGTAGGCCTTTCTCAATACCATGGACCAAAACCACTTAGGACCAATACCTTGGACCAAATACCTAGGGTCAATACCTCAGAACTGATACCTTGGACCAATACTATGGATCAAAATACCATGGACCAAATACTTCAGACCAAAAATTTATTTTTTCAAGGTATACGCGATTTTCCTTCTGTGAAAGTGCGTGTGTATGTATACGCGACTTGTATACAGTGAACCTGCGTGTATACGCAGCTTGGTCAGTGGTGAACCTGCGTATACCTCTCTTTCTTCATTCTGTGAAGACTGATTTGTAATTCTTTATTGTTTACCTGCTATACTGTGATCTTTCATCTAAGTGAGTTTCTTTCTGAACTGATTCCTTGAAGTTGCCCTGCATTTCATCACATCTGTAAACACCACTGTCATGCATTCTGTCACATTTGATATCTCTTCTATAGATTCATCTAGTTCCCATATATACAAGAGTTGTTCTGCTACAAGAGGGTTGCCATCAAGTATAACACATACATTATAATGCCAACAATCTCCCCCTTTGGACTTGATGGCAACAACAACCACACCAAGTCACTCTCCCCCTTTGTCATCAAGGGAAAATGGTCATGCTCCCCCTGAGTGCATGCTGAATTCTCTGATATGCTGAAGTGTGCTGATTGAGCTCCCATGATCGAGTCCATGCTCCCCCTGAGCATAAGCAAAGTCTGCAAAAAGATGTTCTAAAAGAAGAACATGACTCTATACATACATCACAAATGACCTCTATCACCAATGACTCATACATGCATCCATCTCCCAACCAAGTGAGGATATACCAAATTTGACTCGTCCACCCAACCAAGTGGGGATATACCAATTGTTTATACATGACAAAAACAAGAAACATTACATCATCCGTCCCATGCATAGTTGGGTTACAAATTAGGTCTTTTCATGACCTTTACATTAAAAGATATACATGACATATATAACGGAGATCAATATCTTAAACAAGACCATGATAGTCATCAGCAACGTCTGTCAACAACGTCCAAACCAGCAATCTCTATATGTCCATCATTAGTTCCCAAAATATCATCAACCATGTTCTCCCCCTGAACCTGTTCCCCCTGTTCACTATCAGATCTGATCATTGCATATGCCAGTAAGAGATATCAAAGCATCATCATCAATCAGATATACATCAAGTGATCAACAACACTATAGGACCAATATATCAGCAAATTGAAACCATCATCAAACAAAGCAGCTAATTGGCAGAACCATAGCAGACCCCTTTTTTCTAAGTCTGGCCCACTGCTTTTCTTCAACCCAACATATACGCGACTGTGCCCACAGAAACTAGCGTATGTACGCGACTATGCTTCATGAAACTCGCGTATAAAAACCTTTCTCTGAAAAATAGGATTTAACAGTAAGATGATGCAGAAACTACTCCCAGCTTTTGTCTGAGATATTCAAATGTCTCTCTGGCAGTGGTTTAATGAATATATCAGCAACCTGTTCTTTGGAGGGAACATAATCCAATTTGACCTTTTGTTCAAGCACTTGTTCATGTAGGAAATGATATTTGATGGGTATGTGCTTGGTCTTGGAGTGCATGACTGGATTCTTTGAAATATTGATAGCACTTGTATTATCACATAGAATGGAGATGGGTGGAGTACATGTGATCTGAATGTCTTGCAAGGTTTGCATCATCCAAAGTAGTTGTGTGCAGCAAGATGCAGCAGCCACGTATTCTGCTTCAGCCGTAGATAATGCAATTGAACTTTGTTTCTTGTTGAACCAAGACACCAACCTGGAACCCATATAGAATGCACCACCACTAGTGCTTTTTCTATCATCAACACTTTCTGCCCAATCTACATCTGTATATGCATGAAGTGTAAGATCTGTATCTCTAGGATACCATAAACCAAAGTTCTATGTTCCTTGAAGATATTTGAAAATCCTTTTGATTGCCTGAAGGTGTGATTCCTTTGGATTTTCTTGGAATCTTTCAACTATTCCCAATGCATGCATGATGTTCAGTTGGGTACCTATTAGATAAAGCAGACTGCCAATCATGGATCTGTAAGTTGGTTGATGTACTGCTGTTGATTCATCATTTGAGCTAAGACTGCATCCTGTTACCATTGGGGTACATACTGGTTTAGAATCTTCCATGCCATACTTTTTCAGGATCTGTTTGAGATATTTGGTTTGTGAGAAAAAAATACCATCTTTATTTTGTTGAACTTGTAGACCAAGAAAATAGGTAAGCTCACCAAGCAAGGACATTTCAAATTCTTGCTGCATTACTGAAGAAAAATTTTGACTCATGGATTCTTCATTGCTACCAAAAATGATATCGTCAACACACACAACAATTATTAGCAATTTACCAGTGTCCATCTTTGTATATAGATTGCTATCTACGGACCCCTTTGAAAAACCCTGTTGGTGGAGATATTTGTCAAGATGGTAATACCATGCCCTTGGAGCCTGTTTTAGACCATAGAGAGATTTTCTGAGTTTGCATACAAGTTTTGCATCATTTCCAAGAATGAATCCTTTTGGTTGTTCAATATAGACTTCTTCTTCCAAATCTCCATTAAGAAAGGAAAATTTTACATCCATTTGGTATACTTTGAATTTCTGGAAACTGGAAAGAGCAAGAAACATTCTTATGGGCTTCAAGTCTAGCAACAGGTGCAAAAGTTTCTTCAAACTCTATACCTTCTTGTTGATCATATCCTTTACAAACATGTCTGGCCTTGTTTCTAATAACTTCTCCATTTTCATTCAGCTTGTTTTTGAATATCCATTTAGTTCCTATGATATTCTTATCATGAGGTCTAGGAACTAATTCCCAAGTATTATTCATTCATGGCCTTGACCCAACATTCATCTCTGCATGCTTCATTTACATTTTAAGGTTCAGTGGAAGATAGTAATGCTAGATAGCTTGAAGCTTCGGCAATGGTTCTTTTAGTCTGCACACCTGCCCCTTTGTCCCCTAAAATTTGAGTTTCTGGATGATTTTTCTGAACATACCTGGACGAAGTCTTTTCTTCTATCGTTAACTCTTCTTCTAGTGCTTCATTAGTTTCTTTTTCAGAATCAGTGTGATTTGATGTGGGAAAATGATCCTCATCTTCTTCATTGTTATAATCTTCGGTTTTAATCTGTTTTGGATTTTTGCATGCTTCATCAACCACAACATCAATACTTTCAATAATTTTCCCAAGTCTTTTATTATAACATTTATATCCTTTACTTCGGGAAGAGTAGCCAAGAAGAATACCTTCATCTGCTCTGGGTTCAAACTTAACAAGTTTTTCATCAGTCCTTTTGATGTAACATTTGCTTCCAAAAACTTTGAAGTATTTTACAGTAGGAGTCTTACCATACCAAAGTTCATGTGAAGTTTGAGTGCTATTTACCCGAACATTTGCTTTGTTGAGAGTAGTGACGGCGGCAAATGCAACTTCACCCCAGAAGGTTGCAGGAGTTCCAGATTCATCTAGCATAGCACGAGCCATTTGTTGAACAATTCTGTTCATCCTTTCTACCACTCCATTTTGTTGAAGAATCCTTGCAATGGAGAACTGCCTTTTTATTCCATGTTGTTCACAAAAGTCAAAGAATTCATCCGAGGTAAATTCCCCTCCTCGATCAAATCTGAGGCATTTGATTTTGCAATCTGATTCATTTTCAACCAAAGCTTTGAAGGCTTTAAACTTTTCAAATGCTTCATCTTTATGCTTTAGAAGACCTATCCAACACATTCTGGAAAAATCATCAATGAACAATATAAAGTATTCTTCTCCACGAGGTGACTTTTTCCTTGATGGACCACATAAATCAGTATGAACAAGTTCAAGAGGCTTATTAGCTGACCCTTCCTTTTTGATGAAGTGATATCTGGTTTGCTTACCGAATTGACATGATTTGCATATAGTATTTTCAGGAATGTTGATATCTGAAAGATCACAAACAGCTTGGAATCGCATGAGAAAAGCTTAGATGTCCCAATATTTTGTGCCATAGCCAGTTTTCATCATTTTTGCTTAGATAGCATTGTTGTTGTCCTCCCTTGAGTATGTATAGGTTGTTTGGAGTTCTTGTCCCTTTGATCACGGTTTCTCCTGTATCAAGCTCATGAACAACACATCCATTTGATCGAAACACTACTTCATTTCCTTGATCACACATTTGACTCACACTCAACAGGTTATGCTTTAAGCCATCAACATACATAACATTCCCAACTTTAACTTTTTCTTTCAAGAAAACAGAGCCTTTACCTTTTAAGACAGCAGGAGTGTTGTTTCCAAATGAGACACTCTTTTCCTTTTCTAAGACATTATATGAGTGTAGTTTCTCTTTGTCACCTGTCATGTGTTTTGAGCATCCACTGTCGATGTACTACTAGTTTTCTTGTCCTCCTGCATACAAGGCTATACCACATCTTTCTGTTTGCGGTTCTTTCTTTCTCCATATTTTGGGATTTAATGGAGTTTACTCCTTTTGAACTATTTGCCGAAATTTACTCTTGCATTCAGATTCTTCATAGCCAAAGTTGTTACAGATTGAGCATTCTATTTCATTTTCAAGAAGAGAAAAGTTATTATAGGAACTTTTCTTGATCCCTGACACATTCTTTTGATTTCGTGCTTCACTAGTCATGATAGTTTTGTAAGCAACACATTGAGCAGCTTTGTGTCCAAAATTATGACATGAAAAACATTGACCATTAAAAAAGTTCCTATGATTATCGAATCTACTGACCTGTTGATTGTAGTTTCTATTTGATATTTATCTTTGAAGCAAATTGAGTACAATTTACCTGAGGTTGATTGTGGCTTCTATTCATCCTTTAAGTAAATTGAGCCTGATTCACCTAGTGATCTGCTTTATGCCTTTGTGACGATTGTCAAACTGTTCGCTGCTCTTTGCTGCATCAAGATAGCTTTTAGTGAAGATTGACGGCCTCTGTGATTGAGATGTTTCTTCAGTATATCCAAGACCTATCTTTATCAGAGGAGAACGCTGCACTTTGATAATTTCATTTAAGGTTTCTAATCCTTAGCAAATCTAAGATTGAGAGCTTTTGTTTTCTCAAGATCTTTTCTTAGACCCATAATTTCACATTCTAACTTTTCATTGTGTTTTTCTCTTTCAGCAAGTTGGTATGTTAAGGTATCTATATTCATATTCTTTTCTTCTAAACAGATTTTAAGTTTAAAGATTTCTTCATAAAGGTCATCTTCACTAAAGCATCCAAAAAATCATCATCTTCATAAGCCATCAAAAGTCTATAGTCATTACTATTTTCATCTTCATCACTATTTGATAAACCATCGCTATCTTCATGAGTATAGTAGCTCTTTTTACTTACACTTTGTTTTCTATTCCATTTTGCAGATTCCTTCTCTTTATCATATTTATCTTTATGAGGACATTTGGCAGCATAATGACTGACTCTACCACAGGGAAAACATTTGAAAGGAAGTTTACTTCTGAATCTTCCGGAACCCCGTTGAAGCTTCTTGACAAAGTTTGTTTCCTCTTCTTCTTCTTAAATATGTCCTGATTCATTGAGTTCTTCTTTTCCTTTTGTTGAAGCTTTAAATGCAGCTTCTCTCATATCTGATGGACCTCCTTTTCTCATCTCAAAGGCAGTTAAGATTCCGTGAAGCCGTGTCATAGTAATAGTCTATAGATCCTGCTTTTCTTCTATGGCATATACTTTTAATTCAAATTTAGCAGATAAGGATCTTAAAACTTTTTCAACTAATGTAACTTCCTTTATCTCTTCACCGAAATTATTCATGCAATTAACAATCTCATTTATACGTAAGAAGTAACTAGTTATACTTTCATCATTGTGCATCTTGAGGGCTTCATATTGAATTTTGAGAGTTTGCAATTTAGCACGTTTTACCTGAGAGTCTCCTTCGTAGCTTAGAACGATTTTGTCCCATATTTCTTTCACTGATTTGAGCTGCATAACTTTGACAAACTCTGATTGTGACAGACTTCCCAATAGTGTATTGACAGCCTTGGCATTGGTTTCATATTGCTTTTTACCTGTTGTATCTGTAGGAATTGCTTATGGAAATGTATATCCTCCTTCCACGATTTCCCAAACATTTGTTCCAAGAGATTGAAGATATGTTGTGGTTCTTACCTTCCAATAAACAAAATTGCTCCCATCAAAGATTGGCGGTCTGATGGATCCCCCGCTTTCTTGATTACTCATGATGATGGATCTTCCTTCAAGCAATCAAGTTTCTTCTGAAGGATCTGCTCTCATACCAATTGTTGGAAATAATATTGGGAGGGGGGTGAATCAGTATTATCAGATCAATAATTTAATTTTCAAAACTGATTTGTATACGCTACTTCAGCATAATGAACTAGCGTGTATACGCCACTGTACTTAATGCAACCAGCGTATATGTAGAGATCTTTTGATTTACCCAAATTATCATGCATTGAACTTTAACCAGTATATCAGAAATTCATTAGACAGTGCAGTAAAAATAGAATAAAGCATCACACATGAAGACCAAGATATAAGGTGGAAACCCAATGTGGGTGAAAACCACCTATTGCAGTTGTCTTTGTCTTCTTTTAATAATAAGAAATTTCTATTTACAATTTTTGTATTGATGCAGTGTTACACCAGTACACAGGCTTCTACCTGCAGAAGGCTACAACCTTTTCTCGTTTTCCAACTTCTACTGGAAGGGAGCTACAACCCCCTAGCTCTTGTACTAGCTCATATGTTTATTAATATGTAGGTGCCAGCCTATAGAAGGCTACAACCTTCTCTCGTTCTCCAACTTCTACTAGAAGGGAGCTACAACCCCCTAGCTCTTGTACTAGCTCATATGTTTACTAATACGTAGGTGCTGGCCTATAGAAGGCTACAACCTTCTCTTTTCTTCCAGGGACCACGTTTCATAAATTTTCAGACTAGATCCATCAACAACATCATTCAATCATCAAATATATCTGCATCAACCAATCTCCTTTTGAACCAACCACAACAGAATTGATCAACCAATTTGACAACCCATTAATCTGATCATTCTGAATGCTGTCACCAGAATACAGTGACCAGAACCCAAGCCAGAACCCAGAACACTGCAATAGCAAATAGAAGCAACTAAAACATATTTTATAAGGTATACGGTACTTCCATGTGTCAAACCTGCATGCATACACACTTTCCTCAAAGCGAACCAGCGTACAGATGTGTAAATCAAATTTATGATGTATACGCTGCTTTGATATGCAGAACCAGCGTGTATACGCTCCTTTTCTAAAGTGAACCTGCGTACAGATCTGTAAATGATGATTTAAACATTACAACTATTCTAGACTTCAATCATACCCAGATCATCATATTTACAGACTACAACATGTGCCAGTTATTAAGATACATGATCAAACCACATAAAGATAATTCACTTCAAGACTTAAGATCTTGATACATCATTAGATCTTATCCTTCATCATCAGCTAAGGTTCATCCTTGGTTCAGATCCAGCAATACACCATAACCGAATAACCTGCATACTAGATCTCACACTTCATCAGATATTCGATACTTGCACACCTTGGCCTAATGATCTTCTCCTCCTTTTAGATTTTGTAGGCCTTTCTCGATACCATGGACCAAAACCACTTAGGACCAATACCTTGGACCAAATACCTAGGGTCAATACCTTGGACCTGATACCTCGGACCAAATACCTAGGGTCAATACCTCGAACTTGATACCTTGGACCAATACCATGGATCAAAATACCATGGACCAAATACTTCGAACCAAAAATTTATTTTTCCAAGGTATACGCGCTTCTCTTTCTGTGAAAGTGCGTGTGTACGTATACGCGACTTGTATACAGTGAACCTGCATGTATAGGTAGCTTGATCAGTGGTGAACCTGCGTATACCTCTCTTTCTTCATTCTGTGAAGACTGATCTGTAATTCTTCGTTGTTTACTTGCTATACTGTGATCTTTCATCCGAGTGAGTTGCCTTCTAAATTGATTCTTTGAAGTTGCCCTGCATTTCATCACATTTGTAAACACTACTGTCATGCATTCTGTCACATCTGATATCTCTTTTGTAGATTCATCTAGTTCCCATATACACGAGACTTGTTCTACTACAAGAGGGTTGCCATCAAGTACAACACATACATCATAATGCCAACAACCACCTCCATCAGGTCATCCTTCTTTCTTTGCGTTTGCATGTCAAGATCCTTGTCACTATGTTAGCAATGAATTCTATCACGTTGCACCGAGACCTCAACACGAACTGTGGGAGCACAATAGCACCGAACTGTAGGAGCATAAAGATTCTCTTTATACCCTATCTGAGCTCCCTATAAAGGCATCGAAACTCTTATCCGAACTTGATATCTCTATTGCAGCACCGAAACAAACTCTCTAAGATTCGAACTTCTTGATTGTAATAGCATCAAGACTCCCTTTCCACATATTCGAACTTCTGTTGTTGATACCGAAACATTTTTCTCTGAACTTCTCCGAAATTATCTCATTGAGATCACCGAAATTATTTTCTGAAATGCGAGCTTCTAAGTTGGTGAAATGTGAAAATCTCAACTTGGTATATATAGTGGTTCGTCCATCATTAATGAGTCGCATTGACCACTCCATGTCAACTACCCCATAGTTGTACATTTTTTCACGCATGGATTTCCATCATGTGCAAGCACTCAGATGATCCACAAATTCATCATTATCAGCTATATGTATGTGAAAATTCTATCACTGCAACAATTGATTTATTTCACCTTCTTATTTTCCAATGTTCCACCAAGACTCCGGGACGGGGAGACGCAGGTGCGGGGAGACGCACAAGGGGAACGTGTGGGAGTACCCTCAAATTTTAGGGAAATTTAGGGGGGACAGGGGTACGTCGGGGTATATATATATATATATATATATATATATATATATATATATTAAAAAGGAAAAAAAAATATATATATATATATATATATATATATATCAAATTCATATTCAATAATGAAAGCATAAATACAATGATACATACATAATTGAATTAAATAATGAAATACAATGATCCATACTCATCATCCTTACTAAGACATACATGATTCATCCATAGATCACAAGATTCAATAATGAAATACTCCAATTCATATTCATTATTCATTATTCATTATTCACCATTCTAGAATCTACATTGATTTAAAAACTAAATTCATCATTCATCATTCTAGATTCTAAATTGATTTAAAATTAGAATTCATCATTCATCATTCTAGAATCTAATTAGTACTAAGCAAAATACACTATAATAGATACTGAAACCTGAATACTGGAATAGTAAATTGATATAACTAAAACTCAAAAACAGTGGAGTGATGAGTCTAAAAGTCACTCTACGTTACAAAGAGGGCTTGGTGCTCTTGATTAAATACTAATTCCATACCCTTGTACATGACAAAATGCAATGGAAACATTGCAATCCATCGAATCCTGAATTCCTAAAAAACTGTTAAGTCTGTTGGATTTTGAGTGAGATCTAAAATTCTACTTTCTCCATATGAAATCCAATGAGGTCGGAACCACTCTCAAACATCCTAAGTCATTTCATGGTAATGTTAAAAATTTAAGTAAAAGGATGAAAATGAAAGATAAAGGAGAATGTCACTTTTACTTTAAGAATTTAACATTACCATGAATTGCATAGCATTAGTAGGGAAATATGGTCAAATACTAGGTTTTCCCTATCATAAATCATTGTTTAAAAGCAAATTTAACAGGGGACGCATAGCCCATATTGAGGGGAGACGCCCAGGAGTCCCCCTTTTGGGGAGTCGCGTCCCCCACACTGGGGAAATGTCCCCCCTTGCGTCTCCCCGCGTCTCCCCAAAAGGGGAACGTGGGGAAATGTTTCCCTAGACGTCCCCCCGTCTTGGGTGTGTGGGGTGCGAGGGGTGCGCGCACCCGACCCTGGGAGACGTGTCCCCGTGGAACACTTTATTTTCCCAATAAGTATTTATGAAAATCCTTCAGTAAACATTAAAATAAATTCTATGGCAGATATCACACCATAATACAGAAACAAACACATGCACAAGAATCAACATATTGACACAAGTATTTTAGACAACAGTCCCCGAAAAAACCCAATGTGGGAAAACCGGAGCAGCAAGGGAGGATTTTATTAGTCAACGATTCTTCAGTACAACTGGGTGCCAAACTAGCTTACCCAACAGAGAGAAAATTCTCCAGCACTTCTCCCAGTCTCAGCGTCAGACTCGCTGACCTCTGCATAGCTCCCAGACCCTCTGCGTCAACACTGGGCCTCTCAGCGTCACCCACGCAAGCCCTCCCATGACTGCGCAGTATGTTGCCTTTGCGTCTGCCTCTCTAACCTCTGCGTTGATCTTCTGGTGTTGTTCCCGACTCTCTGTTCCGTACTTGCTGCTCCCCAGACCACTAGTTCGAATTTTTCAGCTAACCCTGCTCCAGAAATCGAACTCATTGGTCTCACTCAGTATTTTCTCCAACTCACCCTCAAGCCTCTTCTTATACTTTTCTGGTTGGTCCATCAACGGTTGAGATTAAATCTTTAATCAACAGCTAAGATTAGATTTGGCTTGATCCATGACTTTTGAACCTTCTAATCCAATTTTATATTAATACCCATTAATATTTTATTTTTCCTAGGTTTAGACTTAGGAACTCCATTAGTTTAATATCTCCCAAACCAGGTACAATCTGTCAAAACCATTTCCGGGTCTTGGAGATCTCATGTGCTTTAGCCTCTCCACCAATTTTCATGGCTAGAGCACATTTGATGCTACCCCAAATCAACGCTCCCTCTTAGCGAGGACCGTGCTCTAGTAATACTCCTCATTGAGCATCACTCTGATTATTTGACACTGGTACTTGTGTTGATGTTAGGCCTCCCCGCCCAACATCCTTTGCACTACTGCGTCTTGTATTGTTGCCCATGGCTCCGCCTCTGCCACCGTTGCGTCCGTACGGCAGCCCCCTCTGCATCCGTGTTGTTGTTGGTTTTCCCAAAACTGCAACTCCCTCTGCATTCGTGTTGTTGCTAGTCCTTCCCAACACTACATCTACACTACATCCTCTTCTCATCATGCTGCATCATGCTACTGTTGACTACTACTGCACAGCAACATCACCCCCATTTCTGCTACTGAAATGGATTCTTTATCATCCCCATCTTTTCCCTGAAGTAATCAAACTTTGTTCTTCCAAGGGCCTTGGTGAGGATGTTTGCCACCTGTTCTCCTGTAGGAGTGTAGCTCAACTGTACAGCTCCTCGTTGGACACAGTCTCTGACAAAGTGACACCAGATATCAATATGCTTTGATCGATCATGAAACACTAGATTCTCAGAGAATTTGATACAACTCTGATTATCGCACATGATCCTGGTCGCCTCCATCTTTCTTCTTAGTAGGTTCACAAGCAATTTTCTAAGCCATATGGCCTCACACAAAGCTATGCTCACAGCCATATATTCTGCCTCAGCTGAACTCAGAGCCACAGATTTTTGTTTCCTACTGCACTAGGAGGTCATTCCTGATCCAATGTTGAAACAGTACCCAGAGGTACTTTTTTGATCCACTGAACTTCCTACCCAATCTGCATTAGTAAATCCACTCAATCTGATATCCTTACTCTTGGTGTACAAGAGTCCATAATCGATTGTTCCCTGTAAATACCTAAGAACATGTTTGGCTGCTGCCCAGTGCACCCTCTTCAGCTCCACCATGAACTGACTGAGGGTGTTGACCAATGTTACCAGACTCGGAATCAGCAATAAATCGGCGAGGCAAAATAGTGAAGAGTTTTAATCAGATCGGGAAAAAAAATCGGCAAAAAATTGGCAAAAAATCGGTGAATTCATTAAATAAAAATATACACATATACTGAATTAAAAAAAAAAACATTTTTCATTAATATTCGGTAAAGCCATGTCCAAACAATGCATAATATCAATAAATGTCCAAAATATCATGAATGAATAAGTATCTCATATATGTTATGAGTCCAAACATGATCCAAAGAACTGAGTCTTGACTCCTAACCAGTGACTACATAGAACCAGAAGCATATGCTTCTAAAAGTTCACAAAATGCATACTAATCAGGAAAAAATCAGTAACTAAGAGTTTAAGACTCTTAAGAGTGAGAACTAGAAGTGATTCCTCCCACTCCTTCGCTTGCTTGACTCTCAAAGTTCACCAAGTCATGAAGGCTTAAAAGAGGAGCCTCCTCTAATTGGACCCAGTCTACCGCATTTGTAGTTTGCAAATCTATCTCTTCAAGGTCGATTGGCGAATGATCCAAACCTGTCATTATCATGAGACATTGAAATTTGAATTAAAGTTTGACTTTGAAGTTTGAACTTTAAAGTACGAACTAGATTATGAAACCTTCAAATTCAAGCTCTCAAGTCTCACCTACTATTTGCTTATTGTGAAGTCATAGATTGTAATGGACAAATACAAGGTCATTTAAGTGTTTTTGTGTCAATCAGCTGCGCTTCTTAGAATGTATTTTCTCAAACATGCTCCAGTTGCACTCACAACCTAAAGCACTGCATCCTTGGTTTAAGATTCGAATGGCAAATCTCTTCAAATATGGTGTATCACTACCAAAGTTTTGCCACCAAAGACCTAGCAAGTGGCAAGGGTTTGTGAGTAGAAGTACTAAATACTAAATAGTAAAAACTTAAAAAGACAAGAAAATTTAATAAAATAGTTAACATACAAAATAAAGTTTAAACAAATTTAATGAATTAATGAAGCCTTCAAGCTAGTTACCTGGCAACATCTTAGACCTTTCTCTTATAGCACTGGTATAGGCAAACAATTTAGATGGTGCCCTATAATCTTGTAGTTGGGAAAAGACACGACTTTGAAATTCTAGATCAAGGAAGCACCTTTCCATGCATGTTATAAGTCCTCTGCCAACCTCCCCATCCTCATTAAATTTGCTCTTATCATAAAAATATTGTGGGTTTAAGAAGTACCCAGCAACATGTTAGGGGGAATGCAATTGCCTATCCCAATGTGCATCTATAATGTCCCAAAGAGGCATATACTTTGCTTCATCATCCCCATATCTTCTTTTGATGGCCTCCTTTGCACCCTGGACCTGCAACAACAACTACATCAATCATAGCTTGCCAATAAGGACTTCTAGCATAGTGGAAAGGTATGTCAGAATAGTATCAAAAGTTAGCAATGGCCTTCCTTGCCTGACTATGGATGTTTTTTCCAACCAATGGCATCCAAGGTAGGTTGGGAACCAGATTTTGTGCGTGGAGCAAAAAAGGTGTTTATGTTTCCACCTCCAGTGTTGAAGGAAAGACTCATTTGGCCTTGAGTTTGACTTGGACTTGGAGGCATGTGTGGGAAACTTGGGAACGGCATTGAGGATTCAACAGAGAGAGGTGACAAGGGGTAGTGGAAGAAAAACCGTCAACTCCAAGAGTTCCTATTTCACTATTTTGCTTTGCTTTCTTAGCATTATGTTGACGCAACATACCAATGGCCAAGGTTGCTTGGTGTTTGACATTATCATCAACCTTGTTGCAAAGACCTATATCATGGCCAGGTATTTGTACAAGGTGGAACTTGAATCTATAAACGCCTCCACTACATTTCGCTTTGCAAATTTTACAAAGGATCTTGGGATCTCCAAGAATCTTGTCACACTAAGCCTAAGCAAAGTCCTTCTCGCTCGAAATTGTTGTTGTTTTGGACTTGTGTTTAATTTGTGGCTTCTGTTAAGATTTGGAGTCGTGGCTTCTATTTAATTTGTGGCTCCTGTGAAAGACAATAAAAAAATTTAAATTTAAAAATGATCCAAAAATTTAAAATATGCTAGAAATCTAAAAAATTAAATGAAATCCCTTTTTTCTTAGTTATAAGAGGCTGCTCTGTCTATATTAAAAACCAACTACGTGACTAATACTAGCCTTACTGATCAGTGATGAGACAAATTTTTAAGGGAAAAAAATCCAATCTGGCTGCAAACTAAGCTTTATACTTGCATGTACTGCTTTCCCTTATTATCTAGGTTCCTTGCTGTTACCATATATCTGATTCATTCAAATCAGTGTTTCTAGTAGTCTTAAAATGTTCGGAACTCTATGAAGCAGGTTGTGAAGGATAAAACGGAAACTTGTTTACTGCCTCTCACTGCACATGTCAAGATTATGTGGTGTTTCTTGTATAGTTGGGCTGCTGAGTTTTATATTTATTACATAATAGCTTTGATAATAGTAAATCTGTCTTTAAATTTGTTAATGCATAAGCTGGCAACTTATCAATGCTCCTGAGTCCTATCCATCATGGAGGTACGAGTCACACACCCATGCATGCAATGGAAAAAAAGTTAAAACTGAATTGCGGGGGTGGAGGGAGAAGTTGAGAATGTCACAGTGGAAACTAGAAAACCCATCTATCAGCAAAGTGAACTGTGACATCGTAGAATGCGGCTTTTCGCACTGCGCGTCTGTCTGGAAAGTGAACTATGACGTCGTGGAATGTGGCTTCTCTGCAGCAGCGAAGTGAACACTGAAATCCGTAACTGGCAGCAGCGAAGTGAACACTGAAATCCGTAACTGGCAGCAGCGAAGTGAAAACCCGATACTGCGATAGCGAAAGTGACAATCCTAAACAAGCAACAACAAACCTAATAATCGAGACAGAAAAAAATTCCAAAAAAATGTGAAAATCGAACCAATTGCAGACTTGCGAGTCAAACTCGATCAACGCGATTTGACTCACTCTGCTCGTTTGAAGGGCGAGCCGATTTTAACTCGCGAGCACTCAGCGATTCCTATTACACTGGTGTTGACAGCGTAGCAAATGTCTAGCCTAGTATTGACCAGATACATCAGGGACCCTATGAGCTGCCTGTATAAGGTGGGATCAACATCCTTGTCTTCTAATGCATCAATATTCTTCCAGTTGGTTATCATTGGAGAAGCCATGGGTCTACAGTTCTCCATCCTGAATCTCTTTAGGATTTCTGTAGCATATCTCCCTTGCCCAAGGAAGATCTCCCCCTTTTGCTGCCAAACTTCCAACCCTTGGAAATAATGCATTTGTCCCAAATCCTTCATGTCAAATTCTATGGCTAAATTCTTCTTGCAATCCCCTATGAGCCTGGATGATCCTGTCAGGAAGACTGCTGGATTTTGAATGAAATCTAAAATTCTACTTTCTCCATATGAAATCCAATGAGGCCGGAACCACTCTCAAACATCCTGAGTCATTTCATGGTAATGTTAAAAATTTAAGTAAAAGGATGAAAATGAAGATTAAGGAGAATGTCACTTTTACTTTAAGAATTTAACATTACCATGAATAGCATATCACTACTAGGGATCAAAGTCAGACAGGAAACCCATGACTCAGACAAAGAAGCCCAGGGAGTCCCCCACACTTAGAAAAATTAAAAAAAAAAAAAAAAAAAAACGTTTTTTTGGGGTTCACTGGCCACTGTCTGTAACTCGGCCAGGTTGATACGGAATCAGCCGAGCCGGCCAGGTTAATACCGAACCAGCGGAGTTGTGTAACAACTCGGCAGGCTCGGTATTAACCTGGCCGACCGAACCGGTTCAATGGCCGGGTCAAATTTTTTTTGACCGACTTGGACCAACTAGGCCGAGTCGATTCCGAGCCGGCCGAGTTTATAAACACTGACTTGAACAAGCTCCCTCTTGATCAAGGACTCGCTTCTAGCAGCTCTTTTAGGTGGAGATCATGGGCCAACCAATTGCTTGTAGGACTTCCTCCTTCTTTGTCATGAACTTCTTCAATATGAAGCCTACATCTTTTGGGACTATGGTCATCTCATCCTTCTTTTCATTGAAAAGTGACCCATTAGTCCATATCTGCCCTTTCTTTATGCCTTCTTGCCTTCTTCATGTCATGTTTCCTTAAGGACCTTTCATCCTACCACATGAGCATCAGTTGTAGAAGACATCCACATCTCTTCCCTTGGTAGCCCTGCATAAGCCCATCTACATATTGTTCAAAAATAGAAAAAAAAAAAATGAACATTAAATCAAAATTACCTTTTGACAGTCTTTGATCATGACATCTCCTTGTTTGCATCAAATCCTGTATACATATTGACACCTCTCCAAAAAGATGTGCAATGTCAAGGGTCTCTTTCTTTTTCAAACTTCATCAAGATCTTGATATCTTTCTCATGGAGATATCATAGTCAAATCTTTTAGACCTTGGATGTTGATTGTCTTCTCCATTGTTGAATTTTTCATGACCTCTTCCTTTCTTTCTTCACACATTTCTCTTCAGGAACTTCTAATCATATTTCTTCCAATTTTGTCAACCACCTCATATTTCATATGAGGACATATTATGTTGATTTCATCTTGTCAATGTGTGAATCATGCACGCCTGCATCCTTCCAAAGGTGGAGATCCTTGTCTTTCAATCATGCTCTCGAGGTAGAGCATTCAACCATATGACATGACTTAATTAAACATATGCATATATACCTCATTTCTTTCTTTTAGGTCATCTAGACTTCCTTCAACAACTTAAATCATTGAAAGAGCTCCAATCATCTTGACCTCCCTTGTATCTTATGACATCATACTTTTATTCCATGAATCCCATACAAGGTGGAATTCTCAAAACACTTGCTCCTTTCAATAGGTGAACCTTCTAGTGAAGATTCCAACAGAGGATCTTGATTATCCTCATTCAACAAATGCTCCTCGTGAATGATGTATGATGAGCCTTTCATACAAGATGACTTTCTTCTTTCCATAAGTGCTACTTATGCTTCTATGAGGTTACCAAGAGCTACATCCTCCTATAGGTGACAACCATAGATTTCTATGTCAGCTATCTGCCATGCTTCTTTATGATGATGTCACAAACTCTCGCTTTCAATCGTATGCTTCTATGATGCCATCTCCTAACATGATGCATCCTATCATGCTTCTAATGATTTACAATAGAAAAACTTGAAACATAAACTTGAAAAGAACTAGGTGAGGAAGACTATCTCAATCATAGTAGAGATATTTTGCTTCCTCATTCTTGGATTTCTTCTTTTCAGCTTCCTCCACTTCTTCAATGACATGGGCTTCTTCTCTTCCTCTTTTATTGTTGTCCCTCTTGAGTTTAGGACAATCTCTCTTGTAGTGCCCCTATTGTTGAAGTTTCTAAGTTTTCTTAGTTTAGAAACCCTTCATGCACTTTTTCTGATTTTATTCCAACCTACTTGTTATTTTTCCTTTAACAAGTTATTTAGAAAGTAAATACTAGAAATAAACACCAATGCATGCTCAACATATTACAGATCAGCGACTAAAAGAAACAAGAACAAACACACCACATGACACCATTATTTTTGGACCAATGTCCCCAGAAAAACCCAATGTGGGAAAACCAGTGCAGCTATTTGATGGTTTTCTTATTAAGCAATATCAGAGTACAATCTGGGTGCCAAAACTGGCTTACCCAGCAGAGAATTTCCTTAGCAGCTATACCTCACAGTTTGAGAGAAATTTCCTGGCTGAAACCCCGGAAAATCCTTCTGGTAGTTCCTCAGCACAAAACTGCTCTACAACCCCAACGTCTACCCAATCTGGACTGTGTCAGCCTCTCCTGGCCTAATGTTGGCTCTGTGTCAACCTTCCTTAGCCTACGTCAGCCCCAGGAGGCCCTGCGTCAGCTCTGGGAGCCTCTACAATAGCTACACTGGCCCCTCTGGTACTCTATGCACCACTTGGCTACCTCTGCATGGCCCTGCGTGAGCCCTTGCTGGTTCTGCGTCACCCTCATTAGCTGTTGCGCTGCTCTCCCGGCACAATCTCTGCCTTCTCTATTACTCTGTACTCAATGCCCCTCCGCTGCTCTCCCGATCACTGATTCTATCTCTCTTAGCAAACCCTGCTCTAGAAAATAGAATGACTGATCATTTGGTGTACTCTCCAAGTGACCCTCAAGCCTCCTCTTATACTTTTACTGTTGACATCTCAACGGCCGAGATTAAGTCCCTAATCAACGGCTAAGATTAGATATGGCTTGATCCATGTCTTTTGGACCACTCTAACACAAATTCATATTAATACACATTAATATTTTAATTTCCCTAAGTTTAGACTTAGGGACTACATTAAAAATATTAATTATTTTAATATCTCTTGGTTTGTTTAGAATCTACCCAAACCCTTTCTGGGTATTGGAGATCTCATGTGCCCAATCTCTCCACCAAATTTCGTGGCTAGAGCACATCCGATGCTACCCCAAATCAACACTCCCTCTTAGCAAGGACTGTGCTCTAGCAATACTCCTCACTGAGTATTACTCTGGTCATCTGACATCGGTACTTGTGTTGATGCTAGGCCTTCCTGCCCAACATCCTTTGCACTGTTGCCTCCTGTACTACTGCCCATGGTTATGCCACTACCACTGTTGCATCTGTACAACAGCTCCCTCTGCATCTGTGCTGATGTTGGTCCTTTCTCCCAACACTGCATCCGCACTGCACCTCTTCTCATCAAGTTGCATCGTGCCACCCACTGCTGCACTGCAACTCAGTTACTAAGAAGTAAGTAACTGATCTCCCAATCTGACCTCCCTGTTGGGCTAGAGACACCCACTGATGCTGAAGCTCCCTCTGCCGCTGACAAGTGATCCCTCTCTAACCACTACACTGCTGCAACAACTCCCTACATCTCGCACCGTTGCACACCTCTTTATGCCTTCCTGCATTGGTGCAACACTCTTGTGCCTCTCGCACTGCTGCAGCCTGCTAGCCTTGCACTGTCTTGGGACTCCTACACTGTAGCTCCCTCTTCAGCTCCATCCGCATCCGTCTCTACCCACCCAGCGAGTCCTGCTACTCCTCTTCGGGGCTCCCGTAGCAAGGTCTAATCCAAGAGGCTGGGAACCTCAAAGATCTTGCCCCTCATCGCCTGTAGTCCGCCTGACTACAGCTCAATGTCTCCCCACTTCTTCTCAAGTGGTGCGTGTGCACTCATGGCACAGTCATCGTCTATCAAAACTTCCTTCTCTGCCTGTGTTGGCACTGCCTTAATCTCGAAAGACTCTCCCTTGCTCTTCATCCTTGGACACTGGGTCGCATAGTGACCCAGCTCCCCACAGTGGAAGCACTTGATCTTGGTGAGATCTTTCTTCTTCTGCTTCTTCTGCTTGACCTTCATCCCTTCGCTGCTGCTACCTGTCTTCGACTGCCGTCTAATCTCTTCCTGGCGAAGAGCTGCCCACATCTCGTCCCAAGGTGGGAGAGTCCCTCTGCCCAGGATACTCTGGACAAACACTTCCCAATCTTCTGAGATAGCATTCAAGGTTGTCCTCACCATAAGCTCCTGATTCGGTGTTGCTCCTATAGCAGTCAACTCGTCTCGAATCTCATTCAATCCTCCGACAAAGCTGTCAATCGATTGACCATTATTCATCTGATATGACCTCATATGGTTCTCAAGTAGAATTCTTCTCTGCACAAAAGTATGTTGGTACAATTTCTTGAGGGCCTCCCACATCTCATATGCGTTTCCTTCTCGGCAATGTGTGGAACTACATGGTCCTTGACCCCGTCAAGGATGATGCTCTTGGCCCTCGCCATTGCCTCCTCGTATTTGTCGTTATCATTGGGGTCCACTAGGATAGCTATAACCTTCAAGGCGAAGTTCTTGACACGATTCCTGTCAAGCACTAATAAGATTCAGGCCTTCCAGACTGTGAAGTTCGATGCTCTATCCAGTCTATCCTGGCCTCTTACCCCGTGTAGTGCCATGATGCTCCTCTACTTCCCTCCTGGTAGTTCTTTCTTCGACTCCTCTGAGTCTCTACTTCCCGGCTGGAAGTTCTCTTCTGGACTCCCTCTGAGTCTCTATTTCTTGGCTAGAAGTTCTCTTCTCGACTCCCTCTGAGTCCTGATTTCCCTCCTGGAAATCCTTCTGTCACTTGTCGAGATGTCCCCTACTCTGATGGACTTGTGCAACTGCACTTCTAATCCGAGTTCCTCGGCTAGAAACCCTCGATAACAACTCCTTTGGCCCTGCTCTGTTATGTACTGTTCTGACTAAAGTATCTCACCAGCTCCACTCTGCAATATTCCTACAGCCTTCTAGACCACAGCAACTGCCTCTTTGTGAACTGCATCAGCCCCTCTCTGCCTCACGCTAGCTCTGCGTCACCCCGGATGGGTCTACCTCAGCCCTGGAATGCCTTGCATCAGCCCTCTGGCCCTCTGCGTCAGTAACGCGGGCCTCTTTGAGGCTCTGCGCAGCTCCCAACTTCTTCTACGTAGCTCTGGCTGGCTCTACATCACACTTCTTGGCTTTTGCGTTGCTAGAAACAGCGTCTGTCACCTTGGGACAACTGTTTTTTGTTGTTATTGCTCCGCTCGACTGATGTCTCTTAGTCCTCCAGTGATCTGTAATCACCCTCTGATACCATGTTGAAGTTTCTAAGTTTACTTAGTTTAGAAACCCTTCATGCACTTTTTCTGATGTATCCCTACCTACTTGTTATTTTTCCTTTGACAAGTTATTTACAAAGTAAACACTGAAAATAAACACCAGTGCATGCTCAACATATTACAGATCAACGACTAAAAGAAACAAGAACAAACCAATGTTCTAGAACTCCGACTCAGCCAAGGATCGACTCCGACTCGGTATCGACTCGGCCGGCTCGATTTCAATGACTCAGTCGTTCTAAAAAATACATTAAATATTTATTTTTTTTATAAAAAAACATAATTTTAAAGATTCTCATTCATGTTTCCAAACACACAGCATTAGAATATAGATGGAAGACAACATATGATCAAAGTAGGCTCATGAATATATCCATTATATCAAAATGGCACCCAGTGCACTGTCCAATACATACATGATCAAAACAAAAACACATAACCAAGGAGGCTAGAAATGGCCTCTACAACAAAAGTAAACTGTCACTAGTAGTAAGTACCACTGGCTAGTAGCTACTGCCGGAGGAGCGAAGATCATGTGGATCAATCTCTGGATTATCATCAAAGTCAGACAGGGGGCCCCATGGCTCCTCCTCATCATCATCTCCAACTGCAACTGTAGAAGTGGTAGCACTAGCAGGCTGTGCAGCAGATGCAAGCTGAGATAGATGAGATATGCAGCTGCACTTCTGTTGTGGCTGAGCAGAGGAAGCGCCTGCAACTAGAGGACTTGTTGGCTATGAGGTTGAGGCTGGTACAAGCGGATCAAGATCTGCATTCAACTGAACATTATGTTCGAGTGATGCTATCGTTTGTAATTCAAAATCCATATCCTCATCGAAAGCAAACTCTATTGGATGACTCTCCACTACCGAATCTGATGTTGGATCAATGTCTTCCAACACAATGGGATCTGAATCAGGTCTTTTGTTCAGCAATTGGTTGCGTTTGAGCCAGAGGTTGTATTGGACATAGACTAGATCATTTAACCAGTTTTGATCCAAACGGTTTCTCTTCTTTGTGTGAATCCTCTCAAAGACGAACCAATTGCGCTTACACCCAGTAGCACTGCAAGTTTGATTCAAAATACGAATTGCAAACTTCTGCAATTCAGGACAATGGCTACCAAAAGCCTCCCACCCAGAGTTGCGGGGGAGCCCCCCCCCCTTCAAACCCGCTCCCAATCCGCGCTCCGGTCGGGAGTGGCTCAGGAGCGGGTCAAGAGCGCACTCCCATAAAAAAATTTCTCTCATTGCCAAAATCAGGATCGATTTCGAGAGTGTCGCTCCCGAAGCGAAAATTAAAGCTTGGGAGTGATCGCTCCCGATCACTCCCGAGCTTTTAATTTTCGCTGCGAGAGCGACGCGCGGAATGCCAAGAGCGAATTGCGCGAAAAAAATCTACAGACGCCAAAAAAATTAATTTAAAAAAAAAAATTGTTTTAAAAGGGCTTGGGGGGCAAAAAATATTTCATTGTGACTTGAATGAGTTGAGGAGAGCCAAGGAGATTGAGCAAAGGAGCAAGGAGAAGCGAGCACCGAGGAGCAAGCCTGCAAGTAGGTTAGTAACTTAGTAATTTTAGTAACTTAGTAATTTAGTAATTTAGTTTAGTTTAGTTAGTAATTTAGTAAATATATAACTTATTTAATAAATAAATCATGAATCTAAATAAATTAAATTAATTAATCTAAATAAATTAAATTAATTTTCTCATTCCTATTCCCATTCCCATTAAATTTTGCAGATTCAAAAGCCTACAAATATCAAACATCATGGACCTGGCTATATTTCTTGGCATTTTCCTCTTCTTGGTCCCTTTTCTGGTTATTATGGTGCTAGAGAGTAGGAAACAGAGGGGCCAAAATGAAGAGGGGGATGAAGAAGCTAGAGAAAGTGGATTTGATGAAAACCCCGGTGAGGAGCTGGAGGAGGGTGAACATGACTCTCAAAAAAATAAACAAGACCAAACCCCATTGTGGAAATATGTTAACAGGCTTGAAGCAGGGAAAGGGGGTGGAGTCACTAAATTTCATTGCCCCCATTGCAACAATAATTACACAGGTTCATACACTCGTGCCAGAAAACACCTCTGCGGTAAAAGGCCATGGGATGGAGATAAACAAATAGGAATCAAAACTTGTGTAGCTGTGTCAGCAGTAGATAGAGCCAAATAAACAAGGGAAGAGGAGGAAGCTCAATACAAATCTAAAAAATCAAGGGGTTTCTTTGAACCAAGCTCACAATCACAAGCACAAAGAACTCTTTCAGCATCCTCCCAAGGCAATGGATATGGAGGCACAGGGTCACCAGCTAAGGCGTAGAACCATATCAGATTTCCTTGATGAGGGGTGTAGGAATGATGTGGATTCAAAAGTTTATAGGTTTCTCTATGCATGTGGGATACTATTCAATGTTCTTCGCTCACCTTATTGGCACGAAATGGTTTCTGCCATAAATGATGCCCCTAAAGGATGCAAGAGCCCTGGGTATGTCAAGGCAAGAACCGTTGGACTTGATCATGAAAAAGCAAAAATATCACATTCTTTGAATAGAATGACAAGTTCTTGGACTGAGCATGGGGTGTCCATTGTATCTGATGGATGGACAAATGTCAAAGACAAGCCATTGATAAGTGTTCTTGCTGTGTCTGTTAGTGGTGCCATCTTTCTAAATGCATATGATTACTCAAGACAAGTTCAAGACCGCCATCAACATTGCAGAAGCATTACTTGAAACAATTGACCATATTGGGCCATACAATGTCATCCAAGTCATCACTGATAATGCTCCTAATTGTAACGCAGCGGGAGCAATTATTGAGGATCAATACCCCAACATATTTTGGTCTAGGTGTTTGGTTCACACATTGAACCTTTTGATGCATGATGTTGTTAAGAACAAAAATGCACAATAGAAATGGATTGGTGATTTGTACAAAAAAGGCAAACAAATGATAAAATTTATTACAAATCATAGCAATACCCATGGCCTTTTCTGCAGTCACTCAAGATTGGAGTTGTTGAAGATTGCGAAGACTAGATTTGGTAGCTATCACCTCACCTTCAGGCGCCTTTTGAAGCTAAGAGAGTCATTGGCTAGCCTGGTATCAATTCCACACTGGCAGGTATTAAAGGAAAGAGCTACAAATGCAGCTGACAGGTGAGGTTTTGAACTAGTGGAGGAGGCCGCTCTTGATGGTATGTTTTGGTCAAGTGTGAGGCAAGTATTAGATTTCACCAAGCCCATTTATCACATGATTCGGTTTGCAGATACAGATAAACCAATGATTGGAGAGGTGTATGAGCAGATGAATACCATGTTCGGGCAAATAAAACATATTGTTCATAACAAAGATCCTGACTTGTACAAACTGATTCACGATTGTGTGTGTGTGTACGATGGAATAAACTTAATCTTCCACTACATTGCTTGGCGTATATCCTTACGCCAAAATACTACTCTACATCTTGGTTGGGCCAACCTGCACCAGGGGGTGGGATTACGACCAAACCCCATTTAGATGCAGAGGTAACTAGAGGATATTTGGATGCATTAGAAAAGTTGATACCTGACAGGGAGGAATGTGCAGCGGTGCGCCTTGAAATAGGCAGATACTTTAGTGGCACTAGTTTGTTTGGTACCTTCCATGCAATGGAAGACAGAGACAGATTTGATTCTCTCACATGGTGGGAAACATATGGCAGCCAAGGACTTTTGCCAAAATTAGCAAAAAAAGTTCTATCACTACTTGTAAATACATCTTCTGCAGAGAGGTGTTGGAGCACCTACAGCTTCATACATAATGTGAAAAGAAACAGAGTCAATGAAAACTAGGCAAAAAGCTTGGTTTATGTGCACTATAACTTGAAGTTGTTGAGTCATTACTGTGATCGGGCTTATGAGGATCCCATATATAAAATTTGGGACAACCACCGAGAGGATGACAATTTGGAGGATGGCACTATACATCTTGAAGAACTGGAAGAGGAACTTATAAGGGATGAAGATGAAGCAGCTGCAGCAGCCATGCCACCTCCACCATCCAGTAGCAGTGCTCGAGTTCCGAGTCTTGTTCCTTTGCTATCACCACCTCCATCTACACCCTCACATGGAGGGCATGTGCCTTCTAGTTCTGGTTGTCAGTCTATGCGGGAAATTCCTAGAAGACCACCACGACCTGCTTATACAGGAGACTCTCGTGGCAAGGGCCACATGTAGATTTACAGTTTACTTGTCTTTTCTAGTTTCTATTAGTTTTCATCACTGTTGAGTCTTGAGTCCTTGACTCTTGACTCTTGACTCTTTCATATCATAATGATACTTTTTGTAAACAATATATGACTGTGACAATGAAAGTTTGAAGTTTGAAGTTGGCAATTATAACTCATTGGTAATGATTGTGAATTATGAATATGATGCTTCATGAAAGACTAAAGTTGTTTCATTTCATTTCATTATTCATATTTCATTTTATAACATTTCATTTCATGGTAACAGTTAGAACTTAGAACTTAGAAATATCTAAGATATTATTTCTTGTTATGGTTGAACTTAGCTTACAGGTACAACTTTGGTGATCAATGATGATAAATGTTATATATTGAATTTTCAATTTTGAAAGCTTGAAGTTGAAACTTTAAGATTGAATTTGATGAATCATGATCCACGAGACTCAATATGTTGCAGTTGTAATATGTATGTTACTAACTTGTGGACATAGTTGATGAAGATTATAACTTCTAGATGATTGATGTGATATGGTTCAATGATCAATCTATGTTTTTTTATGTTTTTTATATCTAATTCATCATTCTACATGTTTTCGTTGACATATATGTATCAAAAATTAAAAAATTAAAAAAAAAAATATATATATATATATATATATATATACTTTTAAAAAAATTGCTCCAAGATTCGCTCCCAAACCGGGAGCTTCTGAAAATGTCGCTCCCACTCCTGTTTTCGCTCCCGCTCCCAAGTAACATAGCTCCAACCATTGTGTTGCAAAAAACATAGGAGTGTCATGAGTTAGCACAACAAAATTCCAAATTATATCCAACTTTCAAATTATAAATGATTTAACAAAAAAACTATTAAGAATTTGAAAATTGAAATTTTTGTTTACCTGGCTCATTTGCTTCTCTTGCAATCTTTGCTAAGTTCTTCCCAAAGGTACCCGAGGCATTGGTGAAGGTCGTGACCTGTCGGTGTATCTCCAGCTGATCAGACTCCAATGGGATCGTGCGATCAATGCAGTCAATCATTCCATCTCTAACCTCCCCCCAAGCTCCTATCTCCTTATCTTTATAGTGATACTGTGGGTTCAAAAAATACCCAGCTGCATATATAGGGCGATGGAGTTGATTGTTCCATCTTTCATCAATGATTGCCCAAATGGGCCCATACTTGGCCACTTTATCCTTGTATGCCCTCTTTATTTGCTCCTTTTCTTGATCCATAGCCTCATAAATGAAGCCCATAGCCAATCTTTCCCCATCCACCAACCGTAACACCTTAACCAGTGTCTCCAAAATATTTCTTTCTTAAATTTCTTTTTCAATTCTTTGCCTTCCAGTTTGTGAGACTACTGGCTTAGATTCCATTCTTCACTGGAAAACATCTTTTGCAAGTTTCTATGTTGTGAAAGCATAGATTGCAATGTCAAAAAATGAGTATCAAATCTAGTGATGGCAGGCCTAATAATATCCCTGCCCCCAATGTGTTTCCTCATGAGGCTCAAAATCCATGAATGATTGTAGATAAATTTTGTTATGCTTTTGGCATGATTTACAATGTTTTTGACCTAATCTAATTTTCCAATATCCTCAAGCATGAGGTCTATGCAATGTGCAACACATGGGGTCCAAAAGATGGTCTTGTGTTTTTCCTCTAATAGTTTACCAGCAAAAACATAGTTAGAAGCATTATCTGTGATGACTTTAACAACAGTAGCCACCCCCACCTCCTCAACAACCTCATCCAATAGTTGAAACAACAATTGCCCATCTTTTACCTTATCAGATGCATCAACTGATTTTAAAAACATGGTTCCCCGTGGGCAGAAGATAAGAAAGTTTATGATGGTACGGTTTCTTTGATCAGTCCATCAATCTGACATGATGGTACATCCTGTTCTTGCCCATGAGTCCTTGAAATCTTTCAAATAGTCATTAATGGATAAAATTTCTTTCTGCAAACGATACCCCCTTAACTCATGCATAGTAGGGCCTTTGAAGCCTTTTCCAACAACATATATGGCATCAAACATAGGCTCATAATATGGTGAACGGGAAGCATTGAAGGGGATATCAGCATCATACCACCATCTAGCTATGTAATCACAAGCAGTCTCCCTCAATTCTTTCTTCCAATGGTCATCTAAAGTGGGTTGCATTTGACTTCTACTAGCTTGAGGACCATGTGCATCTAATGGAGAGGAGGGAGTGAAATAACTTTTGATATTCATATCACCCTTTTTCATTCTACCCTTTCCCTTTCTTGAATAGACTCAAAAGAGGGAGGAACATATAAGAAGGGGTTGGATGCATCAGTACAAGGGATAGAGGAAGAACCCTCAAAATCAAAATGGGGGTTGGTAGCCATCATTTTATGTATATTCCTCTTCCTCCCAATTTCAGCGTCTAACTCTTTTTGCCTAGCCTTATCTTCTTTAAACTTCTCAAAGCTAGCTAACAATTCCTTCCTAATCTGCCCAATTTCTGGTGAGGTACATGGAGTAATTGGCCTCTAATCCCCGCCAAGTGTTGTTTCAGCCTATTAATGCCCCCAGGACCTTCCTTAATTTTCCTATGGCAAAATTTGCAATGCATTTGACTTTCAACCATTTCAACATATGCCCAAGCAGCATCTTTCACTCTAGGTGCCATTTTTTGACTTGGAAATGAAAGCAAACAATCTGATTCAATGTTCATTTCTTTCACAAAAAACACTCTTTAGGATTTCTAGATTTGCACATAAAATTTAATAAGCAAAAACAGATTTGTACAAGTGAAAAAAAATACTTCCAGGCACAAACTACCTCCTCAAGCTTGCTCCAAGAAACCAACTCCTCAATGCTGCTCCAAATGGCTGCCCAAGAAGCTCCTCACTCCAGCTACAATGTTTGCCTAAGACTCTTCACTGCTACTCCAAAAACAAACTCAACAACTCCTCACAAACTCTCACTGAAATTCTCACTCAAATGCATGAGATGGTTGTGAGAGAATGAGAGGGGTTGAGTGGGTTAAATAGGGTTTGGGAGAGGGGAATGGACCCCAAAGACCAACAAAAAAAATACTAAACTGCTTTGGAGTCCCAATCAATAAGCAATTAATAAGAAAATAAAAATAAAAATCGCATTTTTTTAAGTCACTAGGTCGTTGTACGTAACCCGGCCAGGTTGATACGGACTCAGCCAAGCCGGTCGGGTTAATACCAAGCCGACTGAGTTGTTAGACAACTCGGCCAGCTCAGTATTAACCCGGCCGACTGAACCGGTTACTTGGCCGAGTCGCAGATTGGAGGCTTGGCTCGGACCAACTCAGCCGAGTCAGTTCCGAGCCGACCGTTTTTTAAAACATTGGAACAAACACACCACATGACACCATTATTTTTGGGCCAATGTCCCCGGAAAAAACCCAATGCAGGAAAACCAATGCAGCTATCTGAGAGTTTTCTTATTAAGCAATATCATAGTACAATCTGGGTGTCGAAACTGGCCTACCCAACAGATAATTTCCTTAGCAGCTATACCTCACAGATTAAGAGAAATTTCCTGGCTGAAACCCCAGAAAATCCTTCTAGTAGTTCCTCAGCACAAAACTGCTCTACAACCCCAGCGCCTGCCCAATCTGGACTGTGTCAGCCTCTCCTGGCCCAGCACTAGCCCTGTGTCAGCCTTCCTTGGCTTGCGTTAGCCCAGGAGGCCCTGCGTCAGCTCTGGGAGCCTCTACATCAGCTACGCTGGCCCCTCTGGTGCTCTGTGCACCACTTGGCTGCCTCTACGAGGCCCTGCGTGAGCCCTTGCTAGCTCTGCGTCACCCTCCTTGGCTGTTGCGTTGCTCTCCCGACACAATCTCTGCCTTCTCTGTTTCTCTGTACTCAATACCGCTGAGTTGCACTCCCGATCACTGATTCTATCTCTCTTAGCAAACCCCGCTCTAGAGAATAGAATGACTGATTATCTGGTGTACTCTCCAAGTGACCCTCAAGCCTCCTCTTATACTTTTCCTATTAACATCTCAACGGCTGAGATTAAGTCCCTAATCAACGGCTAAGATTAGATTTGGCTTAATCCATGTCTTTTGGACCACTCTAACGCAGATTCATATTAATACACATTAATATTTATTTTCCCTAAGTTTACACTTAGGGACTCCATTAAAAATATTAATTATTTTAATATCTCCTGATCTGTTTAGAATCTTCCCAAACCCTTTCTGGGTATTGGAGATCTCATGTGCCCCAACCTCTCCACCAAATTTCATGGCTAGAGCACATTCGATGCTACCCCAAATCAACACCTATTCTTGACGTCCATAGCATCGCATTTTTGCCATATTCTGTTTTCTCTTCTGAGGACCAAATTTTCCAAACTTCCCGTTTCTCTTTGCCATAGCAGCATATGCTTCAGTTTTCTCATTTGATCCTACGTCATATTTTGCCTTCAACCTGGTTTCTTCAATTTTGCATAGTGACCATAGATCCTTGAATGGAGTAGCTTCCTTCTTCCCATAAATGCTTGATGTAAAGTTACACCATTCCTCTAGAAATGTTTTTAGTACTATGGTAGTCATCTCCTTGTCAGACATTATTTCACCCAAATATTGTAGTCGGTGTTAGTTTTTGTAGCATCGGATGTGTCCTAGCCACAAGATTTGGTGGAGAGGTTAGAATACATGTATTCTCCAATACCCTAAAATCATTTCTAGAAATTCCACCTAGGGACAACTTAATTAGATTTATTAGTCAGTTTTTAATATTTCCTAAGTCTAAACTTAGGAAATATGATTAATTAATCATAGTTAATTAAGTCACAGTGAGAATGTTATAGAAAAGTAGATGTATCAGTTTCTAGTTAATCCTAGCCATCGATTAACATTTAATCGTGGTCATTGAAGTCTCAACGGAGGATTATAAGAAGAAATCGATGGGGCTTGGAGAAGACACATCAAATCAGTTGAGCATTCGATTTTGTTGGGAAATCTATCTCCAAAGTAGCTGCATTCAATTGCCGGAGGTGATTCAGTGAGATCGAAGCATTGAGAGAGGGGCAGAGATAGTGAGGCTAAAGGAAGCTTTTCTAGTTCCAGCAAGTACATTGCAGAGCGGCGGCGCAAAGCCTCTTGGGGAGATTTCTGTTTTGCTGGGGAGAAGGAGAAATTTTGAGCCAAATGTTGGGCAGAGGGTCCAAAGGCAAAGAGTATCATTTTCCCAGACAACAGCTGACGAGACAGTGAGAGGTGATGCAATTCCTAGCTAGAGGGACACAGTGATTGTGTAGGCTGACATAGAGACTACGCAGAGGTAGCAAGGGACGACTCAGTTTCAAGCTGAGGTCAGTGTCGGATCGCCAGAGAAGTGAGGAAATTTCCTCACTGGTTATTTTTATTAGTTTTCCACTGTTTGGATAGCCAGTTTGGGCATCCATAGCTTGTACTCAGATTTTCACTACTACATAATATTAAAATCCTCAATTGTTGCACTGGTTTTCCCGAGTTGGGTTTTTCCGAGGACTTAGTCCAAAAATAATAGTGTATTTTGTGTGTGTGCATCTATTTCTTCCAGTGTTTTTTTGCGGTATTTGTTTTGTGAAGATTGCAGTGTATTTTTTTCGATATTTACCATAGCACACAGCAAATAATTTGTTTAATTAAATTAACAAATAGAAGAAATAACATCAATTGTTGCTATTGGATTTGGGGTTAACCAAATTTCGACATGGTATCAAAGCGCAAATTGTAAGTCGGAGAGCTCAGTAGCAGAAGGGAAGAGGAATTTTGTAGCTTTATGTCAGTAGCAGTTCAAAACCCTCAAAGGAGGCACAGTTTCTTAGCTAGGAGGGTCAATTTCTTGAGGAAAAATTGATTTCTCTAAGTGAGCGATAGAGAAATCGGATTTCCCCAGTTTGAGGATTACCAGAGGCAGAAGGAGCAGCCAGTATTTTCCTTGCAGAGAAGATCTCTAGCTAGACGTAGTATTTTGCAGTCGTTGCTTGTGCAAAATAGCGTCAGGAGGAAGAAAGAGCACACACTAAGGGAAATTTTCCTCAAGGGACTTCTAGCTTCAGAAGTTCAATTTTCTCTTGCAGATAAGTAATCGCTATGAGCAGATTTACTCACTGCAATAGGGAGTGCGTAGAGCCTAGCAGCAGCTGACCAGAAGAGAAGAGGAGGATTTCCACTTATTTTGCTGAGATGGCCACTGTCAGACTACGTGATCAGGACAGGTTGGACGGTGCTTCCAACTATGTCATCTGGAAGGCAAGGATGCCCTTCCTTCTGGATGAATATGGCCTAAAGTCATTCATAAGATGCAATGGTAGCTATCCCCATGGATGCAGATCAGTTGAAGGAATATTGAAAGGAGATGGCGAGGGCAAAGAGGTTGATTCTTGACGGTGTTCGAAATCACATTGTATCACCCATACTGAGCCATGGAACGGCTAAGGATATGTGGGATACACTTTCCACGTTGTACCAAGGCACTTCCGATCAGCGGAAGATGTACTTGGAGAAGAAGCTGAGATGCACTAGGATGCAGAAAGGGGAAAGCATAAACCCCTACCTCACCAGGATTCAGGAGATCCGGGATCAATTGTCAGCTATTGGAGCACCACCTCAAGCCACAGAGCTAGTATGATTGGCACTCAACAGTGTCTCCAACGAATGGTAGGTATTTGTCCAAAGTATCTTGGGCAAAGACACCTTGCCAAGGTGGGACAGGATGTGAGCCGATTTGCAGCAGCAGGAGTTGAGGCAAGACTTAGTAAAGAGCTCCATCAATGGCAGCAGCAACAGCGAGTTGAAGCAGGTGAAGGGGGAGGAGAATGTGGCCCTCGCATCAAAGGGTCCCAGTCAGGGACAGGGGGAGCAACGAAAGAAGAATAAGGACCTGTCAAAGGTCAAGTGCTTCAGATGTGATGAGTATGGTCACTACAACACCTAGTGTCCTCTCAGGAAGAAAAACAAGGAGAAGCAAGACTAGGTGTCACCTCATGCCGAGATTGATAGGTTGTCCTCTAGGCTAGAGGAAGACTTCGCCATGTTTGCTGACATAACCCAAGGAGTAAAGTGGGCTGACTTAGTATTGTAGCCTCAGAGTGCTATAGATATTCTTGAGGAGGTCCACCTCTTGAATCAAAACCTTGCTACGGGAGCCCACAGTATTTCAATAGCAGGATGGATCAGTGGCAGTAGATGCAGTCAAATGCCAGAGTGACAGATGCAAAGTCTAGTTGCATTTCAAATGTTGGGGAGCGCAGTGCAGAGTTGGCAGCAGTGCAGACGGCTCAGTGAGGAGTCAATAGCAGTGTAGATGCCTCAGTGACAGCGCAGATACTAGCAGCAGTCAGAGACTCAGGTGACAGATGTATCATACTGATCACAATTGATTCAGTATTCAGGATGATTTTCAATTGCAGATGTTTCAATTGCAGCAACAGCAGATGGAGAGGGAGTCGCAGTGCACATGCAGTGTTGGCAGCAGTTCATTTAGCAACAGCACATATCAGAGTTGTGCAATCGTTGGTGGGCAGCAATAACCAGACATCAACAGCGTGATAGGAGATGATGCAAAGACAGGGTGGTGCTATAGGGGGCAACAACACTAAAGCACATTCCTTGCTAAGAAGGAGTGTTAGTTTTTGTAGCGTCGGATGTGTTCTAACCATGAGATTTGGTGGAGAAGCTAGAATACATGTATTCTCCAATACCCAGAAATCGTTTCTAGAAATTCCACAAAGAGACGGCTTAATTAGATTTATTAGTCAGTTTTTAATATTTCCAAGTCTCAACGGAGGATTATAAGAAGAAATCGATGGGGCTTGAAGAAGACACACCAAATCAATTGAGCATTCAATTTTGTTGGGAAATCAATCTCCAAAGTAGCAGCATTCAATTGCCAAAGGTGATTCAGTGGCATCGAAGCAGCGAGAGAGGGGCAAAGATAGTGAGGTCGGAGGATGCTTTTCCCAGTTCCGGCGAGTACATTGCATAGAGACGGTGATTGCCACAGAGAGGCAACACAAAACCCTCTTGGGGAGATTTCCATTTTGTTGGGGAGAAGGAGAGAGAAATTCTGAGCCAAAAGCTGGGCAGAGGGTCCGAAGGCAAAGAGTATCAGTTTCCCAGACAACAGTTGATGAGACAGTGAGAGGTGATGCAGTTCCGATCTAGAGGGATGCAGTGACTGCATAGATTGATGCAGAGACTGCACAGAGGTAGCAAGGGATGGCTCTGTTTCGAGCTTAGGTCTGTGTCGGATCACCTGTGTCCTCACTAGTTATTTTTGCCATTTTTCCTCTGTTTGGATAGCCAATTTGGGCATCCATAGTTTGTACTCAGATTTTCACTATTGCATAATATTAAAACCCTCAGTTGTTGCACCGATTTTCCCAAGTTGGGTTTTTACAGGGACTTAGTCCAAAAATAACGGTGTATTTTGTGTGTGTGCATCTATTTCTACTAGCATTTTTTCCATTTGTTTTGTGAAGGTTGCAGTGTATTTGTTTCGATATTTGTTGTAGCACACAACAAATAATTTGTTTAATTAAATTAACAAATAGAACAAATAACATCAGTTGATGCAATAGGATTTGGGGTTAGCCGAATTTTCACATTTAGTACCTTATTTCAGATATCCTCATAAAGTAGGAGGCTATTACTTCTTCTTTTGATATCCTCAGCTTTTAGAGTTCTTGTCTTAACGAGATCACTTCTCCTGCAGTGCTTATGGAAAAAAAAAAAAACTCTAAAAGTTTGTCATAAATTTCTTTCGAAGTTTCTAGTTTAGATACATAGGGAATGAGGGGATCCTTGATGGATTCTATGAGAATCCTTTCAGCCCTTGCTTCCACTTTCATATACCTTGCAAGTGCTTGAGCATCTTCGTTTGGAGGTTTAAAGATTGAGTCCTTAACATGTTCCATGGCATCATTTTCTATGAGGTTCAGATCTTTCCTCTTCTTCCATGCAAGAAAATTTGAAGCCCCAACCAATTTGTTGCTTTCCTTGCAAAAAGACATTTTGACATGTTCAAATGTAGACATAAATATACTTACTTGTGAGGATGATCCTTCCTTCTTGAATTTAATGATGATATAGGTAATTGAAAACTTCTTCTTGATGAAGATGCTTTTCTTCAAGAGTGATTCTTGACTCCAAAGAGAGGGAGAGTGATTCTTGACTCCAAAGAGAGGGAGATCACTTTGGCTCCTTTGATGATAATGACAATGTCCTTGATCTTTCTTCTCTTGGATGTGTAGACTTCAAGTTACTTTGATTTGCAGATCTCTTCAACTTGCAGAGGTAGGGTCTTTGTGGTTTCTTTCCTTGATGTTGACTTGCGTGAGGATCCCAAGAATGCTTTTAGCGTAGACTTCTTCTTTGACCCATCTAGGGTTTTGACACTTCCATTAAGAAGATGTAGACATTGTTTTCTTGAGACGAGAGGATATTCTTGATTCTTTGAAGCCCTTGAGTCAACGCTAGTCAAATTGGTTGTTCCACCAAGGATCTCAGCATCTCTTCAAATTTCAGCCTACTACCACAAGCCTACAATTCTCAGCATCTTAAAAAACCCTAGTTGCAGCATGTGAGAGAAATAAACAACGATTTTATCCTTGATTTCCTTCTCGCTTGGATAATACCTCCTTCTCCAACAATTTGGCTTGATAGATGACTTGGTTTCTTCCCTCATTCAGATTCCCAGGTTGATTGTGATTACCTCGGCTTCTTCTGCAACAAATGATGCTAGATGTCCTCACACGTGTGAGGTATTTGCCCTACAACAGATCACAATAACTTCGGCTCCTTCTCCTTCCTTCTTTACTTGATGACAGGCTTCTTCACTTGTGATTCTCGCACTTCTTCTTGGATTTCAGATGCTTGGATTGATGTTCTTCAAGTGAGGTCGTGACCTCTTTTATATAGTAGTTTGCCCATGAAATAAGCCAACTTGAGTCGGAGTGTAGGTCGACATCCTCTTCTGTATGAATTTTTCACTATTACAGCCACTGGAAATTATTCTTCTAACTCAAAAAATAATTATGCAGTTTATTCGCTGCGACAAATAACCAATAAAATCACAGCAGCAATTTTCACCATAAAAATAGTGGCGAAAATAAAATATTGGAAACTGAGAAACTCTAGCACACATTGTAATTTCGATAGTTATTTTTGGACAATTGTCCTCAGAAAAACCCAACATGGGAAAACTGCTGCAGCAGTTGAGGGTTTTATTATTAATGTTCAGCAACGATTTTGAGTACAATGATGTAGATGCCCAACTGGCAATCTAATCTAAGGAAAACATTGGCAAAAATATTGTGAGAATTTTCTCACCCCACAACTATTTTCTGCCTCCAAAATAGCTTCCCCCACCTCTGCGCTGCGCTCCCTGTGTCACCCTCTACGCAGAGCCTATGCTGCCTTCTGAAGATTTCGGCCTTCCTTCCTTTGACTCTTTTGGGAACTGGAAATCCTCCTCCCAGAATGCTACTGATCTATTCTTCCACCTACTACTCAACCCCTAGCTCTATCTTCTCTGTTAAGTTGTTGCTACTAAGAAAATTGAACTGTCTGGACAACTAAGTATCTGCGCTGGATGATCTCCATCACCACATCGAATTTCTTTTATAATCCACTGTTAGAACACCTACAGCCAAGATTAAAACTTAATCAATGACTAGGATCATTTCTAGATCGATCTGTGTGAGTTTCTAGATGATTCACACCTTATCTCAATTAATATAGATTAATTAACCATATTCTCTAAGTTTAGACTTAGGAAATATTTAAAAAACGGTTAATAATCTAATTGAAACACTTCTAGTCAGAATTTCCAAAAACGCTTTTTGGGTATTGGAGATCTCATGTATTCTAGCCTCTCCACAAAATTTCATGGCTAGAACACATCCAATGCTACAAAAACTAACACTCCCTCTTAGGAAGGAACATGTTCTAGTGCTACTACACACCCATTAGCAGCACCCTATCTCTATCTCATCTCTTGTCACATTGTTGATGTCTGACCATACTGCACACCAACCACTGCGCAACTCTAATATATGTTGCATCTGTGATGCTACCAACCCTGCCATACCGCTGCCAACACTGCATCTGCACTGCAACTCCCTCTCATTTGTTGTTGTTGCAACTGCAACATCCAAAATGACCTGTCCCTGCTACTGAAACGAGTTATCCACCATACCCATTTGTTCTCTTAAATAGATGAACTTAGCTCTCCCTAGAGCTTTTGTGAGTATATCTGCAACCTGCTCTTCTGTGGGAACACATTATAGCTGGATTGCTCCTTGTTGTACACAATCTCTGATGAAGTGACACCGAATATCGATGTGCTTCGACCTGTCATGAAACACTGGATTCTCAAAGAGATTTATGCAACTCTGATTATCACAATAGACATTGGTCGCCTCCATCCTCTGCCTGAACAAGCTTACTAGCAGAGTCCGAAGCCATATAGGTTCACACGTAGTTGTGTTGGCTGCCATATACTCTACTTCTGCAGAGCTCAGTGCTACTAACTTCTCCTTCCTGCTACACCAAGAAACCATCCCTGATCCAACACTGAAGCAATACCCAGAGGTACTTTTCCTATCCACTGAACTACCTACCCAATCTACATTTGTGTATCCACAAAGTCTGACATCATCCCCTCGAGTATATTTCAACCCATACTCGACTGTGTCATGAATATAACTCAGAATATCCCTCACTGTTGCCCAATGTACCCTTTTTGGTTCCACCATGAACTGATTAAGGGTATTGACTGTGAAGCAAATATATGGCATAGTGTGACTAGATACATGAGAAACTCAATGAGTTGCCTATACAAGGTGGGGTCAACATCCTTGTCATCTGATGCGTCTATCTTCTTCCAGTTGGTAATCATGGGCATAGACATGGGTCTGTAGTCCTACATTCCGAACATTTTCAAAATATCTGTAGAGTATCTTCCTTTCCCAAGGAATATCTCCCCATCCTTCTACCACACCTCCAACCCTAGGAAATAGTGCATCAACCCCAAATCCTTCATGTCGAATTTTGCTGCCAAGTTCCTCTTGCAGTACTCAATGAGCCCTGATGATCATGTCAAAAAGAGATCATCCACATACAAGACTAGAATGAGTGGCTCATCCTTTACCATCAAATAGTAAAGGTTGGGATTTGCGTCACTCTTGACGAACCCCATCTGCTGTAAGTAGGTGTCAATTCTACCATACCAAGCCCTGGGAGCCGACTTGAATCCATATAGAGCTTTCTTCAATTTGCACACATGCGTGTGCCTCTCATGAGTCTCAAAGCCCTCTGGTTGTTCTATGTACACGTCTTACTCTATCACCCCATTCAAGAAGCTTGTCTTGACGTCCATCTAGTGAATGTGCCAACCCATCTAAGCTACTAGACATATAACAGACCAAATAGAAGTGTATCTGGCAACTAGGGCGAAGGTCTCCTCATAATCTATCCCTTCCTTCCGTGCATACCCCTTTGCCACGAACCTAGCCTTGTATTTTTCTACACCATCGTTTTCTACATAGTTGATCTTATAGATCCATCTTAAACCTACAACTGATTTGTCCTCTGGCTAGGCACTACCTCCCAAACATCATTCATCATGATAGAGCTATACTCTTCTACCATAGCATCTATCCACACCTGATGTTGTGCGGCATCCTGAAAACTGGAAGGTTCTGTAACCTGAGCCACCAAAGCTTGGTATCTGACAGGATGTCTGCGCTGTCTCTTGTTGGTCCTAGGAGTTCCAATGAACTCGTTTGCATCTCTCAATATCTGACGAACCTCTCTGTTGGCTCAACCACTAGTCGTGAGAAGTTTTCCTAGCTCCTTATCATCCTGTCTCTGCTGCTCCATCAGTTGAGTACTCTTGAATTTCCTACACCTGAGGAAATATTAGTGCTGGTCATAGTACTTGACCCTTGTGACTATCCTCTTGCCTTTCCCACTGGCTGCCCCTACTGCTAGACTAAAGGAGATTTTGTTGACTGATTCTGATCACCTACAGGCATCTCACGAGACATCCTAAAAGCTCAATCCTCCATGAACTTCACGTCTCGCCTTACTACTATCTTCCTATTTCTAGGAATGTAGATTCTGAATGCCTTTGAGATTTCGCTTTATCCAATGAAGAACCCCTTCTCTGCACTCTAATCCAGTTTGGTTCTTTTATAATCTGGCACGTGACAATAAGCAACGTTGCCAAAAATTCTAAGGTGGCTAACTTCATGCTTCTTCCCTATGAAGACTCCTAGCGTTTTCTTCCCCAATGCTCATGAGGAGTCCTATTCTGAATATACACTATTGTGTTACATGTTTTTTCCTATAGAAATCTGGGTAGATCCTGGTCATATAACATAGCCTTTGCGGCGCTAACAATGGTTCTATTTTTTCGCTCCGCTACACCATTTTGTTGTGGACTATATGAAGTTGTCCATTCTCTCTCGATGCCTTCCTCCACACATAAATATATGAAGTCTTTATCAATATATTCTCCACCATTATCAGAGCGAAGCACCTTGATCTTTTTCCCTGTCGCATTCTCCACAAGAGCTTTAAACTCTCTGAAACGATCGAAGACCTCATACTTGGTCTTCAAGTAGATCCAAGTTTTCCTGGAATGATCATTAATAAAGGTGACGAAATATTCGGCACCGCTGAGAGCTCTAGTGGACATCGGGCCACAAATATTTGAGTGTATAAATCCTAACATGCCATCACCTCTATTGTCACTTCATGGAAATGTCGCCTTAGCATACTTCCCAAGTACGCATCCTCTGAACACATCATCATGTTCAGTGCCAAGTTAAGGAACCCCTGTTACAGTTTCTTTAAGCATCTTGAGTTCTCCATGGTGTAGATGTCGAATTCTCCTGTGCCATAACTCATTCAGCTCCTTCTCACTACTACTGTCATTGCCTATCAGTGCCATTAGAGAATCGATTTGTAACCGGTATAAATTGTTACTTCGAACTCCAATCTATCTCAGCTTTTTCTAGCTCAAGTGTTTGACATACACTTTCTTCCCCACGAAGAGAATATCATACCTCTTATCTTGTAACTGCGATGCTAAAATCGGGTTCATACCCAATCCTGGCACATGCAATACATTTGTATCATTGGTGCTTACTCCTGACTCCCCCTGAAAATCTATGGTACCTCTCCCCACTGGAGTACATTTCGTTCTATTTCCCATACTAATTTGGAAGTCCATCTGGTCCTCTTTGTAGCTAGAGAAATATTCTCTAACCCATGTCATGGGAGTTGATGCTCCAATCTCTATATACCAAACTCACTATGAAGCTAATCCTGCTAAGCAAGTAAATTCGTATTCCAATCTGGAAGACAAATCTGAAGTCTATTGAATGTTAACTTTTGTCCATGCCTATAGTAGAAAAAATTTAGTGAGTTGTTCCTCTTTTCCATTCGACGCGGATTCTACTTCTGCACCCTGCAGCAAAACCCTCTGCGTCCAACCAGGGTTTTGCTCAGCAAAGATCTACGTTGCAACTGCTCCCTCTGACTACTGGAATCACTGATCTGCACAACTCAATTTTCCTACCTCCCTTCAACTAAAAATCGAACTGCTACCCTAGCAACTCGGCCTGCATGTTAACGGATTGCGCTGCCTCTAGAAATTTCAACCTTCTGCTCCCTCTGAACAGCGAAATTTTCCTCTTCGCTACTGAGTTTCCCTGCTGATCACTTAAGATTTGATACCATGTGGATTTTTCACAATTGCAGCTACTGGAAATTATTCCTCTAACTCGAAAATTAATTATGCAGTTTATTTGCTACGATAAATAACAAATAAAATCACAGCTGCAATTTTCACCATAAAAATACTGCAGAAAATAAAATACTGGAAACTGAGAAATTCTAGCACACAAACAATAATTTCGACACAGTTATTTTTGGCCAATTGTCCTCGTAAAAACCCAACTTGGGAAAACTGGTGCAGCAGATGAGGGTTTTATTATTAATATTCAACAACAATTTTGAGTACAATGATTTAGATGCCCAGGTGGCAATCTAATCTGAGGAAAACACTGGAAAAAATATTGTGATAATTTTGTCTCACTCCACAACTATTTTCTGCCTTCGAAATAGCTTCTCCAGTGTTTGCATTGAGCTCCCCGCATCACCCTCTGCGCAGAGCCTACGCTGGCCCTCTAAAGATTTCGGCCTTCCTTCCTTCGACTCTTTTGAGAACTGGAAATCCTCCTCCTGGAATGCTACTGCTCTCCTCTTCCACCTGCTACTCACCCTCTGGCTCTATCTTCTCTGCTGAGTTGTTGCTACTGAGAAAATCGAACTACCTGGGCAACTGAGTATCTGCACTGGATGATCTCCATCACCACATCGACTTTCTTTTATAATCCACTGTTGGAGCACCAACGGCCAAGATTAAAACTTAATCAATGGCTAGGATCATTTCTGGATCGATCCGTGTGAGTTTCTAGATGATTCACGTCTTATCTCAATTAATATTGATTAATTAACCATATTCCCTAAGTTTAGACTTAGGAAATATTTAAAAATTGGTTAATAATCTAATTGAGGCACTTCTAGGGAGAATTTCCAGAAACGATTTCTGGCTTTTGGAGATCTCATATATTCTAGCCTCTCCATAAAATTCTGTGGCTAGAACACATTCGATGCTACAAAAACTAACATTCTCGAATGATCTTAATCTCCTTTTGAAGGCCGACTTGATGGAGTACTTGTGACAAGGTCTTCGAGGATTAATGACTCAAACAAATTCTCTTTTACAATATGTAACATGCCCAAATGGGTTTTCAATACATGCCATTAACTCAATAGACTTTATGGCTTAATGACCAAACCTAATAGCTCACAATGGGAGCTTCATCTATGAAATAAAATTCCTTGAGCATGAAACCCCCGACTCAAGCAAAACATAAATAATTTTATTCTTTTTCTTTACATCAATTACATAAAATCATGATTACACGTCATTATGAAGACCGAACCTAGTTACATATTTCAACAATATTCATAAGTGTCCAACCGATACAAGGACAATGCTCCATTTAAAAAGTTCTTATAAGAAGAGTACTAGATTGATAAGCATCACTCATCATAGTCAACATTGTCACATTACCCAAGGCCTTGACAACTACACTCTATCTTTCACAAGATCAGAGCACAATGTTGGGACGCATTCCAAAGGACACCATACCGCCTCATCATCGTACATAGTACATACTCTTCCTAGGATACCAGGAGTAATCCTACCATCGGACCATTCTTATCATAGTCCATGTGACTTAGGATCTTCATCCTAATCCATCACATTACATGACTCTAAGAAGTCTGTCCAAGATGTTTATCCAATCCAAGATTCTCCTTAACCATGTCCACATACTTGACTTAGGACATCAGTCCTAATCCATCATAGTACCTGACACAAGGAGAACCAAACAAGTCATCATTCTCCCTATCCGGGAGGCATGCACTAGACTTACCACTGTTAGTCTAGGTCTAGTACATGTCACAGGGAAATCAATGTCCAACCAAACTCCCTCTCAATCAAGGAGGACATCCCTATTATCCTTTTAATCATAGAATTCCTGCTCCTATTCAAGGAGACTCCTTTTTACTCCCTCTCAAACTTAGAGGAGATACCAACTTCCTTAGGGAAGTCATACTGTCCTCAAACTTGTCTTTCATAAAAGCACCAACTATCAAGTTGCATGGCTCCCTCTTTCCTCTGCATCTCATTGTATAGAGCATGCTTCCTTTCATGGAGCCATCTTCTTATGACAAGTTCTAGGTCATCCACTTGCTCATCACTTTCATCTCGACTTTATCAATGAAGGCATTCTATTAAACCTTCCCAAACTTCAAGCTAATCATAGCTTCCATGAAAATGATCTCTCTTCTAAACCTTCAGGTTATCGTCTCACATTGCTATCCTCCAATCCCAAGATAAGCACACCTTGATCTTCCTTGATTCATGTACCAGATGTTGAGCTTTTCCCTCAACATCCACATAGTTGAACTTGCTTCAACTATCATATATACCTACAACATCTTTCCAGGCAGCAAAAACATGTTAACTAGATAACCAATAATAGATATCATCATCAGACATACTTTATGATGATCTTCTTGACAAAACATCAACATCTTCAAGGTCCATCTCCATATGAGCTTATCAGAGTGCCCGCAGATCGAACTCAATTACCAAGTTACTATTTTTCCTTCTATAAACTTTGATAGCATCAGTTCCTTCAGGGTCTTTACAATTCCCTCCATTCATCATGCTCTTCATAGCATAAGATCAATTTTGCTTAGCCATATACCTGCATTATGAGAAGTACCACCAAGCAAAATATACATATACAAATACATGATTGTAACTTTGAAAATCTAGGGATACCACGGTATCTTAGAGGGAGAATTTCTAGGAGTTTTAGATTCAAACCCTAAGTTCCTAGGTATTTCCCTTTGAATCATTAACCCTAGCGTTTGAATCCAAAATTCAATTCTACCCTTACCAAGATTTGCCATACACCCCATACTACCTATAAACCCTAAAATCCAAAAATTAAGGTTTTTATGAGGGAACAAATAGATTAGGGTTAGGGTTTCTCACTTGACTAGGGTTTCCAAGTATCAACTAGGGTTGTACAAAATCCTAGTTACCAATAATCTTCAACAAACCCTAGAACCAAACATGTCCCAAAAACCCTAAGGCAATTCATGTTAGACCCTATATGCATAAAAACAATTATACGTACCTCAAAGTCGAGGACCACATACCTTAGTCCTTCACAATTGCAAGAAGTTTGCAACAAAGCTCTCTTCTTGATTACATTGTCCAAGGTATTTTCACTTCCATAGTTGTCATGATCTTCCACTGATTCCAAGACGCCAAAGCCAAGGATTGACTTCTAATGATCTTGAAAATGTCAAATAAGAGCAAACTGCTCAGTCCTTTCAAGCGTGGTTCCTCTACAAATCTTCAAGAATTTCACAAAAAAATCCCCTCGTAATAAGTCTAGTAGTTGTCTCTTCTTGGAGATAACATATTCTTTGTCAAACTTTTAAACCTTTGTTGAAGTAGATCCAATGCTGATCATTTTCCAACATAGTCACAGTAGCAAAAATTATTTGAATCCTTTTCACAATGACTACCTTCAATATGACAAACTCTTCTCACTGCTGTAGACTTCTTCTTTCAAGTATTCCTTTCAATGAGACTTTGAAATGCCAAACAAGAATAATTCCACGGAATTTTCTTTTCTTCGTTTACAACAAAAGGGCTGGTCTCTATTCAAAAGAATGTGGATTTCATCTTTTTCACAATGGCACAATTTGTTGGAGGGAGAGGCTGCTACAGGCCTCGTTAAAGTCTGATATATACTTCTGAAAATGAGACAGTGACCTTCTGATGATCACTGAAGTAGACCTTCCAAATAGCCCCAATATGATCAGAAAAAGCAGAGATTCTCTTTATCTTACAAGGTCAGCTTTAATGCTACTGTTGAGGCTCGTCGTTCCTATATATATATATATATATATGCACAGGTCTGCGTCTTCTTTCATAGGAATCTTGGTTTCTTTTCTGGTGACTGTAGCTTCAGAACAGGCATACAATGCCTCTCAATGGATCGATCTTGGTTCTTTTGACAAGTAAACTCTACGCTTGATATGGGAACTTCTACTAGTCCACAAAGAATACTCCAATCTTGTGATTTGGTCACCTCTGCAACAATACACCGAACTTCAGAATTTTGGATCACTGAGGAACATTCAAACCTTAAACTTCATGCACAGAACTTTACATTTATGCCCAGAATTTCGTTCTTCCTTTCAAGAAACTCGGTCTTGAATAGGCTAATGATCTAGCCCTCCCGATATCTCAAAAGGTGCTTGGTATCTTCGAACTTCTGAATTTTGAGATCTAGTCTGCGGCCCTAATTGCAGACATATAAGCTTGTAAATATGCCCATAAATCTGCTCTTTTCCTAGCTTGGAATTTCTTCAAGGATCTCGGCCTTCAAGACTAGGCCTAAGACCCTTCTTTAATCAATGTGATTTTCTAGCTGCCTTTACACCACTGAACTTAGCTCTGATACCATGTTGGAAAACTAATAGGGTAACTTAATTAACTTGAATGTTTTCCTTACATGGCATTTACTTGTGATTTAGGTTCTTCTTAACTTGATTATTTTTTCCATCATCAAATAAATACCAAAACAAAAGTGAACACAAGATATAGGCTCTATGCCAAGGAAAAACCCACCAAAAGGAAAACCCATCAGAACTTCTTATCAATCTCAAAGGAGACTACCAAGACCAAGCAAGACTTCTTAGCTCCCTCCATGATGCAAATCGACCAGCCAGACATTTAGTAGGATCTTTATAGGAATTCTCTTCAAAGGAATGCTCTGCAAGCCTTCTATGATCATGCATAAGACATGGATCTGAACTTCACAGAACTTGACAACTTCGCTGGATTTGTTCTTCCTTCTAAGACCTCCGCATACCTTCTAAACCATTGACCAGAAGACACCAAGATATACAAGCTTCTTTTTTACTTCCTCCCGCTTCCTTCCTAAACCGCAGATCAGATAATAATCTGTGTTTATCAATTGTCTTTCATGAAGTCGAATATCCTTCTATATATAGCCCTTCCAAGTGGCTTATTAAGCCCACTCTAGGCTGACATGAACAGGCTGGCCAACTTGATATCTAGGATTCCTTTAGACACATTTAATTACAAAATCTTATTTCTTTACATTGATACAAGTGCCCAATAGGGTCTTCAATGATTTTGACTCTAAACACAAACCTAAAGCATACAATGGATGCTTGACCTATTGACCAAACAAGCATGATGAAACCCATGTTCCATAAATAATTTTTCTTTTTACATTCTCTCATCCTTTGATCAATACATAAGAGATAAATTATAAGTCAAATGACAATTATGAAGACAGAAACTAGTTACAATTTCCAACAATCCATACATTGAGGTTGTGGTTATTGGTTAATAGTATCGTCGTCGTATTATTAAAAGTAGTGGATAAGTAATTATTATTAATAACAACGAGTAACATATTGTTGTTTAGTTTTTCTTGAGGGAGTTGTAGCAGGCTCAAATTCTAGACTGGTTCTGCTTCAGAAGTTCCTATAATAAGCAATTGAAGCCCTATTGTTTTCACATATAACTAGAAATGCAAACCTGAGACTTCTAAATTGTAGTTTACAATTACATAATCTCGCAAAATCAGTTTTGGTGTTTTCCCTTTCCCGCCATGACCCATGTTGAATGTTGGACACCTAATCCGCTAAGGGTTTTGGGTGTGGAATATGAAGAGTCATTGGAGTCCAAGAGACCCTGGAAGATGAATCTAACGGTCATGGAAAATGTATAAACGTATATCATTGTGAATAGTAGATGCAATTCAACATTTATCTTTCATATCTTATCTATTTTCTGTGGTTGTTCAACATGGTATCAGAGTTGGCGAATTCTAGCCCTGCTCCAATTTGAGCCACTGGTTTTGTGGCCTGCTGATATGGTCTGGTTACCTGGTTATTTTAAGAGGTTTTGTTCATTTTGTGACCTCTCACAACCTGAAGTAATGCCCCGTCTTGCTCAGACCTGCGCACCTAATTCTCTATCTGCCAAGCATTATGCTATTCTCCTGCTGCTCTCTGATTATTTTATTCCAATCCTGTGCTCCCGCCGTGTCAGACTTCTGCTATTCTAAGCCCGTCATTCTAGCTAGTTGTTGTACAGTGTTGAAGCACGACTTGCTATGAGTCGAATGAGTGTTGTAAAACTCCTACTCAACGAAGGTTGAACGGTTGGATTGATTATGTGCATTGGAGTCTTGAATACTGTCATTGTCATTGTTGCTGTGTATATGTGTGTTGGTCGTTCTTATTGAATGTTGGAGGGGTTACAAAATAATTGATGTTGTAATAAATTTAATATTGTGCATATGTTGGTCTAGGATTCAATTTGAAGTCTGTGCATTAACACTACTTGATTCGTGCAGTGGTTAGAGAGAATCCAACTTGAATGTGGTGCTGAATGCTGGTCAAAACTCTAATGCCTCTGCATTGAATGAAATTGTTGAACCCTGCATTGAAATACGTCGTATGGATGATATGACAACATATGCATTGCAGTGAGCGTTGTATTGAAACAGGTAGGTACATTGAACAGTATGTGCACATGTGTGCATACATTATTGTAATGTGCAGCGTTGACATGGTTTATCTATGCAACGTTGAAAACTCCTGTAATGTGCAGCATTTATATATGTACATTGTTTAAGGGGGTCGAGCCTGTCATTGTTGCTCTGTCATTGCTTATATAACAAAATCGATTGGTTTATATGTGCGTGAAATTGTTTGACATATGACACATTGAATTGGTTAACATATGGCCATGAGCTCTGTTTTGAACTTTGTGAAGGTCTGCATTCAAGTTTATTGAAGCACCTTGACCCGGTCACTGGTTTATTTCTGATGCAGAGTCGAATAGTTCTTTGTAGCGATTGAATGTCATGAGCATCTTTGTGTGTTGAGTCCTTATGGTCCATTTGGTGCATACACTGGTGTGGCTGCTGGGATCCAAGTGTGGAGTATTGACTGTGTTGTTCGGAGTGTTGACTGATTACATATGCGTTGAAGTCCTGTCATATGTGTGTTGAAGATTCATATCTGAGTATTGAATGCCATGTAGAATGCGTTGAAAGAATTTTGACTGTGTTCTTTTTGAAGGTTGTGCATTGGTGTCACTGTTCATATGTGCCTTGATATACATTGGGCCATATGGTATGAAGATCGCAGTATATATATAACTGAAGGGTATATATATTTGATGCGCACATATATCACATATAAGTGTGTTGAATTGAACACAGGACACACACACACACACATGTATCTATATATATATATATATATATATATATATATATATATATATATAGTGCATGAATTGAATGCGGTTCATATATGTTATAGAGTCAGTGTGTTAAGATTATATATATTCAGTGCATGAATTGAATGTGGTTCATATATTTTACAGAGTCAATGTGTTAAGATTATATGTGGTATGCCATATGCATTTAGTTTGTGCAGCTTTGTGCGTTGAATTTGTGATGGGTATGCATTGCTTAACGGGCTCATCGCCACCTCCAACTCATGGTATTTCTTTCATCAATTGAAATCATAGTAAAAGAAGCTTGTGGAACTAATAGTGGTGCATTTCTAGTTGAAACCCTCTGAGGCCTTTATTTTTTACTGAGACAATGGCCAAACTCAATGATTTGTTAGAGCTATTAAACACAGTAATGTTGTCTATAGTGTAATCCAAGTCACCAAGGAAACTCATTTTCACATTCCAACTTGCTTGCAAAATGCACAAGAGAAAATAGATTTTTTGTAGTTTGAATCACAGCACAGTAAGATGAGTTACAAAAAAGACATCATTCTGAACTTGTTTTTGTTCAGAACAATCCCCTTTTTGAGTCTGAAGTTTACTCTAATCAGAAACCATAAATTGTTCAGATCACTGAGCCCATTTTAGGAGTTGCTTTGCATGCAGATGCAGAAATTCAACATGCACTTCCCAAGCCCATCATCAAACCTTGGGAGGAGATTATCAACAACAGAAACAAAACCAAAATTGGATATGACAAGGAGGTTTCTCTTCACACTCCAAAGTATTCCAAGTCCATACAGTTTCAAAGTGTTGGGTTTTTTCAAGACAACTCATCTTCACCTGCTCCTCATCCACATTCACAACAGCTTGTCAAATGCCAACATTGTGACAGAGTTGGCCATGTGAAAGATCAGTGTTTTGATCTTCATCCATGTGAGCATTGTGGTCACAACACTCATCATTCAAACAGATGCTTCGGAAACAAGCCTCTTGGCATTGGGCTCCAACAGCCAAGAAGATATTTTGCTCATATCATAGAATTTGTTCTCCAGTATTGAAAAGTATTGCAGTTGAGTTTTCTTCATCTTCTCACCTTGTATCTAATAGGGGAGAATTGATGGTCATCTACAATCTTCAAAGATACGTCAAGCGAGCCTGAGCCATGGCTTGAACCTGCTGCTTGAGCCTATAGCCAGAGACAGCCATACCCAGGTTCAGAATTGTAACCAGATACAGAGAAGCCCCTAAGCATGACTTTAGTTGGTGGCCTTCCTTCAACCACCATAGATTGAGACCTCCCTTTTCAAGTTGAGGTTCTCCCTTTTTCCACAGGTTGAGACCTCCCTTTTCTAGGTTGATGGTCTCCCTTTTCAAAGCCTTAGGGACACTTCCTCTAGCAGAAGACTAACAACTTCTTGCTAGATTTGCAACTATTCCGGGAATCTCACTAAGCGTTCCTGGTTGAGACCTCAATGGTCTCCCTCTTCAAAGCACTAGGGACACTTCCTCTAGCAAAAGACTAACAACTTCTTGCCAGATTTGGAACTGTTGCAGGAACTGCACTAAGCATTACAGTGTTGGTGTTCATCCTAAAACCACCACCGGTTGAGACCTCGAGTTCTCCCGCCTTACCATCATCTCAAAGAGCACATTCAACTTATTGTTGTCACGCATTGTTGTATTTTTGTACTATAGCTCTCTTCTTGGACTTGTATATACCCTTTCGGTTTAAGGGGGGGAATGTTGGACACCTAATCTGCTATAGGTTTTGGGTGTGGAATATGAAGAGTCATTTGAGTCCAAGAGACCTTGGAAGATGAATCCAACGGTCATGGAAAATGTATAAATGTATATCATTGTGAATAGTAAATGCAATTCAATGTTTAGCTTTTATACTTTGTCTATTATTTGTGGTTGTTTAACATTGAACCAGCTGCCTTGACCACTAAACCTCCTAGACAGACTGTACAATTGAATCTCCCAATTTACTAGCCCATATTGCAGAGCCAGGTATAGCACAAGGATGCACAGAGAATGATAGATCATATCCATAGCCAGGAGGATATATTAGGGACAGGAGAGACCCATGAGCTCATATCTGTTTTAGTCTCATGTCTGGCTGCAGCCTGAAGCATAGTTCTTTTATACGTTTATTATGTTCTCATTAGAGTCAACACGTCAACAGTTATATACAATTTAAGCACAGCCACATTCAATTTCATAACATTATCCTTTCCAAGGGCATTTATGTTTCTAGTTTACACTTCCTCTTAGTCATGAATGCTTCCACTGGCATTGGAAAAATTACCTCTCCGAGTAGTAAATGAAATTCAACGTTTATCTTTCATATTTTGTCTATTATTTGAGGTTGTTTAACATTGAATCAGCTGCCTAGCCCACTAAACTTGCTAGACAGACCATACAATTGAATCTCCCAATTTACTAGCCCATATTGCAGAGCCTGGTAAATCACAAGGATGCACATAGAATGATAGATCGTATCCATAGCCAGGAGGATATATTAGGGACAGGAGAGACGAATGAGCTCATATTTGTTTTAGTCTCATGTCTGGCTGCAGCCTGAAGCAAAGTTCTTTTACATGTTTAATTATGTTCTCATTAGAGTCAACACATCAACAGTTATATACAAATTAAGCACAGCCACATTCAATTTCATAATATTATCCTTTCCAAGGGCATTTCTGTTTCTAGTTTACACCTTTGCTTAGTCATGAATGCTTCCACTGGGATTGGAAAAAATTACCTCTCCGAAAAGGACCACTTGGCTATCACCAGTAACCTCCAAAGCTTCAAGCATTGTTGCTGTTGACCCTCCAATCAGTAGGACCTGAAAACACAATATTATTCCTTTCTCAACCAAGTACATACTATTCTACTCAATCTTTCTAATTTCCTCAAGAAAGACCATTCATCAGATGTGTTGTAACAAAAATATCCTCTTTAAAGTAGTTAGGTATTCAAAAAGGTACATGACAAAGTTAAGGATCTACCGTCAAAACAACAATAGCAGTAGTAGCTGTGAAGATAATCTCGCCATGACCATCCGGTAGTTCATGGATCGACTGTAGTGCAAGAGCAAATGCCATAGCCCCCCTCAGCCCTGTCCAGCTAAGAAATTGGTAATCCTTCTAAAAAAAAGGTGTAATTCCAGAATAATAGGCATGGCAAAACACAAACTAACAAGATGTGAATTCAACTCACCGCTATACCAAAGGGCTTTCTGATGTTTCATTGGTATTTTTCTACTTTCTGGCCGGACAAAGTTGATAAAGTAAGCACAAGGGAACACATTTGCCGCCCTTTAAGAATAGATGTGAAAATAATTAAATCAGCATTTTATGTTTCTCCTATAAGTTATTTGTATCAAGAAGAAGAAAGAAATAGCCATATGTATATCCACAAATGACCAAATCCAATACATGGGACACAAGTACAAAATAGCACCAAAAGCAATTGGTTTAGCGCATGTAATTTAGATGCTTAGGTGCCCTCCATCCCTTCCGATGTGCAATATGAATAACAAAAATAAAATTACAGAGCAACCTAGGTGTATGTATATCCACAAATGACCAAATCCAATACATGGGACACAAGTACACAATAGCACCAAAAGCAATTGGTTTAGTGCATGTAATTTAGATGCTTAGGTGCCCTCCATCCCTTCCGATGTGCAATATGAATAACAAAATATAAAATTACAGAGCAACCTAGGTGGGGTGCAGGTAAGGAAAGTGCCTTTTAAATGGAGCATGCATCCAAGTGTTTGATGTAACGTACATAATTCATATATGCCATAGGCATTCATAAGTAAAAGCATGACACCATTTCATAAGGACGAAAATATATATATTCAAGTGAGGGAATGGTGATATGCTATAAAGAATATTGGCAAATATATAAGGCATAAGGGACATGACTATCTTAATCGACATGGCTCTACCTAACAATTATTAGTGTAAACAAAATAGTTTGGTGTATTACATGCTCCCCATTTTGGAAGGATTTGTCATCCAAGCACAATCGGAAACAATATGAAAAGATCAAAAGTTTAGAGCAATATTAATGCATTTTAGAAGAAACAAACCATTCTACGCTGACTACTATTGGATATATTTCTTAATAAAACTCTCAAATAGAATTTTTCTTGTTACCACTGCAAGTATGTCTCCAGAAAAATATCATATTGAGATGCTGATAATTTCGAACATAAAGAGTGTCATCTTTATTCAAAGTATTGTGAATGTTCTTAAGTTATTTGACCATGAACAAAACTCTTATCAGTGGAATGACTATAAGATTCAATTGTAAAATGTTTTTACATCACCTCAATTCTAGGACATTCCTTACTGTTAGAGTATTAAACTCAGATACTATAAGTTGAAAATTCAATAAAGTTAATTAAATACATCTACAAAATGAATCTGGAACCCAGAAAACCTTACGTTCCCCAGTCCCTGATCCATGGAGATTTTCCTATTGACTGCTGCCTGAAATACTGGGGTAAAATTGAAACCTTGAACATCATAAGCTAAGTCACATGACACAAGGACACAGGACACGGAGGAAACGTAAATACAAGTAATTGACACGAGACACAGCGACCTCGAAAACAGGACACGAGGAACACATTATATATATATATATATATATATATATATATATATTTCCCGATCCATATTTTTTTAGAAATTAGAACATCTACAGAGATGAATCATGATGATATCTATTTACTAAATTACCAATTTAGTATTTACAATTTTACAATTTTAGAACTAGTTAGTTTATTATTTCACTGCATCAATGAAGTTCACAGTTCAATGTTCATTGTTCATGTTATTAACAATTTTTCAAACACATAAGAAACTAGAAATTTAGAATTATCATGATTGATAAAATAAAACTAGAAATTTAGAAGTGGACCTTAGATATTAAAACCATAAATTGTAGATTTTTCATTAAGTCATCAAAATCGAAATGTATTACATAGTGTTGACGGTGCTGGACCCGCCAACATTCAAGGGGTCTCCTCCATATGTGGTCCCAATTAGACCTCACACCATTTGGCATAGGAGCCCCATCTGGAATATGGCCCGGTTGCCAGTTTCTTAAAGATTTGCCTTGGCTCTAACTATCAGCAAGAGAGAGGAATGCAAACGTGCCTTTGAAAAGCAAGTGAGTGTGCCTGGTGAGTGTTCAATTGTAAGTGTGTCAAGGTACTTCTGCTGCGGAGGGAGAAAAGAAAGTGAGCCTCTAAGAGAAAGGTAAGAGTACCACCCTAGTAGAGACACACGCAACCAAGAAGGAACCCCCTAACATCCAGCGGAATTGTCCATAAGGATGTGACAGCAATAGAAACTATTACAGCACATTCTGAATATGATAAGTACTAAAATAACCGAAATAGTTCAACTACTTTAACACAAATGAAAGCAAACATGAATTACAAACATCCACAGAATAGTCTTACAAATATTCATAATCCAACCATCAAAAACGTGTTGGCCATGAGGCTTCTGATATTAAGTAAAAGTTCCAAGACACATGTATACAATGAACACCGCTAGCTCCAATAGTGGAGCGTTGGAGCCACTCCATGCTCCCCAAAAGAACTAGCTTATCTCTCTAATGACTTGCGGGAAGAGCCAAGGTGAAAAGTATTTTGCTCATAGGATGAGGGTGTATATATGTCCAATGAGGTGATGCTTCACCTTCCTTGTGACTCTTTGACTACCCTCATGACTCTTTGACTTCCTATGACTTTTCGACTTTACATGACTCTTCATATTCTGAATGTGTCCCTTGGACTTCCACTTTACAATACATTTTGAATAAGAATTTACATGATCCACAATAATGATGTGGCATATGATATTCATGACATGACATGATATGATACTGCTAACATAGATTGTTTGATGACATGGAAATGTCAAGCCACTATTGTTGCTCCTTGGTATATGTCCTCTTGAGGATACTCTTCTATCCACCTCCTTATGGCTTAGAGGTAAGGAGTCTTCACTGGTATCGAGTCTTGAGTCATGGTTGCAAACTGGTGTCCCTTTGGTTTTGCTTGATTGATCAATTTGCATAATCAACTACATAGGTGTCTTTCAGCATGTTTCTCTTCTCCATCTCCTTCTTCATCACCCTGTCATGGTATGATAAAGTACCAGCATCTGCAATTCACTCATGATGAGACAACATCAGTCTAATAAACCCTTAGTCTAAGATGGTACATGTTGATCCACTGACTAAGATGGAACAGGGTTGCAAGCTGAAGGAGAGGCTCAATGACTGCGCAATTGTGCAACTCAGGTAGCCAGGGGTGAAGCTTGAACCTTGAGACTGCGTAATGCACAATTCAAGCTGGATTGAGGAAGGAAACTGCGCAGTCTGGGAGGTCAGTATGAGAGGCTGAGCAAATGGGCATTGGTTCAGCTTATTGTATAGTTCCGGAGCGCAATGCGCAATTAAGGTTAGGCTAGAGGGTTGGATTGCACAATTTAATGGGCCTAGGTCCGAGCTTGAGCACTAGAACTACGTAGTGCGCAGTCCTGGGAGGCAGGAATTGCACATTGCATAGTGTCAAGTGATAAGGTTGCAGCTTAAGGGTTGGAACTACGCAATACGTAGTTGGGGAAGGCCAGATGAACCTAAGTTGCTGGGAAATTGTCCAAAATTTGGCTAAGTGTGGGGTTAGTGAATTGATGTGAATAGTGATATGACTTGACTATGATCACACACTTAGAACACTTGATGGCACAACCACATAGATCATCCAGGACACATAAACAACATACTTCCCTCAGAGCGAAAACTTTGCGATGACTTTACAACAAGTGTGACACTAAAGATACACTTTACAACGATCATGATGACACTTGTGCGACAGTACTTAAAACTTCGGGAATGATTGCGACAGATGTTTACATGGTTAGAGCAACTCATTCACACAAACATAACCACTTGAAACCACCAAAACAAGCTTATATACATTGTGTGACAGCTAACATGCGAAAGACGACAATTTGCCTTTCTCACAAAAGGGACCAAAACACTTAGAAAAAACACATGGAATGGATTTCAATGTTTACGATGATACTGTATGAGAACAAGGTAGGTTTCGAGATTTGGGGTAGGCCAAAATTTTGGACAGTGTTTTAGCAGCGACAACACTTGGCGATGCACTGGTAGAATTCCAGCTTCTCTGTCTCGGTTAACTTTTTTTGTGCAAGGTCTCAGTTCTTCTGGGAGTATTGACTCATCGTGCAAATCACTTTGGCTTCCCCACTTACCCTATGAATAAACATGGTCCCCTTTGTGCCTTTCTCAATTGAACACAGGCATAAGATTCAGCATTATCACAATGTTTTGAATTGGAAAGGCTAGTGAAGTTTGCAAGCGTTAGATTTTTAGAGTATAGTTTTTCATCTCTGGTGTTGCTCCACTGCCAACAAGCCTAGACAATACCCCGACGGAGTGCACTACAGGAACACAAACATTGCTCTGCTATCAGCAAGCCTGGACAGTTCCCCGACGGTGTTGCTTGCTTCACCTCTCTGCACAGGAAGCCTTTCTCTTCTTTCACCTCTATTTATATATTTAAGAGGATTGTGCATTGGCACTTATTCATTTTGTGGGCGAAAGAGGGATCCTAACTTATTGAGAGTAGGAGAGGTTGTTCCTTCAGAGAAGCATATAGATACCTCTGATTTAGGTTTGCTCATTTAGATTTTCCCCTTTTCCTCATCTACTAATTGGATAAGCATGAAAACACCGAAAGATAAGTGCCAAGTGTGGCATAAGGTTTCCAAAATATACACAAGGATCATGGTTTGACCAAAACTCTCCTTACAGATGGATCGTATTTTCCATCGGAACTTCATCGACCAAAATATGTGACCCAAAATAAAAAAGGAGGACGAAAGTTAGCCAAATGTTGTGGTGTCACAAGACTCTTTTCAATTCAGCCACATGCAAATAAGCCGAAAAACACGTTCACACACGACGCTTATTTACACAAACGAAAACAAAACAAGACCAACAAACAAACAAGCAAGAAAAGAAACTATGTACATAGGGCAGGGCACAACCCCAAATCATCATTGAAAATAATTTTTTAAGTCTTGGCCATTAACAGGAAGAGAGTCAATCCTCCCGTCTAGTGATTGCAGACGATATGTGTGTTGGCCAAGCTTTTCGTGTATGATGAATGGTCTGATCCACAGGGATTGGAACTTAGTGTGTTTTCCTTTTCCCTCGTGGGCTTTGTCCCACTTCAAGACTAAGTCACCCACGCTGAATTCATTCTTTCCGACACACTTCTTATCGAACCACCTCTTGATACAACTTTGGTGAAGTGAAAACTTTTCATTTGCTTTTTGCCTTTCTTCCTGCAACGTGTGAAGAGTGTTTATACTACGTTGAACCAATAAACATGGCTTGCCTTAGGATTCTTGTGAAAGTTGAAGGGTAGCCAAGTAGATGTTCGAGGGTAGGATGGCTTTTTTTTCGTACACCAGGAAGTAAGGAGAGGTGTTCAAAGAAGGTTTTGTCGTGACTCAATCAACCCATAAAGCATTCACCAAAGCGGAATGTCAATTCCTTTGTTCAGAGAAAATGGTCTTCTTGATAATGCGGATGAGGTTTTTGTTTGTAGACTCAACAAGACCATTTCCCTGCGAATAGTAGTTAGATGAATGTTTCAATATGATTCCATTTTCCAATGCAAAATCATATAATTTTAACGATGAAAAATACGTTGCATTGTCAAAAACAAGTGAAATCAGAATGTCGAACCTGGAGATGATGTTCTTTTTAAGGAAGGTGATGACTTCCTGATCATTCACTAGTTTGAGCGGAACACTTATGTCCACCGCGTGGAATAGTCTATAGCAGTGAGGATGTAGCAATGTTTCTTTGATTAGTGCGGAAAAATCTCACCAATAACATCTAGGCCCCATTGTTGAAACTTGAAACAGTTCTTCGACTGCGATAAATTGCAACGGGGCAGCTGACTTCTTTCCTCTGCTAGCAAAATTTTGATAGACCGAACACTTGCGTCCATAGGCGTGAGCATCTTTGAATAATGTGGGCCAATAGAAATTGGCCCGCATAACCTTGTGCGCAGTTGTGTTACCCGCAAAGTGTCCCCTGGCTGGTCCATCGTGGAGATCACACAGTACTTTCTCTAAGTCGTGCGCTTCCAAGCATCTGAGCAAAACTCGCTTATGGTGCTTTCTGAAAAACACCCCATTCACCAACTGATAAGATAATGCTTTGAGTCAGAGTGCCCTCTTCTGCCATGCGGATAAGTGAGAGGGCAAGGTGCCATGCTCAATATATTGGCACACATATGTGTACCAAGAGTTTGTAATGGTAGTGGGGGAAGCTCGCTCAACATTATACATTTCGATTTCATGCTCTCAATGAGACGGATCTTCTTCTTTTGCATCTACTACTTCTGCTGCTAGTCGACATAGACCATGGCCATTGATTGTAAGAATTGGCTTGAATGCTAAGTCATACTCATGTAAACCAATCATCCAGTTCACTCTTCCCTCACCCAGCGCTTGTTGAACAAACAGTGATCTAATTATCGGGTGTTGCACAAAGATAATGCAATGGTTCTATAAGAGATGGTGTTGGAAGTGCTTCACCGCCTAATAAACTGAGTATGCTTGCTTATCAATGGCAGGGTAGTTGACTTAGGATCCTTGAAGACTAGCGCTCATGAAAGATATTGGCCGCTCATTATTTTGATCATCCTTTTAAGTAAGCACGGCAGCAAGAGAAGTATCAAAAGCAAAGGTGTAGAACAGAAAATCTTTGCTAAAATATGGGATATACAAAGCAGGTGCTTTTGCAATAGCTTGTTTGATACGGGAAAACGTGTCCTTTTTCCCTTTTATCCCATTTGTATATCACATTCTTCTTCACCATCTCCTGCATAGGTTTTACAATCTAAGCATAATCGGAGATAAACTTGCGAAGGAAGTTAATCTTCCCCAGGATACACTGCATAGCTTTCTTATTGACTGGGAAAGGAATCTGCATGAAGGTTCTGACCCTGTCAGGATCTATCTTGATCCCTTGCGATAATATGGCCCAAGAGATTTCCCTCACACACTGCGAAAATACTCTTTCTGGGATTAAGGGATATCTCGTATTTGCAACATCACTCAAAAATCTTCTTCATATGGCGTAGGTGGTCAGATCTCCTTTTAGAAAGCATTATAACATCGTCCAGATAAACCACTATGCTTTGCCTGATGAGTCTACGATATGTGATGTCCATGACGCGTTGAAATGTCGCACCGACATTGACCAGCCCAAATGGCATTCTTCTAAATGCGAACATGCCCCACTTCGTGCAGAATGTTCTTTCGAGTCTGTCAAGCTTTGAGACCAAAACTTGGTTGTAACCTGAATCTCTGTCTAACAAAGAAAACATCTATGACCCCGATATTGTCTACATTATATGCTCCATAGATAGCACATGGTAGTTATCCTTGACTGAGGCGCGATTCAAGTTGCGTAAATCTACACACAAGCAGACTTCCCCGGACTTCTTCCTTACTGGGACCAGATTTGATAGCTGGGTAGAATGTCGCACTTTATATATGATTCGAACATCCAGCAACTTCCTTAACTCCTTTTGAATCAGAGGCTCAAGCGTTGGGTGTACCTTTCACAGCTTCTATTAGAAAGGCTTGGCCCCTTCTTTGATTGGAATAACATGCTTGATTATTGGTGTGTCATAAGTTTTGAGCTCGTCATACATCCACGCGAAAACATCTCGATATTGCTTGAATAAGCGGATGAAAGCTTGTCGCTCTTGCGGTGTATAGCAAGTACCGATATTGACAAATTTCAGATCCTTTTTTGTTCCAAGATTTAATTGCTCGTTTGATAGCATTGAACCATGGATTTTTGCATTAACTGGCCCTCGAAAGCGATCTTGCAGGTCATATAGCTTCTCAAGTGATACCACGCCTTTTGGCATGGGGTTTTCCCTGTTTGCGAGGGCTACATCCTACAATGCTTTCTCGTGCTCATCTTCGTCGATAGTTGCATCCTTGAATACATCAGTATCTGCCATAATGGACAATATTTGTTGGTCATCATTAAAAATGTGGAAGTTAGTTATATTGTCAGGGATGGATGGTTTATAAAGAACCTCTATAGAAAAATCGTCCCTAAGCAATGATAACCTAGCAGCAGCATTTGTGAATGCATCCACAGTTGCGTTACGCATTATGTTGATTTTTTGGGTAGCAACAGATGTGCTCTAGCTCCGAAATTTTGTGGAGGGGCTAGAACACATGAGATCTCCAAGACCCAGAAATCATTTGGTGAAATTCCACCAGGATTGTATTTTATTAAAATAATTAATATTTTTAATGGGGTTCCTAATTCTAAACTTAGGAAAATTAAAATATTAATGGGTATTAATGAAAATATGGGTGAGAAGCTTCTAAGAGATGAGGATCAAGTCGCAGATCATTGATTAGAGATTAGATCACTGTCTTTGATATCTCAACAGAAAAATAAAAAAAAAATAAAAAAAAAGTATAAAGGAAGACTTGGTTCCTAATTCTAAACTTAGGAAAATTAAAATATTAATGGGTATTAATGAAAATATGGGTGAGAAGCTTCTAAGAGATGAGGATCAAGTCTAATTTAATCTGAGTCGTTGATTAGAGATTAGATCACTGTCTTTGATATCTCAACAGAAAAAAAGTATAAAGGAAGACTTGAGAGTCATTTGGAGATACACTGAGCAAATACTCAGTAACCTGACGGAAATCGATTCTCAAGGAGTTAGAGTTCGATTTCAGAGGGAGAGTTGCAGGGTGAAGGAAGAGGAGGGCATCAGCATCAGTCAGAGACTGAGGAGGAGGTGACGCAGTGCATCAAAGAGAGCGCAGAGGGACAGCGCTGAGAGGCAGCGCAGCAAGGGACGCAGTCCTCACGCAGAGATGACGCAGAGGTGACGTAGTGAAGGCCGAAGGGTCTTTGGGGTGTCAGAATTTCTCCAAAGTGAGGAGGAAAATTATCTCAAGTGTTTTCTCAGAGGTTTCTCTAAGTTTTGCAAAATCATTCCTTGTAAAGAGATTGTTGTTGAAGAATAATAAATCTGTTGCACCGGTTTTCCCGCATTGGGTTTTTCCGACGACTATTGTCCAAAAATAGCTGTGTTGATGTGATTGATTCTTGTGCATGTATTTCACTGTTCTTTTCTCTATGCTATTATGTGACAACTGCAGTAGACTTTATTTTGATGTTTACTGAAGGGTTTTGTAAATAACTTATTGTGGAAAATAAGTTGGAGAAATAAATCAGTTACTGCAGTAGAATTTCGTGTTAGAAATTTTCACATAGTATCAGAACAGAGATCGGGCAACATGATTAGAGAATCTGCAATGAGTCGAGAGCATGATGCTAAAGTAGCGACTCAAAAGGACTCACGCAGTTCTCCCAGGAAAGAGGAAAGCACGAAGAATATGGATCACAACTATTCTATTTTAGCTTCCAGACTAGAAGAAGAAGTCGCTTGTTTGGCAAGTTTTGCTTCCTCTGAGGTTTGGTATATTGATAGCGGAGCTTCTTTGCACATGATAGGTATACGAGAATGTTTCTCGAGCTATCAAGAAGAACAGATGAACTTCCAAATCACCATGGGAAATAAGTCAAAATGTACCCCCGTAGGAAGAGGTACTGTAGTTTTTCAAACAAAAGCAAGGGATCGGCTTCGAGCTACCAATGTGTTTCATGTGCCTGGATTGCGGATGGACTTACTCTCAATATCCCAGTTACAAAACAAGGGCTATGATGTTTTCTTCATTGGGAAAAGTATATGTCAAACATCCGAGTTGGAAGAAGACATCCGAGTTGGAAGAAGAAGGCCCAAATTGGAGTCAGAAGTAACAAACTGTATAAGTTATAGCTAGAATCTCTAATGGCACTGCTAGGCAGCAGCGGGGAAAAAGATTTAAATGAACTATGGCACAAGAGGATGGGGCACTTACACCATGGGGCTCTAAGAATTCTCAGAAGAACCGTCACAAGAGTTCCAGAATTAAGTACCAAACGAGATGATGTATGCAGAGGTTGTGTACTAGGCAAGTAAGCCAAAGCGGCTTATTCCAGAAGTAACAGCAGGGTAAAGAGTGTTCTAGCATTGATACACTCAAATATTTGCAGACCCATGTCCACAAAAGCTCTTAGTGGTGCCGAATACTTCGACACCTTCATTGATGACCATTCCAAGAAGACTTGGATCTACTTCCTAAAAACCAAGGATGAGGTTTTTGATCAATTCAAAGAGTTTAAAGGTCTGGTTGAGAATCTGACAGGGAAGAAGATAAAAGTGTTGCGCTCAGACAATGGTGGAGAATACATTGATAAGGACTTCACTGATTTCTGTGCAAGGGAAGGCATCAGAAGAGAATGGACAACTCCATATAATCCGGACCAAAATGTAGCAGAGAGGAAGAACAAGACTATTGTTGAAGCAACAAGTGCAATGTTGTATGATCAAGATATGCCCAAATCTCTATGGGCAAAAACATGCAGCACAACAGTGTATGTCCAGAATAGGACTCCTCGTAGGTCATTAGGTAACATTACTCTGGAGAGTGCCTTGACCAGCAAGAAGCCTAAGCTGAGTCACTTCAGAATATTTGGGAGTTTGGCATACTGTTATATACCCGAAGAAAAGAGGAAGAAGTTGGATCAAACCGTTGAAAAAGGATATCTCGTGAGATATAGCGAGAATGCTAAGGCATATAGAATCTATCTTCCGGGAAATAGGAAGATTGTAGTACGACATGATGTAAAGTTCATGGAGGACAGAGCTTTTAGGAAATCCCGAGAAATGCCTTCCGAAGAGAAGTCAAAGGATGATCCATAGGTCCTGCCACTTCGACCAGCAGAAACCAGCAACAATATTTCTCCAAAAGACAAGAATCCAGAGGTATCACAGCGAGTGGAGTCTCAGGAGGAGGAGCAAATAGATCTACCCACTTCCAGTGGAAGAACGAGTCGAGAACTTCGACAGATACTATGGGATGTAGAGGATTTCATTGAAGCTCCTAAGAACAAGAAAAGGGAGCATAGACAACCAGATAGCTACCAAGCCTTGGTGGCTCGGGTTGGAGAACCCTCTAGTTTTCAAGAGGCCATTCAGCATCAAGTATGGGTAGATGCTATGGTGGAGGAATACAGTTCCATAATGGTCAATGATGTTTGGGAAGTGGTACCTAGGCCTCAGGACAGGTCAGTTGTAGGTTCGAGATGGATCTACAAGGTCAAATATGTTACAGATGGCAATGTGGAAAAATACAAAGACACGTTCGTTTCTAAGGGGTATGCTCAGAAGGAAGGGATAGACTACAAAGAAACCTTCGCCCCAGTAGCCAGGTATACTTCTATTAGATCCTTAATATCCCTTGCAGCACAAATGGGGTGGGAGATTCACCAGATGGACGTCAAGACTACGTTCTTGAACAGGGTGATAGAAAAAGAAGTATACATTGAACAACCAGAGAGTTTTGAAACACATGAGAAGAAAACTCATGTATGCAGGTTGAAGAAAGCCTTGTATGGGCTTAAACAAGCGCCTAGAGCATGGTTCAGTCGAATTGATGGTTACTTGCAGAAGATGGGATTCATCAAGAGTGACGCAGATCCCAACCTCTACTATCTAATTGTAGAGAATGAGCCTCTGATTCTGGTGTTATATGTGGATGACCTTTTTCTAACAAGTTCATCCAGTTTCGTCAAAGATTTCAAGGAAAACCTAGCTACAACATTTGACATAAGGATTTGGGACGGATGCATTATTTTCTGGGGTTGGAAGTTTAGCAGCAGAAGGATCAAATTTTCCTTGGACAAGGGAGATAAGCTATAGAAATTTTGAAAAGGTTCAGAATGCAGGACTGTAGACCTATGGCTACTCCAATGATTACCAACTAGAAGAAGATTGATGCGTCTAAAGATAAAGAAGTCAATCCCACCTTGTACAGGCAGCCCATAAGGTACCTGATATATCTGGTCAATACCAGGCCAGACATTTGTTACGATGTCAACACCCTCAGTCAGTTCATGGTGGAACCAAAGAGGGCGCACTCGACAACAGCAAAGCATGTTCTTAGGTATATACGAGGAACAGTCGAGTATGGATTAATGTACACCCAACGCAATGACAACAGGCTAAGTGGGTTCACTGACGTAGATTGGGTTGGAAGTTCAGTAGATCGGAAAAGTACAACTGGGTATTGTTTCCAAATTGGATCAGGATTGACCTCCTGGTGTAGTAGGAAACAGAATTTTGTAGCTCTAAGCTCAGCTGAAGCTGAATATATGGCAGCTAGCACAGTATCGTGTGAAGCCATATGGCTTAAGAAGTTGCTAGTGAATCTATTCAGGAGAAGGATGGAAGCGACCAATATTTTGTGCGATAATTAGAGTTGCATCAAGCTCTCTGAGAGACCATTTTTTCATGATCGATTGAAGCACATTGACATTAGGTGTCACTTTATCAAAGACAGTGTCCAGAGAGGGGCAGTACAGTTACGGAACACTCTGACAGGAGAACATCTAGCAGACATTCTCCCCAACGCTCTAGGAAGAACAAAGTTTGTTTATTTCAGGGAGAAGATGGGGATGATTGAGAATCCGTTTTAGTAGCAGAAGCGGATAGTGCAGGGTGTTGCAGTGCAACAGTTAGCAGTGGCAGTGTTATGGGCAGCATGATACAACATATTGAGAGGGAGCTGCAGTACGATGCAGCAGTGACAATGGCAGTGTCATGGGCAGCAATACAGGCTGCAACAACACAATGGATGAAGGGCAGCAGGCAGAGCAACAGCGGCGAAGAGGACCGATGTCGTGGATTAGTGTGATACTTCTGTTGGGAAGTATTGCTAGAACACATTCCTCGCTAAGAGGGAATGTTGATTTCTTTGGGTAGCATCGGATGTGCTCTAGCTCCGAAATTTTGAGGAGGGGCTAAAAAACATAAGATCTCCAAGACCCATAAATCGTTTGGTGAAATTCCCCCTGGATTGTATTTTATTAAAATAATTAATATTTTTAATGGGGTTCCTAGGAAAATTAAAATATTAATGGGTATTAATGAAAATATGGGTGAGAAGCTTCTAAGAGACGAGGATCAAGTCTAATTTAATCCTAGTCGTTGATTAGAGATTAGATCATCGGCGTTGATATCTCAATAGAAAAAAGTATAAAAGAAGACTTGAGAGTCATTTGGAGATACACAGGGCAAATACTCAATTACTCAAGGGAAATCAATTGTCAAGGAGTAAGAGTTCGATTTCAGAGGGAGCGTTGCAGGGTGAAGGAAGAGGAGGCAATCAGCATCAGTCAGATACTGAGGAGGGGGTGACACAGTCCTCATGCAGTCCTCACACAGGGATGACGCACAAGTGACGCAGTGAAGGCTGAAGGTTCTCTGGGGTGTTAAAATTTCCCCAAAGTGAGGAGGAAAATTATCTCAAGTGTTTTCTCAGAGGTTTCTCTAAGTTCTGCAAAATCATTCCATGTAAAGTGATTGTTGCTGAAGAATAATAAATAAACCCTCATCTCCTGCACCGATTTTCCCGCATTGGGTATTTCCGGGGGCTATTGTCCAAAAATAACTGTGTTGATGTGATTGATTCTTGTGCATGTATTTCACTGTTCTTTTCTCTATGCTATTATGTGACAACTGCAGTAGAATTTATTTTGATGTTTACTGAAGGGTTTTGTAAATAACTTATTGTGGAAAATAAGTAGGAGAAATAAATCAGTTACTGCAGTAGAATTTAGTGTTAGAAATTTTCACATTCTAGGAACAGAAATAATATTGAAAGCTTGGAAATGAGAAATCAAATGCCATACCTCTTGTTGATAACCTTTAAGATGAGGTGAAACAGTGTATAGTATCATATAACCTATTGTACTGCAACATCGAAATCAATGGCTCTTTGCAAACCCAAGATGAGTGTTTTGTATTTAGCGGTGTTATTAGTGCACTCAAATTCCAAGCGGCTAGAGATCAGATGTTTTCTCTATCGCAGGTCTATTAAAACACAACCAGCTCCAGAGTGTTAATTTTTTCAAGTGCAGTAAAATTCCACCTTGGACAACTTAAATGACCGAGATATTGATTGCATTAGATTCCTCTTTTCAAGAGGACCAAAATCGACCTAAAGATCACCAATTTGGTCAAGCGAAAGTTGAGTTATGAATTATTTTATTCATACATGTATTAGGGAATGGTTCGGCCCTAACCACATGAGTAACTGCTTGGGTCAGCCTTAACCCCAAGTAGACCCTCAAGAAAGCCTATAAATAGAAGAGACCTCAAGATCATTTGGGCAAATCATCTCTTCTATTTTGTCTTGGTTCGCACATGTTCAACAGAAAGAGTTTGCACAAGGGTCCAAAATCACAGGCGAAAGGTTCGCTTTGGGTTAGGGTTTTTTGGATCTCGGACGCTGGCACAAAACTAGACATTTTAGTCCCTGGACACTGGCACACAAGCCTATGAGAGTGACCAGAGACCCATAAACGTTGGCACAAAGGCTTATGGGAGCGACTTGGGCCTCAGAGGCAGATCTAGGGGTATCGTTCCCCGATTACTCGCACAGAGTGGTCCTGAGAGCGACCAGGTTGTCTCGATCGCATGAACAGTAACTTCAAGGGAGTGACCAAGGGTTTTAGGTGTGTTGCACCCCGGTCACACGAACAGAGTCTTCCTGAGAGCGACCGAGCAGTCACAATCGCCCTCACACAGTATCTGAGAGAGTGACCAGGGAGTTTCAGTCGCACACAGACAGTGCTGATGAAAGCGACCAAAGTTTAGATCTAGGGTTTGACATCTTTGCTTCAATTGACTTCAGTGATTTGGTAGATTTGGGTTTCTCTCTACTGTTATACAGATCTATAGATCTATAGCTCTGATTTGTTAGTATCTGCTGCAAACATATGTATTGGGCTCATTGACAGTGACAGCAATGCTCAGCGGTGCTCGCCACAGTGACAGCAGTATACAACGGTTGACATCAGTTTGTGACAGCACATTACAGCCATCAGTATGAGGGTTTTGATTCCTAGCATGATTAGATCTGTTTCATGGATATCATTATTGTTTTGCTACATAGAAAAAGTTATGGATCAGTGTACTCTCTTTTGTTGCATCATTAGATGACGATCTATGTAGAAGAAGATTTGCAAGGGTTTTCCTCATAGTGGGTTTTGCCCTAGTCTTGGACCAATCCTAGTGTCTCTATATGTGTACATGCTTTTCTTCTACTGTATCTTTTTGTTCCACTGCATTGATGAAGATGGTGATGTTGTTTCTTTCTATATAATTGCATATGTTGATGTATAATGGTGTAGATCTGAATAATGTAATGATGATATGGGGTGAACTTAATGTATTAATGATGAAATGCAATTATCATAGCAAAGAACAATATCGCCCATTGAAAAATTAACGAGCCCTCCTGCGTCTTAGAACCATCAAAATATAGTGTCCAAACATCGTATGTACAAGGACTATGTACTGCACTAGTACTATTATTACTACTACTACTAACTGTACAAATGTCATTTTCGCCAGTTGGACTAGGAAGGAGTTCCAACTGTGTGTCAGGTGGGATTGGGGATGGCTAAGAAAGATAGCACCCAAGATCAGTTTCAAGAAAGCAATTTCCAAAAATAAGATCCGCGAAAGCAACTAGCTCATTTTTGCCTTCGAAGGGAGTAACCGTGTGTTTCATGTATGGCTCTGAGTTCACCTGGATCTGATTGTTCCTACCCTTGTACGGAAGCCACAAATGTGACCAGTCTGTAGCAAAATACCCTTGTAACTTGTTGGACCAGTGTCTGCTCAACAATTCACCATATTCTTCCAGCATGTCCACAATTACTATATTTATACATTGGTGAACTTGTTGGTCAGATGATAAGCGAATAAGCACATTTCTGAGTTCACCAATCGCATGGACAAGAGTCTTGTCCAGCTGAATGATTTGTGCATCTGTTTTATCCCATTTTGCATTGATTTTCTTTGCTACAGATAAAGGCATTACATTTACAGATGCACCAGAATCAACTAAGCAATTGTGCACATTATAATTAAAAATTTTGAATGTTAACAGAAATGGAGGGAAGAGTGTGTTTTCATCTAACGTTAAAGCATTAAGTACAGATTCGAGGGAACCAAAGGACTTACCAGATCCTTTCTGTGAAGAAGCATCGTTACCTAAGGCAGACTGCTCGAGTGCGTGGAAAAGCAATTCCCACTGGCTCGCGATCTTTGTCAATTCGAAGAGTGAAATATTCACGCGAGCTTTATTCATCTAATCAACTATGTTGTAATCCAGTGTAGGAGACATTGTCGAAGTGTCCGACGGAGTTGCTTTATCTGCTACTTCCGTAATGATGGGCTTAATTTTGATGTTCGTCGAAGTACTTTTCGTTGTAGTTGCACTGTCAGACTTGCTCTGAGTGTTTTGGGATGAGTTGACGGGCAGTGTGATCTTCCGCAACAAATGTTCTTTCAATTTATGCTTCATCAACTCTTGTGCGAAGGTCGGCCCTTGGCTTCTCAAGTTGAATAAAGTGTTATGTTGTTGAGTTGGCGCCTCACTCAGTGGTTGTTCTTCGGCACTCTTCTTCTCAACTACAAAAACACAACTGAGTGCACTCACTGTGTGTCTGACATCGTAGTTTCTTCGGCAACAGCATTCTCTTACTTGTCTTTCTTCAGCTCAGTATGATCATCTAAAAGTATTGTATCAATAAAATGCGCAGCAAGAGCATTCATGTTGTGGTTCCATTGTGTGTATGTTTTTTCTGAATGATACTCTTGATGGAACAAACAATATTGATCCATGCCCATACTATCAACATTCAGCACAACATTTGAGCTTTGTGCAGACTTGGTCGATTGGTTGTTGCTACTACCAGAGTTGGCAGCCCTTCTCAGAAAGCTGAATTTAGGAGGGTCGCTGCTCACGGTGGTCTCGCTTGACCTTTGTTTTAACTCTGCCAATTCATTGGACAGAGACATCATTTGTTTTTCTCCTTGGCCTTACTTGGGGAGACCTGAGACCTTTTACCTATGTCTTTGGAGTCCTTTGTTGGTTCATCATCTACGATGATTCCAATCGCACGCAAGTCCTTTTCAACTGCGATCGCTTCTTCGTAATTTTCAGCGAATGTTGGCTTCACAATTCTTTTCACGAACTAAGCAATGCTCGTTGGTAAGTAAGATGTGTAATAATCAATGGTGATGGAGTCATGAGGTTTTGTGTCTGGCGAAAATCTATTCAAGATACGATTAAACCTACGATTGAAGTCATTCAAAAACACTTTCTACTCCATCTTAAAACTGCCCAACTCTCTTAAAAGCATGACAGGGGTTTTATCATCAGCAAATTTCTCAACAAACAGTTTCTTAAAACCCTTCGAATTCTGAATTGAGTTCGGAGGAAGGTTGTGATACCATACAGTTGCTCTGCCATCTAAGGTACACAGGAAAAGTCTACATGCAACATCATTGTGACGTACCTCTAGTGTTTGCAGATGCAAGTAGAAATTGTCTAAATGGTCCTCCACTTTCATTGATTTGTCAGGTTCATACTTTGTCAACAACTTCTTTGCATGCCTCGGCATCTTCTGTAAAACACCCAACAATGTGAGTGGGCCCTGAGTCATCCAGTGCAGATCTTGGTCTGCCATATCTTCGTCACTATTTTCCTCCTCTTCATCAAAATTTGATGGGTTGTATTCTTCTTCTCAACCACCTAACCAGTGAAAAGTATCGTCCGAGAGTACCACATTATCACCGTCACCACCGTTGAAAGATGGAGGTTGCTCTGGTCTTTTTGCATTCTCTTCAGAGTCTGTGAACTCTTCAAGGGTGGCGAGAACAAAATCTTCAACTATTGAAACAATTATCCCAGTGGGGGTGGTTGGGTTCTTCTTTGGAAAATATGGAAGATTATGTAATATGGGTATCAATCTAATAGATCTTGCAAACATACGGGTGATAGAGCATGTTGACCACTCCATGTCAACTACCCCATGGCTGTACATTTTTTGCGCATGGATTTCCATCATGTCCGAGCACTCAGATGATCCATAAATTCATCATCATCAGCTATATGTACACTGGACTTTTGTAAATCCATTCTACATTTTGTAATGTAAATGATCCTAGTAAGACAAATATATGTAACAACCTAGGTAAATTTATTTTTCTGATGATGATTTCTATCTGTTGGCATTATGATTCTAGTTTGGCTCTATGGTACAGGTGTTGTACTTGATGGCAACTCACTCAAGTGGCAAAACTATGTTCAGGCTCTCAAAATGATGAAAATTACGAGGTTCGCAGGTTAATGGTTCAAAAGGTGCAAACCCGCAGGTTCGTCGTTCATGGAGTGCGGTCATACTCGCAGGTTACCCGTTCAGAAAGTGCGGTCCCCCAGTTCACTCACTTCAAGGCAGAGAAGTGCGCTCACGTGGGGTTTCTTATGTTTGGCCCGTGGTATTTAGCCCGTCGTTCATGATTCTATGGTTTTGGCCCGTGGTATAGGATCTAATTTAGCCCCGGTTTGGATCCCTTGTATTGGTTATTGATGGTTTTGTCCCATGGTGTTAATAAGGGCTTGACTATAAATAGGGAAGGAGATCACTTGACTGAGATATCTTTAAAAGTTGAATATCTTAAAATCTGAATTTTGGGTTATCAGTTTTAAAAGCTAGATCTAAATCAAGGTAAAATTTAAAGGCGAATCTATTGCTAAGTCGTGATCTCTCGGGCGCATGATCAAATCTATGGATCTAACTGTCTGTGGTACATTGGAGGACTGTTAATTTGGCCCTAATCAGAGGTTCGCAGGCGATCTACAGCGTGAGTGCGGGGGTACGCAATACAGAAGAAGGCGCAGTGCGGGTATCCGCAGCGCAGCTGAAGGCGCAGTGCGTGGTACGCAGTACAGAGGAATGCACAGTGCGGGTATACGCAGCGCAGCTGAAGGCATAGTGCGGGGTACACAGTACAGAAGAAGACGAAGTGCGGGTATACGCAGCACAGCTGAAGGTGAAGTGCGGGTATCCGCAGGCTTATATTGGTGAAGTTGCGGACCTGTTTTGAAATATTTGTTGCCTGCCTGTTTTCTATTTGCTGCTGTGTTCTGGGTTTAGGTTACTGGTGTTGGTTTTCTGTTTACAGCATTCTGAGAAGTTTGGGTGGCTCATTGGTTTGATTGTATAAGGAGATTGGTTGATTCAAATGTACTTGATGTTTATTTGATGTTCTTGGATCCAGTCTGAAAATTAATGAAAAGTGGTCCTTGAAAGAAAAGAAGTAGGGGGTTGTAGCTCCCTTCCAGGAGAGACTAGAAAACGAGAGAGAGTTGTAACTCTCTGCAGGTTGCAGCCTGCATACTGGTAAAGGACTGCACCAGTACAAAATCATTGTAAAAGGAGTTTCTAATTGAAAGAAGATAGAGACATATTGCAGCAGGTGGTTTTCACCCACATTGGGTTTCCACCTTATATCTGGTGTTCTTTGGTGTGACTATCTGTTTTTTCTTGTTCATGCTCATTATTTTATGGTACTGACATACAATATCTGAAGAATAATTCAAAGTATAAATATATTGAAAAGAATTTGATAATACTGATTCACCCCCCTCCTCTCAGTATTATTTCCAACAATTGGTATCAGAGCAGGTCCTTCTGAAGGAGCTTGATCGCTTGAAGGAAGATCTTTCATCATGAGCAACTACGAGAGGGAAGCATCAATCAGGCCACCAATTTTTGATGGGACAAACTTCGTGTATTGGAAGGTAAGAGTTACTGCCTATCTTCAATCTTTGGGTACAGAAGTCTGGGACATCATAGAAACAGGGTATACTTTTCCATCAGCTACTCCTACAGATCCAGCTGAGAAGCAAAAATATGAAACAAATGCAAAGGCAGTCAATACTCTTCTAGGATGTCTATCTCAATCAGAATTTGTGAAAGTTATGCAGTATAAATCCGCAAAAGAAATATGGGACAAGATTGTTCTGAGCTATGAAGGAGATGATCAAGTAAAACGTGCAAAACTTCAAACCCTCAGGATTCAATATGAAAATCTCAAGATGTATAATGATGAAAGTGTGGCTAACTATTTTCTTCGTGTGGATGAGATTGTTAATTGTATAAAAAATTTGGGTGAAGAAATAAAAGAGGCTGTTGTGGTTGAAAAAGTTCTAAGATCTTTGTCACCTAGGTTTGAATCTAAAGTTTTTGCTATAGAAGAAAAGGAGAATCTACAACATCTTAAAATGTCACAACTGCATGGAATTCTAACTGCTTATGAAATGAGGAAAGGAGGTCCATCTGACAGGAGAGAAGTTGCCTTCAAGGCTTCAGGCAAAGGAGAGTACTATGAATCAGGACATGGGTCAGAAGAAGAAGAAGAATCAAATTTTGTCAGAAATCTTCAACGGGGTGCTGGACGGTTCAGAGGTAAGTTACCCTTCAAATGCTGCTTGTGGAAGAGTAGGTCACTATGCTGCCAAATGTCCTCATAAGGATAAGATCGACAAGGGAAAGGAACCTATTAGATGGAACAAGAAACAAAATGCAAATAAGAAAAGCTACTACACTCATGAAGACAGTGATGGTCTATCAAATAGTGATGAAGATGAATGAGGTAATGACTATAAACTTTTAATGGTCTTTGAAGATGATGATTACATGGATGCTATAGATGTGGATAGTTTCTATGAAGAGATTTCTAGACTCAAGACATGTATAGAAGAAAAGAATGTGATCATTGATACTCTCCAATTTCAAATTGATGAAAAGGAAAAATTTCTTGAAAAGTTAGAATGTGAAATTGTTGGCCTTAGAAAAGAAATTGAGAAAACAAAGGCTATTAATCTTAAGTTTGTCAAAGGATCTGAAACTCTAGATGAGATCATCAATGTACAACGTTCTCCACTAAACAAGACAGGTCTGGGGTATAATGGAGAATCATCTCAAGCATCCACCTCAAAGAGTTATCTTGATGCAGCAAGAAGGAATGAGCAAAAGCACAATGGAGATCACCAGGTAAAGCAGGGACGAATTACATCAAGAACAAACAAAGACTACCAGGTAAACCAGGGGCAATCTGTCTTAAGGATGAACAAAAGCTACAACCAGCCACAGGTAAAATCTTCTCAACCTGCTTCAAGAATGGATGACAATAGAAATTACAATCATTTGGCCAGTAGATTTGATAACCGCAGAAGTTTCTTCAATGGCCAATGTTTCTCTTGCCATAACTTTGGTCACAAAGCAGCTCAATGTGTTGCATATAAAACAATCATGACTAGAGAAGCTCAAAAACAAAGAAGTATGACTGGGATTACAAAAAGGACCTATAACAACTTTTTGGCTCTTGAAAATGAAATTGAATGTTCTATTTGTAAAAACTTCGGTCATGAAGATTCTGAATGCAGGAGCAGGTTTCAGCAGACAAAGGAACAAGCCTCAAGCACCAGAACATGGAGAATAAAGGAACCACAATCAGAAAGATGTGGGATAGCCTTTTATGCAGAGGGACAGGAAAATCTATGGTACATCGACAGTGGATGTTCGAAGCATATGACAGGTGATAAAGAAAAACTTGAATCATATTCTGCTTTAGAAAAGGGAAAGAAAGTTTCTTTTGGAAATGATACTCCTGCAGCTATAAAAGGAAAAGGCACAGCTCAGTTGAAAGAAAAGGTCAAAGCTGGAAATCCATTCTACATTTTGTAATGTAAATGATCCTAGTAAGACAAATATATGTAACAACCTAGGTAAATTTATTTTTCTGATGATGATTTCTATCTGTTGGCATTATGATTCTAGTTTGGCTCTATGGTACAGGTGTTGTACTTGATGGCAACTCACTCAAGTGGCAAAACTCTGTTCAGGCTCTCAAAATGATGAAAATTACGAGGTTCGCAGGTGAATGGTTCAAAAGGTGCGGACCCGCAGGTTCGTCGTTCATGGAGTGCGGTCATACTCGCAGGTTACCCGTTCAGAAAGTGTGGTCCCCCAGTTCACTCACTTCAAGGCAGAGAAGTGCGCTCACGTGGGGTTTCTTATGTTTGGCCCGTGGTATTTAGCCCGTCGTTCATGATTCTATGGTTTTGGCCCGTGGTATAGGATCTAATTTAGCCCCGGTTTGGATCCCTTGTATTGGTTTATTGATGGTTTTGTCCCATGGCTTGACTATAAATAGGGAAGGAGATCACTTGGCTGAGATATCTTTAAAAGTTGAATATCTTAAGATCTGAATTTTGGGTTATCAGTTTTAAAAGCTAGATCTAAATCAAGGTAAAATTTAAAGGCGAATCTATTGCTAAGTCGTGATCTCTCGGGCGCATGATCAGATCTGTGGATCTAACTGTCTGTGGTACATTGGAGGACTGTTAATTTGGCCCTAATCAGAGGTTCGCAGGCGATCTACAGCGTGAGTGCGGGGGTACGCAGTACAGAAGAAGGCGCAGTGCGGGTATCCGCAGCGCAGCTAAAGGCGCAGTGCGTGGTACGCAGTATAGAGGAAGGCACAGTGCAGGTATATGCAGCGCAGCTGAAGGCACAGTGCGGGGTACGCAGCACAGCTGAAGGTGAAGTGCGAGTATCCGCAGGCTTATATTGGTGAAGTTGCACACCTGTTTTGAAATATTTGTTGGCTGCCTGTTTTCTATTTGCTGTTTTGTTCTGGGTTTAGGTTACTGGTGTTGGTTTTCTGTTTACAGCATTCTGAGAAGTTTGGGTGGCTCATTGGTTTGATTGTATAAGGAGATTGGTTGATTCACATGTACTTGATGTTTATTTGATGTTTTTGGATCCAGTCTGAAAATTAATGAAAAGTGGTCCTTGAAAGAAAAGAAGTAGGGGGTTGTAGCTCCCTTCCAGGAGAGACTGGAAAACGAGAGAGAGAGCTGTAGCTCTCTATAGGCTGCAGCCTGCATACTAGTAAAGGACTGCACCAGTACAAAATCATTGTAAAAGGAGTTTCTAATTGAAAGAAGATAGAGACATATTGCAGCAGGTGGTTTTCACCCACATTGGGTTTCCACCTTATATCTGGTGTTCTTTGGTGTGACTATCTATTTTTTCTTGTTCATGCTCATTATTTTATGGTACTGACATACAATATCTGAAGAATAATTCAAAGTATAAATATATTGAAAAGAATTTGATAATACTGATTCACCCCCCTCCTCTCAGTATTATTTCCAACAATTGGTATCAGAGCAGGTCCTTCTGAAGGAGCTTGATCGCTTGAAGGAAGATCTTTCATCATGAGCAACCACGAGAGGGAAGCATCAATCAGGCCACCAATTTTTGATGGGACAAACTTCGTGTATTGGAAGGTAAGAGTTACTGCCTATCTTCAATCTTTGGGTACAGAAGTCTGGGACATCATAGAAACAGGGTATACTTTTCCATCAGCTACTCCTACAGATCCAGCTGAGAAGCAAAAATATGAAACAAATGCAAAGGCAGTCAATACTCTTCTAGGATGTCTATCTCAATCAGAATTTGTGAAAGTTATGCAGTATAAATCCGCAAAAGAAATACGGGACAAGATTGTTCTGAGCTATGAAGGAGATGATCAAGTAAAACGTGCAAAACTTCAAACCCTCAGGATTCAATATGAAAATCTCAAGATGTATAATGATGAAAGTGTGGCTAACTATTTTCTTCGTGTGGATGAGATTGTTAATTGTATGAAAAATTTGGGTGAAGAAATAAAAGAGGCTGTTGTGGTTGAAAAAGTTATAAGATCTTTGTCACCTAGGTTTGAATCTAAAGTTTCTGCTATAGAAGAAAAGGAGAATCTACAACATCTTAAAATGTCACAACTGCATGGAATTCTAACTGCTTATGAAATGAGGAAAGGAGGTCCATCTGACAGGAGAGAAGTTGCCTTCAAGGCTTCAGGCAAAGGAGAGTACTATGAATCAGGACATGGGTCAGAAGAAGAAGAAGAATCAAATTTTGTCAGAAATCTTCAACGGGGTGCTGGACGGTTCAGAGGTAAGTTACCCTTCAAATGCTTTGCTTGTGGAAGAGTAGGTCACTATGCTGCCAAATGTCCTCATAAGGATAAGATCGACAAGGGAAAGGAACCTATTAGATGGAACAAGAAACAAAATGCAAATAAGAAAAGCTACTACACTCATGAAGACAGTGATGGTCTATCAAATAGTGATGAAGATGAACGAGGTAATGACTATAAACTTTTAATGGCCTTTGAAGATGATGATTACATGGATGCTATAGATGTGGATAGTTTCTATGAAGAGATTTCTAGACTCAAGACATGTATAGAAGAAAAGAATGTGATCATTGATACTCTCCAATTTCAAATTGATGAAAAGGAAAAATTTCTTGAAAAGTTAGAATGTGAAATTGTTGGCCTTAGAAAAGAAATTGAGAAAACAAAGGCTATTAATCTTAAGTTTGTCAAAGGATCTGAAACTCTAGATGAGATCATCAATGTACAACGTTCTCCACTAAACAAGACAGGTCTGGGGTATAATGGAGAATCATCTCAAGCATCCACCTCAAAGAGTTATCTTGATGCAGCAAGAAGGAATGAGCAAAAGCACAATGGAGATCACCAGGTAAAGCAGGGACGAATTACATCAAGAACAAACAAAGACTACCAGGTAAACCAGGGGCAATCTGTCTTAAGGATGAACAAAAGCTACAACCAGCCACAGGTAAAATCTTCTCAACCTGCTTCAAGAATGGATGACAATAGAAATTACAATCATTTGGCCAGTAGATTTGATAACCGCAGAAGTTTCTTCAATGGCCAATGTTTCTCTTGCCATAACTTTGGTCACAAAGCAGCTCAATGTGTTGCATATAAAACAATCATGACTAGAGAAGCTCAAAAACAAAGAAGTATGACTGGGATTACAAAAAGGACCTATAACAACTTTTTGGCTCTTGAAAATGAAATTGAATGTTCTATTTGTAAAAACTTCGGTCATGAAGATTCTGAATGCAGGAGCAGGTTTCAGCAGACAAAGGAACAAGCCTCAAGCACCAGAACATGGAGAATAAAGGAACCACAATCAGAAAGATGTGGGATAGCCTTTTATGCAGAGGGACAGGAAAATCTATGGTACATCGACAGTGGATGTTCGAAGCATATGACAGGTGATAAAGAAAAACTTGAATCATATTCTGCTTTAGAAAAGGGAAAGAAAGTTTCTTTTGGAAATGATACTCCTGCAGCTATAAAAGGAAAAGGCACAGCTCAGTTGAAAGAAAAGGTCAAAGCTGGAAATCCATTCTACATTTTGTAATGTAAATGATCCTAGTAAGACAAATATATGTAACAACCTAGGTAAATTTATTTTTCTGATGATGATTTCTATCTGTTGGCATTATGATTCTAGTTTGGCTCTATGGTACAGGTGTTGTACTTGATGGCAACTCACTCAAGTGGCAAAACTCTGTTCAGGCTCTCAAAATGATGAAAATTACGAGGTTCGCAGGTGAATGGTTCAAAAGGTGCGGACCCGCAGGTTCGTCGTTCATGGAGTGCGGTCATACTCGCAAGTTACCCGTTCAGAAAGTGTGGTCCCCCAGTTCACTCACTTCAAGGCAGAGAAGTGCGCTCACGTGGGGTTTCTTATGTTTGGCCCGTGGTATTTAGCCCGTCGTTCATGATTCTATGGTTTTGGCCCGTGGTATAGGATCTAATTTAGCCCCGGTTTGGATCCCTTGTATTGGTTATTGATGGTTTTGTCCCATGGCTTGACTATAAATAGGGAAGGAGATCACTTGGCTGAGATATCTTTAAAAGTTGAATATCTTAAGATCTGAATTTTGGGTTATCAGTTTTAAAAGCTAGATCTAAATCAAGGTAAAATTTAAAGGCGAATCTATTGCTAAGTCGTGATCTCTCGGGCGCATGATCAGATCTGTGGATCTAACTGTCTGTGGTACATTGGAGGACTGTTAATTTGGCCCTAATCAGAGGTTCGCAGGCGATCTACAGCGTGAGTGCGGGGGTACGCAGTACAGAAGAAGGCGCAGTGCGGGTATCCGCAGCGCAGCTAAAGGCGCAGTGCGGGTATCCGCAGCGCAGCTAAAGGCGCAGTGCGTGGTACGCAGTACAGAGGAAGGCACAGTGCAGGTATATGCAGCGCAGCTGAAGGCACAGTGCGGGGTACGCAGCACAGCTGAAGGTGAAGTGCGAGTATCCACAGGCTTATATTGGTGAAGTTGCACACCTGTTTTGAAATATTTGTTGGCTGCCTGTTTTCTATTTGCTGTTTTGTTCTGGGTTTAGGTTACTGGTGTTGGTTTTCTGTTTACAGCATTCTGAGAAGTTTGGGTGGCTCATTGGTTTGATTGTATAAGGAGATTGGTTGATTCACATGTACTTGATGTTTATTTGATGTTTTTGGATCCAGTCTGAAAATTAATGAAAAGTGGTCCTTGAAAGAAAAGAAGTAGGGGGTTGTAGCTCCCTTCCAGGAGAGACTGGAAAACGAGAGAGAGAGCTGTAGCTCTCTATAGGTTGCAGCCTGCATACTGGTAAAGGACTGCACCAGTACAAAATCATTGTAAAAGGAATTTCTAATTGAAAGAAGATAGAGACATATTGCAGCAGGTGGTTTTCACCCACATTGGGTTTCCACCTTATATCTGGTGTTCTTTGGTGTGACTATCTGTTTTTTCTTGTTCATGCTCATTATTTTATGGTACTGACATACAATATCTGAAGAATAATTCAAAGTATAAATATATTGAAAAGAATTTGATAATACTGATTCACCCCCCCCCTCTCAGTATTATTTCCAACACTATCCTAGGAGCTTTTTAGTTTCACTGATTCATATGTGTTTCTAAACACGGATGATCGGCAGAATTTTCCCATCCAACCTCACCCAAAAGCTAGGGTGGATTTTGTCGTCAAGATTTTAAATGAGACCTAGTGTTATTTATCGAGTTTTTGTAAAATTTATTTGGGAATAATTCTAACTATTTGGTTAGATTATTTTATTACAATTCACTTAGTCTATTAGATCATATTTTGTGTCGCAAAAATGGGTAAATGTTAAGGGTCTATAATGAACAGGTGTTCCCCCTCATAGGTTAGAAACGTAATATTTCATGTCAAAAATGTTTAGTGCATGGTCCCTCATAATTAAACACCATGGCTAGATATTAGAAGATTCAAAAAATTAATAATTCCCTCATAAGTCAATTAATTTAAATTTCTGGTTAAAATAAATTAAAATGCTAAAGCAAGAAATTTAATTAATTTAGGTCCCATGAAACATTAAATTCTCCAACATTTATAATTCGTGGGTTTTAAAGCTTTTAAGTTTTGGAGGTCCTCGGCAAAGGGAATATTGAAAACTTCAAAGTATTTTGAACCCTTGGGCCATAGTAGTTAAGTCAAAGTCAACTTTTTGCAGCAATTAACTCAAAATAATCATTTTTGAGTTAATTAAAAGTGAAATTCGAATTTCCTCAAAAAGTAACTATATTTCAACGGTGATGATTAAAATATCATTTGATCTTCATCAACGATTGAGATTTCTTTGACAAGGATCAAGCCAACTAGTTCGATAATTTTTCTATAAATTAGAAGTCTCTCTCCATTATTTGGATCTGATTTTTCAATTGTGTACTTGCTTTAAGAAAGCTCTTGTAACATTTTTCTGGTTAATAAAACGCACAGACTTTGGGGTTTCAAACCGTGGCGTTCCTCTTTTAGATTTATGTGGTAATACTGTTCTTAATACTTTGCTTCTTTTATTTGCATTTGCTAGTTAATAGCCTTTGAGGATTGATCTGTGTACAGGTATCTTGCACAGATTTCTGGGTTTTTAGAATATCATTTTGATTTGATAGAAGTAATAGGTATCTCTATTTCTTTATGATTTTATGATCATTTTTAAATCTCTAATAATCTAACAATCAGAGTTAAGTGTGCAGAAGTTATCATTCAGGGTTTGGGCGTTTAGAGAAGTCCTCAGCCAAACCAACTAACTCTCAGTTTACAAAATCTAAGGAGCCCACTGTTTTTTAATTTCTAAAGTCATTTAGAAATATTTTTACTTGTGTTTTGCCTCTTTAAAAATTTCAAGTTTATTTATAAATTTGTGCAAATTTGTTTAAATCTAGCTAATAGAGGGCTTTGATCTACAGATATGCTAAATCTGAAGAATAATATTGTAGATTTGTAAATAGCAAATTTCTAATTCATTGGGGTTCTGGGTATTTCATATTTTTATATATACATGCTTTGGGGTTTTCTGTCTTTTGTTTGTGCAGGGAAAAATCTAAAAATTGCAGATGATTTTTGCAGATTCTGAAGAGAGATCTGAGCCCTGGAGAGCAACTCCATGTTGTTTGCAGGTTGAGGAGAAATTTCTGAAGGATCGTGGGCAATTTTTTTTAGGGCCTTGGGGCCCAGCACTAGCCATCTCCAGCGTCATTCTTGGCCTCTATCATTCCACCCTCGGGCCTCTCATCTTTGCAGTGTTCTTCACCATAATTTTCTCACTAAATTTTTCCTAAAATTTCTGAAAAATTTTAACAATTTTTTTTGAGTTTGGCATTTGGAATTGGAGTATTTCCAATGATTCGGGCAACATATCTCCAAGTGTCTTGAATCCCCCAAGGGATGACTGGTGCACACCCTCTAACAGTTCCTCATTTCATTTTGAAAGCAAGGCTAACACTGGCATAGATTTGCAATTAGTTGGAGTTTAGGAGCAAATTTAATTTACCATTTTTTTAGTGTTGTATAATTACAAAAATAAAAGTTAGCTTCATTAACTTTTGCAAAAAAAATTCTGAAAATTGTTTTGCTATTGTTCAGTAGTTTATTTCCAAGTTTTTTTAGATCAAATACATCAATAGATCATAAAAAATTAAACTCAGAAAACTCCTGAATTTAGTAGCAGATTTAATTTACATTTTCGCTGCTATATAATTGCAGAAATAGAAGTTAGCTTCAGTAACTTTTGCAAACAAATTTCTAAAAATTGTTTTATTGTTGTTTAATAGTTTATTTCTGAGCTTTTTACATCAACTACATCAATAGATCAGAAAGAATTAAACTCATAAATTTTCTGGATTATAGTTATCAATTTGTCATTTAAAATTTTATGTTGTTATACATAGAAATTTCTGAATATTGCATGGCTATAGGACTGTTGTTTTAAAATATATTGTTGGTTTTAACATTTGATTTAAGAGCAGATTACTACACTGATATTTCATTAATATGACTTGAGCTTAAAACATTTAGTTTAATTTCTGAAGTTCATTTGTTTTTACATGCTTATGCAAGTAGGGCTAATTTAGTTTTACTTATGCATCTAACGATCTTGATTGAGTATTTCATACAAATGAATCGTTGAATTTAAAAGTGTTTTATTTCCAGCATTTTAATTTTAGTCCATTGTGCATTTCAGTAATTATTTGTGAAGATTTTACATTTTGCAGTGCTGGTATAAGTCCCTGCTTTCGCATTTAGATCACCACCTTTCTGAGCCTTAAGTTAAATAACATTTAAGACATTTCAAAAATAATTTTAGGCCCTCATTTAACTAAAATTAACCAAGTCCCTACATTTCACATAACTTCAAGTTTTGCATTTGCATATAGGACAGTCAAGTCATTTAGCAGCAATTTTCCATCATTTACTTTAACCTTATTTCCTCTGAAAGATAGTTGACTCCACAAGGCACTGATATCACTTTCCTCAAATCATTTTGAATCCTTAAAATCTTGTGTAATCTAAAACAAGTATTGGTTGCTTAGTTGTGTCTCCCAGGTTGGTTGGTTCCCAACTAGTCTTTCATTTTTCCATTTCCATAGGGTATACCCCCTTAGTCTGTTATTGGGCGAGAACTCAAACGAAGTAATTGGAGATCAGTGTGACAACCCCCGATTTGAGACGTTGTCGCGATGCCTAGACCTTATGTGCGACAACAAGGCGAATGGCTCGTATCTGGTCGCCAGAATTTCACAAGTTTGTCCAATACTAAGCTGAGAAGAATCACCAACTTTTGGAATATGAGCAGGGGAGGTGCCAAGAATATTGTTGCCTTGACCAGAAGAACTAGGATTTAGGTGGGTGAGATTATTATCCATAAAAATTTGGTTGCCCTCCAAGTGCCAGAAATGTTGATGTTTATGGACACACCGACATTCAAGGGGTCTCCCCGATATGTGGTCCCAATTAGACCCATTTGGAATAGAAGCCTCATCCAGAATATGGCTCGATTGTCAGTTTCTTAAAGATTTTCCTTGGCCCTAATTGTCAGCAAGAGAGAGGAACACAAATGTGCCTTCGAAAAGCAAGTGAATGTGCCTAGTGTGTATTTGGTTGTAAGTGTGTTAAGGCTCTTCTACTGTGGAGGGAGAAAAGAAAGTGAGCCTCTAAGACAGAGGTAATAGTACCACCCTAGTAGAGACACATGCAACCAAGAAGGATTTGTCTAATATCCAGCTTAAGAGTCCACAAGGATGCGACAATAATAACTATTACAGCACATTTTCAATATGATGAGTACTAAAATAACCGAAATAGTTCAACTACATTAGCACAAATAAAAGCAAACATGAATTACAAACATCCACAGAATAATCTTACAAATATTCATAATCCATGCATGAAGAACGTGTTGGTCGTGAGGCTTTTGATATTAAGTAAAAGTTTCAAGACGTGTATACAATGAACACCACTAACTCCAATAGTGGAGTGCTGGAGCCACTCCTTACTCCCCAAAAGAACTAGCTTCTCTCTAATGCCTTGCGGGAGGAGCCAAGGGAAAAAGTTCTTTGCTCATACAATGAGGATGTATATATGACCAATGAGACGATGCTTCACCTTCCTTGTGACTCTTTGACTACCCTCATGACTCTTTGACTTCCTATGACATTTCAACTTTACATGACTCTTCATATTCTGAATGTGTCCCTTAGACTTCCACTTTACAATACATTTTGAATAAGAATTTACATGATCCACAATAATGATGTGGCATATGACAACTCATGACATGACACTACTAACATAGACTGCTTGATGACATGGCAATGTCAAGCCATTGTTGTTGCTCCTTGGTATATATCTTCTTGCAGATGCCCTTCTATCCACCTCATTATTGCTTAGAGGTAAGGAGTCTTCAATGGTATCAAGTCTTGAGTTGTGGTCGCAAAATGGTGTCCCTTTGTTTTCGCTTGATTGATCATCTTGCATAATCAACTACACAGGTGTCTTTCAGCATGTTTCTCTTCTCCATCTCCTTCTTCATCATCCTGTCATGGTATGACAGAGTACCTGCATCTGCAATTCACTCATGACGAGATGACATCGGTCTGATAAACCCCTAGTCTAAGATGGTACATGTTAATCCACTGACTGATCCGGAACCAGGTTGTAAGCTGAAGGAGAGGCTCAATGATAGCGCTATTGCACAACTCAGGCAGCCAAGGGTGAAGCTTGAGCCTTGAGATTGCGCAATGTGTAGTTCAGGCTAGAATGAGGAAGGAAACTGCGCAGTCTGGGAAGTTAATGTGACAGGTTGAGGGGATGGGCACTTGTTCAGCCTATTGCGCAGTTCTCGAAGGCAAAGGAGGTTGGGTGACTACGCAATTGCGTAGCTCAAGAGCTCAAGGGCTAAGCTTGAGCTCAGAGACTACGCAACACGCAGTTAAGGCCAAGCTAGAGGGCTAGATTGCGCAATTTTAGGGGCCAAGGTCTGACCTTGAGCACTAGAACTGCGTAGTGCACAGTCTTGGGAGGCAGGAACTGCACATTGCGCAGTGTCAAGGGGCAAGGTTGCAACTTGAGGGTTGGAACTGCGCAATGCACAATTGGGGAAGGCCAGATGAAGCTAAGTTGCTGGGAAATTTTCTGAAATTTGGCTAAGCGTGGGGTCAGTGAACTGATGTGAACAGTGATATGACTTGACTATGATCACACACTTAGAACACTTGACGACACAACAACATATATCATCCAGGACACGTAAACAACATACTTTCTTCAGAGCAACAACTTTGCGACGACTTTGTGACGAGTGCGACACTAAAGATACACTTTACGATGATCGTGATGGCACTACTACGACAGTGCTTAAAACTTTGGGAATGATTGCGACGGATGTTTACATGGTTAGATCAACTCATTCACACAAAGATAACCCCTTGAAACCACCAAAACAAGCTTATTTACATTGTGCGACAGCTAACATGCGAAAGACAACAATTTGTCTTTCTCACAAAAGGGACCAAAACACTTAGAAAAACACATGGAATGGATTTCAATGTTTGCGACGACACTATACAAGACCAAGGTAGGCTCTAAGATTTGGTGCAAACCAAAATTTTGGAGGGTGTTGTAGCAGCGACAACACATAGATACCAAGGGAATGCCACTAGAAAATACTAAATATACTAGATACAAAATAGGTAGGAATATCATAGCTCAACAATGGTACTAGTCATGACTCACTAGTCACGACTCTATTAATAGTCCAGGTCCTCCTCCATTGTTAATTTTTAGGGCTAGATTGTTCTCTGCTAAAGATAATTTTATATTAAAACTTCTTCGACATTTTCATATTACATTCACCCTATAACATAATATCATCATTAGCAATTATGTAGAAAGAACAATGACATCAACAATGTAGTGGAATAGTAAAGAACAACATAAGAAAAGCATACACAGTAGAGACACCAGATTTTAGTTGAAAACGAGGGCAAAACTGCACAAGGGGGAAAACCCATAAATCATTTCTTCTTCTTTTACTAAATATTCATCAATTCTTAGCTTCAAGGGGCCAATCTGAGATCATATATGATCCTCATAAATCAAGGCATTTTCAAGACTGTTGATGAGGCTTCCTCCAAGTCACTATAGATAACATAGATCTCTATCTCAAGTATATAAGTCATTTTCATAAGTCATTGTCATGCATCAAGGTCATTGTCATATTGTCATACATCTCTGTCATGAGAACTTAATCTGTTGACCACAATTTTGTCAACAGTCCGAGAAAGTAGTGGACAAGGAAGCCGAGAAGTTTTTTCAAACATCAAAGTCATAAGTCAACTTGAATATATCATTGTAAACCCAATTCCTTCGAGGTTTATAGTAAATGATGCTAGTATGACCATTTAATTATGTAAAAACACCTAGGTAAGCCTCTGATTTTGGCGAAGGATTTCATCCTAGGAAGTTTTTAACCTCCCCGAATAATGTTTGTTGGTAAACACGCCTAATCAGCACAGTTTTTCTTTTAGTTATAACCCCAAAGCTAGGATGGAATTCGTTGACAAGGTCTTAGTTGATTCCTAGTGTTTATCGAGTCTCTTGCAAAAGTGTGTTTAGGAATAATTTTGGTGTATGGTCCCTCGTAATCAAAATGCCATGGCTGACTTATTTTATTATAAGCACACATGGTATCATACTAGATCATATTGTGTCGCGGAATTGGTTAATGTCTTGAGGGTCTGATCTAAATGTGTATTTCTCCTTCTAAGGGTTGAATTAATTGTAATATTTTGATGTAAAAATATTTTAGTGCATGGTCCCTCGCAATCAAACACCATGGCTAAAATATTTGAGGGTGGAAAAATAATTCAATTCCCTCTAGAGTCAATTGATTAATCTTTCTAGCAAAATTAAATAAAATTCCTAACCCAGAAAATTAATTAATTTTGAGTTAAAAAAATAATTATAGAGAAATTAATTTCTCTCCAAGTGGAAAATAATCAAAAATTCATCGGTCAAAAAGAAGTCAAATTTTGGAGGTTCTTCACCAAGGGAAAAATGGATATTTTGAGAAAATTTGAGCCTGTGGACCTTGGTGGTTAAGTCATTAAAATTTTGAGGAAATTAATCCAAAATATTAATTTTTGGATTAATAAAAAATGGCTTTTAAGTGAAATTTGAAATTTTCCTCAAAAATAAAAATTCCACAGTGGAAATTAAAAGGTGAACAAGTTATTTTCGACAGTTGAGATTATTTTGACAAAGATCAAGCCAACTAGCCATTATTTTTCACATGGAGGGGTTTTCTCTATATAAAGAAGCCATTTAGCTTCTTTTTCCCATCTTTGGATGAGGTGATTTTGTAACGCATGTACTGGGCTTTTTCTCTACTGGAAACATTTTTCTCATAATATAAAGACTTTGAGGTTCAATTCATGGTGTTCTTCTATCTGCTGATTTGTGGTATGTGCTAGTTATGTGTTTATCCTATATTGTGTTCCATATTTCATTGTTATTTCATTTGTCAGTGATAAGAACATCTATTGGTATGGGTTATCTTAGGTGATCTGATTCACTATATGATCTAACAATTTATTTTAAGATTGAATAGAGATTTACAGGTACTCTAGCCCTTAGGCTCCAAGTTCAAAGACTTTGAGAAAGGGTCGACCATTTTTAAGGTTCAGGCTTTCATTGTGACGAATTATTTTGCAGGAGGGTTTTGACCAATTATATTTTTCGAAATTATTCACCCATGAAATTTATTTAAAAAATTCTCAAAATAATTATTTGATCATGGGCTAAAAAGAATTAATTTGCTAATGATCTAATAATTTTATTTTGTGAATATTGTATATTTGTAAATATTTGTAAAATATTCTAACCGTTAATTTGATTTTGTATCACTTGGGGTTTTGGCATTTTAAAAAATTTTGTATATATTTGGGGTTTTGAGAATTCTTGCATTCATTTTTGCAGGACAATCCTCAAGCCCTCAAGGAAATCGTTTTTTTCTCAAGAATTTGGCCCTAAGGACTAGGGTTTGAAGGGTTTTCACTTCCAAGTGTGACGTCCAACCTTCTTGGGAATTTTTTGTTAATTTTAACGTGTTTTTTGCTTAGGTCAGTTACTTCATGAGCCCATTCTTTATTCCATTAGCATATTAGCAATCATATTATTCATTGACTTCTAACAGTAACTGATGAAAGAACATTCATCATTAATGTAGAAGACAAGACAACACAGAAATTAGCACAACACAGGGAAAAACCCCAAGATGGGGAAAACCCTTTATCAATTCTTCTTTTATTGATATCAAATGTTTAGCAGAGAGACAGAGAGTACAATAAAGATTAAGATCTAATGACTTATGTGCATCAACAAGTTAGGGCACACCAATAGCCTAAAACCAGTGCTCTAAACATGGAGTATCCTCCTCCCAATGGTCAGCTCTTTTGATTTCTACTTCTAGACATCCATGCACTAATCTAGGGTTTGAGGCTCCTCCCCAATGCACCCTACAACAACCTTCTATCAATAGCTATATGAATTGATCCAAAAACCAAGGAAGAAGCCCCTGATCTACTGCGTTGTACTTTCTAGTGTCTGCAGCTTGAGAGGAAGAACCTTCCTAAGCATATTCCATCAAACTTTCAACAGACGATGCACTTGGACCATATTGCCCAGCCGGCTACACACTTGCACCACACACTTGGCAATTGATCCAGGGCCCAGATGAGGTTTTGTCTCAATTAGGGAGACAAGGGAAGACTTGCAAATGGAGCACAGGCTTGTTTAATTTAGTTGGAGACCCATGACGACACCCTTTGTGCCCCCACAGCCACTTGGGAGCACAACAAGTCATTTGCTTGCAAATTGGGCCACCCCATTCATCATTGTTATTGGAGCCCTCCAACTCATTATGGCACATGACGGACTTCAATTGGCCTTCTAGTGGCCCTACTAGCTACTATTCTATCATTTCAGCCCTCTTCAAAGGCTAATTATTTTGGAGCTATTTGGTGGGCTTGTCACCAAAGTGCATTGTTATTTGCACATTATTTTAATTTAGGTGCATTATTTGGCCAATTAGACATAATTCGAACCCCTAAGGCTCATATAAATAAGTATAATTAGCCGCGGCGCGAGCAACATGGGAACCCCACATTTCCCAGACTTGGGTAGCAATTTTTGTCGTGCCTCTTTGTATCAATCATCATCACTTGGATTTGGGATATATTTTTCTAAAGATTTCAGACCTACAAATTGTGCAATGATTTGGATGATAAAATGCATTTTGATGTGTGGAATACTTTCACTATCTCTCTTGGTGCTTGTATTTGGCAATTTTATGGATGGATATACTCACTTAGTCATGTAATTTCTCTTTTCATGTAAATTTCATAATGTTTCATGTCTAATGTATGGAATGTTATGTCATGATTTTACTTGTGCCCTGAAAATTAAAGCGATTTTATAAAACACTTATAATCTTGGTTCGTTGCATATGTCATTCATCTTGGCTAGATGAACAAATTTTCCTATAGGTAGGTTGTTCACCTTTTACGTTGAAACTCCATCAAACCTTGCATGTTGAAGTATAAAATTCTAAAGTTGTCATATAGCTACATTAGTGAAGCTGCTTCTTTAGGCCTCCTTGAAGAGCGAAGTCCCCAAACAGTGATCATTTGACTCCAACACCCAATAGCTTAGCACTGGTCCTAGATCTTTGATGGTCAACCCTAAAACTACTTTTCTTTCACTTTTTCCTTATTTTTCTGCCCTAGCCCTAATAGCCTCCTATGCCTAGTGCGAAATGCATTGGGCTGGTTCAAATCAAGAGCAAGTTGGTCCATAGTTGCACTGGGGTGTCCTCTAGGTCTCCTCAAAATTTCAAGCTATTCCCACAGTTGAATTTGGAGAAACCCTAACTCCAGCTCCAACACCATTTTCGTCCTAGGTTGCTTTGGTCAACAACTCCGAAAGGGTCATTTCTCGCTCAAAAGACTCAAAGGATGTTCATCTTCAACTGACCCTTCTTCTCATCATTGTTTGGCCTAGTCACATGGTTGGATGATCATCCTAAGCCTAGGCCTTGCTTGGATCCCCTAGGTCTCTCTCTTGTGGTCCCAAACTGTTAGAAAATTATATATTACGGAGCAATGGAACACATAAAATATTGCAGAAATATAAACACAGAAAACGCACAAAACAAGAGAGACACAGATATACGTGGTTCACCCAGTTTGGGCTACGTCCACCCTGAACAACCAGTCCTTCCTTTCTATTATCCAGCAAAATGAAGAGACACAACCCACAGCAAATCCGTTGTAATATCCTCTGTTTTCTCTCATAGTCTCACCTCTCTGTTCCTCGCTCACAGAATACACATCTATATCTTAGCCTCAAATACAATGCCCTCATACAAAGAGAGGGGTTGCCTTCTAGGACAAAAAACCCTAAACAAAACATAAGTTCTACCGTCAGATCATCTGCCTAATGAACGGGCCAGATTGACTAGAAATTACTATACTTTTACAAGGCAATTTTACATTTGTTTTTAGCTTCGGGGGCGCTGCCCCCCGCACCCCCCCGCGTGGAGGGTTGTACAAACTTCCTGGGGTATACATCCGGCTGAAACAAAGACCTCTGAACAATCATGCTCCACACACAACAATCTCCCACTTGGAGAATGATTGTAGAAACTCCACCGCTGCTTCATTTGCTGGACAATGACTCCTCTTTGGACCTGGTTGTTTCTCATCTTCATCGTCATCCTTGAACACCAATTGAAACTGAGCATATTCTCAGTTTCTCCCTGGTTACAACTTTTGTTAGCATATCTGCAGGATTCTGGCTAGTGTGTATCTTTTCCAGCTTCAACTCTCCATCTTCCAACACTGATCGTATGAAATGGTACTTGAGCTGTATGTGTTTAGTCTTGGAATGAAATGCTGAGTTCTTTGCAAGATGAATGGCACCTTGGCTATCACTGTATAACGTGCCCTTATCATGCTCCTTACCCAATTCACCCATAAACCTTTGTAACCAAATCATTTCTTTACTAGCCTCTGTAGCAGCAACATACTCTGCTTCTGTTGTTGAAAGTGCAACAACACTTCGGATTTTTGAAACCCAATTGACAACTATTCCTCCAACAGTAAATACATATCCTGTAGTGCTCCTCCTGTTATCTCTGTCACCTGCCATATCTGCATCAACGTATCCCTGTAGAGAAATGTTTGCACCACCAAAGCATAATGCTTGATTTGTGGTACCCTTCAAATATCTGAGAATCCATTTCACTGCCATCCAATGTTCATTTCCTGGATTGTTCATGTACCTGCTTACAACTCCCACTGCATGTGCAATATCAGGCCTTGTGCAGACCATTGCATACGTTAAGCTTCCAACTGTTGATGCATATGGAACTTTAGACATATAATCCATGTCTTCTTGGGTTTTTGGGCACATTTCCTTGCTAAGTTTGAAATGGCTAGCAAAAGGTGTCCTAACTGGTTTTGCATTGTGCATGTTAAATCTTTTCAACACCTTTTGTATGTACTCATTCTGAGACAATGTTAATTTACAATTTTTCCTGTCTCTAGTTATTCTCATACCAAGGATTTGTTTTGTAGCTCCCAAATCCTTCATTGCAAATGAATTTGCCAATTTTCTTTTGAGCACATTTATTTCCTGCATGTTAGATCCTGCAACAAGCATGTCATCTACATACAATAACAATATAATATAGCTGCCATCATTTTGCTTTTTCAAATAAACACAATGATCAGAGTGACATCTAGTATAACCTTGTTCAGACATAAACTTGTCAAATTTTAGATACCACTGCCTTGGAGCCTGTTTTAAGCCATACAAGCTCTTCTTCAACCTGCACACTAGTTTCTCCTTCCCTTTCACCTCATATCCTTGTGGTTGTTGCATATATATCTCTTCCTCCAAATCCCCATGGAGAAAGGTTGTCTTTACATCTAACTGCTCAAGATGCAAATCTTCAGCTGCTACAAGACTTAAAATAGTTCTTATTGAAGTCATTTTAACAACAGGAGAAAATATTTCATCAAAATCAATACATTTCTTCTGTGCAAACCCCTTCACCACAAGTCTAGCTTTGTACCTCTGTTTTCCTCCATCTTCTTCCTTCAGCCTGTAAACCCATTTATTCTTCAATGTAGTTTTTCATGCAAGCAACCTAACTAAATCCCAAGTCTGGTTATCTAAGTTACCACAAAACAATACACGGATACGGGTACGGGGTTTGAAACGGATACGACAAATTTTCAAAAAATCTAGATACGATACGGCAGGAAACGGCACATAATAAATATATAAAAAAAAAATAAATAATATATATATATATATATATCTATTAAAAAAAAAAAATTCATATTACCATTCATATTTCAGAATCTAGATTATCAACATCATCTATGATCTATCATGATTCATGATTCATCATCATCAGTTCAAGTTTCAACATATGGCATAAACATTCAACATTGCCATCATCATTAATGATTATTATAACATTCATGATTCAAGTTTCAAGTTTCAACATATCATCAAGTTATCAACATGACAAGTTACACAATCACCATCATTACCAAAATTAATAATGCATACCAATTACTACATACTATGAAAGTACAAGCCCAAATCACTTTATTCTACCAGATATCCAAGCCAGATCTGAAGCCCAAATCTCTGTCAAGGAAGAGTAAGGAGCTATTTGCTGTCACAAGCATGGGTCATTTTGGCAGTTCATGGGGTCGAGTTTCCTTCTCCCAAATTCCAATGCAGCAGAAATCCACTGGCTGACAGGACAAGTTTCGTGGCTCATTGAGGGAACGATTTTCATTATTCTCAGAAAAAGGAGCTATGCATCTGTGGTAGACTACATGTATATCTTATTTGGGGGTCAATTTGGACTGTAAGAGCCATATCTTATTGCTGGTTGAGGCCACTGGCCTTTCTCTCTCTTGCTGGACGCATTTTTGTTGAAGGAAGAAGACACCGTTGCACAGAACGTGCTCCTTTCTTCACTTGTTGACTGCTGGGTGGCTCATTTCACTCAGAAATAATTATTAACAGGGAAAACCGAGTTGGTGGGCTAATTGGACAGTATATTTGGGACTGCGTGTTGACTGTAGCTTCATTTGGCGAGTAAAGAGGCAGCGTACAGCAGTGGGTTAGCGTGGTATCTCAAGGGTCACTCTTGCAAAGTGTTTGAAGGCTGAGCACTACACCACGGCCATTTATAATAATCCAACCAGGTTATAATTTTAAATCAGACCTTAGTGCTACAATCCAAAGAGAATATGACAGTTATGAAACAAACTTATGCCAAATGACCTTCAATGAATAATTGGAACAACAGTAAGTAATCTCACGTGAACAGAATATGCTGAAACGTATCGTTTTTTTTTTTAAACGGGAGGGTTTTCCCATGAAAACGCCTAAAAAACGGCTTAAAAAAAACCGAAACGTTTTGAAATCACCAAAAATGTATTTAAGCCGTTTTTTTGCCGTTTCTGGGGTGAATACGTATCAGAAACGGAAAACGGCATTTTGGCCCTTCAGGCAGCCGTTTCCGGTAACTTAGCTGGTTATGCATTAACGAGTCCATCTCTTCTTCCATGGCTACCTCCCACTTCTTCCTGCTTTCAACCTGCATTGCTTCTTCATAACATTCGGGTTCACCAGAATTAGTCAACAATAAATAATATAATGAAGGAGAGTATCATTCAGGGTGTCTACTTATCCTGGTAGATCTTCTAACACCACTTTCAGGTGTTTGGGGTGCCTGTTGCTGTTGTGGTGGTTGTTGTTGTTGATTATTATTATTTTCAGGCACCTTTACCTTTTCAGTGATTTCATCAAGAACTACGTATTCCTTGTTTTCTTTTCCCTGTTTCTTTTCCTGCAACTGATTCTTATACAAGACCTTTTCATTGAATATTACATCTCTGCTCCTAATGATTTTGTGATTTTCGTAATCATATAAGCGATAACCAAAATCATTAACACCATCTCCAATAAAGGTACATTTCTTTGACTTTGCCTCAAGCTTTGTTCTATTTTCTTTATCAATATGGACAAAGGCCTCACAACCAAAAGGCTTTAAAAAAGAGTAGTTTACCTTTTTACCTGTCCATGCTTCCTCCGGAACACCACCATCCAAGGAACTTGAAGGCCCTCTGTTTATTAGATAAACAGCAGTATCTACAACATCTGCCCAAAACTGTAAAGGCAATCCTGCATGCAATCTCATGCACCTTGCACACTCCATGATTGTTTTGTTCATCATTTCTGACACACCATTTTCTTGTGGTGTTCATGGAACTGTCTTCTCTCTGCGAATTCCATGTTCTAAACAGTACCTATCAAACTCTTTGCTGCAATATTCACCTCCATTGTCTGATCTAAGACACTTCAATTTCTTTCCTGTCTCAATCTCAACCAAAGCTTTCCATTTCTTGAAAGTATCAAATACATCAGATTTATTCTTAATAAAATAAATCCAAGTTTTTCAAGTTGCATCATCAATAAAAGTAACATAATAACGAGAGCCACCGAGAGATGATACCTGAGCAGGTCCCCATACATCTGTATGCACAAGCTCTAATTTTTCGCTCTTCTTTTCTTTCCCAACTCTGAGAAATCTGACTCTCTTCTGTTTTCCATAAATGCAATTCTCACAGAAATCCAAATCAACATTCTTCAAACCCGACAACAAATTCCTTGAGTGAAGAATCTTCATCCCCTTTTCACTCGTGTCCGAGCCTATGATGCCATAATGCTGCATCTGCTCCTTTGGAAGTTAAAGCATTAACAGAGTTAGAAATACCATTGCATAAATACAATGTACCAACCTTTTCGCCTTTTGCTATTACCAGGGTTCCTTTGGTTACCTTCCAAGTTTTATCTATGAAAGTTGTCACACAACCTTCACCGCCTAACTGCCCTGTTGAAATCAGATTTTCTTTAGATCTGGAACATGCCTTACCTCCTTTAGTAGCCATTGGTTTCCATTCTGTTGTTTTACAAGAACCTTATCCATTCCAATTTTACAGGGTTTATCATCACCCAAACGAACTTGTCCAAAATCTCCTTGAACATAGTCATGAAAGTATTTCTTATCAGGTGTGGCATGGAATGAGGCCCCTGAATCTACCACCCAGGAATCAGTAATATTTTCGAAAGAAAGAATCAAAGCATCTTGTAACACCTCACCTGTCACATTTGCTTGATGATTGTTTTCTTGCTGTGCATCTCCTTCTTTTCCCTTTCGAGATCTACAGTCTTTCTTTAGGTGTCCTTTCTTTCCACATTTCCAGCACACTATCCCCGATCTGGACTTGGATCTGCCTTTCCTTGATTTACTGCGATATCTTGAGCTATTTCCTCTTTCCATTTTTCTTCCTCTAGACTCTGCACTCAAAGCATTTCCCGATGTCTCACCAGAGCTTTTCCGTCGCATTTCCTCGCTAAGGATAGCACCGACAACATCATCAAACTTTAAAGTACTAGATCCAGAAACGGAGTTACTAATGGCCATTACCAAACCATTCCAACTTTCTGGTAATGAGCACAAGAATAACAGAGCTCTAACTTCATCATCAAAGTTTACGCCTACAGAACTTAACTGACTTGTAACTGTATTAAAATCATTTAAATGGTTTGCAACAGATCCACCTCCGACATATTCATATTAAATAACCGTTTCATAAGAAATACCTTGTTTGAGGCAGAGGGTTTTTCATATAGTTTCGACAACGTCTGCATCAAACCCTCTGTCGTGGTTTCCTTCGAAATGTTGAAGGCGACTGACGCAGCAAGGCACAACCGTATTGTTCCGAGTGCCTTTCTATCGAGAAGGTTCCATTCTTCGTCTTTCATACCCGTCGGCATCTTTGTTTTTCCGCCCAATGGTAGGTATAGATCTTTCTGATACAGATAATCTTCCATCTACATCTTCCACAGCGAGAAGTTTTGGCCGTTAAATTTCTCGACCCTAAACTTACCATCTTCCACCATTGCTTCCACTCGAACCAGGAACCCTTCTTTCCTGCGAGTTTATCAGCCAAATAGACCTTCGGCTCTGATACCAGTTGTTAGAAAATTATATATTACGGAGCAATGGAACACATAAAATATTACAGAAATATAAACACAGAAAACGCACAAAACAAGAGAGACACAGATATACGTGGTTCACCCAGTTTGGGCTACGTCCACCCCGAACAGCCAGTCCTTCCTTTCTATTATCCATCAAAATGAAGAGACATAACCTACAGCAAATCCGTTGTAATATCCTCTGTTTTCTCTCACAGTCTCACCTCTCTGTTTCTCGCTCACAGAATACACATCTATATCTCAGCCTCAAATACAATGCCCTCATACAAAGAGGGGGGTTGCCTTCTAGGGCAAAAAACCCTAAACTAAACACAAGTTCTACCGTCACATCATCTGCCTAATGAACGGGCCAGATTGACTAGAAATTACTATACTTTTACAAGGCAATTTTACATTTGTTTTTAGCTTCGGGGGCGCTACCCCCGAGCCCCTGCCAAGGGACCGCTGGCCCCCGGACCCCCGCGGGGGGGACAAGTCCCCCCTGCACCCCCCCGCGTGGAGGGGTGTACAAACTTCCTGGGGTATACATCCGGCTGAAACAAAGACCTCTGAAAAATCATGCTCCACACACAACACAAACCATTACAAGTCATCATTTTATATTACCCTAAGAGAGGTCATCTCCCATTTCTAGGAATCCTTCATCTAGGTACACTCCTTATGTTGAATACCCTTTCACCTAGGTCTAAGCCTCCTATCAATAAGCCTTTCTTGGAGAGCCCTTCTCTTGCTTTTAAAGCAAGTAAGCCATTATTTGAGCCTCTCCTTTGAATGGCCTTTGGAAATCACATTGTACATTGTTATTAACTCCAACATTCTAGTATTTTTCTTAATATCACGACTCCTCCCATTAGTGGAAGTCCATAAAGAGCAGGGGACATTGACTAAGCTGACAGTGGGTCACTATCCCATTGTTTCCATGTGGTCTAGTAGTAGTACCTCTAGAACCCCTCCAAGGACCCCTGCTAGATTGAGTGGTTACAATTAGCATGATGAATAAAGCTATGTAACAAACCTAGGATGTTGAGACTCAGTCAACAAGTGAGTATGCCTTGAGGTGTTTTTTTACTTGGTTAATTATTCACACTTTTTAGCAGTGTTAAACACACATGGAATGTGGACAGCAAATAGGATAAATCATTAATTGCAGTTCAATTCAAGAAAATATACATTTATACATTTCCTTCTGACCCTTAGTCTTCACATACCAAGTGGTCTCTTGGACTCTGGTGAATGCTCACATTCCACACCAACCCTTAGCAGATTACGTGTCCAACATCCCCCCCTTAATCCGAAGGGGTATATACACATCCAAGAAGAGAGCTATAATACAAAAATAACAAAATGCATGATAGCAATAGGCCGAATGAACTCTCTGAAACGAAGGTATAAGGTGCGAGAACTTGAGGTCTCAACTAGTGGTAGTTTAAGGATGACCACTTGTTGCACCCAAATTATCAAAGTTCCAAGGAAGCAGAAGTACCAAGTTTTTTGATAAGATCGGATCACCCATCAACAATCCATGTGTCATAGTCAACCCATTCTGCAAATTTTATGATGTAAATGATCTTAATAAGACCTTGAGTATATGTAACAACCTAGGTGAACCTATAATTTTGATGACGAATACCATCCTAGGAGGTTTTTTAACCTCATTGATTACCTTTGTTTCTAGACATGGCTAATCAAAAGAGTTTTTTCCCTCCATATTAAACTCCAAAGCTAAGGTGAAATTTATGGTCGAAATCTTAGCTGAATCCTAGTGTTTTTAGTCGTGTCTGATGTAAATGTGATTTAGGAATAATTTAAGCTAGTTGGCTTAATTATTTTATTACAAATCACTTGGTCTACTAGATCATATTGTGTCAGAGACAGGTTATGTGTCTTGAAGGTCTAAGCCAAATGTGTATTCCCCCTTTGAGGGTTGTAAATGTAAAATCTTATATATTAAAGGGTGGAAAAATAATTAAATCCCCTCGTGTAAATTGATTAATTTTTCAGGCAAAATTAAATTAAATCCTAAGCTAGAAAATTAATTAATAGAGCCAAAATTAAATTGTCTTATAGCAAAAATAATTCTCCAACTGGAAAACTTTGTGGGTCCTAAAGGAACCAATTTTTAAAGGTCCTCTACCAATGGAATATTGTATATTTCAAGAAACTTTGAACCCTTGGACTTTGGTGGTTAACTCATAGTCAAATTTTTTAGGAACATAGCTCAAAATAATTAATTTTGAGCTAATAAAAATGGAATTAAATGATAAATTCGAAAATTCCTCAAATATAGAAAATCAAGGGCCAAGATTAAAAGATCTTGAAGCGTTTATCAACGGCCAAGATTATTTTGACAAGAATCAAAGAAATTAACCATTATTTTTCCACTTGGAGGATAAATCTATAAATTAGAGTCATTTGAGTCTCCAACATCTTGATCTCTGGCTAGAAAATTGTTGTTGAAGCATCTTTGTAAACTATTGTCCCGTTGGGAACTATTTTTTCTATCATAATAAAGACTTTGGAGTGCAATTCAAGGTGTTATTGCTTATTGATTTGTGGTATGTGCTAAATACGAGCATCTCTATGTTGTGTTGAATATTGGTAAGATCTGTTTTTTCATTAAATGGAGATAAAATCATGTTATTGATAGCTTTGGGTTAATCTTAGGTGGTTTGATTCCCCATGTGATCTAACAGATTATTTTTGAGATAAATATATAGTGCTTGCAGGTACTTCAGTCCTTGGTCGTCAAGTTCACAAACTTGGGCAAGAACCATTGTTGCTTGGATTCCAAATATTTATATGGTGGATTAAAACTTCGCTAAGGCTACAGTATACATTGGGGGTTTCTAAAATGGTTTTAGCCATTCATCAAAAAAAAAAAAACTCCACAAAATTATTTTCTCAAAATTTCAAAATTTTCAAAACCATTGTACATTTATAAATCTTGTAAATAATTTTGTACATCTAACTTGTAAATTATTTTTTAAAACTTGGGTTTTGGGGATTTTTAGTATTTTTGTATATATTTGGGGGTTTGGGGTTTTGAAATTTAGGGTTTTCAAATTATTTTTGCAGAATGTTTATTTTCAAATCGGGGAAAAAAACCATTTTATGAAGGCCCTAGCCCTTACCCAACCTATAGTGTTTGGAATATATTTTGCAAGCATCAAGAAGGCCATAACCCCTACAAGGGCTAGATCTCATTGCAAACAAGGGCTTCTTCAAAGGATTGGCATTTTATCTCTAACAATTTGTTTTGCAGCAATTTTGGCTCAAATCTTGTGTTTTCAGGTGCCAAGTACATTGGTGAAATTTTGACAAATTTGGGCAAGTAATCTACAAGGTCTTGGGCCTCTTGGTTTGATATCTGAACCCTGGAGAAGCTCTGCAAGTTGTCAATGAAATGTATGCTCTGTGGAAGATTAATGAAAGCTTTTGGCGATTCCGACTCATATGAATGTGTAGCATGCATTCTTTCTTGTGTCTATTCCATATATTCTCACTCTTCTTCTCAGATTACATGTAATAACAGCTGCTATATATGTTTTCATGGATTTATGGATTCATCTAGATCTAATGTTGATTTAAGATGCCTATAATTGATATGAATGGTTATCCTTAAAAATGCACTCCATGTATCTTATCACTTCATTTAAATGTTTTTCTCATTCACTTCATGGTGAACTTCGATGCACTGGATTCTTAGTTTAAGCCTTGTGCATTGGTTTTCTTTCCTCAATTCTTCTATCCGATATACTACAACCAATGTTTTAAAACTCTGACTCGGCCGAGGGTCGACTTCGACTCAGACTCCGACTCGACATCGACTCAATTGGCTCGATTTCAATGACTTGGTCATTGTAAAAAATACATTAAATATTTTATTTTTTTTATAAAAAAAAACATAATTTTAAAGATTTTCTAATTTTGAGGAAAATGGTGAAACAATTAAACAGTGTGCTGAAGAAAGAAACAAAGTAAATACGCTGGAGGGTACGGAGTCAGACAGGATGGAGTAGTCTAACAAAGTTACAAAGATGAAGCCAAATCAAATGAATTCATAGTTACAGAAAGGGAGGAACAGTCATCTGAAGAATCAAAGATACAACAAATGAATTGGGGGATGCAAATAGTAGATCTTTAAGGGATGAAGTGAGTCAATTGTTCAAGGGTTCTGGTTCAAACTTCAGATGATGTAGAAGGGAAGTTCAAAGATCCTGATCTGCTTGAAAGGGTGCATTTCAGAACTGAAAATTTCATTCAGAAATTCCCATCTGTATTGGATGCAGCATATGATATAGGTAACAGTGTTGTGCTTAAGTGCCACCAAATGGGTCCACCTTAATTGGGGTGATGAAGGTTTGATTTCTCTGTTTGCAAAGATATGGCAAATATTGAGGCCAGGGGGCATTTTGTTGCTAGAACCACAACCTTGGAAATCCTATGAAAGAAAACGCCTCGTGTCCGAGGTTGCGGTAGAAAATTTCTGTGAAATTATTTTCAGGACAGATGCTTTCAAGGATATTCTGCTTGACAAGATTGGTTTCAACTTTCAGGTCAATGGAAATGATCAGTATGCAATGTGCATGTGCCAAATAGCACAACTGGATTTAATAGGCCAATTTATTTGCTTTGGAAATGATTTACAGGATTTGGAAGAAATTATGAGTAACTAGTTGTAACTAATTACTGTTTTACAGAGTAAATTCTATTTATGGTTGGTAAGAAAATTATGATTGAACAAGAAATGGTAGAGGAATGGGCCGCTATTTCTAACCCGACCGAGTTAATGTAGGCTCAGTATTAACCCGGCCGGCCGAACCGTTTCCTAGGCCGAGTCAAAGTTTGAGCGCCTGGCTCGGACCAACTCGGCCGAGTCGGTTCCGAGCCGGCCGGTTTTGAAAAGAGTCACTACAACTGATTGATAAAACAGCATGTTCATGTAATTTTGGTCGCTAGAGTCAAATATTAATGCTTTTGTGAGTTATAGTTTGCATCTGACTTTGTATTTCTCCTCTTAAGGAAGGTTTTGAATCAATTTCACCTCAAATATGTTAAACACTGAGTGTAATAGAAAATATCAGCAAATCTTTAAAGCACTCATCAAGATGTCCTAGGCACTGGTCTCTCTTCAAACCAGGGGCTGTCTCTAGGAGCTACAATAGGTTATCTAGCCTAGATCTAATTTTTTGCTCGCTGCAATTTTACTACATAACTGAATATATCAGACCTGAACATTTTCTGAATAATTTACCTAAAAGGCTCAAAATTTAAAATTTTCAGTTTTGGAAAAAAAAAAAACCAAGTTCTGGGCATTTTTTGGCATTTGTTCAAGCACTAATAGCTCACTCGTTTTTTGATTTCCTCACTGATGTATCAAGTTTTTCAGATCTGATATTTTCTAAATATTTTATGATCTTGATTTTTTCAATTTTGATAATTTTTTCCTAGTTTTGGACATACTAGGCATTTGTTGTAGCATCATTAACTTGTTGATCTGATGATTTGTTTACTGTTGTAATAAGTTACTTCACATATGACATATTGCCAAATACTCCATTTTAAAGTCAACTAAATTCATAAATTTACATCTACTAATCATTCGGGGGAGGAAAAAAAAATGTTTCGTACATTTGGTAAATTCCATGATCTATAGTGATTCTCTTCTTGTTGTCATAAGTCTAAATAAGTGCTAGAATTTTCTAAAATATTACTATTGATTTGGATATTTGCGATTTAACACTTGTTTGTCTTGCTCCAAGTTACAAGGATTTCTGAATTTTACACTTAAAGCACTCATACATTTAAGCTCTAAATTTTTGATCTTGTGGTTGGTTAAGTTGTTTTGACACTTGGAATCTAATTGGCATTGTGATAAGAACATCTTGAGTAAATTTTATTGGCATCATGTAATCATTGGCTAATTGACAAATTGGATAAGTTATTCCAAGCATCTTATGGATTGATTCATTGGCACTTGTAACCTTAACCACTTGCCATGTATTAATATTTTTCTCTAGTTGTTGTTAAGTATTGTTGTCATAAGAAGTAATCATAATTTGAGTACTTAAACACTTGAACAATCTTAATTCAAGTAATTTCACTCATCATCTTTGCATGAGCATTCTAGGATCTAGCTCGCACTAAAAACTTACCTTCTAGCATAAGCTAGGTTGATAGACTCCTAGGGCAACCCTTTTTCCAATTAGCTTGAGGGTTTCAAGCCTTCTTAGTGGTTAACACAGTGACCTTGCAGTCTCTGCAGCGTTGGAGGCACTGGGTAGTTGGAACACAAGGGGAGGTATCGTTAAGCAGGCCTTTGCCTACTTCCCATTGGCTTCCATCCCACGAAATACTTTGAAGATTGTTTCTCTAAACAAATAAGGGAGAGGTTCAACTTAGAATAGGCATTTAATCTCAAATTTACCAACATTCTTGCATCACACCTAGCTCTTAAGACTTGCATCCCATATAGGTTAGTCTATCATATCAAGCAACAGGGGTCCATCCAGTTACTTGGCATTAATTTACATTAAGCAAGAATTGTGACTCCATAAGGCAATGGTCTTCTACGTAAAATCTAATCTAATCATTAATCTTGCTAAATTTAACCAAGTAACTAGGCCACTCATCTGTGTCTCCCAAACAAGATGGTTCCCAGCTTGTTTTCCTTCACCTCATTTTTATAGGGACTAGCCCCCATAGCCTGTTGTTGGGAGACAACAAGAATGGAATGGGCGAGGATCAGAGTGACAGCTCCCACCCTGAGCGGTTGTCGTGGTGCCTGTATAATCTGAGCAAACAAAAAACAAAATACCTCATTCATGGTAGCCGGGAAGGTTGTTGGAGCATTGGATAATCCTAAAGGCATTACCTTAAACTTGGAATTACTGTCATGTGTTCGAAAGGCAGTCTCTACTATGTCCTCTAACCTTATTTTGATTAGGTAGTATTCAGATCTCAAGCCCAATTTTGAAAAGTGCTTAGCTCCATGAAGTTCATCTAGCATTTTGTCTATAAAAGTGATCGGAAACTTGTTCTTTATCGTTATCTTGTTCAGCCCTCTGTAATCTACGCATAATCTAAATGATCCATCCTTCTTTTGGACTAGAACCACCGGAGCAGTGTAAGGGCTTCTAACTTTTGTGATGATTCCACACTTCAAAAGATCATGGACTAATCTTTCGATTTCAATTTTTGATTATGTGGATATCTATATGGCTTGATGTTGATGGGGTTTGACCCTGAATTGATTTCGATTATGTGCTCGATTTCTCTTTCAGGAGGTATCTTCATAGGAAGATCTTGGAACACCTTTTTGTGTTTTTGAATCATTTCTTGAACTTCAGGTGGTAGTTCTTGAACTTAAAGTGGTTCTTCGCTAACCAATTTGGAAGCCAACATTTCCATTTGATGGCATTGCACTACATATGTTGGTGCTCCTTTTCAAATCAGCTTCATCATTTGGTAGGATGATACAATTTGATTTTGAGGGTGTTGAAAACCATATAACTTGTATTTCTACCCCTCCCATCTAAACTTCATAAATTGCTTTTGATGGTTGGTAGAGTAAGTGCCTGGGTTTGTAGCCATTAATACCTAGGACCACATCCACTATTCCTTGTAGTACAGTGTAGAAAGGAAATTGCTCCTAAAAAATTATGTCGTTAATTTAAATAACAATTTGCAACTAATTCAACCATCAATTTAATCGAAAAACTGGAAATACAATCTGCAACTTAGTTGTGATACCACTGTGATGTTCCACATATAATATCGTCGAAAAATTGCTTCAGAAATTTAAGTCGTTAATTCCTTAAACCATTTGCACAAATTGAGCCACAAATTTAATGGCAAAAACTGAAAATGTAGACCGCAACTGAAGAATAGACAAGATACACATGCAAAAAACTCAGCCTTATTTTATTAATATAGATAATACATGCGAACACTGGAAATGGTTGAGAGAATGACCCCCCACAAGTATTTTCTACAAGCTAAAATTGGGCCTCCAACAACTGATATGTTGAATACAAACTATGAATTCTAGATGAATTCACCAAGGAAACAAATGGGCACTCACCCACTCTCACTAAATATCACTCGAGGGTTTTCAACCTAGGGCTACTGCTGAAATTGGGAACTCCCGATTCTCCAAACCTCTCTACAAGAAAAATGTTCAACTCAAGGATGTCCCAAAATGATCTCCTCCTCCTTTTAAAGACTCCATAGATAGATCTCCAAGCCTCTAGAAGCATCTTATTTTATTATTTTATTATTATTCTAGAAGCTCTTCCGTTGAATTTATCTTAAGTGATTTTTTAATTTTTATTTTATTTCACTGAAGTAACTTTTGGCCTTTCTCCTCCAATTAATAATTTTCCCTTTTTAATTAAATGACTAATTAAAGTCAATTTTAATCTACTAAAATGGTCAACCGCCCACCATACTCTCTCTGGCAACTGGAAGTCACTTCTAAGCATCTTATCCTGTAGATATTTTCGTTTTGGTTCCAACAAGCTATTACACTAAGGTATTCCATCAAATATCCCTCCCGGAATACCACCTCAAGTGTAATTAATTAAGTCAGACCCATCAATAACTCTATTTTTTGAAAGTTCAAAATGCAACGGAACAAAAGGCAAACTATGCAGATGATGGTATATACCAAGTGAATGTCATCGAATCCCATAAAAATCCCTCAAAACTCCTTCGAGACCCCTGATGACATAATCTTGCTCCCCTGACCTAGCCATCCCGTGCCCTGGAAATCCACCCTGGTTGTACTATAGAGGAAACTAAAAATAGGGACATGGAAAATCCTCCCCCCCAAAGATTGCTTGCCCTCAGGCAATAGGCACCTATCCACTGTAGAGGCATCTGCAAACTAATACCAGGATTCCATATGAAACACTAGGCCACATCATGATTCCAAGCAATCCAAACATGATTGGATCCCTCAATACCTGGATCCCAAGCCCATCTCTGACTCAACCTACTACCAGTAGAACCACCTAGATCCTAATGCCACCATGGTTGACCATCGGCCAAGTCCCATGGCTCTGACTATGCTCTATCTCTGACCATAGATGTTACTCCACTAGTAGAATACCAACTCATCACCTCTCTTCAATCCAATCCCTAGCATAAACCAAGGTCAATCCCACCATGTTGATTTTTTGTTGGAATGCTAATGAGTTGACAGCCTACATCCCATTGCCAACTGAAACATGCAGTATCCCTCACTCCTAAGGGCTCTTGCTGCAATATGTCCCTAAAAAAACCTATCCTTCCATTAGTAGGATACCAACTCATGATCTCTCGCCAATCTATCCTGTCAAAAGTATTGAATGCATGGACACCTATGTATGGAACAAGTCTACTATGTTGTCGTTGGTCCATGCTCAACTCATGCTGCATTTTTTGGATTTTTTGGTTCCCCAACAAGATTTGTCCAAGAAATATACCCTTATCCCTATATTGGGCAAAAGTGGGCAAGTTGTGCTACAAACCTTGTCTATGTGCTCCTCGAGAGGGATGTTGCCTAAAAATGCTACAGCTTTGTTGGTTGCCACTACATCTAGTCACACCTCATCAATGGGTAGACCCAAAGATGGATGCACCACCATCTCCCTTGTCTGACGGAGAACTCCACACTCCTCCACTCTACCACTCTATCGGTTGTTTGTGCAATACCAACTCAATATCTCTCGCCATCCAGCCCCAAGGAAAGGACAAAATGCACGTATACCCATATACACAACAACCCCAACATGCGAATGTTGTGCCCTGCACAACTCATGTCACCTCATCTCACTGTCCTAGTGAACACATGATACCTAACTAGGTAACTCTGCCTCTCTCTCTCCAATGTGCAAAGGTAACCTAATAGTGTTATCATCCCCACCTATGTATGACTGAAGAGGGTTGCTCTGACGCTCCAATGTGTACTCCTCTAGCTATAGCATTAGGGAATCCAACCGTTCTCCAATGCGAGTCAAGTTTCAACATGGCTGCTGACTTGGCACAAGCTGCTCTCATGGCATCCAACTCCTCGTTCTGCTACACAATGGTCTCTCGGAGTGTTGTGGCCTTCTTTTTCAATGCTAGAAGGTTGGCCTGGAACTAATGGAACTGTTGTGGGCAGCTAACATCAGTAAACTCGAGCACAACTATAGGTACCCATGTGTCTCCTAGCACCTCATCAACAGTGGATGTGCCTCTCAACACTTCATCAATGGTGGGTATCTTTGTGTCTCCTGGCACCTCATCAACAGATGGCCCTACAGGTGTATGCTCAACTATCTCCACTAATGTGTCAATTGGGACTAACAAAGGAATCTCCAACAAGGGTGACTCCTGCATCACATGGGGTATACCTACATTCTCCTTATCAATGGTTGGTACAAAAGATGACTGCTCATCCTCCTCTATCATGGGCTCAACATGACCCTCCAACTGGCCCTCCATAAAAGGTTCATCATGCATACTGTGCATATCGTCCTCCTCAATTGAATCATGTGTTAATTTTGTTGATCTAGATTGTTATTGATGTCAATATGGCAATATTCTGGAATACTAAATCATGATGTGAAGCCAAGGAGAAGCAGAGCAGATCAGTGAAGTAACAGGAGCAAGAAGCCAAGGAGGAAAGCCATCAGGGAAGCCATTGGAAATCAAGAACAAGGCATATCAAAAGCGAGAGAAGCAGTTTATCGGAGCCTATCGCATATACCCAAGAGTGAGTGCTAAAGGAAGAAAACGGCGAAATCGGAGGAGCATTGCAGACCTGACGGTTATGTTAGAATACGCCTCTATTGAAATATCGCATCCACTGCATCACGAGTCTTGAAGCCTTGTTACACTGAAATCCTCGATTGTGATATAAGTTGCAGACCCGATGGTCCCATTATAACACACCCTAATCAATATCGCATCCGCTATACCGGAACCTTCGCATCGCAAGTCTTAAAGGAATGTCACACAGAAAATGCGATTGCGATATAATATGCGGACCCAAAACAATTTATGGTAACCGCCCTAATGTAATATCGCATCTTCTTATTGAAAGTTACGGATTGCAAGTCATAAAGAATGTTACACTCAAATCCGCCAATTGCGATAGTATTGCGGACCCGCTGCACCATTATAATACACCTTAATGTAATATTGTGTCTGCCTCGTTGGAAGTCATGTACCGCAAGTCTTAAAAGGAATGTCATGTCAAATCCGCCGATTGCGATGGTATTGTGGACCCGCTGCACCATTATAACATAACTTAATGTAATATCGCATTCGCAGTAATCGCAAGTTTCAAAGGGATGTCAAACTGTCGATTGCAATAGAGTTGTAGGATTGCGATAGAGTTTTGGACCCAACGGACCGCCGATTGCGATAGAGTTGTGGACCCAATGGAGATATCAAAAACAATTTAGTATAATATCACATCCACTCCGTCGAAAATAGGGGCATCGACAATGTTATATCAGTGATATTGAATGTTGCGATTGTGGGATTTTCATGAAGTTGCAATTGCAGGATTTAAGTAGTGACATGGCATGTGGGACCGCCAAACATCTATTATAATATGAATGTTCATAAATAAACAGGTTTATGATATATTTGTAATGTGCGACCCCATACACAAGTCGGCCTCTCCTCCAATGAACATGTCTTTTGGGTATTGTTGAGATTCATATATATATATAAGTTAAACGCTCCACCTCAAGAAGTGTATTGAGCTCGGCATCTATCATAGAGAAGGTGAGACAGTTCACAACTCGTGAACTTGAAGAAACAGAGGAAGTCGAAGGTCGAACAAGAAGCCAAACATCCAGTGGGAAAGAAGGAAGTTGAAGGTCCAGCGAAAGGCGAAGGTCGAGTGAAGAAAGAAGCCGAAGACCGAGCGGGAAAACAAAATCTTTTGACTGAGTTAATCTTGGAAAGCTCAGACCTGAAATGAATCTGTAGTGCAAACTGCGACCTGTTACAAAGACTACAAAGGACAGGGCTTAGTGAAGAAGACCTTGGGAGCAGTGCAATACAATCAAACATTTCTTCACAAAGCAAAACTATAGGGTCGAAGCCCTTGGGGTTGGTGCCTCAGAACTGAAAGGATTGGTGTCCTTGGAGTTGGTGCTCCTAAATTCAAGGTTGGTGCCTTGATAAGATAGGGTCGAAGCCCTAGAGGTTGGAGCCTCATCAAAGTCCAAGTTGGTGCTTGGCAAAATTCATCAGATATTGTATTCAATTCTTTTCTATATATAATAAAATCATTTCTTTGTTTAAAATTGTAAAGAATCTAAACTGATAATAATAACAATTGAAAATAAATAATGGTTCACCCCCCTCTCACTATTTCCAACAAATTTTTCTTAGGGCTATATTGTTCTTTGTTTGATAATTGCATTTCTTCATAAACACATTAAGTTCACCCCATAACATCATAGCATTATTCATATTTACATCATTATTCAGCAGCGTATGCAACTATACAGAAAGAACAATATAATCATCATCAATTCAGCAGAACATAAAGAAACAATAGAAGAAAAGCATTCACACATAGAAACACCAAGAATGGTCATAGACCAGGGAAAACCCACAATGGGGAAAACCCTTTAAATTCTTCTTATTATATTATCATTGAATGATTCAACAAAAGCAAGTACAATGATCCATATCTTCATCCATACAACTATCCAGCAAAAAAACTACACAATATCCATGAAAAGAACCCAACAATTCTTATACTCAAAATTCGGATTCTGAAGCCTGTAATGAATTATCCCTATCTGCGGTCAACTGTCGAACACTGCAATAACTAAACGAAATCTTCGGACAACTAAAAATTCATCATTTAGGTCCTAGTCGCACGAAGGAGTCATGCGTGCAACTAGGAAGGTTCCAATCGCTCCCTGGAGCCTGTAAGCCAACGACTGCAGTCTGCGACTAAGACTTAGAAACCCTAGATGTCAGTCGCATGGAGGGCATGTTGTGCATGCAACTGAAAGGCTTCAGTCGCACGGATGAGCAAGTTAGCGTGCAACTGTGGTCCAATTCTTTCTGTCGCATGCTTGCGATTGAGGCCCAAAACCCTAAAACAAAGATGTGAGCTTCAAACCTTGCAATTTCGTCTTTGAGCAAACCAATTCCTCCTCGAACGTGCCTCAAGCCTGTGCGAGCCAAAAACTAAGAAAGAGAATAGAAGGGTTTCTCATGATAATGCCCAAATGAGGTAGAGAAAAATTGTATTTATAGCCTTCCAAGGGTGTCCAATTTGATTTAGGGTCGACCTTATCAAATATGCACATGTGGGCTTTTCTTCATAAGTACACTTTCCCTTATCCGATTCAAACGATCTTTAGGTCATTTTCGGTCCTCTCAGAAAGAGGAATTTAATGCAATCATTATCTCCATCAAGTGAACTATCCAAAGTGGAATTTGACCGTAGTTTCATATTTTAACACTCCCTCTCAACTAGGGAGAATTCCACCTACATTATGTTACGTGTATCCTGTCATCAAATCATATCCAATCACAAGTGTCTCATCATCATATATCGTCACTGTTCATCTTGATTCATCTCTTGCTTATTCATGCTTATCTCTTGATTGTCCCTACTCATATGTTGAATATTCTTGAATCTAAAAGAAGAAGAATTTGACATCGAAAGGGAGCTTAATCTACTACCCTCTATCCAACGGGGAGCCACTGCTACCACCCGGAATCTCTGCCAACGGGGAGCCCAATGCTACCACCTGAGAAACATTAGTGGAGAGCTAAATCTACGACCCACATAATCATCGTAGAGCTTATCTCAATCTGAAACAACATTGGAGAGCATATCATCATGGAGCACATCTCAACCTGCAACCATATTGAGGAACATATCTCAACCCGGAATCTCATGGGGGAGCTAAACATCTCAAAACATCCTGTTGCCTACTGATCTTCCCAACAATGACCCTCAATAGTCATGTGGTAGAACACCTGCATCATAATCAGCTTGGGTTGTACACCCCAAGTACATTCTCAACCCACCGGCTAGACGGGGAGTGGTATTCCCAACAAGCCCAGCTCGGGTTGTACACCCCAAGTACACTCTCAACCCGTCAGCCAGACGGGGAGCGGTATTCCCAACAAGCCCAGCATGTGGGTATAATGCCAACTGGGGTATACTCTACAAAGACCAAGATAGGGGAGCAACATCTCCAACCCTATGGGTAATAGAGTGGGGAGCAACATCTACAACCCTATTGCCCAGAGATCCCTCAACCCCAGGAGCCCTCTATCTCCATTCCACACCCTGGGATCTCAAACAGGGGGGAAGAGTTGGCTCAATGTTCTCGTCAGCAATGCTCTCTGTAGATCAGCAACATATCGCCGTGCTTATATCTGATAGTCAGTATGTTTCAATAGCAGTTGTATCCTGTTCATACAGGACATCAAATCAAATATCATATTAGAACAAAAAATATATATGTCATTAAAAGGATACCATAGTCATCATCTCTCTCAAGGAGGTGCCAACCACAAGCCTAAGCTTGTCTTGTACATCAGCACTATCTCAATATATGAAGGTATTTCAGTCCCAGCTATATATGGGATTCTCTGTCAATCGGATCCCACTCTGTCATCGCAATGTATCCATGTCATATGCAAAACCTACTCAAACATCTCTCCAGAGAGCTTCTTCATCCTGCCTCACAACTAACCATCCTAGCAACATCGTACTCAACCTCGATCGCACTTAAAGCTATAGACTTCTCATCCAAAACATTATGGCAGATCTTATACTAAGGTAGCACCCAAATGTGCTTATCTCATCAACAATGATCTCAGACAGCATTAGCACATCCATGCAGTCACATATCACAAGAAGAATGTCTCAGACCAAAAATAGCTCATCCCATGCAAATATCTCGAAGTGAGGTCGGTGGCAACTCAATGTTTATGAAGCTGCTCAATCATGAATTCCCTCGGGTTCTATACGCAACATATATATACAGACGAGTGTTGGAACATCAATGCTTCAATCAATTGTCAGTTGCCAAGTCTAGTTCAGCAATATCTCTTCACATCTTCTTGAAATTCAATCGAAGTGTCCAAGAATTCGTATTTCCACTTTCCAAAAACTCTTCAATAGCTTCACAACATAGATTTTCTTTTCCAAACTTCAGAAATCAATTCATCATGCCACAATTCATTATTTTGAGCTTTAGAAGCCATCTCCCTCTTAATTTGATCATCAAAGGCTCATTACCTGTCAAGAGTAGACTATCAATATATAAAATCAAAATCAAAGTCGTACCTTGGACCACTTTTGAAGTAGAGGTTTGGATCGACACATCATCAGATAACTGTGAATGCGGACATGTCATGATCAAGGAGCTTGCTTCATGCAATGCTTTCTGCAAACATAACACTTTACCAAATCAACATCCTCTGCCTTACATAAATCAATATTGTGCAATCAAATCAACTAAGTCAGCTTATCAAAGTTTAGATGTCAGATCAAAATTAATATCAAACTCATAAATATCACTGTAATAGATTCTTTAGACCAGGTGACAGGTAGAGCTCATATCCAAATATCAAGTTATGACTTCATCTATCAACAAATTGTTATTTATCAAGCAATATCAAACCAAACTTCATCAAGTCATTCTTATAATCATAATATAAGTCATTAGATGCAAATGTATACACCAAGAATAAGTCATGCAGGTTGCATCCATTTATTGTGAGATTACTTCTTACTGATTCACAACTGTTTATACTTCAACCATTGTGCTAAGTACAATCAGGGCAATACAAAACCATTATCGAATACCTATATTAGTCATTGAAAGAGACTATGCCCATTTAGCATTGTTTATCAGACATCAAAGCATATCACTAGTCATCAGGTCAAATCCGAATTTGCTATCGCAAAGAGATCTATAGCCCATAACATATCTCAACATCAAGTCAAAGTTCTAAATTATTATCAACATCATGTCAAATACTGCTTATCTATATCAATCAGCCAAAAGCATAATGACGTATTGATATGCATATCCTGGTCACTTGCAAACACAAGTTTAGTCCACATATCCACATTATAGTAAGTCAAACATTCAAACTTCCCTCCTCATAGCACTTTATGTTGTCTGCTCCATGTCTTTAGGACTAACATCCTTCGGGTGTACTTCTGATTTTATGCACAAAGTTTCATGCTTGTGTCCTATAGGCATAATCGCACCCATAGGCCTTCCTCCGAGCAGTTGAGAGGCTAAAATCGCACCCTTAAGCTTGCTTCTATGTGACTGAGGCTTAGAGTAAGGGAAAACTCTCTCTCCTAAGATCAAAACTTTGTTGCAGACCAACAATATCAAATATGTGTCTATTCATGTCCATAAATCATACTTCAACAATAGAGAATATACATATAATGAAAATGATAATGGGATTAAGGATCTTAGAGAAATTATCCCTCTAAATGGGAATCCACTTCAGTCATCTTCATTCATGACCAACAACCTGTCTATAATGCTATCATGCATCAGCAAATCTGTTAGATCATAAAGTTGTTGATTTGGGGTAGCATCGAATGTTCTCTAGCCATGAAAATTGGTGGAGAGGCTAAAGCACATGAGCTCTCCAAGACCCAGAAATGCTTTGGGGAAATTCTACCCGGTGAAGGAGATATTAAAATAATTAATATTTGTAATGGGTTCCTAAGTCTAAACTTAGGAAAATAAAAATATTAATGGGTATTAATATAACACTGGGTTAGAAGGTTCTAAATGACATGGATCAAGCCAAATCTAATCTTAGTCGTTGATTAGAGATGTAATCTCGATCGTTGAAGACTCAACAGAAAAAGTATAAGAGGAAGCTTGAGGGTTAGTTAGAGATACACCATAGTGATCAGTTATTCATTTTACTAGAGTGGGGTTGCTAAGCAAACTTGAATCAGTGATCAGCAGCGAGGGGCAGTGACTACGAGGCAAAGAGGCATGGACAATACTGGGAGACCATCACAAAAGCGGAGAGAGCCAGAGCAACAGCCAATCCAGGCTACGCAGAGCCCAGCAGAGGCAGCGCAGAGCCCAGTAGAGGGCAGAGGGAGTGATGCAGAGGCTCCCAGAGGCTGCGCAGTGCCTCAAAGGGTTGACGTAGAGAGTCCTGGGGCTGACACAGGTCAACAGGAGGCTGACGCAGAGGCCAGAATGGCCAACGCTGAGTTTCAGTTGTGCTGGAGAGGATTTCGTGGGACAGGTTTTCTGAATACCTGTTTCCTAATATAGAGGTATTGCTGCCGTGTATTTTTCTCTGTCGGGTGAGCCAATTAGGCACCCAATTGTACTCAAAAAGACTGCATAATAATATAACCCTCTGAATAGTTGCACCGGTTTTCCCGCATTGGGTTTTTCCAGAGATATTGGTCCAAAAATAATGGTGTCACTTTTGTGCTTGTTTTCTTTCAGTTGATGATTTGTAGATGTTCTAACTGTATTGTGTTTATTTCGATATTTAATTGTATTAAATAACTTGTTCAGATTTAGACAAGTAGGAGAAATAAACCAGCATAATACAGATTAATTTTCTAACGGATAGACTTCGAAAATTCAACATGGTATAAGATCGTGGTTGCAGATCACAAGAAAACTGAAAACATTAACTTATCAGAGCATTTGTAGCAGATGCAGTTGTCTCGAGTGACAGAGCTAATCCTTGCAGAAAGCCACAGAAGGAGTGATGCAGAGGGATTATGTCATCATTCTGGGCCATAGAGAGGCATCGCAGAGGCTAAGGGAGGCAGAATCAGGCTCACGCAGAGCAACGCAGAGGCCAGGAGGGTTGACGCAGTTGGCTGGGGGAGCGGATTTTCCAGTGTCAGGATTGCACAGAGCCAAGTGGCTCAATCCTTCAGTTGTTGGGGCATAGGAGGCTGTGGGAAATTTGTGGAGCGAAGCTGGTGGGGTACTATGGTCAAAACAGTACCTAACAGGCAAGACCAAGGTGGAGGGAGTTGCTGCCGAGGCGGATTTCTAGCTGTGAAAATTCTATCACTGCAACAACTGATTTATTTTACCTACTTATTTTCCAATAAGTTATTTATGAAAATCCTTCAAAAAAAATTAAAATAAATTCTGCTGCAGATATCACACAATAATACAAAAACAAACACATGCACAAGAATCAACACATTGACACAAATATTTTGGACAATAGGCCCCGGAAAAACCCAATGTGGGAAAACTGGTGTAGCAAGGGAGGATTTTATTATTCAGCAATTCTTCAATACAACAGTGTGCCAAACTGGCTTACCCAACAGAGAGAAAAATTCTCCAGCACTTCTTCCAGTCTCAGCATCAGCCTGGTTTACCTCTGCGTAGCTCCCAGACCCTCTACATCAACCTCTGCCTCTCTGCATCAGTACTGGGCCTCTCTGCGTCACCCACGCAAGCCCTCCAGTGACTGCGCAGTCTGATGCCTTTGTGTCTGCCTCTCCAACCTCTACGCTGATCTTCTGGTGTTGTTCCCGACTCTCTGTTTTGTACTCGCTGCCTCCCATTGCTCTCCAGACCACTAGTTCGAATTTCTCAACTAACCCTGCTCCAAAAATCGAACTGACTGGTCTCCCTCAGTGTGTTCTCCAACTGACCCTCAAGCCTCTTCTTATACTTTTCCAGTTGGTCCTTCAACGGCCGAGATTAAATCTCTAATCAATGGCTAAGATTAGATTTGGCTTGATCCATGACTTTTGGAACCTTCTAACCTAGTTTTATATTAATACCAATTAATATTTTATTTTTCCTAAGTTTAGACTTTGGAACTCCATAAAAAATATTAATTATTTTAATATATCCCAAACCAGTTAGAATCTGCCCAAACCATTTCTGGGTCTTAGATATCTCATGTGCTTTAGCCTCTCCACCAATTTTCATGGCTAGAGCACATCCGATGCTACCCCAAATCAACACTCCCTCTTAGCAAGGATTGTGCTCTAATAATACTCCAAATTGATCATTATTCTGATCATACGGCATCAGTACCTATGTTGATGCTAAGCCTCCCTGCCCAGCATCCTCTGCACTGTTGCATCTTGTACTGTTGCTCATGGCTTTATCACTACCACTGCTACATCTGTACTGCAGCTCCCTCTGCAACCGTGTTGCTGCTGGTCCATCTTCCCAACATTGCATCTGCACTGCAAACCTTTTCTCATCATGTTGCATCGTGCTACTGCTGGTTGCTACTGCACTGCAACATCATACCCATTTCTGCTACTGAAATGGATTCTTTATCATCCCCATCTTCTTGTGGCCTGGGTGCAGGCGATATGGACAAACGGCTGAAACCTGAAATTATTTCTTCTAACTCTGGCTGAATTTCTCCTTCTGTTTCGAAAGGTGTATCAGTCATCTATTATTAGCCTAACTGCTTCATGAGTTTTTCCCTTTAATCACCCCAACCCTTGTTATCCGGCACAAATCATATCATAGGCCTGTTTCCCTCCTTCCGAACTATAATTCCATAGGAATTATAATAATATACTAGCATTGCGTTAAAATGAGGAAACTGCGTCTTAAACGCAAAACACATAGTCGGCAAGCTTCTGTTCCAAAGGAACAGAACAACACTATTGGCACTTTTAAAACCACTATAGTGTAAATTCCAAAGAGTTACACTATCGACGCAGATAACACTATCGGCAGTACAATCGACCCTTCTAGTGTTCCTTTCTCCAACGCGATAACACGTAGTGTTATCGGAGATCGCAACCGCGACCCCAATGCTCCCAATGCTAGGCTCCTCGCGCTCCGATCTAGCGATGCGATCAGCTTCGCGGACCCGACACCTTATACACCTTGCTCTATAGCGTTTTGGTTCCAAGCTATCGGAGTTTCAGACTTCAACGGCTCCAAAGGTCCCTTCCACTCCACTTGTGGTTCTGCAATGCGATAATGGTTCGAACCCGATACAGGTATGAACCAGATTCAATAAAATATCAGGTCCGGCACTTCATTCAACTAAGTAATTTCACGAATTTCCTGTGTAAAACAGAATTTCCGCTTGTGGAACTCAACAACGCTTACAAGGAAAACAGGTGTGCCAATATAAGGAAAAACACATTAGCAAGCTTAAATCAAGTATTAATAGGGAAACAATGCCGAATCACCATTAACAAGGTTCAAAAGAAAAGAATCGCCACCAGACACACACGCATATAACAGTTACCAGAGAACTGTCAATTCAAATGCCCAGAGAGAGTTCTTCGAAAGTCACAATGTATCCAGGATCGACTTCTTCAAAGTGTCCCGTTATTTCGTTTTTAAAACATAATAGATAAAGCTTACTCAGTCTTTATCTCTTACAAAAGCATGCCAATTACAGTAAAGCGATTAAAGCAATTATGCACAAGGCTTATTATCACTTATCCATAAGCGATTATTACAACATGATTTTATTCTTAATCTTATCCTTTCTTAACCTAGAAAAGCATGGAAATTGATGGCTAAAGGACCCCACTCCTTTGCCTATAGATTTTTTTTTTGGATTTTTGGAATAAGTTTGAAGATTTTTCCTCCAAGTCGCATGCTCCTGCATCATCTTCTCCCTGAAAAAATCAAACTTGGTTCTTCCAAGGGCCTTGGTAAGGATGTCTGCCACCGATTCCCCTGTAGGAGTGTAGCTCAACTATACAGCTCCTCGTTCGACATAGTCTCTGACAAAGTGACACCGGATATCAATATGCTTTGACGAATCGTGAAACACTAGATTCTCAGAGAGCTTGATGCAACTCTGATTATCACACATGATCATGGTCGCCTCCATCTTTCTTCTGAATAGGTTCACAAGCAGTTTCCTAAGTCATATGGCCTTGCACGAAGCTGTGCTTGTGGCCATATATTCTACCTCGGCTGAGCTCAGAGCCACAGATTTCTATTTCCTACTACACTAGGAGGTCATTCTTGATCCAATGTTGAAACAATACCCAGAGGTACTATTCTAATCCATTGAACTTCCTGCCCAATCTGCATCAATAAACCTACTCAATCTGATATCCTTACCCCTGGTGTACAAGAGTCCATAATCGACTGTTCCTTGCAAATACCTGAGAACATGTTTCGTTGTTGCCAGTGCACCCTCTTAGGCTCCACCATTAACTGACTGAGGGTGTTGACAGCGTAGCAAATGTCTGGCCTGGTATTGACCAGATACATCAAAGACCCTATGAGCTACCTGTATAAGGTGGGATCAACATCTTTGCTTCTGATGCATCAATCTTCTTCCAGTTCGTTATCATTGGAGTAGCCATGGGTCTACAGTGCTCCATCCTTAATCTCTTCAGGATTTCTATAGCATATCTCCCTTGCCCAAGGAAGATCTCCCCCTTTTGCTGCCAAACTTCCAACCCCAAGAAATAATGCATTCGTTCCAAATCCTTCATGTCGAACTCTGTGGCTAGATTCTTCTTGCAGTCCCCTATGAGCTTGGATGATCCTGTCAGGAAGAGATCATCCACATATAATACTAAGATTAGAGGATCATTCCCTACAACCAAATAGTAGAGATTTGGATCTGCGTCACTCTTGACAAATCCCATTTTCTGCAAGTAGCCATCGATTCGCCCATACCACGCTCTAGGTGCCTGTTTCAGCCCATACAAAGCTTTTTTCAATCTGCATACATGAGACTTCTTCTCATGTGTCTCAAAGCCCTCTGGTTGTTCAATGTATACCTCTTCTTCTATCACACCGTTCAAAAATATCGTTTTGACATCCATCTAATCAATCTCCCACCCCATCTGTGCAGTAAGAGATATCACGGTTCTAATAGAGATGTATACCTGGCTAACGGGTTGAAGGTCTCTTCGTAATCAATTCCTTCCTTTTGAGCATACCCCTTAGCCACAAACCTGGCTTTATATTTCTCAACACTGTCGTCTGTAACGTATTTGATCTTGTAGATCTATCTTGAACCTACCACTGATCTGTCTTGAGGCCTTGGCACTACCTCCGAGACATCGTTCACCATTATGGAGTTGTACTCCTCTACCATCGCATCTAGCCAAACCTGATGTTGAGTTGCCTCCTGCAAACTAGCAGGCTAACCATCCTGAGCTACTAATGCCTGATATCTATCTAGTTGTTTTTGCTCCCTCTTATTGTTTCTTGGCACACCGATGAAGTCCTCTACATCTCGCAGAACGAAGTTCCCTGCTAGTTCTTCCTCTACCAGGAGGTGCTTCTGTTAGCTCCTCCTCTTCCTGTGAATCTTCCTAGCCCGAGGAAGAATTCTTTACTTCCGTTGGTTGAAGAGGTTTAACCAACGACTCCTCTTTTGATTGCTCCTCGGAAGGTATTTCACGAGATTTTCTAAAATCCCTGTCCTCCATGAACTTTACATCTCGTCTAACCACTACCTTCTTGCTCCCTGGAAGATAGATTCTGTATGCCTTAGCATCTTCTCTATATCCCACTAGATATCCTTTTTCCACAATTTGATCCAGCTTTTTCCCCTCTTCCTCGAGTACGCGGTAATATGCTAAACTCCCAAACATCTTGAAATGACTGACTTCAGGCGCCTTCCCTGTGAAAATTTTCTCTGGAGTTATCTTGCCCAATGCCTGATGAGGAGTCTTGTTCTGAACATAGACTGTTGTGTTGCATGCTTCTGCCCACAAGAATTTTGGCATATCCTGATCATACATCATGGCCCTAGCTGCTTCTACAATAGTTCTGTTCTTCCTTTCTGTTACTCCATTCTGCTCCGGATTGTAAGGAGTTGTCCCTCCTTAGCGCAAAAATCAGTGAAGTCCTTATCGACATACTCTCCACCATTATCTGAGTGAAAAACTTTTATTTTCCTCCCAGTCAGATTCTCCACCAGAGCCTTGAATTCTTTGAATCGACAGAAAACCTCGTCCTTGGTTTTCAGAAAATAAATCCAAGTTTTCTTTGAGTGGTCATCAATGAAGGTAAGGAAGTACTCGGCACCACTAAGAGCTTTAGTGGACATAGGTCCGCAGATATCTGAGTGTATCAAACCTAGTACACTCTTGGCCTTGTTTTTGCTTCTAGGAAACGTTGCTTTGGCATACTTTCCTAGAGCACATCCTCCGCATACATCATCTCGTTCCATACTAAGATCTGAAACTCCTGTTATAGTGCTACTGAGAATTCTCAGAGCCCTGTGGTGCAAATGTCCCATTCCTCTGTGCCATAGTTCGTTCAAATCCTTGTCTCCATGACTCCCTATTAGTGCCATTGGTGATTCTAGTTGAAGTCTATACAACCTGTTACTTTTGATCCCGATCTGCACTTTCTTTTTCCAGCTCGAGTGTTTGACGTATACTTTCTCCTTGATGAAAAAGACGTCATAGCCTTTGCCTTGAAGTTGCGACACGAAAAGTAAGTTCATCCCCAATCCTGGTACATGCAGCACATTAATAGCACGGAACCACTCTCCCGATTCTATTTGAAAAACTATGGTACCCCTCCCTACTGGAGTACACTTTGCCTTCTTCCCCATGGTGATCTGAAAGTTCATCTTCTCCTCCCGGTAATTTAAGAAACATTCCAAGATTCCCATCATATGCCAAGAGGCTCCATTGTCTATATACCATACCTCTGATGATGCAAAACTAATGAAACAAGCCACTTCTTCTTCCAGCCTAGAAGCCGACATAGAGAAATGGAAATCACTTTCTCTTATGCAATTTTCTGAAAATCTGTGCGAGTCTCCTGACGTAGATGCCTCTGCATCGTGGTCTCGACCCATAATTGATTTTCCCTTCCTATCTCTGATTAACCGCTATGATAACATGTGAAAATTCTATCACTACAACAACTGATTTATTTTACCTACTTATTTTCCAATAAGTTATTTATGAAAATCCCTCAATAAACATTAAAATAAATTTTGTTGCAGATATCACACCATAATACAGAAACAAACACATGCACAAGAATCAACACATCGACACAGATATGTTGGACAACAGTCCCCGGAAAAACCCAATGTGGGAAAACCAGTGCAGAGAGGGAGGATTTTATTATTTAAAAATTCTTCAGTACAACAGGGTGCCAAACTGGCTTACCCAACAGAAAGAAAAATTCTCCAGCACTTCTCCTAGTCTCAGCGTCAGCCTGGTTGACCTCTGCGTAGCTCCCAAACCCTCTACATCAGCCTCTGCCTCTTTGCGTCAGCACTGGGCCTCTCTGCGTCACCCATGCAGGCCCTCCAGTGGTTGCACAGTCTACTGCCTCTGCGTCTACCTCTCCAACCTTTGCGCTAGTCTTCTAGCGTTGTTCCCGACTCTCTGTTCCGTACTTGCTACCTCCTACTGCTCTCTAGACCACTAGTTCGAATTTCTCAGCTAATCCTGCTCCAGAAATCGAACTGATTGGTCTCCCTTAGTGTGTTCTCTAACTGATCCTCAAGCCTCTTCTTATACTTTTCCTGTTGGCCCTTCAATGGTCGAGATTAAATCTTTAATGAACGGCTAAGATTAGATTTGGCTTGATCCATAACTTTTGGAACCTTCTAACCCAGCTTTATATTAATACCCATTAATATTTTATTTTTCCTAAGTTTAGACTTAGGAACTCCATTAAAAATATTAATTATTTTAATATCTCTTAAACCGGTTAGAATCTGCCCAAACCATTTCTGGGTCTTGGAGATCTCATGTGCTTTAGCCTCTCCAACAATTTTCATGGCTAGAGCACATCTAATGCTGCCCCAAATCAACACTAGCCGAGGAATCCAGATCAGCGTTGCAATTGCATGGACGATCGGAGTGGGGAAACTTGACGTTGGCAGAAGGATTTCCAGGAGGGAAATCGGGACTTAGAGGGAGTCCAAAGGAGAAATTCTAGATGAGAAGTAAAGAGACTCAGGAGGAGTCAAACTGAGAACTTCGAGAGGGGAAGTAGAGAGAATCAGTGGGAGTCAAACAGAGGACTTCTAGGAGGGAAGTAGAGAGACTCGGAGGAGTTGACAAAAGAGCAACGAGATGGTCGTGAATGGGCTGAGAGATCAGTACAGACTAGACGGAGCGTCCAACTTTGTGGTCTGGAATGCCAGGATCATGTCCATTCTAGACAGACATCGCATCAAGGGCTTCACCTTGAGAACGATGGCTATCGCAGTTGACCCGGTAGCAAATGATATGTATGAGGAGGCAATGGCTAAGGCAAAATGCATCATCCTTGATGGGGTCAAGGATCATGTGGTACCACATATTGCCGAGAAGGAGAAGACAAAGGAGATGTGGGACACTTTGAAGACATTGTACCAGCATACTTTCATGCAAAGGAAGATGCTCATGGAGAATCAGCTAAGGGCATACCAGATGCAGAAGGGAGAGCAGATAGATGTCTTCCTCGGTCGGTTGAAGGAGATTCGTGACCAGCAAACTTCCATAGGGGCCACGCCAGATGAGGAATTGATGGTGAGGACCGCACTGAACGCAGTTTTCGAGGATTGGGAGGTATTTGTCTAGAGCATACTAGGCAGGACGAAGCTTCCAGATTGGGAAGAACTATGGGCGGCTCTTTGTCAAGAAGAGATCAGACGGCTGACCAAGGCGGGGAGTAGCGGCAAAAGGGTCAGGATCAAGGAGGAAGAAGACGATGCGGCTCTAGCATCTGCGGGAAAGCAGGGGAAGAGAAAGAAAAAAGGACCTCTCCAAGATTAAGTGCTTCAACTGTGGGGAACTGGGCCATTATGCAACCCAGTGTCCAAGGAAGAAGAATAAGGGAGAGGCGTCGACTCCAACGCAGCGCCAAAGAAGGCAGAGAAGGAGGTAGAGGATGATGACGATTGTGTCATGAGTGCTCATGTACCTCTAGAGAAGAGGTGGGGAGACATCGAGTTGTAGTCAGGAGGACTACAGGAGATGAGGGGCAGGATCCTTGAGGTACCCAAACTCTTGGATCATATCCGGCTACGGGAGCCCCGAAGTGACAGTAGCAGGATGGCGGATGTCGGTAGAAGCGGATGCAGATGGAGCAGCAGAGAGTGCTAGAGTGCAGTAGTCCTTGGCAGCACAAAGAGGGTTGCAGAAGTGCGAGAAGCACAGAGGAGGTTGCAGCAGCGCAAAGAAGGCACAAAGGTGCTTGCAGTAGTGTGAGAGGCACAAAGGTGTTGCAGCAGCGTAGAGGTAGCAGAGGGAGCACAGGATAGCAGCAGAGAGAGCTTCAGCATCAGGAGGGTTTCTAGCCTGACAAGGATGTCAGTAGTTGGGTAGATCAATTACCATCGTCTCAGTAACTGAGTTGTAGTGCAACAGTAGCAGTGGTAGTGCTATGGGCAGCACGATGCAGCATGATGAGAGAGGGCTGCAGTGCAGATGCAGTGTTGGGAGGAAGGACCAACAGCAGCACAGATGCAGAGGAGCTGTCGTACAGATGTAGCAGTGGCAGTGGTAGAGCCATGGGCAGCAGTACAGGATGCAACAGTGCAGAGGATGTTGGGCAGCAAGGCCAAGCATCAGCACAAGTACCGGTGCCAGATGATCAGGGTGATGCTCAGTGGTGGAGTATTACTAAAGCACATTCCTTGCTAAGAGGGAGTGTTGATTTGGGCTAGCATCGGATGTGCTCTAGCCATGAAAATTGGTGGAAAGGCTAAAGGACATGAGATCTCCAAGACGCAAAAATGGTTTGGGGAAATTCTACCCGATGAAGGAGATATTAAAATAATTAATATTTTTAATGGGTTCCTAAGTCTAAACTTAGGAAAATAAAAATATTAATGGGTATTAATATAAAACTGGGTTAGAAGGTTCTAAATAACATGGATCAAGCCAAATCTAATCTTAGTCGTTGATTAGAGATGTAATCTTGGCCGTTGAAGACTCAACAGAAAAAGTATAAAAGGAGGCTTGAGGGTCAGTTGGAGATACACCAGAGTGATCCGTCATTCATTTTGCTAGAGCGGGGTTGCTAAGAAAAGTTGAATCGGTGATCAACAGCGAGGGGCAATGAGTACACGGCAGAGAGGCAGGGACAATACTGGGAGACCAGCACAGAAGCGAAGAGAGCCAGAGCAACAATCAGTCCAAGCTACGCAGAGCCCAGAGAGACTGCGTCATCGACATAGAGGGCAGAGGGAGTGACGCAGACGCTGCGCAGTGCCTCAAAGGGTTGATGCAGAGAGTCGTGGGGCTGACACAGAGGCCAGAAGAGTCAGCACTGAGCTTCAGTTATGCCGGAGAGGGTTTCATGGGACAAGTTTTCTGAATACCTGTTTCTGAATATAGAGGTATTGTTGCCATGTATTTTTCTCTGTCGGGTAAGCTGGTTAGGCACCCAGTTGTACTCAGAAAGACTGCATAATAATATAACCCTCTGAATAGCTACACCGGTTTTCCCACATTGGGTTTTTCTGAGGACATTGGTCCAAAAATAACAGTGTCACTTGTGTGCTTGTTTTCTTTCAGTTGATGATCTATAGATGTTGTGACTATATTGTGTTTATTTCGATACTTAACTGTATTAATTAACTAGTTTGGATTTAGACAAGTAGGCGATATAAACCAACATAATACAGATTAATTTTCTAACGGATAGACTTAGAAAATTCAAGAAATGTCAAACTATTTCATATATTTATCATGATCATATCATGTTAGCATCAGCTAATTCACCATTACATCATGACATCAATCTTTCATCAAAGGCTAGTGTTAAATAGCTAGTAGGAGTATACTTCAAGAGTCATCATCAAAACATTACTTCTTTGTCACATAACTCAATCCATCAAGTCAAGGCATTCAATTTTACCATATGCCATAAGTACTAAACACATCAAAACATAACCATGGTCAACAAAAGATCCTGAATATCAATCGCATTGTAATACTTCTATCATCATGGCTACCGTGCTTTCCACAAACAATATCAATGGTGTCAAGTTACCATCTACTAGAATCAAGGTGTTAGCCTTCTTTATGGGATCAAGATATTCAAAATGATAGATGTTCACCAAACATTAAGTATACCACTATATGAAAGATCAATATTAAGTAGCTTGATAGAATCAAGAAGTTCATCATGTCTAAAAGGTAAGATACTTGTTCACTACCAAGTGCACCATTTCATTATAAGAACCATGAATCCAAATCACTTTCACATGCATGAACCATTTGTGAAGGAGACATTCTCATCATACCTTAGGGCTTACCTTCTCATCAATATTGTAGCTGAAACATAACACCATATATACCTTGTAGCGTTTAGATACCTGTGCACCTTCTTAGCTAGTATCACTTTGTCACTTTTTCATTAGGTGCCTCTTTACTTTTCCAATCCTAGTTCTTCTCTTCGTGCACTAGCCATGATCCTCAAGAGGGATCCACTTATCACAACTCATCAGGAGGTTAGAAGCATCCAAATACTCAAATATACATGCAGGAAGCATAAGTAATAATCAAAACAATAACTAGATCCATGGGTCAAAAGTAAAGATATAAAGGAGCATCATAATTCGAAAAGTACTTATCTTCAACGAGATGTGATCATCTCCTTTTTGAACCAACCTTCAAGAGCCATCACTGTCCATTGTCCATATGAGAATGTTTCCTTCACTATTTCAACCAACTTTATCAACAACCAGGCCTACTAGAGAATATCTCATCTAAGGCTTCATCAAATCTGTCACAAGTGCTTGAGCATCTTCATATCGACCATGCTTGAATATTTGCCATAAACGAGGGTCTCTCTCAAACCCTAACCTCATGATATCCATCAAACCCTAATACACAAATTGCCTAAGGTTTTCTTCAAACCCTAGAATTCTTTTAGGTCTCCACAATCCTCTCTTGCATCCATCAATGGTGTCATCATATGGGTGATCTCCATGACTTTTCTTTAGCCCAACTCTGATACCATGCTAATTTTTCTTAGGACTATATTGTTATTTGCTTTGATAATTCCATTTCTTCATAAACACATTAAGTTCACCCCATAAAATCATAACATTATTCATATTTACAACATTATTCAACAGCATATGCAACTATACAGAAACGACAATATCATCATCATAAATGCAGCAAAACATAAAGGAACAATAGAAGAAAAGCATTCACACATAGAGACACCAGGATTGGACGTAGACCAGTGCAAAACCCACTATGGGGAAATCCATTTCAAATTCTTCTTCTTATTAGATTGTCATCGAATAATTTAGCGAAAGAGAGTACAATGATCCATATCTTCATCCATACAATTATCCAGCAAAAACAACTACACAATATCCATGAAATGAAACCAACAATGCTTATACTCAAAATTCTAATTATGAAGCCTGTAATGAACTATCCCTACCTACGGTCAACTGTCGAACACTGTGGTCACTAAGCGAAATCTTTAGTCAACTGAAATTTCATCATTTAGGTCTCGGTCACACGAAGGAGTCGTGTGCGACTATGAGGGTTCCAATTGCTCCCTGGAGCCTATAAGCTAGCGACTGTAATGTGTGACTGAGACTCAAAAACCCTAGATTTCGGTCGCATGGAGGACCTGTTGTGCGTGCAAATGAAAGGCTTCAGTCGCACGGATGAGTCAGTTAGCATGCGGTTGTGGTCGAGTTCTTCCTGTATCATGCCTACGACTAAGGCCCAAAACCCTAAAACAGAGATGTGAGCTTCGAACCCTACAATTTCATCTTCGAGCGATCCCAATCCTTCGCAGACATGCCTCAGACCTGTGCGAGCCAAAAACCAAGAAAGAGAATAGAAGGATGTCTCATGATAATGCCCAAATGAGCTAGAGGACACTTGTATTTATGGCTTTCCAAGGGTGTCCAATTTGCTTTAGGGCCGACCTTATCAAATATGCACATATGGGTTTTTCTTCATAAGTACACTTTCCCTTATCTGATTCAAGTGATCTTTTGGTCGATTTTGGTCCTCTCGAAAAGAGGAATTTAATGCAATCATCATCTCCATCAAGTGTGTTGTCCAAAGTGGAATTTGACCGCAGTTGCATATTTTAACATCATGCTCCACCATATGTTGCTCATGTTGAATCGTCACTTATGAGCCATCACCCTAAATGTCTCCCATAGGGTCCACTGATTGCTCATTATACACATTGGAATATAAATATGGCCTGCTATTAACGACTCCACATGATTGCTCATGCTCCTCAGAGGCATCTTCGTATGAACCCATGGACATGACATCTTCATTATCTGAATCATTGGTTGCTTCACATGTAAACAAGTTTTTGGTCTCTTTTCCTTTAACACATATACGTTTAGTATCTCATTTTTTGCCACAACATTTGCACTTACTCTCTTTTATTCTTTGCACATCCAAATTAGTTTTTCCTCCTTCAAGTGGTTGTGGAAATTAGTATCTCCATGTTACAATTTTGGGGAAATCTCCGTCTCGAATATACTCTTTCAACTTTTGGTAGTTGTATTCTTTCGAGCTTCTTTTCAGCGATTTTTGCTTTATGTCTTGATTCTTCTATAAAGTTGAAGGCATGGAGCTTAAGCTCATCTTGGAGACGTGGTTTAAGTCCCGTGATGTATGATGAATAAGACGAGTCTCTGATAACCCAGGTACTCGTGTGGCTAGAGTTTTCCATTCTCTAGTATATTCGTCCACATCTCTTTTTTGTTTTAACTTTTAGCCTGGTGAATGTCAAGAAGAACTCTTCTTCTTTGACACCTTGGAACCTCTTAAAGAATCTATTCTTGAATTTCCTTCAATTGATAGCATGTGTTGTTTTCTTCCACCACATATACCAATTATATGCTTCGCCTTCCAATTGCATGGATGCATCCGTGATCTTTTCATCGCCATTGTCAATACCATAAATCTCGAAATATTCCTCTGCTTTATTGAACCATGCAACATTGTATTTCTCGTTACCATCAAATTTGGAAAGCTCAAGTTTTGCTCTTCGTTCATATGTAGCAATTATTTGGGTGAAGAACAACGATTGATTCGAGAGCTACGTAATTGGGTATTGATTCGCAAGCTGCATATTTTAAAAATTCGTGTTACTATTTTGTGGATTAGAAGATGTTCATCATTTTGGGGTGATTGATCAGTTGTAATTTTCAACTTTTCCCAAATACAATTCAATGTCGCCATTGCTTCATTGTGATTTCGATCAACCTTATTTGTAAGGTCTGCATGTTCTACTCTAAATTCATTATGATTTTGTTCGAGTTGATTCTTTGTACGCCTCGTGCCTTGGAGCTCCATAATTTCTTCAGCATCTCTGGTGACCTTATTCTCAAGATCTATCAATTTTTTATTAAAATCATTCATCGTCATTGACGAAGACATTGATCAAGTATGTGGTGGTGTATATTTATCCAGCTTAACGCTCTTCCTTAACTTAACCCTATTTTTTTAAATAAAAACTTTTTTTAATAATAATAATTAATCAATAGCTATATAATTAATAGCTAATTTATTAATGAATTTTATTATTAATTATATTGTAAATAATAATTAATTAATTATCAGATAATAACTATGGATTATAATTAATTAATTAGTTAACTATAAGATAATTAATTAATTAGTTAACTATATGATAATTAATAATTAAAATAAATGTCAAAATAAAATATGATGAACCAAAAGTACAATGGTCATGATGCTTGGTAATGGAATGAAGGAACCGGGGGCAAAAATGACAAGGGGGTGATGGTCAATAACTTTGTCGGGTGGTAGAATAGTCAATGGGGTCAAGGGGATAGGTGGGGCTCAAAGGCACAGGTAACAAAGTCGGATGGTGGAACAAGGTGACGACGGAAGAGCGATGCGGCCAATTCAACGGTGGTTTAATGCGGAGGGCTAGCACATTGTTCGGGGATTCAACGAGCAGACAGCAGAGAGGATGACAGCAGACACGCACAGGGCAGTTACAAGGGGGATGCGGGCAGCAGCAGAAGAGAGGATGACAGCAGTGAAAGTAGATGCAGGCAGCGGAAGATTTGGCAGGATAGGGCAACAGTTGAATGGCTGGTCAGGAAGAATGGGGACACGGGCAGAGTGGCGGTGGAAATACACAGCGGACGTATGGGCAGATGGAACGTTGATGGAAAAGAACAACGAACAAAGTTGCAGCAGCGGCTGGCTCTAATACCAGATGGGATGTAAATGCTCAGTAATTGACAAGAAAAGATATATATATTTTTTAATAACTTGAATGATGATTACATTGGTGGAAGGACCTGGCTTAAATACAGCCCAGGAGCCATTACACGGGGGGCATGATCTTTGATCGTGCCCCTTAGTTTTGAAATTAAATTAAATAAATTTATACAATAAATTCATACATAACAGGAACACAATTGCTTTCAGAATAGACAGCATACCTTGCAACACCAATGAAGAGCTGAGGAAGTGATAAAAAGACAAGTTAAGGTCCTGACAAAGTTGCATTATAGTATAAAAGTAAGCAATAAGTCTGGATGACATATACACTTATTACTCTGCATAAAGGATACAATCGAAAAAAATATGAATCCAACATGTGACCAACTCTGCTGTTCAGTTGCAATATCCAATCCCATATAAATAAACCTGAAATGAATTCATGTAAATAATCAAATCAAAAGACAAAGGCATCTTCTGTACAACTTGTAACAACTAGTCTTGGCTATAATCACAAAGAATTTTATTAAGAAGAAAGCATAAGGGTTTCCTGAAAGTACACAAATGTTTCTGCCAAAGATGAAATTAATTCAAAAAATCCAGCTGTAAAAGTCTGAGATTTTTCTGACAAATTTGAAAAAGTGTAATGCTTCATCACCTGCATGCAACAATTTATCTCCTTAGACAAAACTTAAGCGAATATTACTAAAACCATATTCACAAAGAAAAGACATGCAATACTTACAATTCCACAGAACAGTATTGCAACAATCCCAGAGAGACCAAGGCCCTCAGCTAACATGTATCTACAGTAAGGGAAATCACATAGAAATTTATTGTCTCCCTTCAACAGAAATAAAAGGTAAAAATACTAGCAATCCAATTTCACCCAGTGACGATAAGAATATCAAATTAAGAAAAAAACTTACGACAAATATGGAAAGAGCACAAACAGGCAGCACTCCAAGTTCTGAAGACTGAAAACCAACCATAGCAAATTGGAGATAAGTAAATTCAAATAAGAAATCTGTGCCTTTATCACTTAAGCATCGATAATTCTCTACATACACAAATGTTGTAGACGAAAGAACAAGAACTCTTGAAGACAACATGAATTTCATTTAAGTGTAACCTTTCCAATACTTACTTGTCAATACCAAGTCCCGCATACTTGAACAGGTACACCAGAGTCAAGGTGTCCAAAGAGTATGAAGCAAGATGCAAAAGAAAAATAATGGAATGCATAAGTGATGCAAAACTACAAGCTGAAAAAGAAAAATATTGGAGAGAATGAGATATTAAATAGACGCTGATCAAACAATAGTTCCAGAGAACAAGGGGGAGTATTGCCTCTCAAACACTACATTGCACATTTCATAAACCATATACCATTGATCCTTACAAACATCTACAACTTGCTCTCATAAATCCACCCCAGCAAATAGAGAGGATTTGATTGCTAGATATTGCAATTACACAAAACAGAATAATCCTGGTTCTGTATGAAGTAATCCAATGATTATCCTAGCAACAACTTTCAAGATGGCCATATTTTAAGAAGTGGAATTGCTCAAATTACCACAAGTAAAGTTATCATTTGAGGCCAAGACAAATGCATATCACACTGTCTCCCTGGTGCCAATTAGTAGAGGCTCTTAGCAGAGCAATTAAATATTACCCAGTGTGCATTCGAGTAGATATTCTTGGTCAAATCAAACCTAAATACAAAAATTCAATGTTGCAAATATTGTTTTGGGGAATATATTGGACAGGAACTGCAAAGAAACTTATCAGCAAGAATAAGATCAGACTTGAAGAATTCTGCAAATATCAGCCAAATCAATAACCTGACAACCCTGAAGAAATTTGGAATGTTGGTAGAAATAGGACAAATTTGCAACACTGCAAAAATTTTAGAGAGGATTAATGGCTATTTGGAGTCCCTAATGTCCTGACTCCTGGGTCTTAAATCTCAGCATGCTTAATACAGTCAAAATTCAAATGTTTTAGGTTCCCAAGGTTTGATTCATCTGTGGATGTGTTTTCAGAATTGAATGCATTTGTACTTTGAACTGCAGTACATCATCTGCTCAATGTTATCAATCAATGTTACGAGGTGAAGATTATTTGAATGTTGTGAGAATATTGTAAGTGCATAGGTGGCACACTAGGTTGTCATAGATGTAATCAGTGTTGATAATATCGGTATCAGCAAAATATCGGCCAGGGTCCAGAAAACATCTTATCGGCAATATCGGCAAAATATCGGCAAATATCAGCAAGCATAAAAAATCAATTTTTTCAGATTTTTATACATAGCCGATATTTTCAAAATATGGTGATATTTTAACGAGAGATTTTTCGGCGTAAATAACATGATATTTCATTTGTTGACGCATTTCGAACCAATGAGTGTGGTTCATCGTCAGGACAAGTTGTAGAATCAGATCAAGCTATGCATGTTAAATAGTCAGAGCAGAACCTCCAATGGTTAAAATTCTTGACCAGGCAACGGCTATATTCCCCAGTCAAATTTAGCTGTTGGTCAATATAGCCATTGCCTGGTCAAGAATTATAACCGTTGCGGGTTCTGCTCTGACTATTTAACATGCATAGCTTGATCTGATTCTACAACTTGTCCTGACAATGAACCACACTCGGCTGGTTCAAAACGCGTCGACAAATGAAATATCGTGTGATTTATGCCGAAAAATCTCTCGTTAACTTGATATGGATCACAGAAGCCTCAAATCAACAATGGTGATATTTTGCCGATATTTTCAAAATATCACGATATTTTGCCGATATTTTCAAAACGGAAAATATCGCGATATTTATTCGGCGATATATTGTTTTGCCAAAAATATCGCAATATTTTCGAATATCTCCGATATTTATCGCCAATATTATCAACACTGGATGTAATAATGAGGAACTTAGAGGACATAACAAATATGGTAATACATGAGAACGGAATATCTTATTAAGTGTCCTTAAGGGAATATAATTGGTTATTTTATCCCTCGTATTGCTTGATGGTTCACCATCTGATTTTCATCAATGAGGAACTTAGAGGGCATAACAGATATGTTAATACATGAGAACAGAATATCTTATTAAGTGTCCTTAAGGGAATATAATTGGTTATTTTATCCCTCGTATTGCTTGATGGTTCACCATCAGATTTTCATCACATGTGACAGAGACATACAAAATGGCAATTATCGATTATCGACAGACACAGGCATTATTATGGATACACGCCCTTTCCTTGGCACTTCATTGTGGCATGTCCGACCACTGCTCAAAAGTTGTTGTGGAGTGTCTAGAGGAGAATGACTGCTTGCACAGTCTTTTTGTTACTACTATAGCATTTAGGATCTTCATTGCTCGATTATTGATCTATTAGTTGTTGGATGATTTTGTACCTTGGTTATAGGATGTGAATTATCTTCATTATTTGGTTATCTACCATGGTACTCGCTTGTCATTTTGAATTTGAACCCCGGAGAGCACATCACCGTATTGGAAATATTTCTAATGATTTATACCATGGTTATGTGATGTGCCTTGTCTCCCTCGTTAGCATCAACATATTGTTGAGTTTGTAGCTCAAGCAGGTACATCAACACAGGCCTTCTGTCTAGGCGTGCAGACGTTAGAATAGTTGTTGATGTAACTTAGTCTAAGTTAAAATTAAGAAAAAGTACAGAATTATATGTTGGCTTATTGAGCTAAAATAAAAACTTTGATAAAGTTAATTATTTACTTTAGTGATTAATTTTTAATCTTAGTTGTCGATTTGAAGTGAGGCAAGATCTAATCTCTCTTATCCATCACTTTGAGAATAAGGTTAGGGTTAGGATTAGGGTTTTGGTTCAATGTAATGTTATAAAGCGATGCTAAGGTGAGGAGATGAGACACAGCAACAGCACGGGATGGAGAAAGGCTTCTCAATGAGCGTGTTCTGGGTTCAAGAGAGTGTAGTGAGGTTGGCGACCAGTGTTGTAGTTTTGTAGATTTGTATTTTCTCCCATTATCCCTGATACGGAGCCCAAGTAAGTTCTATGATTAAATTATTCATGAAATACTATTGATTCCGCAGAAATTTGTTTATATGTGTGATTCAGATCGAGTAATTTTTTTGCTTCTGCTATATTTTTTGTGTTAGCAATCTGGTCATGTATTCGTTTTGTTAATAATTGTTGGGAACCGAATACTAGGTGTTGGGTTCTGAAAGTCTAACATGGTATTAGAGTCGAAACTCTAAATCGATCTTAGAATAGGGTTTTAGGTTTGTGTCGGATCGTCAGAGCCACGTAAGTTGGGATCATACGAATCCAAATTTTTCTTAAAGGCTACGAGATATTTTTTGGGCCAAGGAATTTTTTTTAAGGGACAATTATTTTTACGACGAAAGAAAAAAAAAAAAAAAGTAAAGAACGAAGGTAATTTTTTTTAAAAGAAAAAAAATGAAATAAAAAAAGGTTGAGTGGTGGTCGGCAACCGGGCCAGCTAGCCAACCGACTGACACAAACGCAACCGCACACCCAACAACAACACAAATCGACTAATGCAGAAAGAAAAAAGTGGGTCGAGACAACAGTTCAACAGTGTATTTGCAACACCATCGCACAGTGAAAAAGATATTGGTCGGAGGGGACGCCAAACCAGATTGGTCACCAGAACAATGGACCAGACACCACGACAAATTGGTCGAGTGTAACGACCAAAAGTCGTATACGTAGTGGAAATCTTTAAAATACTTCAAAGACATAAATATCCATTGTAAGACATGTAACTATATATTTAATATTGTATATTGAATTGATGTAAGATATGAGATTATTACAAATGAGAATGAGGGCCTGCTTATTTACCCTAGGCAGGTGCCCTTTCATGAATGGTCATGTCTCTAAGACATGCCTTTTCATTACTAACTAAATAATCATTAATTAATTAATTATATTTATTATTTTTACATGAATTATATTCATAACATTGCCTCTCTCTTCCAGAAGCATTGTTCTCAAAACTTATTGAGGATATCTTCTCGTCGCTGAACTTCCATCTTCGTTGATACAAGATGATATGATGTTCAACGTGATAGACAAAATTGTCGTACTGAAAACAGATCAGACCATCCTGGATTAATCTTTTGTGGAATCCTCTGATCTCTAGAAATTTGTGATGAATAGTTATCGTAGGACTGGATTCTGCAAACTTCAGTATTCTTGGGGGCATAAATTTGTCGTTTATGTTCTAAGTGATACTGGTACATAGATTGATTGGAAAGTCTACTTTTGTGATTCAAATGCCGATAAATAGTCATTTTGGTTGGACTTTCCCTTATCATGTTAATGGTTCTTTCCTAATTTCCTTCAACTACTGTTGTTGTTGAGTTGGCTACTAAATCATCATTTGGAATGTCCATCATTTGAACTGCAACTTCTGCATGTGTCTTCACTTCAGTATTTTTATCCTTTGCTTGAGTTACGATTTTGACTGGATCAGTATTTCTTTTTTTATCTTCAACTTTCACTGAAACGATTGGAGACTTTGATACTACTTCTTGAAGTTGTTCTAACTTGTCATTTCATGATTTCTTGTCACTTTTAAGCTTCTTTATTTGTCTAAGTAAGCCCTGGTTATGATTCCTTAGACGTGAAAGTTCACCATTTTCTGAATTGTTGATTTGTCCTTAGTATCTTTCTCTTTATCTTTTAAATTTTTTATTAAGGGTTTTTAGACACAAATTTTCTTTTTCTTTTTCTGATAGATTCTCCTTTAATTCCTTATCAGAACTTCATTTTCTTGTTTTAGTATTTGTTTCTTAACCTTGGACTTTTTTATCTGTGAAAGTAATTTCTCATTGTCGTCCCTTAGACGCCAAATTTCTTCATTGCTTTCTATTGATTTTTCATGAAGCCGATCTTCGAGATTTTTATATTTCCTTTTTTAGGCTTCATTCTTTTGTTGAAGTTTTGCGATTTCTTCTTTTAATATTTTAATTTTTGTTTGGGTGTTATCTTGATATTCTTCTAAAGTAAACAATCTTCAACATTTTGGACAAGGTATTGTGCAATTTTTAAAAATCGATAAATATTGATCTTTTGTTCGACAAAATGGACATCTGGTCCAAAATGTAGAGTTATATATGGAATCCATAGTTTCTTTGTTCATCTTCGAATTAGAATCCATTCACTTTTTTCTTCAAAAATGGACTTCTTTAAAATAAGTGCCTTTTTATTTGATAAACTTGAACACCTTTATAAATTCCTTTAACTTTTATTTTCTTCATTTATATATATTTTTCCCACTTGAAAAAAGTTAATATAGCTCCACAATTTAAATAAACTGCACCTTATATTTATTATAATGCTTTTAAAAAGTACTCTTCCTTTGTTATAACTTGTTATCCTTATGTCTCTTTATAGTTCTAGATTTAACCCTTTATAAACTTTAATATATGGATCTTTTAAGTAACCTTTTATAATAATACTCACTTTGTACTTATATATATTTTCAATAATTTTATGACTTGAACTTTTCTTTAAAATACCCCTTTATAATATAATACTTCTCTTTATATATCTTTTATATAATATAATATTTCTCTTTATATATCTTTTATTTATAATTTTTTTTATCTTTTTGAAGAGTTACAACCCTAGGAAAACATGGCTATTCACCTCTTTGGGGTATAATATAAAATATATGTCCACTTATGTGCCTTTGACTTTGTTAATTTTCTCCACGTAAAAAGTAAAACTTACCATTCACATTAAGAAATTTTGTATTCATTTTGTTCTTATTTTTACCTTGAAAATACCATGGGTTGCTCAAACCACGAGCTTGTAAACCACTTAATGAAGAATAAAGATAATATTATCTACTCTTCCTTCTCTTACGTTAGTTTTAAAGACATTTGGAAAGATTCCCTTTTGACTTTATCATGCACTTTAATCAATAATTTAGAACCTTTTTATATATATGAATGTTCTCATTCAAAATTTACATCGGACTAGGTTTTTTTACTAGAATCATTGAAATGTTAATGACCAAAGGCCTTATTATTATTATTATTATGATTATTATTATTATTTTAATTTTATTTAACTCTTTTCTTTTATAATCTTTTTTCCAATTCTTTTTGTTCTTTCTCCAGAGCCTGACTGAAAATGGAGAAACTCCAACTCGCATAGTGAAACGTTTTAGTTGTGACGACAAGTTGATGGCCAAAGCCGGAGATCTGCCAACATGGCTTTGATACCAATGTAACGACCAAAAGTCATATACGCAATGGAAATCTTTAAAATACTTCAAAGACGTAAATGTCCATTGTAAGACATGTAACTGTATATTGAATATTGTATAATGAATTTGATGTAAGATATGATATTACAAATGAGAACGAGGGCCTGCTTATTTAACCTAGGTAGGAGCACTTTCATGAATGGTCATGTCTCTAAGACATGCCTCTTGATTACTAATTAACTAACCATTAGATAATTAATTATAATTATTATTTTTATTATTTATAATTAGTGAGTCTTTGTTGACATCCCAATAGGGGAAACACAAGATTGATCGACACAATCAAAGGCCCCAGTGGCAACAGGCAACCAATTGGGTCACGGGCGGCCAACAATTGCCTAGATCGTGAATCATAACAGAGTTGCACATCGGAGGACTTAATAGTAGTTGGGTTCGGGAAGTAGTGTCGAAGTCAGAGTAAAAAAAAAGTGCATAGGGATCACAATCACTAGTTGGAGAGAGCTACTAAAGTAGCAAGCTAGTTTAAGAGGGGCGTCAGGGCTGTGAAGGAGAAGGCGCCAGCTCTGTCAAAGGAAGTAAATTGTTGAGTTTATTCTTTGAAGTGTGTCCATCAAGGAGGATTGGAAAATGTTGATATTTTGAAGTTGATTGTATAGTAATTTGCAGGGTTGATCACTGTGAGACTCTGAGTAAATCAAGGGTTGCATGCAAGGAATATCAACAGACAATGGGTCAACCACATAATTAAGGAGGAGAAAAAAGGGGTAAAAATAATATTATTGTTGGCTAGTGGGGTTTGAGATGGCTATTGGGCTTATGTTATGAGGACACGTTGGACAGGACAAGGAATTTTAGCCCATGTAAGGAACAAATTATTTTGTTGTTTAAGGAGCAAGAGTTCTTGGACATCATGGAAAAGGTTGTCCTAATTCCTGCAGATCCTACTCAGTTTACTGAGTTTAATAAGAAGAAGTGAAAGCCAAGAGAATAATCATGCACTCCATTAGAGACCATGTTAAACCTCATGTGACGGTAAAGAAGTATGCCTATGAGATGTGGCCACCCTTAACCAAGTTGTACCAAAGTTCAAACCAAATAGGGAGATGGAGTTGAAGGAGAAACTGAGAAACGCCAAGATGTCTGAAACTAACACAGTTGCATCATACCTAACTAGGATCACTCACATTAGAGATGACTTGGTAGCAGTTGGGGAAACTATTGCTAGTGAAGAGTTGGTCAGATCAACCTTTGTTGATTTTCTTAGTGCAATTAGGGTTAGCACAATATTTCAAAAATTTTGATAATTACTTTTGATGTAGATCTTCTTTTAACTTATTCCAATATATCATTAAGCAATTATATTTCAGAAATTCAACCATAAAGAACAGTGGAACAGTAGAGATAACAACACATAAAAGAAGACAAGATTTACCTTGGGAAAACCCACAAAGCGGAAAATCCCAGCAACCGTTTTCAATAGAAAAATTATTCTTGTTCAATGAGAGACACACCTAGACCCATGGTCAAACCTGTTATTCTCCTCCAAGTCAAGTCACCCAATCTGATCCTACGCTTCACTCTATCTATCTGACCCAGAATTTCAACCCTCCTGCAATAGCTAGTTGCCCAGAAATTTCGGCCCAGAAACAGTTGCCCCAGTAACCTAGAAATTTTGGCATCCTGTAACAGTTGCCCCAATAACCCAAAAATTTCAACCCCTTGCAATAGTTGCCCGTGAAAAATGTGAACTACAAAGAGAGAGACTAACTGTTAATTTTTGGTATGTTCTATGCTAGAGCAATTTATTTAAATTTTCACAGTTAGCAATCACATCAGCATTACGATAAACTGCAGATAGAACATAAATATAATATGCAGAATACAAGCCAAGACAAGAGGACACAAGATATGGCGCAAGCCAGGGTCAAACCCCACAATGCGTGGGGAAACCCTTGATCAATTCTTCTTTTATTTTCTTCAAAGTTCAGCAGAGAAAGAGAGAGAGAGAGATAGTACATTTACAACATAAGTCAACACTTTGACTTATCTAGATCTAGCATTAGATCATTTTGTATAACGATGAGATCAGTTGAAGACATTTTGCTTCAACTGATTCTCAAGATGATGGCTTCTATCCATTTCATTCATTTGTTGCACCTTACCGTGTAGCATGTATCATCATGCTGCTCATGATCTCATCACTATGCTGCCCATACATCATGTTGTACTCCAAGTCACTACTGCATGTCACAGAGATCCATATAACAGATCTCTAATCCTCTTTTTCATCGTTGCTGAGATCCTCCTTATTTCAGCACCATTGGAGCCATTATTACGAAGATCTTCACTCTAGCTTCATATCAACGTGTTCTACTCATTGTGATATCTATGTTGTCATTGATGCACTAAGACAGTTATTATTGAAGTCATCATTATGTGGACTGTTGCAATATATCTTTGTCATCACTGTATATTTGTTGAGACAGTGAGTCTCATTACTGCTTTATTATGCAACCCTTGTCACTGTTATACATCCTCAAAGACCAAGACATCAATCCTCTTTCTTGAGCACTGCTGAGATCATCATCTTGCTGCTCCTCTAACATCATTGCATCACCAAGAACTTCATTGTTGTCGCAATATCATTTAGTGTATCATTGTTACGCCATGGTTGCCCTTAGGATCTCTGCACCATAAAGACCACGACAACACTTCACTGTACTGCTTCTTTCATTATATTTAAACTGTAATAATCATGTTACTACTTCTTGTGATCCTTGTCATTGTGACTGCTTCTGAGATCATATTCATGTCGAGATCACTAGATCCGAATACAATGGAGACTATTGATATGGTATATCTCCTTTTTCAGGGATGTCGAGAATGAATGTCATCACCGAAACATACTTCATTAATCTGGTTATGCTGAGACAGTAATATATATGAAATAGAGATAACATTCAACATGACCTTCGTTGATCCGAGAGAGTAGATCCATCACTGCTCCCTTTGAGTATATCGAGACTGCAGCTCTTGATTTGATTGTCACTCCTTAGATTGCAATAGACACAGTCATCATTGAAATTCTCTTCAACGAGATTATATGCCGAGACTGAGACAGTATCTTCAGGATCACTGTGATCTCTATTAGGCCGTGAATATGATTAGCCCAGACTTCATGCAAAAACTACATCCTCATCTGAGATTTTCTCTGGTCCATCTATTCGAGATTTGCACCTGCAATTTGAGAATGTATTTAGCCCAGAACTTGCCTCACTGCTGCGTCCTCATCGAAGTCATTACTGCTCCATACAGCCGAGATCATAACTGCACCTAAAATCGAAACAAGGTGCAGTCAAACCCTACTGCGGTTCTGCTCCTATATGTGAAATTTCAGAGGCAAACAAAATTTTTGTTGGTCTTCATGATCAGCGTATTTCATAATCTGACCAGCGTGTAGATGTCTTCATAATCTGCGTGTAGGTCTTAATGACTAGCGCTATGACTGCGGCTCTTCCATTATGACTGCGGCTCTTCCATTATGACTGCGGGTCTTCCAGGAGCAGATTCTCACGTTGATTGTGGCTTAGGGCAACATACAACAGCTAGGGCATCAGGGCATCACTTGAAGACTAGTGTATCACTCTTGGTGTCTCACTCCTCCCAAAGCCCAAGATGTGGAGAGGAAGAGATCACTCAAGAATGAGTGTGTAAATGATATCAAATCCTCATCTATTTATACCACAACGAGGATAATGAATAGACACGTCGGTTGGGCTTCTAGAGCCTACATAAGAGCTAGTCGGCTTGGTAATAATTACATAAACAAAATAAATTCATATCTCCATAAATACTTATCGGAATCGGATGATCTTTGGATCAATCCTACACCTCTCGACGAGAGGGATCCAAGGACAATATTTTTAAAGACCCGAGGGAGCGGAAGGGAGCAACAATGGCGGAACCCTAAACCCTAGTTCCTGTACAAGCTCGATTTTATGCATGGCGTTGAACGTATTGAGCGTTGGGTTCAGGGATCACTGACGGCCTGCTTCACGACAACTACTCACGGGTTTCTCGGCGCATTATTATACTCTACGGTCCCCCCCGGGACACACTGGTGCAGTGGCCCCCCTACCTTTCTGCTAGACGGTTCCCTGGCCGATTCTCGCTGGAATACTCTGCACCGACAAACAGCATGGGAGACGAAGATCTCGTTGACTACGAGGCGGACCCCACGCCTCACCAAGACATCTGGGCGCATACGAAGAGGCCTCTTATGAAACCTCAGAGTGTTGAACTGGGCTATGAGACAGGTGCCTCGTCACAACAGCCACATTTGCCGCTCACAGGTAAGAAGAAAATATCAGATTTCAACTTGGTCGACTCTCCGGCCCTTGAATGCCCGCCCCTATCCCCTGCGACGCTACATTTGTTGGGCACTTGCTTACAAAACTCGCCTTCTTTCGATACTCCGCTTCTGAATCCCAACCGCCCTGCCTTACAACAGCCCCCACCGCCTCCGCCTCCATCAAACTCACAATCACCGTCCGTTTCATTTATGCCGCAGAACCAACAGCTCCCTCCCCGCTCCTCCCAATCCCTCCTTCCTGGCACTAGCAGTTTTGTACCTCGCTCTCCGATACGCTCGGGTTGTTTTACTACCCCACCGCTTCCGGTTCGCTCTGCTGGATCCGCTCAGCACAGCTCATCAGATCCATGCCGTAAACTACTTAAGGAGCACCCATTTGGAAAGCGCACAGAGAAATTGCAAAAAGGCAGGTGCCTTCGAGCTATAGACTCAGACTTCAACATCACCTTTGGGGCTGAAGCACCGCTGCCGGATGTGATGGAAACCGCTCGCAAAGTCCTGGTCGGTAGGGTTAGGGGCCGAACCTACTCTATGGAACGACTCAAGCTCTGGGTGGAGGAGATATGGGGCACTCTACTCAAAGAACTTCCAGATATCATGGTTCTCACGAGGGGCTGGTTTGCATTACAGTTCCATAGGCCCGAATACACCCATTGGATCCTCTCCCAATATTGGCATATCGAGCTTGCACCAGTCATGCTCAAGCGTTGGGATCCTCTCTTCGACCCGGAACGTGAACAACTGGGGGCTGGACCCATCTGGGTTCGCCTGCCTGGTCTGCCCTGGCATTTTTGGACCCCATATGTTTTTAAGCGAATTGGGGACACTCTAGGTACCTACCTGGAGCACGACAGATCCTATGAGAAAACGGGAATCAGGACTATGGCTCGTATACTTGTTCATTTGGACACCAGGCCGGGATTAGAGGAGAAAATCACTTTGCACCATAGCCATGTCTCGCGCAAACAACTGCTGGACTACGAAGGTGTACCATTCCGATGTCGAAGATGCCATAAAATTGGTCACCTCTATAAGGATTGTCCACTGAACTCGGGGGTGACCTCTGAGGATACTAAAGGCCCTCGACAGCAGACTACAGTGGATCAAAATACTGGAGCGAATAATCCTACGGAAGGGGAGCAGACTCAACAGGAGACTCCATCCAAGAAGACGGGTGATAGCGCCAAAAAGCACACTAGAAGGAAGGCTTCATCTACACCAGGGCCGCCACGTACCCGTTCCAAGACTGCGGAGGCTGCACCTACTCATCCGGGTAATGCTTCCATTCCCAATTGTTCTCACAATTTTTCTGATGCTATGCAATCTGTTGTTTACTCTTCTTTGCGAACCTCCCACACAGAACAAGCCCCCCTCCCCTCCATCCATTGTACCATTGCTCCCCCTCCCCCCACCTTCTCTACCACACCTCCCTCTCACCATTTGGAACTGGGTCTCCCTGAATCCTCCTCCTCTCCGGTCGGATCCGGATCACATCCCTATCACCTTAGACCCCGGGCACGATCTAGAATACTGGGACTGGGGTCATCCCCTGGACGCCTCCGCAAGCCAAAGCGAGGCAGATCATCTAAAATCAACTCTGCAAAGCAAAATGTTGTTGCGGACGTCGCCAAGGGGCGACAGTATACCATTGAACGGGCACTTAGAGCTATTGAGCCCCTGACCTGCGGTTCCCCATGATCTGGCTCTCCTACAATTGCAGGGGACTAGCCAACCCCAAAAAACGACTGGCTCTGAAAAGGCTTTTGTATGAATCAAGTTGCGATATAATATTCCTACAGGAAACCCTTTGCACATCTGAGGTGGCAGTGCGAAGTCTACAAGCTCTGCTCCCTGGCTGGATTTTACATGGATTGGATGCGTGCGGACGATCTGGAGGTCTGCTCATTGGTATAAATCCCAGAAAAAGCAGGCCACTCTCTGTTTGGGGGGGCAGTGGCTTTCTTGGCATGGATATTTTCATGGGCGATTTGGGCATCCCTATCAGGATTATCAACATCTATGGGCCCAACCAGAATAGGCTTTCATTCTGGCAAAACTTTCTGAATGGCAATCATATCACTCAGAATACAGTGCTGGGGGGCGACTTCAATTTCTCCTTAGGGGTTGGAGAATCCTGGGGACATCATGCACAGAGCGACCCTATTGCGGATCAAATGAGTATGTTATTTGATGCACATCATCTTGTGGATATCCCCATGAACAAGAAGCTCCCTACTTGGCACAATCAGCGTACAGGTGAGGCTGCTCTGGGGCGGCGCTTAGACAGATATATGATGCATGAGGAGTTGATACAATTATTCCCCTTGTACAGACAATGGGTCAGCACTGGGGGACTATCAGATCATCATCCGATACTACTACAGGTCAGCGATAAAAAATTGAAGCCGCGCTCCCCATTTAAATTCTTTGCTGGATTCCTCCAAGAGCCGGATTTCATCAAGATGGTCTCGGAGTTCTGGGCATCACAACCCCCCCTGAGGGAACAGAGGAAAGCGATGGATTTCTGTGATAGACTGAAGAAGCTCAAAGAAATGACTGAGACTTGGGTGAGATCAAAGCGGAGCAGAGATGAACAGAGGCTAAAGGACACTGAAGAACAGATAGCTCTATTGACTGATGAGAGGGGTGCTGGCTATCTCTCTGATGACTCAAAATCATTACTGAATCAGTTGCTTGGGCAAAAAACAAAGATTCTACAAGAAAAGGAGGAGCTCTGGAGACTCAAAAGCAGAGCCATTTGGCTCAAAGCTGGAGATAGTAATACTAAATACTTCCATAACCTCGCAAATGGCAGAAAGGCATCAAATACCATTTGGAAGTTGCCAAGTGAACCAGATGGTTGGGCTACCACACATCTGCAACTTGCTAATTTGGGGGTAACACATTTTAAGCATCTATTCACTGCGCCGAATGTTATCAATCTACCAGACATCATCAATCTTGTAGGACATTTTCCTCGGTTTGTTGGACAGGAGGACATTGAAGATCTCAATCAACCGGTCACTATGCAAGAGCTGGAAAGTACTCTCAAATGGTTTAAAAAAGATAAAAGTCCGGGGCCAGATGGTTGGCCAGTGGAGTTCTACCTTGCCTTCTATGATCTGCTGGGCGGGGACTTATTGGAAGTCATTGAGGAGAGCCGGATCACTGGGCACATACATCCACCCATGAATCAGACCTTCATTGCCTTGATACCCAAATCTGATGACCCCACATCCTTCAATGATTTTCGTCCAATCTCTCTTTGTAATTGCCTCTACAAAATTATTGCCAAAATCATTGCCAACCGCATTAAACCTATTATGTCCACACATATATCTGCAGAACAATTTGCCTTCCTCCAAAATCGTCACATCCAAGAGGCCATCGGCACAACTCAGGAAGCCTTACACTCCATAAAGTTGAAGAATCTCAAAGGAATATCTCTAAAGATCGACCTTACAAAGGCCTTTGACAAGGTTAACTGGCTCTACCTAAAGATGATTCTCACCCATTTGGGCTTCCCCCACATGCTCATAAACTGGATTATGGGATGTATAACTACTGTCTCCTTTGCTATCCTTATTAATGGTTCAGCCTCTGCTCGCTTTCACATCAACAGAGGTATCAGGCAAGGCTACCCTCTTTCCCCACTACTCTTCCTTATTGTCATGGAGGGGCTTAGTAGGCTCATTGCTGCAGCAAAAAGGAATGGAGACTTCAGTGGACTCAAAATTACTGAACAGTACTCTCTTACTCATCTACTGTTTGTTGACGACATCTTAATCTTCCTAAATGGAAGTGTCCGGGACACCATTGTACTAAATGATATACTTCAACTCTTCTGTAAAGCCACGGGCATGGAGATCAACAGGGAGAAATCTACCAGATCCATGATGGGATGCACATATCAGGAATCTCAGCTGGCGACCCAGCACTTCCCCTTCTTGGAAAATAATATGCTGGATGGCATCAAATACCTTGGATTCAGACTAAGGCCGGATGGGTATAAATTTGAACACTGGTCATGGCTTATAAACAAAATTGAAAAAAGGATCAACTGCTGGCATCATCGACTACTGTCAAAAGCAGGTAGACTACTGCTGATCAAATCTGTTCTTGAGGCTACCCCAATCTACTGGATGTCCCTCACATGGATACCAAAAAGCATCCTTCAAAAAATCCAACAAATCTGCAACAGGTTCCTGTGGAATGGCAATAAAAAGGGGAAGATTTTTGCTTGGACAAGATGGTCAATGGTCTCCACGCCCAAGAGATGGGGTGGGTGGGGACTAAAATCTCTCTCAGAGTTTGCACAAGCGTTAACAGCTAAACAGGGCTGGTCACTTCTCAAACTCGACAGTTTATGGGCGGAAGTAATACACCAAAAGTATATTTGGCCCTCCAACATCATTGACTGGATCCGCAGACCCACTTGGAACCGACAAGGCATATCTGCGATCTGGAGGGCCACGCTAAAAGCTATGACACTCATTTGAGATAACCTGCTATGGAGAATTGGCAATGGCACACAAGTCCGTATTGGCCTAGACCCTTGGCCTGGCTCAGGGAATGCTCATCTACTGCCGGAAGGATTGGTCCGTTACCTAAACAATAGGGGTATAAAATATCTTGCACAGATTGGCGATATTCAACGATCTACTATCTTCACATAGGCATGGGTCACGGACCGTCAGTGGCAACTGACAGATGAATGGAACACATACTGGAAAGGCTACATACAAGCTCTTACCAAATCGCACATCAAGCTACATGAGGAGGAAGATGAGCTCATTTGGGCACCTGCCAAATCTGGTATTTACGCACTGAAGCTTGGCTACTACAAGTTGATCGAAGCAAAGAAACCTGACATTCATAAAAACTGGTGGTCTGATATCTGGCATCTACAAGCACAGCCAAGGGCTCGTCTTCTAATGTGGAATATTCTTGCAGACAAGCTACCTACTGGCTCCATCCTCAGAAAACGGGCTTTCGCTGGACCAACTTGGTGTGTCCTTTGCAGAAAAGAGGAGGAAACAACACTACACCTATTTCTTACCTGCGAGGTCACTAAGGATCTATGGTACCAGGTCACACAGACCCTCAACATAAACACAGTTTGGCAGGGTGCAGATATTCTCACAGCCTGGGATCAGTGGTGGTCTGCGGTGGCTTCAGAAAAGGCTAGGAACTTAACGCCTGTGATATCCTGGTACATTTGGAACAGGCGTAATGCCATAATCTTTGAGGATTGTTGGGTCAATTGGCATCTTCTCCCGTCGTCCATCTACGCGGCATACACGGAAATTCCATTTGAAAATAAACTTAATACACCCAGGAACATTATGCCTGAAAATATCAACAGAGACATGCCTTGGGCATATTTTGATGGGGCTGCACCAATGCAAGGATGTGGGGGGGGTATATTATTTCATCTATCTGACTCACACTTTTTTCACCTGAGAATGGGACTCGGACCAGGTACCAACAACCATGCTGAACTTATTACACTGAGACATCTACTCTATTTTGCTATATCCAAAAACTGTCGGCAACTACAAATTTTTGGGGACTCAAAGATTGTGATTGATTGGGCAAATAACAAAACTATCTGTCATGCATATTCATTGAAACACATCTTGGAAGAAATTGTTTTTCTTAAAACACATTTTGACCAGATCACTGTTTCTCACATCTACAGGGAAAGAAATGCAACTGCTGACCGGCTCTCGAAAGAAGCGGCGGATCGACCTCTAGGAGACTGGCTGATTGAGGAATACAAACCAGAGGGGATGCACAGGTTTTTTCATCGACCATATATAGACGACCTCCTACAGGGGGACACTCCCCCCATATAAAATTGCTCTACATGTTTCTTATTGTATATAACAGCACAGTACAGATCGGTTTATAATTACTGTATGAGGGATATACTCCTCAAAACTCTGTTTATTTTGGTTTTTTGTAAGACACTGTTATTTCTATGAGGGATACAGAACCATCGTATCCCAGTGGGTCTTTTCTTGATGTATTTTTGATATATTTCTGAACAGTGGTGAAAACCACACTACTGCATATGCCCTTGGCATCAACAGCATGTAATTTCTCTCTTAATAGTAATTATGAACTCTCTTTCTTCGGAAAAAAAACTGAAGTTTGTAAAAAGAGAGGGATCCAATAAAATTATCAGCTGCCATAAATAAGCTGACCCACATGGAGTTTTTCCCTAGTTGCCAATTTAACACTAACCCATGTGTACGAGTTGTCAAAGAGAGAGAAACGAGATATTTCATCCCCCTTCTTTTTCCTTCTTATTCTTCGCTTGCTTTCCCAAAAACTGTTGTGTGCAAGAGAATACGAATGCTCAAATGGAGGAGGTCGGGCTGCCTTTATATGATAGTTTGTCTTGAGTGAATGGGCGTGTCCCTTGGCCAAGCCCGACTTAACATAGAGGGAAGCTCACTTGTCAATTTTGGAGCCAAAATTTACATTTCAATTTTTCATCTTTAAAAAGTCACAATGGGACTTTCACACAAAATAAATTTTCCTTTGACTCAAGCATTTAGAAATATGGTTTACAATGATTTTTAAATACAACTACATCAAGTGACCAAATGTACATTATGAAGACCGATCATAGTTACAAATTCAACACTCCCTTTTAACTAGGGAGGTATTTATAATCATTGTCATAGGTGTTCTAAGATTGAACAATTCCTCTAAAGAAAAAGGTTATCCATCATTACCAGCATCATCATGTATCATCAACATCCGCTAGTGGCCATATTTGGGGTGGTACCAAACCCATGGCAATGTCATCAGCATATTAGGACCCACTACTACAGAGCAATCAGTCCTCGAATCCCATGGCCTATACCTTCCTCCAGAGTGATTGGTCCATGAATCCCATGGCCTGTACCTAGGCCAAAATGTTGAGACCCTCAACTAGCAAGCACTCACTCACCTTTCTTGGTGAGCACTCTAGGCCAAGACCGCGATCAACCCTATCCTGGTTGGTGATCAGATCTAGGAGCTGAAAGGACCTCACTCCACCCTATTGGAAAATCGGGAGGCTTCATGATTAAATTGGATTTTCTTTTTTTATATAATTGTTTGTGAAATTAGTTGGCTTATTATTAATTTTTATTCTGATTCTTTCATCAAACAATTACCACAACATGAACATGAAGATCACAAAAACAAAAGAACCCAAGATATAGGCTCCAAGCCAATGCAAAACCCCTCAAAGGAGAAAACCCAGAAAATTCTCTTCTTATAAAATCAGATCAAAATTGAGATATCCAAGACCCATGACCACATAAAACTTTCACCTCTAGATGCCAAGTCAAACCTTCCTTCTTTCCAACAAATCCATTAGCAAGAGATCAGCAACAAGAGATGTACCAAGGCAAAACTTCCACAAATTCTAGCTCAAGAAGAAAAATCCTCTTTCAGACTTCAGCCCTCCACTTCTCCTATGTCCTCTTTGCGATATTTTAGATCACAATCCATCAAGTGTGTCTCCAAATGAACTCCATCTTTCGTCTATTTATATTGTCCAGGGGAGATGCGAATAGACACGTCCTTTTGGGTAGGGCCGACTTGGCATCTAAAGGGTTTTTTACCCAAAAATACATATTTAAAAAATGAATTTTCTTTTTCTTTTACAATAGGTCCAAATAGGACTTTTATTCAAAAACCTAGAAGCATGAAAAACATGCTTGTCTAGAAGAATAATAATAATTTTTCTTTTTCTTTCTTTTTTGTTTTATAGAATACATAATGGTACAAAATATGAAGACCAAAACTAGTTACATTCTCCAACACTCCCTCTTAACGAGGGTGGTATTCATAATTGTACACTTGGTACAAGAATACTCTCAAACTAAAATATTCTCATAAAAGGAGTCGGATTGATAAGCTATCTTTAAGCATCAACATCATAACCAACATTTTCAAAACAGCAAGGCCTTGAATAACAAGCTCTATCTTTCCACTAGATCAAAGCACAACACTAGGAGGCATTATGTGAGACACCACACTACCTTTTAAGGTACATACCCCATCCGGACGTTCACCAGGTATGCCTTTTACGATTATTCATGTCTTGGATTAACACATCCTCAAACAATATCCTCTTCGATTACTCTTATCTTGGATGCCCTGTACAATCATCAAAGAGTGTCAATCTACGGGGCTACTCCCTATCTTAGATTCCCAATCCTCAAGGAGTACCAGTCTCAGATGTTTATCCAAATCTGGACCCCATTCTCCTTCCTTGTTAGCAAGTGCAACTAGGGGCTAATTTGCCTTCCTAGAAGCCTTTTATGAATAATATATATATATATATATATAGAGAGAGAGAGAGAGAGTAATTAACTAATAATTAGTTTTGAAGATACATGTCTCTAAGGAGATGACCATTCATTGAAAATAGCTCATACTCACGTAAATAACATATTTACCGTAAGTCACTGCCCACCGTAATTGAAGCAAGTATTTGCATAAAAGACGGGATAAGGAAAAATAGATGTAAATAAATATACTTAGCAGGAGTTACTACCCACCATTAGTTGAGGGTTCTTCAACACTCTAACAAATATGGGTAAAAATGTAAATGTGTAAACTTACTAGAATTTAATTTACAAATATATGTGATCCAATTACAAAGAGACATGCCTCTTGGGTATCTTCAGTATAAATTAAATTCTAGTAAGTTTACATAGATAAAATTTCATAGCATGTACAGGTGTCTCCAAGCTTAACAAGAGGGTTAACCAATGACCCTATTAGGTGGTTTCAACCTTTAAAGGGGGTGACGTGTCCATGGTAGTCCATAAAATAGTAGGTGGCATATGATATAATGATGAGATGGAGTAGGGATTAAGGGAAAACTTCAAGCCACGTGTTAGGGTACAAGCGTAGCTATAATAGGGGAAGCCCACACTTGGGTGTATGAGTGTAGGAGTGAGCAATCGTGGTACATAAGTTACCCCAGCCTTTGTTTTTCAAACCTTCTTCATATGCCTCTTGCCTTTTTATTGATTTTTCTTCATAAATGCTCGGGGCTCCAGGGGATGAGAGCATGATCTGTGGTATATAGCAGTAGGTACCCCCTTTTTAGGTGGGGAATTTCATTGCCCACCAAGGGTTGGGACAATCGTGGTTTCCTTAATGTGAAGTGGGCTCATCTAAGGCCCATAGGAACCAGGGTGATGGCCATAGATAAAGGTAGAGCTTATTATTGGCATCTAAGTCACAGGACACGTCCTCCAAGGTCCCGTGTCCCATATTTAATTTGCCGAACACGAAATGGCCCTAAAACGCGTTGAAAACGTTTTTCATCGTGTCCTATAAAACGTAAAACGTATTCGGGTGTTTTAGTCGTGTCCTTCTCCTAGAAAACAAGTATTCGGTATATAGAAAACGTTGCCCTAACATTTTTCCTCTGATTGAATACGTACCCCATGAAATTACTAGTTTAAAGCCCCCGCAATTAGTTTTTCGGGGTTCTTTTCCTATTTTCCTCCATTGTTTTCCTCCGTCGTCGCTCTCCGTCGCTGTATATTCGTCGTGTGGAGCTGATGTGTGGAGCCAAGTATGGACTGAGTGTGGAGCCGAGTGTGCAACGTTCAGGAAAACCGTTCGGCGTTGTCCGGTTGCAAGCTCGCAACGTGTGTGACATTTGGAAATTTGGCACTTAGCAGGCTGCAGCGTGTGTGCACTTTGAGGTTTCCCATTCAAGTAAACCATGGCCCGTAAACCATATGGTTAATGGCACCGCCGCACCGTGGCCCAAAAAGCATACAGCGATGAAAAACTATACTCTGAAAATTTAAAGCTCGAGAGCTATGCTACCCTTTCCAATTCGAAACATTATGATATCGCAGATCTAATGTTTGTGTTCAACCGAGAAGGCACCAAGGGGACCATGTTTATTCACGGGATAAGTGGGGAGGCCAAAGTGATTTGCACGATGAATCAATACTCCCTGAAGAACTAAGACCCTATACAAAAGAATTGACCAAGGCAGAGAAGTTGGAGTTCTACCAGTGTGTCACCAAGTGTTGTCGCTGTGACAAACACCCTCCAAAATTTTACCTACACTTGAATTTTGGAGCCTACTGTGGATCTTGCGATTGATCGTTCCGTGGTCACTTCTTGATCGATCGAAGTCACTTGCTCACACATGCTTAGTTTGCAATGAGTTCATGAATGCATTCTTCTACGCAAGCTTGAACAAGCATAACACAGTCCGTCAAGACAGTGTCTGTGCAATGTTCAACCCATGTCGATAGTCAGTGCGCATTGTTATTGACAGTCCCTCACTTTTGGCTATGTTTGTACTTCCATTTTGGTGAGTTTTCCAAACTGTCACGTTTGCGCAGCGTCGTTTTCGCAAGTGTCATTTTTCATGTTTTCGACTATCACTCATGCTTTCTTTCACTTTAATTACTGTTGTTTTCATGTTATCTTCGTTGTGGCATGTGTCACTTTCACTGTCGTTCGCGTATCACAAGTGTCGTACCCCCTTTTCACTTCATAGAGTAAATGTCGTCTTTTCGCATGTTAGTTGCCGCACAATGTGTATAAGCTTGTTTTGGTGGTTTCAAGGGGTTACCTTTTGTTGAGCTGATATAACAATGTAAACATTCGTTGCACTCATTCCCAAAGTTTTAAGCATTGTCGCACAAGTGTCATCACAGTCGTCGCAAAGTGTATCTTTAGTGTCGCACTTGTCATAAGTCATCGCAAAGTTGTCGCACTGAGGGAAGTATGTTGTTCATGTGTCCTGGATGATCTATGTTGTTGTGTCGTCAAGTGTTCTAAGTGTGTGATCATAGTCAAGTCATATCACTCTTCACATCAGTTTCATTGATCCCACACTTAGCCTCATCCAGCCTTCCTCAACTGAGCATTGCGTAGTCCCAGCACTCAAGCTACAACCTTGTCCCTTGACACTACGCAATGCGTAGTTCCTGCATCCCACGATTGTGCACTACGCATTTCAATGCTCAAGCCCGGACCTTGGCCTCCAAAATTGGCAATCAGCGCTCCAGCCTGGCCCCAACAATGCATTGCGTTGTCTCTGAGCTCAATCTCAACCCCTGAGCTCCTGAGCTGCGCAATTGCACAATCACCAAGTCTTCTCTGCCTCTCAGAACTGCGCAATTGGCTGAAACAGTGCAAAACCCCTCAACGGCTCACTAAGTTCCAAAACTGCGCAATCTACCTACCCAGTCTAGCCTGAACTGCACATTGCACAGTATCAAGGCTCAAGCTTCACCCCTTACTGTCTGAGTTGCGCAATTGCATTGTCATTAAGCCTCTCCTTCAGCATGCAACCCGGTTTCGGCTAAGTTAGTGGATCAACATGCACCATCTTAGACTAGGGATTTATCAGACTGATGTCGTCTTTTCATGACTTGATTGCAAATGCAAGTACTCTATCATGCTATGGCAAGATGATGAAGAAGGAGATGGAGGAGGAGGACATACTAGAAGACACCTAAGAAGCTAAGGAGATAAGATGATCATTAGGCAAGAAAACGAAAGAACATCGGACTATAACAGAGGATATGCAATTCATGGTAATGTTAAATTCTTAAAATAAAAGTAACATTCTCCTTTATCTTTCATTTTCATCCTTTTACTTAAATTTTTAACAATACCATGAAATGACATTAGGATGTTTGAGAGTGGTTCCAACCTCATTGGCTTTCATATGGAGAAAGTAGAATTTTGGATCTCACTCAAAATCTAGTAGACTTACCAGTTTTTAAAGATTTTAAAATTGGGGGGATTGCACTGTTTCCAGTGGCTTTTGTCATGTACTAGGGTATGGGACTAGTATTTAATCAAGAGCACCATGCCCTCTATGTACCTTGATGTTAGTGACATTGGTTACCAAACTCCTCAATCATGACCCTGCTAAAATGTACCCATCACGCAAACAAAATCTTGACTTGACATGCTACATTTTTTCTATCTTATGTTAATTGCTTAGAGGGTGATAGTAATGACAATGATCCCAAGATAGGCAATGATTTTGATGATATGTAGCTATTTGTTGTAGTATGATTTTTTTGAATGTTAGAGGTCATTTAGAGCCTATTTGTTGATGTATTTTCGGTTAAGAGATGGGTTGCACTCAATGTTATTTTGGTTATGTGCACCTTTACATGTTATATAAATAAGAACTTGTAACTTGTGGACATGGTTGATGAAGATTATTATGATTGATGTTATATGGTTTAATCCATGTTTTTATGTTTTTTATATCTAATTCATTATTCTACATGCTTTAATGACATATATGCATCAAAATATATAAAAATATATATTATATAAAGATTCGCTCCAAACCCGGGAGATTTTGAAAATGTCACTCCCTGCTCCCGCTTCCACTCCCAAGTAACCTTGCTCCAAAGTGATTGACAATTGAGTTAGATCTCAACATCACTTGAGATCAACGGTTGTGATTTATCTAATTCACTAATGCAAATAACCTTTGCATTTTATTAGATTAACTCACTTTCATAAAAAGAAATTAATTTAATAATTAAAGTAATTGCCAAAGTTAAGAGTCAATTACACGACGTCCACACATCTAGACACTTAGACCTATGCGAAAGTACCTATTTGAGCTACAAACATAAACAAAAATCATCAAGCTCATTAAATTATTATGATCGTCTAACAAGTTGGAATACTAGCGCCTTAATCGCATGGTCTATGTCTACTACATTGTACGATTTTCAATTGTGGATGAAGCAACATGAGAGAACCTATGAAACTAAGTACAGGGTGGAGTATGAGAGGTTTGTTATGGAGGAAGTGTTGAAGAATGTAACTAGGTTCGGTCTTCATAAATGTATTTGAGACATTATGTAATTTACTTATCAAAAAGAATGAAAAGAAAAAATTATTATTATTATTACGACTTATTAAAGCATGGGTTTCATGCTTGGGCCACCATGTTTTAAGTCAAAGTCCCCATTGAGGACTTCTAGGATTTATGCTGAGTCATTAGATTCATTGTACATTTAATAAGACCCTTCTTGGGCTTTTGAATCATGTCAAAGGAATTATTTTTGAGTCAAAAACAAATTTTGTCACCTCCACACGAAGTCAGCCTCAAAAAGGGTAATTCGACCTCACCAGAAGCCTATATATTGAAGAAGTTCGATTCATTTGGAGGACAATCACTCACACAAGTTCGATTTCATAGAAGAGGCCGTGAAAAAGTGTGAAGTTGCAGTGGAAGAAGGAGAATTGCAGGATCAAAGGTTTTGGGTTACCTCTCTCTCTCAAACGTGTGATTCTCTAGGCTACTGCATCAAGGTCGAAGTTTTGTTACGACATCAAGAAGTTCTTTTCCGGCATCAAGAAGTTTTGTTACGGCATCAAGGTCGAAGTGCTTCTTCAAGGTAGAACTGTTGCTTCAAGGTCGAAAAGCTAAGTGCTTCAAGGTTGCTTCAAGGTCGAAGTTGTTGCATTAAGATCAAAGTTGCTAGGTCGAAGATACTACTGCATCGAAGTGTTGTTGCTGCTACTGACGCATCTAGGTCGAACACAATACTGGAAAGTGATCATGTGCTGAAAAAGGAAAGCGCTGACTTGGTGTGGAGGAAATCTGTGTCTAAGTCAAGAGTCTTGCATTATCTTAGGAAAACTATTGAAGGAAGAGTTGTTGACAGGGTTTTCCCCAAGATTGGGGTTTTTCCCTGGTTGTTCGCCTACATCTGGTGTCCTTGATCTCCATGCTATTGTTTTGGTAATTGCTTGATGACCTAAGATAAAAGAAAAACATAAGAAAATTAATAAGAACACAAGAATCTCACAAGTAATTATCAAGTATAAGAAAATATTCTTCCTTTCCGATTTTCTAACAGGAAGCAACGAAATGGTTAGAGGAGGATGAGCTAGAAGAGGTTGTAGTAGAGGATGTCCCTATGTCGGTATCTTTGGAGGAGAAGGACATCAAAAGTGAGATAATGTTAGTACCACAACTACTACCTACACAAATTGAGGTATCTACCAGAAAACATTTGGCTCCAGCCATATGAGCCTCTTCTTTTGGAGGACAATCCATACATTTTAACATAAAATGAATAGGGTAAATTGATAGCACATTCATCATTGTATATGAGCCATGATAATGTAATATTTTTATGTAATTTTTTATATGGTATTTAGTTTCAAATCTTGACTCTAAGGGTCTTGATTGCACAGCAGACAATACTAACAATTGAGGTGTCCCCTATGAAATATCATTTGATATTCCATACATCTCACACACTAGTTTTCTCTTCATATTAATGTGGAGATATGATTACTTGTTGTGATAATCTAAATTTTTGTTCAAAAGAATATTTTTGTAATGTTTTAAAAATTACCTATATTTCTTGATTTTCACAATATTTAACATATTTTTCCAATATCTCAATTTCATGACCCTCAGCAAAATATTGTCAATATTAATATTTTCAACAGTGATGTATAGTGCAAGTTGTGATCAGTGGACAATAATCACGATTTTGTCTACAACTCATGCATATAAATTCATTGCAATTCCCATAGGCCTGCAATAGAATATACTCATTTCATGGCCCATTTTTAGGGAGAACACCACCTTGAGAACGATTTTTGTCAAGCTAAATTTATGATCTCTTTTTGCCTTCATCTTTATGAATGCTTTGTCTAAAATAAGATTCTAAAAGAAGTTGAGTGGTGTTATCTGAGTTACAATTTGATACATTTACCATTACTTGTGCAACTCCTAGAATTCCAAGAAGAGTTTTGCTAATGGGTGGAAAATTTAGCTTGACAAAAGGCATCTAATAGTGATTGAATGTACATGATAAGTTAATTTGCTCGTCTCCTGCTAATAGAAGACTAGCACTTCTCAAAATGCTGTCAGAAGTAAAGAAAATCTGAATTTGAATACAGCTTCATATCAGAAAAACATTGATACTAAGGGACAAATAAATTGTGCACATTTCAATGATAATCATAATAACACACATGCTCAAAGTTCAGATCAAATGAAACAAAAACATGACAACATACTAAATTAATAGCAAAAATATTCTAGTTAACCTCATTGAAATCAAATGTGTTGCTACAAGGATATTAAAGCAGAACTCAACGCCACAGCAGCACCTGCACACACACAGTAAACTAGAGTAAACTAAAGGACTTGGCCTCATCAAAGTAAGAGAGTAAAAGTAAATTTATTAGGATTAATACCACTATATATTATTTAAAATGTGTGCAAATTTATTAAAAACTAGTTCATCATTACAAAACTAGAAAGAAAACAAAAAATTGAAAAATATATTAGTATCCAAAAATTGTCAAGAACAATTAAAAAGCATATACAACTGTAGCATTAAATTCATGGAGAAGGCATTTCTGAAAAAATAATAATAATAATAACTAGAATAACAATTGCACAAGGCCTGTGCAGAAGTATCTGCCCGAGCTACAAAAATCAACAGAAGTTGTGTTGTTATTGTGTGAAGAAGGTATGTTAAACACTGAATTATTCATATATATGCTTCCGATTTTTTATGCTACAACAAGGTTCAATGTCGAAAATTTGTAAAGAATATGTTATAAAATGAAAGGACAATTTTTTAAAGTTTTAATCCAACTACTAGACTCTTATCCATGGCTCCTAAATCCAAATCAAAAATCCCTCTTGTTCACGCATGGAAACATTGTCTCCAGGTGGATCTAGATGATGACAAAGACAAGAAAAGACCAAATATTGTTTGGCTGTTATATGTACTAAATAATAGTTTATATATGAGAAAATAACTAACATAAGAAGGATATATAATTGAAATTCATACAGAATAAATAATATATAATTGATAAATGAAAGAACAATATGACTGATAGATACAATGAGTCTTGTGAGACTATACTGATATGCCTTGACTAATCACAAGGCTGAAGGGTTGCCTCTCTTAGTTTAAAATTATTACTATTATTCTGTAATGTTTATTTATTTACATTGCCTCTCTTGTCAAAGATATCGAAGACATGAAGAGATATTGGTTACCAAGCACTAAGGAAAATTGTTCTATTAAGAAAAGGGCAGGCCACCCTCTTCATCAGGGAGATATTCAGATACAGATCTCAGGTCTTACATACCTTGCCTCATTTACAGACGATCCGAAGGATGACATCATACTTCCAGGTTGATCCGGCTGATCGGAGCAACAAGTGACGAGCTGAGTTTCAGAGTATTTCAAATAATAGAACAGTAAGGCCTCAGGACTCCCCTTAGCCGCCTTTTCGAGAGGCCAACCAATATCCTCGAGACCGTTGCAGAGGTGTTGAACAACACATCAATTCACTCACACCAAAAGCATCACAGGGATTGGTTCCTGACAACTCCTAAGGAGGGTGCCCCCCCTCGTGACGAACTCCTCCCCAACCCCAGCAGAACAGCCAAAGATTTGTCCCTGTTGGAAATGGAACTAGTTTCGGTCTTCACAATTGTTATTGTACTCATTTCAATATGCATCTTATGTAACAAACAAAAGAAGAAAAGAAAAAGTTATTCTTTTAAAGCATGGGTTTCATGCTCATTATTGATGGTCTTCTAGGTAAAAGCATGTTTTTCATGCTTCTAGGGTTTGATAGGTCATAGGATATATTGTAATGAGTCAAGAGGGTCAACATCATGATTATAAAACCCTTTTGGGCAAGATGTAACTTGTAAAAGAATTTATTTTGAGTCTACAAGGTCTTGGACACCTCCAAAGTACAAGTCAGCCCTGGCAGCTTCAAATTAGCCTACAGGAAGGAATTCGACCCCTTGAAAAGGCTATAAATATAAGCAGATTCGACCTCATTTGGTACTCACTTACAAGTTCAATCTCACAAGAAGAAGTTTGATCTGAAGTTGGGAGAAGCAAGAAAGGAAGAGCGAGGTCTAGAAGGCAAGGAGAATACAAGAAGAAGGAAAAAAGTTTGTTTTTGGGCTCTATCTCTCTCACGTGCGGAAATTTAGGATTTCTGCAACTTCAAGGAAGGTCGAAATTGCAGGTCTGAATTGCGGAAGATCGAGTTACAGTATCAAGTTGTTGGAAGAGCAAATACCTTGTTTTGATGTCGTTGACCTTGGGAGTATTTGTCTTACTCAAAGGAGGATCTCTTGAAGAGTTAAATTACGGTTTCTGCAACAACTACAGTGTCGAAGTAATAGGGCCAAAGTTGCAGGTCGAAGTTGTAAGGTATGTTACCCACCTCGTTGTAGGTGATATCCTCGGGAGCAATTTTCTCCATGATGAGCCTCACTAGGCAACCCCTTGATGCCTCCTACTAGCTCATTGTGCCATTTCTCTATGACCTGAGCCAGCTATGTGGTCCCTCACCCACCTGTATTGATCGTATGTTTGAAGGTGAGCCTCCCGAATCTAAAGGTATGTCTTGTCATTTGGTAATTGAGTATTGGGTTTACTTATCATGGATACTTCTGGGTATGGATTGGTGGGGGGATTTGGTGTAAAGAGTGGGATTGGTTTGTGTTCCTATCCCCATGATCTCTTTTGGTTGTTACCCTCAGATCTTAGTCCCGTGGGATCTCCTTTATTGACCATTCGGTTCTAGGGTGGTACTAAAGAGGGAAACCTCGACTTTGAGTGTGTGGTCTCGCTCCCTTACCCGCACATATTACTCCCTTTCCACTCACTATACCCCCATTCATCTTTTCTCCCACCTAGGTCCACATTCCCATTTTGGATCCACATAAGGCTAGCCTCCCCATCCCCTTGCCCCCACCTTGGGTCAAGCCTAGAATGATGCCCCAGAGGTTGAAGCAACCATAAAGGAAGAAAAAGCATAATTGGCCACATTTAACAGGAAATTGTACCACAAAAAACAAAAGATGGTCGAGACAAAAATAATTAGCACATGGGCAAAAGCTAACACATGAGCTCTACCACATCCATGGCCATCACCCTGGTTCCATAGGCCCTAGATGAGCCTCCTCTATCACTTAGGAACCCATGATTGTCCCAACACCTGGAGGGCAATGAACCGCCCTATCTCAGAAGAGGTAATCACTGCTATATTATACACATCATGTTCTTGTCCTTTGAGCCCCGAGCAGCTAATGAAAGAAAATTCATAAAAGGAAAAAGGCATATAAAGAATGGTGGAAAAATCAAGGTTAAGGCACCTCATGTACCACGATTGCTCCCTCCTATACATTATATACCCAGGTGTGGGCCTCCCCTTATCTAGCTACACATATGCCCCATTATGTGGCCTAGGGCTGCCCCTCTCATTCCCTATTCCATCTCACCTATTTGTCACTTGCCACCCTCATTAAAAGGATCTACCTTGGACATACTATCCCTTTTTAGGGTTGAAACCACCTAAGAAGGTACTTGGCTAACCCCCTTTGGAGCCTAGAGACACTAGCACATGCCAAAGCCCACTATGGAAGGGCATGCCATTATGAGGTGTCCACTTTGTCATCCATGATTTGTAAGCTCTTTTACCCGATTCTTTTAATGACTAGTTGTATTGGAAGCCTAGGGGATGCATTGGATCTTATGGCTTCCCTATATGAGATCCTGACCCCCAGAGGTCCACATTAGCACATGTAGGGTGTGCATAGAGAGCCATGGGCCTCCACAACAGCAAACAACACTCCTCATATCCTCATGGATGATCAGAGACTACTAGCGATCCACTTTTGGACGATGGTGACATGATTGGTACACTATGCCCAGTGGACCCCCACAGGAGCACCAAACTCTTAGCAGATGCCGCTGCACTTGTACGATGTCATGGCAGAATTCATTCCACCACTTGGACCATTGCAGAGGATCTACAAGCATCTTCAATTCATATGGAGACCCATGGGGTCATTGATGTGCCCTCAGACCCACTGAGAGCACCATAGGTCTACTACTTGAAGAACAAGGGGCCACCCCCTTATCCATTATATTTCGAGGAATTTATTCCTCAATATGGCACTTCAAGATGTTATTAAGCCTTTGGAGGACCCTACGACATGCATACATTATTATTTGGCCCCTTGTGAGGCTTATTTTTACATTATGAGCAAGTATGGTAGGCTTGTCACCATTAGGAGTTATTATTTGCACATTATTTTATCTTTACGGGCCCATAGGCTAATTCGAACTCCTTAGGAGGCTATATATTGATGTTAGACACATTCATTTGTATCATCGCTTGACTTGGGATCTCTCTAATCATAGAGAACTTCGCATTTTTTCCTTGGAGGATATTTTCTAGAGATGGATGAATTTTGACGTATGGATTTGGGCTATTTATCTTGTCTTGGAGCTTTGTCTTGTGAAAGAAATGTTGGTCGGATATACTCTATAACATTGTAAGTGAATTTTGATGTTATTATCATGTTGCTGCATACTGCTAAAATTAGGGCTAGTTACTGCATAATTGAAATGTGGAATTGAGCATGTTTTAGTTTAATGTGTGGGCCAATGTTATATGAATGAAATTTTTGTTATGAATATAATTCATATAGAATAATAATAAATATAAATATAATTATAATAATAATCAATAAGTAATTAACTAATGATTAGTTAGTTAGTAATGAAAAGGCATGTCTTAGAGACGTGAACGTTCGTGGAAGGGCACCTGCCTAGGGTATATACGCAGGCCCTCATTCTCAGTTGTAATCATCTTATATCAATTCTTTTATACAATATGCAATTTACAATTATTGTCCTATGATGGATGTCTTTGTCTTCTAAGTATTTTAAATATTTCCACTGCGTAAACGACTTTTGGTCGTTACAATGTCCTAGAGATTATTTCTCTCGATAAGATTGCATCATTTCTTTGAAGTATAAATGCTTGAAAGTCATGTTTCTTGTCTTTCTCTCAACATTGGATAAAGTTGACTTTCTGGGCCTCCTTAATCAAGAAACCAAGTTCTTACTCATTATCATCCTTGACTCCATATCCCCAAGTGAATTAGGCACTGGTCCTTTAAAGGGGTGATCATTTAACCTTCCTTTTTACTATTTTCCCCCTTTTCCCCAAGTCTAGCCCCATTAGGTCACCTAGGGCATCAATGTCCCAGGAATAGACCCAGGGGAAAACTTCGATCTCCTACAAGCTACTGCGCTAGTGGATCCCCTCCCTCTCCTCCAAACTTAAGGTAATTCTAATGGTGGAATCTCTGGGAATCCCAAGCCCTAGCTCTAGGATCAAATTTTGCCTAGGCATCCCCAAGGATAGACCTCAATAGGATCAATTCAACCTCTTGAAGAAAATATTCTTGTTTGGTCCTTTCCCCTCACCTTGTCCAAGATAGGAACATCATTGGTCGCTGCATTCCATCCCTGAACCTGGGTTGGGTCCACTTGGCCCCGTGTGGTCCCATTTCTCAATAAAGACTATTTGTCAAGGACCATTTGGGAATCCAAGTTTCCAAGGATTATAGGGATTGAGAAACTTCTTTATAAGCCTACCTTTTCTCCCTCAGCCCTCTAATCCACACCCCTTACCCCTGGTGGATCAAGTCCCTTGCTTCAAGTGCAAGCAAGTTCCATTCCTCACTCCATCCTTGGGAAAGGGCTTTCAGGGTCACTTCTCACCTATCCATTAACATCTACTTTACAAAGTGATCCCTACACTACCGGGACTCCTCCCATCAGTGAAAGTTTGTAAAGAGCAAGGAGACTTAGCTGTGGTGACAGTGGGCTAAGCCTCCACCATTGCCCTTGACCTAGCATTTGCCCTCTTAGGAACCCCTTTAAGGTCCCCTGCTGGTTTGACTGGTAACAGGGTCAAAGTTGGGGTCAAAGTTGAAGCTAGAAGCTACTTCAAGTAGGATTGAGCCTTGTTGATCTAATTCTAATAGAAGAAATTCTTGGAGGGTTGACATCGTACTTGGAAGAGGACTTGGTCTAGGATTTGGGACTTGATTGTCTCATTTGAAGCAAATTCTTTTGCCCTAGCTTGGAACCTAATTTATGTGTCCTCTATCTTTACTCTTTGCTTTTGATAATTGTTTGATTAAGAAGAACTAATAAAGAAAACACAAGAAAATAAATAAATATCACAAGCAATTATTAAGGATAAGGAAAGTATGAATTGATAGTTTCCCTACTACACTTTTCCAACATGGTATCAGAGCTAAGGAGAACAAGAGAAAGCAGTTGAAAGGAACATCTTGTGGACACAAAGAAGGGTTTGCTAAACGGAATCTCTTGCAAAAGAATTGAACTCATATTGAAAGAAGACTTTATCAAGGAAAGGATTGAAAGAGGAATATTACAATAAGGTTGTCAATCTCTCTTGGAAGGCGATCTATTTAAAGGCTCATTGGAAGATGTCCTTGAAGGAAACATCAAGGAAACTTGGTATTAGTCATCACCCTTTGAAGCTATCGCTGAAGGTATCATAGAAAACATCTTTCTTGGATATCATTGAGGTCTCTTTGAAGATCTTGAAAGCCTCGAGATAGTAGGAGACAACATCAGAGAAGGGAAGACTCTTGGTTGACAAGTATCATATTGTTACTTTGTCTGAATCTACAGGTCATATGGTTTCTTTCTGCAAGGAAAGCAATAAGCTTGTTGGCTCAGCAAATTTCCTAGCATGGAAGAAAAGGATTGATCTAGCTCTTACAGGACATGAAGTAATGGAATATGTCCTCGATGAAATCGTTGAACCTAGCAAACACAACACTCAAGAGCTAGCAAAATACAAGAAAGGAGAAGTAAGGACACAAAGGATCATTGTTTAATCCATTAAGGATCATCTTGTTCCATTTGTTGCTAATTTGAAGACTTCAAAGGCTATGTATGACAAACTAGTAAATTTGTAGTTTATAAGTACATTAGGTCAAAAGATGTCTTTGAGAAATAAACTATATAAAATGAAGAAACTGAAGGATGAGGACATGGCCTCTGTGAAAATTCCTAAATCTAACACATCAGAAACCCCTACTGCAATATCTGGTTTACTATCTCCTACTTGTTTTTTACGTTAACAAGTTATTTAATAACATAAGCATCGAAGTAAACACAATTGTAGCCTTCACAAATATACAGATCAGCAACTGAAATAAACTGAGACAACACAAGGGACACCGTTATTTTTGGACAATCGTCCCCGACAAAACCCAATGCAGGAAAACCGGTGCAGCATATAGAGGGTTTTATTATTAAGCAAATTTCTGAATACAACTAGGGTGCCAAAAATGGCTCACCCTTTAGAGAATATCCTTGGCAGCAATACCTCTATCCGGAGAAAGATATTTCGACTGATCAGCAACTGGATGAACAATCCCACAGTGACTCTGGTTGTTCCTTGTGTTGGATAGTGAAAGCTGCTCCACGCACTCCTTCAGAACTGCGTCACCCCCTTTGGAACTGCGTCACCCTCTATGGCTCTGCGTCACCCAATCAGCTCTCAATCTGTCCCACTGAATCACCTCAGCGCAACCTCTGAAGCTCACTGCATCAGCCTCTACAGCCTTTGTGTCAGCTTCTTTGGCCCTCTGCGTCCTCTACGCTGGCCTCCTTAGCCTCTACGTCAACCCTTGATGCCTCTGCGTCAACCCTCCTAGGCTCTACACTGTCTCTTCCGGCACTCTGTTGCCTCTCTGATATGTATCCTTTAGCGTTGGATTGAAATCCCTTGCTCAACTTCTCCTCGCTGCAATTGATCACTCACTCGATTTCCTCAGTGAAACCTGCCCCAGAAAATCGAATTCTTGATCTCTCTTGGTGTCTTGGTGTGTCTCCAACTGACCCTCAAGCCTCCTCTTATACTTTTCCTGTTGACAATTCAACGGCCAAGATTAAGTCCATAATCAAAGGCTAAGATTAGATCTGGCTTGATCCTCGTTATTTAGAACTTTCTCACCCATATTATATTAATACACATTAATATTTTAATTTTCCTAAGTTTAGACTTAGGGTCTCATTAAAAATATTAATTATTTTAATATCTCTCCATCCAAGTGGAATTTCCCCAAACGATTTCTAGGTCTTGGAGATCTCGTGTGCCTTAGCCTTTCCACCAACTTTCATGGCTACAGCACATCTGATGCTACCAAAAATCAATAGCCTACTCTCTAATGAAGATTTCTCAATTAAGAGATCAGTTTCAAGGGCTTGGGGAGACAATTTCTGACTCTGAAATGACCATTTGTGTACTAAATATCTTGCTACTAGAATGGAGCATTTTTGCAACTAACATTTACTCTACGAAAGACTAAACTCCTTTTGATGAGTTGTGGGCTCAATGCAAGTTGGAAGAAACAAGGACCAAGGCGATGACACTGAATCAAATGAAAAATCTCAAGCCTTTATAGCAAGAACCAAAAAGATGAAGGGAAAGTTTGGTAAGTCCGAGAAGAAGCCAGATATGTCCAAGGTTCAATGCTTTGGATGCAATGAATATGGACACTTTAAGAAAGACTGTACAAACAAACAGAGCAACAAAAGAAAGGAAAGAAGTGAAGCTCACATAGTTGAAGAAATGAGAGAACCTGAGAAGAAGTTGAAGAAAGATGTCAAAGATCTTTCCTATTGAGGAAGGCATCCTCTATGTCAGGTTCTTTATGAAGTTGATCTTTCCTTTAGAATAGTATGCATTGTTGTTTACTCTAGAAGATTTTTGTTGTAAAAGCATGGCATCATAAATAGAAGCATGTGATAGTAGCTTTTAGAGTCTACTTGATTGAGTTGCTCTATAGGAATCATCTAGTCTTTAAAATTGGACCATTTTTTCTATTATCATTCATCCAGGCATTCTCTAATATTATGTTACAGGTAGTCATTTTGCTAAGGTGGATCATCATGATCCTATAAGATCCATCATTTTGGAAGGTTCTTGGAAGAAGCAATATGACAAGGTTAGTATATATTCCATATTGTATGGAAACAATACTCATAAAGGATTGAAGGGATGCAGTTGGTCAAGTTGCAGGCTCGTTTTAGGGCATATAGCTAGATGATTGTATTGAAGCATGGGAATGCATATTTGAAGTAACTCTTCTCTTGTGTAGGATTCATATATACAGAATCATGTAAAAGAAGTTGGTCATAAATCATGCATGGTGAATCTTTTCATTTGATTATATGATGCCTAAAAGATGATTTTGACTTACTCTAGAATGAATAAATGATCAAGACTTTCTCACTAGAATGTATAGAATGGTGTGTTGAAATATGTAACTAGGTTCAGTCTTCATAATGACATATGTAATCATGATTTTATGTATTTATTGTAAGGAGAAAAATAAATTTATTATTGTCATTCTTGAGGCATGGGTTTCATGCTCAACGGAAATTTATTTTGAGGTAAAGCACCCATTGAGTGCTTCTAGGGCTTGTCTTTGAGTAAACAAGTCATAAGAGTCATTGTCATGTATGAAAGACCCTTTTGGGCATGTCACATATTGTAAAGAAAAATTATTTGAGTCAAATCTAGAGTCAAAGACCCTCCAAGACCTCATCAAGGTGCATATAACAAGTCGGCCTCTATGAGAGGACAAGTCAGCCTAAAGTTAGCAATTCGACCTAGAGAAAGACCTATATATAAGGGAGACTTCGACCTCACTTGAAGGACTCACTCACTTCACACAAGTTCGATCAAGGAAGAGAAAAGGGTGCGAAAAAGAGAAGGATATGAAGGAGAAAAGAAGAACGAGAATTTTGGATTGTTTTTGGGCTACTTCTCTGCACACGTGAAGAAACTAAGTCACACATTGCAGTAGCTAAGACCAAATTACAGAAGTCAAGTTAGGGCATAAAATTATTCTATGCAAGCCGAGTTTCCAAGAAGAAAAGATCAATCCAAGTGAAGGTGAAAAGAAGGAAAAACATCATCTCTTCCACATGTGCAAGGTCTAGGGTTTCTGCGGAGAATTTGTTGGGAGGTTTAAGTTGCAGAAGAATATGCTTGGGGGTTGAAGTTGCAAAAGAATCTACTGGGGGTCGAAATTTCAGAAGTTGTTGAGGTCGAAGTTGCTGGAAGAAAACTTATCAAGGAGGAAAGGTTTGACTTGATCTTGGAGGAGTCTTGGTCAAGGATCATAGGTCTTGGAATTCGTCAATTGAAGTTCTATAAGAAGAGAAAAATTCTTGTGGGTTTTCCTCTCAAGAAGAGAGGTTTTGGCCCTAGTTGATCACTTATATCTTGTGTCCTCTTATCTTATTGTTCTTTATGGTTTGGTAGATTTTTTATGAAAAGAACACTAAATATAATCAAGTGAAAGAAGAAACTAATTAAGTTAAGTAAAATACATCTCAAGCAGTTATCAAAGAAGATAAATCACCTAACTTGCTACCCCCAAATTTCTCAACATGGTTTCAAAGCTAAGGTGACTACATTGAGGAAAGGTAGCTTAAAGAAGGATACTCAAGGACCGAAGCACAAGATGATAATTTGGGAAACATCAAAAGCATCAATCATCAAAAAGGACTAACCCTCTCATCATCTTCAAGAAAGTAATGAAGGAGCATCAAAGAAGACCTCAAAACCCTAGCTCATTCAAAGAAGGGTTTTTCATTTGAAGCACCTTGGGAAAACCACCACATTATACACTATCATCCGAGGAAGCAAGAAAAGGCGTTGTCATCATCTTCAAGGAATCAAGGTGATATCCCTCTCTTTGAGTCAAGGATCACTTTTGAAGGAAGACATCTTCTTTCATCAACATCATCAAGAAAGGCATCAAGTTGAAGATACCATCATCAAAGAAGCATCTTCACTTGACAAGTAAGTATCTTTATATCTATGTCTGAATCTATCAAAATGACTTCATTTTGCAAGGAAAGCAACAAATTGGTTGGGTCATCAAATTTCCTTGCATGGAAGAAGAGGACAGATTTGGTCCTCATAGAAAATGAAGTCATTGGATATGTTAAGGGTTTAATTGTTGAACCACCAAAAGAAGAAGCTCAAGATCTAGCAAAATATATGAAAGGGGAAATAAGGGTTCAAAGAATCCTTATAGAATCAATCAAGGATTCTCTCATCCCTTATGTAGCAAAATTGGAAAAATCAAAAGACATCTATGACAAACTGGTAGAATTATTCTCTGTAAGCACTGCAGGAGAAGTAATATCTTTGAGAACCGAGCTATATAAGATGAAGGTATCAAAAGAAGAAGGAATAGCCCCATATCTTATGAGTGTGTCAGAAATACAAGATCAATTGTAAGAGTTGGGGGAAATAATGTTTGATAAAGAGATGACCACATTTGTGCTCAATGCACTACCAAAGGAATGGGACAACTTTGTATCAAACATCTACAGAAAGAAGGAAGCTACCCCATTCAATGAACTTTGGTCATTGTGTAAGATTGAAGAAACCATGTTGAAGGCAAAAAGCGATGTAGGATCAAACGAGCAAGTTCAAGCATTTGCTTCCATGGCAACGAGGAAAGGAAAATTTGGGAAATTTAGTCCTCAGAAAAACAAGAAGATCGATATGTCGAAGATCCAATGTTATGGCTATCAGGAATATGGGCATTTCAAGAGAGATTGTCCTCAATTCAAGAAGGACAACAAGAAAAGGAAAGAAAGGAATGAAGTCCATGTCACCGAAGAAATGGAAGAACCTGGGAAGAGGAAATCAAAGAAGGAAGAAGTGAAAGATCTCTACTATGACTGAGAAAATCTTCTTCACTTCGTTTTTTTCAGTTTTGAAAGATAACTATCATGGTAGAAAGAATTGTAAGTATGATAAGATGCATCATATTAAGAGATGGCATCATTTCAAAAGCATACAATTCAAGCAAGAGCTCATGACATCATTATAGAAGCTTAAAAGGATAGCTGAAGTAGAATTCTACATGTATGTAGCAATCATCCAAGAAAGGAAGTCGCTCTTCGTAACCTCATTGAAAGCATGAGTAGTATATATGGTTGAAAGAAATTCATCTAGCATGATAGAAGATAAAAAGAATTCATCATACATCATCATCATTAGAAAGGAGCATTTGCAGGATGAGGATAATCAAGATCCTCCATTGGAATCTTCATTAGAAGGTTCACCTCTACTTGGAAGAAGCAAGTGTCTCGTTGATCATTCCACCTTGTGTGGGATCCATTGTTTAGAAGGATGATGGTATGGTGACAAAGGAGTGCAGCATGTCAAAATGGTTGAAGAAATTTCAAGCAAGGAAAGGAAGTTGTCAAAGTCTGGATGACCAAAAGAAGAAAAAAGGTATGTATATATTGTAAAAATCTCTGTTTTCCCACCCCGGTTTTCAGTTTCTCCTTATTTCTCCCATGTAGTTAAATGCCCATTCCCATAACCATACATTTAATCAGTGTTGATAATATCGCCGATATTTCGGCGATATTCGTAAATATCGCGCGATTTTCTCGAAAACGAAATTTCGGCTGGAAAATATCGCGCTATTTTGGAATTTCGAAAATCTCGCGAGATTGCCGAGATTTCGGCGATATTTGTATAAAAATCGCGCGACGATGGTGAATATCGCCGGCAGAGTTTATAAATTAGGTTTTTGTAACTTGTTTACCGTCAAACCGTGATTTGATTTTCGTGAGCTGGAGAGAGACGCTGCGAGTGCGAACAGTGCGGAGGGTTTGAAGTTTTTGGCTGCGAAGGAGGGTTTACAGCGGCCAGTCTATAACTTATAAGTTATTACAGTGATCGCATGGTTTGTAACTTTGTCTTCTACAGTCATCGCATCTATATTTTGTGGATTGTATTCTACATTGATCGCATGGCTCTTATTTATCCCACTGTCCACATATGTTATCTATGGCTTGCCTCTATTCTGTGAGCATTGCTCATAGATTCTTAAATGCCCAAACTGTGATTAAAAATTCTCCTCGGCCTTGGTTCACGAGATGTGAACATTCCTTGCTGTTCTGTGTCTTGTTTCTGAAATAATCACCGAATTTATTTATTTTTATCTGAAATGAAATGTTTTGACTTATATTTAATATTTATAGTGATTTCGTCTAGACATGAAGGGACACGTCTTCTGGGAGCAGGCCGACTTGAATTACTGGTTTATTTTTTTGGTCGACTAGGCTGCAAAAAAAAATTTCTAACTTAAAAATTCATTATCTCCTCAACCACCGGGAGTTTGAGGGCGAGTAAGGGCTCATTAGCAAGATAAAAATATACTCTATAAGACGGTATAGGTCTCACTGTGGAAAGATGACTCCAAGGTGTCAAAAAATTATTTTCTTTGTGACTGCTCTTTGAAATATTTAGTGCAGACTCATAATGCACTAGAAGTCTGTCCTTCTGCTTTGGAATCTTGGCTCTGGCTCTTAAAAGCTGGGATGACATTTCCCTCTTGGTGTGTCAAATAGTCAATCTTCTTTACTGTCTGTAAGAATGCTGTCTCCTTCAGTGCTGCAGCTTGGTTAACATCCCAAATTGGCATTCAATGCATCACTGAACCAAAAGTCAATAATTCCAAAATATCAAATTGACACAATTCAATATGGCTTTTCAACTACTCTTCCTGAATCCTGAGTGCTTGAGCTCTTTCTCAATAAGTGGAAATATTGGCTTCTTCTTTGTAATGGAAGGTCAACTCTCCTTCCCTCTATTGCTATTCCCCCTTCACATGAACCAACTAAATCTCATCGAAGAACCCTTTCTCTGTCCATCTCCTCCCTTCATAGAGGGCCAAAGGAAGTCGAAGAAGCGTTATCGCACACTCATTGTTTATGTGGCGATCCTGTACAGTGGTACACTTCTCTACCAGCTCTCTATATGCAAGGTGACCCAAGAAATATTTACAACACCTTCCTTGGGTGTTAGTGTTCTTTCATGCATGAAATGATCTTTTAGGCGTATTTCCTTTTTGCCACATGGCAACCTCTAATTGGCACAGAATTGGTCACATGGTTAATGATCTTTGTTGTCAGCTTCTTCGTTCTTGCAATGCAAGTGGAGATTTTCTTTTTTGAAGCCCTAAGCCTATGCTGCCTTTCATTTTGCATTAGCACTAATGGAGAGTGTAGAGGGTAGGTCCTTGTGCTTTAGTGTCACATAGCCTCTACATCTGCATTCACATTGCAAACTCTACATAACTTAGTCATGACATGGAGCATGGAGCGCAGATGCACTGAAGTCTGAAAGTGACTCTAAGGCCTGTGTTATCTCCTTAGTTAATAACTTAATCCCTTTGCTTTTGAGGGTCAACAAGTAACCAACATCATGATCAAAGTAATAGATGTTGTATAGGTAGCAATGAGCATATTACTCTGCTGCCAAAGTTAGCATACCTGTAAACCTGTATAAAGATATGGCTGAACCTGTAAAATTGCAGCGTTGCAGTTATACTGTTAACTTATACTGTTATTGCTCTTACACTTTTAATTTTTAAAAGCTAGGCTATTAAAAAATTAATTTTCTTTCAAGACCTTTGGATTTTTCTTGTAGAACTTTGTTAAAGTTTAGTCCATTTGTCTTTGAAGAATGAGGATTTGATAATGAGACCTGCACCCATGGAATTTCGTAAATTCGTATTACTTATTAAGTTATTAAGTTACTAATTCCAAATTTTTTTTGGTGCTGTAGGTTTCCTTTTGAGTTAGCCCACTACAAAATACAAATATGCCAAAAAACTTGGACCCATTTTGGGAGTATGGGATCCCTGATGGTGGGACAAATCGTGCATATCTTTCATGCAAATTGTGTGGGGACAAGATGACAGGTGGGGTTACACGACTGAAATACCATCTTGCTAGACTCCCTGGACATGATGTTGGCATTTGTAAAGTTTCTAGTCCGGAGCTTATACGAAAAGCTCTTGAGGCAATTGAAGAAAAGGACAGAAAGAAGGAAGAGGCGGAAAGAAACAAAGCTGAACGTGCAGGTAGATCTTTTGGGATATCTTCTCCTGATTTTGACGTTCAGGGTAGTGGCCCTACTGGCCCTAGTGGGAGGGGCTCCACAACTGGCACACCATCACATGCTAGCGCTACTGCTAGTGTGAATGCGAGGTCATCATTTTTTGTTCCACGAACAGGAGCTGGAGCACAACCTGGCATAAAATCGCTTGTCAAAAAAAAGGAGAAGGAAGAAGCAGATAGAGTCATGGGGAGGTGTATTTATTGGAGCGACTTACCTCTCAGCATCACAAAAACCAATCCATTTTGGCAACCAATGTGTGATGCTATTGCTGTTGTGGGCCCAGGGTACAAAAGTGCCACATATGAGGAGTTGCGGGGGCCAATTCTTCAAGCAGAAAAAGAGGACATCAACTCTAGATTGGCGGAGTTGAAACAGACATGGGAAGTCACTGGATGCACAGTGATGTCTGATGGTTGGACAGATAGGAAGGGTAGGACCCTTCTAAATTTCTTGGTACATTGTCCTAAAGGTACCATGTTTATTAAATCGTTGGATGCATCAGAACATATCAAAGATGCAGCAACGATATGTGAGTTGTTAGATGGGTTCATTCAGGAGATTGGTGTGCAGAATGTGGTGCAAGTCGTAACAGACAATGCAGCTAATTATGTGTCTGCCGGCAGAATGCTTATGGAGAGGCATCCCACATTGTTCTGGACTCCATGTGCAGCGCATTGTCTTGATTTGTTGCTTGAGGATATGGGGAAACTCTCCTTCATCAAGGAGGCAGTTGATATGGCTAGGAGCATCCCCAAGTTTATTTATAACCATGCTTTTGTTCTTAGCCTTATGAGGAGGTTCACTAGAAACAAGGAGTTGCGGCGTCCTGCCATCACACGTTTTGCCACAACCTTTATTACTCTTCAGTCTTTGCTTCGATGTCAGTACGAGTTGAAGCAAATGTTTGTGTCTAATGATTGGCGTGGTTGTAGATACAGCAGGAGACCTGATGGGAAAGCCATTGAAAAAATGGTGTACTCTGAGACATTTTGGCGTGGAGTAGAAGAAGCATGTGCAGTTAGCGAACCTATAGTAAAGGTTCTTAGATTGGTGGATGGAGAGAAGCCTGCAATGCCTTATTTGTATGAGGGCATGGATAGGGCCAAGGAGGCCATTCGTTCCTATTATGCAGACAAGGGTTCTGCTGGCCTTAATAGGCAGATGATGTTATGGGATGTGATCGATAGTCGGTGGACAGGGATGCTTCATCGACCCATTCATGCAGCAGCACTCTTCCTCAACCCTGCATTTGCATACAAATGCAATTTTTGTTTTGATGGCGAGGTGATGGAAGGGCTCCATTCCTGTATTGAGAGGATGGTACCTGATTCTGAGCTTCGTCGCAAAATCAGCCGCGAGATACATAATTATCAGGATTGTGTTGGCCTATTTGGCTTTGATGATGCCATTAAGGAAAGGGCCCTCTTCATGCCACGTAAGTGACAAGTCATCACTCATTAGAAATTAGAAATTTGAATTTAATTATGTTTTAACTTTTAAGTTTTTGAATTTTTTATTTCATTATTTTGTTGTAGATCTTTGGTGGCGAAGCTATGGTGCAAGGGTACCAAATTTGCAAAATTTGGCTATACGAATCTTGAGTCAAACATGTAGCTCTTCAGGGTGTGAGCGCAATTGGAGTGTATTTGAGAAAATACACGCCAAAAAGCGCAACAGGTATAACTTTGAACTCAAGCCTTCAGTTGAGCAATTACACTTATTGTAATTTTTAATTTTTAATTTATGACCTTCAAGTGTCAAGACTCAAGAGTCAAGAGTCAAGACTCATTACTTTTTTTGACACTCTTACAGGTTGGAGTTCGCACGCCTCAACGATTTGGTGTATGTGCATTACAACATCCGACTTCGAGTGAGGCAAATAGAATCACCAGTGGATCCAGATGCCATTTCCTTAGACAATATTGATGTATTGTCTCCGTGGAGGGTGGAGTCTCAGGAGCCCATATTGGAGGAGTCACCTTCATGGTTGGAGGAGCCAGTGGCAGATGATCCATTAGAGCAGGGGCAGCAAGAGGAGGACTCAGAGTCAGAGGAGCAGCAGCACTTAGAGGAGGAGCAGGAGGAGCTGGAGGAGGACACTGCGGGAGCATCAGCATCAACACCATCTGCTATAGATATAGGAGAGCATAGCTCCATGCCTATCACTCATTATTTGACATTAGGTGCAGAGGCAGTGTCAGGGCCTTCTACTACTAGGGGCAGGCCTGACAAACAGCCCATCATGTTTTCCCGTAAAAGGGGGAGAGGGCAGTAGATAGATAGCTGCTAGTTTTATTTGTTATGCTACATGTAACTCATGATGATGAGATACTTTTATTATTATATGTGATGTTATTTTGTATTGGTTCTCCACATTTGAGTCCTTGAATGGACAATTATCAGGGATTAGCACGATTTGGTATCGCCTTTGATATATCATTTCTATTTGACATCATATATATCAGTGTTTTCTTCATATTTATGTGCTAATGTGTTTAAACTTTATTTCATGTTGTTATTGCTTTATATGTTTAAAAATCTGAAAAAAATGAATATATTATGCATTTTTTATGCTTGCTTTTGTTGTTTAAATTCTGAACATGAAGATGTTGCTTTAAAAATTAAAATAGTTTCTTGAGTGTTTGCTGGGCACTGTATAGTTATACTCATTTAATGCCAATTTTTTGTTTTTTTTGTGCCCTAGGTTTGAATTAGTTCACTACAAATGTCAAATATGCCAAAAGCCTTGGACCCATTTTGGGAGTATGGGGAGGCTGTTGGTGGGGCAAATCAGGCATATATATCATGCAACTTGTGTGGGACCAAGATGTCAGGAGGGATTACACGATTGAAATACCATCTGGCTAAACTCTCTGCATATGATGCAGCAGATGTGATGCCTTGTATGGTTTCTAGTGCAGAGGTTATACAAAAAGCTCGTGAAGCAATTGCTGAACAAGACAGAAAGAAAGCTGCTAGGGAGAGGCCAATGGTCTCAGATAGATAGCTGCTAGTTTTATTTGTTTTGCAACTTTTGCTACATATAAGTTTATAACTCATGATGATGAAATACTTTTAAACTTTTATATATGTGATGTTGTTTTGTTTGAGTCCTTGATTGGACAATTATCACTATCAGGGATCAGCAGGATATGTGATGTTATTTTAATTTTTGTTTGAGTCCTTGATTGGACAATTATCAATTTATCACTATCAGGGATCAGCAGGATTTGGTATCGCCTTTGAAGTTTGATGTATCATTTCTATTTGACATCATATATATCAGTGTTTTCTTCATATTTATGTGCCAATGTGTTTAGTTCATGTTGTTATTGCTTTATATGTTTAGAAATCTGAAAAAAAATGAATATATTATGCATTTTTTATGCTTGCCGATATTTGCCGATATTTTCGCCGATATTTCCAATAAGATATTTTCCGGACCCTCGCCGATATTTTCCCGATACCGATATTATCAACACTGCATTTAATAGACTGAAAAAAATAAATATTGCTGAAAACACAAATTCTGGAAATTTTTCAGAATGCTGGAAATTGCAGAATTAAAAATCAGCAATCAAAAACAGCCATTAAAACACATTAAAACACTGATATTTTTGGTCAACTTGACCCTGAAAAAACCCCCTACAACTCTTGGGGAAAACCAGTTTGAGAGCTCTTCTTTATTTCTGAAAATTGCCTTTTTACAGTGAGAATTATTCAACAAAAAATCAGCAAGCAAATTTACAATTTATCTCCTTTCCCGTGCCTCACAGCAATCTGGAAATTACAGCAAACAGGACAGCAATAAATGCTGTACGGCCTCTGTTTTGTGTGCAGAAAAATCAGCAAACTGCTCCTCGATTTTTGTGCAAAAATCTGCCTTTCACTATGTGCTGAATCAGCTGTACAAATCTGCTCAACTGCTGCCTTGGAATGTGTGCCAAGCTGCTGTCTCCTTCTCCTCCCTGCTCAGAAATCTCTCTTGCTCTCTTGCTCTCCTTCTCCCAATCTGCTCATGAAAGAATGAATGACTTTTTCCTCCTTTTCCTCCTTTAATATAACTCCAAGTGACTTTTGGGTGATCCAAGTGACTTTTGGGTGATCTCTAAATCCAATGGCTGAAATAGATTTAGATCAATGGCTGAGATTAAATGCTCATTTAAATCTCACTTTCTATTTTTTAGTTCACCCCACTTTAATAAAGACCCACTTAGTCATTTATTTCCAAAGTCACTTTTCCTTTCTAATTTTTCATTTACTTTAAAATTAGACTTAGTAACTTTATCACTTAAAGTCACTTTTAAATTAGATTTAACTTTATAAAATTATAAAGTCACTTTAGGAGAAAAATTAAATTCTTTTGGACACTTTTCCCTAGGCCAAAGATCAAAGCCTAAGGGAACCACCTGTCCTCCGGTACCAAATTTCAACACTCCCTCTTACCGAGGAAGGTGTTCCTCACCACACCCATCTTGTCTCTGAAGTAAACATGCTTGCCCCATGGTGCTTTGGTAAGGATATCTGCAACCTGCTCACCAGTGGAAATATACTCAAGCTTCACAGCTCCCTTCTGAACATAGTCTCTGATGAAATGATATCTGATCCCGATATGCTTTGACCTGTCATGAAATACTGGATTCTCCGTGAGTTTAATGCAACTCTGATTATCACAGTAAATCACTGAAGGTCTCAACGGCTGACCAAATAAGCCAAACAACATCTTGCGAAGCTAGATAGCCTCACAACTAGCTAGACTGGCTGCCATATACTCTGCTTCCGCTGAACTCAGTGCTACTGACTGCTGCTTCCGACTGAACCATGACACTACTGCTGAACCCAACCCAAAACAACACCCTGAAGTGCTCTTCCTATCAGAAGCACAACCTGCCCAATCAGAATCAGTGTACCCTGCCAATCTCACTCCATCTCCCTGCCTGTAGTCCAGACCATAATCCACTGTCCCCTGCAAGTACTGCAAAATGTGTTTTGCAGCCACCCAGTGAACCTTCCTAGGCTCACACATAAACTGACTCATCGTGTTGACTGCAAAACAGATATCTGGTCTAGTGTTGACCAAATACATCAAGGAACCAATCAGCTGCCTGTACAATGTGGGATCCACCAACTAGGAATCCGAAGCATGAAGCTTCTTCCAGTTGGTGATCATCGGTGTCGACATGGGTCTACAATCCTCCATGTGGAATCTGCTAAGGATGTCCACAATATACTTCCCCTGCCCCAGGAAGAAATGCCCCTCCTCCTGCCACACCTCCAAACCCAAAAAGTAATGCATCAAGCCGATGTCCTTCATCTCAAACTCCGCCGCAAGATCTCTCTTGCAGTGCTCTATGAGTCTCTCTGCACCTGTAATGATCAAGTCATCCACATACAGCACCAGAATGAGAGGCTCCTCACCAATCACAATAAAGTAAAGGTTCGGATCTGCCTCACTCTTTGTGAAACCCATCCCCTGCAAGTATGCATCTATCCTGGAGTACCAAGCTCTGGGAGCTTGCTTCAGGCCATAAAGGGCCTTCTTCAATCTGCACACATGGGACTCCTTCCCATGCACCTCAAAGCCCTGTGGCTGCTCAATGTACACCTCCTCCTATATGAAGCCATTGAGAAATGCGGTCTTCACATCCATCTGGTGGATCTTCCAACCCATCTCTGCGGCTATCGATATGATGGAGCGGATCGAAGTATATCGAGCCACGGAAGCGAAGGTCTCCTCATAATCAACTCCCTCTACCTGGGAGAACCCTCTAGCCACAAACCTCGCTTTGAATTTCTCAATGCTGCCATCTGCAGCATGCTTTACCTTGTAAAGCCATCTGGAAGTAACCACGGATTTGCCCTCAGGCCTCGGCACCACCTCCCAAACATCATTCTTCATGATAGAAGAATACTCCTCCTGCATGGCCTCTCTCCAGACCTGCTGGCTAACTGCCTCCTCATAGCTAGAAGGCTCAGAGTCAAGGATGCTGGTAACCATCGCCATATAGCTACAAAACCTCTCAGGTGGTCTACTCTCTCTGACCGGCCTCTTCGGCTCAGCAACAGATGTGGCATCTCTCAAGGTGTCCTGAAGCCACTTGGGTTTCCTCTTCCCTGAGCGCACTTCTCCCACTGGAGAATGAAACTCCTCCTCCTCATCATCATCAGTAGCCTGAACTCCTAACTGTCTGTCTGCTGTCCTCCTGCCTGCACCTGAACCTGTAGAAGCTGAGGTACCGTGTGAACTGTCCATCAGTGGACTCCCTAGTGAACTGCTCTGTGAATTGCTCTGCATGCTGCCCGGAGCACCACCCCTCTGGCTCGGCGAGCCACTGCTCACTGATGGACCTGACATCCTCATAGATGTACCTCCGGATCCTCCTGATCCCTGCCCACTGGATCCCTGCGACTGACTCAACTGCTGCTGAGGGTCTGGCTGATCCAGATACTCTAACTCCCGTGACCTCCTAAAGGCCCTGTCCTCCTCGAACTTCACATCCCGTCTGACAACAACTCTCCTCTGTGCAGGAATGTAAATCCGAAAGGCCTTTGAGATCTCACTGTAGCCCACAAAGATACCCTTCTCTGCGGTGGGCTCTAGTTTGGTCCTCTTCTCCTTGGGTATATAGGAGTATGTAATGCATCCAAAGATATGAAGATGACCAAGATCAGGCTTCTTCCCAGAGAAAGCCTCCTCCGGAGTCATGTGCCCCAAGGCACGATGCGGACTCCTGTTCTGCAAGTAAACAGGTGTGTTGCAGGCTTCTGCCCACAAGAACAATGGCAACCCCTGATCATGTAACATGGCTTTGGCAGCCCCTATGATGGATCTGTTCTTCCTCTCTGCAACTCCGTTCTGCTGGGGGTTGTAAGGAACAGTAAACTCCCTCCTAATGCCTGCCTCCGCACAATAGTCAACAAACTCTCCAAGGGTGTACTCTCCTCCATTGTCCGACCTCAAGGACTTGATCTTTCGACCTGTCTGAGTCTCCACAAGAGCTCTGAACTCCTAAAACCGCTTGAAGACCTCACTCTTGGTCTTCAAAAAAATAAATCCAGGTCCTCCTGGAGTGATCATCAATGAATAACACATAGTACTCATATCCACTCAAGGAAACATGAGACATCCGACCGCTCACATCGGAATGAATCAAATCAAGTATCCCCGTCGCTCTGTTGTCACTGCTGGGAAAAGGGGATTTGGCAAACTTGCCCATCGCACAACCTCTGCAAGTATCAAAGTGATCAGTACTGAAATCTGGCACACCTGTAGTGATCTCCCGCAATGTCCTCAAGGCTCCATGATACATATGTCCCATCCTGCGGTGCCAAATCTCACACAGCTCAGAACTGCTAGCTCTGCTGTCGGTACTACTGCTCAATGCCAAAAGGGGTTGGAATGCAAACTTGTACACCTTTGCATGGCGTACACCTATCACTCTAGCTGAATCAGCTGGAGCGCCCCTACGATACATCAACACCTGTCCTCCCCTGAACAGTACCTCATATCCTCTGTCCTCCAAAGCTGAGACGGATATGAGGTTCTTCCTCATCCCTGGCACATAAAGAACCTCTGACACATTCAAGGGAGGTTTGGACTCCCTCTGAAATGTCACTGTCCCCACCCCGACTGCTCTAACAACTCTGTCATCACCGAGTACTACCTCAATATCAGTGCCACTCTCTGAAAGCTCTGAGAAGTACTCACGGACTCCTGTCATATGACGTGAAGCCCCACTGTCCACATACCAGATACCTGAAGATGCTCCGCTAATCGAGGGAAAAGCATGCTCCCTCTGAACCTGTGTGGCAAGTGATCCTGCACTAGAGGACTCACACGTAGTGAACGCAAACTCTCGGTCAAAACGACCAGCAAAGTCCTCAATCTCTACTGAAGCTGCCACGTCCTGGTTCTTCCCCTTCTTCTTCTTCTTCTCCGGACACACAACTGCATAGTGTCCCATCTTTTGACAATTCCAACACTTCACCTTGGAATAGTCCTTCTCTGTGTTACCCTGTTTACCTTTACCTTTGTCTTTGCCCCCACCACCGCTTGTGGAAGTCTGCTTCTTCCCTTTGCCTTTCTTGCCTCCTGCCACCAGTGCTACGTCCTCATCCTGCTCAACTGGCTTGGCTGCCCCAAGCTGTCCTTTCCTGATCTCTGTCTGAATGCAATCATCCCAAAACCTCTCCCATGTGGGAAGGGTCTCACGTGCACAAACCCCATCAGCAAAGTTCAACCATGAACGGGGGAGGCCATTCACTGCAATACGCACCAACTCAGTGGATGGAATGGCCTCTCCAATCGCTGCCAACTCATCTCTCACATTAGTAATCTTTGTGAGATATCCAGCTGCACTATCATTACCCATCTTAATGTTCTTCAGCTTCTCCTTCAGGACCATCTTCCAGTTCTCATTGGTACTCTGGTAGAGATTGGACAATGCTGTCCACATCTCATGGGCATTGCTCTTTCCTCTCACCTGAGGAATGCAATGGTCTTTGATTCCGTCTAGAATCAGCCTCTTACCCTTATTGTTCTTCTTTTTATACTCAGCCAACTGAGTAACATCAGTGGGCACAACAACAGGGTTCTGTGCGGTATGCACCATAATATCCCAGACTTCTGCCTCCTCAAAGATACTCTGCATTCTCTCCTTCCAAACGTTGTAATTTATATGCCCATCCAGCCTATCCTCCACCCTCAATCCCAATGACATCCTGCTGTCCTAAAACTGAAAAATAGCACTGCTGTAGTAAAGATAAAACTACTGTTTATGAAAAAATCAGCTTGCGGGAATTTTCTGAGTGAAAAATCAGCAACTGTAATTTTTCCTTTTGCTGTCCCAAACTGCCCTTCAGCACTCAAGCTCTGATACCATGTAAAAATCTCTGTTTTCCCACCCCGATTTTCAGTTTCTCCTTATTTCTCCCATGTAGTTAAATGCCCATTCCCATAACCATACATTTAACAGACTGAAAAAAATAAATATTGCTGAAAACACAAATTTTGGAAATTTTTCAGAATGCTGGAAATTGCAGAATTAAAAATCAGCAATCAAAAACAGCCATTAAAACACATTAAAACACTGATATTTTTGGTCAACTTGACCCTGGAAAAACCCCCTACAACTCTTGGGGAAAACCAGTTTGAGAGCTCTTCTTTATTTCTGAAAATTGCCTTTTTACAGTGAGAATTATTCAGCAAAAAATCAGCAAGCAAATTTACAACTTATCTCCTTTCCCGTGCCTCACAGCAATCTGAAAATTACAGCAAACAGGACAGCAATAAATGTTGTACGGCCTCCGTTTTGTGTGCAGAAAAATCAGCAAACTGCTCCTCGATTTTTGTGCAAAAATCTGCCTTTCACTATGTGTTGAATCAGCTGTACAAATCTGCTCAACTGCTGCCTTGGAATGTGTGCCAAGCTGCTGTCTCCTTCTCCTCCCTGCTCAGAAATCTCTCTTGCTCTCTTGCTCTCCTTCTCCCAATCTGCCCATGAAAGAATGAATGACCTTTTCCTCCTTTAATATAACTCAAAGTGACTTTTGGGTGATCCAAGTGACTTTTGGGTGATCTCTGAAATAGATTTAGATCAATGGCTGAGATTAAATGCTCATTTAAATCTCACTTTCTATTTTTTAATTCACCCCACTTTAATAAAGACCCACTTAGTCATTTATTTCCAAAGTCACTTTTCCTTTCTAATTTTTCATTTACTTTAAAATTAGACTTAGTAACTTTATCACTTAAAGTCACTTTTAAATTAGATTTAACTTTATAAAATTATAAAGTCACTTTAGGATAAAAATTAAATTCTTTTGGACACTTTTCCCTAGGCCAACGATCAAAGCCTAAGGGAACCACCTGTCCTCCGGTACCAAATTTCAACATATATTTGATAGATTAAGTCATGTCGTCATATAGTTGCTCATAGCATGGGTGAATGCTCTAAGAAGAAGGATCTCTTCCTTTGGTAAGTTGCATGAAGGCATATGTCTTGAGCTAGCTCACATATTTACAAGATGAAATCAACATAATATGTCATCATATGGAATATGAGGTAGTTGACAAAAGATGAAGGAACTATGTATAGAAGTTCCTGGGAAGAATATGTGAGGAAAGGAAGAGGAGTTCGTGAGAAATGCAACTATGGTCACGTAAGATAAGATAAGTGATCAACATCCAATGACTAAGAGAATTGGCTAGAACATCTCCATGGAGAAGGCATGAAGACTCTGATAAAGTTTGTAAAGGAAGGGGACCCTTGACATTGAATACCTTGGAGATGTGTTTATGAATGTGCAAGATGTTGATGTTGCACGCAAGCAGATGTCATGATGAAAGGCCATCATAAAAGGTAACTTTGATTTGATGTTCATTTTGATTTTGAATGACATCTGGTTGAATTGAAACAGGGCTACCGAAAGAGAGTTGTGGATGTCACCTACAATGAAGAATGGATGGAAGATCCTGAAAGTAACATGACTTGGAAAAGGTAGTTGGATGAAAAAAGTCAGATGTGGACTAGAAGATCACTTTCCAATAAAGAGAAGTATGACATGACTGATATGGTTCGTGAGGGAAAGTGATGGATGGTCAATGCCCTATGAAAGATGATAGCTCCATAATGAATATGAGGTAGTAGATAAAAGATGAAGGAACTATGTATAGGAGTTCCTGGGAAGAATATGTGAGGAAAGGAAGAGGAGTTCGTGAGAAATGCAACTATGGTCACATAAGATAAGATAAGTGATCAACATCCAATGACTAAGAGAATTGGCTAGAACATCTCCATGGAAAAGGCATGAAGACTTTGATAAAGTTTGTCAAGGAAGGGAACCCTTGACATTGAATGCCTTGGAGATGTGTTTATGAATGTGCAAGATGTTGATGTTGCAAGCAAGCAGATGTCATGATGAAAGGCCATCATAAAAGGTAACTTTGATTTGATGTTCATTTTGATTTTTGAATAATATCTGGTTGGGTTGAAACAGGGCTACCGAAAGAGAGTTGTGGATGTCACCTACAACAAAGAATGGACGGAAAATCCTGAAAGTAACATGACTTGGAAAAGGTAGTTGGATGAAGAAAAGGCAGATGTCGACTAGAAGATCACTTTCCAATAAAGAGAAGTATGACATGATTGATATGGTTCGTGAGGGAAAGTGATGGATGGTCAATGCCATACAAAAGATGACAGCTCCATAATGAAGATGTAGATCATGACATCAAAAGCAGGAGCCCTAGAAGCAATTGATAGTACCATGATCTCCACCAAAGAGTTGAGAGTTGTTGGTAACAAGTCTCTGGTTAAGAGGGAGCTTGGACAAGTCCCTGGATAAGAGGGAGCTTGGGTACATTCCTTTTATAGGAATGGGTGTATCTTCCCTAGTTGAGAATGAGAGATAGACAAATCATTCTTGTCTTCATATTGTGAAGAAAGAATGGAGGATAGGGTAAGAATATGAGACTAATTCTGATACTCTTTGAGGATGAGGTAGGGCATCCAAGAGAAGAGTAGTCGAAGAGGAAATTCCTTGAGGATGTGTTATTCCCAGATAGGAATTGTCCTAAAAGGACATAAGCTATGAACACCTAGGTGGGGTGTGTGCCTTAAGAGACAATGATTATGGTGTTTGTCAGTCATTGGTCTCAACAACATTGTGCTCAAATCTTGTGGAGAGATAGAGTTGTTAGTCAAAGCCTTGTTATGTGACAATGTTGGTTGGTATGATATAAGCTGATAACATAGCTTATGAGATGGCTTAACAATCTGACTCTTCTTATGAGAATTCTTCAGTTTGAGAATGTCCAAGTACCTTGTATGGATTATTAATACCTCCCTAGTTAAGAGGGAGTGTTGAAATATGTAACTAGGTTCAGTCTTCATAATGACAAATCTAATAATGATTTTATGTATTTATTGTAAAGAGAAAAATAAATTTATTTTTGTCATTCTTAAGGCATGGGTTTCATGCTCAAAGGAAATTTATTTTTAGGTCAAGCACCCATTGAGTGCTTCTAGGGCTCGTCTTTGAGTCAACAAGTCATAAGAGTCATTATTATGTATGAAAGACCCTTTTGGGCACATTATATATTGTAAAGAAAATTTATTTGAGTCAAATCTAGAGCCAAAGATCCTCCAAGACCTCGTCATGGTGCAAAGAACAAGTCGGCCTAAAGTTAGCCATATGACTTAAAGAAAGACCTATATATAAAGGAGAGTTCGACCTCACTTGAAGGACTCACTCACTTCACTCAAGTCCGATCAAGGAAGAGAAAGGGTACAAAGAAGAGAAGGATAAGAAGGAGAAAAGAAGAGCGAGAATTTTGGATTTTTTTGGGCTACTTCTCTCCACAAGTGCAAAGAAACTAAGTCACCCTTGCAGCAGCTAAGACCGAATTAAAGAAGTCAAGTTAGGGCATAAAATTATCATTCTTTGCAAGCAAAGTTTCCAAGGAGAAAAGATCAATCCAAGCGAAGGTGAAAAGAAGGAAAAACATTATCTCTTCCACACGTGCAACGTCTAGGGTTTCTGCAGAAGACTCTGCTGGGAGGTCGAAGTTGCAAAAGAATCTGTTGGGGGGTCAAAGTTGCAGAAGAATCTGCTGGGAGTTGAAATTTCAGAAGTTGCTTAGGTCGAAGTTGCTGGAAGGAAAACTCATCAAGGAGGGAAGGTTTGACTTGGTCTTGGAGGAGTCTTGGTCAAGGGTAATAGGTCTTGGAATTCGTCAATTGAAGTTCTATAAGAAGAAAAGAATTCTAGTGGGTTTTCCTCTCAAGAGAAGAGGTTTTGGCCTTGGTTGATCACCTATATCTTGTGTCCTCTTGTCTTATTGTTCTTTATGGTTTGGTAGTTGTTCGATGAAAAGATCACTAAATATAATCAAGTGAAAAAAGAAACTAATTAAGCAAAATACATCTCAAGCAGTTATCAAAGATGAGAAATCACCTAACTTGCTGCCCCTAGATTTCTCAACATGGTGTTCAACATCAAGTATAGTCTTCAAAAGAATATTGTAACATGGTAATCAAGTTCAATCCTTGGGCACTCTGATGAAGGAAGACTCTTGTGAAGATGGACCATGAGGATGTTGATGATTTTGATGAGAAGGTCATCATGATGTCTAATATTAATATTTCTTGTTGGTTATCTGCTTGACATATTGTTTTGCTACCTGGAAGGACATTACAGGAATATATGAAGAATGTTGTGGCAAGCTCAACATATGATTTTGGCAATGATGAGGTCAAGATGCTTTCATCTTGGGATTAAAAGGTAGCAGTGCAAGAAGATAACTTGAAGTTCAAACAAAGAAGATCACTTTCATTAGAAAGCTATGATTAGATTGAAGTTCAGTAAGGCTCAATATAATGCCTTCACTGATAATGACAAGATGAAAGTGATGTACAATAGTGATCTTGTCAAGATTGAAGGAAAAAGATGGCTCCATGATACCCTGGAAAGAAGAAAGCTCGATATAATGAAATATGAAGGAAAGAGGGAGCCATGCAGCTATCTCCAAAAAGAATAGGTAGTTGATACTCTTATGGAAACAAGCTAGAGAGCTTGTAGTTATGACTTCTCATAGTACAAAGAAGTCGAGGATCTCCTCTATATTTAAGAGGGAGCAAAGGAGTCTCCTTAAACTAGAGCTAGGATTTATTCCCTAGTCAAGAGGGAATGGGGATATCCTCTCTAGATGAAAGGGAGTGATGATGGACATCACATGTGCATTCTCTTCTTCATGTGCCATGCACTTGACCAGGACTAACAGACGAAATTCTAAGTGAAGGCCATGGAGAAAGAATGGTGGAGGATTAGATAAGCCTTTATGGGTGCCTTAAGGATAGACAATCCAAGAAACGAAAGACACAGACACTCTTTCAAGATAGGACAGGTATCCAAGACAAGAGTGGTCGAAGAGGACTGAAATTCTTTGAGTATTGGGAATCCAAGATAAGGATAGTCCTAAAAGGACATACCTAGTGAACATCGGAATGGGCTATGTGTCTCAAAGGTAGTGCGGTATCACACATAAAGCCTCCCAACATAATGCTCTTGAATGAAGATTGAGCTTGTCATGTTAGGCCTCAATGACATGTTGATGCTTACAGTTGGCTTACCAATCCAACTCTTCTTATTAGAACTCTTCAATTTGAGAATGAAGTTGTACTGATTGTACAATTATGAATACCTCCCAGTTAAGAGGGAGTGTTGGAAATGTAACTAGTTTTGGTCTTCATAATTGTTATTGTACTCATTTCAATATGTCTTTTATGAAACAAAAAAAAGGTTATTATTTTAAATCATGGGTTTCATGCTCATTATTGATGGTCTTTTAGGTAGAAGCATGTTTTTCATGCTTCTAGGGTTTGTTAAGTCATAAGATATATTGTCATGAGTCAAGAGAGTCAACATCATGATTATAAGACCCTTCCGAGCAAGAGGTAACTTGTAAACATAGTATACAAAACTAGAATTGGTGACCAGACCGATCCACCTATCAAACTGGGTTTCAAACCGGAACCGATCAAACTGGGACTAGTCAAATCTTAATTAACCGGTATTTAAAAAAGTATATGAAATAATTAATTTTTAAAGAAAAAAACTATTTTTAAGATTTAAAACCATGATTCCAAACCAATAGGAACAAAATATGCAAAGTTTGTTCATCTATATACAATGTAAAGGTGAATATATCAAAATGGCACCGAGTGCAATACATGTCACCAACAAAAATACATAATTAATGAGGCTCTAAATGACCTTTAGAGTCCAAAAACACAATGCTACAACCTATGGGGCCACTAGCCTACTACAAGTCTACATATCAGTGATTAAAATGATCACTCCTCATCATGATCAAACTCATCACCACTACTAGACATCGAATCTTCAACATGAGCTACATAAATAATTTGGCTCAAAGTTTGAGGACTCCTAAAACTCCTTTGCAATGTCAGTAGTAGTGGTAGTAGTAGCAACAAAACTAGGCATCAAAACTACAAATCATTGATCAAAGTGATCACTCATGAAACTCATCATTAGTTCAACGCTACTAGAAATGGGATCATGAAAAAGACATACATAAACATTATCCAGCTCAAAGTCTTCAGACTTGGATTGCTCAACCTTATAATATGATAGATATTGAAAAAGTTTAACATGTCTAACCAATGGTTTTGGTTTGAGTGAAGGGTTCATCTCCTCAACTTTATAGTGTGGTAGAAAAAGCTTAGCATGCCTAACCAATTATTTTCCTTTGAGTGAATGAGTGCATTTTTGTTAAGGCCATGGTGGAAGAGTTCAAAAATCAATACCACCGACATCAACAAAGTTCAACAATCAATGCTACCAACATCACAGTACTTAAAGGGCTTCATGCTCTTGACCAAATGCTAAATCTCATACCCTCAAGCATGATAGAATCAAATTGAAACATTGCAAACCCCCAAACCACGTGTTTGGTAATTTAATTGATGTTAAATTACTACATAAATTAGCGACCAGGGCTAGTATACTGATGAAATGTGTGTGCATTGTTTGTGCTAGGAGTCCTTATTATTCAAGCAATTCCTAGATTAAATTGAGATATCTTTATGCACATACGCTATTTAAAATTTATTAAAACAACTATCACTCTCGAATAAAGTAAAGATGTCACTTAGCCCCAAGGGTTAGCTTAGTTGGTCAAAAACCGTGCCTCGCCATCGGGAGTTCATAGGGTCGAATCCACCCGAAGCCCTTGGGGTCAGGTCTTGCAGTAGGCCGAGGGGCGATTTAGCCTAGCTATCGCCCAGATTTTTCTGTGGACGTAGCGATCACTCACTGACCAGGGTGCTCGTGAACCACATGCAAAAAAAAGTAAAGATGTCACACTTAACAGAAATGAAACTAAGTTTATCACACTTGAAAGAAATATCACATTTGCAAAATGAAACTAAAATTATCGCACTTGCTCAAAAGAAAGATCACACTTGCAGAAATGAAGTTACTCTGAAATAGAAGACGAAATAATCAAACCCAAATTACTTTCAACAGAAAAGGAAATTAATCTAAAATATCACACTTGCTTAACTAAATAATGAAATTAAATTTAAATCACTCTGAAAAAAATGAGAAATTAACTCTATAATCACACTAATTGAAAATTGAAATCTTCCTCACTCTAATGTGATTTAACTTTGATGTAACTCAAACTATTCTACAAATCCTAAATCAATCCACACTCTGTAATACTACTTTTCATGTGCATAAGAGATCTTCGTTGCACCCCTTCATCCTACAGCAAAATGATTAAATAAATCATGCTTTAAACTCAATCCTAAACATTCATTCAAAATCGAAACTGGACAATTACATGAACTAATTAAACACTATATAAAATGCAGAAACGATAAAACCTTACAACTCCAGGGGGGCCTCCTACGAGATGTAGGTAACAGCACGACTTCTTCAAAGGATTATATACGCATTGAAATAACGCACAGCAAAGGTATCAAACAAAACAGAGTTTATATAACTATAAACAGAGTTTTCAAAAATAATATTTAGATTTGTCTTTATCATGCCAAGAGGTAGATTTATAACTTTTATCAATAATTGTTTTAGAGATTTATGAGCCTCTCCTACTCGACAGAGACTAAAAATAAAATAAGAAGATAATATGACATGATTTCCTGATGATTTGCAATCGGACAAGCAAATCATGAGGCTAAATATTTGCTTCCATTAATTTTCTCACTCGCCTGGTTCGCCTTAGGCTCCTTCGTTGGTTGACTTCCACGTTGACTAGGCTTATACGATGTTCTTATCATCAATCCAGGTCATGAAGATAGGTAAATATTGTTATCCCAACTATAAGCCACCTGCCCATATGTCTCGTTCCTCGGCTAGAGTTTCGGAACCCATAGAACCTTCAACTATGTTGTAGAATCAGTCATTAGCTACAGGATTGGTGCAATTCAGTAGCTTATGCAAATATTCAGTTAAATAATAAATAACGATGAAACTTATGAAATAAAAGATGTTTAAGTCCCTGCTATTACCATGAACCTTGTAAATTGATGCTCAATTAGAGTTATTAGAGTCAAAAAAGAGGATGGAGTGTAAGAAGGTTGTCAAAAAGAGACAATGTTGGGCTTCAACATTCCCCCACACAGAAGACATTGCATGTCCTCATGCACAAAATTTCAAAATTTGTAATCATTCTCTGTTACTGAGCTTGTTCAGAGGCTTGAGCAAGAACATCAAAGTTAGTCCTTCTTGCTTTCCTAATATTCACTGCTGCCATCCTTGATTTCTTCATCAATATGCGGTTCTGCAAACTTGTGACCTTTTTCATAAGAAATTTCTTTTTAACTTTCAATTTCTTATTTTTCTCATACCATAAACCCAAATGTAACAAGATGTTATCATTTTGAGTTCTCTGGATTTCATTTTGTACCTTTAGTGTTTCATGTTCCTACTTCAAATGTCTATTTAATACCTCCAATTCATAGATTTCCTGCTTAAGAGTGTTTACAATTTGGGGTTCTTCTGGAGGATCAAAATGAATTCCTTCACTTAAAATTTCTTCTCAATTTGAGGATGATTCAACAATTTTTCCTGTAGCTCTTTGTTCCAGAGATTCTATGTAGTCGTATATTTCTTGTTGGACAGGATCAATTTCCGGAGTTCTCCTAGCTGGACTTGCAACTGGTGATGGAACTCTCGGTTCCTCTTCTTCTTCTAAATTGATGAATTCTGGAGATTGTTGAGATTGTTCATGTATTGGTTTGTTAAGCCTTGCACTTCTTCTTATAGTTGATGGTGATTTTTCAGTAGTACGGGGACGCTTTTTAACCTTTTCTTGTTTTGTTTCTCCTTTTGATGTACTTTCCCCTTTATTGTTGGCTATCTTTCTTCTAACATTTTTCTGCTTAAGAGTTTCCAACACACTTACAAGAGGGGTTTCATCATCAGAATATTGATCTTGTTGTGTTTCTTGTGCAGGTGAGTTTTCCTTAGGGTTTGAGGGAAACTTTCTTCTACTCTTTCTTGTTTTATTACTAGGTTCTTCTTGTTCAGCTTCTTTGAAATGATTTCTAATCAAAAAATCTTCCCAGTTATCCCCTTTGCTTTTCAGATGGGCTTCAATTAAAATTTTCACTAACCCGTGATGGTACAAGGCATTATCTATGAACTGTATTTTCGGTTGAATGTTTCCAGCGATTTTTCTCAAACTACGAAGCAGGAAGTATGGGAAGTTGATTTCATTACCATCAAGAAAATTCATCATCAAGCGAGCATGGTAAAAGAACATGTTTTCAAACCTACCTTCACAAGTTATGAATTTTTGAATAGTTAATAGAAAATTTCTCCATTTAGTCTTTAAGGCTATGATTGGAATTCCCTTCTTAAAGACGAAAATTTCCATCCCTAGATTTCTAAGGAAGACTTCCCATTCTTTCTCCTTAATCTTCTGGTTCTTGAACCAACTTTCCCCAATTCTCGATAATCTGGTAGCTTCTGCTACGAATGACTCTGTCAAAACCAATTTAGTGTCTCCAATCTCTGCTTGTATACCATCATATGCCCGAGAAAATGATTTCGTAACTTCTTTCTCATGCCCATCAAAATTTTCAACAAATCCTAACCACTGCGCTTGCTACAACTGTTGTTTCACCTATGGGTATCCTTCAAGAAATTTAGCCCCATTCGGTTTTGAGCATACAATGACTCCCATGCTGAAGAAGTCTTAGTCCCTAATTGCTCTTTTTGACAGGGTTATGGAAGGAGTTTGGTTATGGAGTAGGTCAAAGAGATGGAATTTGGGTAATAGGTGAGGCGTTTTCAGCAATGGAACAGGGCCGAGTGGAATGGATATGATGCAAGGAATTGTGACGTTATTCGAAGGAAGTGAGATGATATACGTAAGGAAGGGAGTAAGTTTCAATAATAACAAGATCTCATATCGAATTCATATCCTTTCGACATGATATAGATATTTTTGTTAGAACAGAAGTCGTGTCATAATGAGGGTAATCATTACACAAAATGGAGGTAGCAATGGTCATTCATCTATTTAATTTCATAATTCAATGTTTTTCCCTTTATTATCTAACTAATATTTACATACCTTCTATCTTGCCTTGCTAATTTTTTGGATTTGTCCTTTTGTAGGTTGTACTCAAGTTGCTTTAGTTGTGATCTTCATTTAATTTGCTTTTGTCATGATCTTCATTTGCCCTGGTTGTAATCTGTCAAGTTAGCTACAGAATTCCATGAGAGCTGCTAATTATTGACAATTATGTAGCTGTCTTATTTTTCAAAAGAGGAATAAAAAGAAATGGGACAAGAATAGAGAATTAAAACAAAAATCTATGCTGCCAAGAATTCTTGGTTTCAACTTAGATTTTCTCTATAAACATGCCAACAATATTGGTTTTCATGTTTATACAAAAAAAAAAAATCATATTTTTTTTTAAATAAAGTAGAAGGCTAAGTTGGAGAGGAAGAAAAATATTCCTTGACCAACTTCAAATCAAGATTATCTTGCAGATTTCTTATGAACTATTTATTTTTTAATGGTTTATGATATATTCGTAATCTATGACCATTTACAACGAAAGTTATTTTTTCTTCATCAATGGTTTTGATTCCGACTGCTCCATTATCAAAGACAATTTCAATCTCATAATGACCAAGCCAATGAGTTTGAAATTTTTCGTGAAAATCTTTAAACTTTGAATCAAAAAGCAATACCCAATCACCAGGCTGGAATTTTCTTTCTTTGATAAACTTATCATGGCACCTGGATCTTTGCTGCTCCACTATATTGGTTCTATGAATAGCATATTGTCGTATCTCATCAAGTTCACTCAATTGCTCCATTCTTTGTCTTTGGGCTTCTCATAGATCAAGACCCAATTTGGCTACTCTTTTAAAACTTAAGTCTTTATCTGAAAATCAATAGGAAACAGGACTTGTTTTCCATAAACAAGTTCATAAGGAGTGCGTTATGTTGTGTTTCTCCATGTGGTATGATATGCCCATAAAGCTTCTGGAAGCTTTTCTACCCAATCCCTTCTATGCAGATGCACAGTCTTGGTAAGAATTGCTTCAATTACTTTATTGGTAAATTCAACTTGTCCATTTGCTTGTGGATGATATGGAGTAGACTTCTGATGTTTGATTTTGTATTCCTCCATTATCTTCTATACCAATTTGGATGTAAATTGAGTACTTTGATCTGTCACAATTTCCCTTGGGACACCAAAACGAGTGAAAATATCCTCAAAAAGAAATGAAATTATAGCATTTTCAGTAGCAAAAGGAAGTGTTTTAGCTTCTACCCATTTTGTGACATAATCTGTACAAACAAGAATGTACATTTTTTTCCTTGATGGTGAATTGACTGGACCAACAAAATCCAAAGCCCATTTCTCAAAAAGTTCAATAAGTATCTGGGGTTATAGAGGCATTTCATCCGAAGAAACAGGTTTTGCCATTCTTTGACAATTGTCACATCTCTAAACATATTCTTTGGCATCCTTAAAAAGAAAAGGCCAATAGTATCCTAAGATAATGACTTTATAGGCAGTTCTTTATCAGCAAAATGTCCTCCACATCGTTCATCATGACAAGCGTTTAATATCTCTGGTACTTCATCCTCTCTAACACATCTTCGAATGATTAAGTCAGGTCTTGTTTTGTACAATTCTTCATTTATCCATGAATAAGATGCACTAGTTTGAATAACCTTCTTTTTTTCTTGAAGAGACAAATATGAAGGTAACTTCCCTGTGGCCAAATAGTTAGCAATATCTGCAAACCAAGGAGATTTAATAGATACTGCAAAAAGATATTCATCAGGAAAATTATCTTCTACAAGAACATCTTTATTATCATTTTGGATTCTAGATAGAAAATCAGCAACTGTGTTTTCCTTTCTAGGTCTATCCAAAATAGTAATATTGAATTCTTGTAATAACAATAACCATCTTGTAATTCTGCCATTAGTAATTGATTTATTCATTAAATATCTAATTGCAGAATGATCTGTGTGAATGAAGGTTTCATAACCAGTGATATAATGTCTGAATTTATTGATGGCATGTACAACAGCTAAAAATTGTTTTTCTGTTACAGTGTAATTCAACTCTGCAGGGGTCAAATTTTTCCTTGTATAATAAATGGCATAAGGAGTTAAATACTTCTGTCCTAATACAACTCCTAAAACTGTATCTGAGGCATCAGTCGAAATGTGAAAAGGTAGTTTCCAATTTGGTACTCTTAAAATGGGTGCTTCGGAAATCTTTTTTTTCAATGTTTCAAAGGCTTTCTAGCAGTCAGAATTCCAGATGAATTCACAATCTTTTGTAACCAATTTGAAAAGTGGAGAGGTTATCTTCGTAAAGTTTTCTATAAATATTCTATAATAGCCAATAAAACCAAGAAAACTTCTAACATCCCTTTGACAAGTAGGAATTGATAATTTAGAAATGACTTCTATCTTAGATGCATCCACTTTTATTCCATTTCCTGAAATATGGTGGCCTAAAACAATTCCCTCAATGAACATCATAAAACATTTTTCATGGCTTAATGAGAGATTTGCTTCTTTACACCTAATGAGAACTTTTTCCAAATTTTTAAGAGCTTCTTCAAAAGAGTTTCCATAGACAGTAAAATCATCCATGTAAACTTCCACACAATCATGAATTAGATCAGAAAAAATGCCTAAAATTGCCCTTTGGAATGTTGCAGGTGCATTACATAACCCAAAAGGAAGTACTCGATAAGCATAAGTTCCCCATGGACAGGTAAAGGTTGTTTTATCTTGATCTTCTGGAGCTACTTGGATTTGGTTATATCCACTAAAACCATCCAAGAATGAAAAATATTTTTTCCCTTTCAATGTATCAAGGACTTGATCTATAAAAAGAAGTGGAAAATGATCTTTAAAGTAGCTTTATTCAATTCCCTATAATCAATGCATACTCTCCATTTTCCATTCTTTTTCGGAACAATTACCAATGGTGAAACCCACTGGTTGTCTGATATTGGATAAATGAAATTCACATTTAACAATTTTTGTAGTTCTTCTTTAACAATTTCCCTTAGGTTTGGATTCATCCTCCTCTGGGGTTGTCGGATTGGTCTAGCATTTTCTTCAATATAAATATGATGCATACAAGTGTTAGGATCAATTCCTTTCATATCAATGTATTCCCATGCATAAGCAGAGGAATGTTCTTGTAACATCTTCACTAATTCTTTCTTTTGAGATTCTTCCAAATTATCATTAATATTCAAAGTTTTCCTTGGAAAAAATTCTATTAAAGAATTGTCAAATTTCTCCATAGAATGTAAAAGCCATTTGATGAGATGATAGATATTCAATATTACATTGTTCTTGAAAACTTTGATTTCGTTCACAATATGAGGAAGATTCATTATTTTCCATTAAATTTAAAATCTGATCTTCTTCATCTATTTGTGAAGTAGCAAAAATTGGTCATATATCAAAGTTTTCATTATCATCATCTATCCATACTTCACTTTCTACTTCTATTGTTATTTTTGCAAGAGGATATAATGTGAATTTCTTTGTCAAACTTCCATCAAAGATAAACATATCACCAGATCTACAACTTATAAAAGCATCAGCTATAGCTAACCATGCTCTACCTAGAATCAATGGATGTCCTCCTAGATTATCCTTCGGTGTCAAGATCATGAAGTCAACAGGTTATTCCCAAGAATTTAAGGATACAAATACATCTTCTAATACCCCATCAAGTTTGATAACAGATCTTTCTGCTAAGTGCAATAGTGTAGGTGTATATTGAAGATTGGGAAGTTTCAATTGGTTCATAGTTTGTTTACTCATAATATTTATTGTTGCTTCTAAATCAATCAATGTATTTGGAATTTCAATACCATTGATGTGTGTTTTCACAATGGGACTTCTTGGATCTAGATATTTCTGAACTGTTATTTTTCCCATCATGATATCTACAATTTTTCCAACTAACTGGATTCTTTTAACTTCTTTTCTTTTTCTTCCTGGTTTTTTAATACTTAACTCCCTGATTGTCTTTGCAAATATTGGTATTTCTTTGATAGCTTGTAACAAAGGAATTTTTATACAAACATTCTTCAGTTCATCTATCATATCGTAATCAAGCAACATAATATGTTTTTCTACCCCTTTGTCAATTTTCAATCTTTCAGGAAAAGGTGGATTTTGAACAGAAATTAAAGGTTGTTCTATAATGGGAGTTGAGTTTATTGGAGTATCATCAGAATGTACAGGGGTGGTTTGTTTTTGAGGATTTTCCTCTTGATGAAGAGATGTCTCTTTCTCAAAGAGGTCATCCTTCTCATATTCCTGGATAACAATAGATGGTGACTTATTTTCCAATATTCTACCAGATCTAAGTTGGACATTGTTTAAATCTAATGGAGTTATCATGTAAGTTTGGAAATTTTGTCTTTCTATGTTGTAAACAGGGTGTGAGTTTTTATTATTTGGCTTTGGAAGTCACTGAGCAAGGAGTTGATTTGGCTTTTGTGGAAATGGTAATGAAAGTTGTGAGCTTGGATTTTGAGGTAGAGAGGGTTGAACAAGCTGAGGAAAATATTGTGGTGGAAAAACAGGGTAAGGTTGTTGAAATTGAGAATATTGAGGATACTTGCCATAAGGATTTTGCCATCCTTGTGCCCAAGGTTGAGGCCAAGGTTGCCAAGGCATGGGTGCACTCCAATTACTTTATGGTGGTTGTGCATATGTTTGAGTGTTGAAACCTTGAGTTGTATTTGATTGTGGAATTTTCCATGGTCTCTTAGCGATATAACAAAGAGGTTCTACTTGATATATCATTACTTCCTCTTGATAGACAACTTTAAGACCCGGTATTGAAGGACATTCCTTTGTATCATAATTTTTTGCACATATAACACAAGTTTCTACACTTTTTAAGTCAAGGGGGCATTCTCTCAAGGCATGCTTCTTTCTACATTTTCGACAAAAGATGGATAATGCAACATTTTTAGCTCTTTGCTTGTTTTGTATTTTAAGGGTATCTATTTGTTCACTAAGACTCCAAAATATTTGTTTTGAAATTGTCAAGCAAATTGCCTATTTCAGCCCTACTTACTATCGTCGTTGCAGATTTATTAATCCTAGACATAACAGGATCTCTTGGATTTTTCTCAGTTCTTGTCTTCCCCTTGAAATGTGTATGCATAACTCACAAATATCTCCAAATGATAACTGATAAATATCTCCTTTACCCATCAAATTGAGAAGATCTATCCACTCATCTCTGATAGATTTTAGCGAGAGAGCTTTCAAGGTTTATTCATCTAGAGTATGCATTTTAGCCCTTTTTACAATATAATCAAATATTTCAACGAAATCTTCAAGATTTTCATCTTCTTTTTGCATCACTTTAAAGACTTCATCTTTACGGTTATGGGGCATGCAATAATCCTTGTATTTTTCTAAGAACGCATTTTCATTTCTTCCCATGTTCTTATAGAATGTGCTCCTAAACCAATAAACCATTTTAATGCTACATCTTTAAGAGTGGCTGGAAACAATTTCAATTTTTGAGTATCAAACAAATAGTCATAGGATCTACTCTGACAAGAAACTGAGAAATTAACTCTATAATCACACTAATTGGAAATTGAAATCTTCTTCACTCAAATGTAATTTAACTCAGATGTAACTCAAACTATTCTACAAATCCTAAATCAATCCACACTTTGTCATACTACTTTTCATGTGCATAAGAGATCTCGGCTTCACCCATTCATCCTACAGCAAAATGATTAAACAAATCCTGCTTTAAACTCAGTCCTAAACATTCATTCAAAATCGAAATTGGACAGTTAGATGAACTAATTAAACACTATATAAAATGCAGAATTGAAATGTTAATTAAAAACGATAAAACCTTACAACTCGAGGGGGCGCTCCTGTGAGATGTAGGTAACAACACAACTTCCTCAAAGGATTATATACACATTGAGATAACGCGCAGCAAAGGTATCAAACAAAACATAGTCTTTTTCACTGTAAATAGAGTTTTCAAAAATAATATTCAGGTCTGTCTTTATCATGCCGAGAGGTAGAGATTTATATCCGCTATGGGAAAATTGGTCGGTTTTGTCATAAGTCTGTCGGTTCTATCATAAGTCGGACGATTCGTGGCCGGTTAAACCAAAATCGGTGGGGTTGCCCATACAACCCAACTTTTCAACCACTTCAACGCCCTGGACTAATGAACTGGCTGGTTTGACCAGTTTACGGTTTGAATCAGACGGTTTTGAATACTATGCTTGTAAAAGAATTTATTTCGAGTTTAAAAGGTCTGGAAACGTCCAAAGTACAAGTCATCTCTTTGACTAACCCTTGACCTGCCTTTTGACTTGAGTGAATTTCCAAGGCATTACCACCTCACTTTGCGTGTGGGATTAACATTTATTTTCTCCACTTTATTTATTTTTGGGTTATTTTATTGCCACATTTTCTCTTAGACTTAGGAAAAGTGCATTTTTAGGGTCTATAATTGATTTTTCACCCCTCAATGTGTGTCTTAGTAAAAAGTTGAGGTGTTAAGGTCTAATTTTGATTATGCATAACCCACACAACTTCTCTAGATATCACTTATTACAATTTATATAAAAAATTTACTAAAAATCTAGTTTTGCAGTATATTTTGTTTATTTTAAAAAATGACACCTAGACCTAATCAAGTTCCACGAACTTTACAAGTGATCTAACATGGTAATATACATGGACTCTAGAAACTAGGACTGACTTAAGACCTTACCATCAAGCCACACTGCATCTTTGGGAGTACATTTGAGAGAAAAAAAAAACTCAATTAATTAATAAGCGATGAAAAGCACAAATAATTAATTAAGTGAAAAAAACTCCCTAAAGTGAACTCACTTGATAGCAAAGTCATAAGCTACCTAGGCCTATTACATGGCTTTATTCATCATGTCACTGTCACTTTTACAATATCCCCATAGGGTTGCGGAACCCGAGTACAATGAAGAAAAAGAGAGAGAAGGGACAGCCCTGATGAAATCTAGAACTTTGTAAATGCAGAAATGTTGTGAAATATCCTGGGCATGGAGTCTTCAGGTGTACTTCAATGGTCAACAGGCCATACCCTCAAGGGTTCGCTAGCAAGGGTTTTGATTTTATTTCATGCCATAGTTAATTTTGTTGTTGAAGGCTTTCACCTTTGGAGGGATCCCTTCTAGTGAAGCTTTGATTTCATAAATCATAATTTGTCTTCATTAAAGAAGAGGCTAATTTATTTTCTAGGGTTTTAGCCTCTTGCCTTAGTCCACGAGCATTCGATAACCAACTTTAAAACATGCATTCATCTTGGCAACCAATTTCCTTACTGACGATAAGGCACTTCAACCCTAATTCAAATAACCAACCATCATTTTTTCCATAATTCTAATTCTTGTCATTATTTTTCCATAAATTCAAAAAAATACAAATTTAGAAAAAATATAAAATTCAAAACATATTTAACTAGGTCCAGCTTAAATTCGGTCTTAAAGTTGGACATCTTAGCAATTGTGCTTAAATAATTGATATATCAGCCCAAGGACAAATTCAAACCTCTTTATTTGTGCTTAAAACATTGACCTAGAATAGCTTTTAGGGTGTTTAAGGTGTTTTCTCAATTCTAGAAATTATTTATGGAAATACTTTTCCAAGGATTGGTGAAATCCTAAGCCTATGCTTTGGTGGAGAAAGGTGGTCCCTTGCCTACTTAAACCTAGTTTCATATATATAAAAAATTAATGCATATTATTCATATTTGGAAATGATTTATACCTCCCAAAGTGTTGGAAATTGTTTTACTTTGATAGGGACATTTTTCAGATAAGAATGTTCTTAGTGCTTTTAGGTTTTTGAGTCAAAGTCCTATTTTGGACCGATTGTAAAAGAAAATGGAAAAGAAATTTTAAATGTAATTTTTGGTACATAAACCCCTCTAGATGCCAAGTTGATCTACATGTCAAGTCGGCTCCGCTCCAATGGACATGTCTATTTGCACCCCCTCTCATCTATATAAATAGAGGGTAGATGGAGCTCATTTGGTGACACACACTTGGTTGTTTTTGGTCTGAAATATCGCAGAGAAGATAGAAGAGATGAGGAAGGCCAAAATCTAAAAGCAAGGATTTCTTCTTGGAGCTAAGGTTTGTGGGTGTTCTGCCTTAATATATCTCTAGTTGTTGGTCTATTATTGATGAATCTGTTGGAAGGAAGGAAGCCTTGGCTTGGCATCTAAAGGGGGAATTTTTGTCATTATGGGTCTTGGATATCTCATTTGATTTGATTCTATAAGAAGAGATTTTATGGGTTTTCCCCTTGGAGGGGTTTTGCCCTGGCTTGTGTTGAAATATGTAACTAAGTTCGGTCTTCATAATGACATATGTAATCATGATTTTATGTATTTAATTAAAAAGAGAAAAATAAATTTATTATTGTTATTCTTGAGGCATTGATTTCATGCTCAAGGGAGATTTATTTTTAGGTCAAGCACCCATTTAGTGCTTCCAGGGCTAGTAATTGAGTCTACAAGTCAATTGAGTCATTGTCATGTATGAAAGACCCTTTTGGGCATGTTACGTGTTGTAAAGAAAATCTATTTGATTCAAAATACCCTCCAAGACCTCGTCATGGCACAAGGATCAAGTCAGCCTATATGAAGGGACAAATCAGCCTAAAGATAGCAATTCGTACCCCTCAAAAGCTTATATATAAGAAGGGACTCAACCTCATTTGGACACATTCTCAAGCAAGTTCGATCTCCTAATATAGAATCTGGAAGGACGAAAAGGAAGAAGAAGAGCAAGATTGAAGTTTTGGGCCTCTCTCTCTCTCTCTCTCTTGTGTTAGGGTTTCTACAATTTCTGGGTAAGACGAAATTTTGAAGCTGCAAGGTCGAAGTTGTGAAGTTGCTTCTAAGTCGAAGTTGTGAAGTCGCAAGGTCGAAGTTGTGAAGATGCAAGGTCGAAGCTGTGAAGTTGCTTTTAGGTCGAAGCTGTGAAGTTGCAAGGTCGAAGCTGTGAAATTGCTTCTAGGTCGAAGCTGTGAAGTTGCAAGGTCGAAGTTGTGAAGCTACAAGGTTGAAGTTGTGAAGCTGCTTCTAGGACGAAGTTGTTAAGTTGCAAGGTCGAAGCCGTGAAATTGCTTCTAGGTCGAAGTTGTGAAGCTACAAGGTCAAAGCCGTGAAGTTGCATCAAGGTCGACTAGGTCGAAGTTGCATAAACTGTTCTTGGGGGTCGAAGTTGCTGAAGAAGTTGTTGGAAGGTCAAATTTTGTTGTTGGATGCTGTGCAAATCAAGAAGGAAAGTTGATTTGGTCTTGGAGGGTCCTGGTCAAGGGTCATAGGTCTTAAAATTCGTCAATTGAAGATAGATTCTATAAGAAGAGAAGAATTATTGTGGGTTTTCCTCTCAACTGGAGAGGTTTTGGGCCTGGCTGATCGCCTATATTTTGTGTCCTTTTGTCTCATTGTTCTTTATGGTTTGGTAGTTGTTTGATGAAAAGAATACAACAATAATTAAGGTGAAAAAGAATCTAATCAAGACAAACAAAAATACATCACAAGCAATTATCAAAGTCAGGTAAATCACATAATCTAGTTGCCCCTAGGTTTCTCAACATGGTATCAGAGCTAAGGTGACAATACAAGGAAAGGCAGCTAAAAGAAGGACACTCAAAGGCCAAAGCACTAGAAGGACTATCAAAAGGAGTATCAAGAAAGATCAAAAATTGTGATCGAACCCATCAAGAAGACATTCACAAGGACCAAGTACAAGCAAAGAAGACCTCAAAATCCTAGCTTATCAAAAGAAGGTTTCTCACTTGAAGCATTGTTGGGAAGCTTGCACATCATAATCAAAGATCCTCAAGGACCCTACCTAGAAGGACTACACTTTGAAGCATCTTGAAGACTCTACATTCAAGGGAAGCAAGAAGAGGCGTTGTCATCATCATCAAGGAATCAAGGTGATCTCCCTCTCTTTGAAGGATCACTTTTGAAGGAAGACATCTTCATCAAGAAGACATCTTCTATTATCAACATCATCATCAAAATCAAGAAGGCATCAAGTTGAAGATATTGTCATCAAGAAGCATCTTCACTTGACAAGTAAGTACCTTTATATTTATGACTGAATCTGCTATCAAAATGACTTCATTTTGCAAGGAAAGCAACAAATTGGTTGGGTCATCAAACTTTCTTGCATGGAAGAAGAGGACAGATTTGATCCTCATAGAAAATGAAGTCGTTGAACATGTTAAGGGATCAATTACTAAGCCTCCAAAGGAAGAAGCTCAAGCTCTAGCAAAGTATATGAAAGGGGGAGTAACGGATCAAAGGATTCTCATTGAATCCATCAGGGATCCCCTCATACCCTATGTATCGAATTTGGAGACATCAAAAGAAGTAAACGATAAACTAGTAGAATTGTTCTTTGTAAGTATTGTTGGAGAAGTGATATCATTAAGACAAGAACTCTACAAGATGAAGATATCAAAGGGAGATGGAATAGCCTCATATTTTACGAGGGTATTAGAAATAAGAAACCAACTACAAGAGTTGGGAGAAATAATGTCTGATAAAGCAATGACCACCATAGTGCTCAATGCACTGCCCGAGGAATGGGGCAACTTTACATCAAGCATCTACGGAAAGAAGGAAATTACCCCATTCAATCAACTTTGGTCATTGTGTAAAATTGAAGAAACCAGGTTGAAAGCAAAAAGTGATGGGGGATCAAACGAGCAAGCACAGGCATTTGCTACCATGGCTAAGAAGGAAGGAAAATTTGGAAGGTTTGGTCCTCAGAAAAAGAACAAGGATATGTCAAAAATCCAATGTTATGGTTTGTTGTTTTTCCACAACCTTGGTGTCTAAGATAGAATCTTAAATCACTGACGCTACCAAAACAAGAATCACAATGAAGCTATTTTGCACAGCGGAATATAAACAACAGTAAAACTACTAGTGCACAAAATATAGACAACTTTTTACAATTTTGTACAATAACCCAACTTCGTTATATTAATCCAACTGAATAATACAATAGTCTAGGGCTCTCATACCAGGGATGATGGCCCTCATACATCCATTAGTACAAGAATACAAAACTGGGGCTTGGTGTTAATCCATCGACAACCAATCTGACCTCAACAAGATACACTGACCATCTGGTTGTCGCATGCTCTCTCAGCTCTTCTCGATTGTATCCTATACCTGCCCAGTCTGTCGGCTCCCAATCTACAGCACTACCTCTATCAACGATCCAAGTCCATCTGGCCACTGAACTCGACTGTCCAATCCACTCACTAGTTGTGCCTTAATCCATCAAGGGCACAACACATCAAGACTAATGTTGAGTTGTTCACAACTCCGTTTGTGAACAACTCTCACTATGCCCATTGTTGTTCCTCAGCTACTCAAGGACTTCAACCCACTATGGTCTTCCTAGGTTGCTCCAATGAAGACCAGCATAGGGCATAGAGGGTTGCCACCTATCACTACAAGATGTTCATCTCCCACAATGAACACGGGCTAGGAGGACTGCCCATCTTCTGTTGTAGATGTCCTTCTCCACACGACAAGTCTAGGGCTACTCAAACTGCTCTTGGCTTATCAGACCCTTGAGCTCTTCTTCTGCCACTCTAGCAACCACCTAAGTCCATGAAGATGGTGCACACCGGGCTCCAACTTGGGCACTATCACGTTGTCCTCCAACATACCATAAATGCCCAATCCAATGTCCACACTTGGTCCACTCTCACGCTGCCCTCCAACAAACCACGAGAGACCAATCCTTGTTGTAACATCTGCTTCTAGTTAGGGCATCCAACACCTATGAAGCCCTTCCTCTTGGATGCCAACAGACTTCTCTTAGGACACCCATTCACCTACAAGTCACATCAACTCAAGAGGACTAACATACCTCTACTCTGCAACCTCCTGCTACTCCTCTTGACATGACACATAAGTTGTTGATGTGGTTGAACCTTGGGATGTCCACACACCTCATCCACTAGCATCTAACTCAACATCAAACACATAAACCACAAATACCTTGATTCTTCATGGGTTGATGTCAATTGTTGTAGGTCTGAACCTTTGGCTAGGGTTGTTGGCACACTGTTACAGCACCTCTTCCTCACTTCAAGACCTTCTCCATAGTTGCGGCCTTCAAGACCTTCTCCATAGTTGTGGCCTTCCCTTACAGACTTTTGTCCACAACCTTCTGCAATTTTGGGCTAAAGCCAGCCCCAAATAAGCCTTCTTGGCCCCTTGTTCCAAGGAGACAAGGCCTGCAGCCTTCCTGTAGCTACAGGCAGCCTTACAGCCCACCTGTTCCAAGGAAAATGAGACCTGCGGCCTACCTGTTCATGTTCTATTGGGTTGCGGCCTAATATGAGGAGAAGAACCTCTTAAGGCGTCACAAAACATTGCCCAAAACTCCCTAAAGGCATGTGACTGCCTCTTTGTTCCAGCTCGGACATCCTAGACCATGAAAAAGACCCAAAACAAACCTCGATCCCATTCGACCTTGTCCTTCTGAGCTGCGGCTACTTCAGGGCTACATTTCTCATGAGAATATGCACATTGGATGTGAGAAATGTCCTCATAATTCTCCCTTTTTTATAGTATTTATGTGGGTGTCAACAAACAGCCCTAAAGAGCACCTTAACATCTGGCCAACTTGAACAGCCCTAAAGAGCACCTTAACATCTGGCCAACTTGACCTAGTAGGCCTCCTCACCCACAATTAAATTCAAAAATTAATATCTCTTCAACAACAACTTGAAATTGGACAATTCTCGATGCGTTGGATTCGTCTCATCATCTACTATCATCCTCATCCATCACATGTTGCAATCTCATCACGGATTTGGCCCAAACATCGATGGGTGCAAAACCCCAAGCTTGGGTTTCAAGCTCACATGTGGAGCTCCTTCCTCCAAACCCTCGATCCTCAATACTTGGAGTACCTCCCAAACTACAAATATCCACATGGTTGTCAGGAATATGGGCACTACAAGAGAAATTGTCCTAAACCCAAGAAGGACAACAACAAAAGTGGAAGGGAAGAAGCCCATATCACCGAGGAAGTGGAAGAAGTTGAAAAGAAGTCAAAGAAAGAGGAAGTAAAAGATCTCTACTATGATTGAGATAATCTCCTCCACCAAGTTCTTTTCAGGTTTTGTAAAGTATAGCTATCATGGTAGGAAACATTAGAAGCATGATAGGATGCATCATTTTAGGAAATGGCATCATAATAGTCTTATGAACTTAAAATCATAACAAGTAAATTGGGAGTCGAGTTGGGTTTCACTTCGATAATGTGTTAAATTTGCCTTTCCGGAGGTAACTTCATTGGTAAATCTCGGAAAACCTTCTCGTATCTCTGGATCAAGAATGAAATCTCTGATGTTTGGTGAGTCCCTTCTGTCGATAATAATTCCAAGTGCTAACATTGTGCAACAAATGCTAGTGCTGCCTTGTGAATAAGCTTCTTCATCTGTTGAGTGGAGATGACTTGTGTTGGTGGTGCCTGAAACCCGAACAATTGATATTTTCGTCCATCCCGTTTGAATCTAATGAATTGTTTTATGTGATTTGTTGAATAAGTGCCTAGTGTTCTTAACCATTGTACACTTAAAATAGCATCTACTCCTCCTAGGGGAACCGTATAAAAACTGGACTCCATTGCATAGTCGCTTAATTGCAACTTAACTTTATGGCACTTGCCAACTCCATCTATACACTTTCCATCTGCTACCATAACTTTTAAGTCTGCTACCGGGTAAGCAAAGATGTTCAATCTTTTTGCAACATTGACATCTACAAAGTTGTGCATACTTCCTGAGTCCACCATCACAATAACGCTTTGCTTCTTGATGTAACCTTTAAGCTTCAGTGTCTATGGTTGAGCTATCCCTGTGATGGCTGCTATGGAAATTCATGGCATATCGTCTTTTGATTCTGGACTAGGGTTTGCATTTTCTTCATTTTCCTCTTCGTCAGAGTTGTCTTCTGAGGATTCCTCTTCTTGTTTAGCTTCACAGTTGTACAATTTTTGTGTTGCGCATTTGTGTCCTGCATAATACTTGTCTCCGCACTTCCAGCATTTGCCATCCTTTTTCCTATCGACATTAGATTGTTGTTTACATTTTTAGCAGCTCCTCATCTAAAAACCCTCTCTGCCTTACTGCTAATACTTCCCATTCGTGAGTGTATTCACTCACTGATCCTTTTTGCTTCAAGTGAACAAATCTCTCGTAGACATCATCCTCCTCGTCATGAAACCTTTTTAACAGAGCGTTTTTAAGGTTTTGCCAATTGAACGAGCAACCTATGCATTTAGACGACCACTACAAAAACCAATCGTATGCTTCTGCTTCTAAGTAGTTGGGATGTAGTCACGACTTTTTCTTGTTCTCTAAGTAGAGGGTTTGCTAAAAAAATTGCATCCATCTTATTCACCCATACAACGACGCCTTTAAAGTTCTTACCATCATACTTCAGTAATTCATTTTTTATTTTAAGATGGTTCCTTCCAGAAGAATGAGTATAATATTGGCTTCCTTCGAAGTGAATTTAGGGTATTTGTTGCTTCTCACGCCTCAGAAAGTCATGCTCTAGAGAAGTCTCCCCTTCTGGAGTCTTGGGACTCTGTGTAGCTAAAGGTGGATCAGTCTCTTTGAAACATCGGCTCATCAAGTTTTTTAAGTAAGAGATATCGTTGGCCATCTGGTCTTGCTTACTAACTGACTTCTCGATGCTATCCAGGCGTTTATTTAGCTTGCTGATGTCCTCTTGGATCTTTTTCATACCGTCATTGTTGTCGCTCGTCATTTTGTTCCGATTTTTTTGAAGACCCAATTTTTTTTAATTAAGTATTTTTAATAATAATAATTTTTATTTTTTTTTTAAGATATTAATCAATTAAATTATAGTTACGTATATATAATTTTTATGTGATTATTATATACGTATGTGTTATATCATATAACATTAATTAACTCACCCGATGAACTGAACGGTCACGTCACTCAGTCCGACGGTTGACCCTACCCTCCATGCAGATATCACCACGACGGCAGCCCAACTCGGCCACAGCAGTGGATTGCAGTGGCAGGTCAACACAGAGATCACCACGACTGCAGCAATTTGACAACGGTTTTAGAAAACCTATGACGGCATGTGGTTGGCGGTTTCAGTTAGCGTATCGAAGCATGCGAAAACAATTAGCGCAGCGTTTGGTCGTGGTGTGAGGTTGTCCGTAGGAGTATGCTACGGCTCGGCACAGCCACGTCTCGGAAAACATGCGGCTGGCCAGAACACGCACGGCCATGGAACACAGTCGTTGTCTAGCCGCAAAGCACCGTAACTACACAAGTCACGACAATTCTCCACTCCGCCTATTCCGCCTTGCAGCAGATTTTCACGGCGAACACAGGCTGTAGATGGAAGGCCCGTAGGGCCTAACAGCGAGCAAAATGTTGTGGGTGTCACCAGTCTAATGCTGGCTTTGATACCACTGTTAGCAATATAAATGTCTAGTTTGTTGATAACTGATAATAAAACATCAGATAAATTCTAATTGTAATATGTTTATATATATATATATATATATATATATATATATATATATATATTGATAAAAATTGAATGATATTTACAAGGCTGAGGCGTTGCTCCTCAATGTTGCACTAATCGTTATCGGGATAGTATCAGCGCGAGGAAAAAATCGGAAAAAAATCATAATAATCGGGAAAAAATCGGTAATAGTCGATAAAAAATTGTTTGGTACAAAAATATTCATTTTTTTCAATTTTTTTAATATCTAAACCATCTACAACATAAAATAAATACATTGACACATAAATATGATAAAAGAACTAATATATAAGATGTTTAATATCATTTCTAGTGCTAAAATCACACATAATAGTGAATCATGTCCTGAATAGTAAGTCCTGACTCCTGAGTCCCAACTCAACCTCAAAATATCAACAAAAAATAAAATAATGTATCTCATATCATCAGTCATAATGTCATATACAATGAAATGAACCAAATAACTAAAATCTAATACTACTAATTTCCTTTGCCCCTCTAGATGTAGATGTCGGTGGAGTTGGCAAGCCGCAGTAGAATATGGAGTCTGCTATGCTCTAGAAGCTGAAGAACTAGGAGCTACAGGAGGTAGACCACGTCCTCTACTTGTGACAGGGGTAACTTGGATCACCTCCTCCTCCTCAAACAACGAAAAAAAAATCTCTCCCACGATTTTTTCCCAAAAAATCGGGCAAAAAAAAATTTTCCGAGTACTGAGCGCGATTTTATCTTTTTGTTGAAAATATCGCGATTATACGATAATATCGCGATTTTAACAACACTGGTGCTCCTTAAATAGGAGTTGACTAGCCATGCCTAATTTGAGAGATATGTCCGCTGGGGACAGATGTCTCTTCATTTAACTAATTATTTGCTAATTAATTGATTATAATTAATAATTTATTTATTTAAATAATATTTTAATATTTTATTTACTTGTTATGATTTTAAGTTCATAACAAATAGCATACGATTGAAGCAAGAGCTCATAAGAAGCTTGAAAGATAGTTGAAGTAAAAGTCTACAACAGTCATCAAAGGAGCTCTTGGTAGCCTCATTAAAGGCAAAAGTAATACTTATGGGTAGTAGAAGATCATCTAGCAGAGTTCATCATACATCATCATCATTAGGAATGAGCATTTGCAGGATGAGGAGAATCAAAATCCTCTGTTGGAATCTTCGTTAGAAGGTTCACCTCTCTTGGAAGAAGCAAGTGTCTCCACCTTGTATGGGATTCGTTGTTTAGAAGGATGATGGTATGGTGACAAAGGAATGCAGCATGTCGAGATGGTTGAAGTAATGTTGCACGAAGCGGGGACGCATAAGCGTCATTTCCCAAAAATCTAGGAAGTGAAGCATCTCGAAAGCATCTACTATGTAAGTATATTTTTTTATATTTTTTTGCATTTATGTTAAAAAAAACATCCAAAATACCAAATTAGTTGTAAAAGACATGAAAACATGCATATTTTTACATAAATCAAGATAGATATGGCATCCACTGTACATCAATGATTAATTATTCCACCATCAACCATCTAGAATCTAGATTCCTCTTCTCTTGTCTAGCCTTTACCTCTACTTCAATTCTATAGGTGTATTAGTCAACATTGCCTAGTTTTGATCAAACAGCCTAATCCAAGCCTTATAATATGGTAGAGAAAGCTCAGCATCCCTGATCAATGATTTTGACTTGAATGAAGGGTACATAATTGCTAAGGCCGTGACAAAGGAGTTCAACAATCAACAACACCAACATTGGGGTACATATAGGGCTTGGTGCTCTTGATTAAATGCCAATCACATGCCCTCATACATGATATAATCCAATGAAACCCCACAATCCCATTGATCCTGAAAACTAATTAAGTCTGTTGAATTTTGAATGCGATATGAAATTCTATTTTCTCCATATGAAGTCTGACGAGGTTGGAACCACTCTCAAACATCCTGAGCCATTTCATGGTAATGTTAAAAATTTAAGCAAAAAGATGGAAACGAAAGATAAAGGAGAATGTCACTTTTACTTTAAGAATTTAACATTACCATTAGGGAGCATCTAGGAAGCATCTAGGGAGCATCAAGGGGAACTTTGGGAGTATTCGGAAAGTGTAGTTCCTCACACAACAGTGCAAAATTTCCAAAACAAAAAACAAAAAAAGCCCCGCAAAACTGTGTCAAGCGTCCACCTTCTCTCGGATCTGCTCGCTATCCACGATGGATACATGCCCAAACCTCCAAGAATCCGCACCCGATCCTTTCCGGATCCGCAAATCAGGCAGCAAGAACCGCGGATCAAGCCCCCACAAATCCAATTTTCCAGGAACTGCCAATAAAAGTGGAACCGCCAAAAAAGGGTGGAACCATGGGTCTGATTTTCAGAGCGGTTCCACCGAAGGATCAATGGCGGATTTGTACAGGACACGGTTCTGCCTCCAAATCCTTGGGGGGGGGGGGGGAAGGTTCCTGCAAATATGGGTTGAAGTACTCTGAATCAAGAAAATGAAGTTGCTAAAGGAAGCCTAGATGACCAAAAGAAGGAAAGAGGTGTGTATCCATGTATTTAATTGATTCATGTCGTCATATGGTTGCATGGGTAAATGCTCTATCTCATGAGCATGATCAAAGAAAAGGGATCTCCTCTGGAAAGATGCATGAAAACATGGTTCACATATTGACTAGATGAAATCAACATAATATGTCCTCATATGGAATATGAGGTGGTTGATAATCAAGATGAAGGAACTATGGATAAAAGTTCTTGGGAAGCAATATGTGAATGAAGAAAGAAGAGATCATAAAAGATGCAACTATGGTCACATAAGAAAATCAGCATCCAATGACTAAAGAATTGATCATGACATCTCCATAGAGAAGAAAGACCGTGATTAGGTCCGCAAAGAAAAGAGACCCTTGACATATGAAGTCTTGGAGATGTGTTTATGAATGTGCAGGATGTTGCGGGCAAGCTAGATGTCATGATGAAAGGCCATCACAAAAGGTAGTTGTAGATACAGGGATACCAAAAGAGGGTTGTAGATGTCACCTACAACTAGCACTCATGTGGTTGGATAACATATCCTAAAGGAAGCATGACTTGGAAGAGGTAGTAGTATGAAGAAAAGCCAAATGTGGATTAGAAGATCAATTTCTGATAAAGAAAAGGATGACATGATTGACATGTTTTGTGAAGGAGCCCCACAAGCAGTTGATAGTCCCATGATCTCCACCTAAAGCAGAAAGTTGTTGGAAGCAACTCCCTGGTTAAGAGGGAGCTTGGGTACATTCCTTTTATAGGAATGGGTATACCCTTCCTAGTTGAAAGGGAGAGATAGACACATCATTCTTGTCTTCACTTTGGGAAGAAAGAATGGAGGATTGGATAAGCATTTGGCATTTGATACTCTTTGAGGATGAGGTAGGGCATCCAAGATAAGAGTAGTTGAAGAGGACCGATATTCTTTGAAGTCTAGAAATCCAAGATAAGAATAACCCTAGAAGGACATACTCTGTGAACACCAGGGTGGGTATGTACCTTGAGAGACAATGATGATGGTGTTTATAAGTCATTGGTCTCGCCAACATTGTGCTCTGATATTGTGGAGAGATAGAGTTGTTGGTCAAGGCCTTCCTATGTGACAATGTTGGATGATATGATGCTAAACAGATGGGTTGCCAATCCGACTCTTCTTATGAGTTCTTCAGAATGAGAATGTCCAAGTACCTTGTATGGTTTATGAATACCTCCCTAGGTAAGAGTGGGTGTTAAAATATGTAACTAGGTTCGGTCTTCATAATGACATATGTGTTGAGAAATCAATGCTAGTAGGATTAGGGTTAGATTTCTCTTTCTTGATAATTACTTGTGAATTATGTTGGCTTCTTTTACTTATTTGTTATATTATCTTTCATCAAGCAATTACCATATTATGTGTGCATGAAGATCACAAAAACACAAGACACAAGATGTAGGCACTCTGTCAGGGCAAAACCCCTATCTAGGGGAAAACCCAGTCAAAATCTCCTCCAATAATTTTCCTTGCGACTCTTCAACCTAGACAAAGACCTCCTCCACACCAAGTCAGCCTCTTCTTCTTCGATCCAACCTTCAACCTAGTAGCAGCAGCACTTCGACCCTAGCAACTTCGACTTGGCAGCTTCCGGCATCAACAGCAGCTTCGACTTGGAAGCTTCCGGCATCAGCGGCAGCTTCGACTTTTCAACATCACCAGCAGCATCGACCTTGACAAGGAGACTTCGATCACCTAAACCATCCCACACGAGAGACACACACACACCAAAACTTCAATTTTCTTCTTCCCTTCCTTCTTTACCAAACTCGCACTGCTTTTAGCCCCTTCCTTCAACTTAACATTTTTCCAGCTTCCACCTTCAGATATCGAACTATGCTTGAGAGAGTGAGATGCTCCAAATGAAGTCGAACTGCCTTGTTATATATAGCCTTCCAACGAGGTCGAACTGCCTTCCTTGAGGCCGACTTGATCTTCCTGAGGCCGACTTGGTGTGGAGGTTACATAATTCATTTTTGACGCAAAAATAATTACTTTTACATCGTTCGAAAGCCCAAGAAGGGTCTCATAAAATATACAATGACTCTAATGATTCTTAATTAATCCTAGAATTCCACAATGGCGACTTTGACTAATAAAATGATGACCCAAGCATGAAACCAATGCTTTAATAACTCATTGTAACAATAATAAAAATTATTTTGACAAATGCATTTTATGAAGACTTAACCTAGTTACATTTTTCAACAAAATGTAATCATGATTTTACGTACTTAATGAAAAAGAAAAAAAGAAAATTATTATTGTGATTCTTGAGGTGTGGGTTTCATGATCAAGGGAGATTTATTTTTAGTTCAAGCACCCATTGAGTGCTTATAGGGCTTGTCATTGAGTCTACAGGTCAATTGAGTCATTGCCATGTATGAAAGACCCTTTTGGGCATGTTACATATTGTAAAGAAAATTTATTTGAGTCAAAAGACCCTCCAAGTCCTCATCATGGCGCAAAGATCAAGTCGGCCTACATGAAGGGGCAAGTCGGCCTAAAGATAGCAATTCATACCCCTCAAAAGCCTATATATTAAAAGGAACTCAACCTCATTTGGACACACTCTCAAGCAAGTTCGATCTCCTAAGATAGAAGCTAGAAAGTGGACAAAAAGGAAGAACAAAAGCAAGATCATTGAGTGCTTATAAGGCTCGCCATTGAGTCCACAAGTCAATTGAGTCATTGCCACGTATGAAAGACCCTTTTGGGCATGTTACATATTGTAAAGAAAAATTATTTGAGTCAAAAGACCCTCATTTGGACACACTCTTAAGTAAGTTCGATCTCCTAAGATAGAAGCTGGAATATGGACGAAAAGGAAGAACAAAAGCAAGATCATTGAGTGCTTATAGGGCTCGTCATTAAGTCTACAAGTCAATTGAGTCATTGCCACGTATGAAAGACCCTTTTGGGCATGTTACATATTGCAAAGAAAATTTGAGTCAAAAGACCCTCCAAGTCCTCGTCATGGCGCAAAGATCAAGCCGGCCTAAAGATAGCAATTCATACCCCTCAAAAGCCTATACATTAAAAGGAACTCGACCTCATTTGGACACTCTCAAGCAAGTTCGATCTCCTAAGATAGAAGCTGGAAAATGGACAAAAAGGAAGAAGAAAAGCAAGATCGAAGTTTTGGGCCTCTCTCTCTCTCTTGTGTTAGGGTTTCTACAGTTTCTGGGCAAGACGAAATTTTGAAGCTGCAAGGTCCAAGCTGTGAAGCTACTTCTAGATAGAAGTTGTGAAGTTGCAAGATCGAAGTTGTGAAACTGAAGATGCAAGTCGAAGCTGTGGAGTTGTTTCTAGGTCAAAGTTGTGAAGCTGCAAGGTCGAAGCCGCGAAGTTGCTTCTACGTCGAAGCTATGACGCTGCAAGGTCGAAGTTGTGAAGTTGCTTCAAGGTCGAAGTTGTGAAGTTGCTTCTAGGTCAAAGTTGTGAAGCCGCAAGGTCGAAACCGTGAAGTTGCTTCTAGGTCGTAGCTGTGAAGTTGTAAGGTCGAAGTTGTGAAGTTGCATTAAGGTCGAAGCTATTAAGTTGCTTCTAGGTCGAAGTTGTGAAGCTGCAAGGTCGAAGTTGTGAAGTTGCATTAAGGTCGCAGCTATGAATCTACTAGTCGAAGTTGCAAAAATTGTTGTTGGGGATCGAAGTTGCTGAATAAGTTGTTGGAGGGTCAAAGTTTGTTGCTGGAAGCTATGCAAATCAACAAGGAAGGTTGACTTGGTCTTGGAGGGTCTTGGTCCAGGGTCATAGGTCTTGGAATTCGTCAATTGAAGATTCTATAAGAAGAGAAGAATTCTTGTGCGTTTTCCTCTCAACTGGAGAGGTTTTGGCCCCGGTTGATCGCTTATATCTTGTGTCCTTTTGTCTCATTGTTCTTTATGGTTTCGTAGTTGTTTGATGAAAAGAACACAATAATAATTAAGGTGAAAAGAATCCAAACAAGATAAGCAAAAATACATCACAAGAAATTATCAAAGTAAGAGAAATCACATAATCAAGCTGCCCCTAGATTTCTCAACAGCTTGGAGCCTATATCTTGCATTTTGTTCTGTGACCTTCATGTTTTTATGATCATTGCTTGATGATGGAAGAAAAACATAATAATAAAATTGTTAACAAGTCTCTCAAATAATTATCATGTAATGGAAATCTGTTAATAACTAAAATCCTCCCGATTTCCAACACTTGCCATCTTGTTCTTCACATCAATTTCCAAGACCAAGGAAAACCTTATTATGTACCTGCAATTCTCATTGAGAGGTCAAGGAAGAACAAATAACGCCAAGCAAGATATAAAAAGACAACAGATCAAAAATGAAACAACAGTAGAAATAATCAACAAGGTACTTATCTCTTAAGAGTGTATCGTCTCCCTCTTGATCTTGATCTTCTTGCATCCAATCACCATCAGGGAGTTAGAGTTTCTTCTTTCAATGGGAGCATTCCATCCTAGATTTGCTCCAATGCTTTTGACTGGTTGAGAACTTGGACAACATCACTCCCTGATCTCTTTCAAATCAAGATGCCCTTATGCATTCAGATATTAGAACCCTTTCCACATCAATCGAACAAGGTTGTCCAAGAACTTTTGCTCAAATATTCTCATAACTTTTTACTCTTCATAGAAGATGCAAGATATCAATATGTTTCAATTTCTGCCATTGTACAAGCTTGTCTTTACTTCATCTTTGCATCAATTTGCATAGCCTACAGGAGAGATCTGTCACTAGCATCAAACAAATGCACTTTGTTCTTGATCTCAATCCACCTATGTCCTGGCTCTACCTCTTCCCACATGCTAACAGCAGCATAGATGATAGACAATGTTAAACTCACATGGACAGCAAGACAGATGTGAAAGATAAATCAGTGAGTTCGTTTTTTATTAACATAAGATACACATTTATAGTACAATACGTGACTCTTGGGATTCAGATCCCAAGGTCTCTTGGACTGCTTTTGTCCATTCGAATTCCACACTAACCCTTTAGGATTAGGTGTCCAACATTCCCCCCCTTAATCCGAAGGGTTATGTATGAGTCCAAGAAGAGAGCTGTAATACAAAATGTGCAAAAATGCATGGCAGCACTAGGCTGAATGTGCTCTATGAAATGTTGGTAAAAAGGGCGGTGGTTTAAGGATGACCACCAACACTGGAATGCTTAGTGCAGTTCCCAGAACTCTTCCAAAACTGGCAAGAAACTGAAGTTTTCTGCTAGAGGAAGTGTTCTCAATCTGTGATGGTTTAAGGATGACCAACAACTCTGGAATGCTTAATGCAATTCCTGGAACTCTTCCAAAACTGGCAAGGAGCTGGAGTCTTCTGCTAGAGGAAATGTTCTCAATCTGTTCACGGGCATCTTTGTCTCTGGCTGCAACTCTGAAACTGGTGTGGCAGGTTGTGGCTCAGGCTCGCTTGATGTGGCTTTGAAGCTTGTAGATGACCATCATTTCCCCCCCTGTCAGATACAAGGTGAGAAGATGGAGAAAACTCAACTGCAAGACTGTTCAATACTCTGGAACAAGTTCTGACATGTGTTTGGAATATCTTCTTGGCTGTTGATGCCCATTGCCAAGAAGCGATCCATCCAAGATGAATCTTTGTTCTTGCAGGACGTTTGTTTCTGAAGCATCTGTGTGAAGAATGACTGGTTTTATGACAGTGCTTACATGGATGAAGATCAAAACAGTGATCTTTCAGATGGCCAACTCGGTCACAGTGTTGGCATTTCACGATCTGTTGTTGTCGTTGTTGTTGCTGCTGTGGAAGAGAGGCAGAGTCTGGAACAGCTGAAGCTGAACTGTCATAAATGAATCCAGCACTCTGAAACTGAATGGGCTTAGCATAGTCTGGAATATGAAAGGACAAGTCCTTGTCATATCCAAGACCAGTTTTGTGCTTGTTGTGGACAAGCTGTTCCCAAGGTTTGATAATGGGCTTGGGAAGTGCAGACTGAGTTTCTGCATCTGCATATACAACTGCTGCTTTATTTGAATGAACTGTACCATTATTAACATGCTGCTGATGGGTGGTTGTCTCAATGTTCTGAACAAAAACAGGTTCAGAATGGTGTCTATTTTGATGTAGCTCTTCTTGCTGTAGCTGTGATTCAAGCTGCAAAAAATCGATCTTTTCCTGTGCATTTTGTAAACATGTCTGAATTTCTGAGAGAGATCCTTTGCTGATTTGTAATGTGTCATCAACAGTAGATAATATCAGAGTTTTAAGGAACTGTAATACTTCACTGGTTCTGACCATTTTTCCTTTAATGTCTGATTTACACCTTTTAAAAACTGATCATAACTATGAACAAATGAATAAGCAGTACCCACTCACAATACTATGTCAAGAATCTTTTCCTTATCGCTGAAAATGCATTGCTAGAGTAATCCTGTTTGAGGCAGCCGCTGAAATTCCATTTTGTAGTAGAATACTTTGAAAACAATGCTAGGTTACGGTACAGGAGATTTAGTCTAATAGTGCCCTACAGTGACCATCATTTAAAAACAGCGCTCATTCAAAATTAAAACAGCGCATTCAATATATATATCACTGTATGCTACCAATATATATCACCGTATATATATCACTTTAAAACAGTTCAAATTCGATATCAGGTAGCTTGTCTAGTTTTATGGCGCCCACTTACATCCATCCATTAAATTCAACCTCAAATCAAAGAGGCTTCTTTATCAATAATAACTGAAGGCTGGGTTGCTCTAACACCATAGAACAACGGCATATGAATTCTTAGCATACCTAGTGAATCATTTCTCTGCAGTCCACACTGCCTAGTAGGATATAAGAAGGAAAGAAAGTCTATGAATTCTATATCTGGCCAGGAAGAAAGTCTATCAATATACCCCTAATGCATACAATTTTATAACAATGGGACTGACCCAGAGTATACACAGAACCCAGCTTGTACAAAAGCCCAGAATCCCTTGCGGCCCAATCATTCATGAAGAATGAAATTCTCAAGAATCAGAATAACTCAAATGAAACACCGCCAAAATGGATTGAGAATAACCTCCTGGACCCAATACAGGCTGTTATAAAAAAAATCCGCATAACGATCATTTTATCTCAACCCTTTTTCTGGTAATATTTAAAAGAAAGGAATATATATGTAAAATTATACATACGTCTTGCAAATTTACCATGAGGATCCTTCTTTTTCCTTTGACTGTAAGTTGGAACGAAGCATTTTTATCTGTTTGCGTTGAATAAACTTCTATATGATGGCGTGGGGTCCTGGCAAGCTTTCCGCCATGAAAATAGAACAGAGTGAGGATTTAAGACAAACTTTGGTTCTTTGATGCTTGAGCCCAAACTTTAGGCCGCAAAAAGTTTCAACGTGGATCACAAACCTCGAACACTATAGCACGAGTGAACAAAATTTGGAGGAAAGGTATCCGAAGAACATTCAGTATGAAGAAAAGGAAATCACCACCAGATCCAAAACAAATGCCAACTAATGGCAAACATCATCCTGCTAAGAAGGCGGCTATATCTGAAGCTGCATGGCTAAGACGGCCTTCACATCATTTTCATGAATCTAAAGTAGAATGCCTGATTGCTGCTGTTGAAGAATTTGGAACCGGAAGGTGGAAGGATGTCAATATATACTTTTCATTTTTCCGTCATTTCGTCTGAGGGTTTGTAGCGATGCGTGTAGAGGAACTCGGAGGAATTCTGAAACCTGCCTCAGACTTGGAGGCCGCTTCAACATATTCACGATCTCTAGCTCCAGGTCCGTCAGAAGACGCACAATCTTAACCGTCTTGAAGCCCAGCGAAACGATCTTAATTCCAAAGTGAGAGCGCTGAGGGAGGAATTACAGTTGCTCCAGGAACCGGGATCGTATGTTGGTTCTCACGCAACTGGAAACGCAAATTTCAAACGCACCAGGATATTAAAACGATTTTCAGCAGCATAAGTCCAGTGCAAGAGATGAAAGGGCGACAGAATGAGGCATGGGTATTCATGAGCAGAGGTGTATTCATGGGCAGAGAGGCAGCAAATAAAAAACTGATGCGCAGGGATTCAATGAGGTACAGGGAATCACGCAGAGAACATTATGGAATATGGAGAAACGCACATTAATTACTTATGATCTGAGGGCGCAGTCTTCAGAGGCGCTCAGGACAGAGGGCGCAGTCTACAGCAGTGGCAGCGCTATATGCTCAGAGAATCGCTCATTCAGCAGGGCAGAGGGCGCAGTGTCAGGGCAGAGAATGAAACGCATGACAGAGGCAGCGCTCAGGTATGAGCAGCTCAGACACAGAATTATGGGCAGAGGTGCAGGACTGACATGCACATAACAGGCCACAGAAAAACAAGCGGCTCTGATACCATGTTAAACTCACATGGACAGCAAGACAGATGCGAAAGATAAATCAGTGAGTTCGTTTTTTATTAACATAAGATACACATTTATAGTACAATACGTGACTCTTGGGATTCAGATCCCAAGGTCTCTTGGACTGCTTTTGTCCATTCGAATTCCACACTAACCCTTTAGGATTAGGTGTCCAACAGACAATGTCACATATGTAGCAAAATTCTGTGGTTCCAAGTCGATAAGAGATTTTGCTTCCCATATTCCTAACTCTATATAATTATGGATTCTGCAACAGCCAAGCAATCTTTGCCAAACAACAAAACTAGGTACAAAGGGCATTACATTGATCGACTTCGCTGCCTCATCTAATTTACCAGTACCATGCAGGCATAATATTCCATTCTTGGAGAGATGCCATATTGTTCACTCATGAGATCAAAGTACCTTGAGCCGTCATCAAGTTTACCTACATGACTACATGCAGATAAGACTGCAATAACTGTGATGTCATCAAGCTTTGTGCCTTCCTCTTGCATTTGTTCGTAGCATGCAAGTGCCTCCATGTTATGTCCATGTTGAGCATATCCTTGTTCCAAGACTGACAATCCTTCCTTAACATTCAACCTTAACCAATAATAGATCTAAAAGAGAAACAATTCAGATCTATCACCACTGGCCTAGAATCAATGTCACAGAGCTCAGATCTGATACCACAGAGATAATATCTACCACCACAGAGTTCGGATCTGTCACAGTGCTTGGATCTATATTACAAAATTCGGATCTGCTACCACAGAGCTAGGATATGCCAACACAAAACAAAGAATAATGTCACAGAACTTGAATCTGAGACCACAGAGCTAGGATTTGCTACCAAAGAGCTCAGATCTATGCAAGAGAATTTAGATCAGACACCACAAAGTTTGGATCTGCCAATAAGGAACAGCCACTCTTCATAAATTCTAAAAACTTTATTTTCAGCATTAGATTAGGAATACTTATTTGTTGGGTTTTCATTAATTACATCATATTAGTAAATTTTACCTTGGAGAAAGAGTTTAATGCTAAACCAAAACCAAGGATGGATACATTATTTCATTGGGCATATCTTACACTTGTATCTAGCCAAATTGCATCATGATCCGAGCTTTTATTGGTTGTAGCACACAAGATCTGCATTGAAGACCAAGATTTATGGCACTCAATATTAAGTTATCATTTCAAAAATCTCTCTAGTGGTTCTAGCTTGCTTATACTTGTCTATTTGACTGTTTAGAGTCCAATTTATTTGATTTTGAGACATAAAAAGCAATTCCCAGCTTGCTAGAAATTGTCTTTTTCAGTTATCATAGTTTGAGGAGAGGTCTCATAAGCCTTATCTTTTATCCTCCAACCTTCCCACCCCTAGATCTAACATCTAGGAGTGTTTTAGCTCTCATTGGGTGGCTCAATTGGACCATATAAGTTGTTTTCTTTGTTATTTCCTCTGGATTTTGCAAGCTCATATAGCAAGATAGCAAGCTAATCTGTCCTATTACTCCCTAACCAATAGTCCAAACTAAAAACTAAGACCATATTTGGTTAGGATATTTTATGTACATCAAATTTGGCAAATTAAACAATATATTTTCTATTATTTGGTGTCATTTTATTTGTTGTTTAGTTTTTTGCTACTAAATCATACACAAAGACAGTGGAGCAGCCCCATACATTAACTCCTCCACTCCTTAACCACATTTAAGGCACTAGTCTTACTTGGAGTTAGTTGGGATTACCATTGGGAATCCTCCGTTAACCTTGTAGCAGGTAGTTAGGTCTAAAGAGTGTGGGATTGGGCCAAGTTTGACAGTGGAACCTACCGTGTGTGTGCCCATCCAGCAAGTTCGCAGGACCATAGCAACCCTGGTAGTCGGATTGCTAACATGACCAACGTACACATTCTATATATAGCAACACCTGAGAACATATTAATACAAGTGGGGTTGAAGGTTGAAGCTCCAATGTCCAAACCCTTTCTCCATCTCTAATTACTAATCCAGTAGATTGCCCTTCCTTTTAGTGGCACCTTCCTTGCCTAAAAATAATCACAAATATGCATTCTAACTGAATCCTAAAATGAGTCAAAAATAAAGTACTCTCTCATGCCAAGCTCTCGATGTAAATGGATAACATTACATGCAAGGTGTACTTAACTACAACAAGATAGAAAATGTTGAGTTTGAAATCAATGTTATCGAAATTGGACCAGAACCAGTGGAACTGGCGAGTCCAATCATTTTCATGACTAAATCAATTCGACAAGTGCTATAGAACCAGAAAAGGCCAGTTCAGTATTGAACTGGTTGGTTCCACAATCATCTCTAGATGTGAATGCATAACATTACATGCAAGGTGCACTTAACTACGACAGGATAGAAAAGGTTGATTTTGAAATCAAGTTACTAGAACTGGACCGGAACCAGTGGATCCAACTAGTCTGACTATTTTCATTCCTAGACCGGTCTGACCAGTGGCACAATAAAGGAAAGGCTAACCCCGTACCAAACCGAACGGTTTGTTAATTTTCTAATAAGAGATGATTTGATTTTCCTATCAGTTTATTTTATACCCAAAAAATATTTTGCTCAATCAAAATTATACTCTGAAAACTGTTGAAAATATTTTAACTTTAGATAGAATTTGTAGTGGAAAATAAAAGGAAAATCAATCACTAAACACAGTATAAAATTACACCCAACAAATTCTCCTTCACTTTCTATTAGGAAAATTATGGCCTTCTTTAACAAGGAAATCAACCCACGAGGAATACACAGAAAATACAACAATGGAACCTGGAAACTCAGCCCCCTCAAAAATCCGAGTTTCACTTGTGCTAGCAGTTTTCTTCTCAATTCATCCCACCTGTAGCAACTTGGACTCCTCCTCCAAGTGGCACACCATCAGTCTACCCCATAAACAAGTCTCAACCCTCCTTTTGTATGTTCAACCTACAAACCTATGCTCCAAAATTCCTATGGTTGCACATTTTTCACCTCTCTTCAGTCTTGGTCACTCGCTTTAGAGAATCGCTCTCTCGAGATGTCTTCACCTCTACCTTAGGCTTATTTTATAATTTCTCATTGAGTTAGATCTCAAACCCTAGATCTCCTAACTGGTGGATGGCTAGGATCAGATCTTAAGCCTCACTTGAGATCAACGGTTGAAATCAAATCTAGATCACTTAAATAATTAAATTACTTGTCCTTAAAAACATAGCTCAATAGTCAATATTAATAAATAAAGTAATTGATGTACTTTTCCTAAGTTAACTTAGGAAAGGTATTATAAAAGCCATTTACTCCTCATATAAAAGTCACTTACTCCTCATGAGAAGAACCTAAAGAAGCAATCTAACATCTTCCACATGCTTAACACGTAGCCTATGCAGAAAGAACTATTTGAGTTTGTTGGTCAAGGTTGTCATTGATGTTAATATGGCATTGATTGTGATGGCAAATATTCTTGTGATGCGTGATGTTGCCCTATCCTCATGTTCACCCTAGAAGAAATTCCTATGTGCATATGTAACTTAAATCAATATGAGGTCAATCCATTGATGAATTCAACTGTAGGGCAATTTATAATGATCCTTGATAACATGCCCTAGCCTCATGATGTTCTTTACCTTGTATGCCACAGCATAATAATCTACATTGATGAATCCCTAGCCCTTATCTATATGATGACAAGCCCTCCTTGATTCATGCTCATAGTGCCCTAGTCCTCAATGAAACAAGGATGCCTATCCTAATGGAGAACACAAGTGAAGAAGCCCTAAACTCTGTCCTAGACATAAAATCCTAAAGGCTGCCTTTACGAAATAATGATGACAGTTTCACAAATATTATTTTATTGATGATCAAATGACCTTATCTAAGGGTGGAATTGGCATTGGAGTGTAGAGGAGGTCAAGCCCTTTCCAACGAGCTATTACACGCCCTCTAACTCCTTCTAGATTGGGAAAAATTGAATTTTTAAGATAATATAATATATTCGCCAACCTATAACTACCTGTATAAGTCGGCTTATAAACCATGAGACGTGTCCCTTCATGTCTAGAAGAAATCACTATAAATACAAGTCTTAACAATTCATTTTGATCAACAATTCAGGCAAGAATTCAGGCATACGAAGTACAGAAGAAGACAGAAGGCCGAGGAGAACAAGGAGACTGTTGTTTAGGCCAAGGAGGAAAAAAGGATAATTCTGTTTGGGCATAAAATCTCGGACTTGTGGCTAGTAAAGCTCGGACCTCCAACACAATCCTGTAATACATCTGTGTAGGATCAGACTTGGAACAGACCTCGGACCTGTGAGCGTTTTGTTGCAGACTTTGGATTTTTTTGATATATCTCTGTCTAGACACCTGTTAGAAGATTGGATTACTGATTTAAGAAGACCCCGAGTTACAGTTCTGTAGGAGCTCGGAACTGTAATCAATCACCTGTGGAGGGTTTGGAATTGTGGACAGACCCTGTGAAAGGCTCGGACTAGTGAACAGTCACTTGAGGAGAGATTAAACCTGTGGACAGTCACCTGAAGAAGCTCGGATTAGTTGTTGTGGAGCTCGGACTATATCACAAACCTGTGAACAGTCCCTTGTGGAGGCTCGAACCTGTGCCATATTTGTTGCAAACCTACAGTAGGTTCACTCTTGTGGTTCTGTGGAGATCTTATTGGAGACCTACAGTGATTTCATTGCAGACTTGTAGTAGCATCTAAGACATGAAGTAGCACATCCTTTGGACCTGTTTGTAGGACAAAATTTTGTAACAGTGGTTTGGCATCATTTATGTGAAGGATTGCTCGACCTTGCATAAAGATACATTCTGCTCCAGAAAAATTAGATTTTGTAGCCTCCTAGCAACTCGAACTAGTATAGACCTGTGGCAATTATTTCAGACCTATGACATCAGTTAGAACAACTTGGTGACACCAGTTGGATGGATCTGTGGCCATTGACAGACTTTTGGATAATTTGTATTGAGCTGCCTTTGTGACACTTTAGAACAAAATAGAAGAACAAGTCTTAGAGAAGGATTGAAGAACAGTTCTTTGAGATTGGAGCAGGCTTAAAGCATACCTTGGAGACTTCTGGGGGTAGCCTAACTGAAGACATTCTTTGGAGAACCATTGCAGACCTCCTTGATTGAAATCGTTGTTGAAGATTTGTGAAGATCCTTTGGGCTACCTATTGAACACACCTTGAAGAATACTTGAAGATATTTTGTAGAAGCTAGTCTTGGTGACATTCTTGGAGACCTTGATTGCAGCCCTCATGGAGTGAAGTTGGAGAGATTTTTTGGGTAACATGAAGAGCAGTGGTGACACCTTCATGAGAAGACAAAGTTGTCATTGATGAGTGTTGAAATTTGGTACCGGAGGACAGGTGGTTCCCTAAGGCTTTGATCTTTGGCCTAGGGAAAAGTGTCCAAAAGAATTTAATTTTTCTCCTAAAGTGACTTTATAATTTTTATAAAGTCAAATCTAATTTAAAAGTGACTTTAAGTGATAAAGTTACTAAAGTCTAATTTTAAAGTGACTTTAATAAAGTCAATGTAAAATTAGAAAGGAAAAGTGACTTTGGAAATAAATGACTAAGTGGGTCTTTATTAAAGTAGGTTGAATTAAAAAAATAGAAAGTGAGATTAAAATGAGCATTTAATCTCAGCCCTAGATCTCAATCTATTTCAGCCATTGGATTTAGGGATTCCCCAAAAGTCACTTAAGGTTAGATTAAAGGAGGGAAAGGAGGAAAAGGTCATCCATTCTTTTCATGAGCAGATTGAAAGAAGGAGAGAAAGAGAGCAAGGGAGATTTCTGGATAGTGAGGAGAAGGAAGCAGCAACTTGGCACACATTCCAAGGCAACGTTTCAGCAAGTCCGTACAATTGAGTTAGCACACAGTGAAAGGCAGGTTTTGGGCACGATTTTCTAGAAAGGCCGTACAGCAGTTTTGGTTCAGATTCCAAGGAGGTCGTACAGCAAGTTAGCACAGAAATCGAGGAGCAGAAAATCTGAAGTTTGCTGGCACATTTTTCAAGGGAGACCGTACAGCTAGTGGCTATACCTTGGCATGCTTTTCTAGGCAGAAATCTGTACAACCGTACTGTTGGTTTCTGCACAGAAATCGAGGAAAATTGTACAACAGCGTTTATGGCAGCATGCACGCTTTTCTAGACAGTCCGTACAACAACATTTAAGGCTGAAATTTGGGCACAAAAATCGAGGAGGCCATACAGCATTTATTGTTGTTCTGTTTTGTTGTTTGCAAGTTTTTCCAATTGGCTGTGAGGCACGGAAAACGAGATAAGTTGTAAAAGTTTGCTTGCTGATTTTTCGCTGAATATTTCTCTTACTGTAAAAGCATTTTCCAGAAATAGGGAGCTTTTGAACTGGTTTTCCCCAAGAGTTGTAGTGGGTTTTGCCAGGGTCACCTTGACCAAAAATCACTATGTTTAAATGTGTTAAATGGCTATTTGTATGTGTTGATATTTATTTCTGCATTTTCCAGCATTCTGTTATATTTCCAGAATTTGTGTTTTCAGCGAAATTTATTTCCCTGTTGTTGAATGTATGGATATGGAAAAGGGCATTTAACTATTTTGGAGAAATAAGGTGAAATTGAAAACCGGGGTGGGAAATGAGAAATTTCTACATGGTATCAGAGCTTGAGTGCTGAAGTGCAGCTTGGGACAGCAAGGAGGAAAATTACAGCCTGCTGATTTTTCACTCAGAAAATTCCAGCAAGCTGATTTTTCACAAACAGCAGTTTTATCTTTACTACAGCAGTGCTATTTTTCAGTTTTAGGACAGCAGGATGTCATTGGGATTGAGGGTGGAGGATAGGTTGGATGGGCATACCAATTACAGCGTTTGGAAGGAGAGAATGCAGAGTATCTTTGAGGAGGCAAAAGTCTGGGACATTATGGTGCATACCACACAGAACCCTGTTGTTGTGCCTACTGATGCTACTCAGTTGGCTGCTTATAATAGAAAGAACCATAGTTGCAGGAATCGCCCCCCCCCCCGGATCCTAGGCCGGAATCGCGTCCCGTACGGAAGCGTTCCAGAACCTCCAGGTGAAGCGCGATTCCGGTTTTCATGAAGCGCGATTCCTAATTTTTAAATCGATTCCTGGAATGTGGGTTGCGTTGCCTCCAGAAGCGCTATTAAAATCATGTTGTTTGCACGTTGGATTCCAGATCGTTTACGATAGTGGTGGAGTTATGCGAGCATCTCCATGAGGAGTTCTGTAATGAATTATAATTCTCAAAATCTAAAGGTTATTTATAAGAATACGCACTATGTTTTACATACATTCAATGCATCGTCGAGTTATTGAAACTTCACGGTGTGTAGCAAATTATTGTTTAATCCATAACTTGTCATCAGATAATAAATTTGATAATTATTTTAATTGTTTATGTGGTGTGTTTAAGACACAACATTGGACCTTGATTCCTTACTACAATTTTTATGGGTTTGAAGGGTTTTAATATGATTGGTAACTGTAATGATGATCTTTCATTGACAGCCACAAAGTTTCTCATATAGAGAAATGCAATACCCTAACGGAGAGACCTATATCGAGCAATGGAGCATGGCTCAGAAATGAATAGTTATCTTCTTGCGCATATCAGTTATGGTGTTGTAGCTTCTCTGTGAAATAATTAGTAAGTCCAACTCAATACACAATAATCAACAGAGCATAATCATCATATAGGCTATGTCAACATAGAATTGTTGTTGTGCTATTAGTTTTATACGGCTATTATAATTTTCTATATTGACTGATGTTACAAAATACACCAACTTGTTTACAGATACACTATCAACATAACATGATTGACCGATTTAAATTTTATTTCTATTATTATGTCACTATGGTAGGCAGTGATAGCGATAACACCAAAGTTTAGTTTTTTCGTACTATACAATTTTTTTAATTTTTTTTTTATGATTTTCAAATGCTAAACCTTAGTTTCAAGTAGATCATACCAAATAAATAGGCTAACGTATACGTCAACTTCGAATTATCGTGTCATGGTGCTCCAATTGTATAATGTACTTGTTTTCAATTTAATAACATGATTGTCGTATACCGATTGACATGCGCTCAACAACGTAGGCTTACCTACATCTACCCTATGCTTAAAAATTTGATGTATGTTTGTAATAGCTAGAATATAGATGATTGTTGTACATACTAGTAACTACAATGGAATCATGGATGCCATATCTATCTTGATTTATGCAAAAATATGCATGTTTTCATGTCTTCTACAATTAATTTGGTATTTGGGATGTTTGTTTTGAGTATAAATGCAAAAAAATATAAAAAAATATATATATATAGCAGACGCTTCGCTTCCTAGATTTTTGGAAAATGACGCTTCCGCGCTCCGCGCTCCCGCTTCGTGCAACATTGGAAAGAACAACAAGGGTAAGAAACTGATTCTAGACGGAGTCAAAGACCATTGCATTCCTCATGTGAGAGGAAAGAGAAATGCCCATGAGATGTGGACAGCATTGTCCAATCTCTACCAGAGTACCAATGAGAACTGAAAAATGGTCCTGAAGGAGAAGCTGAAGACCATTAAGATGGGTAATGATAGTGCAGCTGGATATCTCACAAAGATTACTAATGTGAGAGATGAGTTGGCAGCAGTTGGAGAGGTCATTCCACCCACTGAGTTGGTGCGGATTGCAGTGAATGGCCTCCCCCGTTCATGGATGAACTTTGCTGATGGGGTTTGTGCACGTGAGACCCTTCCCACATGGGAGAGGTTTTGGGGTGATTAAATTTAGACAGAGATTAAGAAAGGTCAGCTTGGGGCAACCAAGCCAGTTGAGCAGGATGAGGATGTAGCACTGTTGGCAGGAGGCAAGAAAGGCAAAGGGAAGAAGCAGGCTTCCACAAGCAATGGTGGGGGCAAAGGCAAAGGTAAAGGTAAACAGGGTAACACACAGAAGGACTATTCCAAGGTGAAGTGTTGGAATTGTCAAAAGATGGGACACTATGCAGTTGTGTGTCCGAAGAAGAAGAAGAAGAAGAAGGGGAAGAACCAGAGCTTGGCAGCTTCAGCAGAGGTTGAGGACTTTGCAGATCGTTTTGACCGGGAGTTTGGGTTCACTGTGTGTGAGTCCTCTAGTGCAGGATCACCTGCCACACAGGTTCAAAGCGAGCATGCTTTTCCCTTGATTAATGGAGCATCTTCGGATATCTGGTATGTGGACAATGGGGCTTCACGTCACATGACAGGAGTCCGTGAGTACTTCTCAGAGCTTTCAAAGAGTGGCATTGATATAGAGGTAGTACTCGGTGATGACAGAGTTGTTAGAGCAGTCGGTGTGGAGTACCAGAGCTTGGTACTCCAGGATAGATACATACTTGCAAGGGATGGGTTTCACAAAGAGTGAGGCAGATCCAAACCTTTACTATATTGTGATAGGTGAGAAGCCTCTCATTCTGGTGCTGTATGTGGATGACTTGGTCATTACAGGTGCAGAGAGCCTCATAGAACACTGCAAGAGAGATCTTGCGGCGGAGTTTGAGATGAAGGACATCGGCTTGATGCATTACTTTTTGGGTTTGGAGGTGTGGCAGGAGGAGGGGCATTTCTTCCTGGGGCAGGGGAAGTATATTGTGGACATCCTTGGCAGATTCCACATGGAGGATTGTAAACCCATGTCAACACCGATGATCACCAACTGGAAGAAGCTTCATGCTTCGGATTCCGAGTTGGTGGATCCCACATTGTACAGGCAGCTGATTGGTTCCTTGATGTATTTGGTCAACACTAGACCAGATATTTGTTTTGCAGTCAACACGATGAGTCAGTTTATGTGTGAGCCTAGGAAGGTTCACTAAGTGGCTGTAAAACACATTTTGCGGTACTTGCAGGGGACAATGGATTATGGTCTGGACTACAGGCAGGGGGATGGAGTGAGATTGGCAGGTTATACTGATTCTGATTGGGCAGGTTGTGCTTCTGATAGGAAGAGCACTTCAGGGTGTTGTTTTGGGTTGGGTTCGGCAGTAGTGTCATGGTTCAGTCGGAAGCAGCAGTCAATAGCATTGAGTTCAGCGGAAGCAGAGTATATGGCAGCCAGTTTAGCTAGTTGTGAGGCCATCTGGCTTCGCAAGATGTTGTTTGACTTATTTGGTCAGCCGTTGAGACCTTCAGTGATTTACTGTGATAATCAGAGTTGCATTAAACTCACAGAGAATCCAGTGTTTCATGACAAGTCAAAGCATATCGGGATCAAATATCATTTCATCAGAGACTACGTTCAGAAGGGAGCTGTGAAGCTTGCGTATATTCCCACTGATGAGCAGGTTGCAGATATTCTTACCAAAGCCTTACCACAGGGCAAGCATGTCTACTTTAGAGACAAGATGAGTGTGGTGAGGAACTCCTTCCTCGGTAAGAGGGAGTGTTGAAATTTGGTACCGGAGGACAGGTGGTTCCCTAAGGCTTTGATCTTTGGCCTAGGGAAAAGTGTCCAAAAGAATTTAATTTCTCTTAAAGTGACTTTATAATTTTTATAAAGTCAAATCTAATTTAAAAGTGACTTTAAGTGATAAAGTTACTAAAGTCTAATTTTAAAGTGACTTTAATAAAGTCAATGTAAAATTAGAAAGGAAAAGTGACTTGGGAAATAAATGACTAAGTGGGTCTTTATTAAAGTGGGGTGAATTAAAAAAATAGAAAGTGAGATTTAAATGAGCATTTAATCTCAGCCCTAGATCTCAATCTATTTCAGCCATTGGATTTAAGGATTCCCCAAAAGTCACTTAAGGTTAGATTAAAGGAGGGAAAGGAGGAAAAGGTCATTCATTCTTTTCATGAGCAGATTGAGAGAAGGAGAGCAAGAGAGCAAGGGAGATTTCTGGACAGTGAGGAGAAGGAGGCAGCAGCGTGGCACACATTCCAAGGCAACGTTTCAGCAAGTCCGTACCGCTGAGTTAGCACACAGTGAAAGGCAGGTTTTGGGCACGATTTTCTAGAAAGGTCGTACAGCAATTTTGGTTCAGATTCCAAGGAGGTCGTACAGCAAGTTAGCACAAAAATCGAGGAGCAGAAAATCTGAAGTTTGCTGGCACATTTTTCAAGGGAGGCCTATAGCAAGTGGTTGTACTTTGGCACGCTTTTCTAGGCAAAAATCCGTACAGCCGTACTGTTGGTTTCTGCACAAAAATAGAGGAAAATTGTACAGCAGCATGCATGCTTTTCTAGGCAGCTCGTACAGCAACATTTAAGGCTGAAATTTGGGCACAAAAATCGAGGAGGCCGTACAGCATTTATTGCTGTTCTGTTTTGCTGTTTGCAAGTTTTTCCAGTTGGCTGTGAGGCATGGAAAACGAGATAAGTTGTAAAAGTTTGCTTGTTGATTTTTTGCTGAATATTTCTCTTACTGTAAAAGCATTTTCCAGAAATAAGAAGGAGCTTTCGAACTGGTTTTCCCCAAGAGTTGTAAGGGGTTTTTCCAGGGTCACCTTGACCAAAAATCATTGTGTTTAAATGTGTTAAATGGCTGTATGTGCTGATATTTATTTCTGCATTTTCCAGCATTCTGTTATATTTCCAGAATTTGTGTTTTCAGCAAAATTTATTTTCTTCTTGTTGAATGTATGGATATGGGAAAGGGCATTTAACTATTTTGGAGAAATAAGGTGAAACTGAAAACCGGGGTGGGAAATGAGAAATTTCTACGATGAGCTAAGTGCCTTGGAGACAATTTGAAGGCAGTGGTGAAGGTCAAGATATTGTCAGGGCTCATTGTAGATGATATTGGAAGCCATGAAGAATTAGTGATCTTATCTTGACGAATTGAAGTTGTGGGTTGGAGCCTTAGAGGATAGGAGTCGTCAAGAAGACCAAGTTGGTGCATGTACTAGAGATAGGGTTGGAGCCCTAGAGGTTGGAGCCTCAAAGTGACAAGGTTGGAGCCTTGGGAAGATAGGATTGGAGCCCTAGAGGTTGAAGCCTCATGAAGTCCAAGTCGATGCTTGGCAAAGTACAGGTTGGTGCCTGGTAGGATTGAAAATTGGTGTCTTCATCTAGGGTTGGAGCCCTACACATTTTTGTCCTTGATTCATTGTAAAGAGGATTGGAGTCCTCGTCATTGATTAATAAAATTATTATTCTATCATTGTTTATTTTGTGTTATAATTATAAGTGATCTTAACTAGTAAAAATAACAATTGACAAGAAATGTTGATTCACCCCCCCTCTCAATATTTCCAACAAAGCTAATAAAATCAACACTCCCTCCCAGCGAGCAAGGTATTCTACACCACCCCTAGCTTATCTCTGCGTAAAATAAATTTCCCCTTCACTAGGGCCTTGGTGAGAATATTTGCAACTTGTTCATCTATGGAGATATATTGGAGCTTTACAACTACTCTCTGAACCCTATATCTGATGAAATGATATGTGATCTCTATTTGCTTGAACTTGTCATGAAACATTGGATTCTCAAAAAGCTTGATACAACTTTGATTATCACAATGAATCATTGTTGAATCCAACTCAAAACCAAATAACCCTATAAGCATCTTGCGAAGCTAAATGACCTCACAACTCGCCAAGGTATATGTCATATACTCCATCTCTACTGAGCTAAAGTCAGAAGATGATCTCCTGTTGACACGTAGTGGGGCCGTCAATTTCTGCAAGCTCTACCACTCCTGAAATACCCACTCGCCAAGGTATATGTCATATACTCCATCTCTACTGAGCTAAAGTCAGAAGATGATCTCCTGTTGACACGTAGTGGGGCCGTCAATTTCTGCAAGCTCTACCACTCCTGAAATACCCACTCGCCAAGGTATATGTCATATACTCCATCTCTACTGAGCTAAAGTCAGAAGATGATCTCCTGTTGACACGTAGTGGGGCCGTCAATTTCTGCAAGCTCTACCACTCCTGAAATACCTACTGAAGAATCGAAAAGCTGCATTAACTGTAATAATTTCTGATACTCTCGGCATGAGTCTCTCAAATGCCGACATACATATTCGGCAATTTGTGTGATCTTCAAATGCCGACATACATATTCATCTTCCTTCAAAAACCCCAAAGTTGCAAATTGATTGATGGATTGCACTAGTTGAAGAAACTGCTTCGCCTTGAAAACGTTTTCGCTCCTGCACGTCAATGTAATCCGGCGGACCCTCGGCCTCACCGCAGCGTTTTAATACTAAGGCGGTTTCCAATTGAGTCTAAAGGGCGCAGAAAGAAGCTACATGAGGTTGGTTGTATATGCTTCACGTGTTTTAAGAATATCGGTGTTTTTCTAAGCAGAACTCGAACTTTCTATTGATGTCATTGTATTTTCATATCAATATCGATGTCTGACATTAAAAATGCTAGCAATGGTGTAAAAACAAGCACAAATATTATATTGTAGACGCTAATGCATCTCCGCATTACCTGTCGGCTAACAATTGCGTGAGTCTGAGAAGCCCCAAATTGTTAAGACCAACCCATTCAATCGAACTCAAAATCCATGGTTACAGTGGCCTTCGAACCACTAACCCTACACGCACAAATGGAAACCTAAACCCCAATCATCAGAGCATTCGATGAGCGTGGTCAAAGCATTCGATGACTGGTTGCTTGATTCATTCGGGAATGAATGAGATGCGATGCAGCAGCTCTTTAGCATTTTTTTAACAAACTGTTCAAATATTGACAAACATTTCCGAGTTTGCATCATTGTAATTTTTAAGTATTCAGATATTGAAGTTATGATATGAGTATGGATGAACAGCTGGTCTAGAGAATCAAAGGGATTTATATTGTAGACGCTAATGCAAAGTTATTTCCCACAGAAATCTTTTGAGTACAATTTCACTGTACATCAGTAAAAGTTTTTTTATCAGCAGAAATTTCTTATCAGCAGAAGTTTTTTTTTACAAAATGCATTCAATCATCTCTATGGTCGGAATAGTTCTCACTGGCAAGGAGAACTATTCTGAATGGTCTCGGATGGTAAAACACACCCTCATCTACAATGAGCTATGGAAAGGAGTGTGTGTCGGAGAAGAAGACAAAGACCCTGTGCAGCCTACATCAGATAAAGAACTTGTCATTTGGGAAAACAAGAACAGCAAAGCCTATGCATTGATCGCAGCATCTGTAAATGAAGAAGTAAGTCGTCATATTTCATCCTATTCCACTGCCTTTGAAGCTTTATAAAAGCTGAAAGAACTCTATGATTCACATTCTGCACTTGAAGTTGTTCAGCTCATGATTAAACTCTTCACTCTTGAACTGAAAAATAATGATCCCCTTGCTCTTGCATCTGAAATAAAGTCTATAATGCATGATATTAAATCCACTAAGGTTGAGCTGGATATCTCTCTTATTGCCTTTCTCAAAGCACTCTATCCTACCTACTCCAATTATCTTGAGTCTTTACAAGCAAATGGAAATCTTAAAGACATAACCTTTGAGTCTCTTGTGAAAAAGTTTGCTGAAAGAGAGAAAGCCTTTGGAAAGAAAACAGTCCCTGAATCTTCTGAAGAGACTGTTTGCCTTGCTCATAAAGAAAAGCATCCTGCTCAAGATTCTACAAGAGGAAGAGGTGGACGAAGAGGAAGAGGAAGATACTTCAGAGGCAGGGGGGGCAGACATTCTCAAGCAGAAAAGGCAGATCTGCATTGCATTCGCTGCAAACGAAATGGATCACATGATGCTTCTACATGCAAGCTACCATGGGAAAAGATTGAGAAGAGAAGAAATCAGCAGAAAGGTAAAACTGATGACACAGACAAAGGTAAAGCACCTGAATCCGCTCACTATATTGAGGCACAATGTAACATTGGAGTAAATGAAGATTTGTTTAATGCTTCACTTGCTTCTTCGAAAAATGACTGGTTGCTTGATTCAGGAGCAACCTGTCATATGACTCATAGGAAAGATTTTTTTGAAGATTTCACTGACAATGTTGATGGAGCAGTATACTTTGCAGATCAGTCAAAAATCAAGCCATCAGGGCTTGGCACAATCAGGCTTAAACTGCCTGGTCTTCCAGACTTTCTTCTGGATCATGTTCTATATCTCCCACAGCTCAAGAGAAACTTGCTGTCCCTGGTCCACATCCACCAGCAAGGTCACTCCATTCACATGTTTGATGGAAAGCTTGAGGTAAGAAAGGCATCTGACCACTCACTTGTCATGAGGGGTATAGAAGAAGAAAGACTTCTTAAACTGCAAGGAACCTCTGCTCATGCACAACATTTCTCATATATTTCTCATCATGAAGAAGGTACACTTCCGTCAAGTTTATTATGGCATGCTAGATTTGGACATTTAAACTATGATAGTCTCCGCTTGTTGAAGAAAAATGGTGTTGCTGGTTTGCCTACAATTCCTAGAAAACATAAGCAATGTGATGCTTGCATTCTAGGAAAGCATAGCAAACAGTCTTTTCATGATTCACATTCAAAAGCACATAGGAAGCTTGAACTCATTCATTCAGATTTATGTGGTCCAATGCCTGTTTCTTCTGCAAATGGAAATAAATATATCATGACATTTATTGATGATTACACCAGAATGTGTTGGGTTTATTTATTGAAGAACAAATCTGATGCTTTTCAAACATTCAAGAATTTTCATAAGTGGATTGAAAATGATGCACAATCTCATATTGGGTCTATTCGCACTGATAATGGAAAAGAATATACATCAAATGAATTTGCAAACTATCTTCGCCAACATGGGATCAAACATCAAACAACTGTACCTTATAATCCCCAACAGAATGGTGTAGCAGAAAGAATGAATAGAACAATCTTGAATATGGTACGATCCATGCTTTTCTTCAAAAATGTAAAGACAATGTTTTGGGCTGATGTTGTTCTATGTGCTGCATATATAAAGAATAGATGTCCATCTAGTGCTATAAGAAACAAGACTCCTTATGAATTGTGGTATGGACATGTTCCTTCGGTAAAACATCTCAGGATCTTTGATTCCACCTGTTATGCTTTAATACCAAAGGTACATAGAAACAAACTTGGTGCTAGAAGTCGCAAGTGTATCTTCCTGGGGTATTCAAACACATCTAAAGCATGCCGCCTCTATGATGAAGTAAATAAAAAGTTTGTTTTATCTAGAGATGTCATTTTTCTTGAATCATCCAAATCTGACAGTGTTGTTGAGCGGCAACTTGATCGCTTGGATAGATTCACAAAACCGAAATCATTTCAAGAGTTTGATAATCAGATTCCACATCTTGAAGGGGGGATTCCTATACTAGATCAACATGTGGAATCTTCTTCTGAAGAACAATCTCCCCTGCATGACACTCCAACAACGGATGATGCTTTAAGTGATGTAATTGATAGAATTGGGAGACTCAATCTTGATTCAGACCCAACTCAATCAACAGAGCAGCCTGGACCATCTCAGAAAGGTCCCCCAAAGTGGCTGACAAAGACACTTGAAAGTGTTCATCCTGATGAAATTGGAAAAACAGGAACCAGAAATACAAACCGACAAGATGGAGGTGATGTAGATAACTCTAATTCACCTGTTGATATGGATGTTACTTATGATTGTGAATTGAACTTGTCTACAGATTTTGAACCAACTTCCTTCAAAGAAGCTACTTCTCATGATGAATGGAAAGAAGCGATGCAGAAAGAGTATGATGCCCTCATAAAGAATGGCACTTGGAAGCTGGTTGATCCTCCATTTGGAACCAAACCAATTGGCTGCAAGTGGGTCTACAAGAACAAATACAAAGCTGATGGCTCACTTGACAAGCACAAAGCTAGGCTTGTGGCAAAAGGTTTTGCACAGAAGGAAGGGGTCGATTATGAAGAAACTTTTGCCCCCACAGAAAAATGGACCACCATCCGGACACTCTTTGCACTAGCTGCTCAGAACGGTTGGAAAGTCCATCAAATGGATGTAAAAACTGCATTCTTGAATGGAGATCTAAAAGACAATGTTTTTATGTCCCAGCCTGAAGGATTTGCTGTGAAAGGACATGAACATAAAGTATGCAAACTTGTGAAGTCCTTGTATGGCCTCAAACAAGCACCACGAGCCTAGTATGAAAAACTAACTGAGCATCTTCTGAAACTCAACTTCAATCATTTTGATCTTGATGATGCAACTTTATTTGTCAAGAAAGTTGGCAAAACAGTTGTATATCTTGTGGTATATGTAGATGATCTTTTAATGATAGGGAACAATGAAAGCTATATTGCATCCATAAAGAAAGAATTAGGAAAAAATTTTGAAATGACTGATTTGGGCTATGTTCATTACTATCTTGGCATTGAAGTAACCCAACATCCAAAGTCCATATTTCTTTCTCAAAAGAAATACATTGGAGATTTGTTAAACAGATTTGGCATGACAGAGTGCAATCCCCTTTCTACTCCAATGGAACAAAACTTGAAGCTCACATCTATTGAAGGAAAGGAATTTGAGGATGCAACAAAGTATAGACAGCTTGTAGGAAGTCTCATCTACCTCACTACTACCAGACCAGACATTTCATTTGTTGTTGGAATCCTCTCCAGGTTTATGCAAAAGCCTTGTGAGGGACATTGGTCTGCTGCAAAAAGAGTTCTAAGGTACTTGAAGGGAACTCAAGACCTTGGAATCAAGTATACACAGGTGGACGACTTCAACTTGATTGGATACTCTGATTCAGACTTCGATGGAGACAAAGAAACTGGGGTATCTACTTCAGGATATGCTATGAGTCTTGGATCAGGAGCTGTCTCCTGGAGATCACGCAAACAATCAGTACCAGCAGATTCCACAACAGAAGCAGAATATGTGGCAGCAGCTGAAGCAACGAAAGAAATTGTGTGGCTCAGGAAAATTCTTGAAGATTTGCAGGTAAAACAAATACAATCAACTCCACTCATGATTGATAACACCTCTGCAATAAAGTTGGCCAAGAACCCAAAGTTCCATGATCGTACTAAGCACATCAATACTAAATATCATCTGATCTGACATCATGTTGAGGCCAAAACAATCCATCTCCGTCATTGTTCCACAAACGAGCAAATTGCAGACATCTTCACCAAAGCGCTTGGAAGAGAAAAGCTTGAAAGATTCAGAACGATTCTTGGACTCACCAACATCCCTTCAGATTAAGGGGGGGAATGTTGACACCTAATCCGAAACGGATGGGTGAACTGGACAGTCATCAAGAAGATGAACTGATCCGTCATATTTATGTATATAAATGTGTGTTAGCTAATGAATAATACATCAGTTTTTCTCCCGCTCATTCTGGAGTTACCCTGGCCTGACATCTCCTACTGAAACATGAGACCATTGTTGCTCCCAAACTAAAATACTACCCAGAGGTTCTCTTCTTGTCCACTACACTCCCAACCCATGTTGAGTCTATATAGCCCATTAATTGCACTCCACCACCCTTGACATATCTAAGCCCATACTCCATTGTTCCTCGTAGATACTTGAGCACATGCTCTATTGCCACCAAATGAACCTTGCTTGGCTCCACCATAAACTGGCTCAGTGTGTTCAGAGCAAAGCATATATCTAGCCTAGTGTTAACCAAATAAATTAGAGAACCTATTAGTTGCTTGTACAATGTGGGATCCACCAACTCAGACTTGAAAGCATTCAGCTTCCTCAAGTTGGTTATCATGGGTGTCGACATAGGCTACGATCCACCATCCTGAATTGTTAAAATTGGCAACTAGGGCCAAATTCCACTTTAGACAATTCATTTGATGGAGATGATGATTGCATTGAATTCCTCTTTTCAAGACGATCAAAAATGGAGATGATGATTGCAGAAATGCATTTTTGAATTTATGCCCACACTTGTAAATTGTCAAGGTCAGCCACATCATCATGTAGGCTCATGAAGCCCAAGAGACATGTCACTTCACCCTCAATGACTTGTATAAATATAAGTGACCTCTCACCTCATTTGGCATCATCATCAATCACACATTCTTCTCTCTCCTCTCATTGGTTCGTACAGCGATTGGGCAAAAAGATACATAGCCGAATAAATATCGCGATATTTTCTGTTTTGAAAATATCGGTAAAATATCGCCATATTTTGAAAATATCGGCTATGTTTAAAAATCTGAAAATTTTGATTTTTTATGCTTGTTGATATTTACCAATATTTTGCCGATATTTTCACAGATATTGCCGATAAGATGTTTTTTGGACCCTCACCAATATTTTGTTGATACCGATATTATCAACACTGCACGTATGACAAGGAGGATGAATTTCAGACAGAATTACAAGGCTGGAAATTCCAGCTTTCCTTGCAGTTTGACCAGCGTTGACTTTGACTTTCGAGGTAGATTTTAAGTTCGATCTTTTGGGCAGTTTTCTTTTTGGGCAGGCCGCACTCATTGGCACAAAAACCGAGGTGTTCTGAGAACTTTGACTGCAGAGGTAAATTGCAGGTTGACTGCAGACTTAAGGACAGAGTTTGACCAAGTTTGACTGCTGACTTTGGGACTGTTTTGGGCTGACTTTGACCTCCTGTTCAGGCCGAGTTTGACTGGGTATGACCGAGCTTCTTTAAAGACATTTTGTTGTTACTTTGACCAATGTTGACTTTCTAGTTAGAGCTGAATTTGACTGCAGATTTGACAGGGTTGTTTTGACACTGATTTGGAAAGTCAACTTTGACTTTCTGTACTCTCTCTTTGCTGAACATTTGATATAATAATAAGAAAAAATGAGCAAATGGTTTTCCCCATCTTGGGGTTTTTCCCTGGCATTTGCCAAATCTGGTGTCCTCTTGTCTTGGCTTGTCTTCTGCTTTTTTATTCATGTTCTATCTACAGTTACTGTCAATATGATTTATAGTTAGTCTGATTGCTATTGAAAATCTAAATTGGAAATTGGGCGGGTAAGGGAACATTGAAGTAATTGTGTTAAGCATAAAACATACCATTGTTATCTAAAATTAACATGAATATCTTCAGGATTTCAACTGTATACTTCCCCTATCAAAGGAAGATCTCACTTCTTTGTTGCCACACCTCCAATCCCAAAAAGTAGTGCATCATGCCGATGTCCATCTCAAACTCGGCAGCTAAGCCTTTCTTGCACATCTCTATAAGCTTCTCTGGCCCTATGAGAAAGAGGCATCCACATACAATACGAAAAATGAGTGAATCATCACTAACTAATATGTAGTACAAGTTGGGATCTACCTCACTCTTGGTGAATCCCATGCCTAGCAGATACCCATCAATCCTTGAGTACCATGCTCTATGTGTCTGTTTGAGACTGTATAGCAGCTTCTTCAACCTCCATACATGAGAATCCCTCCCATGCACCTCAAAACATTATGGCTTCTTGATATACACCTCTTCCTCCATCACACCATTGAAGAAGGTTGTCTTCACATCCCTCTAATGTATCCCCTGCCCCATCTCTGAAGTAATAGATATGACAGCCCTGATTGAAGTGTATTTAGGCCTGGAGCGAATGTCTCCTCATAATCCACTCACTCCTTATGGGAGAACCCCCTTGCCATGAACCTAGCCTTGTACTTCTCAATGGTCCCATCTGCAGCGTGTTTGATCTTGAAGATCCATCACAAACTGACCATTGATTTTCCCTTTGGCCTAGGGACAATATCCCATACATCGTTCTTCATAATGGAAGAATACTAGTGATCCATTGATTCTCGAGGACATTTACTATAACTCAAAGATTTCTAACAAAATTCTGTGATACAATTGGAACCATATAAAATCGATATTGTTTTGCTCAATTTCAACTGTCATAGTTTCCTACAGTGTCACTAAGGTGGCCCCTCAACTTACTCAATGTGTCATCTTGTGCTTCAATCATTGCTCAAAATATCATTCGCATAACCTTCAATACCCTTACATGTACAGTCTCAAATTCCAGAATTTGAAATTAGACTTGATCATGGGCTAATAAAGCAGAATTTCATGCAATGTAGGTGAAACATCACCAAATAATTTGTCCAAAATCTAGAGATGCCTATTACACTCTATTATTGTTGCTTTAACTATTTTTTCATTTTTTACAATGCAAAAGATTATAAATTTGTCAATTTAATTATAAGAAATGACCAAAAGTTCTGAACTTCAAACCTGTGGACATGGAACCAAAGAAAGTTTCAATAAACCTCCACACTGCAGTTAACATGCTCTGGTTGGTTGCTGCATGCTGACGGACTGATAACATCGTCCTGCCCATATGGACATCAGGTTTATTTCAATGTTAGCAATCTAGATTAGCATACTAATGCATTTGAAATAACAAAAACTATCCTCATAAAATTAAAGAAATAATTTCCATCTCCTGTGCTCTAATAATACTGACCTGTAGAGAGATATCGCCACCTTAGAAAGGATCCCCATGGCACGACAGCAAGATGTCAGAAGAATCAGAATCTAAACTATTTGGCAAACTCAAGACTATAATATTATATTGATATAAGGCAATCAATTGTAGCATTTCAATGCTTGAATTATCAATTCAATAGGTATAAAAGAGAATAGAATGACAATTCAAGGTTTATATTTTGCAGAAGAGCAACATTATAATGAAATGCAAACATTTTTCTAGGGGCTTTGAAAACTTACTGCATCATTTAGAACTGATTCTCCAAAGACCAAAGCGTAAAGGTTAGTATCACAACCTAGTTCCTGAACAAAAAGATATAGTCAGAAAAAAAGCTACCTAAACAAACATATTAACACAAAACACATGCCAGCAGACAAATATGTCTTTACTAACAAAGAGGTTTAGCTACAAGTAAATTAGTGCACTAGCTAACATCAAATGGATGTGAAGACTGCTTTCCTCAATGGAGTGATTGAGGAGGTGTATATTGAGCAGCCTCAAGGCTGTGAGGTGCATGTGAGAGAGTCTCATGTATGCAGGTTGAAGAATGCCCTTTATGGGCTGAAACACGCTCCGCCCGCATTGTACGCCACGGTCGATGGATATATTCTTGGTTTGGGCTTCACCAAGAGTGAAGCGGACTCCAACTAGTACCATGTACTCGTTGAGGGTCAACCACTCATCTTGGTACTTTATGTGGACGATCACTTTGTTATGTAAAAATTAGTTAGATTAGGTTATTATTAAATATTAGTTAAATTAGATGAAAGGGCACGATCATAAGATCATGCCCTTTCCCCAAAGGGTGTTCCTGGCGGTATATAAGCCAGGCTCCCGCAATTGTAATCTCATCATCTGTAATTTTCATCTTATTAATAAAATATTTATATATATATTCTGCGTATCAAGCATTTTCTGTTTCATTGGTATCGGAGCAGTTCGTTCTCGGTCTACAGTTGTCCGCCCGCTGCTCACAGCCTGCCGTCCGTTCGCTGCCCACAGACTTCCAATACCATTGCCGTCCGCGTCCCCCGTCCCCGCTGCGTCCGTCCCATACTTACCACCACAAACCTTTCTTCTCATTACATGCAGACCACGTCGTCGATCTAAGTGATCTGCCCTCCTATCTCTTGTCATTCATAAAGCCACCCACGTTCCAGTCGCGTCCCTATTCACCCTCAAAGCACGGCATACAGGATCACTTTGACATTTCTCTGTTGTGTCCGGTCCTCATCACAGTCGACATTCACGTCCCTCCGCTACCCTGTCGTCCTCGACCATCGACCCTATCTGCCATCGTGTCGCTGCCTCTGCACTGTCCAGGCTTACCACTGTCCACAGCGCCGCACCGGTTCCCACTCACCAGTAAAACGTAGCCATCCGCACTCAACAGGTGATAAACTGCGATATTCCGTTCCTATCCGCCATTAGTCCTGGTCATCGGTCCGCTGGATAAACTGCGGATATTCGCGATTGTTTAAAACAGTCAACCGGTTTCGTCAGCCAACGCGACTGTCCAGATTGACATTTATGATATATAAAAAAAAATAATTATAACGTGATTATAATTATAACGTGATTTGGTTATATATATATATCATATTTAATTTATATATAATATATATATATAATCTAAGTTATATTATAACTTTAATTTATATATATAAGGTTAATAATTATAAATTATAATTATTATAATTTATAATTAATTAAAAAAAAATATTATTAATTAAATTAAATTATTAAATTAATTTAATTTAATTATTTAAAAAAAAAAAAGGGAAGGAAAAATATTTTAGCTGGCAAATAAATACACGCCTCCGCAAACCCGCTCAATGTCGACAATGACAATGGCGGATTTTCAAAAAAGGTTGTTGGATGCAGAGCAAAAAATAAATAACAACCACGACGAGGTCAGTAAAAGATTAAATGAAGTCGAGAGCAAGCTTGGGGAGCAAGCGGACAAAATCAAAAATCTTGAAGATACGACAAATCGAATAGAGATAAAGATGGAAAGTCAACATGTCCAAACAGGAGTAAACTTCAGAGAAGTCTTAACAATGCTGAAAAGTCTGTGTAAAAAGTCGAATTGTACACCCGAAGAGCTATTAAAAGATGGTGAAGAAAATCAAGAACATCTCTCATCAGATTCAACAAAGTCAACAAATTCTCATGAAAAGGTTGAATCCCCAAGAAAATCAGCGGCACCCCACCAAGAAGCAAGTAACACTGCCTTTACAAACAAGCAACTTTGGGATACCCTTAATAATCAACACCCTTTTTTTGCTCAACCATTAGCCACATACCAGAAGAGGGTAAAGGTTGAGATGCCTAAATTCGATGGGAACGAAAAAAACAATGTTGCATGGATAAATAAAGCAGAAGAATACTTTGAGATATATGACATCACTGACGATGACGAAAAACTCAAACATGCATCCATGAAAATGGAGGGAGAAGCATATAACTGGTATATGTGGTGGAAAAAGACAACACACGTCATTAGCTGGAGGAGATTTAAAGATGCATTTTTCAAAAGATTCCAAGGTGTAAAGGAAGAAGAGTTCTTTTCAAAACTCATCAAATTACGACAAAAAGGAAGTGTGGATGAATACACTCAAGAATGGGAGACCTTAGTAACTCGAGTGCCTGGGTTATCGGAATCTCGTTTAATTCAGTCATACATCTCAGGACTTAAAACCCATTTACAAGTAGAACTTGAGATGCATGACATTTCATCAATAGAAGTAGCAAGACGAAAAGCAAAAACAGCCGAAAAGAAATTCGAACAAATATTTTGGTAAAAAGCCGAAAAAACATATGCAAGACGAAGAACACCTCAGTATGCAGACGCAAAAAATACAAGATATGTTCCACCACATCGTCGTGAAGATGAAAAATCTAATTTGGAAGCGCAAAGGATAAAGGAGGGTAAATGCAAGCGCTGTGGTGAAAAGTGGGATCCCAAACATAGGTGTGTTAAAGGAAAGGAACCAAAGAACCTATATAATTGTGAAGCAACCAATGATTCAAACAGTGAAGAGTCTGATATTGAAGAAACAGAAGATGCCCCAGAATTCTCACCAGAACTAGATGACGAAAGTATGCCGCAAGTGTCATTATCAGCTATGACAGGTATATCACAACCTCAGACTCTAAAATTAAAAGGACACATAAAGAAGAACAACGTGGTGGTTCTCATTGACTCTGGTAGCACACACAATTTTTTGGATGCAACCATGGCCAAGAGACTCAATATTTTTTCATTCCCTTTACCAAACATGAAGGTAATGGTAGCGGAAGGTAAGAGGATTGAAAAGGTGGGGAAATGCCATAAGGTTAAATTGCAAATTCAAGACTTCAGTTTAGAGTCTTCATTTTTCACAGTACCATTAGGAGGAGTAGATGTAGTTTTAGGTGTCCAATGGTTGCGAACTTTAGGTACTTATGCCGCTAACCACCAAGTACAATTTATAAAATTCAAATGGGGAGGTCAAAAGTACAAATTACATGGGTTCCAAGCACCAGAAAATCAAATTGTATCATCATCTCAGATGATGAAGATGATTCGAAAGGGAGCACCTGCTTATGTAGTACAATGTCATCAGTTAGAAATGTTATCTGCAAATATGACTAGTGAAGAGTCACCAGAGATACAAGATTTAATTAAGAAACATGAAGAAGTATTTCAAGATCTACCTCTAAAGATGCCACCTAATAGGGAAATTGAGCATACAATAGAAGTCAAGGCAGGATCAGACCCGGTTAACATCAAGCCATACCGATATCCACATCACCAAAAAACAGAAATCGAGAGATTAATCCAAGACCTCTTAAGGTGTGGAATCATCTCGAAAAGTAAAAGTCCTTATGCTGCTCCAGTGGTGTTGGTAAGGAAGAAAGATGGGTCATTCAAGCTATGTATTGACTATAGGGGATTAAACAAAATAACAATTAAAAACAAATTTCCAATCCCCTTTATCGACGAAATGTTGGATGAGCTACATGGCGCAAGGTATTTCTCAAAATTGGACCCAAGATCAGGTTACTATCAAATTAGAATAAGATTAGAAGACATACCAAAAACCGCATTTCGAACACATGAAGGTCATTATGAATTTAAAGTAATGCCGTTTGGATTAACCAATGCACCAGCAACGTTTCAAGCAACTATGAATGAATTATTTCGCCCACATCTCAGGAAGTTTGTATTAGTATTCTTTGACGATATTCTAATTTACAGTAAAACCTGGAAGGAGCACTTGCAACATTTGGATAAAGTTCTTACACTACTTAAAGAACACCAATTTTACGCAAAAAAATCCAAATGCACCTTCGGAAAGGAAGAAGTAGAATACCTTGGACACATTATATCCCATGAAGGTGTAAAGGTGGACCCTAACAAAATCCAAGCTATAAAAGAATGGACCAAACCTGTTAATATATCCAAGCTAAGAGGGTTCTTAGGTTTGACGGGATATTACCGAAGGTTTATTAAAAACTATGCACATATAACTGCACCTCTAACAAATCTTTTAAAGAAGAATTCGTTTCTATGGGATGAGGAAGCAGGAAGGTGTTTTGAAAAATTAAAAGAAATTATGTCTAATGCTCCCGTATTAGCAACACCAGATTTTTCTAAACCATTTATCATTGAGTGTGATGCTTCTGGATTCGGTATAGGTGCAGTACTAATGCAACAAGGACATCCAATAGCTTTTGAAAGTAGGAAGCTCAATAAAAGAGAACGCCTCAAATCCACATATAACAAAGAAATGCTCGCTATCATGCACGCACTAGCTAAGTGGAGGCAATATCTTTTGGGAAGTAAGCTTTCTATTCGAACAGACCATAACAGTCTCCAACATCTCCTTCAACAAAAAACACTTTCCGAAGAACAACAAAAATGGATTGAAAAAATTGCTGCTTTTGACTTGGAAATATTACATAAAAGAGGTAAAGACAATGTAGTAGCAGATGCCTTATCCAGGAAAGATGAAGAACCAACACTACTTGCAATGTCGGTTGTTGTTCCTGAGTGGCTTAACGAAATTCGAAGTGAGTATGCCAAAGATCCAGAAGTAACAGCAATAATCAATAACCTTCCCAATAACTCAAAATTTGAGTGGAAGAATGATATCTTATGGTATAAGGGAAGAATATATCTAAACACAAATTCCAAGTTTAAGTTTAAGATACTCAAGGAATTACATGACTCACCGTCAGCTGGTCAAGTAGGATTCTTTAAGACTTACTACAATGTACGTCAATCCTTCTTTTGGAAGGGAATGAATCGTGATATTCAGAAGTATGTAGCAGAGTGTGACACATGTCAAAGGAATAAAAGCGAAAATATTACGACACCAGGATTACTTCACCCCTTAAACATTCCAAATCAGAAGTGGGAAGAAATCTCAATGGACTTTATCGAAGGATTACCAGTATCTGAAGGCAAGGACAAGATTTTCGTAGTAGTCGACAGACTCACCAAATATGCTCACTTTATGGCAATAAAAAAGTCATACTCAGCAAAAGAAATTGCGGAAATATTTTGCAAAAATATATATAAGTTACACTGTTTTCCAAAAGTCATTGTAAGTGATAGAGATGCCAAGTTCAAAGGTAATTTCTGGAAGGAATTGTTCAACCATATAGGAACTTACCTAAATATGAGTTCCGCTTATCACCCGCAAACAGATGGTCAAACAGAAGTTGTCAATAAATGTTTGGAGGCCTACCTACGTTGCTATGCTACAGAAAAACAAAATAAATGGGTTCAATGGTTACACCTGGCTGAATGGTGGTATAACTCCACCTATCATACATCAGCGAAAATGACGCCATTTCAAGCCCTATATGGGTATGAACCCCCGAAATGGAAAGATCTAGCTATTGTCCAAACAAATTTACCTGTTGTTAAAGATCAACTAGAAGAAACCCAAAAAATCGTCCAAATATTAAAAGAAAACCTGAATAATGCAAGGAATCGTATGAAGCAACAAGCAGACCGTAACAGAACCGAAAGAGAGTTTGAAGTTGGAGAATGGGTATTTGTTAAGCTCCAACCATACAAACAATTATCCTTAAAACAGAAGGGAAAAAACAAATTGGCACCAAAGTTTTATGGACCTTATCAGATTAACAAAAAGATTACCCAAGTTGCGTATGGTTTAAGCCTTCCAGAGACAAGTCGTGTTCACAACGTCTTCCACGTATCTTGCCTTAAAAGGGCACTAGGTAACAATCAAACAACACAAACGACACTTCCATTCCTTGATGATGAAGGAAGAGTCATTTTAGAACCAGAAGGTATTTTGTCTACTAAAGAAAGAAAGCTTCGATATCGTACTATCAAGGAATATCTGATCAAGTGGAAGGACTTGCCCGAAGAAGAAGCTTCTTGGGAGAATGAAGCATTTTGTCAACAACATCCGTCGTTACGTATGCTTTGAGGACAAAGCATTCTTTCAAGAGGAAGGCAATGTTATGTAAAAATTAGTTAGATTAGGTTATTATTAAATATTAGTTAAATTAGATGAAAGGGCACGATCATAAGATCATGCCCTTTCCCCAAAGGGTGTTCCTGGCGGTATATAAGCCAGGCTCCCGCAATTGTAATCTCATCATCTGTTTCACACTTCTTGACAAGGTCAAAGAAGCTCATAGGGATGTGCAAGGAGGACCTTGCTTCAGAGTTCAAAATGAAGGACATCAGCTTGATGCACTACCTTTTGGGATTGAAGGTGTGGTAGCATCCAGGAGAAATTTTCCTTGGGCAGGGCAAATATGCAGTGGAAATCTTGAGGAGGTTTAGAATGGAGGATTGCAGGTTTGTGCCTACAGCAATAATCACTAACTTGAAGAAGTTGAGTGCTTCTAAGGATGAGTTCGTGGATCCCACACTGTATAGGAAGCTAATAGGTTCCTTGATGTATTTGGTCAACACTAGGTCGAATATCTGTTTTGATGTGAACAAACTCAGCCAGTTCATGGTAGAGCCAAGACAGGTTAATTGGGTGAAGTATAAAACTTCTGTAATAAACAGAATTAAATAAATATTTTATTAATAATTGAATGATGATTACATTTTTGTGAAAGGCCCGGGCTATATACCACCTTAGGTGCCTCTTGGTGAACGGGCATGATCTTTGATCATGCCAAAGATCATGCCCTTTTGCCTAATAAACTACAACTAACTAATTTTTACATAATATTAACTAATTTTTACATAACATTGCCTTCCTCTCGAAAAAATGCTTTGTTCTCAAAGCATACGTAACGACAGATGTTGTTGACAAAATGCCTCAGTCTCCCAAGAAGCTTCTTCTTCTGGTAAGTCCTTCCACTTAATCAAGTATTCCTTGATTGTACGATGTCGAAACTTTCTTTCTCTAGTAGATAAAATACCTTCTGGTTCTAGAATGACCCTTCCTTCATCATCCAGGGAGGGAAGCATTGTTTGCGTTGATTGATGGTCGCCTAGTGCCTTTTTAAGGCAAGAGACATGGAAGACATTGTGAACATGACTTTTCTTTAGAAGGCTTAAACCATATGCAACTTGGCTAATCTTTTTATTGATCTGATAAGGTCCATAGAACTTTGGTTCCAATTTATTTTTTCCTCCCTGTTTTAAGGAAGATTGTTTGTATGGTTGGAGCTTGACAAACACCCATTCTCTGACTTCAAACTCTCTTTCGGTTCTGTTTCGGTCTGCTTGTTGCTTCATACAATTCCTCGCATTATTCAAGTTTTCTTTTAATATTTGGACGATTTTTTGGGTTTCTTCTAGTTGATTTTTAACAGCAGGTAGATTTGTCTAGACAATAGCTAGATCCTTCCATTTTGGGGGCTCATATCCATACAAAGCTTGAAATGGCGTCATTTTTGCTGACGTATGATAAGTAGAATTATACCACCATTCAGCGAGATGCAACCATTGAGCCCACTTATTTTGTTTTCCTGTAGCGTAGCAACGTAGGTAGGCCTCCAAACATTTATTGACAACCTCTGTTTGTCCATCTGTTTGAGGGTGATAAGCGGAACCCATATTTAGGTAGGTTCCTATGTGGTTGAACCACTTCATTAGCGGCAGAGTTAATAGAGGTGTTGTGCGACCGCAGTACATTTCCACAGAGGAGCAGGTGGGAGATATTCTCATTGAGCCTCCAGCGAAAGGTAAGTTTGTTAAGTACCGAGATAAGTTGGGGATAGTGGAGAATCCCTTCCAGCGAAATGTAAGTTTGATAAGTACCGAGATAAGTTGGGGAGAGTGGAGAATCCCTTCCTTGCTAAGGAGGGAGTGTTGAAGCTTGTGGTAGCCTCCAAATGTATTTTGCATATGCTTGGTGTCTTAGCATGTAGGAGATGATTTATTGCCTCTTTAAGTGCCTGCTTGATGAAGTGATTTATTTCTTTCCTAAGTCTAACTTAGTACAATAATTAAAATCATTAATTAGTGTGGACTATTAAGTCAATTTCTAAGGGTAAATAATGAAATTATTTAAATGACTTAAAAATGATCTCAACTATTGATCTCCTAGATCTTCTAGAAGAAAGATTAGGGTTAGGGATTTGGGTTTGATAAAATTATAAATGAAAGCCTAAGGGAAAGGTGAAGACACAACAACAAAAGAGAAAGGAAACTACTGCATTTTTGGGAAAGTGACTTTCTCAAAGAGGGAGAGTGATTGCTCAAGAAAGAGAGGCTCATCTAGACTGAGGCGAAAGAGGAAAATTGCAGGTTGATACGGGAGCATTTCCAAGCAGCTGAATTGTTGGAGATTCCAGGGCCGAATTGCTGAAGCGAGAAGGAGGTTAATTGTTGGAGAGGCCGATTTGCCAGGGCCAAATTTCATGAGGTGCATGGTTGAGTTATTGGTGAGAGGTGGGCCGAAATTTTCCAAGCCAAATTTCTTCAGGGGCTAATTTCAATTGGGCTGAAATTCCTAGGGCAGAATTCTTCCAATAGGGTTGAGTCACAGGTTCCAATCAGTGCATATTTCCTTGTAATTTCTCTGTGGGTCGAAGCCCTGATTTCCCTGAGATTAATTAACGAAGGAGAATTGTTGTGGGTATTTATATGTTGCAATGTGTAATTGATCTCTCTGATTTTATGTCCGCTGCGTATAAAATTTCTGTGAGTTAAAATACCAGTGATTTTATTTTTCAACAACTCGGAATTTATTTGAATAATAACATAAGTTTCTGGGAATAAATAATTGTTGCAAGAAAATAAATCTGGGCTGGTATAAGGAGATTTAACACAAAGAGACCAAAACCTATAACTTCTAGCAGATATACCGACAGGGTCAGCATGAGCAAAAGACATGCAACACGTAGGAGAGAACTGTTGCATTTTGAGAGACTTGGACACCCACACACAGAAGCTGCAGTGTAAGCGTCATTGGAAGAGAAAAGGCACACATCGGGACACCTTTAGGTGGAAGAAAGTTGCACTCAAGCAAGAAGCAACTAACAGTTCAGACACAGCTGCAGTGCAGAGGTAAACCTAGAAAAACATGAGGTTAGGCAGAGGCAGCCTAACAGTTCCGTGACAGAGTGGAAATTCCATGGGCAGCAGTTCAGATAGCAGCAATTAAATTTGTTGCTTTCTCTCCTCTCTTTGTTTTTTTTTCCGATACCCTAAAGGGGAATCAAAGTGGGTATGGTAGTCTTTTACTATAAATCATCTTCATTGGAGAGTTACCCCTTGGATTGCGAGTTCATTCCAATACTTGGCATTTCTACTTTTGGTGTAAATACATTTCATATTTTAAAAGAGAATACATCTTCAAATGTTTTGCTGCACATTTCACCAATAGTACATAAATTGTATTCTTAGGATTTTTTGCATTTTCATTACCTAACAAAGTTTTAGCTCTCGAGCCTCAAATATGTCTAGGAAAGTATTGAAAATTAGTTCCATTTAAGAAAAAATTTAACAAACAAAGATTGCAGGCTGTGGTCATCTGTATTCGTCTGTCATGAAATTCTAATTTATGAATAAAGCCTTAAAAGAATCAAAGATGCATCTAGAATCTTCTTTTTCTAAAATAAGAAATGAATTTTAAATAAAGAATAATCATATTCGGCTTCACAGATATTGAAGTTTGAATGAAATGAGTACTCACATGTAAAATGCATTAGTATCCCAAATGAAAAAAGCATTATAAGGTTTTAAAATGATTTATCATACCTGAAAGATGGCTAATATTGTCACTGGGTCTGTAGCTGAGATAAGAGCACCAAACATCATGCACTCTTGAAATGGTAGCCTAAACATCAGAAGGAATATCCCTCCTAGATAACTTTAATGAGAGACCAATGTTAGAAACAACAAATTACTTGACACATAAGATAAGAAATATTAAAAAGTAGTGTAATAAACATCAAAACTACAGCCTTTAGCATTCTCCATATGCATGCAACTCATGGGAAAAGTAAAGTCAAACTTTGTTTGAGAAATAACCAGATCCCAAGTAAGAAATTGGAGAGAGAAATATACACTAATATTCCCGTCACCATTGAAGAGATGAATGTCCCCAAAATAGCAAATGTGATTATTGCACCAAAGTTTGAAAAGAATGGTTTCTGTGGCAACAGAGGGAAAGAAAAATGAATTTCCCAGAAAAAGGCTCAGAATAGGAAACATATCCTGCATATTACTGAATACAAAATAAGGCAGTTTATCTATTAGCAAAGAGCAGAACTTACAGGTTGTAAGCTAAAACCTGACTGAGTGGAACAACAGTCAAAGAAAACTAAAGCATCCTTTAACAGAAATGAGTAAATGAGAGTAAAAGAATAAAATTATCATCTAAAACTTCAAAGTATAAGCTTCTACACAAGGATATAAGATTATTGGTGGCAGCAGAAGCAAAAAGAAAAACTCCTCGTGGAAGTTGAACCATTTCCTGCAAATTTTTCAAAATTTATATCTGTAAGTGAAAATTCCAAGCAGAAATAGAGGTTTCTATGCTTAAAGCAATGCATTGAGAAACAAACATATGTTCTTATATCAATGTACCATCAAAATATGTGAAAACCATTGGTGCCACAAATATGAAACTCACCTAATGTTCTCTTCTGTATTTGAAATGTTTGCCAACCCACCAACAATCAGACCTGCCAAAAAATATCACAAATTATTTTTTTTACTGATAATAAGCTATCAGCCTTGAACAATTAAAATTTGTTGTAATGGATGCAGAGTTAAGCAACAAGATACATTAAAACGGACTGCTTAGGAAACATGATACTTATAAATGTAATCTAAGTGCATATGTGAAAAACAACAAATTATCCCACGGGCTTCTTTTAATTGCCCATAAATTCATTCAAAAACAAGGGCTTTAGAAGCATAATCCAAGGCAAGAATCAATATTTATCTTTTAAAAACATGATCTTGCAGTACTTAGGATTGGCATTCTAAAGGTCGCACGCAGCAATAGCCACACTACACACAGTGTTCACCGCGGCATTTTCCATCACAAGCCCCGTCGTCCTTCTCTGCCCAACTGCCACACAGCCACCGTCCAGGCACTGTCTTTGTAGTTGACACTACCATAATATACAGCCACCGTCCAGGCACTGCCTTTGTAGTTGACACTACCGTAATATACAGCCACCATCGCACACAGTGAATTAATCAGACAACCAATTAAAAATTAATCTAATCGAGCTGCCGATTTATCACATTTTTTATAGTATATATTTGTGGGTCTCAGAGTCTCAGTGCAAGCAACTGGTGATTAGAATTTGGGGGAGAGATTCTAGACGTCGCAATTGCATTTTCAAAAGAGTCATAGGCTTTCCTAAATTTGTCATTTATGACATAGCCAAGCACCTGCCTCAATACATCAAGCAAGGTCGTGCCTGTTCAGTTGTAACTATTGAACCTTACCAAACTTGAATAAATTAAACCAAATGTAATTAAAAGAATAATTTTGGTATTCAAGGTTTTCATAAAGGAATAAAAATTGTGGAGTGACATCTGTTGAGAAATCTAGGGCATTAGCATTAGGGATTTCTCTTCTTCTATTAGTGACTGCTTGCGAATGCTTTTTACTTCTTTAGATTAGGATCTTCTTCACATTAGATTACTAGTGTTCTTCTTCATCAAACAGTAACCAATGCATGAACATAAATACACAAGAGACACATCATGTAGGCTATAAGCCAGGGCCAAAACCTCTCACTCTTTGAGAGGAAAACCCACACAAATTCTTCTTATAGAGATTCCAATTGACGAATACCAAGACCAAGACCCTTGACCTACTATCCACTCCAATACCAAGACACGCGTTCTCTTAATAGTCACATTCTTCTTGACTCCTCTTCCACTTCGACCTATGAGACCTCCACGCTGTCATATTACCAAGATCTTTCTTCTATGATGGCACAGATATAGCATCAATATCCTTACTGAGATTCCACCGAGATTGTGGCACTATTTCATCACTGTGTATACTGCAAACTTGTCACTCATTCACTGTGATCCGAATTACATAGCTCCTAGACTTCACACCTTACTGTAGCCTCCTCTCCAAACTGTGTTTCTATGTTTAGGGTACCAAAACTTCTTCTCCAAAACATTCATCCGAATCTCAATGATGATCCAAACTTCTTACTGTCCCTGTCTACCCGAAATCACAGAGGGACATATTCGAGCTTCATTCTGCCACTGTCCATAGAGACATACAAACTCCTGAAGTATCCGAACTGTAATCCTTCATTAGGCCACCCGAGATCCGAACTTTCCTCTGTCACTGTCACCCGAAAATCTCAGAGAAAATGTCTGAAAATCTCAGAGGAAATCGAACTTGTGAACTGTGTAAATGCGGAGATCCTAGCCACGTATTTATAGTAGTTTGTCCCATAAATAAGCCGACATGTATTCAACGAATGGATGTGTCTTTTATTTGTGAGCCGACTTGTGTTAGTTGTTCCTTCTAGAAGCCGACATGAAGAGGAGAACCGTGCTTGTCTTTTGGAGGGCTATTTGACAATCCTATAGACTAGAATACTTTTGACATATCTTCATACATGACATTGACTCTTTGACAAATCCTAAAGCTCTCAATGGGAGCCATCTAGAATAAAAATTCTTGCTCATGAAACCCATGAAGCAAGGCATTACAAAAATAATTTTATTCTCTTTATTTCATCATTTACAAAGATCATAATTACATGTCATTATGAAAACCGAACCTAGTTACATTGACAACACTCCCTCTTAACTAGGGAGGAATTCATAATGATACTTGGTCATTCTCAATCTGAAGAATTTCTCATAAGAAGAATTCGGATTTGTAACTCATTTGTATAGCATCATACCAACCAGCATTGTTATATAGCAAGGCCTTGACTAACAGCTCTATCTCTCCACAAGATCAAAGCACAACGCTGGCGAGACCAATGATTTTTAGACATACTCATCATTGTCTCTCTAGGAACATACAACACCCAGTTTCACTCAGGATATGCTCCATAAGGAATATTCTTTTCTTGGACTCCCTAGTCCCAAAAGAATATCGGTCCTCCACGACTACTCTTTCATGGGATGCCCTATCTCATCCCCTAAGAGCATCGGATGCCAAATGATTACACAATCCTCCATTTTGTCTTCCCAAGTGAAGATCAGAACAACATGTCTATCACTCCTTTTTATACTAGGAGGTTTTATTCCATTAAAGGAATGTACTCATTCCTATCACAGAGGAATGTACCTAAGCTTCCAGCTTAGGAATTTCCAAGTTTCTTCCAAGTAAGAAACTTCTTCTCAGGCTCCCTCTTAACTAGGGACATATCACAGCTCTTCATGTGGAGATCCTACAACAATCAGCTTCATGAAGAGCTCCTTTCTTTGATGTCATAAATTTCTTTTTCGTCAAGGAGTCTTCATCTTTGGGAACTTCCATATAGGGCACAAACCATCCATCACTTTATTCATGAGTTTGTCATGTCTTCAACTCATCAGAAAGTGATCCATTAGATTTTCCAACTGGCTTTGCTTTATGTCATTCTGCTTTCATGCCATAGTCTCTGAGGGACATTACATCCTTCTATATGGTCTGCTTCAAGGTCATTCACAGATCTTCCCTTTGACAGTCCTACATAAGCCCAACTAGATGTTAGTTCAAAAAATCAATGAACACTTCAAATCAGATTTATCTTTGTGATGATCTTTCACCATGACATCTTTTTGTAAGTATCAACATCTTGCATGCAGATTGACACATCTCCCACAGATGTTCAGTGTCAAGGATCTCTATCTTTTTCCGACTTCCATCAGAGTCTTCACATCCTTCCGAGAGATCTTCTAGTCAAATCTTCTTGGACTTTGGATGTTGAATGCCTTCTACAATTGTTGCATATTATCACGATCTCTTCCTATCTTTTCACACACTTCATTCCCAGGGGCTTCCAACCAAAGTTTCTCAATCGTAGTCAACCACCTCATACTTCACATGAGGACATATTATGTTGATTTCATCTAGTGTGACTCAAGCCTTCCGACATTCTTTCATAGGAGGAGATTCCTTTCCTTTGATAAATTGATCATGCTTCTCAAAATAAAAGTAGTGATCCTTGTTACCTACAACCATACAACATGACTTTATAATATTAAATACAAGCATTTATACCTTATTTACCTTTAGGTCATCTAGGCTTCTTTCAGCAGGTTCCTTGATTGAAAAGATCTTCAAGCCCTTGAGTTGCTTCATCTCTCATGTCATCATACCATTATCTCATGAACTCCACAAATTGGAGTTCCTAATGAAACACTTGCTTCCTCTCTAGATCGGTGAATCCTCCAATGAGCATTCCATCTCGCATTTCCTTATTCAACAGATGTTTCCCTTTTAAACTGATGTATGATGAGACTTGTCCTGGATGACTTCTTCCTTTGATCTTTCAATGAGGTCAACAAGAGCTATATCCTTCAAAGTTGACTATCAGACATCTTCCTGTTTCCCATGATGATGTCATGAGCTCTTGTTTCTAATGCTTCCATGATGCCACGATGCATCTTATCATTTATTATAGCCATATCGATAACATAAGATTTAGAAGCTATGTCAAGCCCCTTAAAGAGGGAGACTATCTTAAACCTAGTAGAGATCTCTTACTTTCTCTTTTCTTGGACTTCTTCTTTTCAGCTTCCTCCACTTCTTCGGTGATATAGACTTCTTCTCTTCTTCTAATATCAATCTTTTTTGTAATGTCCATAGTCTTTACATCCATAGCACTGAATCTCATCTATGTTCTTCTTTCTTTTCTAAGGACCAAAATTTTCCAAACTTCCTTTCCTTCCAGCAAATGTTTGAGTCATTAACCTTCAACACTTTTGCCCTCAACTTGTCTTCTTCTATCTTGAATAGAAATCACAAGTTGTTGAATGAGGTAACTTTCTTATCCTCGTGGATATCTATTACCTTGTTCATCAGTGAGTGCATTATAGATCAATGATGATTATCTTCTTATCCCAAATCTCGTAGTTGAGATCTTACGAAGATATCCCTTCATCCTTTGATACCTTCAATTTTGTGTAGATCAGATCTAAGTCTTGTGACCTTCTTTACCGCATCTTAAGATAATATTATGTTAAGTTCATATATACATTTCTTTGATGTCTCCAATATTGCTATATGAGGGGACCTTTCATAAGAATCCCTTTCCATGAATTCAGAGGAGACATTTTAATATGTTCAATGACTCCACCTTCTTATAGGATTATGTCTATCCTCCTTTTTCATGCAAGGAATTTCGATGACCCATCCAACTTATAGATCTCCTGGCAAACACGAAGTCATTTTACCAAATTGATTAAAGAATGAAAGATACTTACTTGACAAGTGAAGATGAAATCTTCACCTTGAACACTTTGAAGAAGATATATTAGTGCTCCCTCTTGGATGATCTTCTTCCAAATGAAAAAGCCTTTCTTCAATAGAGAAGGTTGTTCCTTTTGATGAGGATGATTTGTTGCTTCTTCGAATGAACTTCTTCAAGGACAAGGAGAGGATCCTTGCTTGCTTTATAACCTTGAAGATGATGACAATGCCTTCTAGTCTTCAAGATATTTCAACTTCTCTTATAGTGTAGATCAGAAATGCTTCTAGGGTTTCGACTTTCTCCAAGATGATGTGATCTTCATCTTTAAAGTCCTTTGAGCTATATTGCCTTGTAGACAACTTGATGAGGGTCTTTGTGGCCTTTTGATGATGCCTATAGAAACAAACATTCTTGTTGTTATTTGAATTTCTGATCGGAGAACCCACAGTAATGGAGTTTTTACACCAACGTTTCGAATCCCAAATGGGATCCATCATCTGATAAAAAGAAGAGCCAGATGGAGGGAATATATACTTATGAGGGCAGAATGATAGAGGTAAAGCACAGGTCTAATGAAACCTTTAATTTTTAATTTTTAATTTTACTTTTAATAATTTTAAAATCATATAATTATCTAGATACTAAAATAGATTTTACTTTTAATAAATTAATTTTAATTTTAATAATTTAATAATTAATAATTTTAATAATTTTAAAATCATATAATTAGAATATTCTTGTTGTTGCTTCTTCCATTTAGGCTTTGATTCTTCAATATAGATCTTGATCTTTTGCTTTGATAACCTTCAACTTGCTTTGATGTCCTTCTTGAAACTCCATCCTTGAATGTCTCTTTGATTAGATGCCCTTCCTTTGACTTCAGCACCTTAGCTCTAATACCATGTTGAGAAATCTAGGGCATTAGATTGGGATCTTCTTCACATTAAATTATTAGTGTTCTTCTTCATCAAACAATAACTAATGCATGAACATAAATACACAAGAGACACATCATGTAGGCTATAAACCAGGGCCAAAACCTCTCACTCTTTGAGACGAAAATCCGCAAAAATTCTTCTTATAGAGATTCCAATTGACGAATACCAAGGCCCTTGACCTATTAGCCACTCCAAGACCAAGACACACGTTCTCTTAACAATCACCATTCTTCTTGACTCCTCTTCCACTTCGACCTGTGAGACCTCCACGTTGTCATATTACCAAGATCTTTCTTCTATGATGGCACAGATATAACATCAATACCCTTATTGAGATTCCACTAAGATTGTGGCACTATTTCATCACTGTGTATACTACAAACTTGTCACTCATTCACTGTGATCTGAATTACATAGCTCCTAGACTTCACACCTTACTGTAGCCTCCTCTCCGAACTGTGTTTCTCTATTTAGGGTACTGAAACTTCTTCTCCAAAACAATCATCTGAATCTCAATGATGATCCAAACTTCTTATTGTCCCTGTCTACCCGAAATCACAAAGGGACATATCCAAGCCTCATTCTACGGCCTGCCACTGTCCATAGAGACATACAAACTCCTCAAGTATCCGAACAGTAATCCTTCATTAGGCCATTTGTCACTGTCACTCGAAAATCCCAAAGAAAATGTCTGAAATCTCAAAGGAAATCGAACTCGTGAACTATGTAAATGCAGAGATCCTAGCCACGTATTTATAGTAGTTTGTCTCGTAAATAAGCCGACATGTATTCAACGAATGGATGTGTCTTTTATTTGTGAGCCGACTTGTGTTAGTTGTTCCTTCTAGAAGCCGACATGAAGACGAGAATCATTCTTGTCTTTTGGAGGGCCATTTGACAATCCTATAGACTAGAATACTTTTGAGTCCTGACATATCTTCATACATGACATTGACTCTTTGACAAATCCTAAAGCTCTCAATGGGAGCCATCTAGAATAAAAACTCTTGCTCATGAAACCCATGAAGCAAGGCATTACAAAAATAATTTTATTCTCTTTATTTCATGATTTACAAAGATCATAATTACATGTCATTATGAAGACCAAACCTAGTTACATTTTACAACAATATCAATCCTAATTTTCATATTCAAGGTTTTCATAAAAGAATAAAAATTGTGGAGTGATATCAATCCTCTATAAAGTTAAGGAAGGAATATTAATTAGGATAAAGGTTAAAAAAATAAAAAAGAGAAAAGTGTTATAATAAGCAAATTGGTTGTTTGAAGTTATTTAAAATTAATTAAAATTACCAAGGGAGATTATAAAGTTAAAAAGGGGATCTATTCTAAGTAAAGAGAATGAACTTTAAAAGTGAAGCTAGTGGAAAATAGATATTATATTTTAATACTCCTAAAGTTGTAAAGGGGTATTATACTCCTTTAATATTCTTAAAGGGTATTTTTAAGTATTAAAGAAGAATATTTTTAAAGAAGCAAAATGGAGCCTAATAAGGAAATGACGGTCGGAAGATTCTCAGAAACTTCATATAACTATGCCTCAGTGCTATTTAGAATTAAAGGGTCTATTGTGCAAAAGATGTTACTATTGCTATCTCACCAACCGGAGATAAAGTTATATAAAACCTAAAATTGCAAACCAATTAGTGATTCCCGAGTCAAATATAATCGAAAAATTAGACTATTATGACAACAAAAAATATGACATAATCAATTTACAACTAGACATTGGAGATTATACATTCATATCACGATTCTCAGTTCAAACCAATGTTCCACCAAGTTTTCGGGACGAGGAGGCGGGGGAGCGGGGATACGCAAAAGCGCCTATGCAAAAGCTCCCCATCAATTTTTAGGAAACATGGAGGGGGGAGACGTCAGGGTCTTAAAAACTTATAAATATAAAATATAAATCGATGAATCATATAACTGAAACAATTTTAAAACGAAAAGCATGATCATTGATATCATTATCATATAAATTATAATCATACATGTAATTTTGTGTTAAATTATGGTATGTTCTATGCTTAGAACAATTTACTTCTTTTTCTTCTTATTAGCCATAGATTAGCAATCATATATACATTAAGTAAAATGCAGATAGAACATTAAACGATCGACAGAAAACAAGCCAAGACAAGAGAAACAAGCCAAGACAAGAGACACAAGATGTGGCGGCTAGCCAGGGACAAACCCCAATGCGGGGAAACCCTTTGATCAAATCTTCTTTTATCTTCAATAGTTTAGCAGAGAGAAATAGTACAAAATCAGAATTCTGTAATTTTATATCAGCAGCAGCAAACCCTAGATCAGTAAAGTCAAACTTGGTCAAACAACCCCGAATTGACTTCTAGTCAAATTGAAGAACTCGGTCTTCAACAACAATAAGTAGCAGCCCAAAACAGTCCTCAAAACATGGTCAAAACAGTAGTCAATATATCAGCTCCTGCAGTCAGCCCTAACCAGTCAATGCTGCCCCAAAACAGTGGTCAAACAGAGGTCAACAAGGCTGATCTGAACTGCGGCTAGCAAGAGAGAGACTCCCCACACAAATCCGCAGTCAAGGGAGCCTATACGCTGGTCAACGTAGTCCTCTAGCACCCAAAACGTGTTGTTGTACCTTCCTGCGTCCTCCTCCTTCCACGTCACAGCTTGCTGCCCTAACTGCGTCCTCCTCCTTCCACGTCACAGCTTGCTGCCCTAACTGCGTCCTCCTCCTTCCACGTCACAGCTTGCTGCCCTAACTGCATCCTCTTTCTTCTTCCCACGTGAGAGAGTCTTCTTCCTCCTATGCATACCCAAGAGACTAGGAGAGAGAAGAGATGTGGAGATGAGATGATGAGAAAATGAATCAACCTCTCTTGTATTTATATGATTCACTGGGCATGTGTGCCACACATTTAACTGTTGGCCGACATTGACAATTTGTCAAGTAAATACAAATAAATTCATATATCCATAAATACTTGTCGGAATCGGATGATCTTTAGATCAATCCTACACCTCTCGACAAGAGGAATCTAGGAAAAATATCAACTGCCATAAATGAGGTGACCCACATGGAGTTTGGCCCTAGTTGCCAATTTTAACAGTTTGTAACTGTACAATGTAACTACTAGTCTACTAACTTACTAACAATGCACAATGAAAATAAATTATAAAATTATAAATGTTTAAACTTTTAAACTTTAAACTTTAAACCATATTGATGTTCCACTTCCAACTATGAACATTGAATACTGAATATTGAAATAAAATTATAAAAGTCAAGTCTGATACATCAAGAGTCAAAATTTTTAACTTTATGGTCAAAATAACATAAGAACATATCAAAAGATAAATGAGCATAATTGCTCAAGGTAATATGTTCAACAAAGGAACATACAGAAGGCTGCTTGGCGATGCCGACAGCGTTCTGTTCAACAAAGGAGCAGACAGAAGGCTACTTGGCGATGGCAACAATGTTTAGTTCAACGAAGGAGCAAACAAAAAATGAAATGTGAAATGAACATAACGTAAACCCTTCCCGATCGGTCAACAAATATTAAAAATTACGATTTTTTTGTTTCATAAAAAAAATTGCGAATTTTTTCTAGGGAAACGACCCCTCAAGACCCCTTAAGACCCCTTTCACCTAGGAAACGACCCCAAAAATGGAGGAAATGACCCCTTTCAAGTTTCCTCGCGTACCTTGTTTTTTGGGAGCGTGAGGAAACGACCCCCTCTCGTCCCCAAGTCCCCGGAGCGCGAGGGAGCTAGGAAACTCGACCCCTAGGTGGGGGGATGAGACCCCATGGAACACTGGTTCAAACCCTATGGAGCGATCAAGGTGACATTATTTTAGGTTCACCCTGGATGGAAACCCCTAGGTTCCTTCATCTAAATACGAAAAAGAAGTTTTTGACATTTTCATACAAAAATAAAAAAATAACACTTCAAGATGTTGCATTGAAGCCAAAATTAGTAACACCAGAAGACATACAAGATATTTCAAAAATAATTTTTCAAGAAGGTAAAAAAACACTACAAAATATGCATAGTGAAATTGACAAAATCACCACTAATAGAAATGAAGAAGTCTCTTGACTTAAGGACCATAGCGAAAAATTACTAACACAAATTAAGAAGCTTAAGAAGGGAAAGAAGTTGTTAAAAGACAAGTTAGAACATTGTATTCAAGAGGAAGTACCGAAGTCACCAATTGTAACAACTCTAGTTGAAAATAAAGGAACGAATATCGAACCAGTTAATACCACAACTCAAGAAGAGGATAAATCAATTGAAGGAAAAACACACTCACATGTTGTAATTCAGATGATGAAAATTCCAAACAAAGATTTTGTACCTAACTCAACAACCGCAGTACCAAAAGAAAATCAAAAAATTGCCACACCCCTACTAAAAAAAAGTCAAACCAAAAGAATTCCCTATCGACATCTGAATCACGAGAATAGACAACTCAATCAAGCTATGTAATTGTATCATTCAAAACAGAAACAACAAACTGATGTTCCGAAGAATATTGAAGTAAGCTCAATTCAATCCTATGATGACAATTCGTTACAAATTTCCAGTAACCGAAAGGTTCCACAAAATATTAATTTAGGATGATCAGATCCTTCCTCCATGCAACAATTTTATATATTACTCCAAGGATCTGTTGAAGCCTCAGATTTCTGTTGCTCCAACATGGGAGATAACCACCCGGTCCGGACCTTAGAAAGCAACTCCTTTTTTGTTTGGTATGGTGGCTCCAACTGGGGATGATGGGACCAGTTTCGCAATGTGGGTTTGAAAATGACGACGGGTGGTTTTCAAGTGATTGCAATAAGAATAATGATAACTAAATGACCTATTCTGACATGCAAATCTCTAATTAACTTAATCTAATATAAACCCGAGGTATTTTGTGTGATATGCGATCTGAAAAAGATATATGTTTGGTACGTGGTAATAAAGATCATTCACGTGTTAAACAGAGATGATAACATGTAAAGATAATTTCTTTGACTAAATAGTTAGTCAAAGAAATGTGGAAATTATATTGCATATATTTAATGATCATATAGGAAATTTAAATGCTTTCAGCTAAGTATTATACAATAGTGCAATTAACACATAGCAGAAAGAACATACTCCCTATATAATTCATGAAACGAAATGTTATCACTAATTAGTAAAACAGAACTGATCATACAAGATAAAAGTACCATATGTGAGGTTCTGCTCATTTGACTAGTGACATAGATCAGCTCCTTTCTTCAATCAAATTATTCTCCAATCATACAGAATTGCATCAACAATAGACAGTAATTTGATATTCAAAAGCAATGACCATGTTCCATAATTTTATCAAAGCATCTACAAACTTACAAAAGTGCAATCTTTGCAAATGTTTTTTTATAAAATCCTGGACCCTTCTCTAAATGCATGAAAAGGGTATAAATACTATCTAACTAAAGTTTAAAAATAGATTATACAAAATATCTTAGGAGGTTTCAAACAACCTTCCTCTTAACTAGTAACTGACTCTAAAAATAAAATCAATTTGATGACTCGAGGTTATGAAAATGTCTTGCTGTCTGCCAGCTTTTCCTTGAGGTCACATATGTCAGACATTGGTTTTACTTGAGGAGGTGCTCTGAATTACGTTCTGACCTGTCCTACAAAGATGGCATCTGTAAGAGGTGGCAGCATTCTTTGCGTTGAATTGAGTGAACAATTCAATGTCATAATTTGGCTGTGAGGTTTGACAAGAAATTGCCAATATGCCTCCTAGTCAGTCTTTGATAATTTCGTGATTGCCTCTCTTTGGATTTTCATCTTTGCTTTCCAGTTTTTATCCAAGTCTTTCAAATCTGGCAGTGACTTTGGATCACCTTCTTTTATCAAGTTGGTGGTGTGCAAGGTATGATTGACTGCCTTTATTATATTCTTTGCCACTCTTGTTGCTCTTACTACTGCCAATTCTGCCTACTTAGTCCGCGCATCCCAATCTGTGAATAATATGTCTTTGTGTGTTACTTCAATCTCTAGCATATTAGCGCGTCTTCCTTCTTCAGATTCTTGTCATTCAATATAGTCAGATATCTTAGTATTTAAGTCATTAAACTCAGTTCTCTGACAGAATGGAGTTTACCTCCAACGCCTCTTTGATGAACTCATCAATAGTGGGGACATTTTTATATTTCGCCATAGTCTCTTGCAACTCTTGAATTTGCATATTCTTTGCTGAGATATCTGCTTCGTGGATTATACTTCCATACTTTGCTGCAATTGGACTATTTGTTCTGTGGCTTGCTTGTTCACATTCGTTTTCTCGATTTCCAGTTGTTGTTCAAGTTGTGCTATCCTTTCTTCTCTTTCTCTTAACAAAACAAATACTTCAGTGGCCTTATCAATGGTGGCAGTAGCATATTGATGTAGGACCATGTGACTTGGAGGGAAAAATCTTCAAACTTATTGCAAAAATCGAAAAAAAATCTACAGACAAAGGAGTGGGGTACTTTAGCCATCAATTTCCATGCTTTTCTAGTTTAAGATAAGGATAGAATTAAGAATAAAATCATGTTGTAATAATCGCTTATGGATAAGCAATAATAAGCCTTATGGATAGTTGCTTTAATCGCTTTACTGTAATTGGCATGCTTTTGTAAGAGATAAAGATTGGGTAAGCTTTATCTAATTATGTTTTAAAAGGAAATAATGGGACGCTCAGAAGAGGTCGATCCCGGATGCATTATGACTTTCGAAGAACTCTCTCTATGCATTTGAATTGACAGTTCTCTGTTAGCTACTATTTGCATGTGTGTTTGGTGGTGATTCTTTTCTTCTAAACCTTGTTAATGGTGATTCGGCATTGTTTCCCTATTAATACTTGATTTAAGCTTGTTGATACGGTTTTTCCCTTATATCGACACACCTGTTTTCCTTATAAGCATTGTTGAATTCCGCAAGCGAAAACTGTGTTTTACACAGGAAATTCGTGAAATTAGTTAGCTGTATGAAGTTTCGGACCTGATATTTTATTAAGTCTGGTTCATACTCGTATCGGGTCCAAACCATTATTGCATCGCAGAACCACAAGTGGAGTGGAAGGACCTTTGGAACGGCCGAAGTCTGAAACTTCAATAGCTCGAAACTGAAACGCTATAAAACAAGGTGAATAAGGTGTCGGGTCCGCGAAGTTGATCGCATCGCAAGATCAGAGCATGAGGAGCCTAGCATTGGGAGCATTGGAGTCGCGATTGCGGTCTCCAATAACACTACGTTTTATCGCGTTGGAGAAGGGAACATTGGAAGGGCCGATGATTACCGCCAATAGTGTTAATTGTGTTAAATGCATTTCTTGATATAAAAGCGTCGATAGTGTATTTCCGTTCCTTTGGAACGAGAAAGCCCTCCGCCTGTGTGTTTTTCATTTAACACGCAGTTTCCTCATTTAAAAGCAACGCTAGTATATTTTTATAATTCCTAGGGAATTATGGTCCGAAAGGAGGAAAATAGGCCTATGATATGATTTGTGCGATAACAAGGGTTGGGGTGATTAGAGGAAAAACTCATGAAGCAGTCAGGCTAATAATAGATGACTGATACACCTGTTGAAACAGAAGGAGAAATTCAGCTAGAGTTAGAAGAAATTATTTCAGGTTTCAACCGCTTGTCTATATCACCTGCACCCAGACCACCATTAGTGGTATCAGAGCAACCAGTTGACACTGAATTGAATCTCAGAAGCAGGAGAAGAAAAGTTAATATGGCTTTCAGAGTTGGAAGAGGACGAGGACATGGTGGAAGAAGACGGTCTGCTGCAAATGTTGAAGTAATGGAAGCTGTGCAACAAATGCAAGCTAGATTGGATGCATTAATAACAAGAAGAAATATAGATGATGGAGATGTTAGTGAGCCTGAGGTTGAAGCTGTAGAGGAGGAAACTGTAGCAGTTACTCTTGAGATGAGATTCTTCCAGTCAGTGTTGAGATCCACAGCTAGGCCAAAGACTGAGGTTTCAATATATGAAGGAGGACTGAATCCAGAAGAATTAATAGACTAGATTAATGGCATGGAGAAATTCTTCGACTATGTAGTATGAAGAAACATAAAATGAGAAGAAAGTAAAGTTTGTTGTCACCAAGTTAAAAGGTCATGCAGCGCTTTGGTGGGATGGTGTGCAGGCAGAAAGAAAGAGACTTGGCAAGCAACCTATCAAGAATTGGAGCAGGATGGTAGCAAAGCTAAGAGGTAAGTTTCTACCAAGTAATTATCAGCAAACTTTGTTCAGACAGATGCAAAATCTTAGACAGAGATCTATGACAGTGAAAGAATACACAGAGGAATTCTATAAGGTAAGCATAAGAGCTGGAGAAACTCAGGATACAGATGAGAAGGTGGCTAGATATGTGAATGGTCTTAGGATGGACATTCAAGATGAGATAAGTATATTGTCTCCTAAAACAGTAGAAGAAGCTTATCAGGTGGCACTGAAAGCTGAAGAAAAACTCGTGAGGAAGCAGTCTGCCAGAGGGAGAGGTACTTTCCGAGGAAGGGGAAGTCAAGGTGGTAGAGGAAGATCTACAGCACCTAAAGATGGAGCTAGCAACAACTCAACCCAACATGCACCCATAGGAGGTGATGCAAGACGTAGAGGGAGTTTTTCTAGAGGAAGAGGAAGAGGAAGAGAAATAAGATGTTACAGATGTAACACGCTGGGACACAGAGCTTTTGAGTGCCCAGCGAATGCAGGAACAAGCCAGAGGAATGCAATTGTTGCTCCAGTTGAGGGAGAAGAACCAGCAGCAGCAGTGGCAGAAGAAGAAAATATACCAGAGAGAGAGGAATCTTTGGTAGTTAATAAAGTCTTGCTCAAGCTAGCAAAGGAGATAGCTAAACCATCACAAAGAAAGACCTTGTTCAAAACAGTGTGTAAGGTTCAAGGGAAATGTTGTCAGATGATCATTGATAGTGGAAGCACTGATAATTTGGTCTCTACAGAAGTGGTAGAGAAATTGAAGCTGAAGACAATGAAACATCTAACACTTTATAAGGTGTCATGGTTACAAAAGAGACATCAACTATTAGTGAATGAAAAGTGTGAAGTGGAGTTTCAGTTGGGCAAGTATAAAGATAAAATTGTATGTGATGTGATGTCAATGGATGTGTGTCACATATTGCTTGGAAGACCTTGGCAATATGACAGAGGAGCTATGCATGATGGGAAAAGAAACACCTACAAGTTTAGAAAGGATGGTGTTAATCATATGTTGCTGCCTCTGCAAGAAGAAGATGCATCAGGAAAGAAGACTGATCCAAAAACTCTGTTACTAGGAGGAAAGGAATACTTGAAGCAGATTGAAGAGAATGAGGTAAATTTTGCTATAATTTGCAAGCCCAAGGTAATAATGACTTTTACTACAGTTTTTTATTTACCCATTGAAATTCAAAAAATGTTGGAGAACTATTGTGATATTATTGTTGATGATTTGCCTAATGACTTACCACCCATTAGAAGAATTAGCCCTCATATAGATTTGATCCCTGGAGCAAGTCTACCTAACAAAGCAGCTTACAGAATGACTCCTACAGAAAATGAAGAGGTTAGGAAGCAGGTGCAAGAATTGCTTGACAAAGGGTTGATCAAAGAAAGCTTGAGTCCTTGTGCAGTACCAACAGTGTTGAGTCCAAAGAAAGATGGAGGTTGGAGAATGTGTACAAATTCAAGAGCCATCAATAAAATCACAATCAGGTACAGATTTCCTTTACCTAGAATTGAAGATTTAATGGATTGCTTGAGTGGAGCAAAGTATTTTTCAAAACTAGATCTTAAAAGTGGGTATCATCAGATAAGGATAAGAGAAGGGGATGAATGGAAAACTGTCTTTAAGACAAATAAGGGATTGTATGAGTGAAGAGTAATGCCTTTTGGGTTGTCAAATGCACCAAGTACGTTTATGAGACTCATGAATGAAGTTCTTAAAGAGTTTATTGGTAAATTTGTAATAGTATATCTGGACGATATATTAGTTTACAGCAGGTCTAAGGAGGAGCACATGAGACATCTGAATTATGTCTTACAAAGGCTACAGCAAGAGAAATTATTGCTGAATTTGAAGAAGTGTTCATTCATGAAAGAGGAGCTAGTGTACTTGGGTTTTGTTATTTCTGCTGAAGGGCTGAAGATGGATCCAGAGAAGATCAAGGCAATCATGGAGTGGCCTTCACCTAAAAGTGTTTTTGAGGTAAGAAGTTTTCATGGTCTTGCTAGCTTTTATAGAAAATTCATCAAGAATTTTAGTAAGATCAATGCACCTATTATTGAGACCATAAAGAAAGATAAACAACCATTTAGATGGACCGCTGAAGCGGAAAGAAATTTTCAGCTGTTAAAGAAGATGATCACTAAAAAGCCTATTTTGATTCTACCTGATTTTAGTAAGCCTTTCCAAGTGAAGTGTGACGCCAGCGGAGAAGCTTTTAGAGGTGTATTAAGTCAGGAAGACAGACCTATAGCTTATTTTAGTGAAAAACTAAATGATTCAAAAAAGAAGTATTCTTCTTATGATAAGGAGTTCTACGTAGTTTTACAGTCATTAAAGAAATGGAGGCATTATCTAATGTCAAAGGAATTCATCCTTTACTCAGATAACCATGCACTACAGTATATTATGCAGCAGCCAAAGCTTAGCTAGAAACATGCTAAATGGGTAGAGTATCTTCAAGGTTTCCATTTTGTTTTGAAACATATAAATGGCCAATCATATAAAGTTGCAGATGCCTTAAGTAGGAGAAATATATTATTGCAAGAGAGTCAAATTCAAGTGCTAGGATTTGAATTTATTAAAGAATTATATGAGACAAATTCAAATTTTAAAGAGGCATTTGAAACTTGTAAAAATCTTGTTTTGTTGGATAGGAGTAAATGGTTGGATTATTTCTTACAAGATGGATTGTTGTTTAAAAGAAATCAGCTGTGCATACCAAACTGTTCTATGAGAGAGAACTTAATTAAAGAAAAACATAGTGGAGGACTTGCAGGACATTTTGGCATAGAGAAGACCTTTGAACAATTGAACAGAGTTTATTTCTGGCCAAAAATGAGATATGATGTGGAAAAGTATGTGAAAACTTGTAAAATATGTCAATATGCAAAGGGAAGAAGCCAAAACACAGGTTTGTATGTACCATTACCAATTCCAGATAGGCCTTGGGATATGGTAAGTATGGATTTTGTTTTGGGCTTAACAAAGACTCAAAGAAGTAATGATTCAATTTTTGTTGTAGTGGACAAATTTTCACAAATGGCACACTTTATTCCATGTTATAAAACTAGTGATGCTTCTCACATTGCTAATTTGTTTTTTAAGGAGGTTGTAAGATTGCATGGGTTGCCTAAGAGTATTGTCTCAAATAGGGATTCCAAATTTGTTGGACATTATGGAAAAAGCTGGAAACTAAACTAAGTTTCAGCTCTGCCTATCATCCACAAACTGGTGGACAGACTAAAGTTGTGAACAGGAGTTTGGGCAATCTTTTAAGGAGTCTTAGTGCAGAACATCCAAAGCAATGAGATCAAGTGTTAGCACAAGCTGAATATGCATATAATGACTCACCTAACAGGAGTACAAGACAGAGTCCATTCCATATTGTTTATGGAATGCATCCACGAGGAATATCTGAGTTGAGAAACTTGGGAAAAGAAGAGATGAGAAGTGCAGAGAGAGAAGATTTTGCTTCAGAAATGCAAGCAATACATGAACAAGTGAAACAACAGCTGCATGATAGTAACATCAAGTACAAGACCAAAGCAGACATTGTTGAGTTGTGTTATATTCTTTCCACGTAGTTAACAAGGGGTTTGAAGGGCACCCGTAACCCCACTTTTGTGCATAATTTTCGCATATGTTTTTTGGATGCGATGGTTTTCGGTCCATGGTATTGGATGCTTCGGCATGTATAAATATGTATTGTAACATTGAAAGGAACATAATGAAAAAATCAAGCTGGTAGTCCTAGTTTTGGGATCCAGTGGGAAAATCTCTGTGTATATGTTTTTTATGTGTTATGCTCTCGCATTTTTTATTTTTCTATGTTTTAGAATTCGTATGCATGTAATTCCTGGACAGGGTTAAAACCTACATTTGGAATCAGAGCTGTTTTTGGCTTCAAGGGGACGCCTTTGTTGCTGAGGGGTTTCGCTCCGACCTGTGGTAGACCCTGTTCAGTAGGAGATCTGCGAGATCGATTCCGGTGGTGAAAGAAGATGGCGAGTGGTGGAAAGATAGAGATCGAGAAATTTAATGGTCAAAGTTTTGAGTTGTGGAAATTCAAAATGGAGGATCTGTTGGTGGATAAAAATCAGTGGATCGCGGTAGATCCAGGTACTAAACCAACGGGAGTGACCGATAAAGAATGGAAGAAGTTGGATCGGAAGGCAAAGAGCACAATACGATTATGTGTCTCAGATTCAGTATTGCTGAATGTATCAAGGGAAGCTACGGCGAAGGCTTTGTGGGACAAGTTAGGGACTTTGTACCAATCTAAGTCTCTAGTGAATAAACTGTTCCTACGGAAAAAGTTGTATAACCTGAGAATGAAAGATGGAGACTCGGTGACAGAGCATCTGAATGCATTTAATACTGTGGTAAGTCAGTTAACATCTGTTGATATTAAAATTTCAGATGAAGATAAGTGCATCAGTTTGTTGTGTTCTCTACCAGATTCGTGGGATAGTCTGGTTATTGCAATAGGTAGCAATGCAACTGCCTTACAGTTTGATGAAATAGTCTCATCCTTGCTGACGGAAGAGATGAGACAGGAAAATATGGAGAGCCAAAATGGTGATGCCTTGTCTATACGAGGACGGTCCCAGAACAGAAACAAAAATAAGTCATCGAGTGGGAGATCTAAATCTAGAGGGAGATCTAAATCTCCAGGAAAACCTGTAAAATGGTGTGCTGGAAATGCGGAAAGGAAGGGCGCTACAAAAGGAACTGTAAATCTAAAGCTCCTGATAAAATAAAGGGATCTGATGATGCTCCTTCTGCAGAAGCGAAAACCACCTCAGATGAAGGTGGGGATGTGTACTTGGCTTCTTCAAGTACACATGTAGATCATGAGGCATGGTTGATTGACTCAGGTGCATCCTTTCATTTCACTCCCCATAGAGAGTGGTTCTACGAGTATAAGAAATACGATGGTGGTGATGTCTTCTTAGGGGATGATAGGAAGGCTAGAATCATTGGTTGCAGAAAAGTAAAGTTGAAGTTGCAAGGTGGAAGGGTTAGAACACTTTCGAGTGTTCTGCATATTCCTACATTGGCCAGAAATCTTATTTCTGTAAGCAAGTTGGATGGTGCGGGTGTAAAAACAGTGTTCGAGAAGGATACCTGCAAAATGGTTCGGGGAGCATTGGTATTGATGCGGGGAGTTTGAATTGGAACTCTGTACAAGCTGCAAGGTAGCACTGTTATTGATGGGTGCAACAGTTCTGTGGTTCCTAAAAGTGGAACAGAAAATCTAGTGGTCTCTGGAGAGAAGACTATGTTGTGGCATCAAAGGCTTGGACATATTGGAGAGAAGGGTCTTTGAATACTTCATGGTAAAGGCATGGTAGAAGGTATGAGTAATAGCTCTCTGGATTTTGATTTCTGTGAAAATTGTGTATATGGGAAGCAGAATCGGGTGAGTTTCCCCTCTAGTAGTAAGAGGGCGAAACAGATATTAGAGCTTGTGCACAGTGATGTGTTTGGACCTGTGAAGGTTCCATCACTGGGTAAGTCTGTGTACTATGTATCATTTATAGATGACTTCTCAAGGAATACATGGATATATTTCCTTAAAAAGAAATCTGAAGTCTTTGACAGGTTTAAAGAATTCAAGGCTCTAGTGGAAAACCAGAGAGAGAAGAAGATAAAGGTGCTAAGGACAGATAATGGTGGAGAGTTTTGCAGCAAAGAATTTGAAGAATTTTGTAAGAAGTGTGGTATAGCACGACAAAAGAATACACCATATACACCTCAGCAAAATGGAGTTGCAGAAAGAATGAATAAGACGTTGATGGAAAAAGCAAGAAGCATGCTCAGTGGTGCCGGTTTAGGACAGGAATTCTAGGCAGAGGCGGTGGATACTGCATGTTACCTGGTCAACAGGTCACCTTCATCAGCGTTGGAGGATACGACTCCACAAGAGGTATGGACTGGTAAGAAACCTTCTCTTTCACATCTGAAGGTATTTGGATGTGATGCATATGTATATGTTCCAAAGGAGAAACAAACCAAGTTGGATAGTAAATCTGAGAAGTCCATCTTTATTGGGTATAAGGATGGTTTAAAGGGTTATAAGCTTTGAAACCGAATAACAAGGAAGGTTGTGTACAGCCGATATGTGGTGTTCAGAGAGGTGAAAGATGTTATTAAACATGAAGTCCAACCAAAGGAACCTGCGAAGATAGAGTTTGAGCTAAAGGAGGAAGAATCAAACTCTACAGCAAAGGAGGAATCAGAAGATGAAGAGCCACAAACTCCGACTGTGAGAAGATCAGTTCAAGAAAGAAGGCAGCCAGAAAGGTTTAGTCCATCAGCTTTCTGTTCAAATTTTGCTTTGTTTGTTACTGATGATGATCCCAGAACTGTGAAGGAAGCAGTGGATTCTGAATATGGAAAACTCTGGAAAGTGGCCATGGTTGATGAAATGGCATCTTTGCACAAAAGTGAAGCTTGGGATCTGGTGGAGTTACCGGCTGGAAGGAAACCCATTGGCAGCAAATGGGTGTTCAAGAAGAAGACAAATGCAGAAGGAAAGGTGGAGAAATACAAAGCTCGGTTGGTAGCAAAAGGTTATTCCCAAGTGTCAGGAATTGATTTTGGTGATATTTTTTCTCCTGTTGCCAAGGTAAGTTCTATTAGATTACTTTTATTTGTTGTTGTTGCTTTTGATTTTGAAGTAGAACAAATGGATGTGAAGACAACATTTCTTCACGGGGATCTGGAAGAGGAGATCTACATGAAGCAACCTGAAGGCTTTGCGGTGAAGGGTAAGAAAGAACTGGTATGCGAGTTAAAGAAGTCTATGTATGGGTTAAAACAATCACCAAGTATGTGGTATCAGAAATTTGATACATTTATACGGGGACTTGGCTTCACCAGAAGCAACGCAGATCACTGTGTGTATTTTAAATTAATTGGTGACCGTGTTATTTATCTAGTCTTATATGTGGATGATATGTTGCTGGTTGGAAATGACAAAGAAATTATCCAGGATTTGAAGACCCAATTGTCCTCCAAATTCAACATGAAAGATCTTGGTGCTACAAACTATATTTTGGGCATGGAAATTAAAAGAAATCGGGCAAAGAGGAAGCTCTGGTTAAACCATAGGAAGTATGTCGAGACAATACTACAGAGGTTTAATATGCAGGATAGTAAACCGGTGAAGGTTCCTATACCTGTAGGTATGAGGTTATCTGTTGAAAAATGTCCCAAGACACAAGAAGAGGAAGAGGACATGTCCCGTGTTCCATATGCAAGTGCAGTCAGTACTAAACCAGACATTGCACATGCAGTGGGAGTATTGAGCAGGTTTATGTCAAAACCGGGAAATGAGCATTGGACAACAGTGAAGCGGGTTTTAGGTATTTGCGTGGCACTAGTGATTATGGTCTGTGCTACCAAGAAAGACCAGGATTGGACAGAGTGTTGGATATTCGTGGCTTTGTTGATGCAGACTGGACTGGAGATCTGGATCAGAGAAGATCTACAAGTGGGTATGTGTTTAACCTATTTGGAGGTGCAGTCAGTTGGATGAGTAAGAAACAATCTGTAGTGGCACTATCAACTACAGAGGCAGAATACATGGCAGCCACTCATGCAAGCAAGGAAGCAGTTTGGTTGTAGAGATTGTGTTCAAGTATGGGGTTAGTACAGGAAGCTATAAAGATAGACTGTGACAGCCAAAGGGCAATTTTCTTGGCAAAGAACCCTGCATATCATTCAAAGAAAAAGCACAATGATGTTCAGTATCACTTTGTGAGGGATATGATAGAAGACAAAAAGGTGTTGCTGGTAATAATACTACAGATGCATTGACAAAATCTGTGAGCTCTGAGAAGTTCTCTTGGTGTAGAGAGACTATGGGCATTTCAGGGCTGGGAAAATGACTAAGCTCTCTTGTGGCCCGTTGTGGAAAAAAAAAAAGTGGAAGAATGTTGGGTTGTGTTATATTCTTTCCACGTAGTTAACAGGGGGTTTGAAGAGCACTCGTAACCCCACTTTATTGGGTCTGGGGCAGTGCCCCGGAAAATTTTGGTTTTTGGACCTTATGTTAGGATGGGCGGACCCACCTATGGTTTTGTGCATGATTTCCGCACATGTTTTTTGGACACGATGGTTTTCGGTCCATGGTATTGGACGCGATGGTTTTCAGTCCATGGTATTGGATGCTTCGACATGTATAAATATGTATTGTAACATTGAAAGGAACATAATGAAAAAATCAAGCTGGTAGTCATGGTTTTGGGATCCAGTGGGAAAATCTCTATGTATATGTTTTTTATGTGTTATGCTCTCGCATTGTTTATTTTTCTGTGTTTTAGAATTCGTATGCAGGTAATTTCTGTACGGGGTTAAAACCTACAGACATGAGAAGAAGAGAAGTGAGCTTTGAAGTTGGAGATTTGGTTTTAGCACACCTTAGAAAGGAGAGGTTTCCAAAGAGGGAGTATAACAAATTGAAGTTCAAGAAAATTGGACCATGCAGAGTATTAAGAAAGTTTTTTGCAAATGCCTATGAGATTGAGTTACCCCCTGATGTTGGAATATCACCAATTTTTAATGTTGCAAACCTGTACAAGTATGAAGGTGAAACTGCAGATGATACAGCACAAGATCAAGAGCACAAGAGATTGACTGGGTAAAACAGTTACCCACAGCAAAGGAATTGTAGCCAAAAAGAATTCTGGACAAGAAGGTGTTTAAGAAAACAAGGGAACAAGAGTACTTCCAGTATTTGGTAAAATGGTAGGATTTGCCAACCGTTGAAGCTACTTGGGTTACAGAAAACATGCTACAGAAACTGGGCAGTTACGTAGATGAGCTCATGTACAGGAGCCCATGAAAAATTTTGTCCTCAGGAGTCTGATGCAGGAGCATGTGACTTGGAGGGAAAAATCTTCAAACTTATTTCAAAAATCCAAAAAAAATCTATAGGCAAAGGAGTGGGTCCTTTAGCCATCAATTTCCATGCTTTTCTAGTTTAAGATAAAGATAGTATTAAGAATAAAATCATGTTGTAATAATCGCTTATGGATAAGTGATAATAAGCCTTATGGATAATTGCTTTAATCGCTTTACTGTAATTGGCATGCTTTTGTAAGAGATAAAGATTGAGTAAGCTTTATCTAATTAATTAAACAAGTAGGCGAAATAAACCAGAGAATACAGATAAAATTTCTAATGGGTAATACTTAGAAATTTCAACATGGTATCAGAGCATTGCAAATCACAGGAGCGCTGAAGGCACCAACTGAATCGGAGAATTTGCAGCAGAAACAGTTGTCCCGACTGATAGAAGTTGCTCCTAGGCAGAAAGCAGCCAAGAAGGGTTGATGCAGAGGGCCTGCGTCATCAGTTCAAGCTAGAGAGAGGCCAGCACAGAGGCAGAAGAAGGCAGAAGAGGCTCACAAAGAGCCACGCAGAGACCAAGAGGGTTGACGCAGTTGGCCAAGGGAGCAAATCAGTGTTCCCGGGATTGTGCAGAGCCCAAAGGCTCAGTTCTTCAGTTGCTGGGGCATAGGAAGTTGTGGGTAGATTGCAGAGAGTGAGGCTGGTGGGGTGTTGTTGTTGTTGAGGCAGAATAGTACCTAACGAGACAGAACCAAGGTAGAAGGGAGTCGCTACCTAGGCGGATTTCTTGCCAAGAAATCCAAATCAGTATTGCAAGAGCATAGGAAATCGGAGAGGTGCGATTCGACAGTTGGCAAGAGGATTTTCGGAAGAGAAATCGAGACTCAGAGGGAGTCTAGCAGAGAACTTCCAAGAGGGCAGTAGAGACTCAGAGGAGTCGAAAAGAAGAGCAGAGAGATGGCCATGAATGGACTGAGGGATCAGGACAGGCTGGATGGGGCATCCAACTTTGTCATCTAGAAGGCCAGGATCCTGTCCGTTCTAGATAGACATCGCATCAAGGCCTTCGCCTTGAGAACCATGGCTATCCCAGTCGACCCAGCTGACAATGAAAGGTATGAGGATGCGATGGCCAAGGCGAAATGCATAATCCTTGATGGGGTCAAGGATCATGTGGTCCAGCATATTGCCGAGAAGAATACAGCAAAGGAAATGTGGGACACCTTGACGACATTATATCAAGGCACTTCCATGCAGAGGAAGATGCTACTGGAGAATCAACTTGGAGCCAACATGTTGTGTACTTATCCTAATGTTTTGGTAGTAGTTTGATGAAGTAAACACACACATTAATAATAAGAGAAGAAGATCAAGCTAACAAAGATAAATTGTAAAAGTGCTTCACAAATTGTTATCAAGTCTAGAAGAATCCTACTATACATAATTGCCCTTGATTCTTCAACACCATGGCCATTCATGAGAGATTATAAAGGGAATTTTCAATGAGACAAAAGGAGGGTTTCAACAACAGTGATTGGGAGAAGAATTTTCGGAGATTTTTGCTATCAGTAATTTTCTGCAGGAGGCCAAGTTTTTCCAGTGAGGTTGGGGGCTTCAAGAAGAGGCTGAGTTGCTTACTAAATTTGCATGAGTAGAGGTCGAGATTATTTCCGAGAGGTAGTGCAAATTTGCCAAAGGAGGTGTGAGTTCTCTAAGAGCTAGTGCAAGTTTTCCAGGAGGCAGATTGAGTTTCCAAAGGGCAGTGTGAATTGCCAGGAAGAGCTAGTGCGAATTTCCAGAATGCCAAAGCGAGTTGCTGGAGGCAATGCCAATTGTAGAAGAGGAAACCATGGGGTTTCTTCGGGTTGATTTGATTAGCAGAAGTGAATATAAAATATTGTCAGAGCTTTGCTAGTGTCAGGCAAGAAGTTGTAATTTCTCAACAGTAGTTGAAGATAATAATATAAACCCTCAGATATGAAAACTGGTTTTCCCCACTTTGGGATTTTTCCTAGGATGTTTGTCCAAAAATACTTGTGTCAATTGTGTGATTGGTTTCTCGTATATTTTTCTACAATTTTAATTTCATGAATGGTGGTGTTCATGTTTTTATTTATTGCTTTCAACTGAAGATTGAAATGTGTTGTGTATAAGTAATAGAAATAATTGAATGGGTTAATAGCACCTTCTGGGTAACTGAAAAATTTCACAACAATAATACACATGCCATGTGGCCTTCCTCTAACAGTCCTTGACCCTTCTTGTAGTTCCAGCACAGACCTGCAGCCTATCTCATTGACTATGACCTTATTTTGCTTGCCAAAACAATAGAAAAATTGTCCTTTGTTGTTCTTTCACTTATGCAGCTCCTTTGTTGCCTTTGTCACCACACATAGGAAGAAATGATCCTTGACTTCTCTTGTCTCCAAACCTCTCCATTGGTTTGTTATTTATACTTTTCCTTAGGTCTCTTAGGAAGCCCTCCTTTCCTTCAAGTGCCCTCCAACACAACATTAACATTAAAATTAGAATATTAAATTCTCTTTCTTGGGTTCCAAGCCCACTCATTTGGGTCCAAAACCCCAAACTCGGGTGCAAAGCCCACACATCATCTTTATGGGTGATTTTCTCTCACAAGCCTAGCACCAATGGCTTGTGGGAGTACCTCCTGATGCTACCCAATTTCAACAATACTATTGACTTTATAGGGGTATTCTTACCCTCTTTCAACAAGGATACATATATGCACATTTTCATTTTTGGATGCACCATTGTAAGCACATGAATGCAAGTCAAAGCCTTCTAGGCTATGTGGAGGATAAGTATTATGGTATCCTAGACCGCCTATTATCATAGGCCATGCCCGGTCCTCTTAGACTCCATTCTTAGGTCCTTTCATCTTGTATAGGATTGGAGAGGTTAGGATGGACCTACCTGGACACATGTTTTAGAGAAGCCATTGTTTCGTACAGCTAAATGTTTTTTGTAGGGCCAATTTAGCCCATTTCTTGAGCGCACCTATGCCATTTCCACATAGTCATATTTATTGGGTCTATGTGCATTATTTGGCCTTGGTACATTATCATGTCACAATTCTCAACATGGTTGTCTCATACATTCCAAAATTTCACATTTCTCAAGGTATGAGGATCAAAAGTCAACGAAGTCCCAAAATTTTCAACATAATTTGTACTTGCCATGCCACATGGAAATTTTTCCAAAATGTCAAGGCATCAGGGAGATACCCTAAGTCAAAGGGGGTTGTCCTCCTTTTGTGGCACAAGTGGACTCTTTTTTAACATATTGGGGTCAATCCTTGGAATGAAGCATATGATATGTCAAAAGTCATCTATAATTTTTTTGCAAGCAAACCCATGTGTTCCAATTGGAAAATCAAGCAAGGTATTGGAGATCTACTCTTGTCGCTCATTAAATGAGGGGTCAACCACATTGTATAGGATTGGAGAGGTTACAATGGACCTACCTGGACACAAGGTTTAGAGAAGCCACTGTTTTATGCAGCTAAATGTTTTTTGTAGGGCCAATTTAGCCCATGTCTTGACTGCACCTATGCCATTTCCACATAATCATATTTATTGAGTCTATATGCATTATTTGGCCTTGGTACACTATCATGTCACAATTCTCAACATGGTTGTCTCATACATTCCAAAATTTCACATTTCTCAAGGCATGAGGATCAAAAGTCAATAAAGTCTCAAATTTTTCAACATAATTTGTACTTGCCATGCCACATGGAATTTTTTCCAAAATGTCAAGGCATCAGGGAGATACCCTAAGTCAAAGCGGGTTGTCCTACTTTTGTGGCACATGTGGACATTTTTTTAACATATTGGGGTCAATCCTTGGAATGAAGCATCTGATATGTCAAAAGTCATCTATAATTTTTTTGCAAGCAAGCCCATGAGTTCCAATTGGAAAATAAAGCAAGGTATTGGAGATCTACTCTTGTCGCTCATTAAATGAGGGGTGAACCACATTTGTGAGGCTTTGGAGGGCTCTTCAAGGGGTCAAAAGTGACAGTTGGGCTTGTTACCAACCAAAATGGGTAGCCCCATAGGAGATAACTTTTCTCCTACATTTGACAGCCAGTTGGATTGCTAGCCAGCCCACAGGCTCTGAAAGCCACTACTTGACAATGATATGCCATGTCCCTCCACCATTTGCATCAAACATGTGCCTCTCACCATCTGGTGTTACCACTAGGATGAAGGTGGGCTACTTTTCAAAAGGTACTAAGATCATTTTGCAATCGGGGGCTTATACTTATTTATTTTGGGCATTTAGTATGGATAAAGGGGTGATCTAGAAGATTGACCAATCTTGATTGTAAATCTATTCTCTCAAATAACCAGGGGGTAATCTTTAGCCATAGTATAGTGCGACCTCCCTTAAGGTTTTAGGGTTTTATGACGGGCACTATTGGAAAATCCGGATTTAGATAGTTTGCACATTATCCCCTATACCATACTTGACACTTTCCATGACACATTACAAGCCCCATATACCACATCCATTCTTTTGATCTAACTTGTCATTAGTTCATTGGTATTTGGCACCCATATGTCCACACTCCTTAAGAGGCGCCAAAAAACATTGCCCTGGATGTTGATGTAGCTAAAAGAATGAAAAAGCATATCATCACCACAATAAAAGAAAAGGAAGAAACTCAAAATGCAAAAGATGGCTAGGAACATAAATTAGCGCATGGGCAAAAGCCTAGAATGAGTTCTACCCTCCTCATTAACCGTCATCTGGTTCCTAGCCACACACCTTAGAGAATAATCCTTGAACATGCCTTAGATAAGTCTGCAACAAGCCACAAAACAGGTTCCCTTGACCAACAAAGAAACACAAATGAAAAGCATAGAATTCAAGCCCAAAACATCTCAGAAAATTTGGCCTAATACTCATGATTTGCGTGACTATGCAAGGCCTCAGAAGATCAGACAAAAGATAGATATGCGTGAAAGAATTTGATACCCTTCTTGGAGATATTTGAGCTCTATATATAGAGAAGCAGGAGGCTCTAGAGGGGGGCGACATGGCTTGGAGTCGACCTGAGCTTTGACATTTTGAAATATTTCCTCAATAAAAATCTTAATATAATCCTCCTTAGCCAGTTGATTTGGGCTAGGTTATGCCTCATTTGGAGGGTTGATAAACCCAACATAATTTACTCAACTTTTCTTGAGAATAAATGCCATTAATTAACCAATCATCAAGTTGCCTTTAGCATCTCCTTTTGGGGCACTTTGACCACACAATGGGGCTCCAACTTTGACTAGACATATCTCCTTAATCGTGAGGAGTTATGTGGCCTGCCACCTACCGTTGGAATCCGCATGATGAGGAGAATCAAATGAAAATGATCTTGCAAGCAAAAACACTAATCATCCTTGTCATTTTCTTCATCAAAAGTGAGGCTTCTTCTTGTTGTTGCTTCGCTTGACATTAGACAACCAAATTCCAACATTGTACAAGCTCAGTTCAAGGCATTTTTTGGTACCCATGCATGTTGTTTAATTGGGCAGGATATGGAGGTTTCCCTGTAAGTTATTTTCAAAGAAAAAAAATTGCTTTGAAAGAATAATTACCTACCTTTATGTGAATTTGTGAAATTAACTTTTTATGCTTCTATTGTTTAATTTCTAGCCATGTGTGATTGATGATATGGTCAGCGTTAGAAATGTAATCCTCATGGATTAAGTGAATTTTTCATATTCACTTAAGAAGAAATATGAAGAGCCTCAAGGGAATATGAATAGGCATTGGGAGTCCAAAGAACCTCTTGGAAGATGAAACCAAGGGTCATAAAATTATGTGAATAATATGCATCTCGCGTTTATCCTAAATCTCTCTTGCATTCTTATGAATCTATCCTGCTATCAGAGCAATTACATGTTTTCTAGCCTTCGAGTTTATGGGTTTTATGGCCTTAGAGTTTGTGAGGCATGAGTTTTATGGCCTTTTTATACTTAAAGCTCCTCCTTGCATAGTCCTGAGCACATTTTTCTATGTGGTGCCAATTTCGTTTTGCACCCATTCTCCATTTCCAGCTCATATTCCTGGACTCAAATTCTCACAAGTGATCCATTCTCAGATGCCCTTTTAAATGTTTATCTGCAAGAACTTGTTATCCAGCGAGTTTCTTTCCTTAACTATCATACTTTGATTATTTTATCTATGTGTTGTGCGAGGGTTCCTACAGAAATGACATTGAAATCGGTTTTCAAGAAACTAACTAATTAACAAATGGGAAAACAGAAAACAGAGTTCATAAGTATCAATTTTCGAGGAGAGTAGATCAGCAATTAATGATCATGTTGTTCTTTAGCTTCCATTCCAGCACATGCCCAAGATACTTAGTGACAAGGCTCAAACTCTAGACAATACTCACAGTAGTCAACATAAATTCTGAGCAGTAGAGTTTCAACTATTCATTTGTCGAACTCAATATTTACGTATTCTCACATGATTTGCTCAATATATATACACAAAATCTTAAGGTAGTGAGATTCGATGATGAAAATGGATGATTTTTGTTGAGAATTCCAATTAAAAAAAATTGCTCACTGCGCCCCTCCTTTTTTGTTCTGGCTTTCTCTTGGCTCTACTCACAATTTGACATCAAAGTCTCTGCAAATGTAAGAGGAGTTACTTTCACTAGACGCAATTCATAAATCATATCACCATTTGTAATGATGTCCACAACCACTGCAATTTTTTCATCCTCCCACAATCACTATGTTGAAGCAACTTCTCCTCACAAATTGTATGGCTTGACATGGAGCCTGAAATGAATGTCCCCCCTCGTGGTTGTTGTATGTTGAGTCTTCTTTCAATTGAGTTGATATCCATTGTCATTGTTGCGATGTTAAACCCTCGGACTATTAAATTTTCTACAAGATGCACAGTAGGAACCAATCTTCCGATCTGATAACTAGTACATAATGATCTTCAAACAATTTATCTCATGCCACTGATATCATTGAGCAATTATACACAGAAAGTCTGAACAGTAAATGTAGTGGAAACAGTAAAGAACATAAAAAAACAGCCATGCCCAGTAGAGACAGTATTTTTACCCTGGGAAACCCAAACTTGGGAGAAAACCCAACAACTTTTCTTCGGAGAAATTATTCTTTAGCAAGGTTTACAAATTAGTAATTTGTCTAGAAATCTATCCCAACACCCAAGTCAAAATACTAGACAAATTTGGTAAAACTTCAACAAGTCAAGGCTGTCCAAAATAGTCAGAAATCAACAATGGTCAATCTGCCCAAAATCTATGGTCAAACCAGCCTGGTCGAACTCGGACATGTGGTCAGCTTTGCGGTCAAATTCAGCCCTACGTCTCCTGCTGCAGTCAACTGTGGTTGACAACGGTCAAATTCAGCCTCCAACAGCTAGGTCAACTATGGTCAAACTGCACTCCTGCAACTCGATCAAACTCTAGTCAACTCAGCCTCTTTTTGTCACACGTGCAGCGACTCTAGGAGAGAGAAGATGTGAATAATGAATTGAGCAAAATGAAGTGACACATCATGTATATATATTGATCGAATGGGTGTGAATTTTCGTAAGGGACACAACCTTTCAAGGTGGGACTGACTTGGAGATTTCCTTCAGCAAGGTGGGAATACCTCTCGATGTTACACAAGAAATCAACACTCCCTCTTAGCGAGGGAGGTATTCTCCTTTGCTGCAACAAATTTCCCCTTAGCTGAAATTTCTCCTCCACAAGAAAAGTTCATGAGCTTGCTATGTTGATGCATATTTATAGATAACTCCATCTTGGAGTAGGCAATGAAACTCCTCACATGCATGTCTATATATTACTCCATCCTAGAGTATGTAATGTGAGTATCCAGGGCCAATCACCCTTGATCGAATCAACATGACCCAGCCAAGTCCTTTTGGTTTCTCGGGTGAATTTCATCTATCTCCTCTGGTCAAATTATCATGACCCAGCCAAGTCCTTTTGGCTTCTCAAGAGAAGATCTGCCCTTGGACCATTCACCCCTGGCCAAATCAGCATGGCCCAACCAAAGTCTTTTATGGCTTCTCAGGTGTATTACATCAATCACCTTTGGTCAAATCAGCTTGACCCAACCAAAGTCCTTTATGGCTTCTTAGTAGAAGATTTGTCCAATCTGCATTTGCCCTAGACCATTCACTACTGGTCAAAAGACCCAGCCAAGTCCTTTTGGCTTCTCAGGTGAATGTATCCATCTCCCCTGACCAAATAAGCATGACCCAGCCAAGTCCTTCTGGCATTTCAAGAGATGGTCTGCCCGATCCTACAAGGATATCAACACTCCCTCTCAACGAGGGAGACATTCTACATCACATCAAGGTTGTCTCTGAAATGTATCGGTCTCCCCTGGTCAAATCAGCATGCCCCAACCAAGTCCTTCTGGCATTTCAGAAGATGGTTTGCCCGATCCTACAAAGATATCAACACTCCCTCTCAACGAGGGAGACATTATGCATCACGTCAAGCTTGTCTTTGAATTATACAAACTTCGCTCTAGACATACGCTTGGTGAGAATGTCTGCAATCTGCTCATTTGTGGATATATACTAGAGCTTCGTTGCTTCACGACTTGCAACATTGGTTGCAATATACTTTTCTTTCGTTGTACTGAGTGTGACAGAAGTCAACTTCCTGCTAAACCAAGATATCATAATAGATCCCAAGCTAAAGTAGCACCCAAATGTGCTCTTTCTGTCCTCTACACTCCCGACCCAATCTGAATCTGTATATCCCTACAACCTCACTTCACCACCTTAGACATATCTCAAACCATATCCAACTGTACCGCGTAGGTACCTCAACACATGCATTGTTGCAACCCGATGTATCTGCGTCGACTCAACTATATATTGGCTCAGGGTGCTCACTACAAAGCAAACAATGTTGCGAACATCGGCAAGGGTCTAGAAAACCAAAAAATCGTAAAAATGGGGAAAATATCGATAAAAATCGGCAAACATCGGCAAAATCAAGATACCATCAAAATATTGATAAAAATCGGCAAACATTAGCTAGGCCAAAAAATTGTGATTTCCAAATAAAATCAGGATGTTATCAAGATGTTTGCAACATTGAAAGCAAATATCTAGCCTAGTGTTAACTAAGTACATCAAGGATCCAATCAACTGCTTGTACATCGTGGGATCCACCAAATCTAAATCTAAAGCGAAATCACTCAACTTCTTCAGATTAGAAACCATAGGAGTAGCCATGGACTTGCAATCCATCATACCAAGTCTCCTCAAAATCTGGACAATATACTTTCCCTGTCTGAGGAAGATCTCATCAGGTCTTTGCCACACCTCCAATCCCAAGAAATAATGCATCAGGCCAAGATCCTTCATCTCAAATTCCAAGGTCAACTCCCTCTGACACTGAAGCAAGTCTTCCTATGGTAATCATGGTTGTTCCCTCTATCACGGAAGCAAATCCTCCTGCCACTGTTGCTCCCTTTGTCACGTAAGCAAGTTTGCCGACCACTGTTGCTCTCTCTATCACATAATCAAGTCCTTTTGTTGTCTGACATGGTCCCTTCAAAGAAAGCATATTGCTCCTAGAAACCTTTTGTCTCTAAGCATTTTGACAATCTCAACCCATGACATCCTCTTGGAAGGTTTCCCCTTCCACTCTACCTAACTGTTTTCTCCCTCGAAACTTAAAGCACTTTTGGTCATCTGGAACAATCTTAGATGTCCTAACAATCTCTAGAATCCTCCCTCTCAAACACCAATCACTCTTGTTGAGTCTATGCTCGAGTCTTTAGGTCATACAAGAAGCTAACCATATAACAACTGGAGCAAAAAATATCCTCGTAGTCCACTCCCTTTTTTTGGGAGAACCCTCATGCCACAAGTTTGCTTTGTACTTCTTGATGCTACCATCTGTTGCATGAATAATGTACCTATTCTTCCTTTCTACAAACTCCATTCAGGAGGCCATAGAAGAAGAATCATAACCAAGCAAAATATAAGGACAAGACGCTGACCAAAAAAATTAAAAATAATAATAATTAAGGGAGAAATAAATATGAAGTACTTATCTCTTGATTAAGGAAGAAACTGTTGAGGATTGTCAACTCCCTCTCTAACAAATTTGTAAGAGAAACTTGGAAACTTATCATGTGCCTAGAGGCACAACTGCCCACAAACATTATTGGTAGTAGATCCTAAAGGAAGAATTCCTTTGACTTCTTCTGAGGTGGATGCTCATCCTCGTCCTCAACATTAGTTGTTGATGCATGTTGCTTTCCTTTCCTTTCTCTTGTATGAACTGTAAGGGTTGGGGTTTCTTCATTCTGCGGATTCATTAAGCTATCTAGCCACACCAAAGGCTCATTAACAAGCTAGCATCAACACCAAGTCATTCCACATGTTATCAAAGAGATAAACCTAGTATGCATTGCACAAACTCCACTTGCATCCAACACTCCATGTCTTGCTCTAGGGCTTCATCCCACAAACCCTAGGACTTTCTCATCTAAGACTTCAACACAAGTCATAACCTCCAAGTATTCTCTAGGGTTTACAAACTCTAAGTCTTCCAACTCTTGTATCACACAAGCATAAAGACTCCAAGACATTCATCAATATTAAAAGCACATACTTTAATACAGGTGTTATAATAGGCTCTCTTTTCACTTTATATAAAAGTAGGTGAGGGAGGCTTTCTCCTCAACTCCCTCTGGCTCTAGAGTAACTATTCTGAAGATTTGTCACATTGTCTTCCATTCTGAGACTTGGCACCAATTAACAAGAAATCAAAATGTAGTCAATGTTGAAAATGTAGCGAGCAAGGTCTTTTGGCTTGTGCCTTAGCCAGAAAGACCACAAGTTTGTCTTTCTCTTAGGATGGTTCGAAATCATAAGATATACTTCAGTTCATGCGTAGTGTTGGAGGATCAATTACGTGCAGCCTGTTACCCACCACCTGTGGGTGGTATTTATAGGAGAAAATTTTCTCCTGGATGGTCCTCAATTGGCGGCCAGCAGCCACTAGATAGCTCGATGTGCCATTATCTCCACCACCTGAGCCAGCCATATGGTCCCTTGCCCATTTGTTATGATCGTATGTTTGAAGGTGGGCCTCCCAACCCCGAAGGTATGGCTTTTCATTGGTGTTGTTGAGTAATTTTGTTTACTTATCATGGGCACTTTTGGCCATGGATTGGTGGGGGGATTCGGCGGAAAGAGTGTGATAGGTCTGTACTCTTGTCTCCTCTGTCCAATTTGGTGATTAGTCTTGTATCTTGGTCATGTGGGGTCTCCTTTACTGGCTATTAGCTTCAGGGTTGGCATTACATGGGGAATCCCAATTTTGGTTGCATGGTCCCACTTCCCGGTACCATATCCATTACTCCCCTCCACTCATTTAAACCCCATTCATCACTTTTCCCATCCATGTCCACATTTGTCCATTGGGCCCACAAGGAGTTAACCTCCCCCTCCCCTTGTCCAACATTTGGGTCAGGCTTAGAATGATGCCCCGGAGGTTGATGCAACTAAAAGAAGAAAATCAAAGCATAATTTAGCCACTCTCAACAAGAAAATGTACCATAAAATGCAAAAGATGGTCGAGACACACACATTTAGCACGTGGGCAAAAGCTAAGCATGACCTCTACCCTTATCATTATGGCCATCACCCTAGTTCCTAGGGCCCCTTTTGTCATTAAGGAACCGATGATTGTCCCAACCCCTAGTGGGCAATGAACCACCCCACCTTAAGGGGGTAATCACTATTATATCCCACACATCATGCTCTCATCCCCTGGAGCCCCGAGCAATTATAAAAGAAAATCAATAAGGCAAAAGCCATATGAAGAAGGATGGAAAAACAAAGGTCAGGTAACTCATGTACCACGCTGCTCCCTCCTTCATTCATGCACCCAAGTGTGGGCTTCCCTTATTATGGTTACCCTTGTACTATGGCATGTGGCTTGGAGCCTTCCGCTAATGCCCCATTTCATTCCACCACTATATCACATGCTACATGCGAATCAACAGATGTACCTTGGACATGTCAACCTCTTTAGAGCCCCTTATTGAGCTTGGAAACAACTGTACATGCTAAAGCCCACTCTGGAAGGGCATGCCATCATGAAGTGTCCGTTTGATTCCATGATTTGTAAGCTCTTTCACTCGATTACTCTAATAATTTGTTGTACTAGAAGGCAAGGGGACGCATTGGATCTTATACAGGATTGCAAGTGGGTCTCCATTTGGGGTTTGGTCTCCCTACACGGAGTCCAAGCCCTCCAAAGGGCCATATTGGCACTTGTAGGGTGAGCATTGAGAGCCATGGGCCTCCACCATAGCAGAGAGCATATTGCCACTTCATGGATCCTTCTACATCGTTCATTGATTGCTCGTGTCCCACCTTTTAGATGAGGATGATGCACCTAGACCACCCTGTCTAGTCGGCTTCACACTTGCATCACACAATTGGCAAATGTTCCATGACCCAGAGGAGGATGTGTCTCACAATGGGAGAGAGAGGGGGGGATTATGTCACCATTCTAGCCCTTACAAATGGTATACAAGGATTATCAACCCACTTGGAGACCCATGAGGCTGTCATTGGGCCCCCACATCCACTTGAGGGGCACCACATTGGATTTGCTTGAGCATCAAGGGGCCACCCCCTTGATCCCTATGTTTGGAGCATATTCTCTCACATTGGCACACTTTGGACTCTAATAGGCCTCCTCAATGGCCCAACAACTCATTATACCTACTATTTTCCCTCTTGAGAGGTTTCATCTTTGTATTATTAAGCTATCTTGGTGGGCTTGTTAACAAGTCATGTTAATATTGTGCATTATTTATTATTCGGGGCATGATTAAGCCAATTTGGCTATTCGAACTCCCTTATGGATTGTATAAATAGATGAGAGGCTTGTTCATTCCTCTCATCATCACTTAGATTGGATTCATATCTCTTGAGATTTTTGCACTCTTTGACGAAATTTTTTGAGTTTTTTAATGCACTATGATGTTTGGATTTTCGATATTGTGTTTGGAGCGTCTTTCTATGCGAAGTTGATGAATGGATATACTCTCTCTCTCTTGTAAGTGAAAATTTAATGCTATTCTTGTTTTCTTACTTGTCTAATGCATGAGATTATTATCATTGTTCTTGCATGGCTATAAATGATGCGAAATTATTCTTAAGCTTGGAATAATTGATATATTGCATGCATTGCTCATTAAGAGGGAGGGTGAATGTTCCTAGAGGCTCCCTAGAAGGTTGACAAGCCTTGAAACTTCATCTCTTCTGCAATTCGAAGTATAAATCCCTAATGACCTACTTGTTGCACTTGGAAAGGCTAGACAAAATCATTTAGGGCTCCTTAACGTATGAAAATTCTTGATCTAGCTATATCTTGACTCCATTAAGCCCAAGAAGCAAGGCAATGATCCTCTCATCCCATTGGTGGTCAAAATAACCCTTCTTTCTTCTTCTATTCCAATTATAGGCCTAACCCTAGAAGGCCTCCTAGGACATCACACAAAATCATTTGTAGACATCAAAAACCCTTGAAATTCAATCTTGAACTGCGTTGGGGTCTCCTCAAGGGGTCCTCAAATTTTGAGCTCAATCCGACAATGGAATCCTGAGATATTGCAATCCCTAGCTTGAAGACCATTCTTCTCCCTAGGTTCACTTGGGTTAGTGTCTTCATTTGGATCATTGCATTTAAACTCCAAAAGAAAATTATTCCATTGATCCTATTCTCCTCCCAAAACTAGTCAAGCCCATCTATTGATGATCAACCCCACACCCTTGACTTAGTTTGGGTCCACTTGGATTCTTTGTGGTCCCACAACTTTGTAACTCAAATTTTACAAGGATTACATAAAAGTCACTTCTCCTTAAGGATTCCTCAGTCTAGGATACTTCTTCTCAAGGAATATTCTCCAAACCTAGGCCTAGGTATCCCCTCAGCCCTTCCTAGAGAACCAATCACCTTGCTTCTACAGCAGTAAAGCCATTTATCAGAGCCTCTCTTGAGATGATCAACCCCACACCCTTGACCTAGTTTGGGTCCACTTGGGTTCTTTGTGGTCCCACAACTATGTAACTCAAATTTTACAAGGATTACATAAAAGTCGCTTCTCCGTAAGGATTCCTAGGTCTAGGATACTTCTTCTCAAGAAATGTTCTCCAAACCCAAGCCTTAGTATCCCCTCAGCCCTTCCTAGAGAGCCAATCACCTTGCTTCTAAAGCAAGTAAAGCCATTTATCTGAGCATCTCTTGAGAATAGGCTTTAGGAATCACTCCTCATCCCATCATTGATCTATTCATCCTTGTGATTCCTCTTATCCAAAGTCTCCTCCCATCAGTGAAAGTCCGTAAAGAGCAGGGAGCCTTAATTGAGGTGACAGTGGGCTATTGCTCCATTGTTGCCACTTGACCTAGTAGTTGCTCTATAGGATCCCCTCGTAGGACCCCTACTAGTTTGAGCAGTAACAGAGCCTTCTTCAGTTTAACTACAGGATTGGGTGGCTTTTCGAGTTCAGTTAGATCGAGTTAGTCTTCAGTCTTGATTGAAGGAAGAGCGAGTTAGTCTCCAATGTTGATTGAAGAGAGCACGAGTTAACAACTCTAATGATGATTGGAAGGAGAGCGAGTAACACTCTCAATTAACTTGCTATCAAAGCTCGAGTTACTCGAGTTCTAAATTTGGAACAAGGTCTCCTTGCATGTTCCAATTGGGTCTATAAAGGAAGGACAAAGGCACAAGGAAAATACATTGTTTTGTGCACAAAGGTTTGTGACAAGACAGAGCTCATGAGTTAGTGTGAGACAACCTTGATTATGGAGTGCAATAATTGTGTCCTAAAGAATAGGAGGCACAAGTGCGCTAGAATTCAGGAGCATTGGTTGTGCACATGTTGTGTGGAGTTGGGATCCTAAAAAATAGGAGCTCAAGTGGCTAAAAAATAGGGCCAAAAGTGCAGTAGAGAATAGGAGATCAACGCAAGGATTAATGAGGCTCAAGTGCGCAAGGAGGAGCAGAATAGAAGCAAGACAGTAAGGTTTGCAGAGCAAGTCAAGAAGGCAGTAGAGGAAGAATTGTGTGCTAGAGGGTCAAGATCAAGTAGGATCAATGTCGGTTAAGATCAAGCAGGATCAAGGCCAACCAAGATCAATTGTATTAGCTGAGATTTGTGTGAGAAGCATAATGTTTTCCCTCAAAAGAGACAGATTGCTTTGCAATAGATCCTAGTGCTCAAGAACAATTAATAAAATACCACATCAAGCAAGCAGGTTTTCCTTGTTGGGTTCCTAAGAAATGTGTGTCAATTTGTGTGATGTGCTTTTATCTCTGTGTGTTTTCCATTGCATATGAATTATTAAGAGACGTTGTATCTTGGTGAAAGTTAACTAGTTTTAGTTTTTAGTTATTCATCTAAGTAGTTACAGAGTTTCGTGGAAATTTAACATTCAATGGTTGCTCTTTCAACAAAGCTCTAATACCATGCTGAATTTTCTACAAGATGCATAATAGAAACCAATCTTCTAATTTGATAATTATTACCTAATGATCTTCAAACAATTTGCTCATGCCATTGATATCATTGAGCAATTATACACAGAAAATCTCAACAGTAAATGCAAGGGAAACAATAAAGATGATATAGAAGACGCACATGCACAATAGAACATTATTTTTATCCTGGAAAACCCAAACATAGGAGAAATTATTCTTCAGCAAGGTTTACAAATGAGTAAATTTATCTAGAAATCTGTGCCAATAACCAAGTCAAAATACCAAACAAAATTGGTAAAACTCCAGCAAGTCAAGGCTAGTCTAATAGTCCAAAATAGTCAAAAGTCAAAGCTAGTCAATCTACCAAAAATCTGCAGTCAAACCAGCCTAGTCAAACTTGGACCCACAATTAGCTCTGTAGTCAAAATTGGCCCTATGTCTCATGCGGTCAACTTCGGTTGACAGCGGTCAAATTCAGCCTCTTGTAGCTCAATCAACTGTTGTCAAACCACCCTCTTACAACTTGGTCAAACTCCAATCAACTCAGCCTCTGTCACACATGCAACTGCTCTAGGAGAGAGAAGATGTGAATAATGAATTGAGCAAAATGAAGTGTCACATCACATATATATATTGATCGAAAAGGGACACACCCTTTTCATGGTGGGGCCAACTTGTCCTTTTAAGCCTACATGATGCTCCAAAATAAAAATAAAAATAATAATAATAATTTTATTTAGTTCCTTTTAGGCCAACTTGGAGATTTCCTTTAGCAAGGTGGGAATACCTCCCAATGCTACACAAAATATCAACATGGACCTCCTATTTCACAACTTGGAATTGGTAACTACAATGGCAATCTATTGACCCATGTGAATCGTGAACTTCAATCCTAGTCGAATGTAGCCATTCAATTGCAATAATGGAGGTGTTGAGTGTGTTCTAACAATGGGGGTCATTCTGAAATGAATATAGGTTAGAGGCTTAGCCCATGGTAAATACCCATAGCAAGAGGCTACAACTCACGTCTATGAAATATTTCCCAAAGGCAAAGGTAAGACAAAACCATTCTCTAATGGCATAAGCTAAACAACATTTTAAAAGAATGAATTGATCCATCCCGCAAAAAATATTCTCTTATCTTGTGGGTTATTTACCCTTTGTCTCTTTATACACATAATTGCTTAAACAAAAGATATTTAATCCCTAGTCTACACCGAGAGTTATAATAGTTGGAATCTTGGCTACAAAGGAGCCCTAAGCACTAACTCTAAATACGTATTCCAAACAATATTATCTATGCCTTGTAGCAATTGCAGTGTCTACAAAATGATGGGAGAATTCAAGTGCAATAGAGCCACAAAATGATAGTGAGCCTGAGCTTGGCATAGATTTACCAAAGAGTTGTATATATAAGCAAGTATCGCCAAGAGTATAACCAATAACCAAATTCCAATTTCTTCTAACACTTGATTTCCAGGTACATTTTTGGTTAAAGTTAACACCTTTAATTTGTTAAGCATGAATTGTTGTAAAATAGCTAAAATTAATCAAGTATTAGAGTTACTAAATACTCTAATACTCTCTATTGTTGACAACACAGTCAAAACCAACAAAGAAACTCTCACTAATGTTTAAACATGTTTACAAGATGCACAAGAAAAATTTGAGTTTCTCCATCTTGAGTCACAGCTCCAATAACATGAACTACTACAAAGGAATCAACATTCTAAACAAGTTCTTGTTCAAAACAATTTCCTATTTGAGATTGATTCCCATCAGCAACCATCACATGATCAGAATGATGATGCCGATTTAGGAGCAAGTCAAATGAAGATGGAGTTTGTCAGGAACAAGTTCCACTTGCACTTCTATCAACAACAAACATAGAACTAGTCTTGGATGTGAAAAGTAAGTGAAAAAATAAGTGACCTTTCACATTCCAAACTACTCCAAACCAATCAAGTTTCTGAGTGTTAGGTTTCTTCAAGAAAGATCATCTTCCCCTACTCCACTTCCACATCAGATTTGCAATTACCAACATTGTTATTGAGTTGGCCACCTGAAAGATCAATGCTTTGATCTTCACCCTTTTGAGCACTGTGGTAAACATACCCATCATTCAAACAGATGTTCCAGAAACAAAACTCCTACAGGAGCGAAAATTCACCTTGGATGGATCACTTCTTGGCAATGGTCTTCAACAACGAAGAAGATATATTGGTCATACCACAGAGTTCATTCTCGACTATTGATACATCTTGTAGTGGAGATATTTGCATCTTATATCTGACAAAGGGGGAAATTGATAGTCAACTACTAGTTTCAAAGTCATATCAAGCGATCTTGAGCCACAATTAGAACCAAAGTCAGAGTTGTAACCAAAGACAGACTCATGTTCCATTAGCAAATTCAGTTCGTAGTCTTCCTTACACCACCACTTGGTAGAAGATCTACTACTCCTACTAGACGATAGTTTGTAGTTATCTTTAAACCATCATCAAGTGAGCACTTCCATTTGGCAAAACACATCAGGGAAGCACTTCCATTTCGCAAAAGATATCAACTTCTAAACAAATTTGGAATTGTTCTAGAAATTGCTTCAAGCAAATTTCCAGAGTGGGTGGCCAGCCTTAAACCACCACTAGTAGAAGACTTCACCTTTTGTTATCCCATTTGGTTTGTGTCTTCCTTAAACCACCAAATTTAGAGAGCAAATCCAGCCATCGGTTGCTATCTATCTCTATATTTCAGCTCTCTTCTTGAACTCAAATACACCCCTTCAGATTAAGAGGGGGAATGTTGGAAACGTAATCCTCATGGACTATGTGAATTTGTTATATTCACTTGAGAAGGAATATGAAGAGCCTCAAGGGAATATGAATAGTGTTGGGAGTCCAAAGGACCTCTAGGAAGATGAAATCAAGTGTCATAAAGCCTTGTATTTATATTGATATCAAGTGAATAATATACAACTCACGTTTATCCTAAATCTCTCTTGCATTCTCGTGAGCCTAACAGTCAGAAAATTAATTTCAGCATTAATTAAATTCAACAATCCACTTGTTTTATTGAGATTATAAGAACATTAATCTCCGAGGGCTTCAAATTCTAATACAAATTATGTCGCCTATAAGTAACTTGTGGGTTATTTTTTGTCCAGGAAGTTCAACTCATAGACAGGATGGAAAAACTTGTAGGTGTCATATAACTGCCAAAAGAGAAAAGAAAATCCTGCATTTTTTACGATTTTTGCTCTCTAGCATTTGTCAAGTTTTTGCTTTGTTCAAGTCAAACTGTTACAGTCTGGACTTCCTGAGTTTTTCGACATTGTAACAAACTAAAAGAAGAAACATAGGAGAATTTCAAGGCTTCAAACAATTGACTGGTGTTTATCTTTGGCAGGCCATCAGAACTCTAGATCCCAAGGTCAACTATGTGCTCTGGAGTCTAGGTATCAGGGCCTGCCTCGCGTGTGAAAATGAAATTACTGAACGGTGATTGAAATCCTGATGATTTCAGATACAAGTAACACTGGTGACGCTCGGGTGTGTGCTAGAAGGATCTGATATTTGAAGGTGTGGACATTCCATCCATCACCACTGGAGGGTTTCAGTTGGATTCGTTTTTATTTTGGAAGTTAAACATGCACAGAGATCAAGGGCTACACTCCATAACACGGAGCAGTATCAGCCAAGACGCCATGTCTGAGGGATACATATTCCGCCAAATTCGCCTGGGAATTGCACCCAGCCTCATCCTTTTCGACATGTCAGCGACCCACCTGGCAAGAATTGGACCGTGGTGGACAGCACGTCAACCTCACCAGTGAACTAAGGCCCCGTTGGCATTTGAGCTGCGTTCTTAAGTAAAATGACTTCATAGGGTTTGAATATGTGACCTCTGCACCCGCTTTCTTACGAAACAAATTACGTTCTGCGAAAAACAAAGCTAAAACAAGAGAATTCAATACCGTAACGGCTGAATCTAACTTTGCCTTCATTGTTATTCATTTCATGCGTGCAAATGGAAATGACTCTAGGGAATTCAAGCCATTGGTTGGCATTCAGAAAAGTACAATTCAGCTCACGTTTCAAAGAAGAGTATATGTACAAAATGCTACTAATGAAAAAATTCTAAGAGATTCATAAATCCATTTGCAAGCAAGCGTTCGAATCCCGTACCAATCAAAAGAGAAGCGCTGGCCTCGTGCAGATAGTAGAATTTGTGCCTGCGCAAGACATGGCCGAGCACAAATGCAAGCACAAGCATCATGATCTGGAGGAGTATTCCCACGCCTGCAGCCTGCGTTTCGTTGGCCGCCTTCCCTGGAGAATCAGAAGGAGAAAGCGGCAGTTCGGCCATCGCCGCCAATTTCTTCAAAAAATCTACTCCCCCCAATCCAAATTCAAAAGATAAAGATTGAATTGAATTGATAAAGATTGGGCAGCAGCGCTACAACAAAATCCTCTGCAACGCTGAGGGTTTTCGAATGCTACTGCTATTATTGTGTCGGCTCAGAACGACCGAAACCTCGGATTCTCTCGACGGAACACTTCCTCCAGTATTCTCTCTCCAGAGTACTTCCTCCACCATTAGTGTAGAGGCGTAGAATGAGAAACGAAACCGTATTTGACCTTTATAAATTACTAATTATAAATTAGTCATTCCAAACTTCTCGGGTAAGCAGGTCAGACCGACGCTAGTTAACAACGGAGTATTTTTATATGAGCACGTGTCAGCCCAGGAGTGAATTGAATGTTTGTTGAAAGCTATCAATTGTGTCACACCTCTCGCCTTAAATTCAAAAACCCTCTCATTTTATTTATGTATTTCTTAAAAGTCTTCTTTAATCACCATTCCCAACGTTAACCAAGTCATTCTTAGAGATTGTAACGATGTATCTATGATTCAATTTTTTATCATTTTCCTCAAAATCTTATTACACGTGTGAAGGAATCAATGAAATTATAAATGTAAGTTTAATTGCTATACATTTTGGAGTTATGTTGGTGTATTTTCTCATTAAATAAATATTTCTTGGAATTAAGAATTTGTGTTATAAATTTTATATAATACGAATATTTTTGGTTTTTTTGGAGTATTGAATTTATAGGTTAGAGTTAAAAATGCATTTTAAACAATAAAATAGAATTGTGTTGTTATATCTTCGCATTAGACTATAAATGTATGAAGGAAGTTAGAGCATGTCAATGAGTTCTAAGTATCATACATTCATACTACTGCAAATAAGGAAATAAGGACAAACATAAACAAGCCACCATTGAACTCTTTCTGAATCGTGAGAAGTAAAGTCAAATTCTGCATTCATAAAAACATGATCTTCTACAATGACACAATATCAGTCTTTCTCTGAAAATTTCTAACCCTTGTTACATTAGATTTTCTCCAGTATATAGAGTTCATTACAGGAATTAGATTCCTCCTCCAGCATGAGGGGAATTCGAATTCCTCCCAATTTGACACCTATTGACACTTAAAACAAACTATTAATTACAACTAGTTGTTAACTAGTAGTCCTAATGACCTAATACAACTAGGAGTGTAACTCCTTATTATGACTAAATCACCTCAAATAAACATTAAATGCATTCTTTGACAAATGAAACCTCGTGAAGTCGAATTTGGTGAAGCCTCCCATGTTGTCACCTAACTGCTGATGACAAACCCTAGAAATTAGGGAACATGTTTCCCTGTTTTTAGGTTTAGGATCCTTGAAAGTTGGCACGTGGGACAGAGCCTTTATCTCCTCATCCATGACACATTTTACGAAACTGAAGGAGGTTTTTGTAGTCCATGTTGTCTAGAATAGAAACCTCTCCTGGTTTTTTAAAACACTTCTCCAGCTGTCCAGAATCTGTCCTTGAAAAACACGTGTAAAACAAGAAAAATTTGTTCTCTGAAATTAGGGTTTCAAAGAAAGCTTAGTATCTCCCAACTGAAAACACTTATGAAGAAAGTGAGATAGGTTATTGTAGCTGGAGAGTTGGTGAAGAAAACCCTCCTTCAAAATTCCAAAATACCTTTTCTTATGACCAAAAACTGTCTTTGAATATCAGGCGTAAACTGGCAAATTCTAGTTTGTGAAAAACTGCACCTACAGCAGTTTCGTAGCACAAGTTGAACCATAAATTCCTCCCACCTCAGAACGAATTTGAAGAAACTGAAAGAGGTTTTTGTAGCTTAGTATGTTAGGAAAAAAAGCCTCTTTCATTTTTTTACATTGAGTTCTCAGTTGCTCAGGAACCCTTCTGGAAGTTGACTAGTAAAAGCAGAAAACAGAGATTTTTATGCTGAAACAGGGTGCTTCAAGGGTTTCGTAGCGCGCTACGAAAACTCCTAGTTCAGAATCCCCGATTTCGTAGCGTAGCCAGTGCAAATTCTGGGTTTTGCGCTACGAAAACACCTAGAGTGAGTTTTGCACTACGAAAACCTTGACATAAGTTTGGCACATGGAATTTTGGGTGATGTGGGACCAGTGATGGGCAAGAACGGAGTGTTGACCCTATTTGATCATACCAAAAAGACTCTTTTCTATATTTTAGACACGAAAGCAACCATGGAAAGACTAGACCAAGACTAACATCAATCCTTTGGAATCAAACTGATGTCAAAACACATGGTGAGACTTTTAGGAGATGGAATGAGGTTGTGAAACTTTTTTTTGGAAAAGAGAATGACACTTATTGAGATGAGATGACTCAAAACCTATAAGACTATGACTAGAAACAAGGCAAACTTTCCAAAGCTTAGAAACAAAAATTTTAGGGTGATAACATGATCTATCATCACACCTCCTGAAAGCACTCCCCAACACCGCCTGGAGTCTAAGCATCCACCTGCATGTAATGTCCACAAATTGTTGTGGATGCTCCTAAGACACCTCAGAATGTCTCACCCAAAGGGGGTCATGCCTCTCCCTGAGTGTGGGCTCAAGTGCGGTGCAAGTGTTACCTCTACAAAAGATTGGACTACCCCCAAGCCTGCATCCACCAACCTGCACCTTGCCCATACGCCACAGTTGGAAAGCCTCTCTCTTGATGCATCGTGCCCCATCCAACTATCTCAAATGAACCTTCTGGGTTTTGTTGCTCGCAATGAGAGCATCAAGGAACGATATCAAAGTCCCCGATATCAGTGTGCAATGTTGGTGAGTGATAAAGGGAAGCTCACGATCAACCCTATGATCAACTCGCTCTCCAAATTTGAGTGTGCCAAACCCAATGGATTACCTAATTCCCTCGTCAAGAGATCTCTCTGGCGAAAACACCTCAATAAATTGTTGTGCATCATCATGCTCTGCTGCACACAAATACACACCCCAACACTCCACTACATAGCCCTAAACTCTGTGGCACAACTTTATGCACCATTGGATATCAATTCTTAATGCCATGCCATCCCATATGTGCCCATCCATTTGCCACTCTGCTAGTACACCCACCATGACGTGGTCTACACCTCCTCATCTGCCTAGGTACCCTATGTGGCTCAAATCCTCACATGAAATTAGGACTAATGTTACCATGTCGAACCTCAATAGTTCTAGTGCCCAATACATTAATGAGAAAGCGTTATCTCCATATGATGCCCTGTCTGATGGCCTAACGATGCCACCTCCTCCTACCAACTCCTTCCAGAGTAGTCTAACCATCCTATGATCCCATGTCAACCCAACATGCCATGACAACTCACGAAATCTGCCTATTCCTTTGCCAATCCATCTTGTGACTTTGAAGGGGATATGAAAAGGTGTGTGCACCCAACCGCCGAGTCCATCACATAGCGGTTACCATGACCCACTGACTCCATGATGTGATGAAGAATCCCAACAACAATCTGTCCCTCGAGCTCCTCTGGTAATCCACAGCCTTTGCTGAGCTATGGCCATGGATGCATCTAACCTCCTAGTTAGCTCCACCAGATACCAACTCAATATCTCTCACCATCCAAACCCAAGGAAAGGATCGAAAGCATAAACTCTCGTACATGGAACTAACCCTCCACACTGCCAAGGATGCACCCTGTGCAACTCATGTTGCCTCATCTCACCATCTTGGTCAACACATAAAATATGTCAAGGTGACTTTGCCTCTCCCTCTCCAATGTGTAGTGGTAACCTGCTAGTGCTACTGGCATGTAATGTCTGAGTAGGGTTGCCCCATCGCTCTAATGTGCACTCCAACTGAACCATTAGGGAACCCAACCGTTCCCCAACATAAGTTAGTTTGGTCGTTGACTCAGCACAAACTACTCTCATGCCCTCCAACTCCTCGTTCTGTTGTAGAATGGCCTCTCACATTGTCGTGGCCTTCTTTCTCAATGCTAGAAGGCTAGCTCGAAACTGATGAAACTATGGAGGGCAGTTATCCTCTGTAAAATCGGTCACTGCTCTGGACCCCTCTGTCTCTTCTGGTACCTCCTCAATGACAAGTATGCCTCCAGGCACCTCATCAACTTGTTGTGGGCAGCCATCGTCTAGAAATTAGGTCATAGCACTGGGTACTTCATCAACAGCTAGCATCTCATCAATAGATGACCCTCTAAGTGTATTCTCTACTCCCTCAACCGAGGTGTCAGCTGGAGCTACCAAAGAGGCCTCCAATAATGGTGACTCCTCCACCACACCGGGTATATCGATGTGCCCCTCACCATCCCGTGTGTCTTCCTGCTCAACCTCCTCCTCGAGCTTCTGACATCTAAAGCCCGATCTCCACTAGTAGAAATGTCTCCTGGTCTCATCCTCTAGCTTTCCTCGTCCTATCCACTCCCTTTGAGGGGGTCTGGTGTCCTTTCGGTTAGATCTCTCCCTGAGCCTTTGTGTGAATTCTTTGTAGGATGTGATACGTACATGACCCAAAGGGATCAGCCCTCGGTACCACCATTCCATAAAATCTCCATCCAAGTGCAAAGTGGCATGTCTAATAGTGTCTGCCTCCCTCATGGGGGTTCAGCCGGAAATATGTGTCCAAATCTTGTACCCATTTTCTGATAGAACTCCTAGTTGAACCATCAAAGTGGGTGAGGGTCATTTTTCCCTCAATGATACTCACTCTCCCTTGAGCCATGGGTTTGTCTATAGTTCACCCATCACAGTGCATACATGCTCAAATCTTCTATGATCTTGTTGGATACTCCACAACTGGCCAAGATCATGCTCTGATACCACTGTAATATTCCTAATAAAAAATTTACAATGATAACAAAGACATGCACAAATAAATAAGACATAAAATTTCAAAAATGCATACACATAAACCAGAAATTTTTGCAAATCTCCAAACTGGCCAAATTTTATTAATAATATCTATTGTGGTACAAATTCGTTGGAGAAATTGCACTTGGGCTTGCACAAGGCAAGCTACAAGCACCAGGCGATGAGTACGAGAAAGCCAAACGACTACAATAATCAACACCTCTAGAAAATTGTGTTGCTGCTCCAAAATTGCATTGCTGCCTGACATCGCCCCCTAATTTTCCCACTCTAGATTGCCCAGAAAATTCTATAAAATTAGGAGAGTGTTCCTTGCGCAAAACCCAGAAAAACCTAGAAAGGGTTTCCCTTAGTTCCAACTTTCGAAATTTGGCCCTTCACAACTTGGCCCTCCACCAAATTTGAATTATGTTACTATGGCTACTCCTGTCAATCTCTTCTCTCCAAACTCTAGCAATCCTCCTCAAATTGCCCTCCTAATGATTTCCCACCACCCTAACTCCAAACTCCCCCGAATGATGCTGAACCAAAAGAGTCTCACTCTAATGACTGTGTAGTCACTGAGGAGATGATGTAGTCTTGTGTATGATAAAGTGAGAGTTGTGTGTAGGTTGGTCCTCTTAGATGTAGTTTCCCTCCACACTCATGAAAATGATCAAAGAACACTCTTGTAGCTTCTTCGGTCAATTCCCCAACAATCCAGCTCCACAAACAACCGGTGAATCCTCCCTCTGTGCAGTGGTGGCTCCCAGACTGCGTGATCTACTCCAGAAATGCATGGGACTTGTAGTTGATGCCTCTTCCAGTTTCAGTGATGAAGGAAAGCTTTCTTAGGGTGGCACTCGAAGTCCATCAAAGAAAGGATGAGTTTCTCTCGTTGGGAAGCTCTTGTGCTAAACAACACAATATTGACTCAGCTGAACAACTAAGGCAAATTCGATTTTCAAATAGACAAAAGATCCATATTGCTCCCTCATTCCTTCCTTTTGTAATTGTTGGCCATGCATTACTTGTGGGTCCCTCCACCATTTTGATTTGCCTCAAGGAATTCAAATTCTTTCTCCCCCAAGTATGTATTTTTTGTGGGCCCCATATTCCACTATCAATTTAATCTCTCATTTTCTCTAATGTTGGTGGCCTCCATCTCTCTAAAAATTAAGTGGGGACTCCCTCTAGCCACTTTTCCTAAGTTTAGATGCCAAAATATTTCCCAACACCCAATTGCAAAATAGAAATTCATCTTAGCAAAATTAATTTAATTGGGGACATTACATAGCATATTCTTAGAGTTGTTGAGGTATGTGCCTTATCTTAAGGAGGAGAAAGCAAAGATCCAGAGATTCATGAGTGGGTTGGCAGTATCATTTAAAAACATGATTGAGTTTGATGGGCCTAGATCATTGGAGGAAGCCATCTTAAAGTTGAAGCACTATTATGAGCGATTGAAGCATGAGACCGAGTCTAAGCAGGATTGGAAAGGTAATGAGAAGAATAAAGGAAAGTGGGTTAAGAAGAGAGGAAAAACACAAGATATAGATGATAAGGAGAATGAAACATCACACAATAAGTTCAATGCAATTGACAGAGGACAGGAATTTCAGTCAGAAGAGTAGAACAAGGGTGATGGCAGGGAGCATATATAGTGTTGGACTTATGGAAAGGATCATCGCAGGATGGATTGTCTGTAACATCAAGGTGGTAAACCGAATATTTATAGTGCTAAGGAGGCACAAAGAATTGGGGATGTTGGACAGAGTGTCCCTCATTTATGCAACGTTGGATAATAAACAGGTCGATCATCATACATCTATTATCGAGATGGAAGGTAAGCTTGTTGATCAAGTTGTTTCTATTTTGATTGACCCTGGATCTAACTATAGTTATATCAGTTGTGACCTTGTGGAGAAGTGTGGTTTGAATAAAGAAGTGCATGCAGAATCTTGGTTAGTGCAGTTAGTTATAGGTACCAAGAAAAAGAGTTCGTCATTGGGTAAAAAATTTTGCATTTGAGTTGAACGGTATGTCTACATCAACGCATCTAAATGGGCTTCAGTTGGAATCATATAATATGTTATTAGGTATGGATTGGTTGTACATTCACAGGACTAAGGTGGATTTCTATGATAAGGCTATTGAGTGCTTGGACGATGATGGAGAGAAGAGAATCTTGTAGGGTAAGAAGAAGCATACATCAATGAGAATGGTTACAACTATGCAAGCCAAGCACAATAGCAGGAAATGATGTGTATCGTTTATAGTTCATATTTCTAGTGATAAAGGTAAGGATGTCTAGGATGTTGAAGTCTTGAGGAGGTATCCGATTTTGTAGCAGTTTCAGGATGTATTCCTAGCAAAGATTTCAAAGTTATCGCCTCACGGGGAAGTGGAATTTTCTATTGAGTTGGTACCAATAGTAGCACAGGCATAAAAGGCACCTTACAAGATGAGCACTCCCAAGCTAGTGGAACTAAAGTCGTAGTTGAAGGAAATGCTTGACAAGGGATACATTAGGCCAAGTGTGTCGCCTTGTGGTGCACTAGTATTTTTTACGAAGAAGAAGGATGGTACTCTCAAGTTGTGTATTTATTACAAGCAATTGAACAAGGTGACGATTAAGAAAAGGTACCCTTTGTTGCAGATTGATGACTTGTTTGATTAGGTGAAGGGAGTATCAGTGTTCTCGAAGATCGATTTGAGATCAGGATATCATCAAGTACACATCAAAGAAGAGGATATCTAAAAGACTACCTTTCAGACCATGTATGGGCATTGTGAGTTTGTTGTGGTTCCTTTTGGTTTGACTAATGTTCCATCTATTTTTATGTGTTTGATGAATAGTGTGTTGTGTCCTATCTAGACAAGTTTGTGATAGTATTCATTGATGACATATTAATATATTCTAAGAATGAGGAAGAGCATGCAAAACACTTAACCACAATGTTGAAATGGTTAAGAGAGCATCAGTTGTATGCCAAACTTAGTAAATGCAATTTCTTTTAGAAAAAGGTTCATTATTTGGGGCATGTGGTTTCCAAGGAATGTATAGCAGTGGACCCGGAAAATATTAGAGCTATCACGGAATGGGAAACTCCTAGGAATGTGGATGAGGTTAGATCATTTATGGGGTTAGCGGGTTATTACAAGCGGTTCATCAAGAACTTCTCATGGATTGCCTATCCTATCACATCCTTGCAGTGAAAAGGAAAGTGTTGAAAATGCAACAAGATGATGGAGCTTGGTGAAAAAGAAGTCGCCTTCACTAAGTGGGCCCGTAGGCTATTTTTGGCGCAAAGTCTATTTTTAGACTATGTCTATTTTTAGACATATGGATCATGGTCTATGAGTTGCAGGATGATATTTATGGATGATTGGTCATGTTAGTAAAAATAGATGGACTTCTATTTTTAGACATATGGGCGGAGTCTATTTTTAGACTGCCAGTCTAAAAATAGAACAGTCGAATATTATTAGCTCTTAATAATATTTGGACTATAAACATTATCTTATCCTCTTGCAGCACTTTAGTTCGAGCTACGGATGTGGCACATGCAACTGTCAGAAGGAAATACGCTTTTCGTATGGGTTAGTTGAGCTATTGCATGAAGGACTTCAATTAGAACTCAAGTGATTAAGTTTGGTGGAGTTGATTGAGGAGTTGATGGAGTTGTGTTCAGTTTGACTTAGTTGAACTAGTTGTATTTAGTCTAACTGCCAAATACACTAGTGATGAGTGATGTGAATTAATTATTAATTAATTCACTAATTATTAACTCATAAATCAACTAAAGAATACATCAGTTAACTCAGTGCATGGACAGTTCAGTGGAGGCAAGTGTTAGAGGTGGGTGAAAGAGTGAGACTGCTATCAGTTGTCACTATAGCTGTGCATGATATTTGCACAATCATTGATTGAGATTTCCAATGAGGATTGCGTAGTACAAGCCAAGGGAATTCGAACTTGGATCCATTCCTATTCTCAGATTGGATTGCACAGTAGAGGCAGGCAAACAACGGAGGAGATTTGAACCTGTGACTTGATTCAGATCTGAGCTAGTTTGTGTGTAGCAGGTGGAGATAGTACTGAGTACTTGTGAGGAGTATTGTACTATGTATTGTTACATGTTCTCTATCATTATAATATACAGATAGTTGGGGGTTTCCAGTTGTATGCTTTCCCCAGTACACACTGTGTTGATATGTGTGATTGATGTTTCAATGTGCGCATGTGATTGTTTCTTTAATTCCACAAATTGATGATCAACGTAGAGGAGGTTATGTATTATGCATGCATTCCACAAATAGTGTATAATCAGGATAATCTCTGTGAATAAGTGTTATATTATTCAAAATTTCTACATGGTATCGGAGCGAAGTTGATCATCAGATCAATTATTCAGAAAGTGATTACATTTTATTTCTTCAGGCAGAGTCTGTAATCGGGTCAGGTAGCCTCTGGATTCATCCTTCTTTTGGAAGGTGAGATATCCAGTAAAAGCCCATACAATCAATCTCTGTACAAGAAATACTTTGTTCTCACGAATTTTAGATCAAAAGCAGTTGATTTTTGAGCTAGTGGAATTCGAATTTGCAACAGTGTTTTCTTGGTGTCAAAGTTGAAATGTCTTTCAACGGATTGCGATTGGAGTATGCGCTTGAAGGCAGCTTGAATTATATTGCATGGAAAGACAGGATGGAGGCGGTGTTAAATGACAATGGGTTGAAGGAGTTCATAGAGGCTGAGGTCCCAAAGCCTACTGATGCTGCTCACGTTGAGGCTTGGCAAAAGAAGACAGCAAAGTGTTGAAGGATTCTATTGGAGGGCGTGAAGGATCACATTGTATCCAGCCTGCATGGAAAGGCTTCTCCATACTTGATGCATTATCTTGAGTTGGCAACGATCATCCATGCATTGAAAATGTGGAGGTATTATCTTCTTGGCAGGAGGTTCATCTTGATGAGTGATCACAGTGGATTGAGATACTTATATAACCAACCTAATCTGAATGTCAGGCAAGCTAGGTGGTTAGCTACGATCAATGAGTTTGACTTCAAGATCAGGTACATTAAGGGAAAATAGAACAAGGCTGAGAAGTCTCTTAGCAAAAGAGTGCATGTAAATCACATAACAACTATGAGTTCATATGGGACAAATTTACAGGATCAGATCATGCAGGCAAGACAACAAGATGACAAGTACTAGCATCTTAAGCATAGGTTACAACAACAGGGTACAGGTGAACAGGATGTGGATTATCATCTCAACGCAGACGATTTGATCAGATATAGGGACATGATCCATGTACCGGACAACAGTGAGCTCAAGAAGCTTATATTGTGGTAATTTCATGTCAAGCAGTATTTAGGTCACCCGAGATATCATAAGACATTGATAGCGGTTAAGAAGTTCTACCATTGGACGAACTTGAAGAAAGAGGTGGTAGATTTTGGTGCGAGATGTTGGGATTGTCAACAGATAAAAGTAGAATGTAAGCAACCATGTGGGTTATTGCAACCAATTTCGATTCCAGTGTGTAAATGGGAGGTCATTTCCACGGGCTTCATTACAGGTTTGTCGAGGACATCTAGAAAACATGACTCTATTATGGTTGTTGTTGACAAGTTGACAAAGGTAGCACATTTCATTCCAGTGAAGTCTACTCTTTCAGCTAGTGAGGTAGCCTAGGTCTTCATCAGGGAGATACTGAGGTTGCATGGTATTCCAAAGAAGATTATGTCAGACATAGATGCCAAGTTCACTTCTAGGTTTTCGAAAGAGCTATTTGCAGGTTAGGGTACAGAGTTGGCCTTCAAAACAACTTATCATCCGCAGACAGATGGGTAGATAGAAAGGGTCAACAAGATTTTGGAGGACAAGTTGAGAATGTATGTTATGCATAAACAATGAAAATGGGAAGAGTATCTTCCACTGGTGGAGCTTGTGTATAACAATGGGTATCAAGAGTCACTGAGGATGAGTCTTTTTGAGGCACTTCATAGGTAGAGTTGTAATACTCCTATCAGTTGTAGTGATCCAATGACTAGGGTATTGAATGGACTAGACATGTTGACATAGATAGAATAGGAAATACAGGTTATCAAGAAGAATTTAAAGATAACACAAGATAGGTAGAAGAGTTATTCAAATCAGCACATGGTGTTTAAGAAATTTTAGGTTGGAGAACATGTGTACTTGTGCATCAAGCCCAAAAATAGCTCCTTGAGGATTGGATCATATACCAAGCTGGCACCTCGGTATTGCGAGCCTTTCAATATTCTTGAGAGGATTGGACCAGTAGCCTACTGACTTGCACAACCTCCGACAATGAAAGTCCATTATGTTTTCCATGTGTCATTGCTTAAGAAGTATGTAAAATATGTTTATAATGTGATTAATTGGTCTTTATTGCAGGTGGAACTAGAAGGAGAATTCCAGCCAGAACCTCAGTGCATTTTGCAACAAAAAATTCTCATTCTCCAAAATCGAGCAAGTTAAAATGTAGTGGAAGCACTTTAGGCCTGATGAAGTTACATGGGAGATGGTTGATCAGATGTAGGTTATGTATCCTTTTCTATTCGTTGGTTGGACGAATGTATTTTGGTATATTTTTTGATGTTGTGTTTTGGTTATGTCGATATATGCATATGAATGTATTAAATACCACATCGAGCTATGTTATAAATCTCCAATAAGTGGAATGGTGTTCATGATATGTTGGTTGTGTCTTCAGCAATATGACATGATGTAAATGTTGTATCAAGTTGTGTTATAAAGCTCCATAGGAAGCATGTATTTGTTGGTTTATAAGTGTCATTGAACACCAAGGATGGTGTTCCCCCAAGGGGGAGGGGTTTGTAACAACCCTTGGTTGATTTCCTATGTAAATAAATAAAAATAATAACCAAGGTCATGGGACACATATTCCAAGCTGAATGTTGGGAAAAACATAGTGATGGGGATCATTGGTGATTAATAAATGGCTATGGAAATTGGAAAAGGCATTGGAAAATGCAAAGAGGCATTAATTGACATTTTATTTATGAAATAATGGAAAATAAGAGAAAAGGAAGGTGAAAGGTCACAAAACTGCATGTGAGGAAAATTGAAGGAAAATGAAGAAAATAGAGGCCTCAACGATAAAAAGGCTTTCGAGGATTAGTTCATAGCTTTTGACAGTTCCTTGGTGGATCTATCTCTATTCTCTCTTTCATACTCTTATACACTCAGAGAAATATTGGAGCATTGTTGGAGCATGCTTGGAGCACTCTAGTTTTCATTGGATTTGGAGAAATAAGGTAAAGGAAAAATAAGAAAGCACAAGGGGACAATAGGATCAATAGCTATAGTTGGATTGCTTTGTATGTACCGAGTTGCATGTATGATTTCCTTGCTAGTTTTGACATGCATGGTATATGCATGTGGTTATTTGGTTATAATCTATCATTAGCATGGAGGATTGCCTAGATTAGCAGTGGTTTTGCCTAGCCTTACCATTTCTTAGATAGCCATGGTGTTGTCGGTTTTTCCACTTGTTGATTTTGATTGGTGCTCGAGTTCCTTATGGCTATGGGATGAGTTACTAGTTCCTGGAGTCGTTGGTTGGAACAAATGCTTTGGAGCCTCGGAACAACTTGGGTCGAGTTACTGGTCTTGGAGCCTTGGTTGGACAAACCTTATGGATCCCTTGGTGGGTTGTGTTACTAGTCCTGGAGCCTTGATTGGACAAACACTCTAGAGTCCTCGGCAGATGTGGGTTTAGTTATTAGTTCCTGGACTCGCAGTTGGGACAAATGCCCTAGAGCCCTGGACAACTTGGGTAGAGGCAGATCTGGCTGGTGTTAATGATGTCTGACCATGAGGAGGAATCACTGGTTGACGGTTGAGGTGGTTTAGCCTCTGGAAGCCCTGACTTGGTTTTGTTTGGTTTATTCCATGAGATCCCACGTTCATGCTTGGAATATGGTGTGGGGGTGATTGGATGAAAGAGAGATTGATTCAACCCAATCTATGATCGGGTGGAACGTGGAAATCCCTTACTTGGTTGGATTTTGCATATGTTAATAAGAGCTTTTTTCCTCTTGTATTTTCATGAGTAATTGTACTTGTTATTATGTGGCTTTGATGGCTAGTTTATCATGGTGTATATGTTGTTCATTTACTGGTTATATGTTGGTTATATGATGTATATTGGCTATGGATCTTGATGTGTTTTGATTTGTTGATGAATGGTTAATGAATGCATGAGCTAATAGATGTTATTGCAGCTATTATGAGAGGGAACTAGACCTTCTTGATGATTCTCAGATAAGTATCAGACCCCTATGTTTAAATATGCATTCATGACTTGTAGATTACATGTCCTCAACATGTTTAATGAAATGACTGTCATTGTTAGGCATCGTTAGATCAAGTCATTGATCAAGTTTTGTATGACTAGATTTGTCTTGATGTCATTTATCATTTTGGAAAGTCTCACTGAGTTCTAGGCAGTGGTCTGGAGGATGACTTGGAATTTAGGCTCAGAATCTAGGACCGCATACTCTGAACTGGACATTTTAGGTTGCAATCACATGGATGCAGGATTGTGCATGCGGTTGGAGGCTCCCAACTTCATGGATGGCTTGTTGTGGGAGTAGTTGGGGACCCAGGTCAGAGAAAAGGGTGTCCAACTCAGGTTTTGGCCACCTGGGGTGGTTACTCAACCTCTAAGTGACCTATAGCCCCTATAGAATGTTATGAGTTATCAATTTGTCTTCCATGGTCGACCCCACTTCCTTAATGGGACCTAGGAGGTTAGGTCATGTAATAGTAGCACTTCCTCTCATGTTTACCTTGGTGGGCCGATGAAACTAGATAGATATGGGAGGGGTGGTTACACTTGTGTGGTTTTAAGATTCATTCTCACTTTTCTCATAGTACTTTCCATCTCCCTCATCATATCCGGTCCCAACATAAGTTTATCTTCAGGGCCACTCCAATTAATAGGTGTTTTGCACCTATGTCCATATAATGCCTCGAATGGACTCATTTTTAAATAAGTATGATAACTATTATTGTAAGCGAACTCCACCAAATGAAGGTAGTCCTCCCATTTATTCGGTTGTTGCATCACATACATCCTTAGCATGTCTTCAAGAACTTGCTTCACTCACGCAGTTTGTCTATCCGTTTGAGGATGATAAGTCATACTGAATTGTATATGTGTCCATAATCCAATGAACAAGGCATTCCAAAAGGAAGATGTAATTTCACATCCATGTCAGATATTACTACCTTAGGCATACCATGGAATCTAAAAATATCTCTCATAAAAATGTTAGCAATTTGAATCGTTTTGTAGTAGATTGAATTGGTATAAAATGTGCAACCTTACTTAATTTATCTACTACAACCATTATGGAATCATTTTACCTTCTAGATTTACGTAAACCAGTAATGAAATCAAGCATAATAATCTCCCATTTCCACCCGGCAATGGCAAATGGGTGCAACAATCATGTTGGATGTTGATGCTCAGCCTTTACCTATTGGAATTCCAAGTAGTTTGTCAGATACTCCGCTACTTCCTTTTTCATACAAGGCTAGAAATAATCTTTTCTTAGGGCGGTATTTAATTTTTGATAGCTAGGATGAGCAACATAAGGGATTTTATGGATTCCATTAATAATTAAGTGTTTCAAACCTTGTTCCATTAAGAATTAAGTGTTTCAAACCTTGTTGGTTAGGAAGATAAAGTATGCCTATATAAATAAACATATTATCTTTACCAATATCATATCCTAGTTGTTTTTCATTGTTGTTCTCTAATTTTGCGTGTTGCCACAAAAATTGGTATTCTGGATCCCTCAGACCATCATCTTTAATATGTTCTGTAAAGCTATTTTGGCTTAAAGAAATTTCATATAAAAAATGCAATTTTTTGTATAAGGCGTCACCCACTCGGTTCTCTCTACGCTTTAAGTGTTTAATCTCAAAATCAAACTTACTAAAAAAAGGCAACTCATCTTGCTTGTCGTGCATTCACAATGGATTGTTTAAAATAAGTGGTTAAACTACTGTCGTCAGTCATCAACATGAACTTCTTTCCAAGCAAATAGGTTCACCACATCTTCAAGGCATGAACCATCGTTATTAATTCCAAATCATATGTTGAATATTTTTGTTCATGCTCTTTTAATTTCCTTGACTCACATGCTACAACTATGCCTTCTTGCATTAAGACTCCTCCAACCCCTTCCTTACAAGTGCCTGAGCATATCGTAAATACCTTCTCTGGATCTGCAATCCTTAAAATTGGAGCTGTGGTAAGTAGATGTTTCAACTTGTCAAAGATTGTTTGACACTCAGTTGTCCATTGAAAATCTTTCCCTTTCTTTCGTAAGGAGGTAATGGGGTAGGCTACTCTGGAAAATCCTTTAATGAAACAATGATAGTACCCAAATAAACCCAAGAAGGATATAATGTATACAACATTATGAGCAACAAGCCATTCCATTATTGTCTTAATCTTCATAGGATCTATAACTATCCAGTCCTATAGAATGAAATGTTCTAAATATTGAATCTGATCCTTGTAAAATTCATATTTGCTATACTTAACATATAGCTGATGCTCTTGTAGGGTTTGCAGTATAATTTGCAGATGTCTTTAATTCTCTTCCATATTTCTAGAATAAATAAGGATATCATCAATAAATATTAATATGAATTTATCAAGGTATTGATTAAATATGTTATTCATAAGACACATGAACGTTGTGGGGGCATCAGTAAGCCCAAAAGGCAAGACGACAAACTCATAGTACCCGTAGTGAGTTATAAAGGAAGTTTACATACATATTCCACCTTAATTCCAATCTGATGGTATCCAGAGTGAATCAATTTTTGAAAACACGTTAGCCCCCTTCACATGATCGAACAAATTGATTATTTGGGGTAGTGAGTATTTTTTTATTAACTGTTAATTTTTTTTTTTTAATTTTCTATAATCAATACAAAGTCGTAAAGTTCCATCCTTCTTCCTAACAAAAGTACAGCCCCCCCCAAAGGTGACACACTTTGACATATATACTTCTTATCCAATAGCTCTCGTAGTTTCATTTTCTGCTATGGTAGCTTTGGTATGCTCATGTGGTACAGTTCTCTGGATGCTGGAGCAACTCCTCAGGTTTATTCAATAGTAAATTCTATATCCCATTTAGACGAAAATTCAGAGATCTATTCCGAAAATACATCAACGAATTCTTGTACAATGGATAAATTTTCTGAAGTTGCAACCTTTTCCTTAGAATTAGTGTACCCCACTTATACAACATAAATCTGACACCCCTTCCTGATGCATTTCACCAGTTGAGAAGTTGTAATTGGTCATTTTTTAGGGGTCTTCTAATTCCTTGGGATTCTTGTCTAATCCCTTCTTCATTAAGGAAATTGATAGTTTTTGTTTTACAGTTCACTAGAGACTAGTGTTTTTCAAGCTAATCCATTACAATTAAGACGTCTTAAGACCCCAGGGGCAAAGAATTTAGGTTGGTTGTTATTGGCTGATATGCCAAAACAACATGGCAATTGTTCACTTAAGCCATCACTCTCCTTTTGGTCGCTGTGGCTAATTGTACCAGCCAAGAATTCTTAAATTACTCTATTTGTAAATGACATAATTCAACTATCTTAGGGCTTATATAACTTAGACTGGCTCGAGGGTCTATTAAAATAGATATCGTTTGATTTAAAATTTTACCTTCAAATTCCACCACCGTTGGTGATCTTCCAATGCCACATTGATCTTGGGAAAACTCCTTGCCACCTCCCCTACTGTAGAGGCCTCCTGGATGTGTGCTACATGTTCTGTCCTTCTTCAGTAGGGACAATTTTTAATATAGTTGGGCTCTCCACATCCCTAACACTATAGTGGGGTTCTTGAAGACTGATAAAAGTCAGGTTTATTTGATTGCTCAATTTTTTTTAGCTCATTTAGTGGCTTAGATTTTTGCTGACCCCTGCCTGAGTTTTACTCTGCATCCTTTTATATGAGCCTTTGGAATTTGTATATTTTTAACTTTTAATATTTTGAGGATGTTTTTGCCCTTTCTTGTTTTTCCACCTTTTACAACTTTCGCCTTTATGCTTCATCTGTTGGTAACATATTTGTGCTTTGCATATTATATGGTCCATAGCCTTAGGATTGTCAAATTCCAAAAGCTCTTTCATAAATGTGGGTAGATTGCTTATAAATCTCTGTACTTTCACTTTGTCCCCAAGTATGTAAGGAACATATCTCAACAAGGAGGTAAATCTGACTATATATTCGTCCATTATCAGTTGTCCCAATAGGAGGTCATGAAACTCTCTAGCTTTGTCGTTGTAAAAACGCTTAGTTAAATATTTGTTTTTGAAATACTGCTGAAATTTTTCCCAGGGAATTCCTTGTTAATCCACACCTTGAGCTAATTTTACCTCTTCCCACCATAACATTGCCTTTCCTTGTAATTGATAGATTGTCAAGCGGGCTTTCAAGTTATCATTGTATTCATAGATTTGGAAGTATTTATTGATATTAACTAGCCAAGCTTCAACAACCTATCAAACATTGGGGGTTTGATCTTCTTAAACTCCCCTTGTAATTCCAATTTCTATCTTTTTTTGCTCCATTATGTGCCTTATCTCGGGAGGTGTTTCCATATTCTTCGTTTTCTAACTTTAATCCTCTTCCACCTTCTAGCTCCTGTGTAGGGCTTCTTTCAAGGGGATTATTTTCCCTTAGTCGATGGGATTATGCCTAATTACCATTATCAACAGTTGGGGTTGAATTCCTCTGATTTTGTCTATCTATTAATCTTTTGATGATTCTTTCCTAGTCTCTCATTAATTGTTCATTGTCAACTCTTAGTTTTTCCACCTTTGGTTGCAACTACTGCTTAGTTTCCATCAACATGGTCGTGGTAGTCTGGGGTTCTTTTCCTAGTTGGACCCACATTTCTAGGTTTTCCCCTTGTACTAATATTGAGTTGGGACCAATAGGGATTCCAATAGATGTTGTAGGCATCCTGCCACTTCCTCTCCTCATTTATCTCTCTCTCTTTGTGAAACAGACAACACATTTTTGTTATCATCATTGTCACCCAATTTAGGCCACAATGCAGTTACCGTGGTTCTGATACCACATGTAACATATCTCAACCCCAATTTTTTTTGTTTTGTTTACCGTAATAATTTATGCAAATGTGTATAAACAAATATGGTTATTGTAAAACTTGTTTGTTCACTTATAAAATGTATTTGAGCAATGATTACCATGCAATGTCTTTTTGTACTAGGGGGTTCTAAGAGTTCATTTTGGTGCATGTACTAAACATTAAATCATACATATATTTATGTATATCTCTCTATCATGCTCTAAGGTTTATGTGTTATTATGTGCTTTTGTTTAAACAAATTTAAAACTGTGAATCCTTCGATCCTTATCGACGCTTACTCGTCTTTTTCCAAGTGGAAAAGTATTCTCGGGATTAGGGAAAATGCTTGATCTATGATGCTTTCCAGTTAGGTTTAGGATCACCGGTTAGAATAGAGAGAAGTAGTTAGGGTAACTACTCTTCGATTTGAGTGATGGGGAAACCATTCTCACGATGCTTCTGCTGCAAAGGGAGCTTTGCACCTTCTCACTGAAATTCTGCTTTAACGTTGTCAATACCTTCAATCTTGCCTACCAAGTAACTTGTAACTCCATTTCACAATTTTATCCTCTTTCTTGTTAGGGTTTATCCCTGGTTTGTCATTTAACATTTGGGTTTTAGTTTAGGCAAACTTCCAAGTTGACAGCAAGTATGCTAAGTGCTTCTATGTCAGTTCCTTGTCTTTGTTCGAGGCTTGGCTTAATTGAAGGTGATGCCATTAACTTACTCAATCATAGACAACACATAAAGTTTGTCTGATCTTTTATTCCGCCTTATTGGGAGTTCTTTTAATGTTTCTAATGTATCATCTATTGCAAGAATGTTCGACGCTTGGAGGATTAAGGGTTTCTCGTCTGGTAAATTATTCTCAACCTTCCTTTGGTTCATCTTTTCCCATTTGAATCTCCCTTACACAAGGTCTTCATGATTTTCAATTGTCCATTCTTTTTTTTACTTACAGGTAAGTTTGTGGTGTCAACTTTGTTTTGGGTGTGAAGTCCAACAAAGATTCATTGTTGCCAACTTCCAGTGCAACTAACTCACAACCCTCTTCTTCCAGGTGCGAGGACCATCCTCTAAACTGATGGGAATCTTTCCTTGTTACTTTCTGTCAATTTTCTTATTGCTATCTAAGGTTTTATTAGCCTGATAGATTGTAGGGTTACAACCCTCAACCCCATAACTAGTTACCTCTACCATTAATTATGTATTGTTTGAAGTTTTTAGGTGCCGCAACCAATAGGAGGATCTCGTGACTGTACACTCTTATTTTAATGAATAATTCTCTTGTATAATGAAAGGGCCTAGTGAAAATCTTGTTTTACTAACATAGTAGAAATCTATATGGATTTTGATTTACTTTATCATGCAATTTCTATTGAATGCTATTAAATAATTTAATTTTGTTTTGATCGTGCTCTAGTTTCTTTTCTTTCCATTGCAAGTGTTGGAATGAATACCCAAATTCGGGCTTCCTTATGGGTTACATCTGCATAGAGTGATGCATTGAATTACTACTTCCAAGAATTGATAGTTATGTTCATAAGATCCTTATGGAATTTGACTTATACAAGGTGTCTTCCTCTATAACTGTACATACAAATATTGTGTTAATATGGAAGGATTTCCAGGAGCACTACACTTCCAGTGAAGTTTCCTCTTAATTGCATCTATGAATAATATATTGTTAAAATAATCGTAGGCCATTGCGAGATGGGTTAATATTCTCATGATAGTGTTGTTAATATTTGTCATTACATTGCTTTTGGTAAAGTTCAGAGTTAAGACTTCCTATTGAGTTTACTCAGATGTAAAAATTTACACACCTAATTGATATTGGTTGATTATTATATGTTCCTACAATACGATTTTGGAGCATAAAACTCTCTGTTAGCCTCGTGAAGTATAGAGATGTATTTCTTTTGAATTGGTCATAATGAATTTCTTTCTCAGAGTTTTGTATCTTAGGTTGTGACTTACTTGTTTAGATCAAACTCATATAAGGAAGAGGGGATGCCTAGGGTTGTTGGTAACCCAACTTGGCCCCAGGATAACCCCATACCCTAACAGGTTAAACAAATAAAACTTATTTTCTCTTTTTATAACCAGTTTAGTACTTGAAAACTTGTAGAAGTTCGTTGTATTATAGTGCACAAGTTTCTTTCTTTATAGTCTATAGGTCTACTTTGGTTCCCTAGCCCATTTTCTAGAAAGAGGGGCTGAGCCCAGGCTGTAAAATTCATTGACTCAGCCTGGGTTCTAACTTATAAATTTATTTTGAAAGGAAAACAAAGAGGGAAAACCCTGTCATAAAACTTTACAGTTCATCTTTTTGACATACAAGTTCCATTGATCTATAATAAGGTCATTAATACATTAATTTAGGAAATTCCTTAAGTAACAAGAGTATCAAAATCCTATATGTAACCTCCTATTCAATAAACATAGTTGCATTATACTTATCCATTCCTTTCTTTTGTTATTTATTTGTTGAGCCACAAAACAACAAAGAAGGAAATGCTCTTCCCAACCTGCGACACTAGTCACAACCGCATCTTCCCCCGAGACAACTGCACATCCATTAGTTTGGAACAAATTGCACAATGTCTAAGACTATCTGGCCCCAACCAAACATAGTCTAAAATTCTCAGTTTGAGCACCAAGCTCCACTGGGAATTCCACTGGCTACACCAGCTCAGAAATTCCTTGTAGTATTAGTATCTTCTAGATAAATTCACAATATTCTCCTCTAGGTAGCCTTGGGTTCCTCTTACCCTATTGGCCTCCCCCACTTTTGAGAAATCTTCATTCCCAGGAGAAGTTTAGGCAGGTAATTGCCTTTCCTGTAACTGTTCCAACTACTTGGAGGTGTAGATCTCTACGCATAGCCTTTCAATGTGGCTTTATGAATTAGCTGCATATAATATCTTTTTGATATATATTAAATAAAATTCTCTTAATATTTTAATTCCTCCACACGACCCACAACCAAGTAACTATTTTCTTACCAACAACAATAAAAAAAGGTATTTACAAGTTTTACTAGGGGGGATTACATCTTCCCCCCCCGAGCAAAACACTAGTCCTCATAATTGGTTGGGATAAGGTTCTTTTATAAAATTTTCGTCTTCGTAGGTAGCCTATTTTGGGCTAAAGTGCCACCAATGCACTTTAACCTGGGTCATAACTCGCTTTCGTAGCATTATTTCTCTCTAATATAGAATACTTAGGGGTTCAACCAAAAATTCCCTATCTGGTTCAACGCACATTCACAATTAAAAGCCATCATTAGTTCTTCCTTAAATAATAATTATTAGAGGACATTCATGTAAATTTACTTCATCTATAACTTACCTGTATATATTTCCAGCTAATAATATGTCTAGGATCATAACTATACCTTTTCAATAGTGAAATAAGAAACATGTTGTGCACACATATGTGAATAGGTAGGGCTAACTGATAAGCCACATGCTAAATGTGAGCAAGGATCTGAAAAGGGCCGCAAAAGCGAGGAGCTAACTTTGCACAGGCTCCCTACTACAAATTTCTCTTTTTGGGTTTGACCCATACATAGACACGATCCCCTACCTGAAATTCTCGATAACTTCACTTTTTATCTACATAAGTCTTTTGTTTATTCTATGCAACTTTCAAATTCATTATCACTTTTCTCGCAATACTTTCCATCTCCTTCAACATATATGGTCCTACGTCCATACAATGCCTCGAATGGACTCATTTTTAAAGAAGTATGATAACTATTATATAAGCGAATCCACCTAATGACAGTACTCCTCCCATTTAGTCGGCTGCAACATCACATACATCCTTAGCATATCTTAAAGAACTTGGTTCACTCGTTCAGTCTGTCCATCTGTTTGAGGATGATAAGCAATAATGAATTGTATATGCATGCCTAATCCAATGAATAAGGCTTTCCAAAAGGAAGATGTAAATTTCACATCCTTGTTAGATATTACTACCTTAGGCATACCATGCAATCTAAAAATCTCTCTCATAAAAATGTCAGCAATTTGAACCGTTTTGTAAGTATATTGCAATGGTATAAAATGTGTATCCTTACTTAATTTATCTATGACAACCATTATGGAATCATTTTGCATTCTAGATTTAGGTAAACCAGTAATAAAATCATGCGTAATAATCTCCCATTTCCACTTAAGAATGGGCAATGGGTGCAACGAATGGGTGCAACAATCCTGCTGGATGTTGATGCTCAACCTTTACCTATTGGCATTCCAGGCACTTTGTTAGATACTCCGCTACTTCATTTTTCATATAGGCCATGAATAATCTTTTCTTAGTGCAATAATTAATTTTTGATAGCCAGAATGAGCAACATAAGGTATTTTATGGCTATTATTAAGAACCAACTGTTTCAAACCTTGTCGGTTAGGAACATAAAGTTTGCCTCTATAAATCAACATATTATCTTTATCAATATCATATCCTAGCTATTTTTTATTGTTGTCCTATAATTTTGCTTAATGCCACAAAAATTGGTATACTAGATCCCTCAAACCAACATCTTTAATAAGTTATGTATAGCTAGTTTTAACTTGGTTGAATAAAATTTCATATAAAAAATGCAATTTTCTGCTTAAGGAGTCATCCACTCGGTTCTCTATGCCCTTTAAGTGTTTAATCTAAAAATCAAACTCACTCCAAAACGCAACCCATCTTGCTTGTCATGCATTCAAAGTGGGTTGTTTAAAATAACTGGTTAAATCACTGTGATCAGTCATCAACATGAACTTCTTGCCACCACATATTCAAGGTATGAACCACCACTATTAATTCCAAATCATAGTCTCAAATATCTGTTCATGCTATTTTAATTTCCGAGACTCATTTTCTACAACTCTGCCTTCTTGCATTAAGTCTCCTGCAACCCCTTCCTTACAAGCGTGTGTGCAGACCATAAATTCATTCTTTGGATCTGCAATCCTTAAAATGGGAGTTGTGGGAAGTAGACGTTTCAGCTGGTAAAAGCTGCTTTGACATTCAATTCTCCATCGAAAAGCTTTCCTTTTCTTTTGTAAAGAGGTAAGGGGGTAGGTTACTCTCCTTCAGTGAAACGACAATAGTACCCAACTAACCCCAAAAGGGATCTAATGTATGGTACACTCTGAGGAAAAAGTCATTCCATTATGGTCTTAATCTTCTCGGGATCTACAACTATCCCGTCTTGTGAAATGACATGTCCTAAATATTGAATCTGATCCTTGTAAAATTCACATTTGCTATACTTAGTGTATAGTTGATGCTCCCATAGGGTTTGCAATACAATTTGCAGATGTCTTTTATGTTCTTCCATATTTTTGGAATAAATAAGGATATCATCAATAAATATTAATATGAATTTACCAAGGTATTGATAAAATATGTTATTAATAAGACAAATGAACTTTGTTGGGGCATTATTAAGTCCAAAAGGAAAGACGACAAAGTCATAGTGCCTATGGCAAGTTCTAAAGGCAATTTTACAGACATCTTCCTCCTTAATTCGAATATGATGGTATCCAGAGAGTAAATCAATTTTTGAAAACACAGTAGCACCTTTCACCGGATCAAACAAATCATCTATCCAAGGTAGTGGGTATTTGTTCTTAACTATTAATTTTTTTAATTGTCTATAATCAATACAAAATTGTAAAGTACCATCCTTCTTCCTGACAAAAAGTACAACCCCCCCAAGTTAACACACTTGGGCATATATACTTCTTACCCAACAACTCTTGTAGCTGCATTTTCAGATCAATCAGCTCTTGTATTCATGCGGTACAGTGCTCTGGATACCGGAGTAGCTCCCAGGATTAATTCAATAGTAAAGTCTACATCCCGTTTAGGCAGTAATCTAGGGATTTCTTTCGGAAATACATCAACAAATTCTTGTACAATGCGTAAATTTTCTAAAGTTGTAGTCTTTTCCTCAGAATTAGTGTATGCCACTTGTACAACATAAATATGACACCCATTTCTGATGCATTTTTCCAATTGAGAAGTTTTGATTGGTCTTAATTTCAGGGGTCTTCTAATTCCTTAGATTTATTGTCTAATCCCTTCTTCATTAAGGAAACTAGTAGTTTTGGTTCTACAATTTACGAGAGACCAGTGTTTTTCAAGCCAGTCCATGCCGATTAAGACATCGTAAGAATCTAGGGAAAAAACATTTAGGTTGGATGTTATTGGCTAATCTGCCAACATAACAGGGCAATTATCCACTTTAGCCATGACTCTTCTTTTGGCCCTTGTGGCTAATTGTACCAACCAAGGATTCTTAAAATTTTCTATTTATAAATGACATAATTCAAGTATCTTAAGGCTTATATAGCTTAGACTGGCTCCAAGATCTATTAAAATAGATACATCTTAGTTTAAAATTCTGCCTTCAAATCCCACCATCATCAGTTGATACTATGCTTGGTGATCTTCGAATGCCACATTGATCTTGGGAAAACTCCTTGCCACCTCCCCTAATGTAGAGGCCTCCTAGATGTGTGTTTCTTGTTTTATCCTTCTTCAATAGGGACAATTTTTAGTACAATAGGGCTCTCCACATCCCCAATACTGCAGTGGGGGTCTTCAACACTGATCAAACTCAAGTTTATTGGATTGCTCAGTTGTTTTTTGCTCGTTCCCTGACTTAGATTTTTTTGACCTCTTGATCCAGATGGATATTGGTGGCCACCCGCCAATTTCACTTGGACCCCCACCATTGTTCCTTTCAGTTTTTCAGTTTCCTTATTTGTAGCACAATTTACTGTTTTTGGCAGTTTTTTGGGCCCTGAACTTCTGAAGCCGTTTTGAGGCCCTAAACGACGTTTTTTAAGGAAAATTGGGAGCAACATGGGTCCATCAATCAATGTTGCTGATCCCAGAGCTGTAGTCCTTAGATAGATCTTTCTAATGAGGTATTGTGCGCGTCAAACGAAGATCGTATGCCAAAGTTATGACTCGGGAAGTTGATGTACCAATTTAACCAAAACGGGGCCCATAGTTTGGCGCTTCATCTCCTAGGGTTAGGGTTTTAGATGTTTAGGGTTTTCCATTGTTTCTCAACAATAAATAGGCCTTCGAGCCTCATTGTAAGACAGTTCAGAGGCATGTAGCCACCACATCTCTCCTCAGAGATAAGCTACCATTTCCCGAGCTAGTTTATTTCCATTTCCGTTTGTAATCATATTTCAATATTTTACATTAATGAAATGAAGTATTATTTTTGCTGCATCTATGTATTTATGGTTATCTCTGTAATTTGTTGCATTCCTGTTTAAATCCGGATCAGTGGTATTAGAGGGGTCTGCTCTTTCTCTGTTTTTCTTTGCATGTCCCCAACGAGGTCGGGATATAAGGAGTTAGGGCTTGAATTGGTCGAACCTTTGCAAGACAGCCTTGCAAATCCCCACGGCCTCCCATGGCGGATGAAAAGAAAGATGAGGGGGCAGGAGATCCTATCAAAATCTTGCTCGAAGAAGCCCTTGAGCGACAAAGGATCGCGATGATGGACAACTTTGCCTAGATCCTTCAACGGCTACCCAAGGGCAACACATCTACTTCCAGTAGCTACTCTGGAAGTGCCACACCCTTTAAGGTACAAGTTAACTTTGAAATTCCATATTTGAGGGTCAGATAGATGCAAACGGTGTAGATAAATGGTGAAATCTGCTAGAAGGGTATTTTTTTGTTCATGATTTTTCCGGCCGGGAAAAGATTACTTTTGCTCTTCTCAAGGCCGCCCCCCACGTCAAGGACTGGTGGGAAACCTACTCCGAGCAAAAGGATGAAAGTACGGCCTCATTTTTTTCAGCTACACCCACTTGGAATTCATTCTGGAATTCCATCAAGGAGCAGTACTACCCTGTCAAGAGCTATGAGGATAAATACATAAAGTGGACCATGTTGTGGCAGGGAAGGGACCAAGACGTGCCAGAGTTTACCAATATTTTTCATACCTTTCACACAAAGTTGGGTATCAAGGATTTTGAGCTGCATTTAGTACTCAAATATTGCGGCTGCCTACACAGATACATCCAGGACGAGATGGAGTTCATGGACATCTCCTCGCTTAGCACGACGTATCGATATGCTCTCAAGATCGAGTAGAAGTTTAAACAGAAGAAGCGAGACTTTGGATCTGCAAATCCGAAGAAAGGGAAAGGTGCCCCCAAACCGCTGAACAAAGGACAAAGACAAGGCGGGGTGGCCCAGGACAACCCGCCAAAGCTGTAAGAAAAGGACAACACTGCGAAGCCGAAGAAGGACATGGGAAAGTGGTGTGAATTCCATAAGAGCTCCACTCACAACACAAGTGAGTGTCGAGCCAAGCAGTCATTGGTGGCCGAGCTAAAGTTTTTGAAATCAGATAAATGTTTAGACTCTGAGTCAGAACCTGATAAGGGGAATGAAAAAGGGAAGAAAATTATCGATACGGAGCCCAATGCCACTATTGCCACCACAAAGATCCAAAAGGAGGAACCCGAAGATCCAGAGGAGGAGAAGCGCCTTTTCCACTCCCAGATGTGGGTAAAGGGCTCCCTGCTACAGTTCATTGTCGACAGCAAGAGCCGAAAGAACCTCATTTCGGCAAAGGTCGTGAAGCAGTTGGGCTTACCATCCACAACCGTACACCATCGGGTGGCTTCACCAAGGACAAGATATTCGCATGAGCCAATAGTGTCGCCTTCCATACAACATCATTCCCTTCACGGATGAGGCATTGTATGACGCTGCTCCCCTTGATGTTTGTGATGTATTATTAGGCCAGCCATACTTGTGGTAGTGACATGTTGTATATGAGTCAAGGCCTCATGCAGTTATTGTTACTTTGGGAAATAAGTTGTGCAAGATACCGGAGGTAGCACCGCCTACCGCCATCTTTTTGGTTATTGCAAAACAATGTAGTAAGCTCATTTCCAAAACTGGGAAATTTGTTTTCCTGATGATACGCTCTCAAGGAAAGAAGAAGACGGTGGCCACGACCTCTAGACAGGGCCCCTTTGCACGACAACTACAGATGGACAAGGTCGTGGAGGAGTACAAGGACATCTTCACCTCCCCCGCAAGGGTTCCTTTGCACTGTTAGGGCAAGCACTCCATCGATTTGACCCCAGGTGCACCACTGCCTAATGGACCAATCTATTGGCGCTCCGTTCTGGAGGACGATGAAATCAAGAGGCAGATTCAGGAGCTGCTACAGAAAGGTCACATCCGACAAAGTTCATCGCCCTATGGGACTCTGATCGTGTTGGTACAGAAGAAGGATGGGACTTGAAGACTCTGTATTGACTATCAGGTGTTGAACAAGATCACTGTCCGGAATAGGCACCCGCTCCCATGGATTGATGACCTTCTGGACAAACTGAAGGGGGTGAAACTTTTCAGCAAGATCGATTTGAAGTCAGGATATCACCAGGTACTAATCAAACCCTCCGATGTCTGGAAGACTACCTTCAAAGCCAAGGAGGGCCTTTTTGAATGGTTGGTTATGCCTTTCAGGTTGACGAATGCTCCTGCAACCTTCATGAGGCTAATGGATGACATATTGCGGCCATTCACCAACTCATTTGTAGTGGTATACTTGGATGACATCCTGATCTTTAGCCAGTGATCTGAAAATCACTCGTGAGTGACCTCAGTTAATTAATTGTTGAATGAAGGTATTATAGACTCATGTGCTGGTGTGTGTCTATGTTATTTTAGGTAACTGATCGATCAGATTGCAAAATACACAGACACTGGAAAATGGAAAACAGTAAGGAAAACACAATAAGAAAATGCAAGAACACAACAATTAATAAGGAGTTCACACTATTCTCCAAGTCTACATCTTCGGTCCAGTTTTCAGTGGTGGCCTTCTTTTATTGTGTCTTTAAAGCAAAGATTTACAATGAGGAGCTCAATCTGAGTCTCCTAAAACAGAGAATGTTTGGTAGGGTGGTTCTTGGATTCCCCAAGCCACTAGAGTGCACAGACTTTTTTCCTTACCCACTCTTGACCTCTCTGGTCTTTAATGGGAGGAGCCCAATGTGGTGCTCAATTCCCGACAGATCCTCTCAGGGATTGCTTGAACCTCTCAAGCTTTCTGTCTACTCGATGCTGCCTATGGTCAACTCGGCTCTCTGTTTTCTACTTCTTGCTTTACTGTCCTTTCTGTCTCTCGGTCTCACTGTCTTTTTCTTTCTTACAGTGCTCCCTCTCCTTGTTCTTCTCTTGTTCTGCTCTCTGGTTGTTCATGGCTAAAAGCCAATCTATCTCATGACTGCTCGCTTCCTCTTCCGTCCCTTCAGTTCACCTGCTGTTGTTCACTTGGAGTTCCTTGCCTCTGCGTCTTCGCCAACGTCTCACAGGGAGTGGCCACTTGTCCTCTCACGAACTGTGCCAGCTCTTCCTCAACGGTTCGGTAGTTTCGGTTACACTGTGGAATGACTCATCTGTCGACTCAACGGTCAAATCAGACGTCAAATTCTTATGTGTCGCGGCTTAATCCCCTGTCAAATCCAGTTCCTCCATCGGGCGCAATCTCCACCATCAGATCTGGAGCCCCCAGATCCTACGACATTCGCTCATTTCGTGTGGTTGACTTGCTCGACCGTTAGCACGCAATGAGTGACAGTTTTCTCTCTCATCCGCCGGACATGCGTCGGGCGTTGAATGGAATCGCTCATTTTTCTCCAAATCCACTTACCGCCCAAGGATTCCCTTCGATATATCACCGGTTTTGGAGCGCGGGTCCCGCCTTTCGCCTTAGCGCCTTCCCCACGGTTTCCCGGCTTCCATGCGATCGAGCGCTTCAGGGCTTTTTCCTTCTCGAGGGGTTTTGCCTAGTGATGCTCGATTAGCACATCAGAAATTCCCTCTATTTCCCGATCCGGGCTTCCCAAGTGCTAATTTTGCCTCCTGTGCAGTCTCCATGGGCCTTGGTCAGCGTGATTTGACCAAGGTCTTCGTTGTTCCTTGCTAGCTGCAAACTGCCACCGTTCAGAGGTTTTCCTGATCGCTCTTTATCCATAAATTCGAAGTCTGTTCTGATTTGATACAGTCATGACACTTCGATTATTTTCCTGGATCCAATTCGAATCAGCCAGAGTTAGGAAGAGCACCTCCACCACATCCGACAGGTTCTCCAAACACTGCGGCAACACAAGTTATGTGCCAATTTGGAGAAATGCACTTTTGGCATGACCCAAGTTCGGTATCTGGGATACATTATTGATGAACATGGGGTGCATGTGGATCTAGCCAAGATCCAAGTCATTCGAGATTGGCCATCTCCAACCACTCTGACAGAGCTCCGCAACTTTCTGGGTCTTGCCAACTTCTACTGCAAGTTCGTGTTGGGATTTTCTCATATCACTTGGCCCTTGATTCAAGTCACCAAGGGAGGAGCGAAAGAAAAATTCTTTTGGTCTGAATCTCAACAGAAGGCATTCGTAGAGTTGAAACATCGCCTATGCTCAGCACCAGTGCTCGCATTACTAGACTTGCAATAACAATTTGAGATCGAGACAGATGCCTCTGACTATGTGACTGGGGCATTACTTACTCAACACAGGCATCGAGTGGCATATCACAGTGAGACACTTTCAGACACCGTCCGAAAGTATCCCACTTATGACAAAGAGATGTATTCCATTGTGCAGGCCTGCTCACAATGGAAGCATTACATTTTGGGGCATGAAATGGTCATCCACACAGACCATCAGCCCCTGCAGTTCATACAGATGTAAGGGAAGTTGCAAAATGATCGCCATCAGAAGTGGTCCACATACTTGCAACAGTTCCATTTGAATATCAAGTATAAGAAGGGCAGCACCAATAATGTTGCAGATTGCCTCAATCAACCACCGTTCATGGCGTTAACCACTGTGCTCAACTCTTGTGGGCACGAGACTTCTGACTGGCTATTTCTCTACAAAAGTGACCCTGAATTCAGCCACATATACCAGATACTCTTGGAGGGTCAGCGTGTTCTAGATTTTCACCTCCAAGATGCCCTGTTATAACACCTAGGTCACCTTTGTGTTCCTTCAAGCGAACATGCCAAGATTATTTAGGAAGCACACTACAGTAGGGTTGCTGTGCATTTTGGGGTCGAGAAAAAGGTGGCAGTACTGTAGAAGTATTTCTATTAGCCGAATCTTTGATAGGATGTCGGGAAGTACATCAGATCCTGCATTGCATGCACCATTGCCAAACCGACCATCAAGAAGCAAGACCTCTATACTCCGCTGCCTACCCCTAGTCGACCTTGGGAATCTATCTCCATGGATTACATGTCGGGCCTCCCTTCGACTAAGCATGGAAACGACTGTGTTTTTCTGGTTGTCGACAGGTTCTCAAAGATGGCCATTATGGCGGCCTGCAAGAAGGATATCACAAAAGAAGCCACTGCTAAAATCTTCTTTGAATGAGTGTGAGTACACTTTGGGATCTCACAGTCTATCATCTCAGATCGGGACATGTTCCTCAGTAAATTTTGGTCTAGTCCTTGGTCGATGCTGGACACCAAACTTAGTAAGTCCACAGCCTTCCATCCCCACACTGATGGCCAGACAGAGGTTGTCAACAAGATGATTGTACATATTCTGCACATGTACAACTCAAAGCATCCATGCACATGGGATGAGAGACCCCTTATGTTCAACACAGCTATAACCGAGCTCTCCAGAGCTCGAATGGCCACAAACCTTTTTAGGTGGGCTTGGGATTCCAACCACTATGTCCCATTGATGTGGCCATGCCATTTGCAGCTACTCAGGCAGATTCAGCTCATGTCTAGTCTGAAACAGATAAGGCAAACAACTTCATTGAGCACATCCAACATATCCGCCAGTAGGTCCAAGACATTCTGGAGAAATCAAATTTCAAGTACAAGCAGCGACATGATCAACATCGGGTACCACACAAGTTTCAAGTGGGTGACAAAGTCTGGTTGCATTTGCAAAAGGAACGCCTTACCGGAGCCTATTGGAAACTCAGAACACACCGATATGGTCCTTACACCATTACCAAGGCTATGGGAGACAATGCATTTGAGCTCAGCATTCCCCCATTCCTTGGCCTGCACCTAATGTTTAATGTGGATCGCCTTCGGCTATACTTTCCACCACTACTAGACACATCCGACATTGCAGAACAACTCACACCAATAGAGTTAAATCCAGATTGCGTGGAACAAGTTGCAACTGATCAGATCATGGACACACATATCAAGCACACTTTCCAGCGAAAGATCCAACTATATCGAGTTGTCAAAGCAAGCCAACTTCTTCACTGGGGCAAGTGGCTCACTAGGGACCAAGTTCAGCAGAAGTTTCCTCATCTCATGGAGGAACTCAACGCAATGGGAACCATTGCTCCATAAGGGGGAGGAATGATCCAGGTGGATATGGGTGGCCACCCGCCAATTCCACTTGGACCCCCACCATTGTTCCTTTCAGTTTTTCAGTTTCCTTATTTGTAGCACAATTTACTATTTTTGGCAGTTTTTCGGGTCCTGAACTTACGAAGCCGTTTTGAGGCCCTAAACGACGTTTTTTTTAGGAAAACTAGGAGCAACGTGGGTTTGTGGACCAATGTTTCTCATTCCAAAGTTGTAGTCCTCGGATAGATCTTTCTAACAAGGTATTGTGCACCTCAAACGAAGATTGTATGCCAAAGTTACGACCCCGGGAAGTTGATGTACCAGTTTACCCAAAATGGGGCCCATAGTTTGGCGCTTCATCTCCTAGGGTTAGGGTTTTGGATGTTTATGGTTTTCCATTGTTTCTCAACAATAAATAGGCCTTCGAGCCTCATTGTAAGACAGTTCAGAGGCATGTAGCCGCCACATCTCTCCTAAGAGATAAGCTACTATCGCCTGAGCTAGTTTTTTTTCATTTCCATTTGTAAGCATATTTCAGTATTTTACATTAATGAAATGAAGTATTATTTCTGCTGCACCTTGTATTTATGGTTATCTCTGTAATTTGTTGCGTTCCCGTTTAAATCCGGATCACCTCTACCTTAGTTTTTACTCTGTAGACTTTTATATGAGCCTTTGGAATTTGCAGACTTTGCACCTTTAATATTTTGAGGATGTTTTCTCCTTTCTTGTTTGTGCACATTTTACCACTTTCCCCTTTCTACTTCATATGTTGGTAATAGATTCATGCTTTGCATATTACCTCGACCATAGCCTTAGAATTGTCAAATTCCAAACGTTTTTTCATAAATGTGGGTAGATTGCTTATAAGTCTCTGTACTTTCGCTTTTTCCTCACATATGTAAGGAAGATATCTCAGCAAGGAAGTAAATCAGGCTATATATTCATCCATTTTCAGTTGTCCTACTCAGAAGTTGTGAAACTCCCTGGCTTTGTGGTCGTAAAAATTCTTAGTTAAATATTGTTTTTGAAATACTACTGAAACTTCTCCAACGTAATTCCTTATCCATCCACACCTTGAACTGCTTTTACCTCTTCTCGCCATAATGTTGCCTTTCCTTGTAATTGAAAGATTGTCAGCCGAGATTTCAAGTTATCATTGTATTCATAAATTTGGAAGTATTTATTCATATTAACCAGCCAAGATTCAACAACCTCCTCTGGTTCACCATCAAATGTTGGGGGTTTGATCTTCTTAAACTCCCCTTATAATTCCAATTTCAGTCTTTTTGCTCCCTTATGTGGCCCATCCCGAGAGGTGTTTCCAAATTCTTCATTTTATAACTCTGATCCTCTTCCACTCTTTGACTCCTGTGTAGGGATTATTTCAAGGGGATTGCTTTCCCTTACTCGATGGGATTCTACTACAATTCTGCCTGATTACCATTATTAGTTGCCATTATTAGTAGTTGGGGTTAAATTACTCTGATTTTGTCGGTTTGTTAAAATTTTGATGATTTTTTCTTGAACTCTCTTTAATTGTTCATCGTCAACTCTTAGTTTTTCCACCTCTAATTGCAGCTGTTGCACAGTTTCCATCAACATGGTCGTGGCAGTCTAGGGTTCTTCTCTAAGGTGGACCCACATTTCTAGGTTTTCCCCTTGTAGTGGTATTGAGCTAGGACCAATAGGGATTCCAGTAGATGTTGTAGGCATCTTGCCACTTCCTCTCTCTCTCTCTCTCCATGAAACAAACAACACAATTTTATTATCACCATGGTTGCCCAATTCAGGCCACAATGCAATTACCGTGGCTATGATACCACCTGTAGCATGCCTCAACCCCAATTTTTTTTCTTTATTTTTGTTTACCGTAATAATTTACGCAAATGTGTATAAACAAATCTGGTTATCATAAAACTTTTTTTTTTTTCCCAGAGAAAAATCGAACTTTTTATTAAAAAGAAATAAAAAGTTACATAGTATATGCAATTAAGCATTCATTTTTTGCTGTATGATTGCAGATCACAGAGCCCACAGAATGTAAAATATACAATCCTGTTAAAAGAAAAACGCGACATGTGCTGTTCCTGAAATCAGGAAAGCAAGAAAGAATGAACCAAATAATCCAGCTGGCCTAAGCTTTCCTACCCTTCTTCTTCTCTACTCTTCACCAGCCACCAGTGTTGGAGTGGAATCAATAGTGGCAAGCTGGTTTTCCATTGTGTTCGTTGGTTGTTCCTTGTCCGATTCCGATCCTTCGGAGCCGTGAGTTTGTTTGATGCCACTTACTTCCAGTTGAAGTTCTTGTTCTTGTTCCAAATTGTTCTCTTTTTGTGTATTGTCCTGAGCTTTTTGTTCATCTTCTTCTGCATTGTGTTCTACATTCTCTGCTGTGTCTACCTTCGTCACCAAAGGTTCTGTATTTTGCCATCCTTTCGGCTTCCTCTGTTGTTGCTTACTCCTATTGGGGTTGGCGTGTGGGCATGCACTAAGCAGGTGACTTGTTTGTTGACATCCACGACATCGAAATGCTGTGTTTTCATAGTCCAAGGGTTGTGTCCACTGTGTATTATTGAAATTCAAGATTATACTTTCTGGTAAGCCTTGGCTGAGGTCTACTTCGACACATATTCTGGCAAAAGTAAATATTCCTTTTATGTGTCTCTCTGAATCGGTCTTTATGTGTTTTCCCAAGGTATTTCCAATAGCGATTAGAGCCTTTTGATGCCAAAAATGTAAAGGGAGGTTATGCAACCTAACCCAGACTGGCATCTTTGATACCACCATTGTGTTGGCATCGAAATCTGGAAACCATGGGGTGATGAACAGTCCAACACTGCCCTAGAACCATGGCCCTTGGTTGAGAACAATGTCCATTTCCTCTTCTATGTGAAATCTTACTATGAAAAACCCTTTGGGGTATAAGTAGATTTCACATTTTTTTGTCCAGACCATATGGATCCATTGATGCAATAAGTCAGATCTGGGCCAAAAACCATTAAATCTGCAAATAACTGCAGATGTGTGTAGATCTGAGTATATAGCTTTTACCTCTGGTATATCGATGGTGAGAGATGGGCTCTCAGGTTTTTGTTCTACAATGTAGGGCCCCAGGGACTCAATGGCAGCTGTGGGAATGGTTTTCCCTTTGCCCTTGACTGTGTCCTTGAAAGACCCTGTGTTCTTCGAGCTAGTTCCAGAACATCCGCCCTGCAGATGGAGGTTGATGGTGATGGTTGAATCTGATATTATGTTGTAGTCCTGAAGAGTATGATTGTCCTGTAAACTGTGTCCCATATAAATCAGATTTTGTGCATGAGCTGGTATGCCGAGGAAGCTCTTTATTTTAAATCACAGATCCCGGATCTTGCAACCTTGCCATATCCTTAAGCAGTGGTGTTTGCCATCCGATGTTTTGATAAAGATCTGTGTAAGGTCCGCGATTATTGGATCTGTCTCCGTCTATGGCTGACCTCTTTCTATTACCCGGGACCAATAGCTGTAGGACCCTAGATCATCCCTATTCCATCAACATTTTTCAGTCTAGGGTTTCAGACCTGCTAGATCTTCGCAGATCTGTCTATTGTGAGCCAAATTAGTTATATCAATGGCAGATTGGGGTATTTATGCCTTCCCACAATGGGAATGAGCAACCCGACTGCTTGCAGCAATCTCCCAGGGGTTGTAGTAGCAAATCCAGAGTTTATACCTATGTATCCAACGCTGTCGCCGTCGATAGCCCCGTTTTCCCATCTCTTGAAGCTCTGAGAAACCAATGTTTTTGTGCGTCGTTGTAGGGGACTTACCTTAGCCCCTTCTGGAATGGCCATGGATGCTTCGTCATCTTTTAACCCACATTTCAAACCCTCCCGTCCTCCGTAGCCAAGGGTCTTTGCAGATCTAGGCATGTGGGAGTTCCTGGGCATGTAAAAACGGACCTCCCATTTGCTAATTTGCAATACTGTGGCGCCGCCAATCTCTGTTCCAGAAACCCTCGTAAAAAAGAAAAAACTGGTACTCAGCGCAGGATATATGTCTGCAGAAAACTGCGACGGCTGCACTAGCCCCGAAGGGACGACGATTTCATCTCCATCAGCTCCTGCTGTAGAGCAAAAGGTCAAGGGCACGATCCATAGGCGTCTCATTTTCAAAGCCAACCCATTTAGTCCGATCAGTGATTTTTCAGTTAAGAACTCCAATTGAGGAAGTGTGGCATGCAAAAGGCCTGGCCAGGTTTCTGTTGAGGGCCCCGAAATCGGGTCGACAACAAGGGGGATACCCACCCGGTCCGGAGCCTGGTTGGCGGCTCCTTGCCCGTTTGGAGTAGCGGGTCCGACTGGGGATAACGGGACCAACTTCCCGATGCAAAGGGTGTGTGTGTGTGTAAGTTTTGATTTATGTTGTTTCTAGAGAGCTTTTGAGAACTAATTTTAATCTAACTCATCATCTGGCTATAAGCTGCTAAAATCAGAATAAAAATAACATATACAACCTACGCTAACCCGGGATATATCTTTTCCATCATGCGATCTAAAAAGATTTCATATAATAACTGGTAATGAAGATTATTCAGCTACTATAAGAATATAAACCATTTAAGATAAACCATTCTGCATAAGAAGTTAAACAAGACAGTTGTGGACTTCATATCACATGATAAATCATTCATATGTCAAACATAAACAGATGATTCCACCGTACAAAAGTGCCAAATGATAACCATAAATCTATACATTAACATACAAATAACATCAGCTGCATATCACTTTAAGCAAATCAATAGAAATTCGTCAAGAGATAAAAGTACCATTTATGACTAATTTCTACTCACAAACTTCAAGCAATAATGATCTACTTCTACTTACTTCGAACGCCTACTAAGAGTACAGAAATGCAACATCAGTAGCAAACATTAAAATGCAAATATAAATAAATCTGATCCTTCCATTCATCAAACCCTCCTCTGAGGTGCAGAAGTGCATGTTCTGAGGACAAGTTTTTGACAAATTTCTGGACCCTTCTCCAATGCAATGAGAAGGGTTGAAATACTACTACCTAATCTTAATAATAGTATCTTTACAAAATTGAGGATACGGTTCTCAAATGACCGCCCTTTTTCTAATTTAGTTAAAAAGGAAAAAACAACATTCTAAATGAAACTACTTCTGAATTTGGTCTCTGAAGTTGCAGCTGTCAAGCATAGGCTTGAGAAGAGTAGGCTGGCTGATTTCTGTGCTTAGCTAGGCTGCGAAAACGGCATCCATAAGAGCTGGCGCTACCTTCTCGGCTGCGTTCATGATGCATCTTACTGTCATGCATTGGCTGTGTGGCTTAACTAAGTAAGTCCAATAACTTTCCCAATTTAGTCTAGCCAATGCCTGGATTGTTTTCCCGTTTGCCTGCGTTCTCTGTCTCCATTCTGCCTTCGCACTTTGCTCCTGCAGGTTATGAGTGAAATGGAAAGATTGATCAGAAAGGTGATGGGAGAGTTTTAAATGCAAGAGATAAATCAGATACGCCACCTTACGTGAAGCAAATCCGCATTAAGGCACGCGTCTTTATTCCACTTAATAACTGACAACCGATTTATTACTATCATTAAAAGCGCATAACTCCAAGTCAGGTTATAGTAAGTGGCTTTTCTTTGGGTGGCGCGCCCGAGGGATTCGTATCAAGGTGCTTTTATGCTCTGCCAACGTACCCTTGCATGTCGTGCAATCGCAAACAGTAGTGATCGCAATATCGCAGATCGCCATATCGCAGATCGCAATATCGCAGATCGCAATAACTCAATGCTTGTTAATCTTCGCCTGCCTCATTTCTGCGATATGCGATCGCGCGATCGCAATATCGCAAATCGGCAGGTTTGTAAGCTTTTCTTTATGGGTGCTAGCATGTTGCGATGCGATGTTGTTATTAATACTGAGGCGGTGCGCATATTGGTCTTTAGAAGGGAAATGAAGGTGTTTCTCATTCTTTTGTGATGCAACCTTAAAGATTTGCTTCCATGAACACTGGTTTAGGCTTAAGTCACTCAAGAAACCTTTTCTAAGTGCATGTTTGTACTTTAGAATGAAATCTTTGCTTTTCCAAAAATTAACTAAGGGTCCCCATTCATTCTAGCATCGTGGCTGATACTAGATTGAACGAAAAGGGGGGGGTTGTTGCTGGCCACAACAGTTTCCAAATCCAATCTTCTTGGAAACCCCAGCTTCAACAAAAAATGAAAAAACCCTACTCTCGATTGCGCAAAGAAAGCCACTGAAAGTCGTGTGGAATCAGGCTTTGGGAAAAAAGGACCACCAAAAATTTGGCAGACGCAGGGAGTGCGAAGTGAAGCCATAGCTGATGCCAAGAAAAAAACCTGCATTGTGTCAAAACTTGTTTATTAACTTATAAAATGTACCTAAGAAGTTATTATTGTGCAATGTCTTTATTACTAGGGTGTTTTAATACTTCAGTCTAGCGTAGGTATTAAGCATTAAATCATACATATATTTACGTATATATTTCTACCGTGCTCCAAGGTTTATTTGCAATTATATGTGTTTCTGTTTAAACAAATTTAAAACTCTGTGAATCCTTCGATCCTTCTTGACGCTTACTCATCTTCTGCCAAGTGACAAAGTATTCTTGTCATTAGGGGAAATGCTCGATCTATGACTCTTGTTGGTTAGGTTTAGGATCAATGATTTGTACAAAGAGAAATAGTTAGGGTAACTACTCTCCCTTCTGAGCTTAACAAGGGGAAACCATTCTCATGACGCTTCTTCTGCAGAGGGAGCTCTACGCCTTCTCACTGTAATTTTGCTTAAACACTATCTATACCTTCCAACTTGCCTACCAGGTAACTTATAACTCCATTCAACAGTTTTATCTTCTTTTTTTTAGGGTTTATACCCAGTCCATCATTTAGTTGTTGGGGTTTACTTTAGGCAAACTTCCAAGTTGACATCGAGCATGCTGAGCCCTTCTATGTCAGTTCCTTGTATTTGTTTGAAGCTTGGCTTAGCCGAAGGTGATTCCATTAGCTCACTTGATCACAGGTAACACCTAAAGTTTGTCTGATCTTTTATTCTGCCTTACTAGGAGTTATTTTAAATTTTCTAATGTATCATTGGTTGCAAGAATGCTCGACCCTTGGAGGATTAAGGGTTTCTTTTCTGGTAAATGCTTCTCAACCTTCCTCATGTTCATCTTTTCCTTTTTGAATTTCCCTTACACAGGGTCTTCGTGATTTTTAATTGTCCATTATTTTTTTGACTTATAGGTAAGTTTGCGGTCTCAACTTTGTTTTGGGTGTGGTGTCCAACAAAGATTCATTGTTGAAAACTTCTAGTGTGACTAACTCATAACCCTTTTCTTCCAGGTGCAATGACTATCCTTTAAAATGATGGGAATCCCTCCTCTTTACTTTCTATTAGTTTTCTTATTGCTATCTAAGGCTTTATCAGTCTGAGGGTTTGTATGGTTACAACCCTCGACCCCATAATTAGCTACCTTTGCCATAGAGTATGTACTATTTGAAGTTTTTAGGTGGCGCAAGCAGTAGGAGGATCTCGTGACTATACATTCTGATTTTAATGAATAATCCTCTTGTATTATAAAAGGGCCTAATGAAAATCTTGTTTTGCTAACATAATAGTAATCTATATGGATTTTGATTTACTTTATCATGCGATTTCTACTGAATGTTATTAAATAAGTTAATTATGTTCCAATCGTGCTCTAGTTTTTTTTCTTTCCTTTGCAGGTGTTGGAATGAATACCCAAATTTGGCTTCCTTACGGGTTATATCTGCATGGATTTTCAATCATGCATTAAATTAGTACTTCCAAGAATTGATAGTTTTGTTCATAAGCTCCTTACAAAATTCGACTTATATAGGGTTTGTGTCTTCCTCTATCACTGTTCATACAATTTTTTTATTAATATGGAAAGGGTTTCCAGGATCCCTACACTTCCTTTGAAGTTTCCTCTTAATTGCATCTGTTAATAATATATTGTTAAAATAATCATAGGCCATTATCGAATGGGTTAATATTCTCGTGATAGTTGGTTAATCTTTGTTATTACACCTTTTTTGGTAAAGTTTAGAGTTCATACTTCCTACTGAGTTTACTTAGGTGTACAAAGTTACACACCTACTTGATATTGGTTGATTATCATATGTTACTTTAATACGGTTATGGAGGAGAAAACTCTCTGTTAGCCTTGTGAAGTATAGATATGTATTTCTTATGAATTGGTGATAATGAAGTTCTTTCTCAGTTATTCATATCTCAGGTATTGACTTACTTATTTAGATCAAACTCTTGTGAGGCTAAGGGGTTGCCTAGGGCTACTAGTGACTCGGCTTGGCTTCGAGCTAACCCCATACCCTATCAAGTTAAGCAAATGAAACTTATTTTCTCTTTTTACAACTAGTTCAGTAATTGACAGTTTGAAGAAGTTCAGTGTATTACAGTGCACATGTTAATTTCTTTATAGTCTACAGGTCTAGCTTTGGTTCCCTAGTCCATTTTCTGGAAAGAGGGACTGAGCGAAAGCTATCAACTCCATTGAGTCGGCCTAGGTTCTAACCTAGAAATTTCTTTTGAAAGAAAAACAAAAAGGGAAAAACCCTGTCATAAAACTTTATAGTTCATTTTTATGACATACAAGTTTCATTCATCTATAATAAGGCCATTCATACATTAATTTAGAAAATTCCTTAAGTAACAAGAGTACCACAATCCTATTTGTAACCTCCTATTCAATACACAAAGTTGCATTATACTTTTTTTTTTTTCTCCGTAAATGCTAATTCTATTAAAGAAGAATAAAAATATATACAAAGAGGTTAGAACCTCTGAGGAGGCCGCGGCCATTCCTCTATCAAAAACTCAGAGACCTTACAGTTCAGGTTTAATGCCGAATTTACAAAACATACTACAAAATTTTTGGTTCAGGCACTGACATACTTAAAAAGATTACCCAGACTGAGTTCATCATGCCCTGTATTGACCACAAAAATTGAGAAGCAGCTAACATAACCATATCTATAACAGAAAACAGAGACTGGAATGACATTGGCCCCTCTCCGTAGCCAGAGTATGGACCAGACAGAGACATCTATCCTCAGAATTAACGACACATACCCAAAATTACTTAGACCACCCGGCAGAGAGGAAACAGTTCTAATCTGCATGCTTTGATGAATCTGGCATTTCCGCTTCCGCTTGACTGGTAGAAGCAACCCAGGTCACAAACCCACTGTCGTCATAAACAGGTTCGCCACCATCAGGAGTGGTCACCAAATTTAAAACACCACCTGCCCACTGAGTCGGGCCGCAAGGCACAATATCACTTTGAACTGGATCCACGGGATGTTGTGGCACCTCCGAGACATGGCCGCCTTCTTGCTGGTTATCTGCCTGGAACACCATCCCTGTCAGGTCCCCGAGAAGCACGCTGTCTCCCTGAGACTGAGAGGGGGTAGTATTAGCCGAGCTAACCTGATTACTGTCTTCCTCCGCGAGAACAATAGTAAGGCTTGCTGTCAAAACGGGCCTATTAAGCCGGCTTTGGAAAGTGAATGGGCCTGGCTTGTTCCAGAGGCGGAGAAGAAGGAGACGCAGAGGCAATAGGGATGACATTCTGAGGAACAGGGCGAGAAGGTTGGCCTCTATTCCCTGTATGACTACCTCTGCGAGGAACACCGCGGCGTCGAGGCATCCTCAAAAGCACAAATTGACTAGCAGAGAGATTGAAACAGAGAAGATCTATTACCTGAGGAACGCAAACAGCTTCGAGGAGTTTACCAATCCACGCTAATAGCCAGATTCGGAACACTAGACAGAGGTTCTGAGACAGCTCTGCCGCACTATGAATCGCTCCAGTGACTGAACCAGGTGTGATGAACCGATCCATGGCAATATAACAAATTCTCTGCCGATCACGCATGCCTGCATTAACGCCGGACTGCAGAACCAACATTCGAGACTGCCCAGAATTGAATTCACATACCCTTAAGCACTGTTGCCCACCTGCTACGCGTACTCGACAAACATTCCACCTGCCGTCTGCCATGCCAGCTGCCTTTGGTATGCGGCTTGTCATTAATATGACTTGATACCACCCGCATCCGGGTAAAGTTGCATTATACTTACTTGTTCTTATCTCTTGTTATTTATTTATTGATCCAAAAAACCACAAAGAAGGCAATGCTCCTCCCAACCTGCGAGACTAGTCACAACTACATATTCCCTCGAGCCAACTTCACATCTAGTAGTTTGGAATAGAATGCACAATGTCTAAGAAAATCTGGTCCCAACTAGACACAGTCTAAAATTCTTAGTTTTAGCACCAAGCTCGACTTGGAATTCCACTGGCTACACCAACTCAACAAATCCTCGCAATATTAGTGTCTTCCATATAAATTCACAGTTTTCTCCTCTAGGTAACCTCAGGTTCCTCTTACCCTATTGGCCTCCCCCACTTTTGAGAAATCTTCATTCCCAAAAAAAGTTTGGGCAAGTAGCCGCCTTGCCCGTAATTGTTCCAACTACTTGAAGGTGTGAGCTCTCTACACATAGCCTTTCAACGTGGCTTTATGAATTAACTACATATAATATATTTTTGATATATATTAAATAAATGTATCTTAATATTTATAGGGTCTCCACACAACGCACAACCACAACCAAGTAACTCTTTTCTTACCAACAACAATAAAAGATATTTACAAGTTTTACAAAAAGGTATTACATACTCCCACCCGATCGTCTTCCCACGTGAACGTAACTCTTTTCTTACCAACAACAATTAAAAAAAATATTTACAAGTTTTACAAAGAAGAATTTACATACTCCCACCCGATCGTCTTCCCACGTGAATTGCAACGTTTCTCCAGTTCTGCAAAGTTTCTCGAGTTTTAGAATGCATTAATAATTTTTAATATACCCATCCATTTACCTATTGCCATTGGACGAACGATCTGCAATATGCTTTCTTTCATTATTATTATATCTAATAATTACTAAATAAACATTGAATTAATCTTTTAATCACCAAATACAATTTTAGTTTTAGTAATTTATCTTTTAGTTCACAAATACTTAATAGCTTAGATAGTTAGCTTACTCTTTAGTGATTTATAATTAGCTTAACCACAACATGCATCTTTTCATAATTAATATAATAGCTTAGTGACTCTTAGTGGTTGATAGTGGATAGTTAATAATTCGGGTAATTAACTTATCTTTTAGTGTTTATCTTGCCATCTAACCCACAATGTACTCGAGCATGGCTACATTTCTTGTGCATTTGGCATTCCATCGTAGATGATGCCACTCTAGTTACTTCCTTACATGTGTAGATGATGACAATGACGCCTTTCCACTCACTTTACTCCATGTCAGACATGGTCCACCAACTGACCAATCCTAACAAGCCAAGTTGCTTATTGCTCCCCTAGGTATATGTTGTCCCTTAAAAACTCTGATAACAAATTTGTCCCTATTCTACATCATTTATTTATTGTGGATGTTGATAGGAAAAACCATTAACGCCACTACAGGTGTCTATCAATTCATGGACAAACTAAATCTTTGATGAGAGCTTTTTTTCCCTTTGTGATCCCTGGTTTCATCATCTTATTATTATTATACCTTTCACATGCATGATATTACATATTTAATTTTTGCTTTGATCTTATACTATGATTTTTATCAAAAAAAAGAAAAGAAAAAGAAAATGCAGCTTCTCTGTAGTTTCACATTATAAGTTGCATTCGTCAATGCTAGACGAATAGTTGTCAACAAGCAAACCTATTACTAGAGTCTTGCCTTTCCAAGGACTAACAATAACAAAATGAAATCTTATGCAAAAGCTCTTCCATATAGATCACATAAAAATTTTAAGTCAATACTACACTAATAGTTGTCAACAAGCAAACCTATTACTGGTATATTATTCATCAGGACAAAGATAGATAATCTGATCCAAGCGAGCAAATAAATATAGTAGAGATGCAACGGTTAAGACCTAACAAAACTAAAAATAATAATATTTTATTCCAAAGATGGTAAAAATATAAAATTCAAAAGTAAAAATATTAAGATAAAAAAGAAAAGAAATAATAGTGTACTAATTGAGACTTAAAAAAAACCATGATAATAATAATAAAAATAAGAAAAAAATATATTATAAAATAGAAAATATATAAAAAATAATATAAATGAAAAGAAAGCAAATTAGAAATCAACTATTAAGAAGATAAAAAACAATAGCTATAACCTAATTGAAGGAAATATATATATATATATATATATAATATTAAATTTATAAATCTAAAAATATAAATCTTAGGAACAACAGAAAAGAAATAATATTTAGTTAATAGAAACTTTAAATATATACAAAGTAATAAAATATAATTATAAATAGAAGAAATACTAAAAGAAACAAAATGAAAATAAGGATTAAATAGTAATAGATAAAATTAAAGTTCGGCCTGGAGTATGCCGTAAAACTGCTTCTGCTTGGCTAAGAGCTCGTCTTCCTCGATGTAAGGAAACAGGTTAACGGCCCAAGACCCAGAGGCATCTAGCAGGATGAGAGCCTGCTCCCGATTACGACCACCAGCAGGGTTATGCCAGGTGGCGTGGTTTTCCTATTTAACAGTGATGAGTCAAACCCAGCATTCGCGGATAGCAGCCAGAGATGGCTGTCCTCACTGTTGGTTTGACACCTGAGTTGATAGGTTTTACCACCTTCGGAAAAAAAAATAGATAAAATTAAAGTCAAAGAATAAATTAAAATAATTATTAAATATTATCTCAATCTTTATTTTTAGGTAGATAGAGAATCAAATGAATAAATATAATTGAGTTATTGATTTATATAATAAAAATATTTAATAATATTCTAAGAAGAAAAATATTATAAATAAAAATATATATATAAAACTAAAAATAACACAAATAAAAATGAAAAAAAAACAAACAAAAAGTCAACAAAAATGAGAAGAGTTTCACATTAAAAAAATAAAATTAAAAACTAATAAATATATTTGATCTTTTAGATGCTTGGCATATGCAAAGTTAAGATGGATCTAAGCTATTTAATTCCCCCTTTAAATATATTATATTTCATATGAATACCATTATTCAATACCATAAATTTTCAACACTATAGGTCATTTTTATTTTTTATTTGTATATGGGTATTTTTCCCAAATATGTAAAGTTATTTTTATTTCATTATATTTATTTTTATTTTATATTGATTAAGATAAAATATTTACATTACATTAATCTTTTTATTTATATATATATATATATATATATATATATATAAAATTTGACTTAATCAAAATATTAACCATTAAATTACAATATTGAATTAAAATTTCTAATAATTTTAACATTCCCTGAATAATGTTGATAATACTACTCCATTTACTTCTTAAAATATGAGATGAACAAGATGCCCAAATTTAAAACTAAAACTCTACTCTGCAGGGTAGGTTGACTAATAATAAACTGGTTGATCTCAAATAAAAATTTGTGGGAAACCACGAATTATTAATGTAACGTCGGTGATGAATGTACACAGTGAAACACGCCATGTTCTCTGCCTCGCGTCACGTAGGTTGTAGATGATGTATGTGAGTAAATGGTAATATAATTAATGTCCACATCCTCAGTTACATCCAATTTCCACATCGAGATGATGTGCGTGAGTAATTATATTTGAAGGCTGAGTCCAATCCTTAGTTAAATCTTCCATATCAACAAATATTACTCCTACCGTGCCTTCTTCCCATGTGAGAGTTTCTCCCGTTTTAGAATGCATTAATATTTTTTGATATACTCATCCATTTACCTATTTCCACTGGACGAATGCTTTGCATTTTCTTTTTTTTTCGGTAATTACTAAATAGACGTTTAATTAATGTAATTTTAGTTTTAGTTACCCATATTTAATAACTTGGATGGTTAACTTATTTTTAAGTGACTTATCATTAAATTAGCTTAGCTATGGTATAATTTTTTTATAATTAATATAATAATTTAATGAGTTTTAGTGATCCATAATCGATAGTTTATAAATTGGATAGTTAATTTGTTTTCTAGTGTTTATTGTGTTTATAAATTGGATAGTTAATTTGTTTTCTAGTGTTTATTGTGTTTTCCAATCTACAATGTATTTGAGTATGGATGGAAAGAAGAAGAAGTTGAACTCTATTTCATACATAAATTTCTCAAAAGGATTTGAGGAGGAGCTCCGGAGCGCATCGGGACGGGAGAGCCATGTTTCAGTGTCTCAACCAACCAGCAAGCGCCTACACCATCAGGCACGAGATCTAACCAACCAGCTAGAGCCTTTTTCTGCTCTTTGTGGATCTTCCAACCAGCTCAGGCCTCGGGTCTTCTCGGTACAGAACGCTTCATGCATGGCCACCTTCCTTTTTCGCAGGACACGTTTCATGGGAATAGGTCTACAGGCGCCCATCCATGCAGGGAGACACCTGGTGTCTTCATCCTAGCCATTCTTTAGTTGCGTATCTCTTCATATACCGCTTCCCGTGGGCCGTTTTCGGTTTCCTCTCTGGCCTTCCAGGCCAGAGGAAAGGCTGCAGAAGTGGGTTTCTGAACGTAATTCTTAGCTCGCATTTCCCTTTCTCGCTGGTTTTTGTCAAGCTTGGGTTTTCTCGATATGGCTCCTTCGGTTCCTGATGCGCTTGCGGACTCCTCTCACGGGTCAGTTTTCCTTTTCTCTGCTGTTTTTTACATCCATTAGTTGCACTATCATGATGTTTTAAACGAATTTGGAAAGATATCTTCAGCAACTTGTCCATGTTTTTGATTCCGCTTTAATCTCTGTGAGGAATGTCTGTGCTTAAGGATGATTTAATTGTGGTTTTCTGAATATTCATGCTTAAAATATGTTGAAATCTATTATAAATAAGATTAAGGCGTCTATCTTCATCTATAGCCCATGTTCAGACATCAGATTTCGTATTGGGAGATGGTGGTGCATTATACAGATCTACTGTTGTTGTATTGATTGTCAAAATGAGCCAGTAGAATAGGTTTCACCAAGCCTGATGCCCTGGTTCGAATCTACTCGGCTCTCAATGTTTTACGGCAGGCTTTTTTTGCCGGATTTTTAATTTCAAATCTCTTCTCCGGTGTCCCAGCGGATTCATAAAGTCCTCTGTCCGTTCTGAGTCGGCCTTACAAGAGAGTATCCATCATCCTTTGCTCAGAAGTTTCTCTCCCCCATGCTATTTGACATTTTGACGGTGGGGTTTTTTCCTTCTCTGTCGTCCCTCAGCATGCTAGTTGACCATCGAATTTAATCTTCCTAGTCCTTGAAGCTTCCTTTTTGAGGTTTCGGCATCTTTTCCCTGTGGTATCTTTAATTCCATATCTAGCCCTGTCAGTCGTTATCTGACATAATCTAGGGGAAGTCTTCTCGTTGTACTTTTTTCCATAGATTTCCCTTTCTAGTGATCTTTTGATCCAGGTTCACTTGCAGAACGTCCCCTTTAGGCTAGGATTTCAAATTGCTTCCGTGCTGTACTTCCTTTCCAGCACCTTCCGAGCATTCCATTTGTTTCTAGGATGTCGGTTGATAGTGACTCTCCTGCCACGCAAGCTCTTTTCAGAGCTGCTATCGAGGCTGAAAATGCACGTGAATTTGCCAACCATGGTTCCAGTTGGCATGCCACGGTGGACGAGATGCTTCCTTCTCACTTTCGGGCCAAATCGCCCCCTGCCCGACCGGTGCCGGATTCAGACAAAATGGATCCAGACTCTTCTAAATTTGGTAAAGCGCATGACAGGGCTGAGCACTTTAACAAATCCAGGAACCCGGTCAAAACGATCCCTCCGCCAAAGGCTGTCTCTGTGACTAGTGCTACATTGTCCGAACGCATCGATAGCCTTCAAAAGCTTGCACTGATCGGGAAATGGCATTTCCCGGAGATGACCGAGGAAGAAATGAGAACATGGCTATCCTCAAAATGGACTCCTCTGATTGGATACACTCCAGTCATATCTCGGCTGATGAAAGATTGGTTCTCCTTCCACTTCTTAAAAGCATCGGATCTTGAAATCATCCTTAATAGACCTTGGGTGTTTGGTAGGAGTTTCTTGTCATTATCTCGATGGTTCATGGGCTTTGACCCTCTTAAAAACACGCCATCGAATTGTATGATTTGGGTAAAGCTTCCCAATCTTCCACTGGAATTATGGTCGGTTGAAACCCTCACGGAGATTGGTAACTCAGTTGGTAAATTCATCTATGTTGACCCCTGGGTCAGAGGTGAAAAGGATAAAAGGATTGCTTGGATTTTGATTGAAAAACCTTACAAAGGTGGCTATCCGGATCATATTGAGATAACTTGGGAGGGCGTCAAAATATGTCAAAGACTTGACTTTTGGGGCATCCCCTTTCGTTGCTCCCTCTGTCATCGAACAGGACACCTCATCAAAAATTGCAGTCTCCGTTTTAATCGCAAGCCAAAGCGGCGCTCTCTCTATAGGGGTAGAATCTTTGGTGTTGATTCTCCTTCTGAAGATGCATGTAATCTCGAAAATCACGCACCTTCACAGGTCAAGACCTCTCGCTATTCTCAACTCAACCTTTATCATCAGCCCGATGCTCCGCTCTCATCGGATTTTGAATGTCCTCTTATCCCCGAGCCTTTAGAAGAGAATACGGTGCCCTCTCCTTCTCCCATGAAAAAAGGGGATTTTGTGGTGGGTTCTCACCCCATTCTGATAAACTCTTCGACGCCCTCTTCCGTAACCCCTCCCGCTGGCCTGTCTAGAGGTAAGGAGCCTATGCCTTCTCCTACCCCTTTTAATTCCCCGACGGAATCTCCTGTGAACAAATCAGATAGTGATATTGATCTTCTCCTCCAGAGGAATCCATCGGTTCTTGAACCTTTAACCATTCATAAGCCCTCTTTTCCTTCCATCAGCCCCAATTCCGCAAAAAATATCACCGTTCGGAAAAAGCAGAGAGGAGGAAGTCGTCACTTCAGGGGCAGAACAATTGTTTCCGATCTTGGTATCACAAACCTTTCCCTAGTAGAAGTTCCAATCCTAGATTCTACTGACTCCCAGCCGCTTAGAGCATGTATGGCTGGTCAGTCTTCAAAATGACATTCCTGACTTCCTTGAATATCAGGGGATTGGGCGCCCTCCCTAAATTTTTGGCGCTAAAAGAGATTTTTGTTTCGGCTCACTCCCATATTATTTTCATCCAGGAAACAATGCACTCAAGCAAGGTTTCTTTAGCCTTTTTCAGAAGAATGTTTCCGTCTTGGCATATGGTTGCTTCCGAAGCTGATGGTTTGTCTGGCGGTCTGGTAGTCTTGTGGGACCCGTCATGGGTTAAAGCTAAAGCCTTTAAATGTTGTGCTGGCATCCTTATCTCAGCTTCTATCAGAGGTCGGCCTATGATACTAAACATCTTGAATATTTATGCGCTCTATAGGAACAGATCCTCCTTCTGGGATAATTTGTCACTCTCAATTCTGATGAATGTTGGGGCAATTGCAGGAAGAATGATTCTTTGGCCGATAGACTCCGTCAAGAATTTCTAAACAGGAATCTGGTTGATGTTATTCCTGTCAAAATGTCTCCAACATGGGATAACAATAGATCAGGCCCGGCCTTCATTGCTAAAAGACTCGATCGTTTCATCATTAATGCCAGTATTATCGCTCAATGGGGAATGCCTGTTGCCAGTACAGGTAATGATTATACATCGGATCACAGACCCATATTTCTTGAATGGAAGGATATTGAATGTAGGCTGGGCTATTCCTTTAAATTTAATAGAATTTATTTGGACGATAAATCCTTCAACGAGGTCATAACAAAAAAGTGGGAGGATTTAAAGCAATCAGAGATGGCTCCTTTCTCCACTTTCCGAGAAAAGATCCAATCTTTAAGGGAGGTGGCCAAGGATTGGCAAATCAAACAGAGGAAGAAGGATAAACAGGAGTTGATTGATATAAAAAAGGAGATAGCTATCTTCTCAGCCTCAGTAAATTTCGACTGCTTGTCCTTTGATCAAAAAATCATATCAGAACTTTGGAGAAAAAGAAACAAGCGTTGTTGCTAAAGGAAGAAGCATCCTGGAGGATCAAAAGCAGAGCGACCTGGCTCAGGGAGGGTGACCGAAACTCAAAGTTTTTTCATAATTTTGCAAATGCAAGAAGGTGTAAAAATTCGATCTGGAAGATTGAGGATGGTAATGGGGGTTTCTTTTACTCGCAGCATGACATATCGGTGGAGGCCACAAGATTCTTCCAGAATCAATACCAGCGACGGCGGAGTGAGATAAATGACATTTTCTGGGCGGTTGACCTGGTGCCTGTTATGTTTGACGAAGATGCAAATGCAGAGTTTTTCAAGCCTATTACGGAAGAAGAACTACATGATGCTATCAAGAAATTCAAAAAGGACAAAAGTCCTGGGCCAGATGGCTGGCCGATTGAGTTCTTTTCTCACTTCTATGATATGCTCAAAGAGGATTTGTTGGGGATGGTGGATGCTACTCGTATATCTGGGAATATAAATAGCGCCCTCACTGCTACTTTCTTAGCTCTTATCCCCAAAAAGGATCATTCAGAATCGTTATCGGATTACAGGCCTATTGCATTATGCAACATTCTTTTCAAAATCATCTCTAAAATTATAGCGGAGAGGATGAAACCTGTTCTCAACTCCTTCATATCCAGGGACCAGCATGCATTTTTAAAAGACAGGAACATTCTCGACGCAGTCGCCATGACACAAGAATGCTTATTTTCAGTTTTATCAAAAAACATTGATGCGGCTATTCTAAAGATAGACCTGGAAAAGGCGTACGACTGTGTCGATTGGGGGTTCCTCAGAATCCTACTGGCCAAAATCGGCTTGAGGTCTCAGGGAATAAACTGGGTGATGGCATGTGTTGAAAATGTTAAATATTCAGTTATCATCAACGGTATCCCTTCATCTTTCTTTCAGGCGGAGAGAGGACTGCGCCAGGGCTGTCCTCTCTCCCCTCTCCTCTTTATTCTTGTCATGAATACTCTCAGCACCCAGATCAATAAAGCAGTGGCCGATCAACGATGCATGCTGATCAAGATTTGCAAGAATATATACCTATCTCATAATCTGTTTGTCGACGACATTCTTATCTTCGCTATGCTATGCAAATCAAGTTGGCTCTGCCTCAACGAGATCTTTCAAAAGTTTCAATCAGCTTCGGGCTTGGTCATAAACAGGATCAAATCCATGTTGTATCACAATGATTCTAATCAGGAGTTGGCTCAATGGATTGCCGCGTTGTATGGCATCAATCTGGCAACAATAAAGGAAGGCTTTAAATACTTGGGTTTCTTTCTCAAAGGAAAAGGGAACCGTAAACAAGACTGGTTATGGCTGATTGATCGTTTCTATAACAAAATTTCAAGATGGGAGATGCATTTCCTATCTCTGGGAGGCAGATTTATCCTGGTTCAGACTGTTCTATCACAACTTGCGGTCTATTGGGCCCATCTTTATTTTCTTCCCGCCTCTATTATTAGCAAAATGGTCTCTTTAGCTGCTAATTTTCTATGGGGAGGAAGATCTTATCATTCCAAGATCCACTTAGTTAAGATGGATTTCATCTCAAGACCGAAGAAGGTGGGTGGATGGGGCCTTTTACATATGAGGTCTTTTGGCAAGGCCCTCCTTTGCAAATCCCTCTATAGAGGTATCTTCGGTGAGGGCAAGTGGAGCAACATTATCAACCAAAAATATCTGAAAGGAAGGAGCTTGGTGTATTGGCACAGTAGGAAAACTCTGGGCACAAAAAGGGGGTCAGCCATCTAGCTAAGCTTCAGAAAGATTCAGGCTTTCTTCTTGGGATTCTTAAGATGGCGAATCTCTACTGGCTCTAGCATCTATATTGGTATTGATCCAACTGTGCATGGATTGGAATCGTTGCTCACTCCCGAACTGATTTTCTTCTTGCACTCAAAAGGTCTCTTTACTTAGAGCAAACTGATAAAATCCTGGTCCTCATCTTCTCCAATATGGAAGGACGGAGATGATTTATGTCTGCCTCTTTCTCTTCGTCCCATTTGGTGTTCTGCTGTTAATAATCTTGCAGGTAAAGGTATCAAGCAAACAGGTACAAAAGATGAGCTGGTATGGTCTATGCGGAATTCAACTCAGCCTGTTCGCGTCAAGGATCTATATGCTGCTTGTTCTACTAGCCTTTCTCCGCTTCCCGCTCCCATCTTTCCTTCCAAATTCTGGAAAGCGTCGTGTCCACTCAAGACGATTTTATTTTCATGGTTAATCTTCACCAACAGGAACCTCACATGGGAGGTTCTTCAAAGGAAGGGATGGATGGGTCCGAGAAGATGTCCCATGTGTTGTCAGGCGTCCGAAACAAATGCTCACATGTTCTTTCAGTGTGCTGCATCGTCTCAAATCTGGTATGATCTGTCATTATCTCATGGTTTTCCTCACCGGGTTTTCTCATCTGTACAGGAGGGCTTCAAATGGTGGAGTGAACAGCGCCCAGCATGGCGATCGTTATTCATCCTTACATGCTGGTTTCTGTGGAAATGGAGGAATGCTCGCTTGTTTCAGGAGTCCAAGACGCCCATTGCCACTGTTCTGGTCCATATATCTGCTATGCTCGAACCTGCTGTTTAACCTCCAGTCATGGTTTTGTCTATATTTCTCTTATCGTTTCCATTTTGGTTTATGTGGATCCTTTTTCACATATGATCTTCCTCTCTATTTTTGGACGGTTTTTAAATATTGACTTATCATGATATATTTGTAGATATCTGGACAGTTATTTTTGTTAGAGCTCAGAATTTTTTGTAGTATCAGTCCTATCTGTTTTTATCTCCAGGATGAGATGACCATATCATGTATCAGATCTTTATATTCTCTTAATATAATCCATGATGCTTTTCTCTCTGAAAAAAAAATAAAAATGTATTTGAGCATGGTTACAATTTTGGTGCAATTGTTATTCTATTGTAGATGATGTTGATGATGCTACTTTAGTTACTTTTTTACTTGGGCAAGTGATGACATTGATGCCTTTCCACTTATTTTTCTTCACGTTAGACATTGTCCACTACTTGACCAATTATTCTATATCATTTATTGTGGATGTTGACAAGGAAAACCAACAAGTGTCCATCAATTTATGGACAAAGCAAATGTTTAACGCGAGTTTTTAATTTTCCTTTATGATTCCTTGTTTCATTATCCGATGATGATGATGATGATGCCTGCCACATACATGGTATTACAATTTTTGCTTTTACTGCATTGGTCAATGCTAGACTAATAATGATCAATAAGCAAACTCATTATTAGAGTCCTTCCTTTTGAAGGACTAATAATAACAAGATGAAATCTTATGCAAAAACTCTTCCAGATAAATCACATAATTTTTTTTAAGTTGACTTGGTTCCAAACACTTACTATGGTTTATCATCAAGATAGAGATGGATAGTGTGATCCAAGTAAACAAATAAAAATAATAGAAATGCAATTGTTAAGACCTAACATAATGAAGAAATATAACCTAACATAACGAAAAAGCATAATATTATATTCCAAAAAATCATAAAAATATAAAATTCAAAAATAGAAATTTCAAGATAAAAAAAAGAAATACTATTTTACTAATTGAAACATTAAAGAAAACATAAAAATAAAAAAAGAAAATATTATAAAATGAAAAATATATAAAAAAAAAAAATGATGATGATGATGATGGTTAACATCCACTGAGACCAAACTTTGGTCTATCGGACCTAAAGAAAAGAATTATTTAGTTTGATTTAAAATTTTATTCCTATGCTCAAAAAGCTTGGAGAGAAGCCTGAGCTCACTATAATTTTGACATCGTAAAATGCTACGAAAGTCAGTATTGCAACAGAGATTTTGAAACTGAGATCTAATGTGGTTGTACGTGGGGCACTCTAAGAGGAAGTGATTATTGCAACAGAGATTTTGAAACTGAGATGTAATGTGGTTGTACGTGGCGCACTCTAAGAGGAAGTGATTTTCATCCTCGATGTTCGTATTCTAACAGAGATGGCAGAACCTTTCCATCCATGGTATTTTAGAATTATTATTATTATTTTTTTTTAACTTAAAAAAAGTATATATATATATATATATATATATTTGTGGATCAATTTGTTTTTCTTTAAATTTTATATTTTTTTTGAAAAAAATTCATTTATCTATTTTTTGTTTTTTTTTTTTCACTATTTTTCATTCAATTTTTATTTTTATTTTTAAGAGTTTTTTTTTTTTGTTATATATATATATATATTTTGTATTTGAATTTTTTTTTTGTCATGTTTATTTATTTATTTATTTTATGTTTGATTACTAACATGTTTTATGTTTTTTAATTTTTATTTTTATGTTTCACTTTTGTTATGTTTTTTTTATTTTTTTATTATATATTTTTATTTTTTATTACTAACATGGTTTTATTATTTTTATTTTTGTCATGCTTTATGTTGTATTTTTATGTTTTATGTTTTTTTTTTTACATTTTTATAGGTTTTTTGTTTTTTTAATATATTTTTTTTGTATTTGATTTTTTTGTCATGTTTTTTTTATTATTTTTTTAATTGTTTATTACTAACATGAACATCACCAACATTTAAAAAAATTATCCACACTTAATTCATTAGAAAATTTGAAGTGTAAAAAGTAAGCCCTCTAAACAAAAATGGTTGATGCTCATCAACCCTTTTCAAAATCAAGATGAAAATCACTAACATCAAAAAAAAATATGTTCATACTTGATACATAACAAAATTTAAAGTGTCAAAAATATGCTTAAAAAAAGAGTGTATTTTGGCTTCACCACTTTTCGAAATCGTGATTTTTTTCTACCTCAAAAAAATGGGTACCAGTTCACTTTCTCTTTTGATCGGTAACTATGTTGAGCCCCCGTGTTGTTCGTGATGAATAAAGATGGCATGTTACGATTATGCATTGACTATAGGTAACTGAATAAATTAACTATTAAAACAAGTACCCATTGCCAAAAATTGGCGACCTTTTTGATCAAGTTAAGGGTGGTATTGTGTTCTCAAAGATTGATTTACAGTCAATATATTGCCAAACAAGAATAAAAGAAGAGGACATTCATAAAAAAAAGTTCAGGACCTGTTATGGTTATTATGAATTTATTGTTCTGTTATCCACGCACACTAATGCCCCTACATTATTTATGAACTAGATGCACGATATTTTTCACCGTTAGGTTAACATGTTTGTTTTGATTTTTATTGACAATATTCTAATTTACTCTAAAAACTTGGAGGAACATAAGGTACTTCTCCGAATAATGTTACAAACCTTAAGAGAAAATCACATGTATGCTAAATACAGTAAATACAAATTTTATAAGGATCAGATCCAACACTTAGGACACATTATTTCCTCTGAAGGCTTGGTTGTGGACTTTGAGAAAATTAGAACCATCATGGAATGGGATATTCCCAAAAATGTTGCAGATGTATAATCTTTTATGGGTTTTGCTGGGTATTATCACCACTTTATTGAAGGATTTTCTAGAATTGCTTACCCTAGAACTTCCTTGCAAAAAAAGGGAGAGTATTCAAGTGGATAATAGAGTGCCAACACAAGTTCGAACATACCAAGCAGTTATTGACAAGAACCCCTATGTTAAGGATTGCAAACCCAAAAAAAGAGTTTACTGCATGTACAAACACATGCTAAGAGGGTGTTGGAGGAGTTTTAATGGAGGAGGTAAGGTGATAGCCTATGAATCTGGTAAGTTAGAAGAACATGAGAAAAGATACTCCGCGTATGATTTGGAGCTAACTGCGATAGTTCATGCCCTAAAGATTTGGCAGCATTACTTGATGGGGAAAAGATTCCTCTTAATGACAGATCATAGTAGTTTGACTAGTTTCTTTAAACAACTTAATTTAAATGCACGTCAAGCTAGGTGGATCTCTTTTCTGAGCGAGTTCAACTTTGACATTAAGCATTTTAAAGGGAAAGAAAATCGTGTGTGATCCAGGTGGATATTGGTGGCCACCTGCCAAGTCCACTTGGACCCCCACCATTGTTTCTTTCAACTTTTCAGTTTCCTTAATTGTAGCATAGTTTACTATTTTTAGCAGTTTTTCGGGTCCTGAACTTCCGGAGCCGTTTTGAGGCCCTAAACGACGTTTTTTGGGAAAAATGGGAGGAACATGGGTCCATGGACTAATGATGCTTTGCCCAAAGTTGTAGTTCTCAGATAGATATTTCTAACGAGATACTGTGCGTGTCAAACAGAGATCATATGCCAAAGTTACGACCTCGGGAAGTTGATGTACCAATTTACCCAAACGGGGCCCACAGTTTGGCGTTTCATCTTCTAGGGTTAGGTTTTTGGATGTTTAGGGTTTTCCATTGTTTCTCAACAATAAATAGGCCTTTGAGCCTCATTGTAACATAGTTCAGAGGCATGTGGCCGCCACATCTCTTCTCAGAGATAAGCTACCATCGCCCTAGCTGGTTTATTTCCATTTCTGTTGTAAGCATATTTTAGTATTTTACATTAATGAAATGAAGTATTATTTTCATTGCATCTTTGTGCATATGGTTATCTTTGTATTTTGTTGCGTTCCTGTTTAAATCCGGATCAGTGGTATCAGAGCAGTTTGCTTTTTTTCTCTGTTTTTCTTTGCATGTCCCCAACGAGGTTGGGATATAAGGAGTTAGGGCTTGAACTAGTCGAACCTTTGCAAGACCAGCCTCGCAAGTCTCGACGGCTTCCCATTTCAGATGAAAATAAAGACGAGGGGGCAGGAAATCCTATCAAAATCTTGCTCGAAGAAGCCCTTGAGTGACAAAGGAACGCGATGATGGAAAACTTTGCCCAGATTCTTCAGCAGCTACCCAGGGGCAACGCATCGGCTTCCAACAGTTACTCTGGAAACGCCACACCCTTTAAGGTACAAGTTAATTTTGAAATCCTCATATTCAAGGGTCAGATAGATGCAGATGTCGTCGATAAACAGTTAAATCTGCTAGAGGGTTATTTTTTTGCTTATGATTTTTCCAGTCAAGAAAAGATTATTTTCGCTCTTCTCAAAGCAGCCCCCCACGTTAAGCACTAGTGGGAAACCTACTGTGAGCATAAGGATGAAAGTACAAGCTCACTATTTTCAGTCGCACCCACTTGGAATTCATTCTGGGATGCCATCAAGGAGTAGTACTACCCTGTCGGAAGCTATGAGGATCAATACATAAAGTGGACCACGCTACGGCAGGGAAGGGACCAAGACGTGCTAGAGTTCACCAATATTTTCCATACCTTTCGCACAAAGTTGGGTGTCAAGGATTCAGAGTAGCATTTGGTACTCAAATACCGCGACTGCCTGCACAAGTACATCCAAGAAGAAATAGAATTCCTGAACATCTCCTTGCTCAACACTGCATACCAATATGCCATCAAGGTCAAGCAAAAGTTTAAACAGAAGAAGCGAGACTTTGGATCTGCGAATCCGAAGCAAAGGAAAGGTGCCCCCAAACCGCAGAATAAAGGACAAAGCCAAGGTGGGATGACCCAAGACAACCCGCCAAAGCTGCAAGCAAAGAACAGTGTCATAAAGCTGAAAAAGGACATGGGAAAGTGGTGCGAGTTCCATAAAAGATCCACTCACAACACAAGTGAGTGTCGGGCCAAGTAGTCACTGGTGGCTGAGCTAAAGGTTTTAGAATCGGATGCAGGTTCCGACTCTGAGTCAGAACTCGATAAGGGGAATGACAAAGGGAAGCAAATCATCGATGTGGAGCCCAACGCCACCGATGCCACCACAAAGATCCAGAAGGAGGAACCCGAAGATCCAAAGGAGGAGGAGCATCTCTTCCACTCCCAGATGTGGGTAAAGGGTTCCCCACTACAGTTCATGTTAGAAAATTATATATTACGGAGCAATGGAACACATAAAATATTGCAGAAATATAAACACAGAAAACGCACAAAACAAGAGAGACACATATATACGAGGTTCACCCAGTTTGGGCTACAGCCAGTCCTCCCTTTCTATTATCCAGCAAAATGAAGAGACACAACCTAAAGCAAATCCGCTGTAATATCCTCTGTTTTTCTCTCACAGTCTCACCTCTCTATTTCTCGCTTACCGAATACACATATATTTCACAGCCTCAAATACAATACCCTCATACAAAGAGAGGGGTTGCCTTCTAGGGCAAAAAACCCTAAACTAAACATAAGTTCTACCGTGAGATCATCCGCCTAATGAACGACCCAGATTGACTAGAAATTACTATACTTTTACAAGGCAATTTTACATTTGTTTTTAGCTTCGGGGGCGCTACCCCCGAGCCCCCGCCAGGGGACCGCAGGCCCCCGGACCCCCGACCCCCGCGGGGGGGACAAGTCCCCCCCACACCCCCCCGCGTGGAGGGGTGTACAAGACTTCCTAGGGTATACATCCGGCTGAAACAAAGACCTTTGAACAATCATGATCCACACACAACATTTCATTGTCGATAGCAGGAGCCAAAAGAACCTCATTTCGGCAAAGGTCGTGAAGTGGTTGGGCTTACCAACCACAGCACATCCACAACCATACACCATCGGGTGGCTTCACCAAGGACGAGATCTTTGCGTGAGCCAACAGTGTCACCTTCAATACAACATCAAGCCCTTCACGGATGAGGTATTGTGTGACATTGCTCCCCTTGAAGTTTGTGATGTATTACTAGGACAACCATACTTGTGGAAGCGATATGCTGTGTATGAATCAAGGCCTCATGTTGTTATTGTTACCTTGGGAACTAAGTTGTACGGGATACCGGAGGTAGCACCGCCTACCGCTATCTCTTTGATTACTATAAAACAATGTAGTAAGCTCGTTTCCAAAACCGGGAAATTTGTTTTCCTAATGAGACGCCCTCAAGGAAAGAAGAAGACGGTGGCCACGACCTCTAGACAGGGCCCCTCCGCATGACAACTATAGATGGAAAAGGTCGTGGAGGAGTACGAGGACATCTTCACCTCCCCTGCAGGGGTTTCTCTGCACTATCAGGTCAACCAATCCATCGATCTGACCCTAGGTGCGCGGCTGCCCAATGGACCAAGCTATCGACACTCCGTTCTGGAGAATGATGAAATCAAGAGGCAGATTCAGGAGCTGTTGCAGAAAGGTCACATCCGTCCAAGTTCATCACCCCGTGGGAGCCAAATCATGTTGGTACAGAAGAAGGATGGGACTTGGAGACTCTGTATTGACTATCGGGCGCTGAACAAGATCACTGTCTGTAATAGGCACCCGATCCCACGGATTGATGACCTCTTGGACCAACTGAAGGGGGAAAAGTATTTCAGCAAGATCAATTTGAAGTCAGGATATCACCAGGTACCAATTGAACCCTCCGAAGTGTGGAAGACTACCTTCAAAGCCAAGGAGGGCCAATTCGAATGGTTGGTGCCTTTCGGATTGACGAATGCCCCTGCAACCTTCATGAGGCTAATGGATGACATATTGCGGCCATTCACCAACTCATTTGTAGTGGTATACTTGGATGACATCCTAATCTTCAGCCAGAGTTGGGAAGAGCACCTCCACCACATCCGACAGGTTCTCCTAAAACTGCGACAACACAAGTTATGTGCCAATTTGGAGAAATGCACTTTTGGAATGACCTAGGTTCAGTATCTGGGATACCTTATTGATGAACATGGGGTGCATGTGGATCCATCCAAGATCCAAGTCATTTGATATTGGCAATCTCCAACCACTCTGACAAAGCTTCATAGCTTTCTAGGTCTTGCCAACTTCTACCGCAGGTTCGTGTTGGGATTTTCTCATATCACTTGGCCCTTGAGTCAAGTCACCAAGGGAGGAGCGAAAGCAAAATTCTTTTGGTTTGAATCTCAACAGAGGGCATTCATAGAGTTGAAAGATCGCCTCTGCACGACACCCATGCTCACATTACCAGACTTACAACAACCATTTGAGGTTGAGACAGATGCCTCTGACTATGCTATTGGGGTAGTCCTTACTCTACACAGGCATCTAGTGGCATCTCACAGTGAGATACTTTCAGGCACAGTTCGGAAGTATCCCACTTACGACAAAGAGATGTATTCCATTGTGCAGGCCTGCCAACAATGGAAGCATTACATTTTGGGGAAGGAAACGGTCATCCACCTAGACCACTGACCCCTGCAGTTCATACAGACCCAAGGAAATTGTAGAATGATCACCATCAGAAGTGGTCCACATACCTGCATCAGTTCCATTTGAATATCAAGTATAAGAAGGGTAGCACCAATAATGTTGCAAATTGCCTTAGTCGACCATCGATCATGGCGTTAACCACTGTGCTCAACTCTTATGGGCATGATACTTCTGATTGGCCACTTCTCTACAAAAGCGATGCCTTGTTATGCCACCTGGGTCACCTTTGTGTTCCTTCAAGCGAGCGTGCCAAGATGATTTGGGAAGCACACTACAATCGGGCTGCTAGACATTTTGGCGTCGAGAAAACGGTGGCTGTACTGCAGAAGTATTTATATTGGCCAAATCTTCGACATGATGTCAGGAAGTACATCAGATCATGCACTGCCTGTGCCATTGCCAAACAGACCATCAAGAAGAAAGGGCTCTATACCTCACTGCCTACCCCTAGTCGATCTTAGGAATCCATCTCCATGGATTACATGTCAGGTCTTCCTTCCACTAAGCATGGAAATGACCGTGTTTTTGTGATCGTCGACAGGTTCTTGAAGATGGCCATTATGGTCACCTGTAAGAAGAATATCATAGTAGAAGCCACTAGTAAACTCTTCTTTGAACGAGTGTGGGTACACTTTGGCATCCCATAGTCTATCATCTCAAATGGGGACAGCAAGTTCCTCAGTACATTTTGGTCTAGTCTCTGGTCGATGCTCGACACCAAACTCACTAAGTCCACAACCTTCCATCCTCAAACTAATGGTCAGATAGAGGTTGTCAATAGGGTGATTGTACATATTTTGCGCATGTACAACTCAAAGCATCCATGCACATGGGACGAGAGCCTCCCCTATGTTCAACACAGCTACAACCAGGCTCTCCACAGCTTGACTGGCCACAACCCTTTTCAGGTGGGCTTGGTATTCCAGCCACTATGTCCCATTGATGTGGCCATGCTAGTTGTAGTTACTCACGCAGATTCAGCTCATGTCCAATTTGAAATAGATAAGACAAACAACTTCATTGAGGACATCCGACATATTCTCCAGTAGGTCCATGACATTATGGAGAAATCAAATGCCAAGTACAAGTAGTGACATGATCAACATTGAGTGCCACACAAGTTTCAGGTGGGTGACAAAGTCTGGTTGCATTTGCAAAAGGAACGCCTTACCAGAGCCTATCAGAAACTTAGACCACTATGATATGGTCCTTACACCATTACCAAGGCTGTGGGAGACAATGCTTTTGAGCTCAACATTCCCCAATTCCTTGGCCTGCACCCAATGTTCAATGTGGACTGTCTTCAGCCATACTTTCCACCATTACTAGACATATCCGACATTGCAGAACAACTCACACCCACAGAGTTAAATCCAGATTGCATGGAACAAGTTGCAACTGATCGGATCATGGACATGCAGATCAATCACACTTGCCAACAGAATATCCAATTGTATCGAGTTGTCAAAGCAGGCCAACTCCTTCACCAGGGTAAGTGGCTCACCATGGACCAAGTTCAGCAGAAGTTTCCTCATCTCATGGAGGAACTCAATGCAATGGGGACTATTGCTTCCTAGGGGGGAGGAATGATCCAGGTGGATATTGGTGGCCACCTTTCGAGTCCACTTGGACCCCCACCATTGTTTCTTTCAACTTTTCAGTTTCCTTAATTGTAGCACAGTTTACTATTTTTAGCAGTTTTTTGGGTTCTTAACTTCTGGAGACGTTTTGAAGCCCTAAACGATATTTTTTGGGAAATCTGGGAGGAACATGGGTCTATGGATCCATGTTGATCTTCCCAAAGTTTTATTTCTTAGATAGATCTTTCTAACGAGATACTGTGCGCATCAAACGGAGATCGTATGCGAAAGTTACAACCCCGGGAAGTTGATGTACCAATTTACCTAGACGGTGCCAATTTGGCGTTTCATCTTCTAGGGTTATGTTTTTGGATGTTTAGGGTTTTCCATTGTTTCTAAACAATAAATAGGCCTTCGAGCCTCATTGTAACACAGTTCAGAGGCATGTAGCCGCCACATCTCTTCTCAGAGATAAGCTACCATTGCCCTAGCTGGTTTATTTCCATTTCTGTTGTAAGCATATTTTAGTATTTTACATTAATGAAATGAAGTATTATTTCCACTGCATCTTTATGTATATGGTTATATTTGTATTTTGTCGCGTTCCTGTTTAAATCCGGATCAGTGTGGCCGATTCATTGAGTAGGAAACTACATTATGTGTATGAAGTTTCTTTTAGTTAGGTGGACTTTGACTTTTCTGAGAAGATTAAAGAAGCTACTCCAAAGGATCCAAAATACATTTTTTTTGTGGTAGCAAAGAAAACAAGTGCATAACGAAAAATACATATGAATTTGGTATAAACAGTAACAATATGTTGACTTTCAGAGGAAGGATATATGTCCCCAACCTGGTAGCAATTAAGCAGTTTTTATTGGATGAGTTTCGTCGAAGCCCTTATGCCGCCCATCCTAGGTATCAGAAACTATTTTTTGCAATAAGGAAAGACTATTTTTGGTTTGGTATGAAGAGATATATAAATTAATATTTGGCCAAATGCATAAAGTGTCAATAAGTCAAGGCAGAGAACCAACATCCGATTGGTCTACTCCAACCTTTACCCATACCTGAATGGAAATGGGACACGATTACATTAGATTTTATAACCGGGCTTCAAAAATCCAAAAGGAAAAATGACTCCATCATGGTAGTGGTGGACTAATTGAGCAAAGTAGCCCATTTCATCTCTAAATCCACATCCCAAAATGTCCAAATTTGCAGATATATTTATGAAAGAAATATTCTAGTTGCATGGTATGCCGAGGTTGGTAATTTATGATATGGATGTGAAGTTTACATGTGCATTTTGGAAGACTCTCTTTACTGGACTGGGTACTCAAGTCCAATTCAGTATTGCATACCATCCACAAATAGATGGGTAGACTGGACGGTTAAATCAAGTGCTTGAGGATATGCTATGAATGTATGTAATGCAACAACCGGTCAAATGGGAGGAGTACCTTCATTTAGTGGAATTTTCATATAATAATAACTATCAAGAATAATAAAAAAAATGAGTCCATTTGAAGTAATCTTTGGGTATATACATAGAACACCTACCAATTGGAGCAGTCCAAAAGACAAATTAATACTAGGTCCTGACATGTTGATAGAGATGGAGCATTCAGTAAGGAAGGTGTGACAAAATTTAAAGGCAACTCAAGATTGACAGAAGACCTTTGCAGATAAAAATAGGACCTATAGAGAGTTCCATGTAGGTAACCATGTATATGTGCTAGTTAAACCCAAGAGGAGTACCTTAAGACGGTGTGGCTGAACAAAATTAGCGCTCCAATATTGTGGACCCTTCCAGATATTGGAAAGAGTAGGATCTGTAGCATATCAACTTGCATTACCAAGCCACATACGAGTCCATAATGTGTTTCATGTATCCCTGTTAAAGAACCCAAACATATCAAAAGTTGGCAAGATTTATAGGTAAACATGTCTTGAATTTTATGAATATATATTTTAATTTGATGACTCAATAGAATTAATGACAATGTTATGTTGTGAAACATGTCAAACTAGACGGAGAGTTTATGGTAGAACCTCTGCGTATTCTAGACCACAGACAAACAATGTTGCGGAAGCAAGCTATCACCCAAGTTAAAGTGCAGTGGAGGCACTTTAGCCCGAAAGAGGACACTTGGGAAGATGGAGACTTTATGTCATAAACATACCCTGACCTGTTTCAAGGGCAAGCATAAACACAAAGGATGATGTTTCACATAAGGGGGGAAGATGTGACACCTCTAGTTACTACAAGTACTTGCCATTTACAGTTGGTTATTGTTATTTATTGTTAATTGTTGAGGTTGAATGAGACTTTAATAATTAAAGGCTTAGAGGAAAAGCCTGGGGAAATCAATACATTAAAGTAGTTATATTTATTTATTGTTAATTAAGAATTGTGGATGAGTCTTGGAACCCTCTAACCCTAAATGAATTCTTTTAAATCCAGATAATTGCGATAGTTATGATTCTCTCTTACCCCTATAGATAAATAGATCTCAATGGTACATGACCCAGGTTCTTAGTTTTTGGTTCTGAGAAGAAGACAAGAAAAAAGAAACTCGAAGAGAGAGAAACAAAAGGAAACCTGAACAACGTGGGAGGGTGAGGCTTTGCTGCCCTATGGAGTAATTTGTAAGCTGGGTTTGAACATGTGGAAGACTCCAATATAGAGAGAAGTCTATAAAATTTCTAGGATAGATTGTGAAGGTCTTGATGCCTGTGAACCGACCTTGATAGGTCTTAGTCAAGATAATTGGTGTGGAAGTGATAATCTCAAGGGGAGAACCAGACATAATTTCCGTTTTCGATTATATGGGAGGAGGGAACTCTTCCGTTTGAGCTGCTTAATTGTTTGAATTCACTTAGACAAGTGTGATAGAAAATTTTGTATTCCTTGAATTTACGATGACTCTAAATATGCATGCTTGAATTTCTTGTATTCAAGATGACTGCAAATGTTAAAGGATTGTATGGATTACCGGTGTAGTTTTGTTTCCTTTTAACTTAGTAACTGTTAAAGGCTTGCATGGTTGATCATAATGGTTTGTTTTCTTGTAACTCAGTATGGGGATAGGTTTAAGAGCATGACAATAACATGAAACCCTTCTACCGGGGTAAAAGAAAAGAAGGGTATTCATATGTGATATTAAATTATGCAAGCACTGAGGTTGAATGTTATTGGGTAGATAAGGAGTTATCAAAGGGTAACTGGGTTAAGGTTTTCGACATGGGTTAGGTTATGGAAAGCGTAGAACCAGTGCGGAGTATGTAAGTGATAAAATGGGTAGGTTAGTTCTAGCGACAGATGGAATTTGTGGCTGGAACAATCCTTAACCTTAGAAAGAACAGGAAAACCCTTGGGTTGGGGAAGACTCTAGAAAACTTCCAGACTTCACTAGGCCTAGGCTCATTTTCAAGGTAAAAAAACACCTGTTGAAATACACTGTAGAGACCCTCTAATAAGTCACCAGTAATTAATCTAAGTAGTAATATAAAATCCAAACAGAGAGATGTTGAAAAATAATGGTTAAGAAGAACATACGTAATGGTTCCGTTAAAGGTAAACATAATAAACATTATCGCTTTGATAAAGTCACGCCAAAAAAATTGGTATTGACCAGAGTCTAACTCTTTCAAACAAATCCAAAACCTCTGGAGAGGCAGCATAACTCATAGCAGGCCTTACAGAAAACGAAATGGAAAAAATTCTTAACACATGTAACCGATGCATCCGGAGAGGAATGTTCTAAGTAGAAAACTAACTCAACCAAAATAGAAAATTATTGTCTATGAATCTATACACATAATTTAAACTCTGGTAGATATATATATATATATTATTCAAGGAAAAAATCTTTAACTTTATTACATTTCAATACATGAGCAAGTATACCGTCCTTCCTACCCTTAATGTTTAAATGCATGCATATACATATTAGAAGTCCATGCATAGCAAAGAATAAATTAAACCAGTTAGATAAAAAGGAACCATTCTACTTCATCCCTGGATGCTTCCTCTAGAGCTAACCTTAATATGGGGAAAATACCAGAGGGATGATAGCCATGATAGTCATTCCTTAACTAAAAAGACCCGTCCAGAGGGCTATGCATTTAAGTACATAAACCCTTCCGAAACCAGACAAGGCTCGAATGTAGTTAAGAACTTGAGAAAAAAGGAAAAGGGAACCTGGTCACAAAGAGAGTGACCGAGTCATTCAGATCCAAAATGTCAACCAAAACAGAATGAATCTTACTTGTAACAAAAAAAGACTAGCTTTAAACATTACCATTTGTGATACTAGAGATATAAAAGTGAAAGAAAGACTATTGTGCATTAAGAAGAGAGAGGGGGTACCTGTAAAATAAATCCTTTGAAACATTGCCGAGAGACAGATACCTGGTAAATAAGAAAATTAGGTCCACTTGAATAAATGAAAATAAGGGCTAAAGAAATTGTAGAGGGTAAATGAGCAAAAATTACCTACCTTAACTCGATAGTATTTCCTTGTAGATTGAAGCTTGAATCACCATTGTGTAACATAAGTTGACCGCCACATACTGCAAATGAAGAGAAATTAGTCCAGTCACAAGGAAATTACAGGAACAAAAAGAAATAACCCTAGGTATCCGAGAACCCCTTACCTGTGTCGAAGTGCTTGGAAGCTAGCCTTTTGATGTCATAGAAACCTGTGAAAGAACATAAAAGGTTGGTTGAAGAGTGATGTTCTTGAGTTGAGGTGGTAACGAATGACTCTCGTTGCCGAGGTTTTGGGAGGGTTGTTACCCTAACCACCCTCCAACGAAACTGAGTTGTTGGATCGTGTGAGGAGATCAACTATGGCAAAGAAGCCAGATGGCCAACAACCAAAATCTCTGTATGTGAGTCATGTGTTAGGCAGGCTTTAAGAGACTTCCAATTAAGCTTTAGTCTCGACGTGAGGAAAAAAATATTTATATTTCATAAATCAATTCTAAACCTTAACATAAGTAAGTGTTCATATAGGAATCCACAAGACAATTTATAATGGAAATCACATAACATATAAACAACCAATCCTATTCATATCATAGGCAAATAGTGAACGGTCCTATATATTTATATAGTGAAAGAACTAAATACAATAATCTGTTGACAACGCACAAAAAGGTAAATACATTATATATATATATTTTCTTGGAATTGGGTTGTGCATGTTACAGATGCATCTCCACTCACTTTACTCCACGTCAAACATGGTCTACTAGCTGATCGATCTTAATAATCTTGGTTTCTTATTGCTCCCTAGGTATATGTTGTCCCCAAGAACACTAAAACAATTGTTCCCCTACTCTACATCATTTATTGTGGATGTTGATAGGCAAAACCATTACTGCCACTATTGGTGTCCATCAATTCATGGACAAATTAAATCTTTAATGATAGTTTTTTTTTTCCTTTGTGATTCCTTGTTTCATCATCCTATTATTATTATACCTGCCACATGCATGGTATTACTTATTTGATTTTTTCTTTGATGGGGTATAAATTTGTTTTTTATCAAAAAAAAATTGCAGCTTCTCCATAGTTTAACATTATAAGTTGCATTCATCAATGCTAGACTAATAATGTTCACAAGAAAACCCATTATTGGAGCCCTACATTCAGAAAGACTAATAATAACAAAACAAAATCTTATCCAAAAACTATTCTAGATAAACCACATAAAAGTTTTTAATTCGACAAGTTTCCAACGAGTTACCATGGTTCATCATCAAGACATAGATGGATAGTCTCATCCAAGTGAAGAAATAAATATAGTAGAGATGCTTAAAAATATAAAATTCAAAAATATAAATTTAAAGATAAAAATAAAAATAAAAAATAAAAAAATAAAAAATAAAAAATAAATAAAATAAAATTTCACTAATTAAAATGTTAAAGAAAACATAAAAATACTAATAAAAAAAAAATATTTAAAACAAAAACCATCAAAATGTTAAAAGAAAACATAAAAAGAAAAAGAAAAAAATTAAAATGGAAAGAAAACAAATTAGAAGACAACGAAATTAAGAAGATAAAAAAACAATAGCTTAAGATCTAGTGGAAAAATATAACATTAAATTTCAATGAGACTTTAAAAATATAAAGCTAAAAATAGAAACCTTAAGAAAAAAGAAAAGAAATAATATTTAATTAATTGAAATTTTGAATATATAAAATTAATAAATTATATTTATAAATAGAAGAAATAATAAAAGAAATAAAATGAAAATAAAGATTAAATAGTAATACATAAAATTAAATAAGGAAAAAATGAAAATAATTATTAAATACTATCTCAATCTTTATTTTTAGTTAGATAAAGAACAAAACGAATAAATATAATTGAGTTATTAATTTATTATTATCCAATTTTAGGGTCACGACCAAGCTAGAGACCACATTGGCGTATGAGACCCCCTTTTTTGTGGGACAAGGGACCCACCTCCACGTAGTGATTTCACTGTTAAGTCTACCAAGGCATACATACTCAACCCCCTTATGGTTTTGAACCTCTGACCTATTAGGAGGAAACACATGCTCTTAACCATTAGACACACTCAATGATCCAAGGGACTCCAGAAACACTCAAAAGTCAAAGAGGGCTCATGAAAGACTCAAAAACAAAAGTTCTTGGATTGTAATAAAACCATGCTCAGATCTAAGAGATTATCACAATATTTCCGACAACGTAAAGGACACCACAATCTGAGTTCATATGTGAAAGCTAGGACTAGTCAAAGTTTTGGTCAAACTAAGCCCCTAACTAAATTTGGTAGAGCACCAACTAAATTTGGAGGTCCGATAAAGTTGGAGGTTCGATTAAATTTGGCGAAAGACGCTAAATTTGGAAGCCATTAACAAGGAAACAATTTGACACTTATCGGCGACGGATTCTGGTAGCCAGAACGGGTGAATTTGTCATCTCTTTAATTTGTCTTATAAACCTAAAAATCCAGTCATTTTTTTGTCCAATTTGTTTTTTTCTTTTTATAAGAAAAAAATATTTAAAAAGGGCCCTTTGACCTGTGGTCAAATCCGTCCAACCGAGCCCCAACGATATTATATTATATATATTAAAAAAAATAAACGAATGTGGGTTGACAGGTTGCCAACCCCGCCAACCATATATTATATATGGAATAATGTTTTGAGGGGCTAACAGGATTTGAACCCGCTTGGCTTGCAGGCTGACACGCCCACAGGCGACACCAAAAATAAAATGGCCACTATTAATAAATGCCACCAATGTTAAAATGCGCCAACAGTTGTGATGGGGGAGGCGAGGGGGCTTGACCTTGGGACCTCTGCCCAACCATTTTTAACCCCCACCATGGCGCCAATGCATGATCTTTGAAAGCTTCGCCCACCAAATGCTATATACACCCACTTTTACCATTCGACTTATAGAGAGGAGGCAATGCACAACCAAACAGCGGCGGAACCCTGATGGCACATTTTTCAAGACAAAATCTTTCTGGGAATATTCCTTTTTGCAGAATGCTGAGGAATCTTTGAGATTCCCTTGGAGGCTGATTTTTGACAAAGGAAAGAGTATGTCAATTTTATATTCATTTTTCTCATTTTTCCGCAAGGAATATGATGGTTTAATCAGTTTCATCATCTGAGCAACATATCTTCAGTCAACTTGCAGAGATGAATCTTTGTGGAATCATGAGCAATCTAAGAGATTCCTTTGGGGCAAAATTTTCACAGCGACAGAATCATGCCAACTTTATACTCAAACGAACCAAAATTTTGCTAGGAGTTTGATGGAGTGATAAATTTTTGGATCTAAGCAGCAAATCTTTAGTCAAATTGCAGAGAGGAATCTTTGTGGAATAATGAGGAATCTAAAAGATTCCCTAAGGGCCGAATTTTGACAATTTTAGAACAAGGCCAACTTTATACTCAAATTACTCAGTTTTTTGTAAGGAGCGCAGTGGTGAAGTCAGATTTATCATATGAGCAGCATAATTCCAGTCAACCAGTGAGAAGGAATCTTTGAGATTCTCGAGGGTCCAAATTTTGACAGTGTTAGAAAAGGGTTGAGTTTACAATCATTTGACACGATTTCACATTGCGAATTCAATGGTGCAATGCATTTCTTCAGCAGAGCTATGCATTTTCGGACCATACCTAGAAGTTGAGGTATATGATGCAGTGATGCCATGTCTTTCTTTTGATTCACTAAGATGATGATTTTGATGTTGAGATCTTTGTTTACCATTCTGTTGGAGGATACTTGTATGCCACTTAATGTGAGAATTTGATATCTTGTCATGCTAAAGGAGGGCCCATATGAGTGAGAATTCCTATAGGAGAACGTCTTGTGGAGAGACATGCCACTCTAGTTGAGGGAGTTTATCCTTGTAATGAGAAAGAATACACCATGTACTCACCATCATCTTGCGACAATTAATTAAGTGGCCTCCCCACTTTGACATCGGGCTCGAAGACGTAACCCACACTGGGTGAAGTCCGTTATCAAGTTGTGTGAGCTATTTGATTTAATTCTTTCCTTTATGTTTCCTCTTCTTTAAACTATGCACATGTGGTTTTCCATATTATTTCACATGCAATTTTTCTAACATCACAGAAGTAAAAGACCTTGGTTAATTTTGGTAGCTAAGTGAATCCATATCAAGTTAGGTACCAGAGCGGTCTTCTTGCTGATGCAAATTGCGAGTGTGAATGATAACTAGAGATTGGACGTGAATGACAACCTTAAGTGTTTGGGTAGTTCTTAGAGCTTGGGTGGGGTGTCCCTTGGCTATGAAATTTGGACGAGTTTACTAGGCCGCCAACGCGCATTCTACTTCACGAGCTATCTTACAAGCTGCCAGCCATGAGACTGGGTGTTGCAGTCAGATGTGGGCTTCTATGGTGTCTTTGAGACCACTGACAAAACATTCCAAGTAGAATTCATCTGCTAGACCTCCTGTGCGGAAGGCTAATGCTTCAAAGGCTTTAATATATTCTTGCACTGTGCCTGTCTGTCAGAGCTTAGTAAGATGACCCAAAAAGTTAGATTCATGGTCAAAGCGATCAGAAAGGGCTTTTGAGAATATCTGCCAAGTCATTGGCATTGCATAGCAGCGTTTATGCCACTGCCACCATTGCCATCTTTCTTGGTCCAAGTACAGGCTTCCCACACTTAGCTTAGTCGCATCATCTCTAATGTGATTCAATGTGAAATATTGCTCCATTTGTGCTAGCCATATGGCTGGATAAGAAACATCAAATTTATACATTTCCAACTTGGGTGGTCGAGGCTAGGACTGTTGGTGGTTTCCATAGAAGTGAAGAGAATGGCTAGACTCGCCCTCAAGGTTTTCATTAAAATCATATGCCTCTGATTGTTCCCCCGACTTGCCCTTTGTGATTGTGTCATTTAAGGTTTGGATCTGCTTCGTTAATGCCTCCAAATTTTGTTCAAGGGTGTCTATCTTCTCATTGGCCATAGCTTGAGCTCTGGTTTGTACCATGCACAGATCTGGTGCACTTGTCGTTACTGTGAAATTTTTTTGGGACCACCTAAAATTCTAACGTTGACAAGTGAATGATACCACCTTGCCCAGCCCGTCGACCTGATTCTTATGGGCTAAGTCTCCTATAAGCGTCTCGAGAGGGTCTCAAACTTTTTTTTTTTTTTTTTTCCTCAAGGAGTTTTACTCCTCGCTTAGGAATATTGCAGTAGCCGATTCCCAGAAAAGTTAATTCTGCCCAATGTCCTGCGAGAATCACGCCCAGGTATAGGAGCCACATAAATGGTAAGATCTGTCAGCGAAACCCTCAACTGTAGAGTATGAGTAGGAATGTGGCAGTGATTGAACCCTTGCTGCTAGATCTGAATGGCGGATTTGATTGTTGCGACTGCTACAGAACCCAAACTGCTGGATCTGAATGGCGGATCTAATAGATCTGATTGGCGGATCTGATAGATCTGAATGGCAGATCTGATAGATCTGAATGGCAGAACTGATTGTTGCGGCTGCGATAGAACCCAATCTTCTAGATCTGATCTGGCAAAGATGATGCGTGATTTAGAGAGAAGCAAGGGAACTATGGTCTCAAGGAGTGTCAGGTGCTACAGATCGCAATATACATAAGGATCCGACAGTAGTACTCGGCCCAATCTTTCAGGGCACTAACCAAGGAGGATCAATTGTACCCTTAGCCGTACAACCTGACTACCCTATCATACGCGTGAGTAATCTCCTCGAGTGTTGTTCTCGGTGTATTGTAGCAGCAAGACGGCCGACAATTTATGTATGGCGAGGTTTCAAGAGAGTCTAGGGGGCTTCCGATATACCTAGAGGGTACTTGGAAGACAGTCCGTGCGCGGTTCTGTCTAATGCGCTACTACTTGAAGGGGTACCCACAGGGATTACAAGGGAGTCCAACAAGCGTGACCACCTCTTGTATTTCCTACGTGCATGCCTCCCCAAATCCGCAGATTTATGCGCTCAATGACAGATCCCGTGGTTCAAAGACTCCGGAACACGTATCTAGCCAAATTTTTTTTTGCTAAAAATGGAGATCTCACCGGCCTTGGAAAGTGCTCTGATTCCACTTGTTATGCTCTTGACCTGCGAGAAGATACCAGAATACCAAATATGTGAAGAAATATACCCAGAACACAGAACAATAAGAAATAACAACATGTATTTTATTATTCAGAAAGGAAAGCAATGTCCACTTGCCTCTTCGAGGGGGCAACCTCCAACATAGCTGGGATCAATTACAAAATAAGACACGATGCTCCTCAAGGGGAGTCTCTATCCTTTATATAGGATTTATACATGCAATACAATGGGTTAGTACCATGGTTCTTATTAATACCATCTATATAATACCATGGCCCATTTGCAATTAACTGTGGTCTCTTCTTTAAATGCGGGTCAACCACTTACAATTATTAATATGGGCTTTATTGACTCTTTAACTAACTATAACTATGACTTGACCTTATTACATAAATAAGGGGGTTAGGGTTGGACCCTAACAGAGTGCCTATGCGGTTGGGAATTTGAGCTAGAGCTTTCTCTTGATGTATGGAGTCATCTTGGCATTTGGGATTCTTTTGAGGGAATTCAATCTTGCCAAGGGGCAGTCGTATCATTCATTCGTGACTTGAAGGAAAATTGATTTTGGATTGGGTAAAATTTTGCTTTATGAGTATGCAGATTTCTTTAAAAAATGTCTGCTTTTGTTTATGGAAAATGTGTGTTGATGGTTTGGGAACACGTTTGGATTATTATGTCATTGTTTCTGGGATTTATGTTTTTTGGGTCAATGCTTGGAATGGCTACCTCTCAGTGCAAAGCATGGTTTCATTGTTTATTGTTTTGCAACGATTGGATGTTGCATGCATGTTTTTAAGGTGAAAAATGCATGTTCGCAAGTATATATGTGGTAACGTAAAACTATTTACTTCAATTAATTGGTCTAAAGTAGGATGGCTACCAAAATCAATTAAGTCAATCACTGCATACATATATATGACTCCGACATAACCTTGCCATAACAGGCGAAAGATATGATTGGATAGTTTAGAGGTTCCTGATGGGGGTTTGATATCTTGGTCCAAGGGACATAAGACTTGACTTTCCAGGTTGGCAAGAAGCAACCACACTTTTACCATCCCAAAAATTAGTTGACTATGATAACATGCAGGCCGGTAGGGGACTCTAGAGTTTGAAGTAAGAAGTCGACGTCCAATTAATTAAGGATGCTATGAATAAAATGAACATGTCTGCATCCTTAAGGTTGATGAGACTTAACCAATCGTGACCACATTTTTATTAAATGCTTAATGTAAAGGCAGTAGGAGAATGAAAATATATTTGGAAATTGAAAAGAAATTATGGGGTATTTGAATCTTGATTGAAGTACATATAATTTATTAATTACATTTTAAGTGTTTATTAGAATAGTGCAAAGATAAGTGAACAAGCTTGATATAGTACATATGGAAGGCATTTTATAAAACATGCTTCATTAGAGAACCAAAGAAATGTTGCTTACATAATGAGGCTATTGTAGGTTTTAACCCCGTATAGAAATTACCTGCATATGAATTCTAAAACACAGAAAATAAATAATGCGAGAGCATAACACATAAAATAGATATACACAGAGATTTTTCCCTGGATCCCAAATCGGGATTACCAGCTTGCTTTTTCATTATATTCCTTTCAATGTTACAATACATATTTATACATGTCGAAGCATCTAATACCATGGACCGAAAACCATCGCGTCCAAAACCATGGACTGAAAAACCATAGGTAGGTCCGCCCAACCTAATATAGGGTCCAATTTTTTTTTTTCCCGGGGTGCTGCTCCGGACCCCGTAGAGGGGGGCTACTCGCCCACCTCAAACGCCCCAGACAGGGGGGGCTTCCGCCCCTCTTGTGACCCCCCCCCCCCCCGCTGTGCAATCGGCGCAACGAAGGGGGGGCTCCATCCCCCATCTAACCCCCTAGACAGGGGGGTTGCTGCTCCTCCTGTGACCCCCCCACTGCGCAATTGGCGCAACATGGGGGGGCTTCGTCCCCACTCTAACCCCCCGATTCACTATGTCAGTTAATCGTGGAAAGAATATAACACAACCCAACATTCTCCCACTTTTTGTTTTCTTTCCACAGGGGGCCACAAGAGAGCTTAGTCATTTATCCAGCCCTGAAATGCCCATTGTTTCTCTACACCAAGAGAACTTCTCAGAGCTCACAGATTTTGTCAATGCATCTGTAGTATTCTTCAAAGTGTCCACCTTTACCAGCAACATCTTTTTGTCTTCCATCATATCCCTCACAAAGTGATACTAAACATCAATGTGCTTTGTTTTTGAATGATAAGCAGGGTTCTTTGCTAAGAAAATTGCACTTTGGCTGTCACAGTCTATCCTTATAGCTCCCTGTACTAACCCCATAATTGAACACAATCTCTACAACCAAACTGCTTCCTTGCTTGCATGAGTGCCTGCCATGTATTCTGCCTCTGTAGTTGATAGTGCCACTATATATTGTTTCTTACTAATCCAACTGACTGCACCTCCAAATATGTTAAACACATACTCACTTGTAGATCTTCTCTGATCCAGATCTCTAGCCCAGTCCGCATCAACAAAGCCATGCATATCCAGAACTCTATCCCATCCTGGTCTTCCTTGGTAGCACAAACCATAATCACTAGTGCCACTTAAATACCTGAAAACCCGCTTCACTGTTGTCCAATGCACCTTCCCTGGTTTTGACATAAACCTGCTCAATACTCCCACTGCATGTGCAATGTTTGGTCTAGTACAGATCATCGCATACATCAGGCTACCAATTGCACTTGCGTATGGAACATGGGACATGTCCTCTTCCTCTTCTTGTGTCTTGGGACACTGTTCAGTAGATAACTTTACACCTACAGGAATAGGAACCTTCACTGGTTTACTGTCTTGCATATTAAACCTCTGCAATATTGTCTCGACATACTTCCTCTGGTTTAACCAGAGCTTCCTCTTTGTCCGATCTCTTTTAATTTCCATGCCTAAAATATAGTTTGCAGCACCAATATCTTTCATGTCAAATTTGGAGGACAAATGTGTCTTCAAAACCTGGATAATTTCTTTTCATTTCCAACTAGCAACATATCATCCACATACAAGACCAGATAAATAACATGGTCACCAATTAATTTAAAATACACATAGTGATCTGCTTTGCTTCTGGTGAAGCCAAGTCCCCGTATAAATGTATCAAATTTCTGATACCACATCCTTGGTGACTGTTTTAACCCATACATAGACTTCTTTAACTTGCATACCAATTCTTTCTTACCCTTCACCACAAAGCCTTCAGGTTGCTTCATGTAGATCTCCTCTTCCAGATCCCCGTGAAGAAATGTTGTCTTCACATCCATCTGTTCTACTTCAAAATCAAAAGCAATAGCAACAGATAAAAGTAACCTAATAGAAGTGACCTTGGCAACAGGAGAAAAAATATCACCAAAATCAATTCCCGACACTTGGGAGTAACCTTTTGCTACCAACCGAGCTTTGTATTTCTCCACCTCTCCTTCTGCATTTGTCTTCTTCTTGAACACCCATTTGCTGCCAATGGGTTTCCTTCTAGCCGACAACTCCACCAGATCCCAAGCCTCATTTTTTTACAAAGATGCTATTTCATCAACCATGGCCTCTTTCCAGAGTTTTCCATCCTCTGAATCTACTGCTTCCTTCATAGTTTTGGGATCATCATCAGTAATAGATAAAGCAAAATTTAAACAGAAAGCAGATGGACTATACCTTTTTGGTTGCCTTCTTTCTCGAACTGATCTTCTTACACCCGGAGTTTGTGGCTCTTCATATTCTGATTCCTCCTTTGCTGCAGAGTCTGATTCTTCCTCCTTTAGCTCAAACTCTATCTTCTCAGGTTCCTTTGGTTGGACTTCATGTAATAACATCTTTCACCTCTCTAAACACCATCTCGGTTGTACACAACCTTCCTTGTTGTTTGGTTTTAAAGCTTATAACCCTTTAAACCATCCTTATACCCAATAAAGATGCACTTTTCAAATTTACTATCTAACTTGGTTCTTTTCTCCTTTGGAACATGTACATAAGCATCACATCCAAATACCCTCAGATGTGAAAGAGAGAGTTTTTTACCAGTCCATACCTCTTGTGGAGTCTTATCCTCCAATGCTGATGAAGGTGGTATGTTGACCAGGTAATATGCTGTCTCCATTGCCTCTCTCCAGAATTCTTGTCCTAACCCGGCACCACTGAGCATGCTTCTTGCCCTTTCCATCAATGTCTTGTTCATTCTTTCTGCAACTCCATTTCGCTGAGGTGTATATGGAGTAGTCTTCTACCGTGCTATACCACACTTCTTATAGAATTCTTCAAATTCCTTACTACAAACTCTCCACCGTTATCTGTCCTCAACACCTTTATCTTCTTCTCTGTCTGGTTTTCCGCTAGAGCCTTAAATTATTTAAACCTGTCAAAGACTTCAGATTTCTTCTTAAGGAAATATATCCATGTATTCCTTGAGAAGTCATATATAAATGATACATAGTACACAGACTTACCCAGTGATGGAACCTTCATAGGTCCAAACACATCACTGTGCACAAGCTCTAAAAATCGTTTCGCCCTCTTACCACCAGAGGGGAAACTCACCCGATTCTGCTTTCCATATACACAATTTTCACAGAAATCAAAATCCAGAGAGCTATTACTCATACCTTCTACCATACCTTTACCATGAAGTATTTGAAGGCCTTTCTCTCCAATATGTCCAAGCCTTTGATGCCACAGCATAGTCTTCTCTCCAGAGACCACTAGATTTCCTGCTCCACTTTCAGGAACCACTGAACTGTTGCACCCATCAACAATAGTGCTACCTTGTAGCTTGTATATCCAATCCGAACTCCCCGCATCAATACTAGTGCTTCTCGAACCATCTTGCAGGTATCCTTCTTGAACACTCTTTTTACACCTACATCATCTATGTTGCTTACAAAAATCATTTTTCTGGCTAATGCAGGAATATGCAGAACACCTGGATGTGTTCTAACCCTTCCACCTTGCAACTTCAACTTTACCTTTCCACGAGCAACGATTCTAGCCTTCCTATCATCCCCTAAGAAGACATCACCACCATCGTATTTATCATACTCGTAGAACCACTCTCTATGGAGAGTGAAGTGAAAGGATGCACCTGAGTCAATCAACCATGCCTTATGATCTACATGTGTACTTGAAGAAGCTAAGTACACATCCCCACCTTCATCTGAGGTGGTTTTTGCCTCTGCAGAAGGAGCATCATCAAATCCCTTTCCTTTGTCAGGAGCTTTAGATTTACAGTCCCTTTTGTAGTGCCCTTCCTTTCCGCATTTCCAACACACCACCTTTACAGGTTTTCCTGGAGATTTAGATCTCCCACTCGATGACTTATTTTTGTTTCTGTTCTAGGACCGTCCTCGTACAGACAAGGCATCACTATTTTGGCTCTCCATGTTTTTCCGTCTCATCTCCTCCGTCAGTAAGGATGAGACTATTTCATCAAACTGCGAGGCAGTTGCATTGCTACCTATTGCAATAACCAGATTATCCCACGAATATGGTAGAGAACACAACAAACTAATTTACTTATCTTCATCTAAAATTTTGATATCAACAGATGATAACTAACTTACCATAGTATTAAACGCATTCAGATGCTCTGTCTCCGAGTCTCCATCTTTCATCCTCAGGTTATACAACTTTTTCTGTAGGAACAGTTTATTGACGAGAGATTTAGATTAGTACAAAGTCCCTAACTTGTCCCACAAAGCCTTTGTCGTAGCTTCCCCTGATACCTTCAACAATACTGAATCTGAGACACACTATCATATTGTGCTCTTTGCCTTCCGATCTAACTTCTTACATTCTTCATTGGACACTCCTGTTGGTTTAGTACCCAGATCTACTGCGATCCACTGATCTTTATCCACCAACATGTCCTCCATCTTGAGGTTCCACAACTCAAAACTTTGACCATTAAATTTCTCGATCTCTATCTTTCCACTACTCGCCTGTGGTATCAGAGCTACAACATCGCCATATTCTTTCACCACTAGAATCGATCCCGTAGATCTCCCACTAAACGGGGTCTACCACAAGTCCGAGTGAAACCCCTCAGCAACAAAGGCGTCCCCTTGAAGCCAAAACAACTCTGATACCGAATGTAGGTTTTAACCCCGTATAGAAATTACCTGCATATGAATTCTAAAACACAGATAATAAATAATGCGAGATCATAACACATAAAACACATATACACAGAGATTTTCCCCTGGATCCCAAATCGGGACTACCACCTTGATTTTTCATTATATTCCTTTCAATGTTACAATACATATTTATACATGCCGAAGCATCCAATACCATGGACCGAAAACCATTGCGTCCAAAGCCATGGACCGAAAACCATCGCGTCCAAAACCATGGACCGAAAAACCATAGGTAGGTCCGCCCAACCTAATATAGGGTCCAATTTTTTTTATTTTTTTTGCGCTATCCACCCCCCTTGTGACCCCCCCGCTGTATAATCGACGCAACGATGGGGGGGTTCCGCCCCCTCTCTAACCCTCTGGTTTAGTACGTCGGTTAGTCATGGAAATAATATAACACAACCCAACAACTATTGTTTGTAACCATTGAGACACAAAATACTATTATCCTGCAAGTTATTCCAATCAAATTGACTTTGTTTGAAGATTCAATCAACCTTCAACTTGTTAAGAATATCATGTGCTCTCGATGAAATGTAGTGGAATGAAGAGTAATACAAAAAGATAACCACAAATTAACATGTTGATTAATTTGAAAAGGTCAAACCTCCATTGGTTACTATCGAATGATGTGAAGATGTAAAATTCTATTTATTATATGTGTGAAAGGTTTCAATATGTGTGAAAGTTTTTAAAGCTTAAGATATTGTCGAATGCTACTATGTGGGCATGAAGACTGTATACAATAAGATAAAATTGATATTTGCATAGTTATAAATATGCATAGCAGAGCGGGAGAATTAAACAATTTGGTAATCATGGTAAAGCATGGCCATCATATTAATGAGATATTAAATCTTGATAACAAGTAATGCATGTGTAAGAAGAATATATATTCAAATACTAAATGTCTCCACATAAGAGGAGTAAAAGCCTATAACCAGCGTTAGAAAGGATAATCGATATGAAGGTTATGAATAAATGGCAGTGGTAAATATGCGTTTTAAAAATTATAGTTATTTGATGGATTTTAGTGATATGATTATCATATCATTTTACTCATATTAAAATTATAATATGAGGACCTAGATTAATGAGATACAAACTAATTGAGGTAAATTAGTAATATGGTCATCACCTTATTCTACTCATATCAAAATTCCAATTATGAGTTGTATGCTTTTTTTTAATTAAGGACATAACTTAAGGAAATAAAGTTATGTTTAAAAGATCCTAAGAAAGGATGAGATATGAAGAAGTAAATGTTGACCTCTTATAAGGTAACTCACAAAAATAGATAGAAGGTCAAGTAATTCCCCATAGATCATGGCCAACATGAGGAAAACATATAGATGGAATCTATAAGACATAGAAAATAATTCAATTCCATTCGAAAATTGATGGTTAATTAATTAGGTTCCAACCTAGAACAGATTCTGAAGGTTCATAAAATTCCCATGAATTATCGTTAAGCTTATGAAAGACAGGTCTCTGTATGTAGTGTGAGACTAGGTATCTTAAAATTGTCTTTCAATTTAATATTGCTGTGATGATCGGTGCACATGTAGGTAATGATGTAATTCACTTTGGATATGGTTTTTCAATGGATGAATCATTTTAATAAGAAAATGCTCCAAATACACATTGTTTGAGGGAACAAAACCTTACCAGGTTACTATGCATAGTTAATTAAACATGCATAATTTGGAACCTACGGTTTCCTACTGAGTAAAGCAATATCGTAATTGAGATCTGCAAGAGGCATAATGTACATTCCAATCTAGACTAAACTAGGGTCGAGATTGTGAAGAGTGTGCATAAATGTAATACAACATATTGTATACATATTAAAGAAGACATCATGCATTAATAATGGTATGATTTTAATAAGAAGGTCAAGGGGACTGACCCAAAAGTACCTCTAGTGTAAATACATAATGGGAATGTAAAAGCAACTCCTCGTGCTTCTAGGCTAATAGTAGAAAGACAATATTAAGCTTAAGAACACATGCTTACTTCAATTATAATATGTAAAAATGTGCAACCTCAAACTATGCAATCTTAATAAACATATCCATCTAGATACAGATGGGGTTCAGTGAATATCTCACCAAGAAGAATCCTTCAGAAATATGCTTTGAATAGAAGGATGATAGATCTTGCAAATATACCTCGCATGAGAAGGGATAAGATTACAATTATCTGTGTGTATATATAAACAAACTATACATGAAATGACAAATAGATTGGATATGATGGTGATGGATGCACTGGAAGTAGAAAGAGAACAAGACATAAAAACCAAATGAATAACAAGAAGGGTACACATGGTGCTTAAAAATTTAAAGGGTGTGAAGTTGCGAATATTGTAACTTTCATTTATAACTCATGTATGGGAAATGTATGCATGTGCATACTGTTTATTCAATGGGGTTTAGACCTACATTGAATTCATCATGGCCAACAAGGTGTTGGAAGAAGTGCAAAAAGAGAAATAGTAAATCATACGACATGATTTGTTTAAGTGTGGAGTATTTGTTGAGTACCAAACAATTTTTTTCTTGGTTAAAGACAAGCTAAGATGGTTATTAGACTTCAAAGATCTATGATAGACTAAGTATCATAGTCAATAGTCTGCTTTAATCTAGGTGACATATTTAATCCAAAAACTCAAATTTATGGGTATGATAAAGTTGTAGTATGCATGATTACTTCTTTGATACTATGTTGCTGACATTATACTGCAACCACATGACACAGGAAAATGAATTGCTAAATAAAAGCACTTGAATACTTTGACATAAAAGATTTCACTGGTTGCAGAATTTGAACAGGTCCACGAAGTTCCTTATTCTTATATCGATAAAATGAGCACGATTGGATCAAAAGGTAATATAAATAAATGAAGGACTTTTGGCATAATACTAGCATGGTTAGAAACATGTGGATGTAGTACATGTCATGTAGGTGATGTTATGGACATTGGTATGGTGTACAAGTTGTATAGATGGTATTGTATACAAGCGGTACATATGGTACCAATATGGGTACATGTATTGCATGATAATATATGACATGCATAACTATGTGTGTAATACACACTGTGTGCAAGTATGCATGAAGACACCGGGTGATTGTTTGGTATGGTAACCGACCTGGAGTGCGTACATAATAAGGAAGCTAAGAAGTGATTCAAGGATAAGTATCAATGTTTAATTTTAGTTTTTTATGCGTGTGATTATGAGTTTGAACTATGTGGATTTCAGGTGACCTATGATTGAAAGGTACATATGATTTTGATGGTTATGTTGAGCCAACCTGATATGATATTGAGTAGTCAAATGTGCTAGTTTGACTTATTGTACGTAGGAAAACTGCAAGGAGAAAGTGTTCGGCAAGAACACAAAGGCTTGGAAGAATGCAGGGGAAGAACATGCATTTCTTCAAACACCATAAATGGCAAGAAATATAAGTCGTAGTCATTCAAATAGTAGTACTGTATTATGATATTAATTGTGGTAAACATAGTTGAGTTTTGCATCTAAAATCTCTCACAAAATTGTTTGAAACCAATGTTACATGTAGCAATGGAAGGAGATGTGTTGGGAGAACTCCTTTGTAACTGATATATTTCTATCGGAAGATCTGCATCAGATGGCAAGGCCATGGGAGCCTATAAATTTAGAAACAACTACCTGTGAACGAGGAAATAACATTATAAGATGCAGTAATACACCGAGGACAGTGTAAAATTAAGGTGGGGAGTATGTAACACCACTCCCTTGTGTGTAAAACTTTGCAAACCTAAGCTGAGAAAAGCTAGTTTGATGTGTAACAAGAAAAGTAAATACTTTATGAAATAAATAAAATAATTAATCACTTGGAAAAGCGAGACACCAAGAGATGAGATTCTTGCCAAATCCCATTGGTGAATGGAAAGGGATAATTATTTCATGATAAAGCTTCTAGATTCAATTCTAGATAGGCTGGATGGATTGGAGATAAATATCCATCGAGAAAAAAAAAAAGCTTTACAGGAGAGAAAGGCAAACTTTTTTGAGGAAAGTCCTCGCGGGAGAGAAAGGAAAGCTTTTCTGGGGAAAAACCTAGGCAAATGGATAAAAAAAATCCATAAAAGCAGGACGCCGCTAATGGAAACCATATCATGAAAGAGGGTATTATATACCCATTGTAGAGATCAACAAGGGGCAGTTAATCCATGGCAAGAACTCTCAGCTCGGGGGTGAACTGGAAGAGTCAATTCTAGGTTGGGTGGTGGTGCTCATTTTTCCAAGTGGCGATCTCTCTTCTAATCTAGTTGGATTCACTTGCATGGGATATACTGTATGTTTACTCCTTAGTTTTTTGTGGTGGAAGTGTTCAGCTCAGATGTATAGATGGTTGTGTTATCTTTATTTATGAGCATGGTGGAATTATTATGCATGTAGCTCCTATTGTATCGAAGTGTAGAGTTAGTGAAGGAACATAGTACACCTCTAACCTTATGTGATATCTTTGTTTTAAGTTGGCAAATATTTATGCATGAGACATTGATGCATGTGGAACAATTATGGCATAATGCTTCAAATTATATAGTCTATGGTTCAAGTTATCTATGCCATGCATTATGCGTCATAGGAATTGCATCCAATGAGGCTAGTTTAGCTATTGATGCATATTGCATAAGAGGTAGGTCAGTAGCACTTTTGACTATGCTTGTAGGACTATGATCATGATTCATGGCCATGTTAGCTACAATAGACTCAAGATAATGTTCCATTAATTCTTGCGTGGAGTCATTAAATAATTTTATTGGTTGCATGCCATGATTATTTCCTTTCTCCAAATAATAATTTATGCTTAAGGGTTGATTGGATATATAAGTCTTATAAATAAATCTAAACATCCACAACTTGGATCTAGTAAAGCATAGCAGTATGTAGTATTGTACCTAGGGAATATGGTTCATTACTTTTGATGTTGTTCAATTGTTAGGAATATGAGTACAATGCATAAATAATAATTGTTCATATAATGGCAGAATACTTAATCTTGCTTAATTGGTTAAATCTTAACTTTAACGAGAAAATTTAAAATTTGAAAACCCAACTAATTCACAAATTAGACTCAAGAGTATGTTACAAAAGCCATAATATTTTACTTAATAAACAAAATAATTAATTAATAACCGAAGACCCAATTCAAACTCCTCTATCCATACAACAACCACCCATTAGTGACTTAAAAATTCAAATGGGTTTTCTTCTAGCTAAAGCAGGTGGGCGGCTCATCAAATATAAATTTGAGGGCCCAAATATTATGGAAATGTTGAGAGAATAATTACGGAAATACCCAATTCCAATGCCTGTGAATATGCAAATCCCATCAATCCATGCTTCAAACAAGTATTCTTCTATTTATGAAAACGTGTGGTTGATTCATCAAACATCTAGAATTGGCCTCTAAATTCATCAAATATAATGTATACAAGATAGATATAAAACACTGATATAACAGTGAGAGCTGAAATGCCTACCCAGCCCATTTATTTGACTCATCATCATATAGTATTCTAAACAATATTCTTCCAAAGATCTGAATGTCTCTATACTCTAATGATAATTGAGTCTGTGAGTTGTAAGAAAATGCCCAAACTTGTTGATCTCAAACAAAATTTAGTGGAAACCCAAGAATTATTAATGTAACGTGGATGATGGATGATATATGTGAGTAAGTGGAGTGCAATTATGAATATAATTAACTGTCAAATTATATTTTGACAATTAATTACTTCCTCAACTACATCTCACCTTCTGCATCCAAAAATATTACTTCCACCTGAATTGCAAAGTTTCTCCAGTTTTAGAATGTATTAATCATTTCTGATATACTCATCCATTTACCTATTTTTACCTATTTTTAGTGGATGAATGATCTGCCCTTTGCTTTCTTTCATTATGATTATTTCCAGTAACTACTAAATAGACATTGAATTAATCTTTTAGTCAGTTGGTTAATTTTTTTAGTGGAATGATATTTAATAACTTCGATAATTAACTTATTTTTTAGTAACTAATAATTAGTCAGTTGGTTAATTTATTTTTCTAGTTGAGTGATATTTAATAATTTAGATAATTAATTTATTGTTTAGTGACTTATAATTAATTTAATTATTGCCTGTATTTTTTTATAATTAATATAATAATTTAGAGGGACTGATAGTGAATAGTTAACTTATTCTTTAGTGACTTATAATTAGCTTAACCATTGTCTCCATTCTCTCATTTAACTTAGTGACTCTTAGTCACTGATAGTGAATAGTTATAATAACTTAGATAATTAACAATTAACTTATCTTCTAGGGTTTATTGTCCTATTCAACCCACAATGTACTCGAGCATCTGGCATTCCATTGTAGATGATGCCACTCTAGTTACTTCCTTATGCCGGCAATGATGCCTCTCCACTCACTTTACTACACGTGTGACATGGTTCACAAACAGTTATGGTGCATTTGGCATTCCATCAGTAGATGAATTTGATAATGCCACTCTACTTCTTTACATGTGTAAATGAAGACAATGATGCCTCTCCACTCACTTTACTACATGTTATACATGGTCCACTAACTGACCAATCATAACAAGCCAGGTTGCTTATTGTTACTTTAGGTATAGGCTGTCTCTAAGAACACCTAAAACAATTTTGTCCTTACTTTACATTATTTATTGTTGATGTTGACAGGCAAAACCATTATTGCCACTACAGGTGTCCATCAATTCATGGGCAAATGAACTCTTTAACAAGATTTTTTTTAATGCTAGACTAATAGTGGTCAACAGACAAACAAATTATTTCAAACAAATTATTACAGTAGTGCCTTCCCAAGGACTAATAATAACAAAATGAAATCTTATGCAAAAACTCAAACCAATTATTACAATCCTGCCTTCCCAAGGACTAATAATAACAAAATGAAATTTTATACAAAAACTTTTCCAAATAAATCACACAAAAGTTTTTAAGCAGACACATTTCAACCACTTAGTGAAGTTTATACTTAGTGAAGTTTATCATCATGATAAAGATGGATAATAGTAGAGATGCAATGATTAAGACTTAATAGAACAAAAAAATATAATATTATATTCTAAAAAGTCATACAAATATAAAATTCAAAAATAAAAATCCTAAGATAAAAAAGAAAATAAAAAAAGAAAATAAATAATATTTTACTAATTAGAACTTTAAAGAAAACACAAAATAATATCAAAAATAAAAAAAGAAAATACTAAAAACATTATATAAAAAACAAAAATAATAAAAATGAAAAGAAAACGAGGCACATACCAATGAAATTAAGAAGATAAAAAATAATGAAATTAAAAAGATAAAAACAATAGCTTAAAACCTAAAAGAAAAAAATATAATATTAAATTTCAATGAGACGTGAAAAATATAAAACTCAAAATAGAGACTTAAAGAAAAAACAAAATTCATATTTAATTAATAGAAATGTTAAATATATAAAAACTAATACAATATAGTTATAAATAAAAGAAATACTAAAAGAAAGAAAATGACAAGTAATTCATAAAATTAAATACAAGGAATAAATTAAAATAATTAATTATTTCAATCTTAATTTTTGCATGGTACATTTAAGTTATTAATTTATGTAATAAAAAAAATTAACAACACTAAAATAAAAATAAATATTAAAAATAAAAAACAAAGCAAACTAAAAATAATACAAATAAAAATGAAAAGAAAACAAATAAGTCAACTAAAATAAAAATAGTTTGACATAAACAAATAAGTCAACTAAAATAAAAATAGTTTAACATTAAAAAATAAATTTAAAAGCTAATAAAAATATAATCAGTCTAGATACATCTTAAATCTAGATCCACTGAGTCCCTAAAATCTAGATCTACTGAGCCCTTAGAGAGATGAAATCTCTTTTCCTTCTAAAAGAGGTTTGCATATCAAGGGATTTGATCTCTCTGGGCTTGGGAGATCAAAAGTTAAGATGGAATTAGGCTGGTTTAATTCCCCACTTTAAATAAACTATATTCCACATAAATACCATGGGTATAACATAGATTCTCAATAATATGGACCATTTTTTATTTTTATATTACATTTCACATCAATACCATAAATTCTCAATACCATGGACCAATTTTATTTTGTTATATTTATATTTATTTTTTCATTTTATATTTATCTAGATAAAATATTTACATTACATTAAACTTTTTATTTAATATCGTTTTTTAATTTTTATGTAATTCAATTCAATCAAAATATAAAACATTAAATTACATCATCTAAAATCACCCCACCCATAACATATTAGAACATAACTACAATTCTAATATATTTGAACTTCAATAATAATGTATTTAAACTTCAATGATAGTGTTCTAGTTACTTTCTAAAATATCCATATAGACAAAATACCCCAATTTAAAACTAAAACTCTACTTGAAAGTAAGCTGACTAATAATAAACTTGTCGATTTCAAATAAAATTTAGTGAGAAATCAAGAATTATTAATGTAATATGGATGATGAATGTACGCAGTCAAACACGTCCTCATGATGCATATGAGTAAATGGTGTGCACATATGAATATAATTAATTGTCAAATTATATCTGAAGGATGAGTGCAATCCTCAGTTACATCTCATCTTCTACATCCACAAATATTACTCCCACTTGACCTTCCACTTGACCTTCTTCCCACATGAATTGCGTGGTTTCTCTGGTTTTTAGAATGCATTAATAATTTGTGACATATTTATTCATTTACTTATTTTCACTTAACATATTTATAGGTCATTTTTATTTTTATTATTTTTTATTTTTATAGGGTTATTTTAATTTTTATTATTTTATTTTATTTTGACCAAGTTAAAATGTTTACATTATATTACATTAATTTTTTTTATTTAATTTTTATTTTTATGTAATTTGACTTAGTCAAAATGTTAAACATTATATTACAACATCTCTACCATATTAGATTAGAGAGGGCATCTCCACCCAATAAGTTTGATAGTTAACTTATTCTTTAGTGACTTATAACCAAGCTATATCCATCATAACCCCGGATCTATCAAACGCCTAGAGAGATCAAATCTCTTGAGGTGCAAACCTTTTTTTTAGTGTAAAACTTGAGGAAAGGTTTCTATCTTGAGAGATTTGATCACTCTCGATGCTTGATAGATCCATGGTTAAGATGGATCTACGAATATCTATATTTCTATGTATGTATATGTCTCTTTCTTATTCCCTCTCTCTATCTCACCTCCCAAACATACACAATCTTTCTCCATATCTATCTCTCTCTCTTCCTCTCCCTTTCTCTTCCTCTCCCTCCCCCTCTCTCTCTCTTGCCCTTCTCTCCCTCTCACTCTCCTCTCTACCTCACTCTCTCTCCGCCTTTCTCCCTCTGTGTCTTTCTTCTTCCATCCCTCTCTATCCCCCTCCGACTCCATCTCTCTCTCCCTTTCTCTCTCTCCTTCTCTCTCTCTCCTTCTCTCTATTGAGTCTTATCTTCATTCCTTCCTTTCTCTGTCATTCTCTCCCACCTCCCTCTGTCTCACCCCCCATCATTCTCTCTCTATTCCCTCTAACTTTGTCACTATCTCCCTCCCTCTCTCCTTCTCTCTATCCCCTCCATCTTTGTGTCTCCCCCTCTCTCTCTTCCCCTTCTCTCCTTAACTCTCTTCTCTCTTTTCCCTCCTATCTCCCTCACTTTCTCCCCATCTCTATATTGTCACTCCCTCTCTTTCTCCACCTCTATCTCTCTTAGTCTTTTTTCTTTCCTCCCTCTCTCTCCCCCTCCAACTCCATCTCTCTCCCCCCCTCTCTCTTTCCCTCTCTCCCCTCCTCTTTGTATTCCTTCCTCTCTCCTCTCTCCCTCTCCCCCACCTCCTTCGCTCTCTCCCCCCATCATTCTCTCTCTCTTTTCCCTCTAGCTCTGTCACTATCGCCCTCCCTCTCTCTCTTCCTCCCTACCTACCCCGCCTCTCTCTCTTAAATTTGATTCCATGATATTATGTTTAATAAAGTATATAAATTAAAAAAACGCAATCGGTCGTAAAATATTAAACCTATGTTTTGGATCAATCATGTCAAAGAAAATACAATAATGAAAAACTTAAAACAATCATGCACTATATTTCCTCTATTATTGTTACTAAATTTGTTTGCTATCATCACTTGGATCCTTAGTTAACATGGATCTATGTTGGTCCTTAGTAATATTATCCATATTATATATATTTCACATCTTTATATATAAAAATATTCTTATTTTTAATTTTATTGAAACCTTTATTTAATTTCTTTGGGAATATTTTTAGTGGTCGTGAGGATAGATGGTTTAGATATATCTCAAAGTAATGATAACCTTTTTCCTTTAAGATTTAATTAAAAATTATTATAAAATTAAATTAAACTGAATTTTTTTTATTGTGAAATAAGTTATGTTTTTTGGGCATGTGGTCTTGATAAGCCACAATATTGACCCATGATATTGTAACAAAGCCTATTTACATGTTAATAATATCCACGGTAAAGTCGGGGTGAAAATCCATGGGTAAGAATCGTGTCATATTGCTATCAAATATTTTGATTGTGAAATAAGTTAGGAGTTGTCTTTAGTGCGACTTTTTAAACTTTCCAGTGTCGAATCCGGCCGAAAAATTTAAGGTGAAATCTTGATTTGTGTTATTTAAATTGGTTTTTTAACTGTATATATGGATTGATACTTGCCAGATTTTCGAGAAATTAAGCCGGAAAAACACACCAAAAAAACTTCCAAAAAGCCTCACTAAAGACAACTCTAATAATTTATGATTTTTGGGCATGTGGTATTGATAAGCCATGCTATTGGCCCATGGTATGGTAACAAAGCCTATTCAGAAATTAATAACAAAATCAAAATATAACAAATTGACTTTAACTTTAACTTTTTATTATTAATTGAGCGAACATTTAAATTCTTACACACATGGGGCTTTTATATTACTTTTAATTTTTTATTTATTACTTTTAATGTTTTTTGTTTTTTAAATTAATCCTAGATGTAAATGTTAAATGTTACACATTTATGCCTACACATCTACCCTTATACTGGCCGACATTGACATTAGATTAAATTTGTTAAATGTTAAATGTTAAACATTTACATGTTAGACATTAGATTAAATTTGTTAATTTACGCTTGACATCTAGCCCATACTGGTCTCTACAATGCAATTAGCTTAACCACTACATGTGCATCCTCTCATAAATAGCTTAGTGACTCTTAGTGACTAATAGTGACTGATAGTGGATATTTAATAACTCAGATACTTAACTTATCTTTTGGTGTTTATCGTGCCATCCAATCCTCAATGTATTTGAGCATGGCTACAGTTCTGGTGCATTTGGCATTCCATCATAGATGATGTTGATGATGCCACTCCAGTTACTTCCTTCTGTGTGTAGATAGCGACAATGATGCCTCTCCACTCACTTTACTCCACGTCAGACATGGTCCACCAATTGAAAAATCATAACAAGCCAGGTTGCTTATTGCTCCCATATGACTCTCCCTTCTGACAACATGTTGACGGTGCTGGACTTGCCAACATTCCGGGGATCACCCCGCTATGAAGTCCCAACTAGACCTCACACCGTTTAGTGTGGGACTCCCATTCGGTATGATGGCCTGGTTGCCATTGTTTTAAGGATTTGCCTCAACTCTTGCTTGTCATCATAGGAGAGTGGTTTTCTTTGTCTTTGAGAAGTGAGGTTCATGAACTTGGTGATTTCTAGTGTTACTTGTGTCAATGGTTCTTTCATTGTAGAGGGAGAGAGTGAAAGTGAGTCCCAAGTCGGTTGGGAGGAAGCTCTAACTTTGCTAGGAACACACAACACAATAGGACATGCACAACTTCCGGAGGAGTAGTCCACATGGACGCGGAAGTCACAACACACAAGGGAAGATAAAACATACAACACTCAACGGATGAGTCCACACGAGTGCAACAGTTGTTACAACAAGTTTTATGTGAAAGGTTCATTTGATGTCTAGGGAGATAGCCACCACGGGCAAGACAACATTAATAAAATATACAACACATTTTCATCAACAGGTTATGCATTACAACAAGTGAAATAAGTTCAAGTGTTCAACACAAGTTAAAGCAACATGCATTACAAGTATTCAAGATTAGTCTTACAACAATTACAATACATGTGTCAAAACATGCTAGCTTGTTAGCAGGCTTCTGAATTAAGCTAAAGTTCCAAACACATAGTTACACCATACATCACTAACCCTGTGTGCGGGGCATTGGAGCCACTACTTACTCCTCAAAGAAAAGATTACAGACTCTCTTGGCTATGTGGGAGGAGCTGAGGTGAAAATTCCTTTGCATGTACAAATGAGGGGGTATTTATAGCCAAGGGTGAAACTGACCTTTGTGGCTATTTGACTACCCTTATGACTGTTTGATTTCCATGAATTTTTTGACTTTACATGACTCTTTGTACAACTAGTGGGTCTCTTGGACTTCCACGTTACATTACATTGATTGGAAACATGGCCCATAGTAGAGATGTGGACGACACGACTCATGACATGACTCAACATGACAGTGCGGGTATTTTCATGCTACTGCTGGAGTGCATGTTGAGCTCCAGTGTTGCTGGGTGTTGGATGTCTTCATGGTGTGTCACAGCTTCACCTTTGCATGGCAAAGTGCACGAAGCCTTCAATGGTTGTTGGTTCGCTTGATGTTGCTTTGGCATGTTGCTTCTTGCTTGTATGTTGGAAGGCTTGACAGGCTCATTGGTTCAAGAAAGGTGCACGTTCGTCTGTTCATATGTCCATGAGAAAATCTTGCATGTTTTCTCGTCCATCCATCCATGAACACATATTTTCATGATCATCCATTCACGAGCACATCTCTTCGCATGCATCGTTCGTTCGTCTGTTGGTGAACCTGTCCATCTGCATGTGCTCCCTTCGTTCATGCCATTCATCGTCGTGCCATGTTTTTTGGTGTACCTGTATCTGTAGTTACTCATGAAGAGACAACATCAAGTCCAAAAGCCTCCTAGTCTACCATGACACATGATTATTTTGGATGTAGGTGGCTGGGAGAGGCAACAAGGTTGCGAGGCGGGATGATGGCTTTGGGCACTACTGATGAAAATTGTGCAAGGGTCACTGGGTGATGAAGATGGGCACTCCGAGTTGACAATGATTGTCTGCGAGTTCTCGCTCGGTTGGAAGGAAAAGCTATGCAAATTTTGGGAGGGACAGTCTGGGCGGTGAGAAGGAAAGACAGACAAAATCAGTGCATTTTCCGGAACAAGCGGGCAACGGGGCTTGACAACAAAATTTGCACAATTTCTTGGAGGAATGGGCTGGGATGTAGGGAGGATTGACAGACAAGATTTGTATAGTTTTTTGGAGGAACTAGCCAAGAGCATGGTAGCCAAAACTGCGCAATTCCTGGAGTGAACTAGTAGCAGAAACTACACAATTCCCAAGGGAAACAAGTAGTCATCTTTTGGGAGCTTGGCAGCAGAAACTACGCAATTCCTAGACGGAACTGGCAGTCTGCTACTAGAAGTGTTAGGATATTCCGACACACAGGAAATAGTTAAGTACAACTTGGTCTAGTATAGAGTTAGGTAAAGTGTGTTTCTTTAATACGTACATTTTGTAACTTACAATCCGACGGTCATGATATGTAGTGATCCGACGGTTCATTCTCTCCTCGGTATTACCGACGCTTGATCCGTGGCTTAACACCCGATTGGTCCATGATCTCTATTTAAAGAGCATGGAGGGTCATTTGTAGGGTAATCCGTCTATGAGAGAAGCATATATAAATTTTCATTCTTTTATTAATAAATTGCCTGAAGTGGCCGCGTTGGCTCAGGCCGTGGACTGTTTCCCTCTTTGAGGGTTTTAACCATGTCAAAATACTGGTGTATTGATCTGTGATCTGTTTGTGAGCAGTGTCCTTTGGTGTTCTATATAAGGAACTTACCCTGTAAATTCCTACATGGTATCAGAGCTATTTGAGGGCCGCGTCCGTTGGTAATCCAAATCTGAAGCCGGTAGAACTGCATCCGATTGCCGTTTCCTAGATCTACTATTTCTGACTGCTTTCGGGCCAAGAGGACTGCTCTGTTGTGTTGGGAGCATCTATTCCAGTGAGGAACCCCTTTCGTTTCACGCGAAAAGGTTTCCGGTAGCCCTAGCTGCGTCATTTTTAAGATCTGGAGGTATACAATGTTTATTTGCAGTTTACAGTTATTTTCTCTCTGTTTATTTCGGTTTTGGTTTATTTAGCTTTTTTTATTACCGGATCTATACCTTTCATTTCTGCGTATGCTCTTTGCCCTGCGACTCTGTGCGACCTGGGCAAATCAGAAACAGAAAGGAAGGATTTTTCTCATGCGTATGTTATTTTCCGCTGCGCCTTAGTGTGATCTCGGAAAATCAGAAACATTGAGGAAAATATTTAGTTTCTGGCTAAAGCTAACTTTGAGCCGCAAGGTTTGTTTTTGAAAATATTTAGTTTTTGGCTAAAGCTAACTTCGAGCCGCAAGGTTCGTTTTTTTTGTATGTCCGTGTTGGGTTTTGTGTTTTTTGTTTTTTAGGGAAAAAGAGCTTTCTCAAAGCAAGCACGCAACCCAAAGCATCAACTCTCTCTCTCTCTCTCTCTCTCACTTTTTGTATAGCTCACTTGGTGCAAAGCTAATTTATGAGAGTAGAGGTCTTCGGTTCAAGTCTCCATTTTGTGGGGGCGGATTTTTTCATTTCCGCACATTCCCGCACTTCGTCGGCAACTTCGTCAATTTTTTTTCAAAAAGCCATAACTTCTTCATCCGGAAGCCGTTTTCAGAACTGTTTTTTTTGAAACGGCCTAATTTTTCGAGATCTTTCTATTGGTACACTTAGTTTCAGCATCTAAAGCTTCAGTTTCTGTTAAAAATGGAAAGTCCATGCCAAGTCATTCTTGATAGCACTAACTACTTCCAATGGTGGTCCTACATTGTGGATTTACTTAGAAGTAAAGGTCTTTAAAGAATAGCCACAGGCCAAGAGACCAAACTGAAAGATGAAGATAAGGCAGCTAAATGGGAAAATAGGCAAGACCAAGCACGTGGGTTGATAGGGATGTCTATTTCTCCAGATCTTAGATTCCATATTGCAGAACTTGATACTCCTGATGAAGCACTACAAAAAATTACTAAAGTCTTTGGAATTAAAATGAACTTAAAGCCCATTAACTTGAAAATGAATTGCTTACATTGGACCCCAATAATTTTTCTTGCATTGAAGATTTTTTGTCCAAGTTCAAGACCCTTAGACTTCTCTTGGAAGGTGTTAAGGTTAAGAAAGAAGATAGTAGCCTTATCTACTCCATTTTTACTAAGTTGGGACCAGCCTATTCTGTGTTTGTTTCCACCTTCCATTCTACAAGAGAAGCCTTCATTTCTCAAGGACAAACCTACAAGTCCCCTTCCTTTGATTCCTTTTGTGATTCTTTAATAAGAGAACAAGAAAAACTCTTACACCTTGGTCTTCTTCATCTTGGAAACTCTTCTAAGAAAGCGTTAGCTGCCCAGCAGCAACCAAATCCAAAGAATCCTAAGAAGTTGTATCCTAAAAAGAATGGTCCTAAACCAAGCAAGGGTCCTAAGCAATTTCAGCCTCAAAATAAAAAATCATTTCAACAAAATGATAAGACAAATAAAAACAAAGGGAAGAAGACTGATAGACATTGCAACTTTTGTAATCGAGATGGCCACTTAGAATCCAAATGCTTTAAGAAGATGGAAGCCTTGGAAACAACAATGAAGAAGCATAACATCCATTTGGAGCAATCTTCAACTTCAATTTCATCTTCAGGAATGGCACTTTCTGCATGTGGTTGTTAAGCATCTCGGTCTGGCTATGCACTAAATGTATCTTCTTCTTCTCATTCTCATGAGTGGCTCATTGATTCTGGAGCTTCTTATCACATGGCCAAAAACAAAGCCATGTTTTCTTCTTTAAATAATTGTAACACCAAAAATATATATGTTGGTGATGATAGATCTCTTAGTGTTGTAGGGACTGGAACTGTTCATCTAGACAATGGTCAGTTTAATGATGTATTATGTGTTCCAACCTTATCCTGCAACCTTCTATCTGTATATCAGATAACCCATTCAGGTGAAGGTAAAATCGTTGAATTTTCACCTCACGATGTTGTAATTAAGGACCTAAGAGATCCTAGATAAATTTTAGCTACTGGCATTGCTGATGATTCTACAAGGTTGTATAAGTTTCACAACTTTGGGTCATCAAATCTTCCCTCAGTATTTGTTGCTCATAATGATGAAGTGAGCAAAATTTGGCATGAGCGATTTGTTCACTTAAACTATCGCTCTCTTCAGAATCTATGTAAAGAAAATATGGTGATAGGTCTTCCAATGGTATCTTGCAGAGATGGTGTTTGTTTCGGATGTGTACTCGAAAAACATCATCGGGACAATTTTGAAAAACGTGCCTCTTGGCATGCCTCAGCCCCTTTACAGCTCGTGCATAGTGATTTATGTGGTCCACTTCCAATTGCTTCATTCTCTGGCTACAAGTATTTCTTAACTTTCATTGATGATTTCTCTAGACGCACTTGGGTATACTTTTTAAAACTCAAGAGTGAAGTATTTAACATGTTCTTGGCCTTTAAGGCCTTTGTTGAAAAACAATCTGGACATCAAATTCTTAAGCTAAGATCTGATAATGGCAGAGAATATGTTAAAAACACATTCATCAACTTTTGCACTGAGAATGGAATTCAAATGCAACATACTGTTCCATATACTCCACAACAAAATGGTGTAGCTGAAAGGAAGAATCGCACCTTAAAGGAAATGGCTAATTGTATGCTTCAATCTAAAGGACTTAGTCTTAATTATTGGGCAGAAGCAATTAACTGTGCAAATTACATAATAAATCACACTCCTACTAAGGTTTTAAAGAATATCACTCCAGAAGAAGCTGGAGCTTAAACAAACCAGATGTAAGTCACTTTCGTGTTTTTGGAAGTGAAGCATGGGCCCATATTCCAGATGAGAAACATAAAGCTTTAGAACCAAAGAGTGAAAAATGTATTTTTGTTGGATATTCTGAAGATGTCAAAGGATATAGACTTATTCCATTTAAGTCCAAAAATGTTATCATTAGAAGAGATGTAAAGTTTGATGAAAATATATCGGCCTGCGAGCCTAGTTTGGCGGATGTGCCACCTCTCCCTATCTCTTCTACTTTTGAAAATATTTCTTCTTCAGATGATGAAAGCGAGGATGAAAATCCTCCCCCACCTTCTTAGGATCCTCATTTAGCTCCTCAGCTTCCAAAATGGGTCCGTGCTGCTCGGGATGCGGCAGGTGATCTTGCCGGTGATCCTACAGATCAGCGACGTACACGTTCTTAGTTCGAGAGAGCCTCTTCTTTACTGGCTCAAGCTTCAGTGAAATATGATCCTGACACCTTTGCAGAAGCTTCAGGCCATCCAGATTGGGAAGCAGCTATGAATGAAGAATATCATTCATTATTGGAAAATGATACATGGGATCTTGTTCCTCTACCAAAGGGATGAAAACTTGTTAGATGCAAATGGGTTTACAGAACCAAGTATGGAACAGATGGGAAAGTTGATAAACAGAAAGCTCGTCTTGTTGCTAAGGGTTTTTCACAAGTTGAAGGCATTGACTATACTGAAACCTTCTCCCCTGTTGCCAAAATGAACTCTATCTGCCTTGTTCTTTTCCTTGCTGCCTCTTTCAAATGGGAAGTCCATCAGATGGATGTTAAATCCGCCTTCTTGCATGGGGACTTGCATGAAGAAATATCTATGGAACAACCTATTGGCTTTATACAAACAGACTCCAGCCTTGTATGTCAGCTTAAGAAATCCCTTTACGGTCTCAAGCAAGCTCCTCGAGCTTGGTATGCCAAAATGGATAACTTTCTTTTAGAATCTGGCTTCTCTAGGTGCCATTCTGACAATACTGTCTACACCAAGAAGGGGGGCAAGTCTCTTATCATTCTTGTTCTTTATGTTGATGATCTTATCCTGACTGGTAGTGATCCCAACCTTATAAACCATGTGAAGTCTAGCCTTAAAAGGAAGTTTGAAATGACAGACTTATGACACTTACATTATTTTCTCGGTCTTCAAGTCTTGCAATCCAAGGAAGGTATTTCCATTTCTCAGTCCAAGTATGCCTATGATATTCTACGCCACTTTCACATGGAAGACTGTAAGCCAACCCCTTCTCCCTTTCAGTCTGGAGTCAAACTTTCAGTCACTTGTACTTCTCCTGAAGTTGATGCTACCTTATACCGTCAACTTGTAGGAAAACTTTTGTATCTAACCCGTACTCGTCCTGACCTTTCCTTTACTGTTGGCCTTGTTGCTCGGTTTATGCAAAACCCACGTGAAAGTCATTGGAAAGCAGCTAAAAGAATACTTCGTTATGTTGGAGGTATAGTTTAGTTTGGGATTCATTACAGTGTCGAAGCATCTCCTCTATTGGTTGCTTTCACTGATTCCGATTGGGCTGGTGACCCTGATGATCGGAAGTCTACTGCAGGTTATGTGTTCACTCTTGGTTTAGGACCTATTACATGGGCTTGCAAGAAACAAGGTGCCATTTCGCTTTCTTCAGCAAAAGCAAAATATCGTGGTGCCATAGAAGCTAGTAAGGAAGCCTTGTGGCTTCGTCAGATCCTGTCAGATTTTGGCTTTCAGCAGCAACATCCGACTACACTTTGGTGTGATAATCAAAGTGCCATTCAGCTATGCAAAGATCCAGTCCAACATCAGCGCAAAAAACACATTGAACTGCACATGCACTTCATCAGAAAGCTCATTCACGACCATGTTCTTGAAGTGCAATATTGTTCAACAGATGATCAAGTTGCAGACATCTTTACAAAGGCTCTCACAGAGGCGAAGTTCACTAAACTTCGATTTATGGTTGGAGTTCAGGAAGTTGTCACTAAGGGGGGATAGGCTCTAGTGCCTCCTTCCTTCTCCTATTGTATCATATTTGTAAATCCTTCAATCCTATCCCAAGTTGTTCTTAAGGGGGTATGTTAGGATATTCCGACACATAGGAAATAGTTAAGTACAACTTGGTCTAGTATAGAGTTAGGTATAGAGTTAGGTAAAGTGTGTTTCTTTACTATGTACATTTTGTAACTTACAATCCGACGGTCACGATATTTTGTGATCCGACGGTTCATTCTCTCCTCGGTATTACCGACACTTGATCCGTGGCTTAACACCCGATTGGTCCATGATCTCTATTTAAAGAGCATGGAGGGTCATTTGTAGGGTAATCCGTCTATGAGAGAAGCATATGTAAATTTTCATTCTTTTATTAATAAATTGCCTGAAGTGGCCACGTTGGCTCAGGCCGTGGATTTTTTCCTTCTTTGAGGGTTTTAACCACGTTAAAATACTGGTGTATTGATCTGTGATCTGTTTGTGAGCGGTGTCCTTTGGTGTTCTATCTGAGGAACTTACCCTGTAAATTCCTACAAGAAGCTGCTGGCGATAGGAATTACACTGATGTTGGGAGGCTGACGTGCTGATCATCTTTGCACAATTTTTGAGCTGAGCAGACTTCTAGGCAATAGAAGGCCTACTCATGAAAATTGCGCAATTTTCTGGATGAGGAGATGGTCGACTGTCGGGAGGACTGACTGGGAAAACTGCGCAATTTTCTGAGGGAGACAGGGATGGGCACTAGATGTCTATCTGACTTGTTTGCGCAATTTCCTCAGTCAGCAGTGTTAGTGTCAGTCTTTCCAGCCTTCCTACAGTGATCAAATGTGCTCTTACAAAGTGATTTTGAAGTGTCAAGGTCAAATTTTGTCATTTGAGTGAGTCTTCAAGCAAAATTTGGTCACTAGGCATTAGGTCTAGGGTTTGCCCAAATGTCAGTCCATGTCACCATTCAACTGAGTTTATCATCATTCGTAGGGTTGTCATTATCATGTCAGTGTCTAATGAGTCATTTTACACCTTGTTCATGCTTCATGTTGCGCCCATGCAAGGTCATTTCCCTCTCCTAGGGTTTTGAAGGCAATTTCTCTTGGATGGTCAAATCACCGGCAAAACTTGTTTCCTGATGTTCATACACCTTCCCCTATCCTTAAAGTACCTTATCAAACACTTCCCAACACTCAGATCCCCCAAATTCCTCATTTTTGCACAAACCCTAGTTTCTAGCTACAACCTGGCAATTTTCTAGGTTGGGCCTGTGTTTCACTCTTTTGAACCCCTTCCTCTCACTCAATCTCTGAGATTCCACTTTCCCCTGCTTCCTAACATCCCTCCCTACTCCCAAAAATTTTCTCAAGAATTTAGAAGCCCCTTATCCCCTTCATTTCGCTCCATTTCGACAAAATTCCTTGTTTCACACATCGGGGCAAGTTTCACTAAAATGATGGTTCTGAGCAATCAAAGATGAATTTTGCAAAACTGATAGAGGTTTTTTTCCAAAACATGCCAAGGAAGAGAAACATCCTTCAAGTTTTGCACAGGTGTCATGGTTTGAGAGAAATGTCAAGAATACCGTTGCCTCAAGAGAATCAAAGGCACCTCTGGAGTGACCTTGGGAAAATCAATTTTTCTCCTAGCTTGGTTGACCAAATTACTTTCTTGATGGGTAAAATGATAACGAGACACAAATATTTTTCCAATGAGCTATCATGAGCTCAATTTGGGGTTGAGGAAGGTATTCAAAAGTTGACTGCAACAACACTCTTCCTTGAGGCAGCCTCATTGGGCACTTTTTGACCAGTCTTGGGAGATTTGATTTTTTACAGGTCAAATCAACTCCAAATTGAAAAATTCCACTTGGGTTGGAAAGTAGACTCAAATACCTTTCCAACGAGCTATCCTGTGCCCAATTCTGACACCGGGAAGGCCCCCAAACAGGCCTCTCAATGTGCACGACCACTCAGGAGGTGCGCGACCACTCAGAGGCTCTCCTGCAGTGTTAAATTACAACGTGCGCGACCACTCAGGAGGTGCGCGACCACTCAGGCTGTAAGTGCCAAAATCACCTCCAACTCACTCAAAATCTCCTTCAAACTTGCAAATTGGGTTGAGGTAGGCTCTCTACAAATTGTTTTGTTGGTTGATGGTGGTTGTGGATCCTCATGCTTGTGATTATACCTCCAAGAATGCAAGGAAAGAAGACATTGGTAGTTGCTTGTTCATGTAGGCATTATGCTAGGGTTGATGTTTTTTTCAAGGTTTAAATCCCTATTTATTCCCTCCTTGTTTCCTATTAAATTCACAAATGTCATAATATGTTTATATCTTATCTCATTTGCAATAAATACTAAATCTCCTATCCCAAATTCCTAAACCCTATCCCTCCCCCAAATCCCTTTACAAAACCCTAATGCCCTTTCATGTATTCTACCCAAACCCTAATACCCTCCACATGGCAAGGAAAATAAATAAACAACAGCAAGGATAAAGAAAATGTTATGTAAAAAGAGAAAAGAGCAATAATATGGCAAAATGACCAAATAAAAAAAAAAAAAGATATTGCTGTGCATAGTCATTGAAAAATAGAAGACACACTGCTGTGCATATCCAAAGAAAAAACAAGAAAAATGCAGCTGTGTATATGTATAAAATGGACATATTGCTGTAAATATTGTTTGCAAAAGAATATTGTTGTGTCTCCCCAAAACCCAAGCCCTGTTTTCCTCTCTATCCCTTCCCTAAAATCCCTATTCAATTAAGATCCCTTTTCCCTTATGACAAGATGTAAAAGAAGCCTTGTTCCCCTATGACTAAATGTACATAAAATCCTTTGAAAAAACGGTGTTTACCTTATGATGTACATTGAAAAACAAAAACTCAAAAGAACAAGCTATCTATGCTGTCCTATACTCCCGTTGCAAATGCATGTCCTTTCCCTTGATGACTATCATACATGTTTTCCCTAATAAAGTATTTCTTTGCAAATGATTTCCTAATGATGGAAGATGAGATGATATGTGTTACATTTTGTGAATTATCCCTTAAAGATCCCTGTTTTTATATGTTTCCCTTTCCTAATGAAAAATCCCCTCCCCTAACATTTCCTTCATGATTTTGTTCCCCTTGAAAACAACATACAACTCAGTATTTTTGCAGGCAGAGACAACAGTTCACTTTGTCCACTTTGCTCCTAAACCATGTCAGACACCGAAACCTGTGAGCAAAGTGATGACCATTCATCTTCTACAGAGGTTGAGGTACAGAGGATGACAAAGAGCTTGATGAGCTATGGAAGATTCGAACCGACCGAGTCATCAACCGTAGGAGGCCCGGAGACCTATTGCCCAAGGAGAGGGAGTCCATGCTCATCCGGGTGAATGCACACTTGCAGAGGCTGTTAGAGAAGGCAAACAAGGACAAAGGGCTGCTACGAAACATGAAGAACCATTATTGGGCAAGGTTACAAGTTTGTAAGGCAAAAATGAAGATACTCCAAAGGAAGTTGTCCGAGGCCCAAAAGAGGAAGAAGAAGACCAACCCGCTCCGTATCTTGGCTGAGGCATCACTCACTCACCATGATACTCATTAGTATCCTCCCAGCAGCAAACACAAGAAATTTTGAGGATTTTGAGGCATTTTTGGCATTTTTTAGCATTTTACAGGTTTTGGTCATTTGAGTGGTCTCACCCCCCGCGCGACCACTCATGGGGATAGCTCAGATTGAGGAAAACTCTACATATTTGGATTTTTCATGACAAAATACACTTGGATATGGATGGGTTTCAAATTTTATGGAGATTTGGGCCTCCAAAAGCTCAAAATACATGCAAATTTTGACTTTCTGCCCCTTTTTTGAGTTGCAGAAAGCTTCCTTGGGAGAAATGATTTTTGAGGGGTCAAATCAACTCCAAAGTCAGAAATTCCACTTGGGTTGGAAAGTAGACTCCAAGACCTTTCCAACGAGCTATCTTTCACCTGATTTGGACACCGGTAAGGCCTTCAAACAGAGCTGCAAAGGGGCACGACCACTCAGGATCAGGGGCGCGACCACTCAGGGAAAATTGCCAGATTTGACCATTTCGGCCAGCAAAACACTGTTTTTACTCTTGGATGACTTTTGGGCATGTAAATAAGAAACTTTGGTGTAATTTTCATGGCACATGGATTCATTTACTCTCCTTTAACCCTTCTAGAAGTTTCCTTGATGTAAATAGTGAATATTAAATGCATGGATGGGTTACCTAAGTTTTAGAGGCAAGTTGTTTTGACTGCCTATTATCTAGTGCTTAGTTTAGAATTAGTTCAAACTGCTCCTAGGAAGCTGAGCTCGACCCCTAGAGGTGGGGAAAGGAGTTAGATGATCTATATTATGCCTTCTCTTACTCATTTTCATGGTTGGACTCTTGAGGGAGAAGATCTATTGTATATTTTACTTGTATCTCTGCAATTTGAGGAAAAGGAAGGCCAGGGTTTTGCAGACATCATTGTGGATTCTTGTGGATTATTGTGTTGATGGTGTGTTTCCTACTTGTCATTGTAAGTGTATTTATGTGTTCCATCTCTTATTCTATTGCTTCTAATTAAACAAAAGAAGTGATAAAGTTTGAATTCATGCATGCCATGCTCAGCTTTCAATTTTGTTTAATATTTATGTTTTCCACTGTCTAAAGAGGATTCAAAGTCATTGTTTGCCCTCTTTAGCTCCCTCTCTTTCTTCCTTGATCATCCATCTCAGCTTAAGGCATCAGCACAAACTCCTTCCTTGCCCCAAAGACCCACCTGCAAAAACTGAGCTCAATCCCCACACCCTGAATTGCACTCCCTCCAATTGCCACCAAAAACCCCAAAAACTTTAAATCAACCCTCCTTATCAGTTTACTAGCCTAATATCAGTGTTCCTAATTGGGTCAGCTCATCCTATTGAAAGATCTACCGAGTTTGACCGGAGAGAGCCTTCTCATACCCCGTAGGGCTAGCTACGAGGTGAAATGGTTTGATGTTGCCTTGAAGGTTTACCTTCCTCAGCCTAGGGTGAAATCTCAAGTGCTAACATAGTGGCGACCATACTGGGGAGAACATCTAATCATTTGCTCATTGACGTGTTATTTCATAAGTCTTAGACGGAGCCTGAAGTTACGCCAGGTAGCCTTCGAAAACGCTCTTGTTTTACATCAGCGTTAGTAGATAAACGCTGCTTCAGTCAATCTCCGTGAGCTTGTGAACGTAGCGCTTCATTGACACTTTACCCCAGTACATGTATCAAGTTCAGATCTGATTGTTGATGGTGAACAACGATCAGACACTTGACAGGCTGAAATCATTCACTTGGCGACTCTAAATCAGTTTTGAAGATCAGATCCAAAGACTCCACTGGAGGATGATCCCGACCAGCAGAAACATGAAAGGAGAATATGGCAAGATCAGGTACTCAAGTTGGAATTTCATCCAAGACATTTTGTTCTTTGTCATAAATTATTTCTTCTCTTTTCCTAAGAATGTCAAGAAGGATTTGCAAAGTATATTGTATTTGAGAAAAGATCCTCGGCCTGCAGTTGATTCTTTCCCTTTGAAGATTGTGAATACCAAAGATTTGCATACCTTTGAGCTTGATCAAGACCTTTCTTCCGAATTTTGTGATGGCTATCTTCAAATTGATGAGCCTCAAAAGACCAATTCTATACCTGCTGTACATACCCCTACATCTTGTAAAATTCCAGATCGGTATAAACCTCTTGTTTTACCTTCTGTTCTTCATGCTTTCCCCAAAAACTATGATCTATACTTGCCGATGTTTGATGGTGAATGTAAGAATGTCAACGCTGAGCAACATGTCCAGAATTTTGAGAATTTTCTAGATCTTTTTGAAGTTGATGAAGAAGATGTCAGTATTAGGCTTTTTGCTCTTTCTTTGCAAGCTGAAGTGAAGAGTTGGTTCAAAGCCCTGCCTGATGCAAGCATTTCAGATTTCCAGCAGTTTGTCAAAGTTTTTCTCGACAGGTGGATGATCGGTCAAAACCTTTTCTTGATTGTAGAAGAGTATAACCAGTTGAAAAGGCTGCCAGGTGAGACAGTACAACAGTTTTCGGCCAGATTTAACCAAGTTTATTATTCGATGCCGGCTGATATAAGGCATACTCCTAGATCTGCTCTCTTGCACTATCCGGGTGCCTTTGATCCGGAGATGGAGTTTCAGCTAAGAGAAAGGGATATTGCAACACTTCACGAGATGCAAAACAGTGCAGTAAGTGTAGAAGCTCATCTGCTGATCCGAAAGGCAAGGTTGAAGGAAGAAGAGATGAAAAACATAGATCCGGAAAACTCAACATCTCTAGAGGTGAAGCTTGATATTTTGGTAAGTGCAGTGGAAAAGATGATGGAGAAGGTCACCTCAAGAAATGCTTATGATGTTCAAGGCTCGCTGATTGAAGAAGAACAAGTTGCTGATCCAAAACATTTTGTTTCTTATCCTAGTTGTCGTAGATCTGATAATGATTGCTTTGTAGATCACCTTGGCGAAGAAAGAACTGTTGATATGACCTGCATGCTTGATGATATGTTTTATACCGATGATTTGCCTCGGTTTGATCAATATGACGATGATTATGTTCTCCAAACAGAAGCTAATCTTGCAGACAAATCAGCAGCTAGTTTGTGGGAGGAGGAAGTTCAATTTCAGCAGCTTGAATACAATGTTCAGTCATCAAATATCAGCTATGACAGTGACGAGGAAAGTGCAGCAAAGTTTGAAGTAAGTGAAGGATCTTTGCCTTTTTGTTTTGATTCATGTCAGTTCATCAGAGACAACTTCCATGTAATCAGAAATCAGCTGTCAATAAGTCTTGATCTAGACCATCTTGAGGGCGATGAAAACCTGTTTCAAGACTTCTCATATTCAGATTTGCAACCTCCGAAAGCCATTGATTGTCCAGTTGCAGCTGAAGACTTGGAAGTGGACACACATGATTTAATGATTCAGGGTGACTCTGTACCATTTTGTTTTGAATCAATTCAGTTTTTGAAGGGTACATTGCATAGTAAATCATTTAATGTTGAGGATGAGACAGATAACAAAATGCTTGAGCAGCCTGTAGCATCAGATTTGCAGCCACAAAATGAAATTGAAGGGCAGATTACAGATGAAGGTATGGCAGCAGAAATACATGATTTGATGATACAGGAAGATTCTATACCCTTTTGTTTTGAAGCATTTCAGTTTATAAGGCAGAATTTTCATAAAATCTCTCAAGAAAAGGATGAACAGCTAGAAGGATGTCATACATTTTCAATGGATACATTGCAGCAGTCTTTTCAAGTTTTTCATGATCCAATAGCTGATGTTTTGGATGAGGTTTGCAGTCAAAGTCTTTCTCCATTGACCACATGTGAGCTTGAAACATGTGCTGATATGAATTTGATCCGGCAGCTGGTTTCTTTGTCATTTTCAGCAGAGGTCTCATCACAAGACTCAGATCAAAGTTTGCATTCATGTAATGAGGAAAAGAGAAATAATCCATTGGATGAGCTAAGTTCCAGTGTGCTTGAATTTCAAGATCCTTATGCAGTGTTATTGGAGGCGGATAGAGAATTCATATCATTCAATGGGTCTGTTTCTAAGTTGTCATGGGAGTTGCCTTTCAATAGTTCTCTTTTGTTGTTCATAAGCAAGCACTTGTGGAGAATTCGAACAGCAGATGGGATACTTACTTGGTTGCATTGGTTGTTTCATTTCACTTGATCAGGTGATGAATGAAACTGTTAGAGTAGGTTTTGATGAATAAGCTCCACTTTGAGCATCATTTTCAGTTGGTCGAGTGTGTTTAAGTATCGAGTCAGTTTTTAGTTGAGTCATGAGTCCTTTATGAGTCAATTTTTAGCCTTGTGGTTAAGTTAGTTTGTGTCAGTTTTCAGTCTTGCATTTCAGCTTGAGTTTATGACTCCATTGCCCAATGATTGTAAGGCACTGGTCTACTCTCCCAGAGGTCTAAGGTTCTTGGCACCTCCAAGGAGCTACCATCCCCATTGGAGCCAATGTTAGTGTCAGTCTTTCCAGCCTTCCTACAGTGATCAAATGTGCTCTTACAAAGTGATTTTGAAGTGTCAAGGTCAAATTTTGTCATTTGAGTGAGTCTTCAAGCAAAATTTGGTCACTAGGCATTAGGTCTAGGGTTTGCCCAAATGTCAGTCCATGTCACCATTCAGCTGAGTTTATCATCATTCGTAGGGTTTTCATTATCATGTCAGTGTCTAATGAGTCATTTTACACCTTGTTCATGCTTCATGTTGCGCCCAGGCAAGGTCATTTCCCTCTCCCAGGGTTTTGAAGGCAATTTCTCTTGGATGGTCAAATCACCGGCAAAACTTGTTTCCTGATGTTCATACACCTTCCCCTATCCTTAAAGTACCTTATCAAACACTTCCCAACACTCAGATCCCCCAAATTCCTCATTTTTGCACAAACCCTAGTTTCTAGCTACAACCTGGCAATTTTCTAGGTTGGGCCTGTGTTTCACTCTTTTGAACCCCTTCCTCTCACTCAATCTCTGAGATTCCACTTTCCCCTGCTTCCTAACATCCCTCTCTACTCCCAAAAATTTTCTCAAGAATTTAGAAGCCCCTTATCCCCTTCATTTCGCTCAGTTTCGACAAAATTCCTTGTTTCACACATCGGGGCAAGTTTCACTAAAATGATGGTTCTGAGCAATCAAAGATTAATTTTGCAAAATTGATAGAGGTTTTTGTCCAAAACATGCCAAGGAAGAGAAACCTCCTTCACTTTTTGCACAGGTGTCATGGTTTGAGAGAAATGTCAAGAATACCGTTGCCTCAGGAGAATCAAAGGCACCTCTGGAGTGACCTTGGGAAAATCAAGTTTTCTCCTAGCTTGGTTGACCAAATGACTTTCTTGATGGGTAAAATGATAACTAGACACAAATATATTTCCAATGAGCTATCATGAGCTCAATTTGGGGTTGAGGAAGGTATTCAAAAGTTGACTGCAACAACACTCTTCCTTGAGGCAGCCTCATTGGGCACTTTTTGACCAGTCTTGGGAGATTTGATTTTTGATAGGTCAAATCAACTCCAAATTGAAAAATTCCACTTGGGTTGGAAATTAGACTCAAATACCTTTCCAACAAGCTATCCTGCGCCCGATTCCGACACCGGGAAGGCCCCCAAACAGGCCTCTCAATGTGCGCGACCACTCAGGAGGTGCGCGACCACTCAGAGGCTCTCCTGCAGTGTTAAATTACAACGTGCGCGACCACTCAGGAGGTGCGCGACCACTCAGGCTGTAAGTGCCAAAATCACCTCCAACTCACTCAAAATCTCCTTCAAACTTGCAAATTGGGTTGAGGTAGGCTCTCTACAAATTGTTTTGTTGGTTGATGGTGGTTGTGGATCCTCATGCTTGTGATTATACCTCCAAGAATGCAAGGAAAGAAGACATTGGTAGTTGCTTGTTCATGTAGGCATTATGCTAGGGTTGATGTTTTTTTCAAGGTTTAAATCCCTATTTATTCCCTCCTTGTTTCCTATTAAATTCACAAATGTCATAATATGTTTATATCTTATCTCATTTGCAATAAATACTAAATCTCCTATCCCAAATTCCTAAACCCTATCCCTCCCCCAAATCCCTTTACAAAACCCTAATGCCCTTTCATGTATTCTACCCAAACCCTAATACCCTCCACATGGCAAGGAAAATAAATAAACAACAGCAAGGATAAAGAAAATGTTATGTAAAAAGAGAAAAGAGCAATAATATGGCAAAATGACCAAATAAAAAAAAAAAAAGATATTGCTGTGCATAGTCATTGAAAAATAGAAGACACACTGCTGTGCATATCCACAGCAAAAACAAGAAAAATGCAGCTGTGTATATGTATAAAATGGACATATTGCTGTAAATATTGTTTGCAAAAGAATATTGTTGTGTCTCCCCAAAACCCAAGCCCTGTTTTCCTCTCTATCCCTTCCCTAAAATCCCTGTTCAATTAAGATCCCTTTTCCCTTATGACAAGATGTAAAAGAAGCCTTGTTCCCCTATGACTAAATGTACATAAAATCCTTTGAAAAAGCAGTGTTTACCTTATGATGTACATTGAAAAACAAAAACTCAAAAGAGCAAGCTATCTATGCTGTCCTATACTCCCGTTGCAAATGCATGTCCTTTCCCTTGATGACTATCATACATGTTTTCCCTAATAAAGTATTTCTTTGCAAATGATTTCCTAATGATGGAAGATGAGATGATATGTGTTACATTTTGTGAATTATCCCTTAAAGATCCCTATTTTTATATGTTTCCCTTTCCTAATGAAAAATCCCCTCCCCTAACATTTCCTTCATGATTTTGTTCCCCTTGAAAACAACATACAACTCAGTATTTTTGCAGGCAGAGACAACAGTTCACTTTGTCCACTTTGCTCCTAAACCATGTCAGACACCGAAACCTGTGAGCAAAGTGATGACCATTCATCTTCTACAGAGGTTGAGGTACAGAGGATGACAAAGAGCTTGATGAGCTATGGAAGATTCGAACCGACCGAGTCATCAACCGTAGGAGGCCCGGAGACCTATTTCCCAAGGAGAGGGAGTCCATGCTCATCCGGGTGAATGCACACTTGCAGAGGCTGTTAGAGAAGGCAAACAAGGACAAAGGGCTGCTACGAAACATGAAGAACCATTATTGGGCAAGGTTACAAGTTTGTAAGGCAAAAATGAAGATACTCCAAAGGAAGTTGTCCGAGGCCCAAAAGAGGAAGAAGAAGACCAACCCGCTCCGTATCTTGGCTGAGGCATCACTCACTCACCATGATACTCATTAGTATCCTCCCAGCAGCAAACACAAGAAATTTTGAGGATTTTGAGGCATTTTTGGCATTTTTTAGCATTTTATAGGTTTTGGTCATTTGAGTGGTCTCACCCCCCGTGCGACCACTCATGGGGACAGCTCAGATTGAGGAAAACTCTACATATTTGGATTTTTCATGACAAAATACACTTGGATATGGATGGGTTTCAAATTTTATGGAGATTTGGGCCTCCAAAAGCTCAAAATACATGCAAATTTTGACTTTCTGCCCCTTTTTTGAGTTGCAGAAAGCTGCCTTGGGAGAAATGATTTTTGAGGGGTCAAATCACTCCAAAGTCAGAAATTCCACTTGGGTTGGAAAATAGACTCCGAGACCTTTCCAACGAGCTATCTTGCACCTGATTTAGACACCGGGAAGGCCTTCAAACAGAGCTGGAAAGGGGCGCGACCACTCAGGATCAGGGGCGCGACCACTCAGGGAAAATTGCCAGATTTGACCATTTCGGCCAGCAAAACACTGTTTTTACTCTTGGATGACTTTTGGGCATGTAAATAAGAAACTTTGGTGTAATTTTCATGGCACATGGATGCATTTACTCTCCTTTAACCCTTCTAGAAGTTTCCTTGATGTAAATAGTGAATATTAAATGCATGGATGGGTTACCTAAGTTTTAGAGGCAAGTTGTTTTGACTGCCTATTATCTAGTGCTTAGTTTAGAATTAGTTCAAACTGCTCCTAGGAAGCTGAGCTCGACCCATAGAGGTGGGGAAAGGAGTTAGATGATCTATATTATGCCTTCTCTTACTCATTTTCATGGTTGGACTCTTGAGGGAGAAGCTCTATTGTATATTTTACTTGTATCTCTGCAATTTGAGGAAAAGGAAGGCCAGGGTTTTGCAGACATCATTGTGGATTCTTGTGGATTATTGTGTTGATGGTGTGTTTCCTACTTGTCATTGTAAGTGTTTTTATGTGTTCCATCTCTTATTCTATTGCTGCTAATTAAACAAAAGAAGTGATAAAGTTTGAATTCATGCATGCCATGCTCAGCTTTCAATTTTGTTTAATATTTATGTTTTCCACTGTCTAAAGAGGATTCAAAGTCATTGTTTGCCCTCTTTAGCTCCCTCTCTTTCTTCCTTTATCATCCATCTCAGCTTAAGGCATCAGCACAAACTCCTTCCTTGCCCCAAAGACCCACCTGCAAAAACTGAGCTCAATCCCCACACCCTGAATTGCACTCCCTCCAATTGCCACCAAAAACCCCAAAAACTTTAAATCAACCCTCCTTATCAGTTTACTAGCCTAATATCAGTGTTCCTAATTGGGTCAGCTCATCCTATTGAAAGATCTACCGAGTTTGACCGGAGAGAGCCTTCTCATACCCCGTAGGGCTAGCTACGAGGTGAAATGGTTTGATGTTGCCTTGAAGGTTTACCTTCCTCAGCTTAGGGTGAAATCTCAAGTGCTAACAAGCAGAGCGGATAAGGTCAACATCCTCTGCGCAAATTTTGAGGGGTGTCAGTCTCGGGGTGGATCTCGGGTCCAACTCTCTAGTGGCTAGCATGAAGGTTGATTGGATTGCTTGCGTGCAACGCAACTTGAAAAGAATTGCTTGGTGCTTATGTGCTCTTCTGGGTGGCTGTCGATCGAGTTGATGGCGGGGTGATGGTCCGGCTGTCAAAGGGGAGTTCGGTCATTAGAACTTCAACAAAATGACTAAGTGTGTGAATGCGTGAAAGATGCAAATGTGATCTTACAAACACACACCCACTTGACTTGACAACGAGACGACTCAAACCAAGCAGATACACATGTTCAACATGACTGACCGACGGTGCGAGTGAAAAGCATGACACTCGTGATTGATCGTTGATCGACCGTGATGATGCTTGTGTGACAGTGAATGTGACTCCGTGTGTGAGTGTGACAGATGCTTCCGTATCAAACATAACATGTACACACGAAGCAAAGACCTCGAGCATGACCAGAACATGGTTGCAAGCAAGACATTGACATCAACATGAAAAAAATTGGATGAAGTGAACAAGCAAGGTGGATGTGAAGAATCACATGAGCTCACTGAGTGAACCCGAGCGTGTGTAGTCATCAAGTGAAACTCTCAAGGGAGGCTTCGAAATTGGGTGCAGGACAAAATTTTGGAGGGTGGTTGTAGCCGCTACAACACTTGGTGACACACTGGTAGAACTCCAGCTTCTTTGTTTTGGTTCATTGCTGTAACAAGGCCTTGGTCTTTCGAGGAGTATTGAATCACTGTGTGGGTTGCTTTGGCTTCCTCGCTTACCACATGGACATACATGATTCACATTTTTCCAACTTAGTTAAATACAATCAAAATTTCAGCTTGATCACAATGTTTCGAATTCGGGAAGGGTAGTTTAGCTTCGCAAGTTGAAGATTTTTAGAGTATAAGTTTTCATCTCTGGTGTTGCTCCATTGCCAGCAGGCCTAGACAATACCCTGACGGAGTCACGCAGGAACACACACATTGCTCCAGTGCCAGCGAGCCTGGCCAGTACCCCGGTGGAGTTACATGCTTCACCTCTCTACCCAGGAAGCCTTTCTCTTCTTTCACCTTTGTATTTTTTCAAGAGGACTGTGCATAGGCACTTAGGCACTTATTTATTTTTTGTGGCGGAAGAGGGATCTTGACTTATTGAGAGCAGGAGAGGTTGTTCCTTCAAAGAAGCATGTAAGACCTCTGACATAGGTTTTCTCGTTTATATTTTCCCCTTCTCCATTTCTACTAGTTGTATGAGCTTGAACACATAGAGCATAAGGCTGAGTGAAGGCATGGGGCTTCCCAGTGTGGACACAAGTTCATGGTTGGACCAAAACTTCACTTGTAGACTGTTTTATTTTTCGTCAAGACTTCATTGGCCGAAGGTTATAACCAAGCATAGAGAAGATGAACACAAGACTAGCCAAGTGCTGCAGTGTCACAAGTCTCTTCAAATTTCAGCCACATACTCTATTCAAAATCCAGAACGTAGTAGTTGGAAACACTTATTTATGGAAAAAATAAATAGTAATATACCAAGCAAACAAAACAAACGTAAACAAAAATAGTAAGCAAAGAAAACAAAGATAATAAGCAAAGAAAACAAGGAAAAAACAACAAGAAGCAAGTAGACTATGCACATGGCACAGGCGCGACCTGACCTACTGAAAGTAATGCTTGAGATCTTGGACGTTGACAGAAAATTTGTCAACCCTCCCATCAAGTGATTGCATACGGCATGTGTGTGTGCCAATTTTCTCATGGACCAGCGTAAGTCCATCGGGTTTCACTACCGGAACCTGGTGTTATTCCAAAAGACCTTTAAGTGAAGTCGGCACCACTATTTCAGATACTGCGTGCAACATAGGCTCAGATGATGGCATGGGGTAGTTGTTTTTATTCCTGGAGTGGTTCAAGTTTCTGAAATCAATGCATAAGGGGATTTTCCCAAATTTATTACATGTGGAATTTAAATTAGAACCCAATTACGATGATGAAATTTGCAAGTAATCCAATCATCCAAAATGTTAGTCAATTTTTTTCTATATAAGGAGTTCAAACAACCTATGTGTTTTACCTGGCCTTTGCTGGAACAACTTGTCTCCTACTTTACCTGGAATTCTATGTTGAATTTCTCGCGTGTAGTGTGTACTCAAGTCATCATCTGCTTGTGTAGACACATCCCGGAAATGTTTGATCAAGCGGTCAAAGACTTGTCACTGCTGTGGTGGGTAGCTTGTACCGAGATTGGCTGCCTTCAAATCATGATCGGTTCCCAGGTTGCTGTGTTCGTTTCTAGTGGTGGACCTATGGGTTTTGTTGTTTCTTGGCCCTCGACAAAAGTTCTGCAAATCATATAGCTTGGTGAAGCAAATCACACCCTTGGGGGTGGGGTTGCCTTTCTTTCCCTCAACTGTAGTTTTCAGGGGCTGCTCGTGCTTACCTTCATCAGTCGTTATGTCCTTGAAAGCATCAACAATGTCTGCGGGATGTAGTATCACTTTGGATGTGACCATGTTGAGGCTGATGGTCCTTTGTAAGATCAACACAAGTGCTTCATACTCAACAACGTTGTTTGTGCACTCGAACTTCAAACAACTTGAAATCATGCATTTTTTGTTATTTTGGGCGACTGAGATACACCCGGTCCTTGAGAGGTCATGTGCCTTTGATTTGTCAAAATCCATGGCCCACATCTTATCTGTACAAGGACCATTTGGCATGTTAGTACTGCTGCTTCTACTGTTGCTACTGCTACTACTACTATTGGTACAATGCACTATACATGTTTCATTACCATCAGTTGGGCAAGGAAGGAATCCCAATTGCGTGTCTGGTGGGGTTGGAGCTGGCTGTGTAGGATAACACCCTAATGTCGTTTTCATGAGGCAGTTGCTGAACATGAGTTCTGCGAAGGCCAACAATTCATTCCCACCATTAAGGGGAGTAACATTATGCTTCATATACCTCTTAGATAGTACCCAAATTTGGTTGCATTTGTCCTTGTACGGAAGCCACATATGGGACCAGTTTGTAGCAAAACATCCGTCAAGCTTGCTAGACCAGTCTCTGCTGAGTAGTAGACTATATGCTTCAGGTATATCCAAAACAACTATGTTGATGAATTGGTGGACTCGACTATCATGATATAGTCAGATGATCATGTCTTGCAATTCACTAATGGCTGGTACCAATGTTCAATCGAGTTGAATGATTTGCACGGATGTTTTGCTTCATTGTGCATTGATTTGTTTTGCAATGGAGAGTGGCATGACATTGGCGGCCATGCCAGAAAAAACCAAGAAGTTGTGGACATTGTAGTTAAATATTTCAAAGGATAGCAGGAATGGATGGAAACCTAAGTTTTCTTCTTCCATCCAGAGCATGTTAAGCATGGTAGAAAGTGATACGGGAGGTGTGATTGTTCCCTCCCTGGTAGAGGTTGCGCTGTTCGTTGCTGTCTGTCTCAATGCGTGCATCAGGATGTCTTGTTGACTCTGGATCTTAGCTAACTCGAACAAACTGATGTTCGCCTGATTTTTCTTCATGTCATCGACAATGTTGTAGTCCAAAGGGGGCAAAGTCACTGAGGTGTCCGGGGTAGAACGAATATTTATGTTGTCCGGTGGAGTGTTTTTCAGTTTGCTGCTCATGGAGGTACTCTTGTCCACCACAGTCTTCCTGGACTTGTTTTGTGTTTTCTTCTTTGGGGTGGCCAGTGGATTGGACTTCCTCATCAACAATCTCATCTTGTCTTGCATTTCCCCAAGTGTGGGGGGAGCCCCTTTAATCCTAAGATTGTAACAGTCAGTTTTCTTTTGGGGCTGCTTCTTGGTATTCGTCTTTGACATCGTTCGTAAGCACTAATACACATTCACGACATGCCTAGAGCTTGATGGCTCATCAGGTGCAACCTCTTCATCATCATCATTGTCTTCTGGCTGCGCCTGCATATTGCTTTCCACATTGAGTGTATGACTGTAGAAAGAGCTTACGACTCGCTTCCAGTCTGAACAAGAGTTCTCAAGGTGTTGTTATTCATGGTGTTACACAACATTTTGTCACTGTCCTTGTGCTCCTCGTTCCTTGATCCTGGAGGACCTCTAAAGTGAACTCTACATGCTTTTCCTTCATGAAGAAACTCCCATTGTGTCCCTCTTCATGAGCAAAATAATTCCCTTTTGCACCATTTCCCCTAAAACTTCTATTTCACCCAATTTACAAGACTGTTGCTAATGGCCCTTATCTTCCCCACTCCAATGTGCAGGGATTAGAATTGTCCCTAGCGCCGACTGGAGCCACTGAGCTGTGTTCCAGTCATAGTGGTCCTGTTATGGAAAGTTTTTTAAATTAAGAGCCAAAGCTTCCAGTTCTAGAAGCTTCATAATAGAAGTCTGATAAATGGTTTGGCTAGATGGGGTTGACGATGTCAGTTTGGGCTCCTTTCCCCTATAATGATGGAACTACCTCAAGAGATAAGACCTTCTCTCATGAGAAGAGGATCCATCTCCCATCCATTCATGCTATATAAACCTCCATTTTTCAAAAGCACAAGCTAGTGTTGTAGTGTTAATGTTGGTGTGCTAGTGCTATTTTATTTTGGAGTAAACAACAAGCTATTCATAGTTGTAGCTATCTAGTTGTGTGAGGGAGAAGTGTGATTTTGGTTTGGAGTGAAGCCTAAAGGGAATAGCCTTAAAACTATTTTTGATTGAGGCCATCATGGGATGCTAGTAGAAGTGTGTGGGAACCTGGTCTTGTTAGAGGAGAACAACAACGTCAAGGCAATGGTTGTAATCTCTTCTTGATTCAATATATATGCAACTATCGACTAATTTCATACATGATTTTTCATCTTACATATTCATGGATTAATGTTTCTTGACTTGTTAAGTAGGTTGAATTACAATTTGTCTATTATCACGGTTATTGTTTGCTGTTGTTTACTTGTTTTAGGTGCTTGAAGAAGGAAGCGAGAGATAGCTAGAGCGAGCAAGCAAGGACATCATTAAATGGGATAAGCGTACTAAAAGGTAGGCCCTCTTAATTGGTTCTAACCTAAGGAAATATTCCATAGAATGTATTAGTTGTGGCTAGACCCATTATCGAGCTAGAGGAATTTGTTTGTGTCCGAACTTATAATTTTACTTCACCATAAATTGGCGACTCCACTGGGGACACCATCCTTTTGTTTGTCTTGGATTTCATGATTTCGTGTGAACTTTTCTAGTTCCACTTTTTCCCTTTGGTTCTGTTTCTTTTCTCCTGCTTACTGGCCTGAGTTTGAAATTCATAGTAGCAGATTTGGTCTCTATTTCATTTTTTTTTCTTGGCTCCCTTGATTAGCACATTTAATCGACTGACAGTCGCGCTGATTAGCGCGATTTGCTGAGAAATAGTTGTGCCAACCAGCCTCTGGCGCTTGTTTTCAGTTAGGCATGTATGTTTTAACCATGTACATAAATTACCTGCATACGAATTCTAAAACAAACAGAAAATAAACAATGTGAGAGCATAAAACACATATACACTGAGATTTTCCCCTGGATCCCAAAACCGGGACTACCAACTTGATTTTTCATTATGTTCCTTTTAATGTTACAATACATATTTATACATGTCGAAGCATCCAATACCATGGACCGAAAACCATCACGTCCAATACCATGGACCGAAAACCATCGCGTCCAATACCATGGACCGAAAACCATCGCGTCCAAAAAACATGTGCGAAAATCATGCACAAAACCATAGGTGGGTCCGGCCAACCTAACATAGGGTCCAAAACCAAAATTTTCTGGGGTGCTACCCCGGACCCCATAAATTGGGGTTACGGGTGCCCTTCAAATCCCCTGTTAACTACGTGGAAAGAATATAACACAACCCAACATTCTCCCACTTGTTGTTTTCTTTCCACAGGGGGCCATAAGAGAGCTTAGTCATTTTTCCACCCCTGAAATGCCCATTGTCTCTCTGCACCAAGAGAACTTCTCAGAGCTCATATATTTTGTTAATGCATTTGCACTATTCTTCAAAGTGTCCACCTTTACCAGCAACACCTTTTTGTCTTCTATCATATCCCTCAAAAAGTGATACTGAACATTAATGTATTTTGTCTTTGAATGATAAGTAGGGTTCTTTGCCAAGAAAATTGCACTTTGGCTGTCACAATATATCGTTATAGCTTCCTGTACTAACCCCATACTTGAACACAATCTTTGCAACCAAACTACTTCCTTGCTTACATGAGTGGTTTCCATGTATTCTGCCTCTGTAGTTGATAGTGCCACTACAGATTGTTTCTTACTCATCCAACTGACTGCACCTCCAAATAGGCTAAACACATACCCACTTGTAGATCTTCTCTGATCCAGATCTCCAGCCCAGTCTGCATCAACAAAGCCATGGATATCCAACACTCTGTCCAATCCTGGTCTTCCTTGGTAGCACAAACCATAATCACTAGTGCCATGCAAATACCTGAAAACCTGCTTCACTACTATCCAATGCTCCTTTCCTGGTTTTGACATAAACCTGCTCAATACTTCCACTGCATGTGCAATTGGTCTAGTACAGACCATTGCATACATCAGGCTACCGATTGCACTTTCATATGGAACACGGGACATGTCCTCTTCCTCTTCTTGTGTCTTGGGACATTGTTCAGCAGATAACCTCACACCTACAGGAATAGGAACCTTCACTGGTTTACTATCCTGAATATTAAACCTCTGCAATATTGTCTCGACATAATTCCTCTGGTTTAACCAGAGCTTCCTCTTTGCCCGATCTCTTTTAATTTCCATGCCCAAAATATAGTTTGTAGCACCAAGATCTTTCATGTTGAATTTGGGGGACAATTGGGTCTTCAAATCCTAGATAACGTCTTTGAAATTTCCAACAAGCAACATATCATCCACATACAAGACCAGATAAATAACACGGTCACCAATTAATTTAAAATACACACAATGATCTGATTTGCTTCTGGTGAAGCCAAGTCCCCATATAAATGTATCAAATTTCCGATACCACATCCTTGGTGACTGTTTTAACCCATACAAAGACTTCTTTAACTTGCATGCCAGTTATTTCTTACCCTTCACCGCAAAGCCTTTAGGTTGCTTCATGTAGATCTCCTCTTCTAGATCCCCATGAAGAAATGTTGTCTTCACATCCATCTATTCTACCTCAAAATCAAAATCAGCAGCAACAGATAAAAGTAATCTAATAGAAGTTACCTTGGCAATAGGAGAAAAAATATCACCAAAATCAATTCCCGACACCTGGGAACAACCTTTTGCTACCAACCAAGCTTTGTATTTCTCCACTTTTCCTTCTACATTTGTCTTCTTTTTGAACACCCATTTCCTGCCAATGGGTCTCCTTCTAGCCAGCAACTCCACCAGATCCCAAGCCTCATTTTTGTGCAAAGATGCCATTTCATCAACCATGGCCTCTTTCTAGAGTTTTCCATCCTCTGAATCCACTGCTTCCTTCACAGTTCTAGGATCATCATCAGTAACAGACAAAGAAAAATTTGAATAGAAAGCAGATGGACTATACCTTTCTGGTTGCCTTCTTTCTCAAACTGATCTTCTCACAGCCGGAGTGTGTGGCTCTCCATCTTCTGATTCCTCCTCTGCTGTAGAGTCCGATTCTTCCTCCTTTAGCTCAAACTCTATCTTTTCAGGTTCCTTTGTTTGGACTTCATGTTTAATAACATCTTTCACCTCTCTGAAGACCACATCTCGATTGTACATAACCTTCCTTGTTACTGGGTTCCAAAGCTTATAACCCTTTAAGCCATCCTTATACCCAATAAAGACACACTTTTCAGATTTACTATCCAACTTTGTTCTTTTCTCCTTTGGAACATGTACATATGCATCACATCCAAATACCCTTAGATGTGAAAGAGAGGGTTTCTTACCAGTCCATACCTCTTGTGGAGTCTTATCCTCCAACACTGATGAAGGTGACCTGTTGACCAGGTAACATGCAGTATCCACCGCCTCTGCCCATAATTCCTGCCCTAACCTGGCACCACTGAGCATGCTTCTTGCCCTTTCCATCAACGTTTTTTTCATTCTTTCTGCAACTCCATTTTGCTGAGGTGTATATGGAGTAGTATTCTGCTGTGATATACCACACTTCTTATATAATTCTTCAAATTCCTTGTTGCAAAACTCTCCACCATTATCTGTCCTCAGCACCTTTATCTTTTTCTCTGTCTGGTTTTCCACCAGAGCCTTAAATTTTTTAAACCTATCAAAGACTTCAGATTTCTTCTTAAGGAAATATATCCATGCATTCCTTGAGAAGTCATCTATAAATGATACATAGTACACAGACTTACCCAGTGATGGAACCTTCATAGGTCCAAACACATCACTGTGCACAAGGTCTAATATCTGTTTCACCCTCTTACCACCAGAGGGGAAACTCACCTGATTCTGCTTCCCATATACACAATTTTCACAGAAATCAAAATCTAGAGAGCTATTACTCATACCTTCTACCATACCTTTACCATGAAGCATTCGAAGGTCCTTCTCTCCAATATGTCCAAGCCTTTGATGCCAAAGCATGGTCTTCTCTCTAGAGACCACTAGATTTTCTGCTCCACTTTTAGGAACCATAGAACTATTGCACCCATCAATAACAATGCTACCTTGTAGCTTGTACAGAGTTCCAATCCAAACTCCCTGCATCAATACCAGTGCTCCCCGAACCATTTTGCAGGTATCCTTCTTGAACACTGTTTTTACACCTGCATCATCCAGCTTGCTTACAGAAATCATATTTCTGGTTAATGCAGGAATATGTAGAACACTTGGAAGCATTCTAACCTTTCCACCTTGCAACTTCAACTTTACTTTTCCACGACCAATGATTCTAGCCTTCCTGTCATCCCCCAAGAAGACATCACCACCATCATATTTCTCATACTCCCAGAACCACTCTCTATGGGGAGTGAAGTGAAAGGATTCACTTGAGTCAATCAACCATGCCTCATGATCTACATGTGTACTTGAAGAAGCCAAGTACACATCCCCACCTTCATCTGAGGTGGTTTTTGCCTCTGCAGAAGGAGCCTCATCAGATCCCTTTCCTTTGTCAGGATCTTTAGATTTATAGTCCTTTTGAAGTGGCCTTCCTTTCCGCATTTCCAACACACCACCTTTACAGATTTTCCTGGAGATTTAGATCTCCCTCTGGACTTAGATCTCCCACACGATGAATTATTTTTGTTTTTGTTCTGGGACCGTCCTTGTACAGACAAGGCATCACCATTCTGGCTCTCCATATTTTTCCATCTCATCTCCTCCATCAGCAAGGCTAAGACTATTTCATCAAACTGCAAGGCAGTTGCATTGCTACCTATTGCAATAACCAGACTATCCCACGAATTTGATAGAAAACACAACAAACTGATGCACTTATCTTCATCTGAAATTTTAATATCAACAGATGCTAATTGACTTACCACAGTATTAAATGCATTCAGATGCTCTGTCACTAAGTCTCCATCTTTCATCCTCAGGTTATACAACTTTTTCCGTAGGAACAATTTATTCACCAGAGACTTAGATTGGTACAAAGTCCCTAACTTGTCCCACAAAGCCTTCGCCGTAGCTTCCCTTGATACATTCAGCAATACTGAATCTGAGACACACAATCGTATTGTGCTCTTTACCTTCTGATCCAAATTCTTCCATTCTTCATCAGACACTCCCATTGGTTTAGTACTCAGATCTACCGCGATCCACTGATTTTATCCACCAACAGATCCTCCATCTTGAGTTTCCACAACTCAAAACTCTGACCATTAAGTTTCTCGATCTTTATCTTTCCACTGCTCGCCATCTTCTTTCACCACCAGAATCAATCTCGCAGATCTCCCACTGAATAGGGTCTACCATAGGCCCGAGCGAAACCCCTCAGCAACAAAGGCGTCCCCTTGAAGCCAAATCTGATCTGATACCAAATGTAGGTTTTAACCCCGTACAGAAATTACCTACATATGAATTCTAAAACACACAGAAAATAAAGAATGCGAGAGCATAAAACACATATACACAAAGATTTTCCCCTAGATCCCATAACTGGGATTACCATCTTGATTTTTCATTATGTTCCCTTCAATGTTACAATACATATTTATACATGTTGAAGCATCCAATACCATGGACCCAAAACCATCGTGTCTAAAAAACATGTGCGAAAATCATGCACAAAACCATAGGTGGGTCCGCCCAACCTAACATAGGGTCCAAAACCAAAATTTTCTAGGGCGCTACCCAGACCCCATAAAGTGGGGTTAAGGGTGCCCTTCAAACCCCCTGTTAACTACGTGGAAAGAATATAACACAACCCAACAAGGCAGTCGCTCTGATCCTTGTAAGTGAAGATTAGGGTTTGTCCCCAATCTTGGCCAGTGTGTTTTTCTCTCATGATTTCGACCCCGTAAGCCTTTTAGACCGTTTTCTCCCTAACTAGAAAGCTTCATTTAGCTTGCTTTGTGTGCTTGCTTGGTTTAACCCACCATTTGATGTGTTAAGTCTGGCCCTATGTGAAGTTCTTTTTCATTTTTTCTTTGAATCCCTCGATCATCGCTATTTTTGGCCAAACAGTCACATCGATCAGGCCTATCAGCACTAGTTTTAGCTTGAAATTCGTGCTGGTCGTGCCGATCAGTGCTACGTTTAGCCCAAAAGTCACTCTAGTCTCTGAATTAAGAAAAAAACAGAATTTCTCCCATTCCAATGCCAATGTGTCTTGACCCTCGGACTCTCTTCTTCCTCCCGGAAGTGACTAGGATGCTTTGTTTGCTTCATTTTCAATTGAATGAGTGAAAGAGTCTTATTTGTTCTCTTATTTCGAGTGTCTGTTTTCTCATTCCAAGCATAGATTACATTGCTTGGTTTGTTGATTGAAGCTTTTACGTGTTTGGTCTATTCGATTCAGGGAAGAAATTGCTTTAGGTTTCATTTATCATGCTTTGGATTTGATTGATGCTTGTTTGTTCAAAACTGTGAAATTTTCATTAAAGTGCTTTATGTAAAAGATTCATTTTGCATTTTATGAAAAGAAGAACATCATTCTAGTTTACCTAAGCAAAAATATTGCATTATTGGCGTTATTGAGAAGCTAGAATTGCATCATCATAAGCATTGGAAATGAAATGAAACTTCTTATGTTGTTATAGGAAGATTAAGTGCATTTAGGACATGCATAAGTGAAAGTTTTCATTATTTGATTGTTGCATTGATCGTGTGCTCTCTATCCCTCAATTAGTGTTAACTTCATCGAAGAAATATCTATTTTCTCATATAGCTCCATGTAGGAGTTTTGTCAAATGACAATGGTAGGGCCTTGTAATTGAAACCTAATTCAAGATCAACCGTTAAAATCTATTGAATTAACCTAAGGAAGCATTGAAAATTAACGCTCACATTTAGTGGTCTAGGCTAAAGACGTGTTCCAACGTCTTTAAACCTAGCAGATGTCATTTTCTTCAGCACTAGACAGTACTAGTATGGACTTGTGCTCCCCGTACCGTTGTGTATATAAAAGGAGACCCCACTAGGTTTGCAATCCTTTATCCGTTGGAAGCCGAGTTTTTCACCTTGTAAACGTGATACACTAAACACATCATTCAGGGAGATTGCCTACCCGTACTTCTCGGTTTGCGAGAAGGTATTCTGCACTTCACAATCAGCTGGTAATCCTTTTGCCTAGATTATCCCGAGAAGTCATTTTGATATTTTTGACTCTTTAAATTTAAAATATCATCAAGCATTTGTACTTTCAAGCTCGTTAACTCCGAAAGCGGCTAGAGTCATCTTTCGTCCTTTTCTTGACTCTTAAAACATGAAAAGGCAAAGTTTTGTTTTAGTGTTCTAAAATTAACTTCCCATGAAATATTCCTGGTAAAAGTTATCTTCCTTAGTAATTATTTAGGGTCGATTCCAATGGAAACATTTCCAGAGTCCATCAGTCAAGGACTCCCCTCAGATTGAAATCCTGGTCCTTTTCCTTCTTTTGGAAATGCTGGTGCTCCTTATATGGCAACGTTGTCCCTCCTTGGGTTAACCATTGGTATACATGTCTAGTTATTTTTGACCTCGGCGATCCCAATTGTCCCAACTCCTTCCTCACCATCTCCTTCATTTAAATCACATCACGTTGATTCTAAGGTTGACCTCTCCCCTTCTTCCCCTGTTTCTTCCTCTTCTTCTTCTACTTCGCCTAGTGAAAGTTTGAAATCCAGTAACCAGGAGGCTAAGAAGAACAAGAAGAAGATGAAGAAGAAGAAGTCAGATAAGCGAGAGGCCAACCTTGCAGCTATTACTCCAAATGCACCCGCCATTGACAAACCTTCCGAGCCTCCTTTACATAAAGTAAAATTCGCTTGCAGGCTGTGTAAGGGTGACCATCTCCTTCAACATTATCTTAGCATTCCAAGAGTCTTAGAGGTATGGTCTCAAGACCTAAATCGACCATCCCAATCGACCTGTGGAGATCATGTCGATGCTACACACTCGGTTAGCGATGGTAAGAAGAAAGGGAAGATTAGATTCCCCTGTAGGTTATGTGAAGGAGAGCATCTTCTTCACCTTTGTCCTCTTATGGATAAAGCTTCCAAAGTTTTGGAAAACCTTACAACTCCTCAACCTCAACTTCCTGTTAGTTATCATAGGCTTTCTTCTGACCCTCTCCTGGTTGGTAAAGAGATTGAATTGGATTCATCTCTTGTCCGTCCTGCTCTTCTTGAGCGAGACTCTCTTGTGTCTGTTCTCGACCAACCATTGGTCGAAAAGAGTGTCGACTTGGTTCCACCACCAGTTGCTCACTCTGTTCTGGAAGAGAGTGGTGATCATACTGCTCATGTTCTTCTCGTCTCCTCAGATTCTCATGAATTGAAGCGTGACCCTCTTGTCTTGGTTATTCAGGAGAGTCCTTCTCATATTCCTGTTCAACATGGGGGCAATCATATGATACCCCCACCAAGTAGTTCTATCGTCTCTTTCGATTGGGGTCCATTGACTGCTTTCCGCCTCCCATCTTATGTGCCTTTCCAGATCTCAGTACAAGCCTATAATATGGTAGTACATGGCACTATCTTAGATGAAGGTGTGTCTGTCAGCATCATGTCTTCTACTACTTGGAAAGCTTTGGGCTCCCCACATCTTGTGCCTGTCACTTAAAATCTGTTGGCTTTCAATAGAGGGACTAGTCAACCCTTAGGGGTCCTTCCGAAGTTCCCTATTACTTTGGGAGCAAAAATCGTCTATATAGACGTGATGGTAGTCCAAGGTCCATTATATTTCAATCTTCTCCTTGGATGCGACTATGTTTATGTCATGGGAGATCTTGTTTCTTCACTTTTCTGTGTGGTTTGTTTTCAACACGAAGGGAGAATTATGACTATTGATAAAATGTCGTTCATTTGTCACCAGAAGCCTCCTTTGCAACCATCGTCCCCTACCGGCTCTTGTTTGCAAGCAGTATCTTCCCAGCCATAGGTCAATTATGTGGCTACTCATTCCATCTCCGCATCTATTGATGATCACATAGATGGTATAGTACATTATGTATTGGGGGCATTGGAACCCGATCTGTCTTTGGTAACAAATGACATGTATTCCTCTCGGAGCGTGGTTCTTCCATCTAGTGAAGACCTCTTGGGAGCCATGTTCTAGTATGGTCCATGAACAAATGAATGAAGATAATTCCTAGTCTTGTGTCAACCTCATTAAAAAATGAAACAAAGGTCATGAGCATAGTTGTTCGTCTTGTGTCAAACTCGTTAAAACATGAAACAAGGGTCTGAGGATAATTTCTTCTTGTATCTACCTTGTTAAAAAATGAAACAAATGTCTGAGGATATTTCTTTTACCGTGTCAACCTCATTAAAAAATGAAGCGACTCCCTTTTCCAAATCGAGCCTTTGATTATGATCTCGTAAAATCCCAGTTGAGTCTTTTCTAGATCTCACAAATGAACCTTCATTCCATCCACCTAGTTGAATGAAATGAAGCTTCGGGGGCATGTACCTTGATTGAGTCATTATGTTGGGGGCATGCAAACTTATCTCAAGCATAGTTTTTTTGTTTCAAGTTTGTGTAAACATGAAGTCGAATTCAAGCAGAGTTCCCCATGGTTCAAGCTTGTATAAAAATGAACCTATTCCCGATTTACATCTCGTGATTACCATTTTAATTAGTTGATTTCTGCTAGATGAGCCTTGGTGTTTTTATTTCCGTTGTCACCATTTCTTTGGCTGAAACTAGTTGCTACCCTTTATACCACTCGTTCCTCCGGGACGAGTCACCTTTAAGCTCTTTTTTGCCTCGTAAAAGATGAAAAGATTGCCGAGTATTTTTTCCCTTTTGACTCGTAGAGGAGACTAAAATGGGGGGTCCGCTTTCAAGCTCTTTTCTGATCCTTTAAAAAAGAAAAGATAGCCGAGCCCTTGTTGTTTCGAACATGTTAACAGATGAAAATGTCGTGCGCCCAGTATAAGTTTACCCTTTTTCGAGCTGGGAGGCACTATTTACGAAAAATGTACTCCTTGATTGAAATGGTCAAGTGGTTCTCTCGGGTATCGTTTTCTACCTTTTCGGGCTTGACAAACACAAATGTATGAAAAGGGACCATGTGGAGTTTTCTTTTACGCGTCTTTTTCAAAATCTCTAAACATGAAAAAGATACCAAGTTACACCTTTGTCAGACTCATTAAAATATCAAACGACATCGGATTCATCGTCATGATGAACATAAGCTTCTCCTTCCTAGGGCTCGTTAAACTTACTAGGTTGGATTTGTCCGAAGGATGAACTTACAGTGAAAGCATATTCTACCCCCTTTAAGCTTGTGATTAAAACATAATTGGGGTGCCTGCCAGAAATGGTGGGGGAAAATTTGGAAATCTAATCAGTTGTGTTGGCAGCTCACTCTTGAACATGACACTTTCTACTTCGTGTCGGGTTGGGATATCCTCCTTTATATCGTTGACCTTCCTGGGTTGGGCGATTCATTTTTTCCTTCCATTTTATCTCTGCCACGTCATCATGACCACCGATCCTATGTATCCAAAAGCTGACAAACTTCCAGTTGTGTCACCGATATGTTCAAGAGTTGTCCTTCTGCAGTTAAATTTTCCTCTGATTCTCTATATCACCCAAAATCATTTTACATCCTTTTGTCTCCTGTCGATGATGTGGGAAACATTATTGCCCTCCTTCGACATGGTCACTTCATGTCGACTTCAGCTCATTATTTGGGAAGTTAACCGAGAGACTCCCTTCCAGTACCTTAGAGCTTGCATGCCCTAATGGCAAGTTCTTCACACTCGATAACAAGTTCACATCATTGGCTTTCAATCGAGTGATTTCATGGGTGTTCGAATTTAGTTCCTTTATTCACATTCCGTGGATTGTGTTGATAGTACCTTGAGGACCATTGTCATTATTGGTGGTTTCTCTTGCGCTTGTTAACAATTTACATCATTGATTGGTAATCAAGTGCCTTTCTAGCATGTTTGACGCCAACACATATATTCACATGTTGAATTTGTACTTTGATCGGGTCGTGTTGGAGCGCAAGACCCTGGGCTCAGATCACAAAAGTCCAGGCTACGAAGTGATGTGACATGGTTATGTTGATATACATGTCTCTTTCAGATGGATGGTTGCGACCATACCATGAGTTATCATATGTGATCCTTCTCATTATTTGATGGCCGCGACCATACCTTGGTTTCATTATGATCCTCTTTAACAGATGATTGCACCCATACTCGAATCCGTTTACATGATCATTCTCTAGATGGCTGTGTCCATGCCATGATTCATGTATCATTTGAGAGAGTTCTGAGTTATGTATATGTATCTGTACTTGATTGCAGGTTTTCTGACGTCAGAACACGGTTCCCCACACTGATTCATAAAGCATTTCATCCCTCACTCTAGTTCGACCTTCACACTTTAGGGGCCATCTGTTACACAACATTTTGTCACTGTCCCTGTACTCCCTGTTCCTTGATCCCGGAGGACCTATGCAGTGAACTCTATATGCTTTCCCTTCATGAAGAAACTCCCATTGTGTCCCTCTTCATGAGTAGAACAATTCCCTTTTGCACCATTTCCCCTGAAACTTCTGTTTCACCCAGTTTACAAGACCGATACTAATGGCCCTTGTCTTCCCCACATTGATGTGCAAAGATTAGCATTGTCCCTAGCATCGACCAGAGTGACTGAGCTGTGTTCTAGTCGTAGCAGTACTGTTATGGAAAGTTTTTTAAACTAAGAGCCGAAGCTTCCAGTTCTAGAAGCTTCGTAACGAAAGTCTGGTAAATGGTTTGGCCGGATGGGGTCAAGGATGTCAGTTTGGGCTCCTTTCCCCTATAATGATGGAACTACCCAAGAGATAAGACCTTATCCAATGAGAAGAGGATCCATCTCCCATCAATTCATGCTATATAAACCTCCATTTTTCAAAAGCACAAGCTAGTGTTAATGTTGGTGTGCTAGTGATATTTTGGTTTGGAGTAAACAACAAGCTATTCATAGTTGTAGCTATCTAGATGTGTGTGGGAGAAGTGTGATTTTGGTTTGGAGTGAAGCCTAGAGGGAAGAGCCTTAAAACTATTTTTGATTGAGGCAATCATGGGATGCTAGCAGAAGTGTGTGGAAACCTGGTCTTATTAAAGGAGAAAAACAACATCAAGACAATGGCTGTAATGTCTTCTTGATTCAATATATATGAAACTATCGACTGATTTCTTACATGATTTGTCATCTTACATATTCATGGATTAATGTTTCTTGACTTGTTAATAGGTTGAATTACAATTTTTTTATTATCACATTTGTTGTTTGTTGTTGTTTACTTGTTTTAGGTGCTTGAAGAAGGAAGCGAGATATAGCTGGAGCGAGCAAGCAAGGACATCATCAAACGGGATAAGCATACTAAGAGGTGGGCCCTCTTAATTGGTTCTAACCTAAGGAAATTTTCCATAGAATGTATCAGTTGTGGGTGGCTGGACCCATTATTGGGCTAGAGGAATTTATTTGTGTCCGCACTTATAATTTTACTTCAGCACACATGGAAAGAATAACACTCAGGATTTGCACACTGTTCGACCTAGAACACATGTTTTTTGCGTAGTTTTTGGAGAGAACCGGTTGCTGCTTGATGAGATGCTCACCTGTATCTACCTGGGTAGATGGCTGCTTGCAGATGTATCCATTTTCCATTGTTTAAGCTAGGAGACTTTTGTTGTCAAGTTCTTGATGAGGCGAGTGAGGGTTTCAATGTCAGTTGCTTCCTTATCTCTACCCTTGCTCACCATTGCTTGGGACTTCCTGCTTGCGTCTTTGGAGTCCTTTGTTGGTTCATCATCCTTGATGACTCCAATTGCACGCAGGTATTTCTCAACAACAATAGCCTTCACAACTTTGTAAGAGTTTTGGTTTCACAACTCGCTTGACGAACTGTGCAATGCTGGTTGGCAGTGTGGATGTGTAGTAATAAGGAGTGATGGAGTCATGAGGTTTAGTGTCCACTAAAAACTTGTTCAATATGCATGTAAACCTCTCATTGAAGTCTTTCACTTTCTCTTTTCCCTCCATCTTGAGGCTTCCCAATTATTTAATAGCATGGCTGGGGTCTTGTCATCAGCAAACTTTTCAAGGAACATGCATTTGAATGCACCCAAGTTCTGTATAGAGTTTGGTGGAAGGCTACGATACCATGCAGATATGCAATTGCCCAACGTACATGGGAACAATATACATGCTACGTCATCATACCGTACATCAAGGGTTTGCAGCTATAGGTGGAAGTTGTCCAAGTAGTCTTCTGCCTTCACTGTGCTATCAGGGTTGAACGTGATGTTCATTCTCTATGCTCGTTTTGGCATCTTGTGCATAACAACTGGGAGAGCCAGTGGTCCCTGAGTCATCCATTAAATATTTGGGTCATCCATTTCTTCTTCTTCTTCTTCGTCCTCCTCCTCTCTTTCAAAATACGATGGTTTCGGCTCTGAGTCCATTGGTTCGTCTCCACCTCTACCTCCTTTGATGCCTTCCACTCTACCCCCTGTACTGAAGTTTGATCCCAAGATCACAAGGGTGTCTTGTTCACCTTGCCGGAAGGCTAGAGGTTCCTCTCTGTCTTCAATAGCTTCTACCAGAGCTTCAAGTGTGGCGAGGAATGCTTCTTCCACCCATGATACAATAGCTTCTGTAGGAGTGGCTTTTGGCTTTCTTGAGGCATATGGAACATGATGTATGCCAGGGATCAGTCTGACTGCTTTCACGAACTAGCGGGCGATGGGACGGATGGAGTGAAGGTGTTGATACAAAATCTCATGTTCAATCCTGGGACGTGAGGAGTAACCAACTACAGAGTTGCGTGTAAGTGAGAGGGAGTGCGAGTTACTGCCTTGACTAGATGGTTGATGAATGAGTGTGAGAGGATGTTCAACCATATACAACTGGCTTCCCTCCTTCTAGCACCAGAAATGTTGACAGTGCTGGACCTGCCAACATTCGGGCGATCACCCCGGTATGAAGTCCCAACTAGACCTCACACCATTTGGTGTGGGGGTCCCATCTGGTATGAAGGCCTGATTGCCATTTTCTTAAGGATTTTCCTTAACTCTTGCTCATCAGCACAGGAGAGTGGTCTTATTTGTCTTTGAGAAGTGAGGTTTGCATGCTTGGTGATTGCTAGTGTTACTTGTGTCAATGGTTCTTTCACTATAGAGGGAGAGGCTGAAAGTGAGTCCCAAGTCAATTTGGAGGAAGCTCCAACTCTGCTAGGAACACACAGCAGAACAGGACATGCACAAATTTTGGAGGAGCAGTCCACACGGATGCGGCAGTCACAACACACAAGGGAAGATTACATGTACAACACTCAGTGGATGAGTTCGCATGAGTGAAACAGTTGTTATAGCAAGTTTTATGTGAAAGGTCTGCCTGATGTCTAGGGAGATAGCCACCATAGGTGAGACAACTATAACAACATATACAAAACATTTTCATTAACATGTTATGCATTACAATAAGTGAAATAAGTTCAAGCGTTCAACACAGGTTAAAGCAACATACATTACAAGTGTTCAAGATTAGTCTTACAACAGTTACAATACATGTGTGAAAACATGCTAGCTGTAGAAATTTTGAATATTAAACACATATTCAATAGAGATTATCCTGATTATACACTATTGTGGAATACATGCATAATACATAACCTCCTCTATGTTGATCATCAATTTGTAGAAGCAGAAACAATAAAATGCGCACATAGAAGCATCAATCACACATATCAACACAATATTTTCTCGGGGAAAGCATCTCGCTAAAAACCCCAACTATCTGTATATTATATTGATTGAGAACATGTAACAAAAATAGTACAATATTCCTCACAAGTACTCAGTATTGTCTCCACCTGTTACACACAATACAACTCAGATCTGATCTCCAAACCTCCTCCGCTACTTGCCTGCCTCCGCTGCACAATACCTGTTGAGAATGAATGAGAATGGCTGATCCAAACTTGTTTTTTTACCTTGTGAAAGTCACCCACACTGGGAATCACGTGAGCACAGGCTATATTACTGGGCAATCTCATGGGCATACTCAATACATTGCTTGTGCAAAGTCTCATGCACAACTATAGTCACAACTGATATAAATCTCAACCTCTAACACCTGTCTCCACTGAACTGTACATGCACTGAGTTAACTGATGTATTCTTCAGTTGCATTATGAGTTAATAATTAGTGAATTAATTAATATTTAATTCACACAACTCATCACTTAGTCTATTGATTAGTTAGACTAAATACAACTAGTTCAACTAAGTCAAACTGAACAGAACTCCATCAACTCCACATCCAACTCCACAGAACTCAACCACATGAGTTCTAACTAATGTCATGCACGCAATAGCTCAACTGACTCATAAGAAAAATGTATTTCCTTCTGACAGCTGCATTTGCCACATCTGTAGCTCAAACTAAAGTTCTCTAAGAGAATAAGATAAATTTTATAGTCTAAATATTATTATGAGACAATAATATTTGACTTTTCTATTTTTGACTAGCAGTCTAAAAATAGACTCTGACCACTCCTGCTGTGATCACTTCTGCTGTGATCCAAAAATAGACTTTGCACCATAATTTGCCTGCGGGCCCACTTAGTGAAGGCGACTCCTTTCCACTAAGCTCCATCATCTTGTTGCATTCTCAACAAGCATTTCTTGTTGCACACTTTTCAACACTAGCATGTTAGCAGGCTTCTAAATTAAGCAAAAGTTCCAGGAAACATCGTTACACCATACATCACTAAACCCGTGCGTGGGGCATTGGAGCCACTACTTACTCCTCAAAGAAAAGATTATAGACTCTCTTGGCTATGAGGGAGGAACTGAGGTGAAAAGTCCTTTGCATGTACAAATGAGGGGGTATTTATAGCCAAGGGTGAAACTGAACTGTGTGGCTGTTCGACTACCCTCATCACTGTTTGACTTCCATGACTTTTTCGACTTCACATGACTCTTTGTACAACATATGGGTCTCTTGGACTTCCATGTTACATTACATTGGTTGACAACATGGCCCACAATAGACATGAGGATGACATTACTCATGACATGAATCGACATGACAATGCTGGTACGTTTGTGCTGCTGCTGGAGTGCATGTCAAGCTGCAGTGTTGCTGGGTGTTGGATGTCTTCATGGTGTGTCACAGATTCACCTACGCATGGAAAAGTGTGCGGAGTCTTCAATGGTCATTGGTTCGCTTGATGTTTCTTTGGCACATTTCTTCTTACTTGTATGTTGGAAGGCTTAACAGGCCCATCTATTCGTGAAAGGTTCATGTTCACCTGTTCGTCCGTCCATGAGCACATCTTGCATGTTTTCTCATCTGTCCATCTGCGAACACATATTTGCATGATCATCCATTCACAAGCACATCTCTTCACATGCATCGTTCGTTCATCTATTGGTGAACCTATCCTTCTTCATGTGCTCCCTTCGTTCATCCCATTCGTCGTCGCTCCATGTTTGTTGGTGTACCTGTATCTGTAGCCACTCATGAAAAGACAACATCAAATCCAAAAACCTCCTAGTCTACCATGACACATGATTATTTCAGATGCAGGTGGTTGGAAGAGGCAACAAGGTTGTGAGGCTTTAGGCACTACTGATGAAAACTGCGTAAGGGTCACTGGGTGATGAAGATGGGCACTCTGAGTCGACAGTGACTATTCACGAGGTCTGGATCTGTTGGAAGGAAAAATTGTACAAATTTTGGGAGGGAAAGTTCAGGTTGCGGGAAGGCAAGGTAGACAAAATTTGCACATTTTCTGGAATGAGCGGGTAGCGGGGCTTAACAACAAAATTTGTGCAATTTCTTGGAGAAACGATCGGGTTGCAGGGAGGATTGGCATATAGGATTTGCACAGTTTTTTGGAGGAGCTAGCCAGGAGCCTGGCAGCCAAACTGCACAAATTCTTGGAGGGAACTCGTAGCTGGTTGTTGGGTCATTGGTAGCAGAAACTTCCAATTCCCAAGGGGAACAGGAAGTCATTTTCCGGGAGCTTCGCAACAGAAACTGCGCAATTCCTAGAGGGAACTAACAGTCTGCTGTTGGCGAGAGGAATGGAAGTGATGTTGGGAGGCTAGCTTGCTGATCATCTCTATGCAATTTTTGAGCTGAGTAGACTGCTGTGCAACAGAAGGCATTCTCATGAAAACTGGGCAATTTTCTAGATGAGCAGTCGGTCGACTGTCAGGAGAACTCACTGGGAAAATTGCACAATTTTCTGAGGGAGACAGGGACATGCACTGGGTGTTTGTCCGACCTATCTGCACAATTTCCTTATTCAGTAGAGTGGGAAAGGTCAGTAGCCTCTGTGAAATTTTTGAGGGGAGTCAGTCCCGTGGTCGCTTCCGGGTCCAACTCTCTAGTGGCCAGCATGAAGGTTGATTGGATTTCTTGCGGGCATCGTCACTTGAAAAGACTTGCTTGGTGTTTCTGTGCTGTTTTGGGTGGCAGTCGATCGAGTCGATGGTGGGTTGATGGTCCGGCTGTCAAAGGGGAGTCCTTTCGTCAGAACTTCAACAAAATGACTAAGTGTGTGAATGAGTGAAAGATGCAAATTTGATCTTACAAACACACACCCATATGACTTGATGAAGAGATGACTCAAACCAACCAGACACACATGTTCAACATGACTGACCAATAGTGCGAGCGACAAGCGCGAATTTCATGATTGATCGTTGATTGACCATGACGACGCTTGTGCAATAGTGACTGTGACTCAATGTGTGAGTGCGACAGATGCTTTCATAGCGAACATAACATGTACACACGAAGTAAAGACCTTCAACATGACTAGAACATGGTTGCAAGCAAGACATTGACATTAACATGCAAAAAATTGGACGAAGTGAACAAGCAAGGTGGATGCGAAGACTCACACGAGCTCACGGAGTGAACCCAAGTGTGTGAAATCATCAAGTGAAACTCTCAAGGGAGGCTCCGAAATTGTGTGTAGGCCAAAATTTTGGAGGGTGGTTGTAGCCGCTACAACACAAAAATATCTTTATTTTTTATTATCTAAACCCCTTATCATTTCCACTCTCACTTGTCTTATTCACTTTAACTACATGTATACTTGCATTTGTTTTAAACCTTGTGTTTTTATGTATAAATAAATAACTAAGGGGATGAATAGATAACTTATGTGTGTAAGGTTTGTATGGGAACGTAGTATAAATATATCTGTGTGATTTAAATATAAGGCTAGGCTACTAACTCAAGTTGGAAAGTACTTTGACCACAATAATGCATATGATATCATACATCTCAATTGTATCGACAGGATGCCCCATGATCAATCACCTTGATGAATTTATGCTATGCCGCTAACTTATTTGATTGAAACCTATTGGTAAAATATTTTAGTTGATCTTTCATGGTAAAGTTGACAAGGTTTTGCTCATAAATTTTATGGATCCAGGATATAACTTAATCATCTATGGAGTCTACTCACGGATGGGATTAGGTGGAACATTGAAAGGTCTATTGACCATTTTTATTATATCTAGTGATCTGAATTGGGTCATTATATTGTTTTTCATTCATCTTGATGCATTTGGAGTGGAAAAAATGGAGGAATCATCTCACGGGACCATTTTTACTGGCGGGACCTAGTTTGGTGAAACGTGATCTGAAACCTTCCAGGAGTGTTTTGAGGTATCAAAAAACGTTTTTTGGGGGTAAATATTTGACAATCAAGTCAGAACCTTCTCATGCTATTCTACACACAAAGATCTTTCCAACGACGCAAGAATCACATCAATCAAAGTCCATATGCAAAAGTTATGCCACTCAAAAGTTGATCTTCCTGTTTTCACACCTATAGTTTAGGAGGATGCTACGTCATCCCCCATTATTCATGGAAAAGGGGATAACCACGTGTTTGTGATGTAAACAACTCTAGAAGAGTCAATTTTTGTAACTCTAGTTAAGAGTTGATGTAGTCAAACTTAACCACTAGTAGGCTATCGGGTTGTGTTATAACTCGGCCACTAGGAGGAAGAGGCATTCCATTATTTCGAGAGAATTTTGTTCCATAGTTGAGAAAAGATAGCCAGGAGAGATAGGAGGTAGAGCACATAGAGAGGATCTATGCACATTAGCAACCCATGGGTCAAAAACATTACTTCTTTGTATCTGCAGCCATATTTCCAGATAGAGAAAGAGAGCAAAGAAACCTCACCTTCCAGCTGGGTTTTCTCCCAAAAGGGTTTCCCAGAGAGCATATATGGTGTATTATGTGTTTGTGAGCTTATTTTGTCGTTCTATACTTTTCTACTTCATTTACTTTTACATGCATGCACTAATTACAGTTAATTTTACAGATCTAGAAATTAAATAAAACTGTAATAATGTAGAATCTTAGATTTTTAATATAATCTTATCAGATATGTTGTAAGGAACTGTCCAGTGGAATATCAATGGAATTTTGCCGATAATTTGGTATCAGAGTAGGTTTCTTTGGGTATTTTGTGGAGATTGCAAGGATCTAGATCGACGGGGCCGAAAATCGTAAAACCCTAATCATGGGTGACGAATTTGTAAATGAACCTCGTGATTCTACAGAGGTGAGGTTTTCATGGCTCGAAGAACAAGTCACGGATATAAATCACAATGTAAATCTCCTCATGGAAGCCCTAAGCAATAATCTGGGGATATTTGAAGAAGAAGGGGGTTTGAATGTAGAGGGAAAATCAGAAGGGGGATCAGGAGATTGTGAAGATGCAGATAACTAGCTAAAGAAAGGACCTGGAAAAGATCAACTGAGTTCGGGTTTCGTGAACCAATCCCTGTTTAAAGTGGAAGCAAAATTCGATATCAAGCGATACCACTGTGAGGTCGATGCTATGAAGCTGAACCACTGGTTGCAACAACTAGAAGTTTATTTCAGTGTCCATCGAATCGAGGAAGGGCAAAAGATCTCATTCGCATGACTGAAATTGAAGGTCCATGCACTGACTTGGTGGGATAGCCACACTCAAACCTTGAGGTTGGAGGGAGAATCTCTAGTGACTAAGTGGGAGGATTTCAAAACCCTCATTAAGTCACAGTTTTATCCCATTGGGTATGCAGAGGACCAGTGGATCCGATGGCATTAATTTAGGCAAAATCCGAGCTAAAGCATGTAGGAGTACAACACAGAATTCATAAAGGTGGGTATGATGTTGGGTGTCTCTCCAAAGAACCCAGATGTACTCCCCAATTATTTGGGGGGTCCGTACCGCTATCTACGAGAGAAGGTGATGCTGTTCAAGCCCAAAACAGTGGATGAGGCTTGTGTACAGGCATAGTACCTGGAGAACATAGGCCTGAAAAGAGCACAATCAAGTGGATCGAAGCAAAAGAAGCAACAAGACACTTCTAAGGATGGGAAGAAGAAGCAAAAAGGGGGAAAATATAATAATACAAAAACCATAGTACACTAGTACAAATATCCTAGCAACCACTGCACTATTGATGGCCATATAGAGGAGAAGTGCTAGAAATCGCATCCAGAGCTAAACCCGAAGAACAAGAAGAAATATAATAAGAAGAAGAATCTCATGGCCACTGATTCGAGCAACCAAGTTGAAAGTAGCTCAGACGTGGATGAGAAGATCATCTACACATCAATGCAGAAGGAGGTGAATCTGAGTAGCCTTCAACAACAAGAAGAGTAAGAAATGACCAAACCCTTCCATGTAAAGATACAGGTCTAGAAGACGAAGATTGATGCCCTGTTTGAGCCAGGATCGCAGGCAAATCTCATTACAGTAGATCTAGTCAAGAAGTTGGGGTTGAAAGTTCATCATCATCCAAACCCATATGCACTGGGATGGGTACATAAAGATGCATCTCTAAAGGTAACAAAACAGTGCAAAATTAGATTTTCTATCACTGCTGATTTTATTGATGAAGTAGATCTAGATGTGGTTCCCCTTGATGTATGTGGAGTCGTGTGCTTAGGAGTCCATACATGTACATGCATGATGCAATATTCATGTGGAGAGATAACTAGTACCAACTCATTAAGGATGAAAAATATTTCATCATCAACACGCACAAAGGCAAGTCAAAAATTTCACTGGTAAGTGCCACCTAGGCCAAGAAATTGATCAGTTCCAACAATAGTATGTTTTATTGTTTTAAATAGAAATTTAGTATGTAGAGGAGTCAATAAGAGGCAAGGCATCCCTAGAGAGCTATACTAAGAAACAAAAGCAATAATTGGAGTTGTTATAGACATACAAGGATGTGTTCTGACAGCCTAAAGGGTTACCCCCTAAAAGAGAAGTGGAGCATGAGATCTAGCTATTGCCAGACTCCCCATTGTCAAATATTGGGCTATACAGGTAGTCTGTTATAGAAGAAAGTGAGGTGAAGAAATAGTTGCAACAACTGTTGGAATAGGGTGTCATTTGACTGAGTACATCACCATGTGGGTCGCCCATCATCATTTTTCCAAAGAAGGATGAGACATGGAGGATGTGTATAGATTGTAGGGTGTTGAATACAATCATGCTCAAGAATAGATACCCCCTACCCAGGATAGACAATATGCTAGATCAGTTGCAACAAGCAAAGTATTTCACCAAGATGGACTTGAAGTTTGGATATCACTAGGTTCGAGTCAAAGAAGAAGAAGAAGGTTTGTATGAGTCTTTAGTTATGGCATTTGGCCTATGTAATGCACTGGCTACATTTGTGAGTTTAATGAATGATGTACTATGACCTTTTATAGTTCATTTGTTATTGTCTATTTGGATGATATACTGGTATATAGTGCTACCTGGGAGGAGCATATTTCACATTTGATGCAAGTTCTGGAAACATTGAAGAAGCACCAACTACTAGCAAATCTCAAGAAGTGTGAGTTTGTGCAGTAGCCCTTCGTGTAATTTGGATATGTGATTTGTGGATGAGAATTGAATATAGATCCTTCCAAGATGGAGGCCATCATGAAATGTCCAGTGCCTAATAATGTTATTGAGGTTAGGAGTTTCATTGGGGAAACAGAGTACCTGAGGAAATTCATAGCCTCATTTTCAATAGTAGCAACATCGCTCCATGCCATAACAACAAGTGGCAAGAGTTTCCAGTGGGGAAAAGGGAAGCACAAGCATTTCGATGGGTTAAAGAAGAAGTTCAGTGAAGCACCAATTTTGGCATTACCAAACTTGCAATGACCCTTTGAAGTGGAGACAAATGCGAGTGGGTATGCTATGTGAGCTATCTTGATGTAAGGAGGAAGGCTCGTTTGCTACCATTCTGAAGTATTTCATGAGGCAATTCTTAAATAACCTACCTACCATAAGGAGATCTATGCCATGATACAAGCTGTGAAGAAGTGGAAGCACTATTTGATGGGAAAGGAGACAATAATCCACACATATCACTAGCCATTACAGTACTTTCAAGCCGAGAATAAGCTATAGTTTACCAGGCACTACAAGTAGATGGGGTTTTTAAAATAGTTTCATTTGGTGATCAAGTATAAGAAGGGCAACACAAACAATTTTGTCGATATTCTTTCAATGCCACCCACATCAAAGATTACAACTTTGGGGACTCTTATGCACATGGAGCCATTCACCCATGATGCATAAAGAGAGGCATATTCAAAAGATGAGGACTTCAAGGAGATGTATCAATAGTTGCAGAGTTAGAGTCATGTGCACGATGGTGACAATACCGTTGACTATTACTCTACAGACTAGATAAGCTATGTGTTCCTAAAGGTGAGTGTTTGCAACTGATTATAGAGGATCACGCCTCCAAGGTTGCAAAGCATTTTGGTGTAGGGAAGACCATGGCTAACTTGCATAGGTATGTGTATTGGCCAAAGATGCAAGAACAAGTATCTAGGTTCATAAGAGGATGCATGCTTTGTTGTACCAACAAGCCTAGCAATAGGAAACAAGGTTTGTATCATCCCTTACCTTTACCTACTTGTCCTTGGGAAAAAATTTCCATGGACTTTATGGGAGGTTTACTGACAACCAGGAAGGGACATGAATACCTATTCATGGTAGTTGACAGGTTCAGCAAGATGTGTATCATGATGCCATGTAAAAAGACCATCAATGGACAATAAGAAACAAACTTATTCTTTGGACAGGTCTGGGTACACTTTGGGATACCAAGGAGCATAATTTCAGACATGGATACAATATTTCTCAGTGCATTCTGGACTACATTGTGGGAGAATATGGACACGAAGTTGAAGAGATATACAACATTCCATCCACATATAGATGGGCAGAAAAAAGTAGTTAATGAGACATTGGTGCAACTTCTGAGGGGTTACAACCATAAGCATCCGAAGACTTGGGATTAAAATATGGTATATATACAACATTCTTATAGTAGAGCGGTCCACACTTCTACAATAAAGTCACCATTTGAAACTTGTTTTGGATATTTTCCACCTTCACCTTTGGATATTGCATATGGGAAACAAGGAGGAGTGAAGGAAGACCTTACAGGAGATGCTTTAAGGGCTAAAATTTTTATAGAGAAGATTAGGTAGATCCATCTACAGGTACAGGAAACACTGTGCAAGTCACAGGTGAAGTATAAGGCCAAGCATGATCAACACAGAATGAAGAAATCATTCAAGGTGGGAGACAGAGTATGGCTACAGTTGAATAAGGAGAGGCTATAGCGGCTTGGTAAGAAAATAAAGGCTCTAAGGTATGGTCCCTTTGAGATACTGGAAAAGGTGGGTGATAATGTCTATCGACTTAGTTTACCACCATATATGCACATGTAATCAATTGTAAATGTAGAGAATTTGAAACTCTATGAGCCTTCCATGCTAGATTAGGAAGAGTAACAAGTCCTACCTTCTATGGAGGATTTGGCACCAGACACTCATGAAGAGTTGACATAAGATACAGTTTTGTAGAAGAGGTCCAGAACTACAAGACAAGGGCAACAAGACCTTTGGTAGATTGGGTTGAAGGGACAACTTCCAGGCAAATCTAAATGGTACACCAGAGAGAAGGTGGAGGAAAAATTTCCTCACCTCATTCAATAAAAGATTTTGGGGACCAAAATCCTCCAAAAATGGGGAGGTGTGATCCGAATTGCATCATTATAATGTTTTTCATCCATCCTGATGCATTTAGGGTGGAAAACGTGGAGGAATCAGCTCACAAGACCGTTTTTACCAATGGGACCTAGTTTGGCGAAACAAGGTCTAAAACCTTCCAAGAGAATTTTGAGGCATCAAACGACTTTTTTTTGGGGTGAAAATCTACTGCTAAAGTGCGACACATTTTCATGCTATTCTGCACACAAAGAGATTTCGAATAACACAAGAATTGCGTCAATCAGAGTCCGTATGAAAAAGTTGTGCCACTCAGAAGTTGACCTTTCTGTTTTCACACCTGTAGTTCAGGAGGATGTCGTGTCGGCTCCCATTATTCATGGAAAAGGGACTAGCCACGTGTTTTTGATGTAGAATAATCTAGAAGAGTCTATTTTGTAATTCTAGTTAAGAGTTGATGTAGTCAAACTTAACCACTAGTAGGCTATCGGGCTGTGTTATAACCGGGTCACTAGGAGGAAGAGGCATTCCATTCTTTTGAGATCATTTTGTTCCATAGTTGAGCAAAGATAGACAGGAGAAATAGGAAGCAGAGCACATAGAGAGGATTTGTGCATTATAGAAGCCCACAGGCCACAAACATTACTTCTTTGTACCTGCAGCCATACTTCTAGACAAAGAAAGAGAGCGAAGCGACCTCACCTTCTAGTTGGGTTTTCTCCCGAAAGGGTTTCCCAGAGAGCATATCTTGTGTATTATGTGTGTGTGAGATTACTTTTTCGTTTGCTACTTTTCTTCTTGATTTAATTTTACATGCATGCACTAATTACAATTAATTTTATAGATCTAGAAATTAAATAAAATTGTAATTGTGTAGAATCTCATATTTTTAATATAATATTATCAGATACTATCCAGTGGAATATCCATGGCAGTTTATGGATCAGTTAGTTCTTCAATATTCTAGATGGCATCTCTATCATATTTTTCTTATTATATCTACTGGAATGCTTACATTCAACAACATGAGTATATGCCAACTTGGACTAGAAATACAAATTGCATGAATAGTTGTGGCTCAGTAACAATACACGGTTGGGTTACATAAGTTTTTGGTCATTATCAACTCCCAAAATGAGTTAAAAACTATTAATGAAAAACTGTTTACCCACCGATGGATAAGATGACCAGGGATTTTGAAAAAGCAACACTTCTCTTGGATCAATTATAGATGAAGATGCTTATCTTCAATGTATATAGGAAAGATGCACCAGATGATCTGAGAAATGTTGAGCTTAAGGATTTAGAAGCCAATTGAATCATTGATGATTTGTGGATTTCAAGTGCAAGAATAGAATGGATGTGCCAAGTCTTAAATGATGTTTGTAACTATTTACCTTAGAGACAATTAGACGAGATAAGCCAAACCCTTTTATTGTTATTTTTGGTTTGTAACACATTGTATAAGAAGGAAGCACCAAGTAAAAAAGAAACACTGTTATTTTCCTTTTGATCAATTGAAACAATATCTATTGTACTGGGCGATTGGCAGAGTTCTACATTTCCAAATTGTTGCATTCATTGATATGCTTTGTTGAGTTAGTTTCCTTATTTAATTCTTCTGAGTAGTTAAACTTCACAAGGCACTGACCAAGCCTTGAATTGGGCCCGCTCAAGGCATGGTCAAGTGCCGAATTACATTACATTATTTTAATTGGTTATTTAAGTTTGTCATATTTCCAAGTGAAATTGGTTTGACTGTATTGTGTGTAGGTAATCCATTTTATTTGTTTGGGTTGTCATATTTATAGTATTGTTCTATTTACATATGATTGATCATATGAATTGTAGGAGTATTGTTCTCATTTGATAGTTCACTCTTCGACTTAAGTGTGAGTATATAAAGTGTGGACAATATATGCATTTCTTTATTGCTTTGTGTGTTTCAAAAAAGGGATTTGGTAATATTTATCTATTTTAGAAAGGGATTAAATATAAATTTGCTACGAAACTAAAATATTTTATAACACTTTGATAATTTTATTTTGATATCCTTTCAAAACCTTCATAAGTAATTCAAAGTTCCACCCCTTCCTATAAAAACAATGAACCCCTATGTGCCAATTAGATTAGGCCATTTAATAAAACGAGAAGTGTTGTTCTATGTGCATATTGCACTGAGTGCCTCATAAGTTTACCTACCTAGTCAAAATTAACCGACAATTGTATTTTAACTTAACACAAATATTAATTAGATAAATACACTTGTCATTTTTCGTGCCATTTCCAAGGAGGTGCTCAAGGAGTCAATACTTCTCGTATAAAGTTCGAAGGATATTAGGGCTAGAAGTGAGAAAAGGGGATCATACTCACTCTTTTAGTAACCTATAATCCCTTTGTCTTTCGGAATATGCCATGATAGATGTAATAAGACATCATAGTTAGGAGAAGAAAAAAATATCTTTAAACATCAACACGTGGTACAGTGGGGACCACTCCTGACAGGGGACTAACAGACCCAAAAGGGGTTCCTATAAATGTTAGCTTTCCAATAGGGAAACCTTTAGGAGGAGGTTATCCATAAAAAAGGGAAGAAACCCCTTTTGAGGAAGAACTTAAGAGCTCCACAGGATCAAATAAGATTCAAATTATTGAAACTATACAAGAAGAAAAGATGGGAGATGAAGAGCTTAATGGACCAAAACAACAAAAACTTGTCACCTTTGATTTTCCCATTCAAAATCCCGATGCCATGGTACAAATGAAAAATATTCCTCTCTCTACACTTACAAACTTTCAAGGCCTATCTAAAGAGCATCCTGACACTTTCCTATTTGAGTTTTATGTACTCTCTCAAACTTATGATTATTCAACAGATGCCAAAAGATAAAAATTTTTCTTGCCACATTAAAAGATGCATCCCTCCAATGGCTTATGGGATTAGGGGGAAACACTATCTTATCTTGGGATGATGTGATGATTTTTTTTTCACTTAAGATTTGTGAATTAGAGGTAAGCTGGTTGGCTTCTGGATCCCTGAGCATAACATCCCTTGGATTAAGCAATGTATCTCTCATATAAGTACTAGAAGTGAGCATATCCTCTTGTAAATGATCTAAAACAAGCATTTGTTTGTTGAAATCCTCTATCATTTTGTTCATTAGTGGATAAAACATTTTCCATAGATAATTTCCAACATGTTTCAGAGATTGTTAACCATCAGAACTTTTGTAAGCCACCTGTGTCTCATAACTACAAGTTACATCTCATAAATTCGAAATGTTGAACACAACCAAAAGACTGTAGGGACGCCACCTGGATGTTCAAGGATCTGCTTATCATCAAAATGGGAAATTAACTTGTCAATGTGCCACCTACTCCATAGATTAAAAAGATCGTAAGAAAAACTCTGTCGATTTTGTTACGTGACATTAAATTGAAACATTTTCTAATATTCTTTCCACTTATCCATGCATGAGATTGAACATTTATGAAATATCCTATGGAAATTATCACTTTCTTATTGATAGGATTCAACTAAATATGTTTGAAACATAACAAAAATCCATTGAAGTGATTGATCGTAGAGCGTCCGGTATACATCCCTGTAATCAAAATACTTCTTTAGCTTGAGTTAGTCTCTAGTCTTTTATTTAAATCACACGTATATATATATATATATATATATATATATATATATATATATATATATATATATATATATATCTCTCTCTCTCTCTCTCTCTCTCTATATATATATATATATATATATGTATAGATATATATATGGTTAGTTTGTCTATTCATCCTTTTCGTTCCAAATAGTAGGGGACATTGTTGACAATGTTTGATTCCACCATAATTTCAAGGGGATCTCCTCGATGTAAAGTCCCAACTAGACCTCACATCGTTTGGTGTAGGAGCCCCATCTGGTCATACGGTCCGACCACTATTGGAATGGTTTTCCAAGAAATGTCTTTGTTACAATCAGACATAAGAGAATAAAATGCTTTTTTGGGTTAGCAAGAATGTGAGATTTGTTAGACACTTGGTGTAAAGTGAATGAGGGAGACTTCCACGGAAGGTGAGGGAAACAAGCCACCAGTTAGAAAAGTAATAGTATTATCTTAAAGGGGGACACGGGGTAAAGAGAAATTCTTGTTATGTGCATGCAGATTAGTCCACATAATAAACAACAATCGTTAAATCATAACAACATTCATTCCATAACACCATAACCAAGAAAAAAATAGTTCATTGAATTAACATGTAAATAAAGCAACATATGCCATACACATAGCCATAATAGTCCAACTATATACATGATACATGTATGAAGGAATGACGACTCATTGAGCTTTTGATTATAGGTGTAAGATTCAAGTAAGGGTGAGGCAATCTGATGATTGATAAGTTATTTAGTGAATCAAAAGGAATTTTAAACATGTACAGAGGTGTGAGGTGGAATATTTACATGTTTCCAATATCAAAACTAACCAAACCATCTGCTACACTAGTGCTTGCAGCATGGAAATTTCACTTAAAACCTAGATGAAGAGAACTTGCATTTGCATTCATCTTGCCAAAGGAAAAATGTGAGAAAAAGAATTATAATTACTTGTGAACAAGATTAGAATAACAGTAAATAGGTTTTCAAGCTTCAAAATCAATATTTGGATGATTTTGGATGAGTTTTGGGCTACTCTGGCACAAGCACAATGCAGTTCACAGAAGCACAACGCCATCTTCCAAACCACTTTTGGAGGCCTTAAACTACTCCAAATTGAGAGCGTGATAGCTCGTTGGAAATCTCGTGAATTCTGATATAATATTAACACCTAAATCATGTAATTTTCACAATCCATGAGGAATAAAAATTGATTTTCCCAAGGTCACTCCAAAAACTCATGGTTTCTCTGACAAGAGCGCAGCGCCAACTTGCAGAGCACTTTTGGATGCCTTCCACTAATCCAAATCACAAGCTGAAGGCACCATTGGAAATATTATGATGTATGCTACATAATAGAGTCCTTAAGCACTAGCAACACTTGCTCCAAACCCCTAAAAAATTGTCTTGAAGTCAAGCTGTCTAGAAGTGTAGCAACTCTCCTGTAGCAAGTGTATTTTGGGAATTTCTTTCAAATCATAACACTTGTGCATAAAATGAAGGAGGTTTTTTTTCCTTGGACTATAATGGACACAAACCTCTTTCACTTTTGTAAAATTATTCTCTATTAGGCCAGAAACATATTTTGAAGCAAACATGTCCCTATGAGGAATGATGAGGCGAAGTGTACTACAACATTGTCTTATTTGGAATCAAACATTACCTTTACCTTTATTTTGCTTTCCATAAGCTGATAACTACATTTACCCACTGGATTACATGATGGAAATGCTTTTGTTTTGACCTATGTTATCATGATGACACATGGAGTGAAACCTTAGACCATGACCTAAATGAGGAATTTAAGCATTTCATGACCCAAGACACTTAAATGAAGATATGATACCTCGAAGAAGACAATGACCATGATGAGTGATGAAGACCATGAGTAAGTGAAGGGAGCAGTAGTGACCTAGACACAACAACCAATGACCAAATTTTTATTTGAAGATTCACTTAAATGACAAAAATTTGACTTGACACCCTAACAAGCATAGTAAAAGCACATTTGATCCAGGTGACAGGCTAACAAGACTGACACTAACATTGGCTCCAACTGGGGATGGCAACTCCTTGGAGGTGTCAAGAACACCGTAGACCAAGTAGCCTTATCCATTGGGAAATGGAGTCAGAATGCAAAGACTAAACTCAAACTGAAAACTGACTGACTTGACTATCAAAAACATATTGACTGAACTTACTTATGGCAGCAAACCATCAGGATCTTAGGGCCTTCACCTCGGGCTTCAAATCCTGATGATAACCGCCCTCCTACTGAAGATGTATATACAATCATGTGTAATGATCCCTCCAGTGTAACCAATCCATCAAATGGCTACTTACTTGAATTCTTCTTGTACTTTCCTTGAGCAGGTAGAACAAACAAAAGCTAGGCAACTTCGAGTGTCCACTGAAGATGTACTCATGATCCATAAATACAAGAAAATTCATCTTCCTAGATGGCTACAACAAATTAGTGTAAGGATCCTTAAAAATCTGAAATGTTACCTTGTTTTGAAATTCACAAAAAATACAAGTACTCCTTTCATTTTGATCTGAAAGAATACTTGGTTGTTGATCTATAGGAAGGCATCGAGAAATATGACTTTCTGCCACCTGAGTGTTGGCTGTAAAGTTCTCAAGCATGAAAAAATCTGATTCTATCTCTGGCATACTGTTTATCTTAGACTCATACTTTTCCATTTCATAGTCTAAATCATCCTTGAACAAAACACATTCTTCAATATTATTAAACAGGTCATCCCTATCCTTTTCATGAAAGAAAACAGTCTTTGTTAGCTGATCTCCTTGGAGGAAATCTACATCACAAATTGGATTACTCACCACAACTTCATGTATAATTTCATTAGTCTCATGATTGTCATCATTTAAACCCAGATTTTCATTTTCAATTATGGAAGAAATTTCACTCACACAATCTTGACTGTGTGAGCACTGCAAACTTGCCTTAACTTGGGATGTAACATGGTTTTTCAAGAGCTGATCAATTTGATCTTTAGATAGAGGAGACAACTGAGTTTTATAGAAATCAACATTGGCTTGGTGTTTTTCATTTTCAAGATCAGGAGTAGGCCTTTCTCTATTTTGATCCCAGTATGTTACATTCAAGGAGGAAACTGCTAATTCTTGTTGGGAGGAAAAATCATAAAGGGCTTCTAGTATATCTTCTTCCATACATTCTTCATCCCCATACTAATTTTCATGAAATTTAATGAAATTTTCAGAAATCTCACAATAGCTATCCATCATTGATAAGGAAAAATTATAGCTTTGATAATGTTGAAATAAAACTGAATGAAAATTATTTAGAGAATATAAACTAGCAGATGGTAGACTCTCATACCATTTCCTCCAAGGTAGCCATGAAAATCTTCATCAGACAATCTTCAGGAAACTTAGCCTTTAATCTATGAATATGAAAATGAAATTTGACCAAATCCAAACTAGCATCTTCTCCATCTTGACCTTTAAACATTGACAGCCCTGTTTGCTAATCTATACAAGGAATTTGATTCAGAAAACCAGGAATATGAGCTCGATTCATAGGAGCATACCTTCGAGCAACTGAATCCATCTTGAAAACAATTAAGACACCAAGAAGTTCTTCAAACTACCGGTTTTTTAACAGTGGAGTTGTCGTGAAAATTCTAAACCTTTGGACTTGTTGACACTGGAGTCGCCAGGTGAAAGATGCACAACCTTTCTTGTGCCTGATCGCTATTCACCATCAGTAAGAAGATATGATCCTTGTCGTTATTTCCCAGGGAAGATATGATCTTTCGTTCCCTGACAATGACGCCAAAAATGTTATTCCTTATAATCTCCTAGGCTGAAAAGGAAATCAAGAAGGGTTACCTCAAACCACTTCAGCTCAGTAGCTAGCCCTACTAAGCATGAGAGGGATCTCTCTAAGTCTCTTATCAGTGATATGAATTTAAATAAAATGAATTTTAAGCTAGATATGTGTATTTGTTTGTTTGTTTGTGAAAATTTGGTTTTTAGGGTTTGCCGAACTTAGGGTTTGGAGCCACAAGTAGGTCTAGGTTGTGGGAATGCAGGAGAAAACATAAGAGGGAGCTAGATATCGGAAGCCATGGTGTAATTTGAGTATTTTTTAGTGTTGTATAGAGGATATAGTGTGGAAGAAACTAATGAACATAAATAAACATGATTTCATTAGCTTAGGAAGACAAAACACATAACTATGAAAACTAGATAACAAAGCTTGAAAAACAAGAATTCTGAGTATTTATCACAAGGAATTCATAGAAATAAGAGATATAATGTATATAAAGATGTTTAGACCATGATAAAACAAAAAGAATCAAGTACAAGCAACATGAACTCAATGGGCTAGAGTGCTTTGAAAATAGCTGCAATCTGTCTCTGTATTAGCTGAAAGATGATTACATGCAAGCTTCCTTCACAAAAAGTTCAACCCTCATCTCCTCAAGAGAAAATGATACATAAAGAGTCTCCTAGACCACTTCCCACCTTCAGGAGTCGAATTCCTTGGTGGAGGAACTAACTCCAAGATTCTCTCAACCAACAGGTGAGAGAAAGAAGGTGAAACTCAAACACTTCATGGAGAGTTTGTTTAGGAGTTTGCTTCTTTTATGAGGCCTAATAAACATAAAAAATAGCCTATGATGTACATTTATTCATGCCTACATCATCTATCCTAAAAAATAGCTCCATTACATAGAGAATCTTTACTTTGACTAAGTCAAACTAGAAACTAGAAATTTTACATAGTGAAATTTACAAGTTAAAACACAAAAAAGTGTAGAAGTGTAGGGCTGATGTTGCGCTATTTTTTAGGTGCTTTCCAGGGGTCAAAATGAAAAACTAAGAGAATGGTCAACTAGCTCTTCAACCCTAATTTCTAGAACAGTTTAAATTTATGAATTTGGAGCATGGGAAGACATTCAAAAATCCCTTTTCCCAAGGTCGCTCCAGAAGCGTAGCGCCTGTCAAAAAATGATCCACAATGCTAGTTTTTTGCCACCTTTTTACCTTTTTCTACAAAACTAAGCCACCTCTACAAAATCTAGGCAAATGGGTTTTTATAGGATGGAAATACCTTTCCAAAAACGTAGACCTTTCCTCAAATGGAGGTCTGAGGAAAAAGCGCAACACCAAGGTGCTATGCTTCTGGAGCAGCTGAATTTCTGAACTTAGACCAAAATTTCTCAAAAAACTCAAAATGCTCAGAATTTTCTCAAAATTGGAGAGAAGGTGTAAAAATAGGTTTTTTTATAGCTTCATGGATGCTTCAGCAAGCATCTGCAAGTTTCCCTCATCCTTTTTGTCTTTGTTGGCCTCCTTGAGCTTGTTTTCAAGTTGTTTTACCTTGACATTAGTGATCATGTTTTGAGCTTAGTAGTGGTGCGCCATGTGTCTGAGCAACTGATTTTCCTTGTTTTCCTTCTCAAGGAGCCTCTCCAAGTGTTCACTCACCCTGTTGAGCCAATACTCCTTGTCTTGATTGACCTCAAGAGCAATCCTATCCTCTAGGTCTAGGTCTTCGTTTAATAGAATATGCTTTTCCTCTTCTTGCAATGCCTTCTTTAGGACCCTTATTCTTGGCTTTTTCCTCTTTCCTGTACCTTTTTATCTTTCAAGCTCACTTGATTCTATGATCTCCTTGCCTTTTCCAACCTGCTGCAATAACTTGGCTTGTTCTTTTTCCATGATTAGCTGTTTAGTCTTAAGCTGACTATTTTCTTGCTCAAGGAAGGAAATGATGAAATGAGGGAGTTAGGGAAGGGAGATGATGATAGGGGAATTTGGGAGACAGATAGAGGTGGTAGAAAACTTAGGAAGCTTAAATGGAGTGAAATGAGGGAAATAAATGATTAGGAGAAATTGAAAAACAAAGCTGCTAGGAAATCTGCTCAAAATGGCAGGTATGAGCTAGGGTTTAGGTAAGGGTGAGGCAATCTGATGATTGATAAGTTATTTAGTGAATCAAAAGGAATTTTAAACATGTACAGAGGTGTGAGGTGGTGTTATCCCAGTAATTTCCCAAGGTTAAGGAAAGAGATCACTGGGGTAACCACAAACGAACTTTTAGGCTGAAGCTCTAGCCAACCTAAGTCTAGAGAGGGTTCTCTCTATGTGATTTAGCTTTGTTTGGGTGGGATTTTAGGCTAGATCTTAGTGTTCATAAGGTTTTGCTTTTGGTTGGGTGGTGGAATTCTAGGAACAAATGGATAGAGCTAGTTTCTTCAAACCATTAGGCTATGGAGTCGACAAATGGATAGCATAACTAGACCAGATCATTAAAGGGAATGTTCACAAGGCAGGTTAGCAAAGAAAAATGCAAATCTTTGGGCCTAATGGGTGAAGTGATTCTAAACAGGGTGAAAGGGCACTTAAGAATCCATGGATCGGGATCAGAATGAAGAATAGAGGGTGATCATGAACAAAGGGCAATTAAGAATCCTTTGCTATAGATCAGAGGAGAAACTACAGAAGCTAAGGAGCAGTTAAGAATTCCCTAGCTAAGATAGTTTAGGAGAAAACATTTAGAATGTAAAACAATCAAGACAGAGTGCATTTAAATAATTTCTGAAATATCATTCCTTGTTATACATTTAGATTTTAGAAATTTACACAAAATATTATGGAAAAAACATAAGGAAAATAAAATTGAACATAGAGAATACTTATTTGTATTTTGCTTTACACAAGAATCCTGTAAAATATCTGATCTTTATTCCTTGATCCAGCAAGCCAATCCAGACATTGATACAATAGAACTTTGATTTGAGAGAAAACAACTATAGAAATGTCTTGGAGTCCACCCAAAATACTTCAAATGAAGAAGTATTTATACAAATTCTAAATTCAAATATCTTGGAAAAATATCAATATTGGTTTTACAAATATCTCAAACTATTTTACATTAATGGAAATTAAATAAAGGAAACTCAAAACTAATGAATCTATTTGGCATTATATTTATGGATTGAGGGTGACAAAGAAGAGAAAGTCGAATATGATAGCAAATCTTAATTGATGATGAGGCATCCAAGTCACTAACTGCTTCCTTTCTTTGTGCATTCTGCCCTAACAATTCTACAAAATTAGGTTCCATTGATACCTTTGTATATCTCAATACAAGATAGATATGTAAAAAGTGAAAGAGGTTTTCGTATATAAGTATGTTTTTGAGATAAAACTCTCTCCATTTCCCAAACTTTAGCTCCAGATGTTCATAATATTCTCTGCAAAAAGATGTCAAAAACAGGACTTTGCACAGTCCGAACAATAGGCTATGAAGACATGCACATATCTCACATTTGGTGATACCTGTGTAAAAAGTGAGATAGGTTTTTGTATATTATCCTTTTAGGAACACAAAATTTCTCTAGTTTCTCTAAATTCATCTTGGAGTGGCGGAACTAGTTTCTGAAAAACTATGATTTAAACAGGAAATTTCTGAAGAATGTACCATTTCTGCTATGATTTCATCTTTTAACCTTAAATTTATTTTAACTGTTTTTCACTTTTACTTTGGATAAACTTCATTGTTTGCTGGTGAAAGTGTTTTCATCTCTGTTTAACCCTTATTGCCTCCATGTTTACTTTTACCGCTATGTTTTTTCATCTATCTTCACTTTGACATGAATATGTATGCTTTGTAACTGTCTTCCCTGTTGTTTGTCTTCATGCTAGCTGATTTACTTGACTTGGTCTTCAATCTGATACTCTTGAACCCTGATACACTTTGACTATTCTTCACTGTGTCCTTTTACGTTCACTGTATATTTTATGTTTTTAATGTTTATTTCAACAGTAAATCATTTAATTTCATGTTTCCTCTGCTTGTCTTTTTACTGCATGTTTATTTTCCATCTTTGTTTGAATTGATTTGATAACAATCTCGAAGTAAACAGGTCTTATGAATAGTATTAAGATTGTTTATCCAAGGCTGTGGTCTTTTGATCACCTGTAAAATAAAACAAACTGTTAGGAAAACGTTGGGTTGATAGGGAGGGTCATTAATGGTTTTATCGAGCTTTATAGGTCTATGGACTAAGTGTCCAAAGTGATTTCAGGAGGTAAACCATGCTTGAATTGGTTAGCAGAGGCTTCACATGGCGCAAAAGGGTTACACCAGGTTTTACTGCACAAATAGGCGAAAATGAGTAAAACTGGGGTTTTCGTGTTTAAATAGGTAAAGGTTTGATTTTTTTGAATTTTGGCGGAGAGTGAACAGTAGATGGTTTTGTCATTTAGTGGGTGGGTGGTAAATGGTTTCTATCGCACCGCTTACGGGTGCTTGGTGGTATTAGGGAGAGGCCACCCGATGTCACTCATTGGCGGACATGTAACATCGGGGGCTGGTGGCAAAACCACTTTTTGGGTGGGTATGGTTCGGCAGATGGGTTGGCCCAATATGGATAAGAGCTGCCAGATGTGGGGGGAAGAGATCACATGATGATCGGGCGGGGAAACTGCACGGAGGGAAGTGGGGGGCCCGATAGGCAATTAAGTGTAGCGGTATCGGGTTAATGACAAATTAAGGCATGATTATGCTGTCGGGGTGATTAACAAAGGATTTAATTGGGGTTAACGATTGAGGGCAGGATTTTAATATTTTTGAGGGATAAGGGGTAGCGATATAGTTTATATTTAAAACTAATGGGTGGGGTTATTTTATATATAGGAGCTATATATATATATATATATATATATATATACATATATATATATACATATATGTATATATTATATATATACATATACATATAGATATACACATATATATATATATATATATATATATATATATACATATACATATACATATACATATACATATACATATACATATATATGGGATGATGGGTTTTCGAGAATTAATATATAAAAGTTAGAAGTTAATATGAAAACGACAGAAATGAATTGCGTAAAGCATAATGCATTTTCTGTGATTTGTTTGCTTTTTGCATATATGCATTATAACTTAGGCTAAAGTGTTTTTGTGGGTTTTTGGGAAAAAGGGGTTTTACATGGGGGTGATTACTTTCCCTAGGAAAATAGTGTTTTAACCTTAGGAAAAGGGGTTTTATTAGGGAAATGAGGGGGAATGAAGGGAGATGAATTTTTGATAAGGGGGAATCTAGTACTTGTTGTCCTTAAGTCATTAAGCTGAGGGTCTGGTCCCTCCAAAATTCAGAGAAATTCTTTGATCCTCTTTGACTTAAAGGTTTTTGAGCACTTTGAATTTATTTATGGGAAATTAGTAAAGTAAAGGGGTGAAATGAATGGGGGAAGTTAATTAATTGACTTTGTAAACCTTATGCATACTTAATTGCCCATTCACATTTGAAATATATGTTGAAAGATGATAAGTGTGATTTTGTCTAGTCAATCAACATACTTCTGCAAACTTTCTTCTACTTACGCATCTACTCATCCTACCATTTTTTCTTCATTTTATTTGGGTGCATTTAGGCTAACAAACCCTTATCCATTTTTTTTAAAGCAAGAAACTATCTAATTCTAACCTTATATCATCCAAGGGCTCAGATTAAACTGATGAACTCCTTTTATTTACTCTACCTATCTAATGATCTGCCAAGATTAAACAGTTTGGTCAGATTTTATTCTCTAACTATCAACACGAAATTTAAAGCATGACATAATCCAGATTAAATAGTTTGATTACCATGGATTGTGGCATGAATAATAAGCTGCACACAATCATTATTATGCATAAAAGTAAATAGTAGTGGCATTTTGACTTGCACACTTTCATGGTATTTTGTTTTTTGGGGTCCATATTTTTCACTTTTTTGGACCTTTTCTTATTCTTTTTTGTCCTTCAATTTTTCTTTTAGGACATACCCTCTTTTCATTTTTTGATTTTTCAATATGGAAAACATTTGTAGAAATCAAAGGTATGTACATATTACAAGGCTTAACCTTAGCCATTCAAAATTATGACTCCTATTGGTATAGGAACCTAACAAGTGGAATATTTACATGTTTCCAATATCAAAACTAACCAAACCATCAGTTACACTAGTGCTTGCAGCATGAAAATTTGACCTAAACCCTAGATGAAGAGAATTTGCATTTGCATTCATCTTGCCAAAGGAAAAAGGTGAGAAAAAGACTTATAATTACTTGTGAACAAGCTTAGAATAGAAATAAATAGGTTTTCAAGATTCAAAATTAAAATTTGGGTGAATTTAGATGAGTTTTGGGTTGCTCTGGCACAAGAGCATCGTAGTTCACAGAAGCGCAACACAGTTCACAGAAGTACAACGCCATCTTCCAAACCACTTTGGGAGGCCTTAAACTGCTCAAAATTGAGATCTTGATAGCTCGTTGGAAATATATTGAAGTTTGATAAAAGATGGATACCTCAAGCATGTAATTTTCACAATCCATGAGGGAGAAAAATTGATTTTTCCAAGGTCACTCCAAAAACTCAGGGTTTCTCTGACAAGTGTGCAACGCTAGCTTGCAAAGAACTTTTGGATGCTTTCCACTAATCCAAATCACAATATGAAGGTACCATTGGAAATATTAGGATGTATGATACATAATAGAGTCCTTAAGCACTGCCAACACCTACTCCAAACCCCTGAAAATCTGTCTTGAAGTCAAGCTGTCCAGAAGTGCAACAACTCTCTTGTAGCAAGTGTATTTTTTGAATTTATTTCAAATCATAACACCTGTGCATAAAATGAGGGAGGTTTTGGTTCCTTGGACTATAATGTACACAAACCTCTTTCACTTATGTAAAATTATTCTATATTGGGTCAGAAACATATTTTGAAGCACACATGTCCCTATGAGGAATGATGAGGCGAGGTGTACTGCAAAATTGTCTTATTTGGAATTAAACATTACCTTTACCTTTATTTTGCTTTCCCTAAGCTGCTAACTCCCTTTACCCACTGGATTACATGATGGAAATGCTTTTGTTTTGATCTATGGTATCATGATGACACATGGAGTGAAACCCTAGATCATGACCTAAAATGAGGAATTTAACCATTTGATGATCCAAGACACTTAAATGAAGATATGATACCTCGAAGAAGATAATGACCATGAGTAAGTGAAGGGAGTTGAAGTGACCTAGACACAACAACCAATGACCAAATTTTTATTTGAAGATTCACTGAAATGACAAAAATTTGTCTTGACACCCTAACAAGAATAGTAAAAGCACATTTGATCCAGGTGATAGGCTAACAAGACTGACACTAACACACATCATTATCTACATTGTTATCTATATCAATATGTACATTCTCAAATTCTTATTTTAACTGCAAAATTTTTTCTACTTTCTTTTCACTACCAAAAACCTGCCAAGATCTAACATTATCTGGGATAACTAGCCTATGCTTCACTTCCACCTCATATTTTCTATTGGGATGAAAAGGAATCTTACAAGTACTGGCTGAGGTAGCCAATGCATCAACTAAGATATTTTGACCTCTAGGAATCAGAGACAACTGATACTTTTGGGAACACTACAAAAAATCTAAGACAAAATTTTTGTAGGCCCTTAGTCTAATGTGTTTATCCAAGTACCCACCTTTGATTTGATCAATTGTGAGTTCAGAATCACCATGTACATAAATCCTTTTAGCTCCTAACCTCTTCAAAAGTTACAGTCCTAAAATTAATGCTTCATACTTAGCTATATTATTGGTGCATTGCAAATTGAGCTTGTAAAAATATCCCTTTGCTATACCTGTTTGTGAGTTTGAGACCCAAACACTTACCCCTGCTCCTTCCTTGCTCACTGCCCCATCAAAATCCATATTCCATAGGGCTTGACCCTATCCATCTTCCTTCCTGTTATCCATGATAACACTTAGATTTTTTTCTTTTTTCTTTTAGTCATTGGTCAAAATTAGCTAGGGTTTTCAAAGTTTCTCAAAATTGGGTTCATGATCATTGCGTTTTTTCATCATGTCATGATGTGGGGTCCATACAAGTTAAAAAGGGGTTTGTCATAAAGCTTCAATTTCAAATTATCATGTGCCTCACGCTTATCCATCCATAGTTGTACTTTATATACTTTTACAAAATTCTGTAGCAAATCCAGTTATAAAAACAGGGGATTTTCTATGGAAGTCCTAATAGTTTCGTAGCAACTCCCCATAGTAAAACCGATTTTTTGCTACAAAATTGTTGTAGGTTTTCATGAAGGTTAAGTCAGGTCTAAAAATCAGAAAAGGAGGTTATAAAGGCATGTATTTAGCTTCCAAACATAAAGGAAGACATCAGAACTTGCAGAGAGGTAGTAGAGGTGTTTTTTGAATTTGCTACAAATGTTTTTTGCTATGAAATTTCTGGAAATGAATGTTTTAGTAGTCAACTTCAAGCTCACGTTTTGACCAAATGGTAAGTAATTTTCGAAATTTGAAGGAGGTGTTTGCTCCACACGGGCTCATCTACAAAAACCTCTCTCATTTCTTACACAACTACTAGGGTTTGGATAATACACACTTATCTTTGAGGCCTATTTTACCGGTTTTTTCCTAGCCAAATTTGTTGTAGAAATTATAAAATTTGACTTGGTGGAGGTCCAGCTCAGCAAAGTTAACTAGGTCAGAACATACACTTGGCATGAGACACATCAAAAACACATTCAATTTTTTTTTTGATTCGATAAGGTCCACCAACAGAAGTTTTTTGAGCTCATTAAGATAGAAGAGTCCTATTTGTATTGAAATTTGTGTAAAACATAAAATCCATAAAGTTTCTCAATATGTGTCAAATAGGATTGATTCTAGCCCCAAGTGGTAGATTTTGTAATTAATGATAATATGGATAGGTTGGTCTATATATTTGTAGGTTTTTTTTTTTACTAAAGGAAGGGGGGATCGACAATGTGAAGGAGGCCACTCTTTGTAAAAAAAAATTCCTCAGTTAATACATATGTTGCAACAACTCTATTTTACTACCTGAGACTCATGTGTTTGGCTTTATGTTTTATGTTTTCTCATCATGTTATTTATGTTTCTATGTTTCTATCAGTGTTCATGGCAATCTGATTACTTGGAATTCACGACAAGTGCTCCAACTTCCTTCATTTGTTGTGTATGACTGTAAATGTTTATTTGATATCAGTTTTAAAGCCAGATATGCCTCAGTTTCCATTAAGCACTATTGTTTGTCAATGATTTTCCTTTATCTGACTCCATGCCCAATGGTGGCAGCCATCACATTCTCCTTCACTTGTAAAACCACATAAAAAAAGAAAACTAGAGTTAGCCATCTGAATTTTTGAGCTTATCATAGTCAAATTTTTAAGTATATTGAGAGATCCCTCTCAGATTGGAAGGGCTAGCTTCCATTAAAATTTGGTTTTAAATAGTTAAACTTGGTTGGAGGTTGACACAACCCAACCTATTCTAGCCTAGTGATAACACTTCCCAACATCTAATTTCATGTTCTTTGTTTTGCTCAATCCAGTTTTCAAGTCTGACACTTCCTCTTCTGCACATATGTCACTATATAGAATGAAGGAATCCATATTTGAACGCACATAATAAAGGGGGTAGTTATTTGGTTTGTATTGTTTGCTTACCATATATTTCATTAATTCTTCCCTGCACAACCTTCTTTGTAGACCAAAAACAAGAATAGTATCATATGTCATGTCCATTTGCAAAGTACCCTATAATTTTGCTCCCCATGATCTCGATAACAACATTCCATATTTGGGAGGTATGTTTGCCACTACGATATCCATCACCACACTCATTGCTTGAATCTGGGCCAGAGTCACACATAAATCCCTAATGAGACCTACGCATCTTACTTTGTTAGAATCAAAAGAATATAAATCTTTGTACAATCTTGTTATATCTAATCCTAGATTTTCCACGACGACTCTAGGAATAAGATTATACGAAGCACTAGAATCAAGCATGGCATTGTGTAGAATGTGGTCATGGATGTTCACACTAACATCGAAGGGTGGCACACTACTGTCTTGAGACTTCCCTCCAACTTCAGGTCTAAATAATAATTTAGGTTGGTCATCAGTTAAGTTGACTGTGTCTGTTCCCTCCCCTATTTTTAGTGCCTTCATGACTTGATATTTATATGCATTCTTGTTAATCAATTATGTCAGAGGAATTGAAATTTTGACCTTGGCTAATTCATTTTCAATACTAAAAGATGTTTGAGTTTTATTAACTTCTTTGATACTTACATCCTGTTTTTGAGAAGTCTCCCTTTGAGAATCATCCTTTTCCTGGCTGGTGGAAGGGACATCACTCTGAATCTTATTGGGAGGGTTTCTTGTAGTCTTCTTACTTCTCAAATTGTATTGTTTGTGTACCTCCATGATAACATTTTGGTATCCCACTTTATAATCATCTGACTCTACATGGATGAATTCTGGCTGTGATAACAAGAATAAATCTTATTCCTCCTTACTTAAGAAAATATTGTCTATTTCTCCTTCCCAAAATAAGTTTATTTGATTCTCTTCGGGATCCTATGCTATCTCATCTTCTTCATCTACACAATTCTCCTAGAATGGAGGTCTAATATGTTGTTGATCAGTTGGGTCTATTTTCTCTTTCTGTTTAATTTGGGGTTGATTTCTCTTAAAATTAGGATTTTTGATTTGAGGACCCCCTTGAGTTTCTCTTGGTGGAGCCCTATTAGTTAAACTTATCCTTTCCACCATTCTTTCCATGGTTTTAACTAAGGTGTCTAACTTTTTATCTGATGAAGAATAGGAAGGTTCTTCTTTGATTGTGATTCTTCTATCAGCCTTTAACCTTGTGCTCTTCACCAATAAATTTGCTTCCACACTAACAACATTCCTTTGCATTTCCTCTAGGGTAGCAGGATTTCTCTCCCTCAGTTGATAAGACATATTTGAATCAAAACCATCTGGAAATTTGATCATATCTAGCCCCAGTGGAGGTTGTATTTCTACTTGAATGGAAATGTAAATGTTATTGAACCTAGTGTAGTAATCTTGAATTGTTTCACCAAGAGTTCTCTTTATACTCCCATATTCAGCCAAGATTTGGATAAGATTCTTATTTAATTCCCATCATGTGATGAAACTCCGACAAAATTGTGGGAGATATGCAATACTAGCTGTTGGCAACGCCTTGAACCATTTCCTAATTTCTCCTGTCAAACTTGTTCAAAGAGTTCCATTTTCACGACATCTTCATAAAATTCTTGCAAATATAAATAGTCATTCATTCTGTCTATGTGTTGTTGTGCTGTGATTGGTCATGTGCCATCAAATTGAGATATACGACTTTGATAATCCTGTGGCATGGCATGAAGTTGTCCTGGTATGACAAGAAGGGAATATCGAGATGCCATGACTGGTAAATGGGAAGAAGATGAAACTATAATCGATGTGGAGATATATATATATATATATATATATATATATATATATATATATATATATATATATATATATATATATATATATATTTGAACAAGGTCGGTAGTTGATATATTATCAAAATATTTGTTGGAGCAAGCTCCTATTACAAACGATTGTAGAATGATAAGCATATAAGGCATGAGATAGGAATGTAGTCTCTTCTCCTAGGTTGGTGTTCGAGACTTCATGTATTTTTATGAGTATTCTAGTGTACTACCTAACAAACTGAGCTACTAGAAAGAGAAATTTACATGTCATGGATTCTCTGACAGTTTTTCATGGCTTATAGACTGTTTGCTCCTAAGTTGGCTGGTTCTTCTTTTCATATTTGACTGAGTTCTCTCCTTCATTGCTTGTGCTATTATTTTTGTAATATGCCACTGTGATTCATTTGATTTGTTTTCTTGTTCGTCCTTTGGCTTTGTGTTCTAATGCTTGTTTTGTTGTGCTTCCTTGAATTTGTATTGCCTAAGGTACTTTTTCTTCTGCTGTGTTGACCGCTTTCCTTTTGTTGGACACAAGAACCATTGGAATTAGCGAACGGGGTTATCAGATTAATAACGACCAAGATTAAGTTGCATAGTTCAAAATCATGGGATGGACGGTGGAGATTAACTAGAGGCATTGGTGGAAGAGGGGTCTGGAGGAACCGTCGTAGCCGTCGATGATTAAATTCAACGGTCATCGGGCATGAAAAAGTCTGAATGATAACCAAGGAGAGAGGCAGGTTTATAAACAGAGATGGTATTTCGGGCAGAGAAAAAACCGTGACTGGTAAAAGGGGGGTCGCCCGATTCCACAGACCAGGCGACACGTAGCAATGGAGGAGAGAGAGAAAACTGCTTTTTGGGCAGGTAATCTCCAAGCTTGTTGTTGGCTTGATATCTATGTGAACCGTCAGATCCAGTGAGGACAAATCGACGGTGGAGGAGAGTCGCACAAGTTTGGATGGGTAGGCTGATTGATAACTATCGGATCAAGTTCCAAATCAATGATCCAGATTTGATCGGAGAGAAAAGCGTTGCGGAAAAGGCTTGGGTGAGAGGACCCAACGATAGATATAGAAGCGGATGAATGCTTATTTGAAGTACGGATTAAGAACTCGATCATGATTTTCCTTTGTATTTCGATAGAAATGAGGTCCCGGAGAACGACATAATTGAAGGAGGACCGAAATCTAGACATAATAGTGGTTTTACGCTGCAAAGGGTCGTTGAGTGGAGGGAGTGAAGGGAATGAAGGATATGGGGTAAGTGAGCTGGGTAAGTAGAGGGGAGGGGGATTAATATGAAGTCTGCACGCTTAGCAGAGGTAACACTGTGGGCAATTAAAAAAGGCAGGAAGGGGCTTTGAAACCAAATAAGCACTATACTAACATGGAAGGTGAAGATTTCTTCACTGAGATTTCTTCTGCGATTTTTGTGAATGCACTCTCTGTTCTTATAGTGCTTTAACACCACCCGAACCCTGCCTTCAATGAAATAGTTTGCAATGTGGTTCTTGTGGCCATGGTTGCAGTCTTCCTTCCTGCTATTTCTCATACTAGAGTCTGAAGTTTCATGGATTTTCCTTTGCATTTCCGTGATTTCCTGGCTGTTGCTGCAATAATGTGTCCTTTGTTGCTTTTTGACTATTTTTTATTTATTTATTGCTTTTATCCTTGTGGTTTTTCCTTGGTTTTGGTGAGCGTTATACTTGTGCTTTTTGCTGCTTATTAAGGAATAGAGTTATGATATTATGCCTAGTTTTCACGAACATGCCCTTCATTATTTTCCATTGCTTGGTTTGCAAAATAATCCACCTATTGATTGTGAATTCTCAAGATATGTCTAAAGATTACATTGCCAGAGCCTTCCAAATTCTTCTAAGAATTTTGTCCATGAACTCATTGCTTGGATTTTTGTTTCTTGCCATTGCCTCTATTATTATGGCTGAGTCTCCTATTATGATAGGATTTTGAATTTATCTTTTTTTGATTATTCTTATTCCCATCAGCAAGTTGTATGCTTCTGCCTTATTATTTGAGATTTGTCCCAATCCCCATTCACATGTGACATTTTCTTTCCCATCAGGATCTAGGTTGTTCCCCCTACCCCTACCCTTCCCAGGTTATGATTTAAGGCCCCATCAAAGTATAGACAATATCTATTCTAATTTTTCCTCTAGTTTGTTAGTTCCTCTTCACTCATTCTTATTTTCCATATGTTTCTTGAGTTTATCTTCATGTGTCCTTTTTGTCCATTATTATTTATTATGGCTTTGCTGAGCCAATCTCGCTCTTCCTACTGAAGAATGTTATAATCTGTTGGTGTTGTTCCTTTGACATTGAGGATTTCATAAGTTAAACCCCACGTTTTTGAGAGGGTCTTCCCTATCCTTGGAATTTGATTTTTGAAAATGCACTTATTTCATGTCAACCAAATTTGCCAACATAGAACTACTGGAATGCACTTCCATATTCTCTGAATTGTGACTTTCTTCTTTATTGTGTATGGATAGGCCTTCTCAAGGGTCTGAAGAAAATATGGCAAGGGCTTTTTAAAATTTGTTTTTATTTCCAATGGATTTATCAGCTACTGCCAACATTCTTTGGAAAAGGTGCATTCTTGGAATAAGTGTTGAATATTTTCTTCAGCCTGCATGCATAATGGGCATCGTGTTGGGCCTTGAAAGCCTTTTTTTTAAAAGTTTTCACTGGTCAATATTCTCCCTTCTAAAAGAGTCCAGATGAACATTTTGATCTTAGGCAGACTTCCTGATTTCCATGCTATTTTCCAAGAATCCCAGTCTTGTTGATTTGGATGTTCCTGAAGGATTTTATATCCAGTCCTAATTGTGTAATGTCCACCGCTTGGGTCCGAGAGATAATCATCTTACTCATCAAAGTTGATTGGCGCGGACCCTTTTAGGAGCTACCTGATTTTGCTCCATTTCCCTTCCAGATCTGTCGGAATTTCTAAGCTTCTCCAATATTGCCATTCCTTTTGATTCTGTAGAGAGATAGAGTGTAAAGTATTGAAGCCTTTATCTTTCATCCACTCTTGTATGTCTTCAATTTCTAGATGAGTCTGTAGTGGTTCTTTTCCCATGATTCTGTCCTCCCAAATTGAAATTGTTTTTCCATTTCCCGGGATTTTAGAAATATATCTACTCATTAATGGAATTTTTTTTTTAACCAGCTTCCATACTTGGGTACATTGTCTTATTGGGATATTTCCATTAAGCAGTATTTTCTTGGTGCCATCCATATATTTTGTTATAAGATTATTTTTCCACTAGCTCTCTTTTCCTGTAATTAGTCTCCATACTATTTTCATTCGTAGTGCTGCATTCATAAACCCAGGTATCTGTATTGATAGGCCTCCTTGTTCATAAGGTAGTACTACTTTCTCCCACCTGACCAGGCTAAATTTTTTGTTTTCTTGCTTCCACCCCTGCCACAAAAAGCTTCTTAATATAAGCTCTGTTTGTTTGTGGGCACTTGCTGGGGCCATGATTATGGCATATTGGTAGATAGGTAGCGCTACAAGGAGTGCTTTGATTAGAATTACCCTTCCTGCCATATTCAGCCATATCATACCCCAACTTTGTATTTTGTTTGTCATTTTTTCAATTTGTTTAGTCCATATTTCTGCCTTCATGTTCTCTTTTGAGATTGGAAGTCCTAGATAAAAGAAGTGTGTCCATTTTTCCTATACAGAGATATCTAAGATTTGTGAGATCCTTTGCATAGTTCTGGGAGGGGTATTCCATCAATATATCCTACATTTGTATTATTTAATAGCCCACCTGAAACCTGTAAAAAATCATCCAGAACTTTTTTGAACCTCCTTGCTATTATTGTTGATGCCCCTCCCAGTAGCAATGTGTCATCAACAAAGAGTGAGTGGTTTATTGTTTTTACTCCTTTTGCTATTCTGATCCCTATGATATTTCTTTCCTTTCTTTTATTTTCCAGAGCCCTGCTTAATGTTTCTGCCATTATAATATATAGGAAGGGGGAGAGAGGACAACCTTGCCTAAGGCCTCTTGTGTTTTGAAAGAAATCATTGGGCCTCCCATTTATGAGGGGGGCAATCCATGGAGTAGAAATGCATGCCTGTATGACTTCCACTATTTCTCTTGAGAAACCAAGTTTCTGGAGGACAACCATTAGATATGGGTGACTGACCCTGTCAAATGAATTTGCCATATCTAGTTTGATTATGAGTCCTTTTTCTTGCCTTAGCATACTGGAGTGAACTGCTTCCTGTACAATAATTACATTATCTATGATTTTCCTATTGGGCACAAATCCTCCTTGATTTTCAGATATGATTATTGGAAGTACTTCCTTGATTATATTTGCAATTATTTTTGTTATTATCTTATACGATGAATTGTAGAGAGAGATAGGGTGAAACCTATTGAAAGTTGAGAGGTTTGCTTCCTTTGGGATTAGAGCAAGATAGGAGGATTTGGTGTTGCCTCCTTTTTTTTTTTGAAAACATTCTTCACCATTCTTAAGAAATCCTTTATGATGGTATACCAATGAAATCTGTAGAATGCTACTCTGAAGCCATCTGGTCCTGGGGTTTTTTTCGGATTCAGGGTCCATATGGCTGCCACTAACTCTTCTTCTGTGGGATCCTTGCACATTGCTGCATTTCGTTCCTTTTTAACTTTTTTTTGTTGTTGTGTGCTTTAAGAAATCTTCACTTTTAGCCATTTCTTCATTAGCTGAAAGTAAGATTTTAAAGTGCTGATAGGCTGCTTTTTTTAGTTCCTCTGCTCCTTTGACCTCTTGGCTTTCGACTTGAATTTTTTCTATTTGGTTTCTTGCTCTTCTTATCTTCATTGTGTTATGGAAAAATGATGTGTTTTTGTCCCCTACCTTGAGCCACAAACTTCTGGATTTCAATCTTGCTTCTTCTTCTTCTTTCATGTTTTCCCTATATATTTCCCAAAAGATTTCCTTCTCTCTTAGATAATCTTGCTTGCTTTCTTCTTTGTTTTCTTTTTCAGTTTGCATGCTGTCCATTTTCTACTGTAACTCTTTTTTCTTTTCTTTTTTTATTTATTTCATTTGCTTTTGTCCATTCCTTTAATTTGATTCTTGTAGTTTTTAATTTGTTTCCCAAATATACTGTGGTGATCCTATTACTCTTGTCTCCCATGCTTCCTTGACTAATTCATTGATTTCTCTATTGCTGTCCCAAATTGAGCTGTATCTAAATGGGAGCAGACCCTGGTTTTCCATTTTGCCCATGACTATTATCACCGGTTTATGGTTAGATGCTGTGGTATGTAAAATTTTTGATTTTATGGAGTTGTACACTGCTGCTATATTTTCTTGTATCAGAATTCTATCCAACTTTCTTTTATGTTACTTTTGCCCACTCTTTTATCGCTCCAAGTGTATTTCTCATTGTTTGGTGGGATATCTATCAAATTGTGTTGTTCCATTATTTCTTCTAGAATATCCCTGGATGGGTCTGTGTGTTATGTTCCTCCAAACTTTTCTTGCATGCTTCTTACCAAATTTAAATCTCATCCTAGTATTATTTTCCCAGCTTGCACTTCTTTTAGTGCTTCTTTTAAGGTGTCCCAGCATTGCTCTTTTTCCTTGTAGTGATTTGGGGCATATATATTTATGACATTGTACTTTTCTTTTGTACTGATTTGCATTAGATCTGTTTGGATCTAGTGCTGATCTTTTTTGTATTTTATTAATTCCCAAGTTCCTTTTTTCCATATTGTGCATATGCCTCCTGACGCTCCTGTTGCCTGTATTGCTTCCCCTTCATAATTTCTGATTTTTTTTTTGATATTTTCAATTTCTTGGCTGTTTGTTTTTGTCTCTTGAATCATAAGGATGTCTAGGTTTTCTTTTGCCAGAATGTCTCTTGTGGCATTTTCTTTGATGGATGATCCCATTCCTCTGGAATTCCAGGAGGCCACTATCATTATTTGCTTGTTGGGTGGCGCATGGCTCCTTTCCCTCTTTGCTAGATTTTTTCATTGTTTCTTGTACTCCTTCCTAAGAAGGCTTCCATAGGTTATTGTGTTCCTAATGCCATTTCCTTTGCTGTTACTTCATCCCTGATTTCTTTGTTTGTCTTTCTTCCTGATTTTTTTTGTATTCTACATTTGGGGGTACTTCCTTTGATTTCTTTCTGGTTGGGATTCTATCTACTGGGGGGGAGGGGTATGAGTGTTTGAAACTAGAGGGGATGAGGGGGGATTGGGGAAATGTTGTGGGGATTTGGATCTTGGTCCAGGGGACGGGGGGGCTAAAGGATCCAGAGGCTCAAAAGGGTTAGGGCTAGCAAGAAGGTTATTAAATTTTGGTGATGGAGGATGGAGATCAGAGGATGTGGAGGGCTGTGAGGAAGATAGATTTGGTTGTTTGTGGACTATCTTCTTTCTTTTAACCTGTTCCCATTTGTTTTCTGGGTCTTCACTGTTTTCATTTTTTTTTTCTTTTTTTTTTTGTACATCTATTTGCAACATGACCGTATTCGTGACATACCTTGCATTTGAAGGGGATTTGTTCATAATCCAGTTGTTGTATGTGTGTCCACTGGTCCACTTTGATTTTGATGGCTTCTGGTTGCCCTTTTCCAAGATCCACTTCTACACAAATTATGGTGCATGCATGCATATTTTCCTTTGGCTTTCACTTGTCTATATATTTCCCAAATGCATTTCCGATTGCTTTGATCGAATCGTCCCCCCAATAGTGAAGGGGAAGGTGTGGCAGTTTGACCCAAATGGGGACGACATTGGGAACATCCATTTCTGGGTCGAAATCGAGCGCCCATTTGTTTAGATGCAAATCCCTAGTATCCATAAAATAAGGTCCATTCCTAAATATCATATCTCGAACCTCCTTGGTTTCAAAGTGCAAGGTGTAGTAACCTCTTCCACAAAACCTGATTGAGATCCAGCTATTGACGCAGTCTAGTTCCTTTCTACCCATTTTTTCACAGTTTTGGGTGATGGTCATAGAACTACCCCACTAATCCACGCTCCGCCAAACAAAGTGATGCTCTATGGGGAAGGGCAGGAGGGAGTGATATTTCAAGAATATCTTCCAATCTTTTAACAAACTTGGTGACTGATGGTCTGTTCTTTGTCGGGCCCATTGTAGAAATGAGAGAGGCAAAAGCTTTTGTTGTTCCATCATTTTCTTGTTGTTGATCTGAAAGAGGCTCTCTGTCCTCTAATGCATCCATGGAGCTCAACCCTAGGAGTAGGAGGCTGCTGAAGGGTAGCTGTGGGCTGCTGCATGCTTCTTGTTGCATTTACTGGCTAGGGTTGCACAACTCCTTCAATAAGCATTTTCGATGTGGATATTGAAGGTGGTAAAGAAAGTGGGATTATGATCTGCTGAGTTGGTATAGAAGTGGTAACGACGATAGATGAAATAGGGATAGTGGAAATAAGAGAAACCATTGGAGGTGTGCGTGATGAGATAGAAGAAGAAAAATAGTTAACTTATTAGTAAATGATTTATGATTAGTTTGATTCAATTCAATCACCAAATCTTCAAGTTTATTAAATTGTTATATAGTATCTTCATCAAAATTTGAAATGACAGATTGATGTGTTGATATATAAGGTTTCAAAATATTTTCATCAAAAATTGTCTTAGGGACAAAGCTTTTTGACTTGGTTCGAAAATGACTATGCTCAAAAGGTAAGTCAAATTCCATATCCTCAACAATTATGAATCTTTTAGGGAGAGAATTAAATCTGGGAAAGGATTATTTCCTGCTTGGCTCTAAGTGAAACTCTTCTTCCTAATAAGTTTCATAGGATTATTTACAGTTTCAGGTGGGGTAGGATCTGGATGGGATCTAGTGTAGATATTTCTAGGAGCCAAATATTTAATATATTATTTACAAATAGATATATGTACAAAATATCGGTGGAAAAACAACCTTAATAACATTTATTTCACAGTTGCTCACAGGAAATATCTTTGATCTTTGAAAATAATATTTACCACGGAAAAAATATAGTTTGTATCAGGTTTGTTCGATCCCCAGTATGGTCTCCAAAATGTTATTGCTTCGTAAGTTCCCTAGGTTGTGGAGAGAAATTTAAAGGTAACCACACAACCACTTGTGAAATTGGGATCTAGCCCTTCTAGCTTTAGAGAGGGATATCTCTTTCTGATTTAGATTTTGTTTTAAAGATATTAGGCTAGTTATTGAGTTCTGAGTTTGGTTTTTTTTTTTTTAATATTTGGTTGAAAATTGCAAGGAAAGTCCATTGGGCATGGAGTCATGAATCTTTGGGTTATCAAACACAAAAATGATAGAGAAAATGTAACAAGGAAGGATAGGAAAACTTTTACATCTTATAGAGTGTCCATGGAATGAGTAATATGAATATGATTTAAGTTCAATTAAATATAGAGCATGCTGGAATGAATTATATACTTAATATCAAAATGAAAACATTGATATTGTTTACAGGCTAGAGTATAGTACACTTAAGAAAATTCGGCCCTTTATCTTCTTGAAACAATAGAGACATACAAAATATGGAAAACTAAGAAAATAACAATTTCACATGAGAAAGTACATCACCAATTGTTTGACAAGGGAATCCTGGAAAAAAAAAACTCTCTATATTATTGCAAATTGATCACTTTAGTACAATGCACATCTTACATCAAAATATGGCTCCTTTCTTCATACATGTTCCAACCTATACTAACTTGTCTTATTACAACATACTTATAGATTTTTTGCTAAACTCCTTTCAGATTCCAAAAAGGAATTCATTACAATAGAGATTCTAAAAAAGTTCATATTTCTGTAAAATAGAACTAAAAATAGAAGCCTAGGACAAATTTGGTTGTCTGTTGAATTTTTTTAGGGAATTTGTTGCCAACTATGCTCCTTTTCTGCTCCTTGCTTCTACTTCTGTGCCAAAAATGTAGGTCTTTAGTTTATGATTGCTCGACCAATTCCAATAGTTGGCCCCACATTTCTTCATGCAAGAATGAAAAATTCACCATGCTCCTACATTTTTCATCCACTTCAGTGTAAACTTGGAAAGTTGGCCTATTCAAAAAAAAAATGAATTTCATGTTGTATATTCAAATCATGTTGCAGGCCTTGTAGGAAAGCTTCTCCACTAATGATTCCCTTTTCTTTTGAAAACTTTGATACATATGCAACAATGTTGCACAATTTTTCTTGATAATTCTCTAATGTAATAAAATTTCCATCCGAGTTTCTGAGCTCTGGAAGTCCCTTTTCATGCAGTATAGAAAAAGTTTTATTGAATTTATTTACCTGTAGCTCCAACTCTTTGTATTTGTTTCCAGCCGCACCATCATATTTGTTTTAGTAAAAAATATTTTGACTTCCATCACTGCTTTTGTTCTGTCCTGGATATTGAGCTCCTCCAGTTCTTCTTTAGTTTTGGATTTTAGCATCTTGATAATTTTGTGTGCTTCTTCTAGTCTATGCTCAATATAAACTCTTGTTTTCTCTATTGATTCCTTCACTCTTCGTACCAATTCTTCCTGTTCAAAGATGATTTGAATGGAGGGCCATAATTATGTAATGTTAGAATTTATGTTATGCCAAATGTTGCTCTTTTCTTCTCCTAACAATTGTATAATGATGGACTGGTCCTCATACTTTTGAATTTGCTAAATAAGTTTGAAATTATTCTACACTTCTGCCAAATATGCATTATCTGCCTTTATTTTTCTTTCCTCCATCTTAGTCAGAGCTTTTGTTAGTTTCTCTACTTTTTTTGTTAATGACAACTCCCCCAAAGCTTGAGTTAGCCTTTCTGAGGAGTCTGAAACTAATATCTGCGACAAGGGCTGGATTATAGTTTCTATTGTTGATTTCCTGATGATGTACCTATTGCTTCACCTGTCTCTTCCCATTTTTCCTTTTCCTTTAGCAGTGCTTCCATGTCTTGTTCTATTTTTTGTATTTGAACATTCTGCTCCACCACTAAAGTAAACATCTTTTCTTTTTCCGTCTCCAATCTTGTGACTTCTTTGGTCTAGGGGTAATCTGTAGTTGGGAGTCTGCGCTGTTTTCTAAGAGCTTGAATGTCAACATTCTTTCTTTTGATCACTTCCTCTTCTGCCCTCACATCACTAGGATCATATCCTAGTTTAATAACTAATTCTTCCAATG